>JAPQWS010000107.1:0-2400000 GCA_028651295.1 Catharanthus roseus | reverse complement strand
CTTAGAAATCTTTTAACTCATGCTAGAATAAACTCAAAATAATAAAAAATATTTTCAAGAATAATCTCAAAATAATATAAAAATATTTTAATAATTTAAACATACCTCAAAGCTTTATGAGAGTATTTAAAATAAAAGTATTATAAAAATATTTTCATAACTCAAACATATCTCAAAGCCTTATAAGAATATTTAAAATAAAAGTATTATAAAAATATTTTAATAACTCAAAACATATCTCAAAAGTCTTACAAGAATGTTTAAAGTAAAAGTATTTCAAAAATATTTTAATAATTCAAATATATATCAAAACCTTATAAGAAATTTTAAAATAAAAGTTTTATAATAATATTTTAAAAACTCAAAACATATCTCAAAGCCTTATAAGAATATTTAAAATAAAAGTATTATAAAAATATTTTAATAATTCAAACATATCTCAAAGCCTTATAAGAATATCTAAAATATAAGTATTATAAAAATATTTTAATAATTCAGATGTATCTCAACACCTTATAAGAATATTTAAAATATTCTTTCAAAAAGAAATAATAAATAATTTTAAGATAATTCCTCCAAATAACTTTAACGATAATACATAAACCAAATTATAGTGAAAATATTTCTTAGGAAAAGTTAGAATTAAAATCATGATGATATATAAATAATTTAAAAAATTTAGGTATATTCCTAAAGAACATTATTATAAGATTAGTCACAAAAATAGTTACATTAGGTTATAAGATTTAACCAAAAATATTATAACAGTATATTGAAAACCTTCCCTTAAGTTATTAGCAAGATCATTTCTTAAAAGAAATAATAACCATTTAAATATAGATCACTTTCAGCATAACCGTTAATATACCACTGGTAGATATTTCGTAACTTATGTCAAGAACCAACAACTGAGAAATGTACTTTCAAGAAAATAATTAAATTTCTTGAAAAAGAAAAAGGTTGGTGAACTCACCGCGACTTTTGTTAATTTTGAGGTGCTTAGACAGGATAGTACAGTGGGGATTTCAGGGGATGACAATTCATCTCAATTAATTGATTTGTAACACTCTCCCTTAGATATCCTGAATATAAAGAATATGCCTCGTTAAAACCTTACTAAATAAAAAAAAAACCAGCGAGAAAAAATATCTAGTGAAAAAAAAAGGGTACACTATTCTTTATATTTACCTCTGTTGATATAATCTCTTACGATCCTTGAACCAACACACATCATTCTTATAGATCATAATCTTTAAAGTTATAGTCGACAAAGTCTTAGTAAACAAATCAGCTGGATTATTACATGACCGAATCTGTTGCACAATAATTTCACCCTTATTTTGAAGCTCATGAGTAAAGAATAATTTTTGTGAAATGTGTTTAGTTCTGTCTCCCTTGATATATCATCCTTTCAACTGAGCTATACGAGCTGCATTATCCTCATGCAATACAATAGGAATTTATTTTTCGGATGATAAGTCATAACTTTCTCGGATGTAATTGACCAATGATCTCAACCACACACATTCTTAACTTGCTTCATGGATAGCTATTAATTCGGCATGATTTAAAGATGTGAGTGTTATAGACTGTTCTGTGGAACGCCATGATATAATAATATTACTACATGTGAATAAATTTCTCATTTGAGAACGTGTCTTGTGAGGATCAGATAAATAACCAGTATTTGCTAAGCCAATCAATGCATGTTTTGATTCTTTTGTATAAAACGATCCAAAATCTTTGGTTCCTTGGAGATATAGAAGGACATGTTTAATGTTGAAAAACCATGGGGGAGGGGGGGAGGGGGGAGGGGGGAGGGAGTGAATAAGGTTTTTGGCTAATTTTTGAAAATTCTTTTGTGTAATTAAAAGATAAACCTCCAATTTTGTTCGAGAAATAATTCTAAAACACTTTTTAATAAAATTCCCAACCAAACAAAATCTTATAGTTATGACAATCAAGCAAGAAATATAGAATAAAGAGGCACGACAATTTATAGTGGTTCATGCTCTCAAAGAGCTACATCCACTACCTTGAGTCAACACCCAAGGATTTTCCAAATCCACTATAATGACAAATACAACAATTACAATTTTAAGGCTCACCTGCCAAGGGTTTTTCAAGCAACCTCAATTACCAACACAAAAACTTTGAAGTAGCCAATGGAGGGAGTTTTGTTGAAAATAAGTTCAAAAGGAGTTTTGTTTAAAAGAGGTCTCAAGAGAACACGATTCATCACGTAACAAGCGGTGTTCAAGGCTTCAGCCAAAAGTTTTTAGGAAGAGAGTTTTCACAAAGCATTGATCTTGCCATTTCTTGTAAAGTACAGTTTTTCCTTTCCACAACACTTTTTTGTTGTGGGGTTTTAGTAGCCAAAAAATTGTGTTATGCCAAAATCATCACAAAGTCTTGTAAAATCTTGGTTGTTAAATTCTCTCCATTATCACTTTTCATAGAGATCAATTTACAATCAAGGGAGGTTTGAACTTTTTGAAAAGTTTGACAAATTCTTGAAATGCCTCATCCTTTTTGCTTAAGAATAAAGTCCAAGTAAATCTTGAGAAATGATCCACTATAGCAAAAGCATACCTCTTAACACTAAGACTAGTGGTCCTCATTGGTCTAATAAATTGATGTGAATGAGCTCTAAAGGTTTTGAAGTAGAAATCATTTTCTTTGGTTTAAAAGAGGTCTTAATTTGTTTTCCAAATTGGCAAGCATCACAAAGTGTAGTTTTCTCAAAGTGAAGTTTTAGTAAGCCTCTAACAAGTTCTTTTGAAGAGAGTTGGTTCAAAGAATCCATACTAATATGACCAAGCCTTCTATGCCACAAAAATGCATCATCATCATCATGAACCGAGAGACACTTTAAGTTTTGGGAAATAAAATCTTCAAGATGAAAGACATAGACATTTCCAACTCTTTTAGCACCAAAAATAGTTTTATTTTCATGCTTATCAATGATATAAGAAGAGTCACTTTCAAAAACAATCTTTTTCCCGTTATCACACAATTGACTAATACTAAGCAAATTGAATTTTAAACCATCAATTAAAAGAACATCATTAATAAAAGAAGAAGAATTGTTACTAATGTTGCCTATATCAATGATTCTTCCATTCTTATTATCTCCAAAGGAGACGAAACCACTTTCGGTTTCTTTAAGCTCACTAATGAGAGATGCGTTTCCGGTCATATGCCTTGAGCAACCACTATCCAAATACCACTTAGTTGAGCTTGATTTGGATTCCTACAAAAGAAGAAGTAGAAATGACTTTTGGTACCCATATCTTTTTGGGTCCATGAATGTTAGTTGAGTTTTCTTTTATTTTCCAAACCGTTTTTATTCCCCTTTCAACTTTTCTTTTTATAAAGCATTTTGTGGCTTTATGACCACTCTTTTCACAATAAGTACAACAAAGGTATGAAAGGTATGAGGAGGCTTTTACAAAGCGTGTTTGTTTAGAAAAATGATAGGAATGATTATATCCAATACCATTTTTGTCAAAAGGTGATCTTTGAGAGCTAAGAAGTTTTTCAAAGTTTTCTTTTCCTTTTGTGAACTTTTCAACACATAAGGTGAGATCACTCACTTTTTTCTTCAAGACTTCATAATCAATCAAACATATTTCAAGAGAGGAAATATTTTCACAAAGGTTTTTGTTTTCTAAAACAAGTTTTTGAAAGTCATTATTTGAACACTCTTTTTCTTTCTTCAAAATTTCCAAGGATTCAAGAATAGCTTTATCCACAAATGAGTCTTGAATTCTCATCTAAAAAAAATTGAGTTTTGCTTTTCAAATCTTTGTTTCTCTTAGTAACCTTTTGCACTCATCATACATTTCAATAAGCATTAAACTAGAATCAACATCACAGTCATCATCAAGGATACTAGAAGAGTTAGAGGGTGAAGATTGTACCTCATTTTCTATTGCTATGAAGCATAGGTTGGCCTTTTCTTCTCTTTCACTTTCGCTTGAGTCTTAATCCGAAGTTCCTATTAGGCCCTTGCCTTTCTTCTTCTTCTTTAATGCCTCAAGCTTTGCTTCTAAAGCTCCTTTTTCTTTTTCAATGGCTTTGGGACAATCGGCTACAAGATGATCGGTGCTATTTCATTCAAAGCACCTAACCTTGAAGAGTGATGAACTTTGTCCTCTTTTCTTCAATGGAGGTTTCTTTCCTCTATTGTTGAAGCCTTTCTTGTAGAATCTTTTAAATTTCCTCATTACCAAGGCTATTTCCTCATCATCATCAATCTCATCTTCATTGTTTGATGAGTATATTGATCATCCTCATTTGCTTTGAGTGCAATGCTTTTTCTTTCTTTGTCTTCATCTTCTATTTCATTCAACCTTTGTATTTTCATTTCATAGGTGCGTAGTGATCCTATGAGTTCTTCAATAGGAAGTAGTCTCAAATCTTTTGATTCTTCAATAGCAAGAGTTTTTGGTTGCCATACTTTTGGAAGTGCATCAAGAATCTTTCCATTCACTTCCCCTCTTGAGTACTCTTTCCCATATGCCTTTAGGCCATTTGTGATGTTGGTGAACCTTGTGAACATGTCACTAATGCTTTCATTTTGTTTCATCATGAACAGCTTATAGTCTCTCACCAACATGACCAAATTTGACTCCTTTATTTGATTGGTACCTTCGTGAGTTACTTCAAGTAACTTCCACATTTCATGAGTCAAATCGTATCCGCTCACTCTTTTGTATTCATTTGCGTCCAAGACACAACTTAGTATATTCATAGCTTGAAAGTTTAGAGTCATCTTTTTTGAGTCGAGCTCATCAAATTCTTCAACCTTCTTGACTACTCCATCCTTTTTGGGAATGTAAGGACCTTTCTCTACAATCCTCCACAAATCAAAGTTAATAGAACAAATATATATTTTAATTCTAGATTTCCAAAAAGTATAGTTTGTTCCATTGAAAAAAAGAAGTCTATTTGTAGAAGAGCCTTCCCCTTAGGGTAGGTTTGAGATCCTAGCCATATTGAAAAGGATCTTTTGCCTCTTAGGATGTTAAGCCTTACAAAGAAGACCTGCTCTGATACCAATTGAAAAACCTTAGAGGGGGGGAGGGGTGAATAAGGTTTTTGGCTAATTTTTGAAAACTCTTTTGTGTAATTAAAAGATAAACCTCCAATTTTGTTCGAGAAAGAATTCTAAAACACTTTTTAATAAAATTCCCAACTAAACAAAATCTTATAACTATGACAATCAAGCAAGAAACATAGAATGAAGAGGCACAACAATTTATAGTGGTTCACTCTCTCAAAGAGCTACATCCACTACCTTGAGTCAACACCCAAGAATTTTTCAAATCTACTATAATCACAAATACAACAATTACAATTTTAAGGCTCACTCGCCAAGGGTTTTTCAAGCAACCTCAATTACCAACACAAAACAATCAAGGAATAACCCAAGGGATTTTTCAACACAAACCTTTGATATTAATAAGACAAAGAGGTAAGTTAAGAACAATGTTACCAATGTGAGCTTGAGAATAGAAGATACAACTCAATGGAATATTTCTACAAGCTCCTCTTTACTTCTTCTTTGATAAAGATCAACAATGAAGCTCCTTAAGAAGATGTTTTTTGTGAGATTAAAAAGTATTTGAAGGAATGTACTTTCAATCCCTTTAAAAGTCTTAAATGATTTCAATAAATATTTCAACAAACTTCTTACTTTTTGCAATGATAAAAAATCAATATCTATATATATATATATATATATGAAGGAGAGAGAAAGTTACCATTGCACTGTGTAACGGTAATATTTTTTATAGTAAAAAGAAAAATCGGACGACCAGTTTCTAAAAACGGACAAGAAAATCGGATGAGCCCTTTTCTGAAATAGGATGACCGATTTTTGAAGTAGAAAGATTCAGACGCATCCAACAAAAATTGGACGACTGATTTTGAAATAGAAAGATTCGGACGCATCCTACAAAAATCGACGACCGCTTTTTCTAAAACTAGAAAATCGGACGACCGGTTTTAAAACTGGATGACCGATTTTTGAAAAGATTTTACAGAAAGAATTTTTCAAGTAAAGAGCTTTCCTTCCTATTTCAAAAACATGTATTCTTGATACTCTTTTAGACAAGAAAAAATTTCAAAGATATCAAAAACTCTATCAAGAATACTTGGATTTCAAGAACGATTAATATAAAGAAATTTATGCAAAGAGCATCATACATGATCAACAATAAAAGACGAGAGTTAGGGAGTTTTACAAAGAAATACCTTAGTACATCCCTAACTAAGAGATAAGTCTTCAAGGTCTTCAATGGCTTGACCTTTTCTCCTTCATTTTGCCTTGATCACCAATATATTTTGCTTCTAAAAGTGTAGCCTTGAGACTTAAAATATGCTTGTTTTGTTCTATAGAAACTAAGCTTAATACTCACACAAACATATGTTAATCATAAATAAAAAAACATATACAGTAATGCCCTTAGGGCTAACAAATGTCATTCCAATATCATCGGGTTGGAGAAGAACTATATCTTGCCAACAAATTTTCCGCAAATGATATGTCAGGACATGTACCAATAGATACATTAATGCACCAATTGCACTAAGATAAGATACTTCAGGACCAAGAACTTCTTCATCCTCCTCCCATGATCGAAATGCATCTCTAGCAACGTCCAACGACCGAACGACCATTGGAGTACTTAAAGAATGTGCCTTATCCATGTAAAATCTTTTAAATACTTTCTCAATATATATTATTGATGAAGAAGGATTTCATCTTCCAGATGTTCAATTTGTAAACCAAGACAAAACTTTCTTTCCAAATCCTTAATCTCAAATTCTTATTTCAAATAACCTCTTGCTTTTAGAAGCTCTTCAGGAGTCCCAATGAGATTAATATCATCAATATATATCGCAACTATAACAAATCCTGATTTAGATTTCTTGATAAAAACACATAGATAAATCGGATCATTTTTATATCCGGCTTGTATCAAACTTTTACTAAGACGATTATACCATATTCTTCAAGATTGCTTTAATCTATACAGAAATTTAAGTAATTTGATGGAATAATTTTTACGAGTGCTTGATGTACATGCTTCGGGCATGTGAAATCCTTTAGGGACTTTTATATAAATTATGTCACTATCAAGCTCCTCATATAAATATGCAGTAACAACGTCTAAAAGCCTCATATCAAGCTTTTCAATTATTACGAAGCTCACAAGATTTCAAAATGTGATTCCATTAATTATAGAAAAATATGTCTCCTCATGTTTAACATTCGGTATTTGAGAAAATCCTTGGGCTACAAGTCATTCTTTATTCCTCATGACTTCATTTTGTTCATTTTGTTTTGTCACAAATACCCATTTATAACCAACTGGTTTTACATCTTTTGATATTTGGACTACAGGTCCAAAAACTTCACGTTGTTCAATGAGCCAACTTTGACTGAATCGCATATTTCTATTTTAACCAGTCTGGTTTATGCCGACAATCTTCAACTTATCTTAGTTCAGGGTCTAAATTATCAGTTAAAAAATTACGTGTTACATTATATGCAAAGGCATTATCAGGAATCTTATCCACTCGATTCCAACTTTCACCTATAGAAATAAAATTTATGGAATTCTCTATATTTTCATTATTTTCTGATTCTTGAATAGTTTTATCAATATTCTTTTGAATTCTTTTATCTAACTCTTTTGGAGGATCACTTGGATCATTCAATATCTTTTTCTTTCGGGGATTTTTATTCTTGGAACCAAAAGGTCGACCAGGCTTCAGCCGTGTTTTAGAATCATTAGTTATAGAGCTTATATTTTATCCTGTTGGGACATCTATTCAAATAGGAGCATCTACAGTTGGGAGATGAGATTTTGTAACTCTTGTAGAGTCTGCAAATGCATCAGGCAACTGATTTGCAATTCCTTGCAATTGAATTATCTTTTGAACTTCCAACTCACTAGTGCCTGTGTGTGGGTCAAGATGACTTAATGATGATGTTCTCCATGTAATGTCTTACTTCTGCTGCTCCGAGGTCGATCACGCTTCAGGCGTGTTTTAGAGTCATTAGTTATAGAGCTTATATTTTGTCTTGCTGGGACATCTATTCGAACATGAGCATCTATAGTTGGGAAATGAGATTTTGTAACTCTTGTAGAGTCTACAAATGCATCGGGCAACTGATTTGCAATTCTTCGCAAATGAATTATCTTTTGAACTTCCAACTCAATAGTGCCTGTGTGTGGGTCAAGATGATTTAGTGATGATGTTCTCCATGTAATGTCTTTCTTTTGTTGCTTATGTTCGCTCTCTAATGTGGGGGACAATATTTCATTGAAATGGACAATCAACAAATCTTGCAGTAAAGACATCACCTGTTAATATGCTCAAGATACCTGATGATAGAAGGAGAATCATATCCTACATATATCCCCAACCTCTTTTGAGGACCTATCTTGGTGCGCTGATTTGGAGCAATAGGAGCACAAATTGCACACCAAAAAATTCTCAAATGTGATATATTTGGCTCTAAACCAAAAGCCAGCTGTAATGGAGAGTATTTATGGTAACTTGTCGGCCTTATAAGTATAAGTGCTACTGCATGTAAAATAGCGTGTCTCCACACAGATGTAGGGAATTTTGTTCTTATTAGTAAGTGTCTAGTAATTAATTGCAGTCGTTTAAATAATGACTCAGTTACCCCATTATGTGTATGAACATGAGCTACAGGATGTTCAATACTTATAACAATCAACATGCAATAAGCATCGAAGGTATGGAAGAATATTCACCAGTATTGTCTTAACGGATTTTCTTAATGGGATAATCTAGAAATTGTGCTTGTAATCGAATATTTGAGCAAGAAGTCTCGCAAATACCAAGTTGCAAGTTGATAACAGACATACATTTGACCATCGTGTCAATGCGTCAATTAGGACCATAAATATCTAAATAGTCCATATGGTGGATGAATAGGACCACATATATCACCATGAATCTGCTAAAAAAATATAGGAGATTCAATTCCTATTTTTGTTTGTGCTGATTTAATTATCAACTTCCCTCGAGAACAAGCAATACATGTGAATTCTTCCGGATTCAATATCTTATGACCTTTCAACTAATGGCAATGTGTATTTTTAATTATTCTATGTATTATTATGGATCCTAGATGACCCAATTGATCATGCCAAATTATAAACTTATCTGGATCAATAAACTTCTAGTTTACCAAATGATGCATTTTAACTGTGCTAATTTTAACGCAGCATAGGCCAGACGAAAGAGATGGTAACTTCTCAAATACATGTTTTTTACCTGAAATGATTATAGTAATTTACAAATATTCTGAATTGGTGTCATTCATTGTCTCAATGTGATATCTATTTCAACAGATATATTTAAAACTTAATAGATTTCTCCGAAACTTTGTGAAAATAATGCATTATGAATGACTAACATAGTTTCTTCAGGTAATAATATATTAGCTCTTCCAAAGCTTTCAATTAATTTTGCACTACAATTTATAGTATGAACATCTATCTCTCCCTTATTTTATTGAAAAAGAATACTTTTTATGCTTAAGTATTGTGTGCGTTGTTCCATTATCAATAAGACAAATATCTTCATATTCATTTTTTATCCAAGATTACCTTCAAACAAAAATATATAAATAAATTTAAACTTTAAAATAAGATAATAAAAAATGAAATAGTAATATATATTATAAAGATCTTTAATTGTTATTTATAGTAAAACTTGTCAGAATTAACATAAATTTTATGTGAACTTAAAAATAAAACATCAATTCTTTTGGACTTTTCCATTTCCAATCAAGTGATTTTTTTGCCTTCTCCATATTAAAAAAAAATCAGCCACATCCAAATGAGTCACACCAATAGAAACATTATCAACATCATTATTACTTTTAGTGGGATTTTGTGAAGCAAAATTTCCTTCCGCACTCTTTTCCTTTTTTTAGTGAGGACTAATAAAGATCAACAAAATGTTTTGCCGTATACTTCATGACAGGTACGCGAGCAATGTCCATTCATACCACATTGATAACACGTGTACTCATGATCTGCTGAATCTACTTCTTTCCCTTATCTTTTTTTTATTCTTTTTAGATATTGAGGAATTTTCTTCCTTGTCATGATAATAGGAAAGACCACGTCCATGAACACGACCATGACCATTTCCATGGTTAGAAGCTCTTGTTGCATTCACTTCATGGAATGTAGTAGAGCCAGTAGGTCGAGTCTCAAGATTTTTCATTAGTAACTCATTAGTTTACTCAGTCACAAGAAGACATGAAATAAAATCAGAATATTTCTTAAAACTTTTTTCTCGATATTGTTGCTGCAAGAGCATATTCGAGGTATGAAATGTAGAGAATGTTTTTTTTTTCTAGCATATCAACACCAATTATATTTTCTCCAGATAAGTTTAGTTAGGAAGTGATTCTAAACATGACTGAATTATACTCATTAATGGATTTTAAATTTTGGAGTCACAAATGTAGACAATCATACAATGCCTTTGAAAGAACAAACCATCTTCATGTGGCCACATCTTTCCTTCAAATTTTCCACAAAATATGTGGACCTTTCACAATGAGATATTCTGCCTTCAAATCTTCGTGGAGACGATGGCGAAAAATATCATAGCCTTGGCACGGTCTTGATTTGATGTTGTGTTATTTTCTTTAATGGTGTCTCCAAGACCCATTGCATCCATATGAATTTCAGCATCAAGTATCCATTATAGATAATTTTTCCCAGAAATATTAAGAGAAATAAATTCAAGTTTAGCAAGATTAGCCATTAAAATAAAACTTACAAATTAAAACTTACCTAAATCTTCATACCTCCAAATTAGTAAATGCACTAGTGAATAAATCCTTATAAGAATTTTATCAGGAAAAAAATAAAAGCTTCCAACTCTTCAAAATGGCCAAAGGTAGAGACTCGTGCTGATAACATGTTGTAAATTGAACATAACAATAATGCTAGACTTCATAAAATAAAGAGAGAATTAGAGGAGATGAGATAGAGAATAATATTTTATTCTTCTTTGTGTGTCTTTTCATTCATCCAACCTCATATTTATATAGGCAAAGAAATCAAAACATGAAGCATTAGTTACATTGAATAAAGTGGAATATTCAAGAGGGATAATCAAGTGGGTAATAAAGTGGAGGTTTCAAGGGGATGACATCCATCTCAATTAATTGATTTATAACAGTTTTCATTTTTAATCGCAATATATAAAACTAAAAATAATTATGAAAACAAATCAATAGTTTTTTAAAAAAATTTGAAGGGCACATATGTACTAATGAGCTTTTCTAAAGAATAATGCTACTAGAATTTTGTTATTATTACTAAAATTTTGAAAAATTGAGAAGAGTAAAATAAATAATAAATATTTATTTATATTTCCAGGTTATTATAAAGTAATCTTTCATTAGGATTTTTTTATGGAAGGACTTTTATCACTTCTTCTTAAAGTGAGTTTTCTTGAAGAAAGCTCTTTCCAACTTTATTGCAAACCAAACATTGGAATAGAAAAAGAAAGTGAAAAAAGTTATTTAATTCCATTTTATTCTAGCATACTAAACATGACATTAAGCATCTCTTAGTTCCAGGATTTTGGTGTGGAAAAGGAAAAGAGAGAAAAGGAAAATAAAGTCCAGAGAAAATTAAAATCTAGATGTTGTTTGGTTAGATAAGGAAAATACTAAGTAAATTGAATTTCTCTTATTTGGTTTGTAGATTTCAAGATGGAAATGGAAAGAGAAAAATTAAAAGGGAAGATAACACTACAAAAGATATATGTTTACAATTATTTCTAATATTAACAAAACATTATTAGCACTTCACGATATTAATTTTAATTTTAGCGCTTTACAAAAAGCTTCATGTTCATCGAGAAGGGCACAAGAAGGAGGAAGAGTTCGTTGATGAGCAATCTAATGAGTTTTGGGTGAGAGTTATATATTTGTTTCTTAGTTTAAGTTTTATGTTCAAATTTGTTAGCCCTAAGGGCATTAATACTTATGTTTTGATTATGATTAACATATGCTTATATGAGTATTTTAGCTAACCTTTCATAGAACAAAAGAAGCACCTGTGAAGTCTCAAAGACTGCAAGCAAAAGATCTTGTTGATGAGAGCAAAATGGAGAAGAAGAGACCAAGCCATTCCAAGATCAAATCATTGGAGACATTGAAGACATTGTCTATGCTAGAGAGGAATTAGGTACTACCTTGTAAAACTCCCTAGTCTTACTCTTTGATTATTGATCATATATGAAGCTCCTTTTACGATTTTCTCAGATATAAACTTTTGTTAAAATCTAAGTATTCTTGACTGAAGTTGTGATGTTGTTGGAAGGTTTTTCTTCTCTTTAAAATGATTGTCAAGAATACATGTTTTTGAAACAATGAAGAAAGTTTTTGTCTTAAAAAGAAACTTGGCTGAAGAAACAAAAATTCGGTCATCCGGTTTTAGAACCGGTCGTCAGATTTTTCCAAAATCAAAAAATTCGGCAGTCCGTTTTTCAGATGAACAAGTCCGAATCTTTCTGTCCAAAAATTCGGTCATCCGGTTTTTAGAACCGATCGTCCGATTTTTCTCTAAATAAAAAAATCGGCAGTCCGTTTTCTAGCTGGACAAGTCCGAATCTTTCTGTTTAAAGAACTGGTCGTCCGATTTCAGGAACCGGTCGTCCGTTTTTTACATTTACTGTATAAAATATTACCGTTGCACTGAATGCAACGGTCATTTTTTTTAAGACAGTATAAATAGACTTTATGATCAGTCATAAAGTAGACAAGTTTTGTGAAATATTTATTGTGAACATTTAAAAACTTTCAAGAGCTTCAAAAGCACATTTATTGCTAACACTTTTCATTCCAAAAACAAAAATTTTCTTGAGCTTCATTATTGATCATCATCAAAGAAGAAGAAAGGAGGAGCTTGTAGAACATTTCATTGAGTTGTACCCATTATTTCTCAAGCTCAAAAGTGGTAATATTGTTCTTAAACCTATCCTTTTCTTTTATTGATATCAAAGGTTTGTGTTGAAAAACCCTTTGGGTAATCCTTTGATTTACATTGTGTTGTGATTTGAGGTTGTGTGCAAAACCCTTGTAGGGTGATCCTCATATTTGTAGTTGGTATATCTTTGTGTTTTTAGTGGATTTGAAAAATCCTTGGGTGTTAACTCAAGGTAGTGGATGTAACTCTTTGAGAGAGTGAACCACTATAACTCCTCGTGTTCTTCTTTAAGCTTCTTACTTGTCTCAACCACAAAATTTTGTTTTGTTTGGAATTTTATTAAAAGATTTTTAGAATTCTCTTTCAAACAAAATTGGAGGTTTATCTTTTAATTAGCAAAGAATTTTCGATAATTAGCCAAAAACCTTATTCACCCCCCCCTCCCCCCCTCTAAGGTTTTTCAATTAGTATCAGAGCAGGGCTTCTTTAAAAAGGACTAACACCCTTGAAGCAAAAGATCTTTACGTTACTATGGCTAATAATTCTAGTTTACCATATGTAGAAGGCTCTTCTACAAATAGACCTCCTCTTTTTAATGGAACAAACTATACTTTTTGGAAGTCTCGAATTAAAATATATATCTGTTCTATTAACTTTGACTTGTGGAGCATTGTAGAGAAAGGTCCTTACTCCCAAAATAATGGAGTAGCCAAGAAGGTTGAAGAATTTGATGAGTTCGACTCAAGGAAGATGCTCTAAACTTTCAAGCTATGAATATTCTTAGTTGTGCCTTGGATGCAAGCGAATATAATAGAATGAGCGGATGTGATTCGGCTCATGAAATGTGGAAGTTACTTGAAGTAATTCACGAAGGAACAAATCAAGTAAAGGAGTCAAAGTTGGCTATGTTGGTGAGACACTATGAGCTATTCATGATGAAACAAAATGAGAGCATTAGTGACATGTTCACAAGGTTCACCAACCTCACAAACGGCCTAAAGGCATATGGGAAAGAGTACTTAAGAGGAGAAGCTAATAGAAAAATTCTTGATGCACTTCCAAAAGCTTGGCAACCAAAAACACTAGCTATTGAGGAATCAAAGGATTTGAGACTACTTCCTATTGAAGAACTCATAGGATCACTACTCACCTATGAAATGAAA
Source organism: Catharanthus roseus (assembly GCA_028651295.1). Lineage (NCBI taxonomy): Eukaryota > Viridiplantae > Streptophyta > Magnoliopsida > Gentianales > Apocynaceae > Catharanthus > Catharanthus roseus. The sequence continues at coordinate 2,385,827 of JAPQWS010000107.1, read as the reverse complement.
ATAAAAAGATTGAATGAAATGGAAGATGAAGAAAAAGGAAGAAAAGTCATTGCACTCAAGGCAAATGAAGATGATCAAACATACTCATCAAACAATGAAGATGAGGTTGATGATGATGAGGACACGGCATTGATAATGAGAAAATTTAAAAGATTCTACAAGAAAGGTTTCAACAATAGAGGGAAGAAACCTCCACTCAAGAAAGGAGGACAAAGCTCATCACTCTTCAAAGCTAGGTGTTTTGAATGCAATAGCACCGATCATCTTGTAGCCGATTGTCCCAAGGCCCTTGAAAAGGAGAAGGGAGCTTTAGAAGCCAAGCTTGAGGCATTAAAGAAGAAGAAGAAAGGCAAAGGCCTAATAGGAACTTGGGATCAAGAGTCAAGTGAAAATGAAGAAGAAGAAAAGGCGAATATATGCTTCATGGCACTAGAAAATGAGGTACAATCTTCACTTCCTAACTCTTCTAGTATCCTTGATGATGATTGTGATGTTGATCCTAGCATAATGCTTATTGAAATGTATGATGAGTACAAAAAGGTTACTAAACGAAACAAAGATTTAAAAAGCAAAACTCAATTTTTGTTAGATGAAAATTCAAGACTCATTTGTGAAAATAAAACCATTCTTGAATCCTTGGAAGTTTTGAAGAAAGAAAAAGAGTGCTCAAATGATGACTTTCAAAAACTTGTTTTAGAAAATAAAAACCTTTGTGAAAAGATTTCCTTTCTTGAAAAATGTTTGATTGATTATGATGTCATAAAGAAAAAGGTGAGTGATCTCACTCTATGTGTTGAAAAATTCACAAAAGGAAAAGAAAACTTTGAAAAACTTCTTGGCTCTCAAAGATCACATTTTGATAAAAATGGTATTGGATATACTCATTCAAATATTCTCTCAAAACAAACACGGTTTGTAAAGGCTTCATCATCTCACTCACACCTTTGTTGCACCTATTGTGAAAAGAGTGGTCATAAAGCCACAAAGTGTTTTATAAAGAAAAAGATTGAAAGAGGAGTGAAAACCATTTGGAAAGTTAAAGAAAATCAAACTAACGTCCATGGACCCAAAAAGATGTGGGTACCAAAAATCATTTCTACTTCTTCTTTTGTAGGAACACAAATCAAGACCATCTAAGTGGTACTTGGATAGCGGATGTTCAAGGCACGTGACCGGGGACTCATCACTTATGAGCAATCTCAAAGAAACCGAAAGTGGATTTGTCACTTTTGGAGATAAGAACAAAGGAAAAATCATTGGTATAGGCAATATTGGTAACGATTCTTCCTCTCTCATTAAGGATGTTCTTCTAATTGATGGTCTTAAATTCAATTTGCTTAGTATTAGTCAATTATGTGATAGTGGAAAAAAGGTTGTTTTTGAAAGTGATTCTTCCTCTATTATTGATAAGCATGAAAACAAAACTATTTTTGTTGCTAAAAGAGTTGGAAACGTCTATGTCTTTCATCTTGAAGATTTTCTTTCCCAAAACTTGAAGTGTCTCTCGGTTCATGATGATGATGCATTTTTGTGGCATAGAAGACTTGGTCACGTTAGTATGGATTTATTAAACCAACTATCTTCAAAAGAACTTGTTAGAGGCCTACCAAAACTTCACTTTGAGAAAACTAAACTTTGTGATGCTTGCCAATTTGGAAAACAAATTAAGACATCTTTTAAATCAAAGAACATGATTTCAACTTCAAAACCTTTGGAACTTGTTCACATGGATTTATTTGGACCAATGAGGACCACTAGTCTCGGTGGTAAGAGGTATGCTTTTGTTATTGTTGATGATTTCTCTAGATTTACTTGGACTTTGTTTTTGAGTAAAAAAGATGAAGCTTTTCATGAGTTTGTTAAACTTTTTAAAAAGAGTTCAAACCTCCCTTGATTGTAAATTGATCTCTATGAGAAGTGATAATGGGAGAGAATTTAACAATCAAGATTTTACAAAACTTTGTGATGATTTTGGCATAACACACAATTTTTTCGGTCAGCTAAAACCCCACAACAAAATGGTGTTGTGGAGAGGAAAAATCGCACTTTACAAGAAATGGCAAGATCAATGCTTTGTGAAAACTCCCTTCCTAAATACTTTTGGGCCGAGGCCGTTAACACCGCATGCTACATTATGAATCGTGTTATCTTGAGACCTTCATTAAAGAAAACTCCCTTTGAACTCATTTTTAATAAAACCCCCTCAATTGGTTATTTTAAAGTTTTTGGATGCAAATGCTTTATTTTAAACACCAAGGACAATCTTGGAAAGTTTTGATCGAAAAATCCGATGAGGGAATTTTTCTTGGTTATTCTTCAAACAAAAAGGCTTTTAGAATTTTCAACAAAAGAACCTTGTGTGTTGAAGAGTCCATTCATGTTAATTTTGATGAAACTAACATTTTGGACAAGAAAGTTGATGATGATGATGACATAGATAACACTCTTAGTAACCAACCATTGTACGCTCAAGCAATGGAAGAGCATGCTATGGAGGAAGAAGAGTATGAGGAAAAACAAGAAAACGATCAAGAAACTCAAAATCTTCCTCAAGATGTGATATATCCAAAGGGACACTCCAAAGATGAAATTATTGGTGATGTATCTCAAGGGGTAAGAACAAGAAGGTATTTTATCGATAACTTTGCCCTATTATCACAAATTGAACCTAAGTTTATTGATGATGCTTTATGCGATGAGTTTTGGATTATTGCTATGCAAGAGGAGTTAAATCAATTTGAAAGAAACAAAGTTTGGACTTTAGTCCCTAGACCACATAATCACCCCACTATTGGCACAAAATGGGTTTTTCGAAATAAACTAAATGAATCCGGAGAAGTCATTAGAAAAAAAGATAGACTTGTTGCCCAAGGATTCAATCAAGAAGAGGGCATAGATTTTGATCAAACCTTTGCTCCGGTTGCTAGACTTGAATCTATTAGGATGCTTTTAGCTTTTGCTTGTTTTAAAGGATTCAAACTTTTTCAAATGGATGTTAAAAGTGCTTTTCTAAATGGTGATATTGAGGAGGAAGTTTATGTTGAACAACCTCCCGGTTTTGTACATGAAAAATTTCCAAATTATGTTTACAAACTCTCAAAAGCACTCTATGGTTTAAAACAAGCTCCAAGGGCTTGGTATGAAAAGTTAAGTGGTTTTCTTCTTTCAAATAACTTTTCAAGGGGTGTAGTGGACACTACTCTTTTTACAAAAACCTCTTGTAATAATGATCTTCTTCTTGTCCAAATATATGTTGATGACATCATTTTTTGTGCTACTAATGTCTCTTTATGTAAAGAATTTGCCTCACTTATGCAAAAAGAATTTCAAATGAGTATGATGGGAGAATTGACGTACTTTCTCGGCCTCCAAATCAAGCAAACAAATGAAGGAATCTTCATCAATCAAGAGAAGTACACCAAAGAACTTCTCAAAAGATTTGGGATGAGCAATGCAAAAGGTATCGGTACTCCTATGAGCTCGTCATTGAAGATTGACAAAGATGAAAAAGGTAAAACTATTGATGAAAAGACATATAGAGGTATGATCGGTAGTCTACTTTATTTAATGGCTAGTAGGCCGGATATCATGTTTGCCGTATGTCTTTGTGCTAGATTCCAAGCTTGTCCCAAGGAATCTCATTTAATAGTTGTAAAACGTATTTTGAGATACTTAATTTCATCATATGATTATGGCTTGTGGTACTCTAAACAATCTTGTTTTGATCTTATTGCCTACATCGATGCGGACTACGCCGGATGTAAGGTAGAAAGGAAAAGTACAAGTGGAAATTGCTAATTCTTGGGAGGATGCTTAGTATCTTGGTACAGCAAGAAACAATCGTGCGTGTCCCTATCAACCGCCGAAGCGGAATACATCGCAGCCGGTTGTTGCTGTGCTTAGGTACTTTGGATGAAACATACATTAATTGATTTTGGTGTTTCCTTTGAGTGCATACCTATCATGTGTGATAACACTAGTGCCATAAACATTTCCATAAATCCTGTGCAACATTCAAAAACAAAACATATTGAAATCAAACATCACTTTATTAGAGATCATATTGCTAAAGGTGATGTACCTTTAGAATATATTTGCATAGAAGATCAAATTGCCGATATTTTTACAAAACCTCTTTAAGAAGATCGCTTTTGCTATTTAAGAAAATTACTTGGTATCGGGAAATTAAATGAGTAATGTGTGTTGCTTGTATTATTTGTTTTTCCCTTATTTCTGCCTTGCTGATATTTTTCAAAAAGATTCGGATGCCTTTTTTAAAATTAGGACGTCCGGTTTTAAAACCGAACTTAGACTTTTCCTTTCAAAAAAATTCCAGAGATATTCGGACTATAAAACCGGACGCCTGCACAAAAACTCGGACGTCCGAATTCTTCAAAAATCCAAAAACCGGAAGACCGATTTTAAAAAATGGTCGACCGACTTTAACAATTAGGGTCCGGTCTGCGGTTTAAAATCAGAATTTTCTCAAAACTCCTCACATTTTTCTCTCAACTCTCTCTCTCACTCTCTCGACCGAAAACCCTCTCCTCACAAGACCCATCCGATTTCTTGTTTCGATTTTCAATTTTCTTCTTCTTTTTCTTCAAATTCATCTCTCATCACAGCAAACAAGCTATATTTCTCTCTGATTACTACAATCTACCAATCTCAAACTCTTCATCTCCTCTCAAAACCCTACCCAAGAAATCCTCCAAAATGGTTAAAACAAAGAATGTTCAAGTTGGTCAAGGGCAAAATCCTGAAGAATGAGGCACTAGTAGAGGGAAAGGAAAGGGAAAAAGAGTACCTTCTGGAATTGGGGCTTCTGCAGCTAGGGTTTCTAGAGTTTCAGAGAGGTTTATTTCAGTGAAGGAGACTGCCAGGTTTGAAGAATGGACTAGAAATCAACGGAAAATTGCTCCGGGTCATATGGTGGACTTACATGATATGCAAGGTATGGAGGCTATCCCTCATCTTTTTGAAATGATCGGTTGGATACCTCTGCTGATTGTAAATGAACTCTATTATGTGGATATGATATATGAATTTTATGCTAATCTCCACAAAGGAAGAATTGAAAAAATGGATAATATCCCACATCAATGGATTGTAACTAGAATTGGGGGAAGGGATATTGCATTTGATGATAGACTGATAAATGAAACTTTGGATACCCCTCAAGATGGTATAAGATTTTACACCAAGAACAAAAAATGCTTTGATCCAAATTTATACAGTGAAAAATGGTTTGCAGAAATTTTCACTAAGGGAGAGGTTTTAAAAAGACATGATGATAGAAATGTTAACAAATTGGATGCTTATGGAAGAGTGCTCCATCACATGATCTCTAACATCATCATTCCAAATGTTGGGCATAAATCATCTATCACCAACATGCACGCATTTGTGATGCTAGCCTTGCATGAGCATAGGAGAATGAATTTTGGATTTATGGTTATAGAACATATGCTAGCTGCACAATCTTCCTCAATGAAATGCTTGCCGTATGGTTGCTTTATCACAAAAATCCTCCAACACTTTGTGATCAATTTGGTTGGCATGGGTAATCACATTGGACATGGCAAGATATACACTCAACAAACCTTCAAAAGAATGGGGTTTGAGAAAGACGAAGATGGGACATTCATCCGAGGTGGACAAGATGTTGATGACAGTGATGAGGAAGATGATGATGACGATCAAGAGGACATGGATATAGAAGAAGAGGACAGTGATGAAGAAATAGAGGTTGAAATCCAAAGAAGAGAAACAAGGCAAAAGAAGCGACAAGAAAGAACAGAGGAAGGCTCATCTTCGGGGAGCATGAGTCATCTAATGGATATGATAGCCTCTCTACAAACGTCAATGAACACTCGGTTTGATGCGTTCAACGGTCGTTTTGAGGTTTTGGATGGGAAAGTCTCAAATATTCAAGAAAGGCTTGATACATTGGATCAAAAAATGACCGACACACAAGAACGGGTTAAGAGACTCGAGCAAGGAGGAGGAGATCGAGATGATTGAGATTTCTCTTATAAAACCCTCCCTTCTTTCCCTTGTTTTGTCCATAACTCTTTTCAAACTACTGTTTTCATTCTCTTAATGATATGGTTTTTAACTTGCTTATTTCTAATCTTAAGTTGCTTTTGTTATGCTAAGTGATCTATTTGTTGCTCTTTTTCTTTGTTGATTGGCCTCTCTTGTTATGGACTTCATGATGATACTTTAATGTTGAAAGTCCTACTGCTACCTCTTCTATGATCCCTTGGAACTTCTCTCCTAAAATTTTTTTTGATTTATGACAAAAGAGGGAGAAAATAGTGCAAGATGTAAGGGGGAGAAATCTTGATAATATGTTGATTATTGATGGTGTTTGACATTATTTGTTGCAGCTTATGCCTTGTGATGTTATGATGCTATGGGTTTTTTGGCTTAGTTTGATCTTGTAGTATTTTTTAGCCATATTTGACATAAAGCATGTGTTTAGGGGGAGTTATCTCTTTTTTTGTGATTGTTGTGCTTTGCTCTTACTATTGATCTTTTGAAACATCACCATACTTTACTCTTGCTCTTTTGTCCTTCTTGCATATGTGTTTGTCATAATAAAAAAGGGGGAGATTGTTAGCCCTAAGGGCATTAATACTTATGTTTTGATTATGATTAACATATGCTTGTGAGTATTTTAGCTAACCTTTCATAGAACAAAAGAAGCACCTGTGAAGTCTCAAAGACTACAAGCAAAAGATCTTGTTGATGAGGGCAAAATGGACAAGAAGAGACCAAGCCATTCCAAGATCAAATCATTGGAGACATTGAAGAGATTGTCTATGCTAGAGAGGAATTAGGTGCTACCTTGTAAAACTCTCTAGTCTTACTCTTTGATTATTGATCATATATGAAGCTCCTTTTACGATTTTCTCAGATATAAACTTTTGTTAAAATCTAAGTATTCTTGACTGAAGTTGTGATGTTGTTGGAAGGTTTTTCTTCTCTTTAAAATGATTGTCAAGAATACATGTTTTTGAAACAATGAAGAAAGTTTTTGTCTTAAAAAGAAACTTGGCTGAAGAAACAAAAATTCGATCATCCGGTTTTAGAACCGGTCGTCAGATTTTTCCAAAATCAAAAAATTCGGCAGTCCGTTTTTCAGATGAACAAGTCCGAATCTTTCTGTCCAAAAATTCGATCATCCGGTTTTTAGAACTTGTCGTCCGATTTTTCTCTAAATAAAAAAATCGGCAGTCCGTTTTCTAGCTGGACAAGTCCGAATCTTTCTGTTTAAAGAACCGGTCGTCCGATTTCAGGAACCAGTCGTCCGTTTTTTACATTTACTGTATAAAATATTACCGTTGCACTGAATGCAACGGTCATTTTTTTTAAGACAGTATAAATAGACTTTATGATCAGCCATAAAGTAGACAAGTTTTGTGAAATATTTATTGTGAACATTTAAAAACTTTCAAGAGCTTCAAAAGCACATTTATTGCTAACACTTTTCATTCCAAAAACAAAAATCTTCTTGAGCTTCATTATTGATCATCATCAAAGAAGAAGAAAGGAGGAGCTTGTAGAACATTTCATTGAGTTGTACCCATCATTTCTCAAGCTCAAAAGTGGTAATATTGTTCTTAAACCTATCCTTTTCTTTTATTGATATCAAAGGTTTGTGTTGAAAAACCATTTGGGTAATCCTTTAATTTACATTGTGTTGTGATTTGAGGTTGTGTGCAAAACCCTTGTAGGGTGATCCTCATATTTGTAGTTGGTATATCTTTGTGTTTTTAGTGGATTTGAAAAATCCTTGGGTGTTGACTCAAGGTAGTGGATGTAACTCTTTGAGAGAGTGAACCACTATAACTCCTTGTGTTCTTCTTTAAGCTTCTTACTTGTCTCAACCACAAAATTTTGTTTGGTTTAGAATTTTATTAAAAGATTTTTAGAATTCTCTTTCAAACAAAATTGGAGGTTTATCTTTTAATTAGCAAAGAATTTTCGATAATTAGCCAAAAACCTTATTCATCCCCCCCTCTAAGGTTTTTCAAAATTATTTGAGATATAATCTTGTGTTATATATTTGTAACATGTTTTCTTAATTTCTGTATAAAATTCGACAAGCTTAAGGAGCAGAAGGAACATGAGTGTAGGACTACTGGTGCCCCATGCCCATTGACCACGAGCTGATGGAGCTCAATGAGGGGCTAAAGAAGGGACACACCTATGGCTTTGGTGTAGCAGAGTTTGCCCATTTGTGTGCTTAGTCCCATTATGCTAGTGTTGGAGGCCGCCAATTCCTTGGTAGTTATGAGGAGCATATGGCGGTCATCAGTCGTCAGGTCTTTAATGAGATGATGGAGCAAGAATGGTGATGAGAATGGGATGAGGATTAGCTACTTGCATCACATTATCCATGAGTGGGCGGTTGAGAACTTCCGTAGTATGGGATTTGATCCTTCACAGATGCCACCTCTCGCGCCGCGTCCTGAATGGCGGATTTCTAATCGCGTGGTTGGTGAGACGAGCAGCCACGGCAGTCACGATGGTGAGGATGAGGGTGCCGGGGATGAGGAGATCCCTCCTAGTTAGCATTTCTATGCTTTTTATTACGTACTTTATATATTTTGAACATTTGATATACATACATATATATTTGTTTGTTTATTATAGTATAGTAAATGACAAATCATTTGGGGCTTTTATGTATATACTTTGCTTTTAATGTTTGATAGTTCATTATGAAATATTTGTTTTTTGTGCAGTTCATCTTTGTTGGTATATTTTTTGATTTTCGGGATGATTTAATCTAGAAATAAACAATTTAAAAAAAAGTAATACATGCGATGAAATTGAGACGGAAAGCTCGTTGCAACTCTTACGACGGATTGGCGACTAATTAAAAGAATTAATATATGCGAAGGAGTTGAGACAAAAATCCCGTCGCAACGCTTGCGATGAATTTGCAACAACAATCCGTTGCAGTTCCGTCACATTCAAAATTCTGTCGCGTGCAAATTTGGACGCGACACATGTCGCTATTCCATCACTATTTCATCACGCGACTGAATGTCTGTTGCAAAATTGTGCTTGTGACTCCGTTACTGTGACAGACTATTTTTGTAGCATGTTCGTCGCAGTATCACCTTCAACAACAGCATTGTGATGAATATTGACGTTGCTATTTGCCAGTTTTTTTGTAGTGTAGAGAGAAATTGCCGTGAATTCTAGAGAGAGAAAGTGTTGTGAATTTTAAAAAGATAAAGTGTCGTACGTTTTAAAGAGAAAGTGTCGTGAATTTTAGAGAGAGAAAGTGTCGTGACTTCAAAAGAAAGAAAATGCCATGAATTTTAAAAAGAGAAAATATCGTGACTTTTAAAGAAAGAAAGTGCTGGGAATTCTAAAAAGAGAAAGTTAGTAAAAATTTTAGAGAGAGAAAGTGTCGTGAATTCTAAAGAGAGAAAATGTTTTGAATTCTAGAGAGAGAAAGTAGTGTGAGTCTTAGAGAGAAAAAATATCGTGAAGAGAAAGTGTCCAGAATTTTAGAGAGAGAAAATGAGTGTGAGTTTTAGAGTGATAAATTGTCATGAATTATAGAAAGAGAAAGTATCGTGAATTTTAGAAAGGAGAAAGTGAGCGTGAATTTTAGAGAGAGAAAGTGTCATGAATTTTAGAGAGAGAAGGTTCTGTGAAATTTATAGACAGAAATTGTCATGAATCCTAAAGAGAGAAGTGTCATAAATTTTAAAGAAAGAAAGTGAACATGATTTCTAAAGAGAGAGTGAACATGAATTTTATAGGGTGTGAATATAAGAAATATCAAAACAAAGTTTACATTTTCCTTTCTTCACACTTTTGTGGGGAAAAGAATCTTCCACATTTAATAAGTAACTTTTCTTTACCATTTTCTCACTATTTTCTTTCTTTACTAAAAAGAGGAAAACCTTTTTTGAAGAAAATTATTTTCTTTTCCACACTAAAATTCCTAAACCAAACAGCCCCTGAATTCCAAATTCTCTTTCTTTCTATACATCTATATTTTTCCTAAAAAAGAATATCTATATTTACAAAAAAGAAAATTATATTTGTTCTTCTCCTTTTCTAATTGCATAAATTTAACGATATATATATTTTTCGTGTTCTAAGGAAAGATAAATTTAACCATTCTGTAAAAAGGCATAATTCGAGTGTATTTAAACAAGATTTCATTATAAAAACCAATGCAGACTAAATCAGAGGACATGAGAGTAAAGTTCTCCTGAAACAATATACTCAAAACTTGCCCTGTTTGGTTCAAGAATTTTGAGTAGAAAAGAAAACACTTTTCTTCAGAAAAGGTTTTTCTTTGTTTAGTAATAAGTGAAACAATGAGGAAAAAAGTAAGGAAAATTATAAGTAAAAGTTACTTATTAAATGTGAAAAAATTCTCTTTTCCTTGCAAAAGTGTGAGAAAAGAAATGAAAAGGAAAATGTGAATCTTATTTTGATATTTCTTACATTTACACTCTCTAAAATTTTTGTTCCCTTCCTCTCTATAAAATTCATATTCACTTTCTCTCTCTAAAATTCATGTTCATTTTCCTTTTTAACATTCACGACACTTTATCGCTCTAAAATTCACGATAATTTCTCTCAAAAATTTATGTTCACACTCTCTCTAAAAAATCACAACACTGTCTCTAAAATTTAAAGCAATTTGTCTCTCTAAAATTCACGATACTCTCTCTAAAATCCACACTCACTTTCTCTCTTTAGAATTCACGACACTTTCTTTCTCTAGAAGTCACAACACTTTTTCTCTTTAAAATTCACGACACTTTCTTTCTCTATCTAAAATTAACGACAATTTCTCTCTAAAATTAATATCATAAAATGCTAATAATGTTTTGCCAGGATTAAAAATAATTCTAAATTACATTGAAATTCTATTTTCTTAGTATTTTCCTTATCTAACAAAACAACATATGTATTTTAGTTTTCTAAAAATTGAATTTTTCTTTACTCTCTTTTCCTTTTCCACACCAAAATCCTTGAACCAAACAAGGCTTAAAGATAGGATGGATAATGAGAAGGGAAAACCATTCTTTCATTTCTTTGTTCAAAGGTTAGTCATATGATCACTCATCAGATACAAACATTAGGACATGAAAAGCAGAGTGGAAGTAGAGATGCTTCCACAGTTTCTATTCTTCTTTTCTTTTAACTTTTACACAAATTCATTCATACTAATTTCAATTATGAGAAAACAAGTGTTCCAAATTTGAACATTTGGAAATCATAGAGTAATTTGCACTCAAGATTTAACGGCTTAAAGGTTCAACAGCTGTCTTGAAGAGAAGAATGTAGACCTTATCGATGGAGAAATACAGAAAACCTCCGAGTGAATGTGTAACGTAGGAGCCAAAGCTTGTTCCCACAATGCAATGCCAAGCCGGACCATAAGTCGAGTCAAATTCCTGTAAAGGCAACAGGTAGCTGTTAAAACACTCCCTAAAGTACCATATGTGAAGACTGAATGAACAAAACCGGTCTTTTATATGCCCACTACAAGACTTTCTCAAAGAGAAAAGAGGTGCAAAAATTACTTCAAATATCAGAATTCTCCTGATAGCCCTCATGTGGCCTCTGTTAAGTAAATTATAAGGCGCACAATCATATTTATCGAAAGATTCAGAAAGGAAATCTTAGAAGTGAAAAAAAAATTGATCTGTTCAGTGGAGAACAAAGTCTAAATATGATTACAACAATGGAGTTCATTTTAAACAGCACAAGACCAATGTTTTTTACTCCTAAGCAATACAAAATGCAGTATAGTGTAAATGTAATTTCTGCTAAACCAGTAGAGAGGTAGTACTGGTTCGCTTATGTGATTTAGTCCATATTTGTGATCAGAAATTCAGACTGAACTTTTCTATTCATTACCGTGCATTCTAATAAATTTACTGGCATCTTTCTTCAACAATTAACTTGATAGTAAAACATAAAAGTAATTGATGTAAAGTAGAACATATAATGCTTTAGTTTCACTATTTTATGCATGTGATAAAACAGCAAGTGAAAACAACAATTCCCTGATTAACTCTTAGTACAAAGACATTGCTTTGTATGATGTCTCTTTGTTAGGACTGTTTAGAATAAAAATTGCAGCATTTTATGGTAATCTGAAAAGCCCTGGGCCTTCAACAACTTCATCATATAGGCGGGTTCTAGTATTACAGGCTGCTACAATGAAGCATGTCATGATTTCTACGCTAAGATAAAAGTATACTATATGACTTAAAGCTCTAAGGCCATCATGGAGCACTTCTCCATGGACAATCATGACAATGGAGTAAAGAAGGGGGTGGGGCAGGACCAGCAACAACAACCTCTCCCTCTGTCATTCGTGCATAAAGGAATGAAACTCAGGAAGGTTCCTGATGACTGGAAGCAAGAAAAGGGAAAAGGAAAAGGAAAATACGAAGCAGTCATTTCAAGGGACCTCTTTCGACTAGGATAATGCAGGTAATAAAGGATAACAAGCACATAATCACAAACGGCCACACACACACACTACACATACAAAATACTCTGGCTGGACTTTTTACATACTTGCCAATGGAGTACATGCTTGATGAAGAAATCTAGAGTATTTGACTGGCAAAGAGATTGCTCAATCAATGGGAATTTAGGGCTTAAATTACACATAATCAGATTAATGAACCACTTGCACGAAAGCAACTGCCTTTCATGCAACTATTTACAGCTTAAATGATTGCGACTGAACAACTGGCGGTCAGATAAAACCTGGAAACACAATAGTAAGTGAACTTTAAAGTAAAAAGAACAGAATACTTTTGAAATTAATGTAAAAATGCAAAGGACCAAGCAGCTTAAATATGGATAGAAATTATTTACTAATCAGAAACTTCTGAGTGCATTCTTTGAGTTCAAACAGAATCCCTCACTACAAAAGAATATGGCAAGTACCGATATGATATTAAAAATAGAGAAGTCCGACAAATTTAACCAGAAATATGATTAAACTCATTCTTTATCTTGGGGATGACTATAAAAAATAGGAAGAGATGCAAAAAAATTGTTGAAAGGACTAGAACTTAGTTGGATCTTACGACATTTCAAACTAAGTAATGTTTAAATTCCCCTCTGTTTATGGATTTTTATTTCAAAGGAAAACCTCAGTGAAAGTTAGAATATCTGAAACCAGTCCACTCAAACAGAAATATTTTAATAATCCTGCCACAAGAAGACCCGTGATAAGCTGGAAAACGTTGACCTTCTATTAGAAGAAGATCCAAACAATTTCTGACATTTCAGTCAAAGGAATGGAAAATATGCATAAATACAAGAAAATAAGCATTAAGAATCCTGTATCAAATTCTTCAAAATCTCTACTTTGTTCAATCGAAACCCCCTTCTTCAAAGACAAAAGTAGCGGAAAAACTAAGAACTAAGAATATATTAATCATTTATCAAGTGTCTCTTACAAATTTAAATTCAGTACCCTTAATTTCAAACATCCAAATAAGCAATATAAAATCAAACCCAGAAGAAACTTTTAGAAATTAGCCACGAAGATCAAATTTGAAGCAGAGAACAAAAGGGATAAAGCATTTGGAGCTAATTGAGTGAAAAAAAAAAAATTACCTTCTTGAGAGCAAGAGCAAGGCGTTTGCTGTCAGTCTTCCCTTTAGGCATGGAGTCAAGAATGTCTCTAGCACAGCTAAAGGCATGATTCTGTAAGTCTACAGGCATATCAGCGGCTCTCACACGAACATTCAAACGTTCATTCTGCTCTTTTTGGTCAACAGCCTTTTTTTTCTGAATCAAACTGCTCAAGAATTTGCTTCTTCTTTCCAATTCCTCTTCAGCTGCTTCCATTATTTGTCACGACCAATTCATTACTAAATTTTCTTTACACAGAGCTTTGATCAGGTTCAGGTGGTGTTGAAGAAGACTGAAGATATGAGGAAAAGAGGGAAACAAACAAGTTTCTCGAAAGGAATGTAAGTAATAGTGATTTTGTAAAAGCTTTGAGTAGTCTTTCTTTTGGCCCTTTTTGGTGGAATTGTTTCTTTTAATGCAGGGGTTTTTGTTGTTTGTTGCGTGTAGACGAGGAAGTCGTTGGGGACGGCGTTTTGAGATTGTATATAGAAATTGTTTGGCCGGAAATGAGGGGCCATTTTTTGTGTGTTTGTCAAAGTCACCCTACTTGGCTTTAAAATGATTTGTGTTGGGGGCAAGGAGAAGCCAAGATGATGGAACCAAGGGAGTGGACAGAGCTCGCCCATAATAATTCTTTTTTTTTTTTTCTTTGTCAGGGTGATAGATGGGTCTAAATGGGTCCGAAACACTATACTCTAGACTGAAATTCAAAATAAATAAAAGTATTTTTTGGTTAAATTAAAATCTTCATTGATATTAAAGAAATAATATTAAGTGCCCGAAAAACTATCTGGAACATCTCTATTTGATCTATAGAACGTAGCACTCCTTTAGAACTAAATTGAGTTAGTCGCCTCCCAAAATACATGAGCCCATTCATGATCTAAGATATCGCACCCGCGAAGCAGTAGGGTTTTTTAGCATTTATCAACCCAATTTAGCAAGCAACGCTATATTCATTTCCCTCAACCTTTTAATACTAGTCCTCTGCTGTCGGGGTACTAGAAATTTGAAAAACATAATAATAGCGTATTTGGATATGGATAGAGTTTAGTTTTAAAATTTTTGTATTAGATTTCAAAAAATTAAAATAATTTATAAGAGATGTATGTCCCAAAATTAAATTTTGAGATTTAGAACACTAGTTCATCTCACCCTAAATAATTTCGTACCAAATTTCACCTAATTATCCAGTGATCCATATTATATGGATTCAAACCGAGTATATCTAATTAAATAAAAAATAAAAATTTAAATTTTAAAATATTTGTTATTGAGAGATGCAATGAAAAAGTCTATTAAGATTGATTTTCAGATTTTACTTTTTCTTTTTTACTTCAGGTTTCACATCTTTTTTCATAACTATTTTCACTTTTACAAAATTCAACAAAAAACTCATTTTTTTCATATTAAAATCCAATCCGAAGACAAACAAAATTTTCCATTACAATATGACTTTTACAATATATTTTCTTAATCAAACTGATGTATCATGTATACATGAATTCCATCATTCTAATATATTCTCTTAAAAACTATATGAAAACAAGAGTAAACCTCATTAAACATATGAAAACAAAAAAATATTTACAAAATCCTTTGTAGATTCTTCAACAAATAAACTTTTTTACGTCTCAAAATTATTATCATATCTAATTTAATATATAGATATGTATCAATAGTTTATTATAACCGGGTAAATAGGTATATGTATTATAATATCAAACTCAAACCCATTATAAGAAACATTAAACTTGAGTCAAAGTCTGAATAAACAAGTATATGATACATTTCCTATTTCGTGCACGCTACAAAAAAATTAATTTACCGATAAACAATTTTGTTGGTAAATGATACTTATCGATTGATCAACATTGGTAGTTAATCTCTATGACAGATTTTTTCATTGGTTGTAATTTATTTTTCTAAATTAAAAAAATAAAAAATAAAAAAAGAGGACAAAAATTGGCCACTCCCGGCCCGCCTATTTAATTGAAATGTTAAGATTTGCCAAGGATTACGTTTGAACTTGTGAGCTTCAAGTTGGAGATATGAGTTTTAAACAATTTCTTGATCTATTGAAATTGTTCTTAACCTTTTGCAATAATAAGCAAATATATATAAAAACATATATGTATATATGTATATATATGTATGCATTTTTATATATATGTATGTATATATATATATTTACATATACACATATATATACACACATTATTGTCCTTGTAGGACTGTTGTAATAGTTATTCCATTATAGGAAACAGTAATATTCGGATTTCAAATCCTTTTATGTAATAGCATAAGATAGTTGGTGTCCGTCTTCCTTGCCTATAAAAGAAAGCAAACTCTTCATAAGTTGGACACAGCCTACATACTACTCTTAGCTACTTCCTTTCTCATCTATCCCTCTTGTATATCTAAACCTTCCTTCCTCTTTGTATAATTTTCTTATCAATAAGAAGTGTGAAGTTTCTTCCAGTAATCCCTGGTAATTTCTAATTTCTTATTCTCTTTTTATATTTTTGTTTTATCATAAATTAATGGAAGGCTAAATTATTTCATGTTAAACTATGACTTTATATATATCTGGCTAATTATGTTGTTAAGATCCTTATTTTGTCTGGATGACTAATACTCTATGCCATAACTTAGAGTTTGAGTTATGAACTTGGAACTGGCCTTACTTATTATAAGAATAAGGGTTAGCCTGTTGAAAAGCCGTTGAGTTAAGGCAATGAAAGGCGTTGATCCTGGTTTTATTCTTGGATAAGTAGGTTGACGGTTTTAAAGCTCATGTAAAAATTAAACCTTTGAATTCTAAGTTATTGCATGGACTATTAGTGGACTAACAGACCATTTATGTTAATATCTAAACTGATATAATCAGCAACTCTTGGAGATATTTGAATCCATTCACCATATAAAGGTTTAAAATTATCAGGAAGTATAACTCCAGATGTACCATATTTAGTCCACCATGAGAAAAACCAATTTGGTAAAGGATAGTTATAAACATTTCCACATATTTTTATTAACCAAGTATGTTTCTTGGTAGGATTTTCATAGAGAAATGCTTTATGAAATGCATCCACATAATCCCAATAATTATATTTAATCGTATATTTTGTATCAGGAATTATAAATTCCTTTTCTCGTAATGGAGAGGTTCCCCATTCTTCAATTGATATAATCTTTTTTATTGTAATTTTGCTAAAATTGAAAATGGTTCCAGTTTTAGCACCTCCAGGATAAAAATGTGTGATTTCACAATATGTGTTTTTTAACACATTTTCATAATATTGTCTTTGCTTGTATGACGTAGCTGTATATGATGCAACATCCATGTATCTGTTAATTAACATCCATGGATCATTCTTCCATTGAAGATCTTTATGTTCTAAATGACATATGATGTCTTTCTCTTTATGAGTATAATAAAGAGGAGTATGATCTTCTTCTGCTGCAGTTATCACCTTAGCATAGGAGGTTTCACCTGCTTGTTGTTTTTGAGCAAGATACTGCTTCTTGAATTCTGCATATAATGCTTCTTCCTTTTCTGGTAAATTAAGAGCTATCAACTCCTTCTTACCATGTTGAATTATGACATTCTTATCTTTTGGCTGTGAGGTATTACCTCTGCCATGACCACCACGGCCTCTAAATTGTCCTCGTCCCTGCATGATGCAAATATTCATGAGTCAAAAAATCAGGAAGATTATTATCTTGGCCTTTCTTATAAATAATATCAAAATCAAAAAGAGCTA
This sequence comes from Catharanthus roseus, assembly GCA_028651295.1. Taxonomy (NCBI): domain Eukaryota; kingdom Viridiplantae; phylum Streptophyta; class Magnoliopsida; order Gentianales; family Apocynaceae; genus Catharanthus; species Catharanthus roseus. The sequence goes on along the minus strand of JAPQWS010000107.1, from coordinate 2,368,404 downwards.
AATGAGCTTGCCATCTAGCAAACATCTGTTTAGAAACATCATGTTTAAAATCTTTATGAAACATGAATTTAGCTGCTTGACAATCTGTCTTAATTATAAATTTTTGATTGTATAAATCATCTTGAAATTTTAAAATACATTTTACAAGAGCTAAGATTTCTTTAGCTACTGTGGCATAATTCCTTTGACTATCCGTCCATTTACCAGAATGATATCTGACTAATTGTGGTTTATTATTATTAGGGCAAATTTGGGTAAGAATTCCCCCATACCCCATATCAGAGGCATCAGTTTCAATAATTTTTTGCCAAGTAGGATTGGCTAAAACCAAACAAGGTAAAGATTTAACTTTTGATTTAATTTTCTTGATTGTCTCAGTATGCTGAGAAGTCCAAGGCTTAGGTTTCTTTTTCAGTGTTTCTTTTTCAGTCTATCATATAAAATAGCTGTATCCATTGCAAGATTTTGATAATAAGGAGAAATATAATTTAAACTCCCTAAAAATCTTTGTAATTGAGTTTTATCCAGAATTTCATCTGGAAATTTAGAAGCAAATTCTATACTTCGATTGATAGGAATAATTTGTCCCTTTTCAATGTTATGACCCAAGAATCGTATATTGGTTTCAAATAACACCATTTTAGGTTTGGATATGACTAAACCATTTTGTATAACTAATTTCTTAAATATATCTAAATGTTCAAAATGCTGCTGAACATTTTTAGAAAACACTAAGATATCATCTATGTAGACTAATATAAAGTCACTGTATGGTATGAATATATCATTCATAATTTTCTGAAATTCAGAAGGGGCATTTTTTAAGCCAAAAGGCATCACTTTCCATTCAAAGTGACCGATAGGTACATTAAATGCAGTTTTATATTGGTCTGCTTCAGCTATCTGAATTTGCCAATATCCTGATTTTAAATCAAATTTCGAAAATATTAAAGCGTCATAAAATCGATCCAATAAATCCTTTTTATTAGGAATAGGATGACGAATCCATTTTAAAACTTTATTAAGTGGTTTATAATTGATTACTAATCTTGGTACGCCTCGTTCTAATTCGGCGTTTTTATTAACATAAAATCCTGTACATGACCAGGGTGAATTTGACTCTTTGATTAATTTTTTATGTAACAAAGAAGCAATTTCTTCTTTGCATAATTCTAAATATTTAGAGTTCATTTGACAAGGTCTTGCCTTGGTAGGGATCTGACTTTCATCAAAGTCATCAATATGGGGAAGTTTTACTTCATGCTTCTTTCTATTCCAAAAAGCATTTGGATGATCATTGCAAATTTCGACCGAAATATTATGCTGTAGATTTTTTATTTTATCCCTGTAATTTAGGATTTGTCAACACTTCTTCTACAGTAGAAGAGTTTATTTCAAAATTTATAAAATTAATTTGATTTTGTTTTCTTAAAATGAAAATTTTAATTTCATTTACATATCGAGTATGTGGTTCAGTTATAAACGTGAAAGAAACAGGAGTATTATCATATGTGCCTATGATACAATCAGTTCCTATGTATGTGATAGGAAAAATCTTTTTTATAAACGGGGTACCAAGAATTACTTGGTTTGTAATATTTTTTAGCCAATAAAAAGCTTTCGAGAATACAAACCTTATTATTACAAATATATGCACAAGGTAATTTATAATTAATTTGTAATTTATCACCTCCCTGCATGTCTTAAACTATGAGTTGTTTTTTTCAAAATATTTGGTAGGAATTAATCCTTCTTGTATTACACTCGATATCTCGCACCCGGTATCAATAAGGGCGATGAAATTCTTTCATCTCGGTTTCTATCGATGAGTAAAGTAATTTTTACATAGAACTTGAATGATGTAATCATATCAAGTTTAGTTAAAAAACTTTCTCCATCAATTTTATTAAAATTGTCAAAGAGATTAGGTGTAACCACAGAATAATCTTTTTTGTTTTCTTTAGTTTCTAAATTAGAAACTCTAATATCAAGATTTTGATTTATTTGTTTTAACATTTTAATTTCATCTTTAAGATAATTTATTTCTCCATACAAGTCTTTTAACGTAGTAGGAGATTTATGAGCTTCTTCATATCTTTGTTTCATAAGTTTATAAACTTCTGTCATTGAGTATGGATTATTATTTTGTACAAATTCTACCTCTTTCTTAGGAGTAGTAGAACTAGTAGATGGAATATCATCCAAATTTTCTATGATTCTAGACCTTAATTCTGGGTCTTTAATAGATTTTAAAAATTCCAAAATATGAGTATTGGCTAAAACATTAATATCTGAATCCTGAAATTGAGAAATGAGTTTATAATAGTCTTCCTCTTCTTTTTCAGATTCACTTTTGCCTTGTTTACAAGGACACATATCATCTTCTGATATATCAGAAGAATCCGAAATATTATCTAATTCTGAAGTTATTGCTTCAGAATCATCTGACTCTAAAAATAATTTTTCTAGAGAATCTTTTAATTCTTCACTAATATGTAGATTATTAATCTTTTGTTTCATTTTACATTTATTGGCATAATGACCGATACGTTTACATTTATAACACACAATATTAGTTTTATCTTTCTTTCTTTCAAGTCTATCAGACTTTCTTTTTTCTTTCTTCTCAAGTTTAGCCTGAGAATATCTTTTCTTTTTCTTTTTATGATAGAATTCATTTTTATTGTTTTGAGAAGAGTTATGAACTTGTCTTCTATGTGGTTGTTGAATATCCAACCCAAATTGACTGCAAAATTGTCCTAACTGATTTCTTTCAGTTAGTCTTTGCCTTTTAATTTGTTGATTTAACTTAATCTCATTACATAAGGCTAATCCTTCAGTTTTGCAAGTTGCTATGAGACTTCCATATGTATAACTATCATAAGGAATAGAGATTTGATCTTTCCTTAGAGTTTTCCTTATTTTTTCCGCAAACAAAGGTGGTAATCCATCAATAAATTTGGATTTCCAATGAGCACTATTACTCTCAGGTAATTCCATTACTCTATTAAGGAAAAGGTCTTTATACCATCTCCAATCTGTAAGTGTTTTACACCTTGTATTTTGTAATAGAGTTCTATTAGTCTCATTATTATCTGAAATTTTTCCAGTAAAATGTTCTAATATAGTAACAATTAATGTATAAACTGATTGTTCACTGGTAGTACCATCAGGTTCTTGTTTCAAAATATGATAAATAGTTTCTTTCTCTTGATTCGAAAGATAATTATCCCACCAACCTTTAAGTTGGCCAGTAAATCCTGCAACTATCATCTTTGCAATATTACTGTCACTATTTCCAATCAGTTTACTGACGGTACTATACATAAGCATCCTATGAGTAAGATTATAAATCTGTTTTTCTGTATAACCATCGATATTCCATTCATAGATACTCTTACCATTATAAGAGTTATTATTAATATATTCTTGTTCTTCATGTAGAATATCTACAGGAGAAGGTCTTCTATAATAATTAATTTTTTGTGTTGGCCTATCAGCAAACTTATAACTTATTAAGTTCATCTTTAATAAAAGGTTTATAATCCTTAGTTTCTGATAATTTATCAGAAAATTCATTTTCAAGAGTATTAATATTTAATTTTTTAAATTTCTGATCTAGTAGTTCTTCTAGATCTGACATCTTTTTTAATTTATAATTATTTATTTCAGGAGGAGGTTGCAAAGGCGGAGCAGATATGACTTCTTTAGGTCCTGAAATGTCTGAGGAAGATGTATTAATCTTGTCAATTTTTTGTAATAGATCATCAATTCTCTTATTAAGAGAAAGGATTTGTTCTCCCAATACATTTAAACAAATATTAGTATAATTTTGTTGTTCTATGAGTTTATTGATCTGTTTTATAGTAATTTGTAGAGTATCATTCTCAAACAATTTAACAAATGCTGTAAAACTTACAATATGATTGTCTTTTTCTAGATGAAAAGGTTGTTGAGGAGGCCAAACCCCTTTTATAATTTTTCCACCTAAGAGTTTATAATCTCTTTCCAAAACAGAAATATATGGGTCAATATATTTATCCATAAACCATGGAACAAAAGGGAATAAAATATTATGAAGAGATAAATGTTTATAAAATATTTCAGATATATAATATTTCATATGATCATCGAAATTAGATAAAAACCATTTTTTAAATGGTTCCCATCTAGGTAGATCAATTCTTTTCGAATTTTTTGCCTGGCTTCAGATCCAGGACTAAAATCAATTTTGTGTATATGATTCATAGAGAAAAATTCATTTCAGATTCGGTTATTTCCGGATCTGTATTATAAATACCTTTAACAATATTGTCTTTGGTTTTTAAAACCTTATCCACATGATTCTTATTTTCCTCATGTGTATTTGCTTGTGAAGTACTTACTTGGGAAGTAGAAACCCTGTACGGAATATAATCATTATTGTCTATCAATGGTGAAATATAAGATCTTTCAGATCTAGTCGAATAGGTTCTTGGAAAATGTCCAATTCTAGAGGAAGTAGATTCCATTGTATATAAACTATTCCTTCTGGAGTTTGTTCAATATTATCAATATTATAATCATTTTTAGACTGAATATAACCAGTTTTTTCTAATTTCCATTGAGAAGGCATAGGAATTTCATCCCATTTTATAATCTTTCTAGTTGAAATTTTTGATCTATTGAAATTTGTTTCTATTAAAACAGTTTCATTTATATTTTTATCCATTATTTTACAATTAGGATTTAAAGTAAATAATGGTTTATAATAAATTCTATAACAGATACATATGAGTTCAGATCCAGCCATATAATTATAGCCATGAGTCTTAACATTTAATGTTAAAGAGTCAAATATATTGATATCACTTAAAGATAAAGAAAGATTAGGATAAACATTGAAATAAACTGGTCCATGAGCCAGACTAGATTGGATTACACCTATGAGTGATTGTTTCCAATTTAGATTTCGTGCATCTCTCAAACATGCAATGAAACTTTCAGGTAAACCCTCTAGAGTAAGAGGTTTAAATGCAATTTGCACCAGTCCAATAATGGAATAACTATTACAACAGTCCTACAAGGACAATAATGTAAGAACATGACAAAAATGATAAGGCTGCAGTCACATGTGTGCCAGCATCCCTTTACTTTATTGCTTTCTTGGCGGCATCTTCCATCTCCTGGACCATGTGGTCAATAGCATCTTCATTAAGATTATCTTCATCCATATCTTCAACAGGGTCTTGAGATTCCCCTGCTAAACAATCTTCATCATTAGACGAACTGGCAATAGAAATGTCAGTTTTGTCGTTGGAGAGCAAGTTTTTGATAAGCTCTTTCTTCAATTCCTTCATATATGATTTAATCAAATCTGCTTTTGGGATAACATCCCGCTGCAATTTTATCATAGAAGATAATTGACTAAAAGGATTGGTATTTTTTAAATCCCCAGATTCTTTTTGCTTTTTGTATAACACAAGTTTTCTTTGGATATCATCCAAAAGATTCTGACCATGTATAACTTTAGTTTCAGGATCAAATTTTATTAATCTGTCCCAAAATCTACTATGAGTAGCTCTTCTCAGACATGGCATATTATACTGGGTATAACCCACTTCAGGAGTCCATTTTCAAACCCATGGAATGGAAAATTCTATAAAGAAAAGCATTGAAGCTATGTCTTCTGAGTTAATATCTAAACTGATATAATCAGCAACTCTTGGAGATATTTGAATCCATTCACCATATAAAGGTTTAAAATTATCAGGAAGTATAACTCCAGATGTACCATATTTAGTCCACCATGAGAAAAACCAATTTGGTAAAGGATAGTTATAAACATTGCCACATATTTTTATTAACCAAGTATGTTTCTTGGTAGGATTTTCATAGAGAAATGCTTTATGAAATGCATCCACATAATCCCAATAATTATATTTAATAGAAAATTTTGTATCAGGAATTATAAATTTCTTTTCTCTTAATGGGGAAGTTCCCCATTCTTCAATTGATATAATCTTTTTAATTGTAATTTTGCTAAAATTGAAAATGGTTCCAGTTTTAGCACCTCCAGGATAAAAATGTGTGATTTCACAATGTGTTTTTTAACACATTTTCATAATATTGTCTTTGCTTGTATGACGTAGCTGTATATGATGCCACATCCATATTTCTGTTAATTAACATCCATGGATCATTTTTCCATTGAAGATCTTTATGTTCTAAATGACATATGATGTCTTTCTCTTTATGAGTATAATAAAGAGGAGTATGATCTTCTTCTGCTGCAGTTATCACCTTAGCATAGGAGGTTTCACCTGCTTGTTGTTTTTGAGCAAGATACTGCTTCTTGAATTCTGCATATAATGCTTCTTCATTTTCTGGTAAATTAAGAGCTATCAACTCCTTTTTACCATGTTGAATTATGACATTCTTATCTTTTGGCTGTGAGGTATTACCTCTGCCACGGCCACCACGGCCTCTAAATTGTCCTCGTCCCTGCATCCTGCAAATATTCACGAGTCAAAAAATCAGGAAGATTATTATCTTGGCCTTTCTTATAAATAATATCAAAATCAAAAGGAGCTAAATGAGCTTGCCATCTAGCAAACATCTGTTTCGAAACATCATGTTTAAAATCTTTATGAAACATGAATTTAGCTGCTTGACAATCTGTCTTAATTATAAATTTTTGATTGTATAAATCATCTTGAAATTTTAAAATACATTTGACAATAGCTAAGATTTCTTTAGCTACTGTGGCATAATTCCTTTGACTATCAGTCCATTTACCAGAATGATATCTGACTAATTTGGGTTGATTACTATTAGGGCAAATTTGAGTAAGGATGCCCCCATGCCCAATATCAGAGGCATCAGTTTCAATAATTTTTTGCCAAGTAGGATTGGCTAAAACCAAACAAGGTAAAGATTTAACTTTTGATTTAATTTTCTTGACTGTCTCAGTATGCTGAGAAGTCCAAGGCTTAGGTTTCTTTTTCAGTCTATCATATAAAATAGCTGTATCCATTGCAAGATTTTGATAATAAGGAGAAATATAATTTAAACTCCCTAAAAATCTTTGTAATTGAGTTTTATCCAGAATTTCATCTGGAAATTTAGAAGCAAATTCTATACTTCGATTGATAGGAATAATTTGTCCCTTTTCAATGTTATGACCCAAAAATCGAATATTGGTTTGAAATAACACCATTTTAGGTTTGGATATGACTAAACCATTTTGTATAACTAATTTCTTAAATATATCTAAATGTTTAAAATGCTGCTGAACATTTTTAGAAAAAACTAAGATATCATCTATGTAAACTAATATAAAGTCACTATATGGTATGAATATATCATTCATAATTTTCTGAAATTCAGAAGGGGCATTTTTTAATCCAAAAGGCATCACTTTCCATTCAAAGTGACCTATAGGTACATTAAATGCAGTTTTATATTGGTCTGCTTCAGCTATCTGAATTTGCCAATATCCTGATTTTAAATCAAATTTAGAAAATATTAAAGCGTCATAAAGTCGATCCAATAAATCCTTTTTATTAGGAATAGGATGACGAATTCATTTTAAAACTTTATTAAGTGGTTTATAATTGATTACCAATCTTGGTACGCCTCGTTCTAATTCGGCGTTTTTATTAACATAAAATCCTGTACATGACCAGGGTGAGTTTGACTCTTTGATTAATTTTTTATGTAATAAAGAAGCAATTTCTTCTTTGCATAATTCTAAATATTTAGAGTTCATTTGACAAGGTCTTGCCTTGGTAGGAATCTGACTCTCATCAAAGTCATCAATATAGGGAAGTTTTACTTCATGCTTCTTTCTATTCCAAAAAGCATTTGGATGATCATTGCAAATCTCTACAGAAATATTATGCTGTAGATTTTTTATTTTATTCTGTAATTTAGGATTTGTCAACACTTCTTCTATAGTAAAAGAGTTTATTTCAAAATTTATAAAATTAATTTGATTTTGTTTTCTTAAAATGAATTTTTAATTTCATTTACAAATCTAGTATGTGGTTCAGTTATAAACGAAAAGAAACAGGAGTATTATCATATGTTCCTATGATACAATCAGTTCCTATGTATGTGATAGGAAAAATCTTTTTTATAAAAGGGGTACCAAGAATTACTTGGTTTGTAATATTTTTAGCCAATAAAAAGCTCTCAGGAATACAAACCTTATTATTACAAATATATGCACAAGGTAATTTATAATTAATTTGTAATTTATCACCTCCTGCATGTCTTAAACTATGAGTGGTTTTTTCAAAATATTTGGTAGGAATTAATCCTTCTTGTATTACACTGATATCTGCACCAGTATCAATAAGGGCAGTAAATTCTTTCATTTCAGTTTTACTGATGAGTAAAGTAATTTTTACATAGAACTTGAATGATGTAATCATATCAAATTTCGTTAAAAAACTTTCTCCATCAATTTTATTAAAATTGTCAAAGAGGTTGGGTGTAACCAAAGAATAATCTTTTTTAGGTTCTTTAGTTTCTAAAGAATAATCTTTTTTAGGTTCTTTAGTTTCTAAATTAGAAACTCTAATATCAAGATTTTGATTTAGTTGTTTTAACATTTTGATTTCATCTTTGAGATGATTTATTTCTCCATACAAGTCTTTTAAAGTAGTAGGAGATTTATGAGCTTCTTCATATCTTTGTTTCATAAGTTTATAAACTTCCGTCATTGAATATGGATTATTATTTTGTACAAATTCGACCTCTTTCTTAGGAGGAGTATAACTAGTAGATGGACTATCATCCAAATTTTCTATTATTCTAGACCGTAATTCTGGATCTTTAATTGATTTTAAAAATTCCAAAATATGATTATTGGTTAAAACATTAATATCAGAATCCTGAAATTGAGAAATGAGTTTATAATAGTCATCTTCTTCTTTTTCAGATTCACTTTTGCCTTGTTTACAAGGACACATATCAACTTCTGATATATCAGATGAATCAGAAATATTATCTAATTCTGAAGATATTTCTTCAGAATCATCTGAATCTAAAAATAATTTTTCTAAAGAATCTTTTAATTCTTCACTAATATTTAGATTATTAATCTTTTGTTTCATTTTACATTTATTGGCATAATGACCAATACGTTTACATTTATAACAGACAATATTACTTTTGTCTTTCTTTCTTTCAAGTCTATCAGACTTTCTTATAGCTTTTTTCTCAAGCTGAGCCTGAGAATATCTCTTCTTTTTCTTTTTATGATAGAACTCAGGTTTATTATTTTGAGACGAGTTATGAACTTGTTTTCTTTGAGGTTGAATATCTAACCCAAATTGACTGCAAAATTGTCCTAACTGATTTCGTTCAGTTAGTCGTTGCCTTTTAATTTGTTGATTTAATTTAATCTCATTACATAAGGCTAATCCTTCAGTTTTACAAGTCGCTATAAGACTTCCATATGTATAACTTTCATAAGGAATAGATATTTGATCTTTCCTAAGAGTTTTCCTTACTCTTTCCGCAAATAAGGGAGGTAATCCATCAATAAATTTGGATTTCCAATGAGAGCTATTACTCTCTGGTAATTCCATGACCCTATTAAGAAATAGGTCTCTATACCATCTCCAATCTGTAAGTGTTTTACACCTTGTATTTTGTAATAGAGTTCTATTAGTCTCATTATTATCTGAAATTTTTCCAGTAAAATGTTCTAATATAGTAACAATTAATGTATAAACTGATTGTTCACTGGTAGTACCATTAGATTCTTGTTTCAAAATATGATAAATAGTTTCTTTCTCTTGATTAGAAAGATAATCATCCCACCAACCTTTAAGTTGGCCAGTAAAACCTGCAACTATCATCTTTGCAATATTACTGTCACTATTTCCAATCAGTTTACTGACTGTACTGTACATAAGCATCCTATGAGTAAGATTATAAATCTGTTTTTCTGTATAACCATCAATATTCCATTCATAAATACTCTTACCATTATAAGAGTTATTATTAATATATTCTTGTTCTTCATGTAGAATATCTACAGGAGAAGGTCTTCTATAATAATTAATTCTTTGTGTTGGCCTATCAGCAAACTTATATAACTTATTAAGTTCATCTTTAATAACAGGTTTATAATCCTTAGTTTCTGATAATTTATCAGAAAATTCATTTTCAAGAGTATTAATATTTAATTTTTTAAATTTCTGATCTAGTAGTTCTTCTAGATCTGACATCTTTTTTAATTTATAATTATTTATTTCAGGAGGAGGTTGCAAAGGAGGAGCAGATATCACTTCTTTAGGTCCTGAAATGTCTGAGGAAGATGTATTAATCTTGTCCATTTTTTGTAATAAATTATCAATTTGCTGATTAAGAGAAAGGATTTGTTCTCCCAATACATTTAAACAAATATTAGTATAATTTTGTTGTTCTATGAGTTTATTGATCTGTTTTACAGTAATTTGTAGAGTATCATTCTCAAACAATTTAACAAATGCTGTAAAACTTACAATATGATTGTCTTTTTCTAGATGAAAAGGTTGTTGAGGAGGCCAAACTCCTTTTATAATTTTTCCACCTAAGAGTTTATAATCTCTTTCTAAAACAGAAATATATGGTTCAATATATTTATCCATAAACCATGGAACAAAAGGGAATAAAATATTATGAAGAGATAAATGTGTATAAAACATTTCAGATATATAATATTTCATATGATCATCAAAATTAGATAAAAACCATTTTTTGAATGGTTCCCATCTAGGTAGATCAAATTCTTTTCTAATTTTTTGCCTGGCTTCAGATCCAGGACTAAAATCAATTTTGTGTATATGATTCATAGAGAAAAATTCATTTCAGATTCGGTTATTTCCGGATCTGTATTATAAATACCTTTAACAATGTTGTCTTTGGTTTTTAAAACCTTATCCACATGATTCTTATTTTCCTCATGTGTAGTTGCTTGTGAAGTACTTACTTGGGAAGTAGAAACCCTGTAAGGAATATAATCATTATTGTCTATTAATGGTGAAATATAAGATCTTTCAGATCTAGTTGAATAAGTTCTTGGAAAATGTCCATTTCTGGAGGAAGTAGATTCCATTTGTATATAAACTATTCCTTCTGGAGTTTGTTCAATATTATCAATATTATGATCATTTTTAGACTGAATATAACCAGTTTTTTCTAATTTCCATTGAGAAGGCATAGGAATTTCATCCCATTTTATACTCCTTCTAGTTGAAATTTTTGATCGATTGAAATTTGTTTCGATTAAAACAGTTTCATTTATATTTTTATCCATTATTTTACAATTAGGATTTAAAGTAAATAATAGTTTATAATAAATTCTATAACAGATACATATGAGTTCAGATCCAACCAAATAATTATAGCCATGAGTCTTAACATTTAATGTTAAAGAGTCAAATATATTGATATCACTTAAAGATAAAGAAAGATTAGGATAAACATTGAAATAAACTGGTCCATGAGCCATACTAGATTGGATCATACCTATGAGTGATTGTTTCCAATTTAGATTTCTTGCATCTCTCAAACATGCAATGAAACTTTCAGGTAAACCCTCTAGAGTCAAAGGTTTAAATGCAATTTGCACAAGTCCAATATGAATGAACTTATATAAATCCTTATATTTAAGGATATCATTCTCAGATAATAATTTTATTTCAGTTTCTTCATTATCTAAAGAGACTGATTCTTCAGTAGTTTTAACTACTTGTTTTAAACCCAGTTTTTCAAAGGTTCCTAACTGATAAACAGTTTTTAAATCTACTCTTGGAATAGTCCACTTATTAAGTGCATCCAAGTTATGAGGAATATCCATCTCTTGTTTAGAAACATTTTTAATGTTTCTCCTTTCTTTTATCAAATTCATTTAAATATGAAATGAAGGAAGGAAAATTCATGTTAAACTATGAATTTAATATATATCATAGTAATTACATGGCTCTGATACCATAAATGGCCTGTTAGTCCACTAATAGTCCATGCAATAACTTAGAATTCAAAGGTTTAATTTTTACATGAGCTTTAAAACCGTCAACCTACTTATCCAAGAATAAAACCGGGATCAACGCCTTTCATTGCCTTAACTCAACGGCTTTTCAACAGGCTAACCCTTATTCTTATAATAAGTAAGGCCAGTTCCAAGTTCATAACCCAAACTCTAAGTTATTGCATGGACTATTAGTGGACTAACAGACCATTTATGGCAAATTCATTGAAATATGAAATAAAGGAAGGAAAATTCATGTTAAACTATGAATTTTATATATATCATAGTAATTACATGGCTCTGATACCAACAAGGGTCCGAACAATGGTCCGACACTAGCCCGAACAATGGTCCGACACTAGCCCAGATAGTAGTCCATGCAATAACTTAGAATTTAAAGGTAAATTTTACATGAATTTAAAAACCGTCAACCTACTTATTAAAGACTAATACCGGGATCAACGCCTTAACACAGCCTTAACTCAACGGCTTTTCAACAGGCTAACCCTAGTCTTATCATAAGTAAGGCCAGTTCCAAGTTCATAACCCAAACTCTAAGTTATGGCATAAACTGCTATCCATTCGGACAATGGCTCTGATACCAACAAGGGTCCGAACAATGGTCCGACACTCAACAAGGGTCCGACAAATGGTCCGACACTAGCCCGAACAATGGTCCGACACTAGCCCAGATAGTAGTCCATGCAATAACTTAGAATTTAAAGGTAAATTTTACATGAATTTAAAAACCGTCAACCTACTTATTAAAGACTAATACCGGGATCAACGCCTTAACACAGCCTTAACTCAACGGCTTTTCAACAGGCTAACCCTAGTCTTATCATAAGTAAGGCCAGTTCCAAGTTCATAACCCAAACTCTAAGTTATGGCATAAACTGCTATCCATTCGGACAAAAGAAGGATCTTAACAACATAATTAGCCAGATATATATAAAGTCATAGTTTAACATGAAATAATTTAACCTTCCATTAATTTATGATAATACAAAAAATATAAAAAGAAACTAAAAATAAGAAATTACCAGGGATTACTGGAAGAAACTTCAAACTTCTTATTTATAAGAAAATTGTACAAGGGGGAAAGAAGGTTTTAGATAGACAAGAGGGATAGATGAGAAAAGGAGTAGATAGGAGTAGTATGTAGGCCGTGTCCAACTTATGATGAGTTTGCTTCCTTTTATAGGCAAGGAAGACGGACACCAACTATCTTATGCTATTACATAAAAGGATTTGAAATCCGAATATTACTGTTCCCTATAATGGAATAACTATTACAACAGTCCTACAAGGACAATAATGTAAGAATATGACAAAAGTGATAAGGCTGCAGTCACATGTGTGTCGGCATCCTTTTACTTTATTGCTTTCTTGGCAGCATCTTCCATCTCCTGGACCATGTGGTCAATAGCATCTTCATTAAGATTGTCTTCATCCATATCTTCAACAGGGTCTTGAGATTCCCCTGGTAAACAATCTTCATCGTTAGACGAACTGGCAATAGAAATGTCGGTTTTGTCTTCTGAGAGCAAGTTTTTGATAAGCTCCTTCTTTAATTCCTTCATATATGATTTAATCAAATCTGCTTTTGGGATAACATCCTTCTGCAATTTTATCATAGAAGATAATTGACTAAAAAGATTGGTATTTTTTAAATCCCCAGATTCCTTTTGCTGTTTGTATAACTGAAGTTTTCTTTGGATATCATCCAAAAGATTTTGACAATGTATGACTTTAGTTTCAGGATCAAATTTTATTAATCTATCCCAAAATCTACTATGAGTAGCTCTTCTAAGACATGGCATATTATACTGGGTATAACCCACTTCAGGAGTCCATTTCCAAACCCATGGAATGGAAAATTCTATAAAGAAAAGCATTGAAGCTATGTCTTCTGAGTTAATATCTAAATTGATATAATCAGCAACTCTTGGAGATATTTGAATCCATTCACCATATAAAGGTTTAAAATTATCAGGAAGTATAACTCCAGATGTACCATATTTAGTCCACCATGAGAAAAACCAATTTGGTAAAGGATAGTTATAAACATTTCCACATATTTTTATTAACCAAGTATGTTTCTTGGTAGGATTTTCATAGAGAAATGCTTTATGAAATGCATCCACATAATCCCAATAATTATATTTAATCGTATATTTTGTATCAGGAATTATAAATTCCTTTTCTCGTAATGGAGAAGTTCCCCATTCTTCAATTGATATAATCTTTTTTATTGTAATTTTGCTAAAATTGAAAATGGTTCCAGTTTTAGCACCTCCAGGATAAAAATGTGTGATTTCACAATATGTGTTTTTTAACACATTTTCATAATATTGTCTTTGCTTGTATGACGTAGCTGTATATGATGCAACATCCATGTATCTGTTAATTAACATCCATGGATCATTCTTCCATTGAAGATCTTTATGTTCTAAATGACATATGATGTCTTTCTCTTTATGAGTATAATAAAGAGGAGTATGATCTTCTTCTGCTGCAGTTATCACCTTAGCATAGGAGGTTTCACCTGCTTGTTGTTTTTGAGCAAGATACTGCTTCTTGAATTCTGCATATAATGCTTCTTCATTTTCTGGTAAATTAAGAGCTATCAACTCCTTCTTACCATGTTGAATTATGACATTCTTATCTTTTGGCTGCGAGGTATTACCTCTGCCACGACCACCACGGCCTCTAAATTGTCCTCGTCCCTGCATGCTGCAAATATTCACGAGTCAAAAAATCAGGAAGATTATTATCTTGGCCTTTCTTATAAATAATATCAAAATCAAAAGGAGCTAAATGAGCTTGCCATCTAGCAAACATCTGTTTAGAAACATCATGTTTAAAATCTTTATGAAACATGAATTTAGCTGCTTGACAATCTGTCTTAATTATAAATTTTTGATTGTATAAATCATCTTGAACTTTTAAAATACATTTTACAATAGCAAAGATTTCTTTAGCTACTGTGGCATAATTCCTTTGACTATCAGTCCATTTACCAGAATGATATCTGACTAATTGTGGTTTATTATTATTAGGGCAAATTTGGGTAAGAATTCCCCCATACCCTATATCAGAGGCATCAGTTTCAATAATTTTTTGCCAAGTAGGATTGGCTAAAACCAAACAAGGTAAAGATTTAACTTTTGATTTAATTTTCTTGATTGTCTCAGTATGCTGAGAAGTCCAAGGCTTAGGTTTCTTTTTCAGTGTTTCTTTTTCAGTCTATCATATAAAATAGCTGTATCCATTGCAAGATTTTGATAATAAGGAGAAATATAATTTAAACTCCCTAAAAATCTTTGTAATTGAGTTTTATCCAGAATTTCATCTGGAAATTTAGAAGCAAATTCTATACTTCGATTGATAGGAATAATTTGTCCCTTTTCAATGTTATGACCCAAGAATCGTATATTGGTTTCAAATAACACCATTTTAGGTTTGGATATGACTAAACCATTTTGTATAACTAATTTCTTAAATATATCTAAATGTTCAAAATCTTTCATTTGAACATTTTTAGAAAACACTAAGATATCATCTATGTAGACTAATATAAAGTCACTGTATGGTATGAATATATCATTCATAATTTTCTGAAATTCAGAAGGGGCATTTTTTAAGCCAAAAGGCATCACTTTCCATTCAAAGTGACCGATAGGTACATTAAATTCAGTTTTATATTGGTCTGCTTCAGCTATCTGAATTTGCCAATATCCTGATTTTAAATCAAATTTCGAAAATATTAAAGCGTCATAAAGTCGATCCAATAAATCCTTTTTATTAGGAATAGGATGACGAATCCATTTTAAAACTTTATTAAGTGGTTTATAATTGATTACTAATCTTGGTACGCCTCGTTCTAATTCGGCGTTTTTATTAACATAAAATCTTGTACATGACCAGGGTGAATTTGACTCTTTGATTAATTTTTTATGTAACAAAGAAGCAATTTCTTCTTTGCATAATTCTAAATATTTAGAGTTCATTTGACAAGGTCTTGCCTTGGTAGGGATCTGACTTTCATCAAAGTCATCAATATGGGGAAGTTTTACTTCATGCTTCTTTCTATTCCAAAAAGCATTTGGATGATCATTGCAAATTTCGACCGAAATATTATGCTGTAGATTTTTTATTTTATCCTGTAATTTAGGATTTGTCAACACTTCTTCTACAGTAGAAGAGTTTATTTCAAAATTTATAAAATTAATTTGATTTTGTTTTCTTAAAATGAAAATTTTAATTTCATTTACATATCGAGTATGTGGTTCAGTTATAAACGTGAAAGAAACAGGAGTATTATCATATGTGCCTATGATACAATCAGTTCCTATGTATGTGATAGGAAAAATCTTTTTTATAAACGGGGTACCAAGAATTACTTGGTTTGTAATATTTTTAGCCAATAAAAAGCTTTCAGGAATACAAACCTTATTATTACAAATATATGCACAAGGTAATTTATAATTAATTTGTAATTTATCACCTCCTGCATGTCTTAAACTATGAGTTGTTTTTTCAAAATATTTGGTAGGAATTAATCCTTCTTGTATTACACTGATATCTGCACCAGTATCAATAAGGGCAGTAAATTCTTTCATCTCAGTTTTACTGATGAGTAAAGTAATTTTTACATAGAACTTGAATGATGTAATCATATCAAGTTTAGTTAAAAAACTTTCTCCATCAATTTTATTAAAATTGTCAAAGAGATTAGGTGTAACCACAGAATAATCTTTTTTGTTTTCTTTAGTTTCTAAATTAGAAACTCTAATATCAAGATTTTGATTTATTTGTTTTAACATTTTAATTTCATCTTTAAGATAATTTATTTCTCCATACAAGTCTTTTAACGTAGTAGGAGATTTATGAGCTTCTTCATATCTTTGTTTCATAAGTTTATAAACTTCTGTCATTGAGTATGGATTATTATTTTGTACAAATTCTACCTCTTTCTTAGGAGTAGTAGAACTAGTAGATGGAATATCATCCAAATTTTCTATGATTCTAGACCTTAATTCTGGGTCTTTAATAGATTTTAAAAATTCCAAAATATGAGTATTGGCTAAAACATTAATATCTGAATCCTGAAATTGAGAAATGAGTTTATAATAGTCTTCCTCTTCTTTTTCAGATTCACTTTTGCCTTGTTTACAAGGACACATATCATCTTCTGATATATCAGAAGAATCCGAAATATTATCTAATTCTGAAGTTATTGCTTCAGAATCATCTGACTCTAAAAATAATTTTTCTAGAGAATCTTTTAATTCTTCACTAATATGTAGATTATTAATCTTTTGTTTCATTTTACATTTATTGGCATAATGACCGATACGTTTACATTTATAACACACAATATTAGTTTTATCTTTCTTTCTTTCAAGTCTATCAGACTTTCTTTTTTCTTTCTTCTCAAGTTTAGCCTGAGAATATCTTTTCTTTTTCTTTTTATGATAGAATTCATTTTTATTGTTTTGAGAAGAGTTATGAACTTGTCTTCTATGTGGTTGTTGAATATCCAACCCAAATTGACTGCAAAATTGTCCTAACTGATTTCTTTCGGGTTAGTCTTTGCCTTTTAATTTGTTGATTTAACTTAATCTCATTACATAAGGCTAATCCTTCAGTTTTGCAAGTTGCTATGAGACTTCCATATGTATAACTATCATAAGGAATAGAGATTTGATCTTTCCGTAGAGTTTTCCTTATTTTTTCCGCAAACAAAGGTGGTAATCCATCAATAAATTTGGATTTCCAATGAGCACTATTACTCTCAGGTAATTCCATTACTCTATTAAGGAAAAGGTCTTTATACCATCTCCAATCTGTAAGTGTTTTACACCTTGTATTTTGTAATAGGGTTCTATTAGTCTCATTATTATCTGAAATTTTTCCAGTAAAATGTTCTAATATAGTAACAATTAATGTATAAACTGATTGTTCACTGGTAGTACCATCAGGTTCTTGTTTCAAAATATGATAAATAGTTTCTTTCTCTTGATTCGAAAGATAATTATCCCACCAACCTTTAAGTTGGCCAGTAAATCCTGCAACTATCATCTTTGCAATATTACTGTCACTATTTCCAATCAGTTTACTGACGGTACTATACATAAGCATCCTATGAGTAAGATTATAAATCTATTTTTCTGTATAACCATCGATATTCCATTCATAGATACTCTTACCATTATAAGAGTTATTATTAATATATTCTTGTTCTTCATGTAGAATATCTACAGGAGAAGGTCTTCTATAATAATTAATTCTTTGTGTTGGCCTATCAGCAAACTTATATAACTTATTAAGTTCATCTTTAATAACAGGTTTATAATCCTTAGTTTCTGATAATTTATCAGAAAATTCATTTTCAAGAGTATTAATATTTAATTTTTTAAATTTCTGATCTAGTAGTTCTTCTAGATCTGACATCTTTTTTAATTTATAATTATTTATTTCAGGAGGAGGTTGCAAAGGCGGAGCAGATATGACTTCTTTAGGTCCTGAAATGTCTGAGGAAGATGTATTAATCTTGTCAATTTTTTGTAATAGATCATCAATTCTCTTATTAAGAGAAAGGATTTGTTCTCCCAATACATTTAAACAAATATTAGTATAATTTTGTTGTTCTATGAGTTTATTGATCTGTTTTACAGTAATTTGTAGAGTATCATTCTCAAACAATTTAACAAATGCTGTAAAACTTACAATATGATTGTCTTTTTCTAGATGAAAAGGTTGTTGAGTGTCGGACCATTGTTCGGACCCTTGTTGGTATCAGAGCCATGTAATTACTATGATATATATAAAATTCGTAGTTTAACATGAATTTTCCTTCCTTTATTTCATATTTCAATGAATTTGATAAAAGAGAAGAGAAACATTAAAAATGTTTCTAAACAAGAGATGGATATTCCTCATAACTTGGATGCACTTAATAAGTGGACAATTCCAAGAGTAGATTTAAAAACTGTTTATCAGTTAGGAACCTTTGAAAAATTGAGTTTAAAACAAGTAGTGAAAACTACTGAAGAATCAGTCTCTTTAGATAATGAAGAAACTGGAATAAAATTATTATCCGAGAATGATATCCTTAAATATAAGGATTTATATAAGTTTATTCATATTGGACTTGTGCAAATTGCATTTAAACCTCTTACTCTAGAGGGTTTACCTGAAAGTTTCATTGCATGTTTGAGAGATGCACGAAATCTAAATTGGAAACAATCACTCATAGGTGTAATCCAATCTAGTCTGGCTCATGGACCAGTTTATTTCAATGTTTATCCTAATCTTTCTTTATCTTTAAGTGATATCAATATATTTGACTCTTTAACATTAAATGTTAAGACTCATGGCTATAATTATATGGCTGGATCTGAACTCATATGTATCTGTTATAGAATTTATTATAAACCATTATTTACTTTAAATCCTAATTGTAAAATAATGGATAAAAATATAAATGAAACTGTTTTAATAGAAACAAATTTCAATAGATCAAAATTTTCAACTAGAAGGATTATAAAATGGGATGAAATTCCTATGCCTTCTCAATGGAAATTAGAAAAAACTGGTTATATTCAGTCTAAAAATGATTATAATATTGATAATATTGAACAAACTCCAGAAGGAATAGTTTATATACAAATGGAATCTACTTCCTCTAGAATTGGACATTTTCCAAGAACCTATTCGACTAGATCTGAAAGATCTTATATTTCACCATTGATAGACAATAATGATTATATTCCGTACAGGGTTTCTACTTCCCAAGTAAGTACTTCACAAGCAAATACACATGAGGAAAATAAGAATCATGTGGATAAGGTTTTAAAAACCAAAGACAATATTGTTAAAGGTATTTATAATACAGATCCGGAAATAACCGAATCTGAAATGAATTTTTCTCTATGAATCATATACACAAAATTGATTTTAGTCCTGGATCTGAAGCCAGGCAAAAAATTCGAAAAGAATTTGATCTACCTAGATGGGAACCATTTAAAAAATGGTTTTTATTTAATTTCGATGATCATATGAAATATTATATATCTGAAATATTTTATAAACATTTATCTCTTCATAATATTTTATTCCCTTCTGTTCCATGGTTTATGGATAAATATATTATAATATATATTATAATTATATATGATATATTTATCTATATATACATATATATGTATATATTTATATATATATGTATATACATGTATATATGTACATATTTATATATACTTATATATATGTATATATATGTGTATACATATATAATTAAATTTAAAAATAAATAAAGTTATAGACTGATTTCAGTCTGTCGATAATTTTGGTTGACAAATTTTATTTTTCTTGTAATAGTATCCTGTGAATAGATAAAGTTAGGTATATATAATATATATGTATATATGTACACATATATATGTATATATATGTATATATTTACACACACATATATGTGTATATATATGTGTATATATGTGCATATATATACTCATATATATACATATGTATATAAGTATATATGATATATATGTACATATATATATGTGTACATATATGTATTTATGTATATATATATTTATATTATTATTATTAAATAAAACTAAAAGAGTTACTGACCGATTTCCGTCAGTCGATAATTTCGGTTGGTAAATTTTATTTTTCTTTTAGTAGTACCGTGTAAATAGATAAAGTTAGATAAAACCCAAAAACTTAACGACCCTATATATGAATGTTGGTGTCTCTTTTCTTTCTTTTTTTTCGTACTTAGGTTGGATGAAGGTATTTTCGGTATTGTCTTGGCATTTTGGTCGCTGGGAGATTTACTGATTTTTCTTGGTGGCTTGGACTGTGGTTGCTGGTATAGTTTTGTCTATGCCATATGTTGGGAATGACAAAATAGAAAATATGTTTGATCACTTTTCCCATTTGCTATAGGAATCAATTTTTTATAAACCTTCCTTATCTTTAAGCAGTTTGAAAGATTCAACAAACCGTGTGCTATCTTTTCCAAATTTGAAGAGTACGATTTCCTCAACCGAAGATCAGATTTTCCTCAACAAAATATCTGATATAAAATTTGGTTGGTGAAAAGCTTTTCTTTATATACATGTTTTTAGTCTTTTATAGACGACACAAATTTTCTCCTCTTCTTCTCCTCTTCTGCTTTTTTCTGGGAATTGTAGTTGTTGTTCCAACATCTTGCCATGAGTGCACGCGTCCTGGGGTAGATGTGTTAACCTCGGGGGGCGAACGACGATTATCGATTGCACCACATTTATGCTGAAATTTCTCTTTTAGGGCAGTGGTCTTACCATAATACAGCTTCAAGTTTTTCTTAATTTCCTTCAATCTTAAACCGAAGACACACATTTGCTTATTAATTTTTTCATCATGGTTGCTCCACTTAAAAAAGTACTACTTGACCTCTCCAAACTCGATCCTCTTGATGGAACCAATTACAAATGATGGTCCCGAAAGCTGTTGATTTTCTTCGAACAGTTAGAGGTTGATTACCTTCTATTCACTATCATCCTTGATCATCAACCTAAACTTGTTGTTTCTGACACTTCAGTCACCACTCTCAAATTGAGAAATCCAAGAAAACTAATGATGAGGCAAAGGCGAAATTCAAAAAAGACAACAAAACTATCATAGGTCACCTCCTGAACCATATCCTGAACCATATGATAAATTCACTTTTTGATATTTTTGTCAAACAAAAATATGCAAAGGATATTTTGGAAACAAGGGTTGCAGGCAAGTGGCTGATGATGTGGGAAGGAAGAAATATGTTGTAGGAAAGTGGTTGTACTTCCAAATGGTTGACAATAAACCTATAATAAATCATGTTCATGAATACGAAAACATGGTTGCTGATGTGTTGACCAAATGAATAAAAATGTGTGATATTCTGCAAGCCAATGTTCTGTTGGAAAAATTTCTACCCTTCTGGAGTGATTACAGGAATTATATGAAACACAAGAAAAATGATCTGACACTCCAGAAGCTAATCTATCATATGAGGACTAAGGAGGTACTCGGCTAAAATATAAGCAAAATTCTATTTCTTCAATTTCTGTTAAAGCTAATCTAGTTGAATTTGTTGTTTCTCCTAAGGACAGGTACAAAAACAAAGGGAAAGAAACTTCAAAAAGGTAGACAGTAGAAAATTTTCACTCCATCAGAAGGAGCTCACAAAAAAATCCAGAAGAATAAACTTTCTTGTTACTACAGTGGGAAACCAGGACATAAGGCATATTAGTTCTATTAGAGGAAAGATCAGAAACCAAATAAAAAGCCTGGAAATCAATCTGCTTCACAGGCCAATGCTGCTGAAAGAGAGGAAATCATTGCTACTTTGGTGGTAGAAACGAACCTACTAGAAAACAATGTCGATGGATTACGTAGATATGAGTGCTACTAGACACTTCTCCAACAAAGACCTGTTCCAGGAATTCCAGGAGGTAGCAGATGGTGAACGTGTTTTCGTCGGGAATTCTGCTATTGCTGGAGTTCTTGGTAAAGGCAAGATTTTTCTGAATCTTATCTTTGGAAAAACTTTAGCTTTGAATGATGTATTGTATAGCCCTTCCCTGCGTAGAAATTTAGTTTCTCGTAGTTTACTTAATAAGGCTGTTTGAAATTGTTTTTAAAGTTGAGAAGGTAATATTGGTCAAAAATCGGGTTTTTAAAGTTGACTGTTTTTTTAAACACTTTCTATTATTGCTAATGGGAGCACCACTAGTTTGGTGAATATGTTGGTTTGTAGCATGTAGATTTGGACATGTGAATTATGCTTCTATCCAAAGGCTGAAAAATATGCATCTTATAAATACTGCTGATACTAATGATTGCTCAATCGAATATACTGTTTGTGTGGAAGCAAAGGTTGCTAAAAATCCTTTTAAACTTCACACTAGAAGCACTGTATTACTTGAGTTTATTCATTCTGACTTGACTAATTTTAAAAACATGAAAATGGTACTATTCATGAGATTAGTGCTCCTTATATACCTCAACAAAATGGCTTTGCTGAACAAAAAAATAAGATACTTGAAGAAATGATGAATGCTATGTTATTGAGTTCTGAAATGCCTGATAATATGTGGGGAGGAGCTGATCTGCATGCAACATTCTTAAAAAATACACCTCATAAAAAAATGGATAAAACTCCTTATGAATTGTGGAAAGTTTTTTACCAAACCTAAACTATTTAAAAGTTTAGGGGTGTTTGGCTAAAGTTGCATATCCAAACTTTAGAAAATTGAATATTAGACCTAAGACTTTTGATGTGCATTCATTGGTTATGTTCAAAATAGTGGTGCATATAGATTTATGTGCATAAATGAACACATTTGTGAATCTAGAGATGATGAATTTTTTAAACTTGTGTTCCCTATGAATAAAAATGTTAATGTTCATGTTGCTCCTTCAAGGATTGATTTGATGAATGAATTTGAATCTTTACTATCATCATCTTATGTTTATGAATTTTTTAAAAGAAAAAGAATTGAGAATAGCCTTGGACCAGATTACATAACTGCTTTCTAGTTGAGAATTCTAATAAAATCAATGAACAATTTGTTTATGTGTTTTTGATTAATGACGATCCTAAATCTTATGAAGAGGCATTATCCTCTATAGATTTCAGTTTTTGGAAAGAAGTTATTAAAAGTGAACTAGACTATCAAGATGAATCATACTTGGGATTTAGTTATTTTGATACTTACTCTCCGGTGACAAAAATAGCTACCATCAAATCTATTACTCTTTCATCTATTTGAGACTTGATAATTCATCACATGGATGTGAAAACGACCTTTGATGTAGATCGGGAAAGTCAAGAAACTTAAGATTTGACGCATGGACTATTCACTAGTGCAAGGCCAAAGAAGACTAGGGATAGTGAAGAAAATGTGGTTAATGACATGGTTGTTCTCAATTTGTTCAATTAGTAAGAATCAATCAAGAGAACAAATTGGAGGTCAAAATTGGCTAAGTCCTTGAAGAGGAGCAGCCTACCATAGCCCTAACCCTTCCGTTGCCGATAGGCTTCTCCCAACAGAACTCTTGCCTACCGGCAATTGTAGGTTTCACTCTACCATTGCCAGTAGGGTTCGGCCTACTGGCGATCTAATTGACTTGACTTTTTAGTTCTTAATCAAGGGTTTAATGGGTATTTTGAGTCATGTAACTATAAGTTAGCTACGGTCAGACCTACTCATTGTAAACTTGAACAATGATGAATTTACTGAAAATATGAGAGAATTATTCCAAGTTGCTCCTTTGGTTCTTCATCTTCTTAGACTAGCTTGTTAAGGGTTAATGTCCTTAGCATTGTGAACAATTGAGCCTTAGATTAAAGTTTCTATGTAATCAATTAATCATTCAAATTTCTTTCATTATTCATAGAGTTTCCTTTCTTCGAATCAATTGATTTTGGGTCTTCTAGTTGTGTAATTTGTTCCCTTAGGGTTCTAATTATCAATCTAGAAAAGAATTTAGCCTTTCAATATTGGTTTTATGAGACTTAGTTTCTCATAGGTTTTCTGTTAGAGTGTTTGAGTTTAAAAATCTCCAATAGAGGTTCTTCAATCGAAGAAGGTAATCTTGAGAAGGATTTGGCTCCAATTCTACAATCAAAGAGGATCTACATCAGCCTTTCTCAAACTAGAAAGGTTTGTTGTTGGTGGCCAACAGAATAAGGTGTGCAAGATACGAAAATCTCTCTATGGCCTTAAACACGCACCCAAACGATGGTATGAAAAATTTGATCATACTTTAGTAAACAATGGCTATAATGTGAATGCCTATGATTCTTGTGTTTACTCAAAATTGTTTGGATCAGATTGTGTGATTATATGGTTGTATGTTGCAAAGGATCTTACTTCAAAACAATCTCTGGAGATGACATGCTCATTTTTTTGTTCTAACGTGGAAATAATCAATAGTACCAAGATGTTTTTATCAACTCATTTTGACATGAAAGATTTAGGGAGACTAATGTGATTCTTGGTATTAATATAAGTAAAAAACTGAAAACAGTTTTCCAATAATCACACCATATTGGAAAAATATTGAAGAAATTTGAATGCTTTATTGAATTGCTTGTAAGAACACTATAAGTCTTAAAAAGAATAATGGTGATAGTGTCTCACAAGCTGAACATGTTAAGATTATAGGAAGTGTTATATTTCCTATGAACTACACTAGGCCTTGATATTGCTTATGCTGTAAGTAGATTGCATAGATAAACTCATAATCCTAATAGTGAACATAATTAGAATGCACTTCATCGATGGCTGAAGTATCTTAAAGGGACAATAAATTTATATTTGCATTTTAACAAGTTTCCTGCTTTGTTAGAAGGTTATTGTCATACAAATTGGGTGACAAATAATGATGAAGTGAGCTATACTAAGTGAAATGTGTTCACTTTGGTAGAGGAGTTGTTCATGGAAATCATCCAAACAAACTTGTATTGCTCCCTCTATTGTGGAATCAGAATTCCAGTCTCATTGCATTGTAATTCTCAAGCTACTATTAGAGTTGCCAAAAACTATGTGTATAATGGCAAGAGGAGGCATATCCGCATTAGACATGGAGCAATTAAACGACTCTTGAATAATGGAGTAATCTCCTTGGAATTTGTAAGATCTGAAAAAAATTTAAACAAACAAGGGAAGTTATTGAAGAGTCGTTGAAAGGAATGGGACTTAAACCCTTTGATTGAGAAATTATATGGTGAAAACCATTAAATGGTCAAGCAAAGACATGATTTGTGAGTGCACTACTATATATCCCTATGTTTGTTCTAGTGATTAATCCATAGCCTTATATTTGGGTGGTTCTGGAAAGGACTTGATGGATAATTTTGATAAAAACGTGATCCTATTGACTTTATTATTAACTTTATTACTTTTATAGCTTTATTATTCAGTGGTCTACTGTGGTATAGACTTATGAAGTTATTTTTAGGTGGGTGTAAAGTGGGCCACCTTATATGAGAGAATAAAAGGTTTTCTTTCTAGAGCACTCATAAGTTATGTGCGCTTGGACTTTAATAGCACTTTGTAAAATTATATCGCAGAACAATATACATTGTGGAATTAATACGTATTGTGGGGGTCTGAACTTGAGCTTTTGAAAGTTCAAGATATATTTCACATTCATTAGCTAACTTGTTGCCTCATTTCACTATGTATTAATTCAATTGGAAGATATTAATGCTTACGTAACAAAATTCCTTCCTTTACCAGAAATTGTTGTTTTCAAAATAAGTAATTCGTGGGGAATTGTTGGGAATGACAAATTAAACAAATATGTTTTATCACTTTTCCTATCTCGCTAAAGGAATCAACTTTTATAAACCTTCCTTATCTTCAAGCAGCTTGAAAGATTCAACAAAAGGGTGCTATATTTTTCCAAATTTTAAGGGCACGATTTCCTCAACCAAAAATTAGATTTTCCTCAACAAAATATCTGATTTAAAATTTGGTGAAAATCTTTTCTATATATATGCACGTTTTTAGGCTTTACAGAAGACACAAATATTCTCCTATTCTGCTTGCTTCTGATAATTATAGTTACTGTTCCGACCCCTTGCCACGAGTACACGTGCCTTGGGGTAGCTTTGAGGGGCAAACAGTGATTATCAATTGTACCATGGTCATGCTGGAATTTCGCTTTCAAAGCAGTGGTCTACAGGTTTAAGTTTTTCTTGATTTCCTTCAATATATGTTTGTGCTTTAGTCTCTTGTTAGGTTGTTTTTGTACTCTATACAAATACTTTCGGCTTAGTCTCACAAGTGTCCAATTTTGTTCTTTTAAAGGAAAAAAGATATTATACTTTATTAATATCAAGCTGGATTACATTGAAAGAATATTTTGAGTCCATTTTAAAAGAAAATTAAAAAGTAAAATAGTTTTAGCTAACAGGTGCGCAGACCAATTCCCTACTTGTAAACATGAGAAAAACTAGTAAATTTAAGATCTCACAAGTATTCAGTACTTAAAAAGCATTTATTTTTTTATATATTTTTAAAAATATACTATATATTCATCAATTGGCAAGATTATTTTGAATTTGATTTGAATTATGTCCTTAAAATCTTAATTTTACTTGAAAATTATCTGATTCAAAACTATTTCAATATAATTTTAATCGTAACTTTACTTTTGTATCTATTGTAAAATAGCATCTGTGCAATTTTAGAAACACAGTCAATTATGCTCACCAACATTATACGGACAGTGGAGTCTATTCCATATCTATTATCATGGTGTGTTATATTGAATTCTTAGAAATAAAAAATGTATTTTTCTTTAATAGAAAAGCATACTTTCAAAAAGGAAAAAAAGCATGAGTTTTTTTTTTTAATTTTTGAAAAAAACCAAAAAGCATATAAGCTTCTCTCTTCATTTTTTTTAATAAATGAGAAGTTTTATTAAATAACGTAAATAAATTATACAAACGGATAAGAATCAAACCTTTAATATTCATGATAATAGAAAAAATATCTAGCCTCAGTAAATCTAGATAGACACAATGTGAAACAAAGACAAACAAACACATATCTATTTGGATCAGATTTTAAATTCAAAACCAATTTCTTTTTCTACACTTTTTTATTTTGGACACTACTTCTTCTCTCACAAACCATTTATCTTTTATGCATTTGAGTAAAAAATCTCTACTCTTTTCATTGTTATTTCTAAGAATTAATAAAAAAAGTACTATGAACTTTGTCCATTATATCTGACATAAGACAATTTTGCTTTTTTGGTAAAATAAATTGAACAAAAATTGATCGAAAATGAGTAATGTTTGTTATGCCTTAATAAAATTTGAAAAATTAATTTTACCCTTTTATAAGATGACATCATGTCATAAAAACAGGAAAGAAATATAATAAAGGAAACTCTCTTTTTCCAAAACCATCAAGCACCCAACTATCACCAAATCCCATAAAAATGGCGTGGGACTCTTTCTCTTCCTTCTCCAAAAGTTTTTTCTTTTTTTCCCAAACCCTGAAAAATCATATATTAAAGTTTCATCAAACTATTATTGTGGCTTAAAAAAAAATTTTCTTTTACTCACAATCAACTATAAGGGATAAGAGATATTATAGGGATTAAAAATTTTTAATTTATGAAATTGTCAAAAAAATACTCTGGCAAGAGTTAATATAAAAAAGTACCCTGAACTTTGTCTATTATAGAGTATCTTTTCTATAATTTCACAATTCTTTTATTATATCGCTTGCCGTTAGTCCGTCTAGCGTCTTTCGGCCTTGACTTCCCCTTCTTGCTAACATCGGTTATTCCGAAATAACCTCTGCTCGTACATTCCAAATTGATCTCCCCCCCTTCAAAATCGGACGTGAAAATTTGCCTTCATCCGGCTCAAGTAGGTACACCAAATAAAGAGAGGGGTTCTCGCGTTCAAATTCTAGAAAACCCAAACAAAAATGATCAACTTTCCTCCTATAAAAGAGTAAAATTAGTTTTCTAAATTTTATTAGAGGATAACATATATTACTCATTTCCAATCAGTTTCCGTTCAATTCAGTTTATTAAAAAATTAAAATTCTCCTTTAGATATCATTTTAAAAGATTAAATGCTTAATTAACATAATAACAAAGTTCAAAATATTTTTTGTTAACCCTCATTTCTAACCCAAATTGACCCATCTTTTAAATCAAATCTTGACACTAAAGCCATAAAAAAATGCATCCAACAAATCCCTTAAAAGTGGCAAACAAAAGACTATGGGAAGCTTCTCTCTTCATTATTTTTACTTTATTTGATTTGAATATTGAAGCTTATTATGGGAATAAAAGTTAAAAGAAAAAAAAGGAAAAGAGTGAAGAACACAAGAAAGGAAAGGGAAATTAGGGGCATTGATAGAGACAAAGTGAACGACAGTCACGGGAAATCTGCATCTGGGCCTATGCGAGCCCTTTCAGATATTTGGAGCCACAAAAGTTTAGTACTTGGTAGGTCAGTTTCATAATTAGCATTTTTTTGGTTTTCTCACAAATCTTAAGCTTTTTAACTTAATAAAAAAAATACTATATATACTTTTTATTTTTATGTATTAGTAAGTGATTATTATATTATCTAATTTTCTTTTATTCTTTCATGTAAGTTATTTAAGTTAATTTTATCATTTATGTAATTTATTTTATTTATATATTATATTTACTTATATTCAACTTTATTTTATTTTAAGTTATTTAAAAAAAATCGAATCGGCCTGTATGTATCTTTTAAGCGATCTGAGTTGGTCAACTAAACCCGATCCACAGCTCAGACCGGTCCAAGCCCAGTTGAATCACGGGCTGGCCTGACAGGTTGGTCTGTGAGCCGCAGTCCAATCCCGCTCAGACCAGACTCGCAGGTCGAATCCTGTGGCCATCTCTATCCCTATGTGAGTCGAACTAATGACGAATTGTATGGTAAGGGGTACTTCTACCGACTGAACTACCATCTTATCCTTTCCTATTTATCTCCCTATTCTTTATAGAGCTCGCATCTCCTGTATTATTTTGTGTATCACTCGCTGTACTACTCTCTAATTTAGTATATTTTATTTATAAAACTTAATAAATGAAGAAAAAACTCTAAAATAAAAATATATTAAAAAAGAAAAATAATACATAGTGGTACACAAAATGACATAAAGAATCCTGGGATATTTTTGTGAGTCAACATTATGATTTGTTAATTACATTTTCCCTTTAGAAATGAAATAAAATATTACATTTTTCCCTTCAGGTTTATTGGTTTCTCTAAATTATAATTTCATATATATATATATATATATTATAAATTGTAAATACATTTTTATTGTTTATATTTGTAACTAATTAATATCTACGACTAATTTTAGAAAAATAAGGCCGGTTCTCCATTGATTAAAGATGAGCAGCTTTTAGCATATAAACTATAATATGTTTTTGAAATCTTCTCGATTACTTATCAAATCTGCTTATAACTTAAAATAAATTGAAAAAAATTATTTTTAAAAAGCTACCTAGGATGTATTTTTAAATTGCTTTAACTTATGGATGTTATTTAAATTAGAAATATTAAAATAATTTTTGAAAGCACTTTTTTTATACTTCTTAAAAAGATAGAAGTAACAAGGAAGAAGCCTTAAATTTATCAAAAAACGATGATTCTATAGTAAAAAGTTTAAAATTTCTTAACATATTATTTTGTAGGTGAATTCTTGTTAAAATATTATACATTAAAATAATAATCTCATTCATTACAAATTCTTACTCATAAAAAATTTTGAAAAAGGATATTATGCTCTTAATATTTAATAGCAGTAAGAAATAGACACATAAAATAAAATTTTATTAAGACTTTAAACTTTTTGTTACGAAATTATTGTTTTCTAAAAAATCTTTTAGTATTGAAATTAATAATGGGAATTAATTAGCCATGAATAAAAAATGGATGAAATTATAATTTAGAAAGTTAACATATATTCATCAATACATATATTTTAAAAGAAAATCTCATTGGAGATAGCAGTGTCAAACGGGCCAAACCAGACCGGACCGGACCGGCCCGCGTCCAGCCCGCACCTAAACGGTCCGGTCCGGTCCGGGCCTATTTTTGACGGGCCTAAATTACCTAAACCCATATCCGCCCGTAGCCAGCCCACGGGTAAACGGGCCAGCCCGCGGGCTTTGCTCTTTTTTTTTTTTTTTTTGCTAATTTTCTGATTTTTTTAAAATCTTACCTATTAACTATAATAATAATATACATTAATCCTAAACCTAATCAATCAAAATAGAGAAAACCAACATAAAAAAATTAATAAGTAACAATAATCATCCAACAAAATAAATTAATAATTATTTAACAAAAAGTCAATACGAAAAATTATACACCAACTTCTTCTTCTTCATCATTTCATCTTCAACTTGATTACATCCTCTCCTCATCATCTTTACCTATAAAATGCAAAACATAGATTATATAGTAAATAAAAAAATTAATAAATAATATTCATAAATTAAATGAAGAAAAAGTTGTACTTACTCTCTAAATATCATTTCATTGATATCAAAGCAAACTTTTACATGACGTGAAATGCTAGATGTTCCATATTTTCCTCCTGCAATATACACCGTCCCACAACGAACACATTCAACCCTAGGTTCTCCATCTTCACCAACAATATCAAGCCTTCTGGTATGAATCAATACATTTGACTTATAGGATTTTTTCGCTTTCTTTAAAAATTGTGCAGCATTTGATTGATCACATTTATCACTAATATCATCAACAACATTTTTATCCATCTTCTGCAATGGATAAAATGTTTATAATTCATGATTTGAAGCACATACTAACTAATCTGATGAATGATGATAAAGATTATAAACAGGAAGCACTTAAAGATTATAATGATAAAGATTCCAAAACATGTTCAGTTATATCATACATTCAGATTAATTCTTATTCGAGTTGGGTACAATTTATGAGAATAGTAAAACTTTCGCACAAGGTATAACTACATTTTCAGAATTCGAATTCGAGACTTTTAATTAATTTAATTAAGTTAGGAGAAACTCTAACTATTTTATTTATGTCTTGCGATGATACTGTAAGACTTTTTGAAGTGGCATACCAACAGCAAAAAAGTTGAACAAGAACAAAAATTTGTATCATACTAGACGGAAGAATTGATAAATGGATGGTTAATGTTAATATAATAAGTTTGATTGTTGCACATGATGCTAGGTTGAAAAAGTGTAATTAAGCTGTATTTTCTTAAGTAAGAATTAAATTTGATGAGCCATTTAAATTGAATTCAGATTAAACCCGGTGAGGATACTCAATAATTTTTAAAATAATAAAAGAACAAAATCTATATTGTTATAAGTTGTTCAATCAACTTGGCCTCTATTATTAAAGCTTGACCAAGAATCAAGTTATTTTTTCTGGCCAATGCCATCACGGATGGACCTTTAAAGGGGAAGTTTAAAAACAGAAGAATCAATTCCTATAACAAATTACTTATAGAATTTGTTCTGCAGCCTTGTATGGGGATGAAATGGTGTCAATGTCTTGGAAGTACAATTACACAAATTTTTTTTTTTTAATAAGTGGTTGCATTGAACATTTAAAATAAATTATATAAATGAATAAGAGACAAATCTCAATATTCCATCTCCCACTTCATTAAATCAACCCCAAATTAGGAAAAAATTTATGGGTTTTGGAGAAAATTTTACAAGGTTTTGATATTAGGCATAGTTTTTGAAGATTATTAGATGAAACAGAGGAAGAGACAGAACAAGATAAGGTTTTGGGGTTTTTTTTTTACAATGACAATTTGAGGGTTAAATCAACAACCATTTGAAAGGAATCAGAATACCCTTTTTTTCCCCTGAGGAATCTAAAAAAGACCCACTTTCTCAAAATCAAAGGAAAAAATGCAGGAAATTCACCATTAAAACAAAAGGGGTTCAATTAGAGAAAATTAAAACTATATTCTTCAGGATTCAGCTAAAGAAAGATCTGAACCCATCAAAATCCTAAAAAATTGAAAGAAACAAAAGGGATTAAATATCTACTACTAAAAATCTAAGAAATTATACAAAGAAATTAATGGATTTGAGGAGTTCACTTTCTTCTTGTTTTACTGCAATTTCTTGTGCTATTTCAAGCTAGACTAGTTTTATCAGAGAGGAAAACTTACATTGTTCCCAAAATAAATTGCGGAGGCGGCGGCGAGAGGCAGCGGCGAGAGGTGGCGGGAGGCAGCGGCGAGAGGTGGCGAGAGATGCGGGAGGCAGAGAGACAGAGAGAGCCGAGAGCTGCGGCCGGGAGGCAGAGAGACAGAGAGAGCCGAGAGATGCGGCCGCCGGCCGGGAGGCAGAGAGACGGAGAGAGCCGAGAGGAGAGGAGAGCTGCGGGAGTGAGAGAGGGGAGGAAGACAGATGCTGTAGGTAGGGTTTTCATTCAATTGTTAATTATTTTCATTTAGGTCCCTAACAAAATAAAGAACTTTAATTAAGTCCTAAAATAATTCATGTAATAATATCTTCAACAAACGGGCCAGCCCGCGGACCGGACCGGACCGGCCCGTGAAAGCCGCATAAAAAACGGTCCGGTCCGGTCCGGACTCGTTTTTTGGCGGGCCTAAATTTTGAAAACCAAAACCGCCCATAACGCGGGCGGTCCGGACCGGCCCGCGGGCCTAAGCCCGTTTTGACAGTGCTAATTGGAGATAGGATAAATCCTCGTCTCCACATTTTTTATTTTTCCTTTTTTTAATAGAAATAATGTATGGTTCAGATTTACTTGTAAGATTGAACATCTGAGAATGGATTTTTTTCCTTTTTCCCCCTCCACTGCATTATGATTTTTTGAATTGTATTCCACTATCGATCTATTCTCCTCCGCCAAATACGTAACTCCCTCCTGTCTTTCTGAACTTCCCACTTTCTCAACTAAACACTATTTCATGCATTTCCTCTCGAGCACTAGTTATTTTCTCTCCTAATCAATCTCCAGAGAATAACAAGAGCATTAGTGTCTCAAAAGATTTTTCGGTAGATTAAAAGGTTTGAAGTGTTTGTGTGTTTTTTGTTCAGAATTGTTACTCTCTTTTTACTCTTTCCTT
The DNA here is from genome assembly GCA_028651295.1 of Catharanthus roseus. Lineage (NCBI taxonomy): Eukaryota > Viridiplantae > Streptophyta > Magnoliopsida > Gentianales > Apocynaceae > Catharanthus > Catharanthus roseus. The sequence continues at coordinate 2,334,711 of JAPQWS010000107.1, read as the reverse complement.
ATCATTTTTTTTGGTTTTTGTGTGTGTTTGTTGATATAACTCAATCAAGTGTAATTGCGACCTGTGAGAAATTTCAACACTTGCTTGAAGATCATTGTTAACCTGATATGTTACAGATAATCAAAAGCAATATTATTAGAACTGGATCGGACTGATTGGTCGGAGCAATTTGACCGAAAACCAGTCAATTCTCCAATTCGATTATTCTATTAAACAATTTTGTTAGAGAACTAATCAAATTCAGTAAACAAAATCACAGTTCGATTGAGAACCGCTTCGCTTTTCTTTATTTTTTAATTTTTTAATTTTAATCTATCTATTCTCAAAAGTTTGAAAATTGGATACCAAAAGTTACGTGTTCTTATCAACTGTGGGTTGAATACTATGCAAGAATAAAAGATAATAAATGGTTCTTTGAACAGTGGTTTTTCAAGACATATGACTAGAAATGTATCACAAATCAACAATCTTCAACCTGTGGAAGAAAGCTTTGTAACTTTTGGTGACAAGAACAGAGTAATATCGTTGGTATAGGTAATGGTAAAGGTAAAATTCCTTTGATTAAGCAAGTTATGTTAATTGATAGTTTAAAGTATAACCTGCTTAGTATAAGCTAGTCAAATTTTTGACAATGCGTGTAAAGTTGATTTAAAAAAGGCAACTTGCTCAATCTTCAACAGAAAAGAGAGGTAAACTCATCGTCACTGCAAAAGGGTCGATAATGTATACGTTCTTTATCTTGATGAATATGCTACTAATTAATGATGTTAAATGTTTCTCTGTGTATAAGGATGATGATGGATACTTGCGGCAGAAGGCTTGGACAAGTTTGTATGGATATGCTAAACAAGCTATCCTCACAAGGTCATCTAAGAAGGTTTTCAAAAATGGGTTTTTGAGAAAATACATCTTTGATACTTGTCAATAGGGAAAACAAACCATATTACCCCTAATCTTTTGGTCCCAAAATGGGTTTTAAGTTTAACGGGTGGCGGAGGAAGGAGAAGAGGGAGGGTGAATGAAGTCATAATGGGTTTTAAGTTTTTTTTTTTTTTTTTTTTAAAATATTATTCTTGTGAAATTCTAAAATTACCCCTAATCTTTTGGTCCCAAAAGTTTAAATTTTTTACATAGGCAAATTTGGCTTAAGAAGATTAAAATGAATGAACGTGAATTATTTGAGGATCATAAAATTGAGGAATCATAACGATGAAATTTAAATTATTTGGGGACTAAATAAAGTAATCTTCTTTAAACGATTATTAATTAATATTAAAATAGTTAAAGAGAATACATTTAATGAAAATAAAACACTCTAAAATAATTTTTGAACATTTAATTATTGTTGGATGAAAATGTCATTTTCTTAAGAAATTAACATTAGTCAAGTGTACTAAATAAATAAAATGAAACAAAAATAAGATTAAGATAGTAAAGAGAAAATGATACGAAGCTTGAATATAATTAATCCTCAAATGTTGGAGAAACGTGACCGGTTGTGGAAAATGGTAGTAAAGCCAAAAGGATGGAATGAGAGGGAAAATACTTTTGAAATATCAGTTTTCTATGGGGTTTTTTTTACTTGAGCCTAATTTCAAGAAATGGGTATTAAAGAGGTTTCGATTTCTTTTTTTTTTTTTTTTAATCTGAAACTGGGCATAACGCACGGTCATTGTGTGTTATCTCAGGTGATAACGCACAATGGTTGTGCGTTAACCCTAATCACGCGGCTTAAGCAGCATTAAGCTGCGCCTAATGCGTTAAAAACCGACGTGGCCGTGATCTAGCGTTAATGTGACAATAACGTACAACCATTGTGCGTTATCATTCACGAAAACGCACGTCTATTGTGCGTTATTATAAGTGATAACGCACAGCGACTGTGCGTTATCACGTTATAAACCCTAATATGCGGCCGCCTCCTATCTTCTTCTCTTTCTTCTTCCTCCTTATTTCTTCTCTCTTATTTCTTTTTTCTCTCTTTCTTCCACCTCAATATTTCTGCTTTCTCTCTTTCTTCAGTCTCCTTATTTCTTATTTCCTTCTTTCTAATTTCCTCCCTGAAAATTTTCAGCCTCATCCGTCGCCGCCGCTTGGTAAGTTCTTTTCCTCTTCCTTCTTCTTATACTTTGACTTCTCTTCTTCTAATACTTTTGTATTTTATTTCGAAATTTACAGTTAAAATTTAGTTAATATTTCAAGTTTAAGTTTGACTCTGCGAGACTTTATTTGGAGTACGAAGGTTATTAAAGATTTGGAGTGGAAAACGGTAGACTAGAGCTGCATTTTTAATTTTCGGTAAGTTTTTAGTTATTTAAATTATTTGGTGTATTATTTATTAATTTTAGTTATTGTGTGAATATGTTTGTTATTTGTTAATCATTTTTATGAATTTTATTTGTTAATTTGTATTAATTCATTTTTGTGAAAGTGCGGATTTGGATTTATGTTTAAAATTGTTGTTATTAATAAATTTGTGCAAATTTGATAATTTTATGTATATAATTATTTTTTGTATTGAAAAAAGTGATCTTAGGGTGATGAATTATTTTCATGAATTTATTTGGATAATTAAGGTTTAATTTTTTACTTTACTTTATGATTATTTGAATTTGTTTTAATTATTTAGATAATTATTTTGCATCTTTCATATAAATTTTTTAGTAGAAAATATGGGAACCTGTAATTTGGGTTTTTTTCTCTTCGGTTTTTTTTTTTTTTTTTTTTTTTTTTTGTAAATAATAGAACCGAAACTTGGAAATTTAGAGTTTAGTAATTAACACTTTTATTTAAACTCTAAAACCTAATAGTGAATTTACGAAGTAGTAAAATATTTACTTATAAAATATACTATAACTAACCTTAAAAAACTTAAAAATTATAAACTTTAAATAATAGAAACTTAAAAATCTATTAATAAAATCCAAAATTTTACATCAAACATTAAACCGTAAAACTATAAACTTTTTAACAGTAAACCTTAAAAAACCAAAATCATAATATTAAAATGCTATAGGGTATATTATAAAAACTTTAAAAACCCTTAAAATTGATTTTTAAAACATTAAAAAATAAAACTAAAAACTCTGTAACAGTAAACCACAATAAACTCCAAGAACCTTAAAATTGATATTTTAAATATTAAACCGTGAAACTGTAAAATTTGTAACAGTAATCCCTCTTGCCTTAAAATCTTAATATTTTAAACATTAAACCATAAAACTATAAACTTTGTAACAGTAAACCCTAAAAAAATCTAAAATCTGAATATTTTAAACATTAAATCGTAAAACTGTAAACTATGTAACATTAAACCCTAAAAACCTTAAAATCTTAATATTTTATACATTAAACCGTAAAACTCTAAACTTGACCACAGTAAAACATAAAAATGATATTTTAAACATTAAACCGTAAAACTCTAAACTTTTTAACTGCAAACCCTAAAAACTCTAAAATCTTAACAATTTAAACATTAAAACGTGAACTATAAACTTTCTAATCATAAACCGTAATAACACTTAAATCTTATTATTCTTGATAATTAATTGTAAATTATAAAACATTAAAAACCCTGAAAACCCTAAAAACACTAAATTTGATATGCTAAAAATCATACAAACCCTAAAACGCTAAAATGAAGTGTACCATAAAGAATATACCATAAAGAGATTGGAATTAGAATTTATTTAAAAATTTTTACTTTTAATATATAGATATTGACCGTAACTCAAAATATAAATAATGTAGATGGAAGAAGTCCCAGCCCACGTGCATCCGGGTCCCATAGTCCCTGATGTTTTATCGAGACAGCACGAGCACCGGTCTAGTTTGAGCTGGAGTGGGGACCACGAGATGTGTTTTACTGATCTTCAGTGTAGGCGTTTCGGGCGCAACCTATTCCAGTGCTACAGTACGGCTCCCTGTAGGTTGGTGGAGCTTATTGACAGAACTGGGTTGGGGGGAGTGTTCATATGTTGTTACATTGAGCTGGACCACGCACTTATTACCGCATTAGTTGAGCGGTGGAGACTGGAGACTCACACATTTCACTTGACTTGTGGTGAAGTCTCAATAACCCTCCAGGATGTACATGTATTATGGGGTTTAGGGATAGAGGGTTTGGCCCGTTACCGGCCCTAGTTAGAGTGTAAACCCTAAGCAATATTGGATTGAGCTGATCAAGAGACTTCTTTGTGTGTAGTTGTCTCTTAGCCACTTTTTCGGTTACAAAGTGAAGAAGTAACCCTTGGAAGCATGGATCCTGAGAGTGTTTACCGGTTCAGAGACCGATGATGATCTTATCCTGCACGCTCGTGGATTTATTTTTTTACTCCTTGGCGGACATATGCTTCTCGACTTCTCAGGGAATTTGGTTCATGTGCGCTACCTCAGTTTATTAGAAGATATTGATGCCATCAGGACATATAGCTGGGGTTGTTGCGTACTTGGATTTTTATATAAGCAGTTGTGCACGATAGCTTTGGGGGGTGCACGACAGATAGGGTGGGCCTTAGTCTTAGTACAGATTTGGGCGTGGTCGCGTATACCTGCATTGCGGCCTCAACTGATTACGGATGTTCAGGGCGACCCTCTTGCTCCTCTTGGCGCTATATGGTGCACATCCTTTGACTGTAGCCAACTGCCTACGCATACTCTCATGCACATCCTTTGACTGCGTCAATTTTTCTCCTCTTTTTCTTGCGGCTCGTTTTTCTTTCCAATTTTCTATGGCTGCTCTTTTTTTTCCATTGTGACTCTCTTCTCTTTGTCTTGCTGCTACCCGCTCCTTTTATTCTTTTTTCTTTGCGACAACCCTCCTCTCTTATTTTGTTTCTTTTCTTTTTGTTGCATTGGGCTGCCTCCTCATTTCTTCCCATCGTGGGCTGTCCTTTCTCTTCTTTTTTTTTTTCCTACTTTTTGACCATGGGCTTGCTTATTCTCTTCCTTGTCCATCGTGGGCTAGTCCACTTCTTGGGCTTCTCTCTCTCTCTCTCTCTCTCTCTCTCTCTCTCTCTCTCTCTCTCTCTCTCTCTCTCTCTCTCTCTCTCTCTCTCTCTCTCTCTCTTATATATTTTTACTGTCATGAAAATCATATATTTCAAAGTGCACTTGATTTCTTTTCATGTATCCAAGAAGCTCGCTTCATGTTTCTTTTATATCTTACAAAGGAACAAATTAAATAATTAAGATATAATAATTATAACAAATAAAGAAACAATATTCTTATATGACTACCAAATAAAACTTAAGATGTTTATTTGTACCAAAAATTGACTTTATCAACTCCCCTACACCTAAGTTTTGCTAGTCCTCAAGCAAAATAAAGGACAAAAAGAAAAACTAACTAGCTACTTTCGTAGGACTCACGATTGTACATAGCAAGTGCAACAAGCCTTTTAAACCTCTATGTTACCCCTAGTGGACGAGTATGGTCTCATGAGGTTTGCAGATGACATACCCACAAAGTCAAATTACGCAAAAACTTTTAGAAAGATATAGAATAATCCAAATTAAGTACCCTTTTTAAAGATCTCAAACTTATCAAGACAAGTACTATTCCTCTTATTTTCAAACTTAAGTTAACAAACAAATATTCAATTATCTTCTATAACTAAAGCAAGACTTGTGTAAGATGTGATCGTGGTCATAAGAGAGTGTAAATTAAATACTAAACACAATTTTCAAATTGCATAACTGACAAATCTCAATAAATGTTTATTCTATAAGCTCACTCTTTGTACATTCTCTCCACTAATCAAGGATTCCCAAACCCAACTCAGATCAAGTAGGATTTTAAAGCTTGTAATGTAAGGTTAGGGTATTGGTTATTAAACGAAGGTAAGGAATTCAAATTCAAAGAAAATAGAGCTTACAAAGAATATGAATACTGTAAAATTTTGACAAACTTTCTAACTTTGTTCTTGCTCCTTTTTCTCGCAATTAACAATTCTCCAACTATCATCTTCTTTCAAAAAAGTTCCTCCTTTAAGACCATTTTATTTCTTACATCCAATTTCGGGCCTCTTGGAATTTTTTCTTTTTTGCACCTTGAGACTTATAACAATTATGTATCAACTTTTATTTATTTTTCTTTTTTTAGCTCAATACATTTATTTTTTCAGCATAACAAGTCATATATATATATATATATTTCTCCCCCTTTGTCAAAATAACTTGTTCTCTTTCGAGAACACAAAAACAATAACCCTATTATGGAAGCACAAGTCAGAAGATTATATTAAGCTCTCAACAAGATTAAGGGTTAATATTTAAGTAGTTTAAAGAAAGAAATAACATTTAAGACTTAAAAGTGTAGGAAGGTAAAAATCATGAAATTTGGTAAGCTTGAGGCCTATGATCGTCGTCTCTGAGTCAAATAAGGAAAGCCTTTCTATTTCACCTCAAGAGGTATTCAAGTAAGTTCTAGAATGTAGGGAAGAGATTCATCAACTTTATACAACTCAAAAATAATATAAAGGATTTATTAAACACTAACAATAACCCATGTGCTCAAGGGTAAGTCATGCAAAAATTATAATAGATATAGAACATAAGTCCATCACCCTAATTAAAAATAAGAAAACAAGTACTTTCTTAACTTATTCAAGACATTTTTAAAGGAACTCAAAAGGAATCATTCTTTAAGTGAAATAATATTTTTGGGTTTTTTTTTCAAAATAATGTGGAAAAATAAATAAAATACAATAATAAAAAAATTCAGCAAAAATTGAACAAGAAAGATGAGGAAAAGAAAATAAAAAATAATTGACACCAGAACAAAGGCATCTTCTCCCCCACACCTAGACCATACATTATCCACAATATGATAAAAGAATACCAAGAGTAGAGAAGAGACAAAGAAAAGAGTAACACAACCTGGTAGAAGAAGCAATATTAATGCATGTTCAGAAGAGTAGTAGACTATCTTTGTAGCCTCCATGATATGTTGTCTGATTATTCTACAAAACAAACACTTCATACCTTTCTACCAATCAAGTGAGATAAAAACAAATAAATAAAATAAAAAATGTATAAGAAAACTAAACAAAATAAACTTTGGGTTGCCTCCCAAAAACGCTAAATTGAAAGTCTTCAACCAGACTCCCCAATTCTTTTGCGCTCAGCCAGGATCTATTTTTCTCATATTAGGTTCATGATTCATAATCCAAGAAGAATTTTCTAATGGAGCAATGCAAGCAAGGTTAGAATTAACATCCTCAGTGTATATTAGGTTTTCTTTCTAAATAGAAGTATATTCTTTTGAACACATTAGAGGTAGTGTTTCTTCAATTAATTCACATATTACATTTACCAAATAACAATCAAAATCATCTCCCATAATAGGTTGTAGAGAAGCTTTGAAAATATTCAATCTAATCTTCATATTCATCACAGAGACATCCATGGCCCCAGTTCTACAATTAATAGTAGCATTTGCAGTAGCCAAGAAAGGATGGCCTAGAATAATAGGGATATGATTCTTAGAGGATCTACCAGGTTCCATATCTAGGACTACAAACTCTATAGGGAAGATACCTTTATCAATTTGAACTAGAACATCATCTATCCTCCCCCTAGATACCTTGATAGACCTATCAGCTAACTATAAAGTCATATCAGTTGGTTGCAATTCCACTAATCCTAACTCTTCATAATCAGTGTAAAGAATTAGATTAACACTAGAACTTAAATCTAAGAGCGCTCTATCTATTTTATAATTACCAATAAGACATGAGATAGTAGGGACACCAGGATCTTTATATTTAGGTGGAGTATTATATTGCAAACCGGAGCTCACCTGTTCAATTAATAAGATTTTCTTAGAAACATTGCTTTTAGATTTTCTTTTAAAAGTACAAAAGTCTTTAAGAAATTTTGCATAAGATGGGACTTTCTTAATAACCTCTAAAAGTGGATGATTAATTTTAAATTTTTTGAGAGTTTTTAAAATATCTTCCCTTTTATTATCCTTTCTAAGATGTGGGGTGGCAATAAATCTTGCGGATAAAGAACCTTTGGCTTATAAGAAGTCGTAGGAGATGATTCTAGACTATTAGAATTAGAGAAAGAAGCTAGTTCCTTGTCTATCTTCGTTTCAATTTTAGTCCCCATATCAATTCCCTTGATTTTGTTTTCATTAAATTTACCATCTTTAATAGGTCCCCCTACTTTATTATCTACCATCTTTCCATTTTTAAGAGTAATTACAGCTTTAGCTTGCTCATGATAATTAGCTCTAGAGTTCTCTATTGGATGACTAGGAAGGTTACCCTCATCTCTTCTACTTATTGCATTAGCCCCTATTTGAGTTTCTAACTTAGCAATAGATTGAGTGTGCTAGTCTAAAATTTGTGTCATAGCTTCTAAACCTTTCAAAGAAGATAATATTTTTTCTTCAAAATAGAGTTTCCACAGTGAGAAGAGTGAAGAGGTACATACCTTTGAGATTGAAAACCAGGGGAGCAATCATACCAGGTTGTTTGTTCTACTGATATTGTTGTTGGCCTAATTGACCTACCCCTCCTTGTTGCCTCCTGGAGAAATTAGGATGATTTCTCAAGCCCGAATTGTATGTGTTTGAATACGAGTCGTTCTGTCTATGAAATCCTTGGGCTGCATTGACTTTTCCTATACAAATTCTGGAAATAGTGAAGCACTAGGACAGTCATAGATAACATGAAAAGGACTAGAGCAAATTGCGCAAACACCTTGCGCGTTAGGAGAATTAGTAGGCAATGTATTCAAATCTAACAATTGATCAAAGTTTTTAGATAAATTATCAACTTTCAAAGAAAGATCAACATTTTGAGAAACTTCATACATTCCTCCTCTATTTCCTATTTGTCTAGATGTGCCTATACGTGAGGATGTGGCGTGTTGTTCTAAATTATCACTCAAATTTTCAAATCTGCAGTTTTATGAAGAAAGGTACCACTACAAGAGGAATCAACCATTTGGCGATTTTTCTCATCTAGTCTTGAATAAAAACTTTGTATTTGTTGCCATTTAGGGGCTTCATGGTGAGGGCAACTACGAAAAAGTTCTTTAAATCTCTCCCAACTCTCATGAATTGTTCATTATTTTATTGAAAAAAGTAGTTATTTCTCTCCTTAACCTCGTAAGCTTACCCATAGGAAAATACTTTTTAAGAAATTCTTTAGACATCTCAGCCCATGTACCTACTCTCTCATGTGTATGTAACCAATGTTTAGTCTTATCCTTCAGAGAAAAAGGAAAAAGGAGCAATCTAATAGCATCATCAGTAACATTAGGCAGTTTAAAAGTGGAACAAATTTCTAAAAGCTCATCAATATGCTTATAAAGATTTTAGGAATCAAGCCCATAAAAAGATGGTAACATTTAAATAGTAGAAGCTTTAATTTCGAAGTGATTAGCCTTAATTTCAGTTAGTCTATTACCTATTAATGAGTTATAAATGTAGGAAGTAAAATACTCTCTTAATGCTCGTGGATTTTCAGTCATCTTAATGTCACAAGTTTTTAGTGAATTTTTTTGTACTCTAAGTGCCTTAAGTGTACTCTCAATCTCAAAGTCAAATTCTTTTAAATAAAGAGTGAGTGAACGATGACTGCGCATTAACAATCAAATAATAGGAAAGAAAATTTAATTTAAATAAAAAAAATAAATCAATAATAAGAAATAATTTAAAAAAATATAAAAGGCACACTAGAAAAAAACCACTGAATGTCCAAAAAAAAAAAAAAAAAGAATTAAAAAAATTAAAAAAAAAATTATTAAAGTGAGCTATTAACTAAAATCAACTAAGGACGTTTTCTTAATTTAAATTTTTTTTTTTGAAACTAGTAAAGATAACAAAAGAAATCAGAGGTATGGGCTTAATTTAACTAATAAAAGAACACTAATTAAATATTAAATAAAATAAATACACAAAATAGCAAAATTAGGAGACAGTCGATAAAGCAATTAAGTTAACCTTTCCCGGCAATGGTTCCAAAAACTTGGTCGGGATTTTTCTAACTAAACTTTAAACCCAATATTTGCAAGTGCACCAGATAATATGGCAGTATCAGGGTATCGAACCACATAGAAAGGCTTAACTACTTAAATTATTATTTTCCTAAATTAATTTTGTAAAAAGGATAATCAAATTATATTATCTAAAAATCATCCCTAAGTTAAGTAATAATAATAAATAAAATAACTAAATTGAAAATAACAAGAGTGTAACCAAAGAGATGATTTAGAACCTGGAATCCACCACTAACTTATATAACAATGATTTAACTTTATTTAGGAGAAAAGATTAGACCTTTATGTGGTGATGTAGGCTACAAGCTTCGATTCATGAAAGAAATATATTGTGCTTAAATGCATGACATAACCCATCTAACCATTAGCATGACTTATTCAATTTTATGACATAAATCATCTAAAATTAGCATGAATTATTCAATTCTAAAATCCACAAAATACTTGCAAAACTTACATATCTCTCATACTCAAGACTACAAGAATTAAGCATGGATAAAAATATCAATTAACCCAAATAATTATTCTACAAGAACAATCACAAAGAATTAATTGCATCAAACCAAAAAAACATACAAAGATATGTAATCACATAAATAATATAATAAATCTCCCAAAATAAAATAAACCAAAGTTATGTGGCTAGAGTTTCAACAAGATTCTAAAAAGGAAATTAGTTCATAATTAAAAGGAAAGAAAGAACGAATTTCTTGAAGTTCATGGCTTTCGTCCAATTAAAGTCGCCGATGCTTGTTTTGGAATTTTTTGCTGCCGCTTTTTGTTTCTTCGACACCGCTGCTTTGAATTTCCTACTGTCGCTATTCTTTTTTCCTCCTGTGCAGCTGCTTCAAATTTTCTCCCCCTTTTCTTGTGGCTCATTTTTCTTTCCAATTTTCTGCGGCTGCTATTTTTTTCTATTGTGACTCTCTTCTCTTTGACTTGCGGCTACCCCTTCCTTTTATTCTTTTTTTTCTTTTGCGGCAGCCCTCCTCTCTTATTCTCTTTCTTTTCTTTTTGTTGCATTGGGCTGCCTCCTTTTTTCTTCCCACCGTGGGCTGTCCTTTCTCTTCGTTTTCTTTTCCTACTTTTTGACCATGGGATTGCTTCTTCTCTTCCTTGTCCATCGCGGGCCGCTCCACTTCTTGGGCTTCTCTCTCTCTCTCTCTCTCTCTCTCTCTCTCTCTCTCTCTCTCTCTCTCTCTCTCTCTCTCTCTCTCTCTCTATTGTCATGAAAATTATATATTTCAAAGCCCACTTGATTTTCTTTCATGTATCCAAGAAGCTTGTTTCATGTTTCTTTTATATCTTGCAAATGAACAAATTAAATAATTAAGATATAATAATTATAACAAGTGAAGAAATAATATTGTTATATGACTACCGAATAAAACTTAAGGTATTTATTTGTACAAAAAATTGACTTTATCACTAAACAACCCATCATAGTTCTGCAATACTACCCCTAGGTTCCTACACATTTATAAAGAGACCCCACACTTTTATTAAGATGACAACCCCACCTATATAAATATAGATTTCCTTAATTGAGTCTCAAAATATATATAATAATAAGCATATAATTAAATTAAGGAGTACATGTACGTCTACATATCCAAATGCTACATAGATACCTGTGCACTTGTACCAATATTCATGTATGCACTTGTCCAAAAAATTATGTGATTGTTACTGTAGTAGCTAGCACACTTTAATTTGTTATCTTAAACCAACTCTATCCATTAATTACATTAATACACGGATCAGAGGGACGTTCACTGCATTAAAATAACAATTAAACCCATCTTTGGTCACATGCATTAATTCAACTAAACGACTTGAGTTGAGTGTGGATGTGTAGCATGGAAATTACATGTGAATGTAATCTATGCATGCCCATTACCAACTGGTCCAACAAAATTAAGATCACTGTAACATATAAATTGAAAATGAACAGCTCAATAACATAGCCTCAATGAGCAAATGGTAGAAAAATTATTGTCATATTAACAATAATAAATAAATGAATTATGAGCATAAATATATGAATAACAGACTCCTACTGAACTTAGACACCCATATGGGTAGTATGTTCTATAAAGACCTTCAGTGTCAATGCTTTAGTGAGCAGATTCGCAAGCATGGAGCCTAATTCAATAAGCTTAATACTAATTATACCATTTTGAACTCGCACTTTTACAACTAGAAACTTGAAGTCTATATACTTAGATTTTGTTGAGCTCTTATTATCGATAGAATAGTAGACTGCAGCTTTGTTATTACAAAATAATTTAAGTGGTCTCTCAATATTATCAACCACACACAGTCCTGTAATTAAATTGTGCAGTCAAATAGCTTGATTTGATGCCACAAAACATGCTACAAATTCTATCTCCATAGTTGAAGAGGCAATGAGTGTCTGTTTGACACTTTTCAATGATACCACCCCTTCAGATAGAAGAAAAATATATCCTAATATAGATCTCATGCTATCTTGACAAACACCTAAGTCGGAATTTGAATACCCAACAATCTCAAGTTTATCCGACTTTCTATAAGTGAGCATGTAATGTTTTGTTTTCTGCAAATATCTCATGACCCGCTTGTCTGCTCTCTAATGTGCAGGACCCAGATTACTCAAATACCTACCCAGCATACCAACTATGAATGCAAGGTCTGGATGAGTGTAAACTTGTGGATACATAAGGCTTCCAAGTACGGAAGCATAAGGAATACCTTCCATTTGCTTGGATTCAAAGTCATTATTAGGACACTATTTGAGATGAAACTTATCTCCTTTGGCCACAGGAGTATGAAGTGGCTTACAATCTTGCATTCCAAATAGTTGTAATACCTTCTCGATGTATCCCTTTTGTAACAATCCAAGAATTCCTCGAGAATGATCTCGATGAATTTGGATTCCTGATACAAAATATGCTTCACCAAGATGTTTCATCTCAAATTTCTTCGAGATAAATTTCTTAGTTTCATGCATTAAACCTACATCGTTACTAGCAAGCAAAATGTCATCCACATAAAGTACTAAAAAAATTTACTTATTTTTACAGAACTTGTGATACACACAATCATCCACAACATTTATATCAAAACCAAAAGATAATATCACATTGTGAAATTTATAATACCATTGGCGAGAGACTTGTTTGAGCCCATAGATGGATTTCTTAAATTTACAAACCAATTGTTCAGAATTTTTGGATTCCAAACCTTCAGGTTGTACCATATAAATTGTCTCATCAATGTTGCCATTGAGAAAAGCTATTTTGACATCCATCTTATGTAATTCAAGATCAAAATATGCCACTACTGCTATAATTATGCTAAAAGAGTCTTTCAAAGAAACAGGAGAGAAAGTATCTTTGTAGTCAATGCCTTCAGGTTGTACCATATAAATTGTCCCATCATTGTTTCCATTGAGAAAAGTTATTTTGACATCCATCTGATGTAACTCAAGATCAAAATATGCCACTAGTGCTATAATTATGCTAAAAGAGTCTTTCAAATAAACATGAGAGAAAGTATCTTTGTAGTCAATGCCTTCCTTTTAAGTGAATCCCTTAGCGACTAGAAGTGATTTATATCTCTCCACGTTGCCTTGTAAATCCCTTTCGGTTTTAAGAACCAATTTACGACCAATTGGTTTCACACCTTCTGGCAAAGGAACGAGATCCCACATGTCATTGACTTTCATGTATTGAATTTCTTCACCCATGGCATCTATCCATTTATGAGCATTCGAGCTTTCAATGGCTTAACAAAGGTGATTGGATCATCTTCTACCGAGTCAATATTTTTCATATGCTCATTAAGATACACAACATAGTCATCTGAAATTGCGTTTCTTCTTTCTTAAATGGATCTTCTTAAGGGCACTGGTTCTTGAGGTTGTTAAGGTTGCCCTATAGGAACAATAGGTTGAGGAGCAACTAGATGATCAATTTCAGGCAGAGCTTATTAATCTATATTATAAGCACAAATTGTCTTGTACATAACTTCGTTCTTGAACAAGATCAGGTACGAGAACCTGCACATGTTCAAGAACAACACTAGGAATGAGAATTGAGCTCTCATCAAAGACAAAGTTTCTTGCCTTATCTTCCCTCCCAACCTCAATATCCTCAAAGAATCGGGCATTTCCCGTCTCAAAAAATCTTCTACTTTTGGAATTATAAAACTTGTAACCACGTGACTATTCAGAATATCTAACAAAATAGCAAGTAACTTTTCTTTCATCGAATTCCTTCTCATCCCCATACCTTTAAATGTTTAAAACACGTTTCTTACCTATCTACAACTCTTATGGGGTTTTTGTTGTTGCTTTAGTCGAAACTCTATTAAGTATATAGATTGCAGTTTTAAGTGCATCCCCCAGAGTGATTCTGGTAAATTAATATGACAAATCATACTTCTTACCATGTCCTTAATTGTTCTATTTCGTTTCTCGGCAACTCCATTCATGCTAGGTGACCTCGATATAGTATACTGAGGGACGATCCCATACTCTTCTAAGAATTTGGCGAATGGCCCTGGACGTTGTTCACCTGAACCATCAATCCTGCCATAGTATTCACCTCCATAGTTAGATCTGATGCATTTAATCCTTTTGCCTAGCTGATTTTCAACTTTATCTTTAAATGCTTTGAATTTATCCAAGGCCTCTGATTTCTCATGTATCAAATATAGGTAACCATAATGAGAGTAATCATCTATGAACGTTATAAAGTACCGTTGACCGTTCCAAGAAGCCATAGAGAATGGTCCACATATATCCGTAGGTACTAGTTCTAAAATATCTTTAGCTTTCTCGGCACCTACCCTTTTTTTGTCTGTTAATTTACCTTTAATACACTTGACACATATTATATTATCTGAAGTGTCCAGTGTGTCAAGAATTTTTCCAGACATAAGTCTGTCAATTTTCCTTTTAGAGATATGGCCGAGTCTTTTGTGCCATAATGTATATGATTTCTCATTAGTTAATTTTCGTTTGGTACTAAGTGTACTTACATGCAAGGATTCATTAGAAGAAGTAGTCTCCAGCTCATGTAAATTATCATAAGGATATAAGAAACCAGTTCATAATAATTTAGAATCAAATTAACAGAAAAAACCTTCTTTATCCAAAAGAGAAATAGAAACTAAATTTCGTCTAAATGATGGTACAACTAATGTCTCTTTTAGTTATAAAAATAAACCATTCTTTAATGATAATTTAAAAATGCCTATAGCCTGAACTTCTTCCGTACTACCATCTTTCTTATAGATGAATCTTTCATCATCCCTTGGTAGGCAGTAGCTCTGACAACCCTACATAGATATACTTATGTGAGTACTGGCAGCAGAATCTAACTACCAAGTATATCTTGGCATTGAAACTAAATTAACCTCTGAACAGACAAAAGTTAGAGGCATACCTTTCTTCACATCCCATGCATGATAAAATGAGAGGGATCTTTGCAGAAAAAACACTTTATGTCTTTCTACTAATCCTCCTATTTTTTCTTTGCCGATGTATCCGAAATCGTTTTGCCTTTTTCTCTCTTGTTACCTTTTGAGAAAGTGAGATTAACACTTTTCACCTTATGTTGCTTCATCCTTTCTTCCTCCTGTACTAAATGTGAGATGAATTCATTGACTATCCATTTGTCCTTTTGAAAGTTGTAATTCACCTCAAACTGGCCAAATTGAGAAGGAAGAGACATCAAAACAAGGTACACCGGTAGATCATCAGGAAGATCCAACTTCATTGTCTTAAGTTTTGATATAATATGAGAAATCTCGAAAATGTATCCCCTAATGTTTCTGTAACCATTGTACCTCATGGCAGCGAGTTTACAAAATTGCGTAGTAATCTCTGCCTTTTTGCATTTTATAAACTGTTGTTCGAACTGTTCGAGAAACTTAACTGCATTATTCTCATATGTCATGTTAGTAAGAAAAGTCTCTGGAATTGTACTCTTCATGATCATTAGACTTAACCTATTTGACCGTTCTCACTGAGCCATTTCCCTCTGTTGTTCAGAGGTACTAGTATCTATTAGCTCAGCTGGTCGTGGCTTTCTAATGGCTAGTCCAGATCTAGACAACCGAGACTTTGGAGTTGCTTGAAACCTAGCACAAACACCAATAATATAGGAAATGTCAGGTCTACTAGTAGTTAAATATAACAAACCTCCAACCATACTTCTGTAGGTGTGTTGAGCAACATCTTCTCCATTGTCATCTTTAGTAAGTTTGGTGCTAACACTGATTAGTGTTGAAACCTATCTAGATCCATCCAAACCAAACTTTTTCACAAGGTTATGAGAATATTTTAATTGGGAGATAAAAATACCATCAGATAATTGTTTAATTTGAAGCCCAAGAAAATAAGATAATTCACCAACCATACTTAACTCAAATTCATCTTTCACGAGAGTGATGAATTCGTCTGTTAGCTTCTATGATGTTGAGCCAAAAACTATGTCATCAACATAAATGTGTGTCAGTATGACATGATCACTAGATTTTCAACAAACAAAGTCTTGTCAACTCCTCCTCTTGTGTAACCTTGTTTTAGCAGATATCCTGTCAAACGTTCATACCAAGCACGAGGTGCTTGCTTTATTCCATACAAAGCTTTTTTTAACTTATAGACATGATCCTTAAAATATGGATTTACAAATCATTTTGGTTGCTCAACATACACCTTCTCATTAAGATAACCATTCAAGAATGTACTCTTCACATCTATTTGTTGAAGTTTGATGTCTTTAGCATAATCAACTGCTAACAACAACCAAATTGACTCAAGCCAAGCAAGAGGGGCAAAAGTCTCATCATAGTCCACTCCTTCAACTTTGGTATAAACTTGAGCTACTAATCTTGCTTTATTTCTGGTTATATTGCCAAATTCATCAGTCTTGTTTCGAAAGACCCACTTCGTCATTGACATCTTTTGGTTTTTGCACCAACTCCCATACTTCACTTCATTCAAATTGCTGAAGTTGATCTTGAATAACACCAATCCAAAACTCATCTTTTAGAACCTCATTGACATTTTTTGGCTCAATTGTTGAAGTATAACATCCATACATCACCATGTCATGATAATTAACCCTTGGCTTATCGCATATCCTCCGTGCTTCATTGAAATCACCTATAATCAAGTCTGTTGGGTGATTCTTCTTCACATGACTTGATGGTTCACATGGTTGATTATCTTTGTCATTAACTTTAATAGTGATTGAGTCAAGTGCTTAATTCCTCTTATCTAATGCTTTGTCAATATCTATCAAGGCTTTGTTCTTGCCATGTGGCTTTGTGTTAACCACATCAACCCTCACTTCCCTATTCAATAGAATCAACATCACCAACAACAATATTAACAGATTCAATGATTACCTTTGTTCTTGTGCTGAATACTTTGTAAGCTCTGTTGTTGATAGAGTATCCTTAGAATACTTCTTCATCGCTTTTCAATTGAAACTTCCCCAGGTAATCTCTATCATTGAGGATGTGACATCTATTCCAAAGACATGACAATAATGAGGTTTTACTTCTTGCCTTTCCAAATCTCATATGTTGTCTTTGTTATGTAAGGTCTTAGATACGTTCTGTTTATAATGATACTGCTGTTTTAATAGCCTATGTCCAACAATGTTTCAGCAATCTTTCACATTTAACAACACACGTGCCATTTCCTGGATAGTCTTGTTCTTCCGTTCCACAACTCCAATTTGCTGATGAGTTTTAGGTGTTGAGAATTCATGTTGAATTCCAAATGCTTCACAAAACTTCTCAAACAGAACGTTATCAAACTCTCTACCATGATCACTCCATCTTGACAAGAGGTGCATCTTTTTGCCTCTGCAATCTGAGACATAATCTTCTAAAACAATCAAAAGCATCGGACTTTCCATGCAAGAAAAATGCCCATGTGAAACGAGAATAGTCACCAACACACACAAGCATATATTTCTTACCCAAGAGACACTCAACTTGTGTTAGTCCCATTAAATCCAGGTGCATTAACTCAAGAAACCTTGAAGTTATTACCTGGTTTGTACCTTTGTGTGATGAGTGAATCTATTTTCCTTGTTGACAAGCATCACATACTGAGTATTTGACACCTTTTAATCTTGGTAAGCCATCCACAGCTTGTGTTAAGTTCAGGGTTTGCAATTGATTGAAACATATAGGCCCGAGTTTTTGGTGCCATATTGTAATGTTAGTGTTTTTGTTCACATGACATTGATTTATTTCTCAACTCAGTCACCTTGTGCAATTGTCATTTGATTTCAAACCTCTAAAGATTTGTTCTCCTTGCTGATTAGTTATACTGCAAAGTGCTTTAGTGAAAGTGACAATCAAATCATCACAAAGCTTACTTCTACTAATCAGATTGACTCTCAAGCTATCAACATGCAGATTATTAGTAATCTTAGGCATGCCATCAACATTTAAGGTTGCTTTGCCAACAACATTATTTTTAACACCCTCACCATAAGTAATCGTACCTCTATTTCGACTTTGATAGTCAGTGAGAAAGTCTTTTTACCTGTCATGTGACGTAAATATCTGTCAAGATACCAGTCACTTGATGATGTACTTGTCTTTAAAGACAGATGAGCTACAAGAGCTTTGATAATGTTCTTAACAATCCTTGTCTTCTTAGACTTGTTCACATCAACAACAAGTTTTGGTTTAAGTTATAATTTTACCTTGTTGTAGATCTTTCATACGTTTAACACATCTTCTCTACACGTCCAGAAATATTACATTAGTAACAGATTGGAGGAGGTTTCTTTGGCTTCATTATTCTAAAAAACTCTTCTTTTCAGCATTTGTCATCTTGACTTTCACAACTCCAGTCACTAATTCTTTGATGCTTTTTTGTGGTGTTGGCTTGTTGGTTGTTGAGTCAACATAGCCTAAACCAGTCAAATCTTCACAATTTTTTCTAGTCTCCAAGATTTCATCCAGCTTCATCTTGGCTTTGTTAAGTCTTTCCATGTATTTATCAGCTTCCTATAGTGTTTCACCGTTTTTTCAAATTGTGTTGTTGTCTGTTGAAGCTCCAGTTTCAATGTCTCACACAAGGCATTTATATATGAATTTTCTTTCAACAGCTTGATATTTTAAGCATTAATGATGGCGTAATCTTTATCTAGCTTCTTCCAAGTGGTATCCAAAAGATTATACTTTTCTATAAGCTTGTTGCATTTAATCTCTTTCTTTGTTAGATTTAACATCTTCACTGTTAGTTAAAATAAATGAATTGATGCAAGTGGGACTTTTCTTACCTTACTATAACTGTGAATGAAAGGCAACATTATTGGCTTGTGAATCATTGCTTTCACTCTCAGGTTGAGTTTTATTAGTCCCTGTCATCATCAATAACACTATTGTATGATTTGTTGTTTTACAACAAATTTGCACATTTAGATTGAATATGTCCTCTACCTCCACATTCAAAACACCTGATTCCTTTGTTGTTGTCCTCGCCCATTTTCTTCACTACTAGATCAAATTTGTTACATTGATCTCCTTTGTTGCTGTTGTTGTTGACATCTTTTCCGACTGCCTCAATTCTTGTCATTAATCTACTAAAATTTCTTGTTGTCAGCACAAGTTCATCATCATTTTTGTCTCATTAGATCTATTTGAATTCACTTGAAATGCAACTCCCTTGTCATATTGTCTGCTAGGGATTGTTAACTCATAGGCCTATAGAGACCCCATCAGCTCATCAAGTTTCATTGTTGACACATTCTTTTCTTCTTCTATGTCAGTAACTTTTGATCTAAACCTTTCGGGAAGAGATCTCAATGTTTTTCTGACTAGTTTCTCTTGATCATAGATTTCACCAAGTTGATGTGCCTGATTAACAATATCAAGCAATTTGCTATTAAACAGCTCAATATTCTCATCCTCTTTCATTTTCAACTCCTCAAATTGATTTGTCAATATTTGAAGTCTTGTTTTCCTTACTTTGTTGGTTCCTTCAAGAACCGTTTCCAGAGTATCCCAAGCTTCCTTGGCTGTTTCACATTTAGATATTAACTTGAACTATTCTTGATCAACACCAGCAAAAAATATTGTTTAGACCCTTTGCATTAGCCATAGATTCTTTCTTTTCTTCAAAAGTCCAATAAGACCTTGCTTTCCTTCGCCATTAGTCTCAGTAGGCATTTTCTTTCTAGATTCAACAATATTCTATGTTTTTTCATCAAGAGTTTGTATGAAAATTCTCATATGCACTTTCCAATAAGCATAATTGGTGCCTTCCAATAGTAGAGGGCGAATAGAGGATCCTGTTTCCTCGATTGAACTCATATCAGTAACTCTTATCAACCTTCTTACAGGATATCACTTGCTTACACCAACAAACCTACTAGGGTCACCTGCTTTGATGCCACTTGTAAGGTTGAAAGTAATGTTAAATTCTTTTAATTAACTTAACACTAACAAAAAGTCATGTTTGTCTTTTTTCTTGTGTCAAGAGTTGTCTGTCAGTTTAATATAGTTTAAAAATAAATCACTTAACAGACACACAAGAGTTGTTTGCTCAGTTCGGCTAACAATGCCTACCTCTCCAAGATCATGGTCATTCATCCGATCCACTATATAAGGAAAATTCAAAGGAACGGTTGTACAATTTTAACTAGTAATCAATACGACCATAGCAATCGACACATGCTTGCTGGAACAATTTCCTTCGTGTTAGACTACACGCACTCGATCTTACAACCTCAGTAGCTAACTCAAAGTATGTAAAACAGAAAGAAACATCTCAGCCCAACTATCTATTAGAATATGAATGAAACAAGTATAACTGTGTTATAGGGATGGCAATGGGGCGGGTCTAATCGGGTACCCACTCGCCCCCAACTCATCTCAAACCATTTGACTCCGGTTTTACTGGGGATCTGAGTGGGAATGGGAATAAATTTTATACCCAAGCTTGGGGATTAGTTGGGGGTGGGATTAGGTTCTCCCCATCCCTACCCACCTGTCCCCATTTTAAATATATATAATTTTTTAAGTAAAAATATTAATTTAAATTGTGAAAAAAGAGCTGAAAAATTTTAAAAGAAATACTAAACTAAACCTCATATTCAGTTAATCTCTAAACTCTAGTCTTTGGACATTGAACATAATATATGTAATCCCTGCTTGAATCTCTGATTCCCTAATGGGTTTGGCAGGGATGGGTTGGGGATGAGGCTAAATTTCATCCCCAAAGTTGGGGAAGTGGCTGAAAAATGGAAGGTTAGGTTGGGGATGAGGATGAATTTCATACCCAAGAACAGAGATGGGTTGTGGATGAAGACAAAGTAGAGAGGTGGGGATATGGCCGGGGGATAGTGCCTCCACCTCCATCCACCCTATTGTCATCCCTACTGTGTTTGGACTGCAGCACTTCTTAACATAACCGAGTTGACACCAGCTGTATCAGAATTTTCTCACCAAAACTTCCATATTTCTATCTCTCAATTATATGAATATGCTCTCTTGATTTTGGTGAAAAAAACATCTATAGGTTACTCAAATAAATAAGCAAACCGAAAACCTTGTTGAAGAAGGTTTCCTACTTGAAGTGTTCTTCTAATCTTCAGTTGATTGCTTCAATAGTCTTCAAGTAAAACTCCATGTCTAATAACACATGTGCTTCAAATAATCTTTATGAGATCTTGGATGTATATTAAAGAGATAATGACTCCTTAATAAATTAGAACTTTGCTTCTTCAAATAATGCCAACTCATCTTCTAATATAATTAGGAATCTAATACCCTAACAATAATTTTTTAAAATAAAGAAAATGTATCATAATTCCATTTTACATTTTTCTTTCACACACTAGAATATTTTTTCAGACACTGGAAGGGAAAGAAGATTCTCATTTCATTCTGGGCGGAAAGGAATTCTATTATGTGTCATTCCGATATTCAGTATACCAAACGTATTGTTAAACTTATAGCACACTTCTTATGTTGGAATGAAGCAACTTTTCGAACTTCTTTTGCATTTCAGTATTTGGTTTGTGAAAATAAAATTGGAAAGAGATTTTCCACAAGAAAAGCTTATTTCAAGAAGAGGTGGGACAAGCCACTCCTAATGAATTGAACTTCCTTAATTCTTCAAAGATTATACCTTAGTAATTTGATTGGAATTTAATAATCCCCATAGGCTTTAAAAGAAAATTCCTCATAATATACATCTAAGTATTTCAAGTCTTGTCTTCAAGTCCTAGGATTGAAAAGGTCTTTTGAACCATCCAAATTTGATTGATTTGGAACTATTTAAATAATATACAAACTCATTTTAAATAAAGACTAATGAAATGAGACTCTGCAATTGGAACCTAATAAAATTAATTCTAAAATTATTTTACGTTAAATCTATAAAATTATATATTAAACCCATTGGACCTCATCAAACACTACAAAAAAATACCTACTTACCAACGGTCAATACGATGTCTACAAGAACTATCGGTACGTATACATCGATAGCTGTGTGTATGTTGTGGGATTTAACCATTGTAGGCAAAAAAAAAAAAAAAAAAGAGGGAGGTGCCAAAAATTGATGAAATGGTATCGGCGGTAATAGCGTCAGTTATATATATATTACTGACGCGTTTGTTATGGAGAGCTTTTCATCGGTAGTAAAATTAAATCTCCTACGGACGTACGACGGCTTTGTGTACCATGAGCAATGAATTTATTTTTTCTATATTCTTAACGATGACACAACCGACGACATCTTTTTAAAAAGTATTACCAATGGAGTAGCCGTTGGAATGCCATTAGTAATTAAATCCCTGAATTACAAAATCGGGGGACCCTCCCTTTCCCTCCCCAATTTCAATTTTCTTTCATATCCCCTAAAAAACCCTCCTCCCTTTCCCAATTACCCTCCAAAATCCAATGATCCCCTCGACGACATCACCCTCTGACACTAACACTGACCACCGGAATTACCCATCGCCATGATAAGGTCCTCTCTCTCTCTCTCTCTCTCTCTCTCTCCCCCTTATTTTTCTTCTTCTTCTTTTTCTTCTTATTTTCTTCTCATTTCTTCTTCTTCTTCTTCCAGCTACTGCCGTCACCCTCACCACCGTTGTCACTGCTGTCTGCAGAAAATTGGAAGGTAGGTTAGTATTTTTTTTTTGATGAATTATTAGACAAACTCTGCCCTTTTAGCATATGGGTTTTTCTTCAATAGTATGAAATGGAAAAGGAGAAAAATGGCTCTTAAATTGTACTAGTATAATAGTTTCAGTCTCGTGAATGCAAAGAAATACTTTTCTTGAATTAGAGAATTAAGGATGATTATTAAGACTTTTAAAACACATTTATTTGAGGACTTTATAGCTTTCATTTGCTTCTTCATTCATGTCGTTGTTTCTGTTGTTTGCCTTTAGAAAGAACATACACGAATGTTGTCTTTAATACGAGGTTATTTGTCGCATACTATAAATTGTGTCATGTCACCAAATAGATTTTTTTAAGGACAATTCTATGATACATTCGATCTATGAATTAGGACATGATCCTAAACTTGTATTGACTCTTCTTAATATCTTGGAGTTCGTTTTTATAATCACTTAATGCAAATTAAGCGGTATATCCCCCCTTGTGCACCCGGTCTACACTATATAAACAAATACTAATTTATTTAAATAATCTAATAATGGTCCCATTATAACACAATCTAGATTTACTATCTTTTTTATTCAATTCTTTATAATCCCTTCCAAAAAGAAATTCTTTACAACTTGATATTTTCTTGTGAATTGATTGGTAAAAATGAAACATCTTAAAACACTTTCACTTACCTATAAAATAAAGTATTTTAAGAATCAAAGTTTTTCTTATAAAAAAGTGTCTCAAGAATAAAGTTTCTAAAGTTGGAGAAATATGATATCATAAATTTCCAATGGACAAGAACTATTTATTCTTTCATTTCTAAAGATTTCTCCTTTGGAAAAGGGATTAGAAAGTCATGATTGGTCATTGATTTATACATAAGTTATATAATGTAAGAAGAAGTAGCACAAGAAAAGTACAAATGATTCTTATTCTCAACATTCAAGAAACCGAATGAATCATAGGATAAAAACAAGCGTGCTATAGTATGGATATTCGTACCAATAATAGTTACCATTAGAATTAATTTAACAAATAAATATACATGCGGAAGTACATGACAATCTTCATATATATTTGAAAGATATTATGATTTTCTTCCTTTGCTTATGATTCATGCTAGAATTTTTAAAAATGTGAATTTTGCCTTTGCTTAGGATTTAAGTTTGTCAAGGGAGTTATCTTCTGTATTTATATTTGTGCACGCGAATGTTGAAGTATATTTGTTTTGTCTCTTCGTAAATGTATGTGAAAATATAAATGGTAATGTGATTTTATTCCATTTATTATTGATGTATAACTAATAGCATGTACTCTACTATTCTATTTTGAACTTTGAGTTAAATTTCGTTAAAAAAAAAAAAAAATGAGTCCTTTGTACAAAAAGAGGAACCCTATTATGATTGAGCAATTTTGGTAATTTTGAGCAAAAATGAACCATACACCACCCTTGATGTATGGTAAGTTAAAAACAAATTTTGAGAATTGGATATCAAAATCTTTTACTACCTATTAACTATAATTTCTACACATAATAACAGATAAATTAGATTGTAATTACATATAATATGTGTGTATGTGTGTATTTATATAACGCTATGATAATGGAGTTTCCTTTAATAGGACCTAAATTTAGGAATTGTTTCCTTTTCTCCAATGGACACTTTACAAGTGGGGAGTTAAAACATTTGGGCTTCTTGTTGTTGTTGTTTGTGTTTGATAATGCTAAAGTTGTTGACGCCATTCTTTGTTCTTCGCTCTTAAGAAGTATAGATTTAAGTTTAAGTAATTTAATTACTGTAAGTTTACATTTCTTTATACTAGAGTTATAATATTATAAGTTTAAAATTTAGTATTATTCTCTTTTTATTCCTTATAGTTTTGTTCGTGAGGATTTTGATGAAATTTATCCATCATATACACACTAGAGATATGTTTAGTTCCTTTAAGATTTAAAATTTTATGGGAAACCTAACTCTTTAAAATTTTAAGGGAGAGCCCTGACTCTTTAAGTTATAGATGATGTCTTAGAGGGCAACCCTAACTCTTTAAAGCTTTATAGGGGAGCCCTAACTCTTTAAAGTTTTACGGGAGAGCACTGACTCTTCGTTTTTTGTTTGAGTGGCCCGTATGCCTAGAAAATATCCACAATACATAGGAAACTCTGCCAAAATTTTTTTAAGCTTATAAAAAATTTAGATTCTTTAGTTCATGGATGTTTTATGAGTTTCATGTTTTATACATGAACTTTAATTTATCAATATATATATATATATATATATATATATATGACTCTTGTTAAGTTTATTGTATTTCAGGGAGGTTTGGGTCCGTTTTATAAATTACATAAAAAAATCAAATCACCGATGGATACCGATGGTTCGGATGTGGGTATCTATTTTTTTTTATTAAATCCGTTACCGACGGTCGACATCATCGAAAACTATCGTCAGTACTAGTTACCTATGGATTTTAAGTCCGTTGGCAAGGTCGTCGTCATTTATTACCGACAGAAATGGAGCGTTGATTGATGAAATTTCACGGAACAAAATTTATTCGTCAAAAACGCGGTTGGAGATATGAATTTTTTGACAAAAGCCTGTTAGTAAATTTTGCTATCGACTACAAAGGCTCAACAATCGTATTTCTGTCGGATCGCTGTCGTTATGACCAACAACTAACTGTTCTTTTGCGTTGGTAAATAGCTACTTTTTTATAGTGAAAATAAAAAATTGGGTCAACCCAATACCAATGGTGATTGTACGGTGGCTAAACAATCCAATGACCTATCTTGATCTATAAATATGTATTTTCATCAAGATTGAAATTCACAAGACACTCAAGATTGAAGCAATTAAAGCCTCACAAAAACATTTTCCAAAAGCTCTTTAACAAAGATCAATTTGGTAGAAATATATAGTCTGGTATAACATAACAATCATGAGAGTACATATAATACATATATTTTGATTTTCTTATTCTCAAATATCAAAATGAAAAAAATATATACGCAAAAAAATGAATATATATATATATATATTAAGAAATAGAATTTAAGAAATGGTAATTAGAAGGTATAAGCAATCTTGATTATGAACTCAGATAGAACATGAGCATCCTCCTCAATATTATCTCCATAAGTTATCTGCTCATTCCTCCTTGAGGAGCCACCGGTGTCATTGCTATTCGATTTTGTTTTTCCACATTCCCATGCCATCCTAAATAAATATAAGCCAATGAGAAAAAATCAATAAAAATCCAAATAAGCAAAGTGTAATTTTTTTTTCTTTTTTCTTCAAAATGATCAAAGTCCAAAGCAAAAAAGGTAAAGGGAAAAAAAGGAGAAAAGGAAAAATACCAATAGACATGTCATAGCCTCGGTTTTTGAGCTCGCGGTATTCTTGGCACAATGCACATGCTTCGCAAAAGCAATGAAGCAAACAGTCTCCACAAGGGTTTTCTTTCAACATGTATTGTTGTCTCATTTTTGTTCTGTAGAAACATGAATAGAAACATGGGCAGCCAGTCACACAAGCTATGACAGTGTAAAGGGCACCGTTGGATACACAAGCTGCATCAGAACAAATTTTTTCGATCAAAATCAACCAATAAGAAAGTGAACATTTTTCTTATGGGTGATTAACTTAAAGTACCAGTTATATTTCTCTTTCTGTTGCTAAGCTCAACATTTCATTTTATATGTTTCTTTCGTACCATTTTATCACTTTATATAATAAAATCTAAAGAGCCTTAAGCATCTTAAATTCTTATTAAAGATAAATAGTTCATTACAATACAAATTCTTTGCACATATGTTAAGTATGTGAAATGAAATCAAAATACAAAGCTATAAAATAATATAAAAAGATGGACAAAGATTGTTAAATAGTAAACAAAAAAAATGAAAAATGAAATATACTGAAGATAATATGACATTTGTTTAATGACATTTTAACTAAATTTCTCTTTTCTTATCAATTACAAGAAATGATAATTACACGAAACGATCATTATTATAATGAGAAATAAGTCAAATAGTCTTGAAATTTTATAACTTGATTTAATTTAGTTTCAAAATTAATTTCTAATAATTTTAATTACAAAATTATTTTTTTTAAGAAAATATTAATGTGCACCATCTATGTACTATGGAGCAAAATTTGTCAAACTTGTCATACACAACTTACATAAGTTATCAATTTATGTCTTTTTCTTTCTAAATATTTGTGATTTAGTAAAAATGAGATAGACAAGTAAATGGTATAGTATAAAAATTTATGAGAAAAATTAAAAGTGCCGTTTCTACTCTTAATCGGTAACACATGCATATGAAACATATTTGATTTTGCTCCATTATATTGTTATAAAGATTAATATTTTTTAAAAGAAAAGAGTTTAAAAATTAAAATTATTAAAAAATATCTTGAGTTTTGGGAAAAAAAAGTTGAGATTTTACTCTATTTTTTATAAAGATAAATTTCTTGGAAAAGATGGGATCTGAAATAAAATTTAAAAAAAAATTATTTTTAAATGCACTCTAAATTAAAACAAATTATATAATTTTAGTACCATCTTTACCAATTTCTCTACGGAATTAAACAAGTATTTGAATCGATTTTTAATTTTAAAGTTCGCAAATTCCCAAACATACAATTTGTAATACAAATAATACTCAAAATAAACTCTTATCCAAATTGAGCCTCAATCTCACAAGATGGAAACATTAGAACATTCTAAAGAGCTGGAATTAGAAAGACTTACAGCTTGATCCTTTATCAATAATCTCCGACACTTGTCCAAAAGTAATGCACGGACACCAGCACGTAATGCAACCTGAAGATTATCACAAACAAAATCAGGATGATTGATAAGCATAAGTAACTACGAGAAACAAATCCAGAGAGGCGGCGCGTGCGATCCACGCGCCACCGAAACGGTCCATTTTATTTTAAAAGCAAGGAAATGAACTTACAGTTGCGAACGTCAGAAAAACAGTCGCATAGGCCGGTTGACCAAGTGAGACGAGTTTTGGTTTTCAAGTGAAGAGGTATTTGATCGTGATGATCATAGTAAGATTGCGCTTTGGTGCTTACCGGAATCCCAGTCGTCGTGGTGGTGGTTTCTCCATAGGAAGATTTGGAGTATTTTTGGTCCTCGGCCAAGCTTGAATTGTACATGATGGTTATGAAATTAGAAAAGCTTCTTTAGAAATATGAGGTGTTAAAGAAGAAGACAATTTGAAAGAAGGTTTCAGTGGATGATGAAGATAATGAAAATTGTTTGGATAGAACAGAAAATTGTAAACCATAGATTAATAGTAGTAACTATTACCGTATTATTGGTAGTCAATTTTGACAAGTCAAAACTCAGAAATATTAAACTCCAAACAAGACCCAGTACTTGGAAGTCAGTCAACGGCGCGTTTTCTCCATCTGTAGACCCAATTAATTCATTTATGATTATGATTATGGTTTGTAATATTCTGAAGAACATCCTGTGCAATATTTTTATTAGTGTGAGAGGTACTGTTTAAGATATTTGTGTATTTTATACTATTTTACAATAGGTTGTACATGCATTTTATATGAAAGAAATAAATAAATTTTGTTGTATAGTTGATAATTTAATATTTTTAGTTTCTTGTAAAATATTTTGGGTAAAAATTTAACGAAAATTTACTTTATAATAAAATTAAAAAAATATAAATTGTTCCTGAGTATTTATAATTATTTACTTTAATTTTAATTTCAAAATAATTTTAAGTATATATAATTTGGTTGGAATTATTTAGCTTAAAACAAGTTCATAATGATACATATAATATAGTTAAGGGGATGTTTATTAAATTAAGTTTTCACTTAAAACTGAATTTCTTAAGAACTTTTTTAAATTAACTATGTTTGATAAAAAAAAAATTAAAATATCTTAATTTATTAAGTGTTTCTAAAATACTTTCATAAATTTTAAAAAACAAAATTTTGACTTAACACTTATCTCAGAACACTCAAACATTGAGTTTTAAAATATTTTTTCCCGTGGCCAAACTACCCGCGGTTCCTTCTCTTCCTCCTTTTCATCAATCTGTTTTTACTACAATAAAAGAGGCTTCTCCTTCTCTAGATCTTTCTCCGTTCTGATTACAAAACAAAGACCTCCTTTACCCCCTCCTCCTAATCCTTCTCCATTTTGATTACAGCATAGACCTCTTCCTTCTCCATCAACCTCTTTGTGTTCTCTTTTCCTCATATATTTTTCGATTCTACTAGCACTAGCTACCAGAGTTCCGTACTTTGAAGCTTCAAGAAAAGAAATCAGCCTTCATTCGTTTTCCTGTAGTTTTGGCTGAATCAAGAGTTCATTGTGCTCGTAATAAACACTACTTGCCTTTCTATTTTGTCTATTTCTATACCCTCATTTTGGGTCTTTTTAGCCCACGCTATTTTATTATCAAATCCAGAACTGAAATAAAAGAGAAGAATCCATTTTTATCCCATTTGCGATTGCATTCTTGAGTACTCATTTGTGATTGAATTTTTAGAGATGCTTTCTGATTAAGTAGTACAACTTTGTAGTTCATGCTTATTTTTTTCTCTTTCATTTCTGGCTAATTCAATTTAAAGGCTGTGATTGCAAACTAGTTTTGAAAATCTGATTTTTGAGCTCACAAATTCCTGTAGCTTATTCTTGTGTTCAGTTCACGTGTTTATTTTCAGTATCTCACTTCTACTATCTCCAATCACGAATGGGGAATGTATTCAATGGCTTTCTCTTTAATTTTTTCAACTCCTTTGAACAGTCCGACGTGAGTTAAAAAGTTAAATTCCAACTTAAATCCTTCTTTTGCTTGTTTGACTTCCGCTGCTTTATCATTCAAAACCAACATTGCATTCTCTAAATTTTCGCGTTTCCAAAATGGATTTTCTGTACCATTACCTAATTTATTTGAGTTTGTTTCGAAGTCCCAAAATTTTAATAATGTTTATGCTAGAGGAGAGACCACAGAAAACTATTTATGAATTTATTGTGAAGGTATCTAAAGTTTTCCTTGAAAACTTTGCAGAAATTTTTTGTATCTTTTTTATTGTTTGTAATTCAATATATATAGCAGATTCCTTCCTACAAATCAGAAAGGAGTTACAAAATAACCGCTTATAATATCCC
The DNA here is from genome assembly GCA_028651295.1 of Catharanthus roseus. Classification (NCBI taxonomy): domain Eukaryota; kingdom Viridiplantae; phylum Streptophyta; class Magnoliopsida; order Gentianales; family Apocynaceae; genus Catharanthus; species Catharanthus roseus. The sequence goes on along the minus strand of JAPQWS010000107.1, from coordinate 2,304,384 downwards.
AACAACATATAACAGCTCTAATATCCCAACGACATATCCTAACAACATTTTAACACTCTCCCTCAATTTGGAGCATGAAGGTTACAAATGCCCAACTTGTCAGACAACTTGCGGAATTGTGTTAGATGTAAGGCTTTTGCGAGAAGGTCGGCAGGCTGTGAAGCTCTTGGAATGCAAACAGGAGTAATCAAACGTGCTTGGGATGCATCACGCATAAAATGACAGTTTATCTTAATATGCTTAGTATGTTCGTGAAAAACAAGATTAGCTGCAATGTAAATGGCGGCTTGACTATCACAACGAATTGGAACAGAGTGATGTACTAGGACTTGAAAATCAATGAGAACTCATCGGAGCCATTTTAATTCACAGAGCATCATTGCCATGGATTGGTACTCAGCTTTAGCGGAAGAACGAGAGATTGTATGTTGTTTCTTCATTTCCAAGAAATGGAAGCATGGCCAAGAGAAATAAAATATCTACTAATAGAACGACGAGTAATCGGGTAACTAGCCCAGTCAGAGTTACAATAAGCAATCAAGCGTAAAGGCGCATTAGCTCGTAGTAGAATACCCTGGCCTAGAGTGCCTTTAAGAAAACGAATGACCTGAAACGCTACGCTTCCCAATGCTCTTTGCGAGGGTTATGCATAAACTGGGCCAGGACATGTACAATATAAGCAAGACCTGGGCGAGTTATAGACAAATAAATCAATTTTTTAATAAGATAATGATATCAGTCCGGGTGATCACAGAAATCTCCAGCAACTTTATCTAATTGGTGATTTGGTTCAAATGGAGTGGAGACAAGCTTAGAACCAAGTATCCCAGCTTTAGAAATAATTTCCAATGCATATTTACGTTGGCTGAGATAAAACGCTGCTTGACTACTGGTAATTTCAATGCCTAAAAAATACTTGAGATAACCCATATCTTTCATATGAAAATATGAGCCTAAATATGACTTAAATTTAGTAATAAAGGCTGCACAAGTCATCAACATAAATGAGAATGCAGAGAAAAATATTATTTTTTTCTAAATGTAAAGAGAGAATAATCAGAGTATGATTGCACAAACCCACACTGACGGAGAGAAGCCGTAAGTTTAGAGAACCAGTATCGAGGTGCTTGATGGAGCCAATATAATGATTTATTAAGACAACAAACCTTCTATGGATCAGAAGCACGAAACCATGGAGGAAGTTTCATATAAATTCTTTAGTAAAGTCTCTATGTAGAAAAGCATTGTGGACGTTCATTTGATGGACTTCCCAATTTCGGGCAGCTGCCACTGATAACAAGGTCCAAACAGTTAACATTTTTGCTACTGGAGCAAATGTTTCAATGTAATAAATTCCTTCCTATTGAGTATTCCCAAACACTACCAACCGTGCTTTGTACCATTCAACAGAATTATCAGACTTATACTTTATTCGATAAACCCACTTGCTACCTAGTGCTTGTCTACCGGGAGACAACTTTGTCATTGTCCAAGTATTATTCCTTTCAAGAACGTCTATCTCCTGCTTCATTGTAAGATGCCATTCTGGGACAGAGGCTTCTTGGGAATATTATGTGGGTTGTATGCCTGCATTGACAGTTGCTACAAAAATCCGATGCGAAAGCAAAAATTTGTCATAAGAAATATAATGGGTTAATAGATATAAGGAAGTACCTGAAGGTACCGAAGAAGAAGGTGAAGCAGGAGAGAAAGATATACTAGGGGACGACCAAACCGTGTGACAAATATAATCCTTCAATTTTCCAGGAGGTCGATGTCAACTATTACTTTGACGAGGATTTAATGGTTCAACACTATTTGCTACCGGTGGTTCACTGTCTGAAGAGTTAGCGGAACTTGGATTGGAATTTGAACTGCTAGAATTGGAATGCGCATGGCTTGAATTCGTATGGTCCAACACCTCATTTGCATGGTGTGCATGGCCAGAATTTGCATGGTGCAAGACTTCACTTGCATGGTCAAAGACCTCCTCTACGTGGGCTGCTTCTGGTTGTGAGAACTTGACTGGCCTGCCATCATTTGGAGAAGAGTTCGGCTGGCCAGTCAACTCGTCTTGGGCTGGTCCATTTTTTTGATGAAGTCCACCCTGGGCCGGTCAATCTGAAGAGAAGACACACGGCCTAAGCCCAGAAGTTGGTGAAGGAAGTCGCTGCTGGGCTGCTCCAAATGGTGAAGAAGACCAAGATTGCTGTTGTGAAAATTCTAGGCTGCTCCTCCTTGTTGCAGAATGGTTCACCCATGAAGAAGACACGGGTATTTCACCGAAGTCGCAATACAAACAGTTTGCAGGAGATGCAACAATCCGTGACTCTAATAAAAAAAGAAATTTATTTTCAATAAACACTACAGCTTGAGAGGTAATAAATTCATTAGTCCGCAAATCAAAAAATTTCCAACCTTTTTTTCCGTATGGATATCCTAAAAAAACACACTTCTGCCCCCGAGATCTAAACTTGTCTTTAGGTAACTTGTGATTGTGTACATACGGCAGATACCCGACACTTTTTATATAAGAATAGGATGGAACCTTATTAAATAAAATTTCAGATGGTGTTTTTCCTTTCAACACAGATGAAGGAGTCGGATTAATCAAATATCCAGCAGTGAACACACTTTTTCACCAAAACTAAATAGGAAGATTTTCCTGAAAGAGCAAAGCACGAGTCACATTTAGAATGTCATGATGCTTATGCTCCACATGGCCATTTTGTTGGGGTGTATGTACCATAGAAGTTTGATGCAATATACCATTTTCTAAAATATATGGTTTCAAACAAGTAAACTGTGTTCCATTATCTGTACGCGCAATTTTTATTCGATTATGTAACTGTGTATGAACTATAACAAACAAATGTGTTTAGTGTTTGTGCTACTTCTCTTTTTTCTCTGATAAAAAAAAAAATCCAAACATATCTCGAATAATCGTCCACCACAGTAAAAAAATAAATTGCACCACAAGAAGAAGGAGTTTTATATGATCACAATGTACCAAATCGAATGTAGCAGTTGCATTATTTAAAATACCAGGAAAAGATTCACGTGTTTGCTTAGCACGCAAACAAATCAAACAATTGCCTAAAGAATCAAATTTAAAGGTTTTTCCCAAAAATTTCTTAACAACAAATTTAGAAGGGTATCCTAGTCGATTATGCAATAAAGTACCCATATCAAAAACTTGAGCAGAATAAGCAAAATTCAACATTTTAGGCAAAGGTCTAAAGTAGTATATCCTATCTCTCTCTTCACCCACTCTAATCGGCATCCCCGACATACGGTCCTGCAATATTAACATACCATCATTAATTATAACTACACAATTATTCGCTTTGGAAAATTGAGATAGAGAGAGAGAGACAAAAGATTACACTAGAGTTGTGGTATAAAAAGCACATTCAATATTTAATTTAGGATGTGAGTGAATAGAACCCAATTCTTCTCCAGTAGTTTCAGACCCATTTGGAATAGTGATAGTTTAAGGAAGAGAATGTTTTGTATTTGACAAAAAAGTCCTTCTACCTATCATGTGGTGTGAACAGCCACTATCTAAAATCCAATTCTTTCTAGCTTAGAGAGAGTGTCACAATCTGAGAAGGATGCTCTTTGATGGCTGTTCAGCAAGTTGATGAAGGAGTTCCATTGCTCTGATGACAACCCTGGGATCCGACAGAGGAGTTGCTTACTGTTGTAATGGTCGTTGTTACCCTATTCTGTTCTACTGCGCCATTCTGTTCTACTGCACTACACCGTGCACCATATTCTAGAGAGCTCAAATCTATTTGCTGGACAGTTGCAGCTGCTGCCCAGCCAGAGCTTGCCGGAGAAGATCCAAGGACTTTGCGACCAGACCCACTTCTACCGCCAGCGCATCCTTTTTCTATGTTAGTTCTTTCACGACCTTTACGACCTCCTGTGCCGAAGTCCTTGTTTTCCTCCGTCCACTGCTTCAATGATCCCTTCGGATAACCCACTAATAGGTAACAATTTCTTGCCTCTTAACCTTGCTTGAAACAGAAGGTACAATGAATTACATTTTGCACTGATTTTGGGGTTGCAAACACAACAGCTTCACACATAATTTCTGCATTTCTTATTGATTTTTTATGTGCTTCTTCTTTGATGATCATAGCGTAGGTTTTCTTAATATTTTGAATTGGTTCCATTTGTAAGATACTTGATCGAACAGTTCCAAGCATTCAGTCATCTAATCCTATGAAAAGCTTGTGTACTTTATCCTCTTCTCTATGTTTAATTAGTACATTTAACATCCCACAGGTACAATCAGGTAATTGTTGATAATTAATTAACTCATCCTATATTTTCTTTAATTTAGCACAGTTAGCTGAAACGGACATGCCTAATGCTTGCAGTTCACTAATGCTGTCTTGATTTCATGTTTCCTTGGATTATTACCTAATAAAAATCGCTCTTTTAAGTCGCTCATAACTCATCACATCTTTCCGGTTAGTACATTGTATTTCTTAGGTTAGGTTTGATGGTATTTAAAATCCAGGAACCCACTATTGTGTTGATGGTCCACCACTCTTCCTCCTTAAAGTGTTGGATTTTGGCTTTGGAATCAATCCTTTCAAAAAGCTAAGCTTTTCTTTGCTCACAATGACAAATGCATTGCCTTCACCCATTCATCATAATTGTCTTCTTTAATTTGCACTTGAGTAAGAATCAAGTGCGGACTGTCTGAGGATGCTAGATGATAGGCATCCTTTCGACTATTATCATTAATCTGATCCTCATCTTCGATTATAATTGTATCAAAATGTCTTGTGCCGCTCATCATAAACAGGGAAATGATAATGGTGCTGATACGTAAAGTTTTCAGGGGGAAAGCTTTACAAAAAGTTTATGTATCTTTTTCATTGTTTGTAACTAAATATATATATATATATATATTTATATATATATATATATAGCAGATGCTCTCTTACAAATCAGGAAGGAGTTACAAAATAACAGCTTATAATTCACAACAACACATAACAATTATAATATCCTAACAACATAACCTAACAATATTTTAGCATAATCAATTACAATTTCTTGAAGGTGTAAATTGATTTGAAGTTATAATTTTTCTTCATATGCTTATCCCTTGACTTGTGTTAATTTCTTTCTTTCTGTGTGATTATTATTTTTTAAAAGGAATTTATTTCGTTTGCATTGTTTGGTGAATTTCTTGTGTTAATGGAATTGTATATGATGTGTTAAGAGTAGTTTTGCAAGAAGAAAAGGATGCAAATGAAACTCTACTTTATTTGCAATTCTGTTACTCATTGAGTTTTCTAACATAGCAGCTTATGTGTTGTGGTTGAAGCGTTACTCTAAAGATCCCCCATTCCTAAGGCTTGCCTTTTATTTTTTTGGTTAGAAGTCTAGATATTTGACATATTGGATATTAAGTGACATGATACTTTAAAGTTATATAAATAAAAGCTTGAATTCTACTCTTGTGAGTGTATACTTGTCTGTTGATTATGGACATAATATTTTTTTTATTATTCTCAGTGCAGTCTACTTGACTTCTAGCTCAACTTTTCTTGCCATATGTTCTTATAATTACTAACTTGACCTTTCTGATAGCTATTGATTGCTGACATTATTTTTCTGAAGAATTTCTGCATTCTGCTCTGTTTGTCCTGCTATAAACCTCTGAAATGAAAAAAGATAAATTTTACTGAATAAAATTATTTCTATTTGAAGAACTGTTTTCTTAGCTTTTAAAAAGCTAGGCAGCTTGAGCCTTTTTGATAAATGGGTGCATATTGTTGGTGCTATTTCCAACTACAGTGAATAGACCAGACCTTTGTAATCCAAGTGACTCATTTAGAAGCTAGTTGGGAGGGGAAGTGGAAGTTTAGGGGATTACTTTAGTTGACAATAAAAAATAGTGGTCTATTTATCTCTACTCTGCAATCTAAGTTCCTAGGACATAAGAATTCACGCACGAAATTCTTTGAAGATTCTGTTGCTTCTTTACGGTGTATTTGCCCACCAACTCAACTTAAACAAAATAATTCACTTTTTTCACTTTGGATCCCATCTCTTCTCTCACAACTATAACCCTACAAAACCACTTTGTTCATATTGAGATGCTATCCTAATACACTCTTGGTTAATTTTATAGAATAATTTCTTCATGATTCTAGCATCTTTAGATTCTCTGATGGCTATGTGTTTAGTAGACCGTAACTCCATCGTCTTGTTTTTTGTTTTGAGTCATATATTGTACATTAGGAAGTCTTTACTAGGAAAGATAAAAGAAATATTGTGTTTTCTATTTAGTAATAAGAAATATTGTATACTAAACTGTAAAAACTGACTCATCAACATTAACTGGATTATGCATCTAAAAGATAGAATTATAGAAATATTAATTAGTCTATGAAATTGAAAGGGTCTATACTATTTGAATATGGTTCGAATAATATTATGACATGCATCACTAACTGGTACCATAATCATTTTGTGATAGTGACGTAATAAGTTTTTCTATGGCGTCCCTAGTAATTTGGCGCATCTTTTTTACTCTTAGACTCCCATTTTGGAATTCATACGCTGAATTATCTACTCCCTCTGTCCAACATTGAATGTGCATTTTATATACAAAACAAATAGGAAATTGGACATTGAATTTTTGATGAAGTAATATTTATCAATAGAAGTACATTTTGTATAATCTACCTATTATTTAATCTCCCATTTTGAAAGTTCAAAAGGAAGTGTTTCATTATATAGTTGCCTTTACCTTTTTTCTTCACCAAATTTACATGGATTATAGCCCTCTATGCCTGATGTTGAATGTCCTTTTGTTATGTCAAGAAAAGCAGTTAACTTTATTGTACATTAAACTGAAGATACTTATGTTTTTTCACTCATTGAAAATAAGAGACCAGTATATGAGGTTTTACATTCCCATCATAGACAGTTGCTTTTAGTAACCATGCCAGTTGGGCTTTGTTTTAGTAACCAAAAGATCATTTGGGGAATAAAGGAAAGGAAAAGTGAAGTTGAAAAAGGGAAATCAATTTTCTATATAATGTTGCGTGGCACAAACTTTCTTGCATAATCTTACAAATGTTCAAAAGATGCAAGAAAGTGTTTTATGTTGGAAAGGTTATACCATTTTCCTTTAAAACAAACACCGGATGCAGGAAAAAATAGTTTCCTAGATTGCCTTTTTATCAAAGTGTCTACTTTTCCTTTAAATTCAATGACCTCCTATAATTTATATATTTTACAGTATAAAGAGTTTAGACTAGGATGTGCATTCCATATATTATTCAGTGTATGTGGCCAGGGAACATAGAATGGATAGGATATATATGGGCTGAAGCAAGAGTATTTGTATTATCTTACACTAAAATTAGAGCTAACCTCCTCTAATTGCTCACTGTTTAGGTTATTTGTCCACCTTCAATGGAGAATATATAATTAGGAACACAAAAGATGACCAATATATAATTAGGAACACGAAAGATGACCTAATTTATTTCACTTATATGGTCTTTAGGAAAATTATGAAGTAGAGAATGAATTTTTGCATTATAAAGGATAATATAATCAAGACACACAGACAACCAGATATCATTCTAAAATTGTTTGTTGTACAAGTTGTGATTGGTTAATTGTTTGGCGTAAGTTTCTTTTTTGTTACATAAATGCCGCTATCTGATGTGTGGATTTTGTGATATTTTTTTTCATATTGCTTCATGTTTTTTGTTTTCTATGGTACAACAATAACTGGTTGTTTATTGCTTCATATTTTTTATTTTTTGTGGTACAACAATTTTATCTATTCTATAGAAAAAGGCTCCTGCTTTTGAAGGAGTATTTTTCATAGATGTTATTGACTAATTTTTTGATGCTATACTTTTGAAGTTTCCAGTTCTCTATTCGAATGGTAAAATGGTGAAATAATATGTTGTATTAGAGGAAACTGAGCATCTCTTATGTATTTTATTCTAAAATTCTTTTATTTTATTATTTGTCATGTAGGAATGGCAACCGATGTTAATTCAAGAGTTAGTTGGAAAGATCCATTTTTATTTAAGTTGTTTTTGGATTTATGTTTGAAAGAAGCTAATAAAAAGAACTTTAGTTGAGGGAATCTGAAAAAAGAAGCATGGGAAAGAATTAGGTTAACAATGCAAAAGGAGATACATATTTAATTGATGCAGAAGCAACTAAAGAACCAGTGGGATTATCTAAAAAAAAAGTACAACGTTTGGATCAACATAGCTGGCAAAACTGGCAATAGCCATTGGGATCCAGTGTCTAATACTATACTGGACTAATAAGCAGTGGGATGATTACATAAATGTACATTTATTATACTTTATTTCTTCAAGATTAATGTTATAAATGATATGTATAAATTAATACAAGTTTTAAGTCTACACATAAATCCTAACACAAAACAATTTCTATTTAAATCATTGGAATATCCTGAAGAGATGACAGTACTATTTGATGGACTTTCAGCCACTAGCAAAGATGCTTGTGGTCCATCTAAAGAATGATTGCCAAATGATAGCGTGCAATCTTCATAGACATTTATAAATCTTAAGAGTGCTTTGTTGATGTTTCCTCTTCATCTATTGAGAAAACGAATATAGATGGAAAACATAAAAAAAAAAAATAGCAATGAGAAAATTGAAACTCTTGATAGTTAACTGCTAGAAATTCTCAAAACACTGAAACAGCAGAATGAGCCAACTATTAAACTATGCAATACCGCTTTAGAAAATATGCAAACATTGGATATGTCGGACTCATTACACATTGTTGCAACATGCATCTTTTGCTTCCCTTGTATCCAAGGGTTTCAAATATTTTGTATTTTTGTTGATGATTTTTCTCATTTTAGTTGGAGTGAGAAAAGGGATTATAGAGAACAATGGAGGAGGTTCAGCGAGAAACCAAAAGAATTTTGGAAAAATTGATAGCCATGAATGCAAAAAAGTTAGGTTATCTTTAAAGTTAGGCTCATTGATATTGGTATTGGATTTAGGGGTCAGTAGAAAGAACTCAGGAATCTATATGTATAGTGCGAATAAAATTCATTTTTTCCCGCTAAAATTTCTCTCTCTAACCCAATTCTCTCTAACTCAAAACTCAAATCTTTCACATTTAACACAAATTCAAGATAGATATGGATAATTTTGAATATTTTTTGCAAGAAAATATTGATTTTGAGGTAAAAAAAAAATCCCAAAATCACATTTTGTTTCAACTGTCCAGAGTTTCTCCCAGATGGGCGAAATTCAACCTGGTGAAATTTTTTAAGGAATTTCACCCAAGTTGGCGAAATTTCTTAGAGAATTTCGCCCACCTGGGCAAAACTCATTTTAATTTTATTTTTTTTAAAAAAAAGTAACTGGCACAAGTTTCTCCCAAATAGGTGAAATTCCTTAGAGAATTTCTCCCAGATGGGGTAAATTCTTTAGAGAATTTTGCCAGGTTGGGAGAAATTCTCTAAGGAATTTTGCCCATCCGGGAGAAACTCAGCATAGTTTGAAAAAATATAATTTTGGGAGTTTTTTAACCTCAAAATCGATATTTTCTTGCAAAAAGTATTCAAAATTATCCATATCTATCTTGAATTTGCGTTAAATATGAAAGATTTGAGTCTTGAGTTAGAGAGAATTGGGTTAGAGAGAAAAATTTTGGTGGGAAAAATGAATTTTTTTGCTTTATACATATAGATTCCCGAGTCATTTCTATTGACCCCCATTTTATTTTATATTACGTGTTATGTTATATTTTTAAGTATTGGTATTTTTTTTATTTTAAGTTTTTTTTTTTCTCTTTTTTGTAGGGAGCTATAGGAGTACTTGATGGAACATTAATAGACATTGTGATACCTTTGGATGAACAAACACCTTACAGAGGAAAGGGCAAGGGGATTGTAAGCAAAATGTTTTATCCATATGTAACTTTGATATGATATTTACACATATATGGGATGGTTGGGAAGTAGTAGCACATGATTTAGAGTGTTGACAAAGACTATGAGAGATCCTACAAGCAATTTTCCACTTCCTCTTGTAGGTATTCTAAAATTTTAAATAATAATATCTTTTTATATTTATAACCAGTAATAAATCATTTTAGTATTTCTTTTCAGATAAATATTATTTATGTGCAACATATTCTCACACACGAGGTTTTATGGTGCCTTATCGAAATGTACGCTATTGGTCGTCTAATTTTCGAAATAATAGTAATTCAAGAACAAAAGAAGAATTACGACATGTAATTGAATATGCTTTTGGAGTGCTTAAATTTTGCTTTCCGATTCTCAATCATATGAAACCGTATTCATTAACAATCAAGAAGAATATCGTAATTGCTTGTGCTGCAACTAATAATTATCTTCGCAGAACAGTTGGTAACAACTATTATTTTGAAGAATTTACTGATACTAATGCAAGTGAGAACAGCCTTGAGAAAGACCAACAGAATGTACAAGAACAACCAATAGGAGGAGGATCACAATATGATCAATTCTTTACACTTAATTTACGTGAAGATATTGCTAACCAATTATTTAGCTCAAAATTTAAATATTTCTACAAGTATGCCTTTCAAGGTATAATAAATGTAATAGTTATTTATTTTTAATAATGTCAATGTTTATTTATTATGATTTTGTAGAATTCACAGTTTGATTTATAAATATAGTAAAGGATAAAATAGTAAAAATTATAATATTCGGAGTCAAGTTAAATATACTATCAAATAGTCTAATGAAATTCAGCATTCAGATTCAGACATCACAAGATAAATTTTCAGACTTAGAAAATTCAAATGCTTAATATATTCAGTTTTTAGACTTCAGCCTTCGTACTTCAGTTTTCATAATTCAATTTTATCAAAAAGGTCCTAAGTTTATGTCAAATAAGTTTCTCCAAGTAATGCAAATAAATAGCTTTGAATTCATAATTTTAATAATTTTTAATAATAAAAAGAAGATTTGTTTTAAAACAGAATATTATTTACTGTTTTATTAAACTAGCATTTATAAAGAAAAAGAGTAATTTAGTAATAAACAATTTTTTTATAATTTTCATCTAATATAGTATATTGAAAACGTTACAAACAAAAAGTTAAAAAATTAAAGTGAAAATAACTTAAAACATAAATATACTTTAGTATAATTTATTTGAAAAGTTAGTCGGAGTCGAGGATGTACCCTACTAATAGGTGATGTCCTCCTCAAGTGAGACTGCTAGAATTAATTTAATAGTGGTCTACATATTATATTTGATTCGTAGTCAATTTACTTTACACGGATAAAAGTATAATAGTTTTTTTAAAGTAGTTCTACGAATACAAGAGAGAAATACTCTATTTTTTATTAAAAATTTTATTTTAAGATAATTAATTGCTGATTAAGTTACATTGTATATCTTTTTTTTAAGTTCCATACAGGGCAAGAGCTCCCCATGAATATCCCCTACACTCCTTTAAATTTTTTTTTTTTTAACTATAGTTTCCTTTTTATGGGGATAAAAAGCTGTTTCTTGGTTTCTTTTTTTTCCACCTAAATGTATTAATATATTGGTTTTTTTTTTCTTTCTCTTGCTAAGTAGTTGTTCTCTCTTTTTTTGGGCAAGATATCATTGTATTAAATTAGTCAAATTAATTTGGCAAGAGATCATGAATATTTCTTTAGCTTAAAAAGTATGCATTATCTTCTCTGTCACGATTCCACCGAAGTTATGTTGCATTATATTATAATTATTATTTCGTGACTTAAATTTATTTTTAACTAAAGTAATAGGTTAGTTCTTCAATTATAGTTGGTATATAATTACGTTGCTTATTAATTTTTAAATACAATTGATTTTATGTTAATATAGGACTTATCTTTCTAATTTAGATCTTATAATTTACACTCCCCTTCCCCCACTCTAATGAATAAAAATAATAACAATAAAATTAGATCGTATAATTCATAAAGAATTGTTTAAAATCGATTAAACTACGTGATACTTTCTAGAATTACTAGAGTATAGTAATCAGTCTCATGGTTAATAAACTATCTTTAGAAAATTAGTTTAGGTAGTCATGCTTAAGTAGATGGTAATTAACTATAAGTAACTTAGCTAATCTCTTATATTCCCAAAGTAATTAACTATATATTAAAAATGGCGGTTTGTGTAATATATATATATATATATATAAAGGAACGGTAAAGTTGTTTTTCCTTAATATATGTATTTATTTAGAGCTTTAATATTACATAAGCAATCGTGTTCAAGTAATCAAAGAGGGATTAATGAAATCACGGAAAATGAACAGAAGCACTAGGATGGCTGCATGAAGAGTCACTACAAAAATGAGCCGTTTACCGATGGACGTTACTAACGGTGTCACTGACTGTAGGTACTTAACAACGGCGTATTGATGGATAAGAGGATTATGGTTGGTATTTAAGAATTCCAGCAAAAAAATAGAGGAAAATTGCGCGTAAAAAACTGATGACTTGGTATCGCTGGCGGAAGCTGTCTATTGAGTTGGGTACCGATGAGGTTTGCAACAACCATCGACCATTGACGAATCGATAACACATCCGGCAACCTTATCGAGTGATTCGTACATTGCATCGATAGTTAATTTTTATTTACCTTCAATTTTACCGTCGGTATGTTTTTATATTATTTTACCGACGGCTTTATCGTCGGTGTGCTATTGGTAATAGCTTCAGAGATATTCAAAATCGGGTAAACCTCTTTACTTCCCCAATTCATTCAGCAACAAAACCCCTCTCATATCCGCCACTCATCGACGACATCCCCTCATCGACGTGTCACCACCAATGCCTCTCACGGACAGTGAAGCCATCTCTAGTGTCGTTGCCCCACTGCTGTTACTCTCTCTCTCTCTCTCTCTCTCTCTCTCTCTCTCTCTCTCTCTCTATCTCTCTCACCAGTACTCTCTTTGTCTCTCTCTCTCTCTCTCTCTCTCTCTCTCTCTCTTGATCTCTCTCTTTCTTTCTCTTTTATTCTTCTTCTCTATTTCTCTCCTATTCTTATTCTTCTTCTTCTTCTTCTCTTGAAGCTGTTGAGAGGCTGCTGGAATTCTTTGCTACTACTGGTTGGAAAAGTCTGATGCTGGTCGATTTATCTGGTGCTGCTGTTGTTCCATCGTGATACTCTTTCCGGTAAGAGCAGAATGCTCTGTTCATTTGAGGTTTTATTACGAACTATATTAGTTCATTTGCTAAAAAGTCCACTGATTCATGTTCATGTTCATATTTATGTTCTTTTTTTTACAGATATTCATGTTCTTTCTTTTTAAAAATGTTAAAATTTCAAAACTCGTTTATAAGATAATTTGTCATGTGGGGTGTTTGTTTAATATTAAAAAAAATAGAGGAAGTTATGGTTAATTAAAATATCAATAATGATTGTTGGCTAGTAGATTAATCTATTCACTTAAGGATAAAATTGAAAAGAAAATGAAAAAGGAAAAGAATGATCATTTTGCCCTTCTTATATCCCTTATGAATAGTGGGTATGATAAAAAAGTTAGTGGGTTTACTTACACATTATGTGATGATCTTCATGTTAAGTGTAGGGAAATGTATATGGAAGAATGTGTTTATTATATTTTCTTGATACTATTGTGAAGCATCATAAAACCTTTACTCATTTAAACTAATTTTTGCTCCATTTGGGTGATCGAGTTGAAACTTCTTGCAAGGGACATGAATTTTTGAAAGATGATGAGTCATTGTAAACTTTGTTGATTAGAAACATAAATTTTAAACATGAGTCATCGTAAATTTTGTGAACTTGAAAATTTTGGGACTACATTCCCTCATTTCAAGTGTCGAGTGGTAAAATCTTTGAAGCACAAAGAATGTTCTTTTTTTTCTTCTTTGAAGTACATTTCATGACGATGTATTTTAATTGTCGTTGTCTTTTGAAAGAAGAGTATGTTCGAATTCCAAAAGCAATTCTTCAATACCAAGAATTTGAAAGATTCTTGTTTTATCATCTTCATTTTGAAGAATGTTGTTTCAAAACATCCTTTCTTTGCTATTCTTGCTTTGTGGTAAAAAGAAGGTGCATAGCTCCTTGTCTTCTTCCTTTATTTAGAAAGTAGTTTTGAATTCCTTATCTCAAGATTATTTGAAATGGGATTCAAAATCTTAAGAGTAATGCTATAAAGAAAAAATTTGATTGAATTAAATAGATGTATGTATACTATACCCCTTTCCTCTTTTCTTACTTTAAAGATAATAAGTGAGTAAAATGAAATACCTTTTCAAATTATCTTTTAAGTTTTGAGTTTTAAGTATGCTAAAAAATATTATTATATTTTTTTCTTATAGTTTTCATCATGAGGATTTCAGTGACATATTCTCCATCATATATACCTTAGAGGTATGTGTTTATTTAGTTTAAATTTTATTTTACGAGGGAGCCCTGACTCTTAAAATTTTTACAGGGGAACCATGACTCTTTAAAGCTTTATGGGGGAACTCTAACACTTAAAGCTTTATGGGGAAACCCTGATTCGTAATTTTTTGTGGATCCATGTGTTTGTTGCTTGTTTGAGCGGCATGTGTGCCAGAAAAATGTCCGTAACACAGAGGAAACTCTGTCAAAAGTTATTCAATCTTATAAAAGACTTAGAATTTTTAGTAAGCATTCACGTAAAATTTTAAATGAAAGGAGAAGTTTTAACCTTTTAAATCTTTCATTGAGACTGACAATGTATAGAGGAAATACTTAAACTTTTATTACTTCTCATCATGATGTGATCATTACAACATACAGTCTATAATCCTATAATACCCTATAAAGAATAAAATTTTATCAACTATCCCCCAATAATTTATATACTATTTATCTCTTATGGATATTAAAAAATAAAAATAGTGAAGTCTCTCTCTCTCTCTCTATTATATGTATATATATATATATTTTACAAGTAAAAATGAATGAGTTATATACTAGTTGAGACTTAATATATTTACTACTGTAATATTTCCATTTAAAATAGTTTTATCCATTTTCTAGTTTTTTCTAACTAAAATACTTGTTAGATGAATTAATTATTAATTATATAAAGTTTCTTTTTGTATGGGAGAGCCCTGACTCTTAAGTTTTTGTTTGGTTATATGTTTGTTGCTTGTTTGAATGACCTGTATGTTTGGAAAATACTTATAGTACAGAGGAAATTCTGCCAAATTTTTTTTAATCTTATAAAAAACTTAGAATCCGAAGTAATGACTTAATGTACAATTTTAAAAGAAAGGAGAAGTTGAAACCTTTTAAATCTTTTAAGGGAAACTTTATTAATATTATAAATCCTAAAACCCTAAACCTAAACCCTAAATATTATAAATTATTATAAGTTATATCTCCTTGTTCATACTATAAGATTATATAAGACTTTTAAGTACGTCTAAAATTTAAACCTTATAATCGTAACTTAGAAGTTATGGAACTAACAATTCTTTCTCCTAATTATTCGTAGAATATATGGAAAATATACGAGATCGTAGTTAGATGTATAGAGAATGACTCATGCTTGGGGTTAAGGTCTTACAAGTGAATTCATTAATGGGGTTAATGGTTTTATTTCACATTGTCTTGAAACGAATAATGGAAATAAAAACAAAGATGAGATGTCGTATGCAAAGTGTAAAATTAAGAAATTTATTGAAGCAAATAATGTGAAGGATCATCTTTTGCAGAGGGATTTTGTGTCTTGTTATCATAATTGAACAGCTCATGGAGAAAAAATATGGCCACATGGTGAGGGACGTGTTTTTGCGGAACATTCTGGTACAATACAGTCAAATGTTGGGGGTAGAAAGTACATGGTTAATGCCGGAGGAAATGAACTCATATTGCGAGATGATAAGTGATGCAGTCGGTCTGAACTTCATCCCTCATGAAGAAACTAACCATGAAGAACCACCTAACCCTGTGGAAAAAAGATTTTTTGACATATTAAAAGCGATAGAGCCACCATCGGTTGAAGGCGGTGAAAGACATCCAGTGTTATGTTCTTGTGCAGAGTTATTGTACATTAAGTCTGAGAATCAATGGACTCAAAAGTTGTACGATGATGTTTGTGCATTCATAAAGAAGCATTTGCCGTCAGAAAATAATATGGTTGAAGATTGGTACGCGACGCATAAATTGATATCTGAGTTAGGATTGCCCGTGCAAATGATTGATGTGTGTCCCAATAGTTGTATGCTTTATTAGAAAGAGGACTCCGAGAGAACGAAATATAAGTTTTATGACAGCTATTGGTACAAGGTAAGTAGGAAGAAGAGAGGAAAGAAGAGGAAACTTATGCCGAAGATACAAGTGAAGACAATGTTTTATTTTCCATTAACTTCTAGATTGCATGTATGCCTCAAAAAGAACGGTCGAGCACATGAGATGGCATTCTGAAAGCCCACAAGAGCCGGAGATAATGAGTCATCCTTAGGTGGAGAAGCTTGGAAGCATTTTGATAGGACTTACTCAGATTTTTTGGCAGAAACAAGGAATGTCAGACTTGGCTTGTGTATGAATGTTTTCCACCTTTTGGAATAGAGGGAAAGACATACTCTTTGTGGCCACCGCTTGGGATGATCAACTTGCAATGCTTACCTAATTTAGGAGGCTGCAATATTCTTCAACTACTACTTTGAAGAGAGTGTGCCTACATTCCACAAACGAGTTAGGCGAATTGATGATGTCTAGAATCCTCTTCATCAGGATGAGGTTCTATCAATATGCAATCAAAAATGAAGAAAGTTGGGCAAAATAAAAAATTGGATGATAAAAAATGGAAAACGGTATGGAACTATATCCTCCTTAATTATGAGAAAGTGGAACCTTACCTTCAGTAAGTTAAACCCTCCACACATGTTTCGTAGGACCTCTAACTTTCAATCTTGTAAACTTTAAATTTACTTGTGTAGGAAATATGAATTCGAACTGAGAAATCTCATTTCGAATATATCGAATGATGAAATTCAAAAGAAAATAAGCGAGAGATTTGCAGAGTGGTTTAGAGTTGAAGTAAGTTAATCTCTCCCTAAGCTTTTACGTTTCATTAACAACGATTGTTACATAGCCTTATTAACCTTGTCAAATGTGTATATAGCTGTACAAGCCCACGTAACAATGTAGTCCACTCCTTAAAAATCTATCTTGGGATCCTTCTAGAAAACTTAAGATGTGCACCGAATACATTGTTAATGGGTTTCGGTTTCACACAAGGGAGAAACTTATAATGATGGTGTATGTGTGAAACCGAACTATTACGGTGTTTTAAAATAAATAGTTGAAGTGGAGTTAACTAGAATACTAATCCAAAAGGTTGTCTTGTTTCATTGTGATTGGTTTGATTCTTCGGATAGAGGAATGAGGACTCATCCTCAATACAAAATTGTTGATTTGCACAAAGACTGGAGGTATAGAGGATATGATCCTTTTGTGTTAGCTCATCAAGCTGAGCAAGTTTAATTCTTCCCATATCCGCCGATTGTGTTAGTGTGATGAAATCTTGACCCTGCCTCATAGATATTCCCCACCAAGATGATGCGTTCCAAGAGCACTACAAAAATTCAATAGATTACTGACCAATAATTTGGTCGATAATCGGTCGCTAAATGCCAATCACTGGCCGATTCAGTCAGTCGATGTATTTTGGTATGTAATTGGTTGTGATGGAATAAAATGTCGGTCGGTACCTGTTACCGACGAAAATATTTGGAGGCGCCGACCAATACTTCGGTCAGTAACTTTATTTTTCTTAATTAAAAAGTGAAAATTAAATAGTAAGTTACTGACCAACTCTTCATAGTTACCAATCAAAAATTTCAGTCGATATCTTTATTTCAGTCGGTAAATTAATTTATGTTTTTAAAAAATAAATTATTTAGGGATCAAAAATCAATATGTAACTTTGTACTTTTTTAAATATTTTATTTATAATTATAAATATCCACCTGAGATTAAAAACTAACAACAACCACAAACAATACAAAATTAACAAAAATGTCTATAATACAATCAACTAAAACATCTATAATACATATATATATATATATCAAATACAAATATATATAAAAAAAGTATAAAATACATAATATAATATCAAATGTCAAATATATCAAAAAATGCATAACAAATATATCATGAAGTCTAGGTAGGTAGAAGTGGGCTAGAGGAGGAGGGAGGACTGGTCGGTGGATAAGGTGTTGCATCGTCATCCGACAGCAGGAAAGAAGGGAAGAGAGTGGGTACCGAATCCAGCTACACTCCACAATGCGAGGTGAATAAGGTCATAAAGCGGGCGAACTTGTCCTGTGCCTGCTGCATGTATCCCGATAATCTCCTCCCTTTCGACACAGGACTCGTAGACGGCCACGGAAGATACCAAAGGAACCAATGACAAGCTGCTACTGCCTCCTCGATGCTCCGCGATGACACTTGTAGACTGTGAGCCGAAACCATAGACATGGCCCTTGTTGCTGCCACCGGTAGCCTCGAACATCAACTGCTCGTCAGTTGAAATGGGCGAGCCCGTCTCAATATGAAGGCATTCCGCATTATCCTTCAGCTCTTGATATTTGGCCTACAAAAAAGACATTAATAAATTATTGTTAAGCAATATATAATAAGTATAAAGTAATAAACGATAATATGATAATTGGTTTAAAACTATTAAAGAACCTTACTCAAAACTTGTCGGATTGTGTATCGACCCACTGTACCTTCTGCTGATGTAGTAGGACATACAGGTCCGACTGTGCGGAGGCGTCGCCCATATTCTCCTATTACAAACATAAATCAAATTTCAAATATAAAGGTAAATTAAAAAAACTATAAGTTATAAGAAAATATGGTTTTATGTTAAATAATTAAATATGGAAAAGAAATTGACTTACCCACTCAATGAAAGACCTAGACCTGCTGGTGTGCTTCTCGAGCCCCTGACCACCATGCTCCTACAGCCAATTCTATTATGCCGCCTCCCACCTCTTCTTGTATGTCTTTGAGCCCCATTCATCACATAGACTCGTGTAATGTGCGGTAGTCATCCAGTCGGGCTAATACCCGTCCACTCGCACCTCGTACATCAAGTCCTTGTATTGTAATGAGACCCGTTTCTGCCAAGCGTCCCGAATGGCACGCTCATACATCAGGTCCCATCGATACCTCTTCTGCAACAACACATAATTTGTTAATCAATATAAGCTTATATATTTAAAAGTTCATGTAACTACGTTATATAAACACTTACCCTGAACTCTGTATACCACATGTTCTTTATTCTATCTAGGACCTTCCTAAAAGTCAAATGTGCCTCAACAAAATGTGCCTTCATGATTTTGATAATCAACTTGCTGAAGCGTTGCAAATGTTAAAATAAAAGTACATTTAATTAACTAAATCTAATCAATGCTACATAAACAAAAAATAAAGAGTTTAAGAAACAAATAGTGACGTTTAAATTTTAAAAAAAAAAATTTAACAGAGCTTCTCCTATAAATTTAATACAACAATTCCAATAATATCAATTATATAACAATATATAAGAACTTCTTCATATCCAAGTCTACCTATCATCCAAATATTCCAATGTAGTCTTAACACTCATTCTATTTCCAAGTTTAACAAACAACAATTCCATATCTAACAAACATATATTCCAAGTCTAACAAATGGCATCAATTCCAATATAGTCATAATACTAATTCCATATCCAAGTTTAACAAACAACAATTCCATATCTAACAAACATATATTCCAAGTTTAACAAATAACATCAAACCATATCTAACAAATATATATTGTAAGTTTAACAAACAACAATTTCGTAATTCAATTTTGGCTACGATATGTACTTGTCAGCTGTCTGTAAGATAAGGATACGAGCGTCAACGACACCCTGGGATGAAGGGACTGATAAAGGGGTGAATGAAGGGGTAGGTGCCAATGAACATGCTGATGATGAAGGGGAATACCTCGATGACATCCCCGCAGCAGATGAAGTAGAAGAAGGATTGGAGATGGGCGCCGGACTTGAGTATGGCAGCTGTGGAAATGGAGTCAAGGTCATCGAAGGTGTAGATGTCTCAAGCAGAGAAGGAGACGTCTCCAGAAGAACAGAAGGCCCGGGAAGGAGTAGATGTCTCTCGAGGAATCGAAGTTGTCATCAGAGAAGGAGACGTCCTTGGTGGAATAGAAGCCGCTGCTGGGGAAGTAGACATCTCCGGCTGAGCCCTCTTCTTCTTACTCCCACGTACCTTCTGTAATATAAAAGATTAAACAATTTAGAAAGTTACTTAAAAAGAAAGTTATTTAAAGTTACATAACGACAACAAGAGACAAACAAGTTATTTAGAAACAAATTAATTTAAACATGAATTAAGAGAACAAGAAACAAAGTTATCTAAAGATGAACTAAGAGAACAAGAAACAAACAAGTTATTTAGAAATAAATTTACTTAAACAAATTACCAATTAAGCATCCTACATTTTAGAATCGGAGTCCGATTGAAACTCTTCCTCTTCCTCTTCTTCATTGGACTCCCATTCGACCTCTTCTTCATCTTTATTGTTTTCATCTTCATCCACAATACTACTCCCGTGAATATCTACTGATTCTAACTCACCCGACTCGTGAACAAGAGTTCCAATGTCTTGAACATCAACGTCAATCTTTGAAGTCCTGGCAACATCAACGTCTTCTTAAATAGAACGTCTATTAGAGGCACATCTAAAATATGAGGTCTTGATTTCATTACAGCCACCATTCACTTTTTTTTTTTTTTTTTTTGTTTAGATATAGGGTATGGGACATAAGTCACTTTTTGATTTGTTGGGATAAAATGAAAGGATCATATCCCCTGTATATTTCTTTTTAATTTGCAACTCCATAAGTTTATATTTATATGAAACTTCAGACCTCGATTTAAATGTGAATCAAACTAATCACACTTAAAAGAACGATCGACTTGGTATTCTCGGATATCGAACCTCAATTATCTCATTTAAAGTCCCATGATAATCACCTCTAACCCAAACACCACAATTATATGTAAGACTACCGAAACCTCTTTCCTGTGTATAAATCTAAACTCGTTAACAAAATATCCATGACACGATTTCACATTTAGACGGACCCCATGATAAGCACTTAAGGCATTCGTTGTTGCTTGCATTCACGGGTTTTTCCATCTGAGTAAAAGAATTAATATTTGTTTAGTTTATACATTATTAAACTTATAATATAAAAATTAATCAAACTTTGAACTCACTTCTTCCCTAAACCACTTTGAAAACTCATAACTAATTCTCGTTTGTACGTCACTTTCCATTAAACTTGGAAAACGCCTCTTGAGTTCCGTTGTGTACTTCCTACAAGTAATTAATATATTTTACTTATACTTAATCATGTGTTACCATTTGTAAGTAAAAGTATTGTTATATAGTAAGTAATGAGATTAACTTACTAGATGTACGCTTCAACTTCATCGCAGTTCAATAGGATGTAGTTTGTTACTGCCTTAAATTCTTTATCATCCAAATATCTTGTCGTCGTCTTATCGTGCGCCCTTCCTTGTCCATTGTAAATTGAAAGACCCAATTCTCCATCCCTTGGTTGATTACTCTCATTATTTCTTGGTGGTTCTCTTGCCTTGGTTGATATATGAGGTTCAAAGTAGTAGCTATAAAACGTGGCAGCCTCTTCAACTAAATAAACATTGTACATCGAACCTTCAACCCTGGCCTTATTCTTAATTTTCTTCTTCAGATAGTTCAAGTACCTCTCGAATAGATACATCCATGTATACTAAACCAAACTACATACCCTAGCCTCATATGACAAGTGAAAAATTAAATGCTCCATAAAATTGAAGAATGAAGGAGGAAAAATCCTTTCTAACTTCCACAACAACACAACAATGTTACTCTCCAATTCACACATGTGTGCCATACTTATATTAGGAGAACACAAGTCTCTATAAAACAAACTCAATTATGCCAAGACACTCCATTCCTTGTTTAGAAGCACCTCTTTGAGAGCAATAGGAATCAATCGCTCCATAAACACGTGGCAATCATGACTTTTCATTCAAAACATTCTCAACTCCTTCAAATCAACACATCTACTCAGGTTAGATGCATATCTTCCTATAGTTTCAAGTCCTTCACCCACTTAAATACGGCCTTCCTTTGTTCTTTTGTTAAAGTGTAACACACCTTCGGTTTTGCAGAACCTTTGAGATTTAGTTTGAGACGATTACAATATCTTTGAACATCTTCCCTAGACTTCACGTTATCCTTTGTCTTCACTTTCACATAAAAAACTATGTTAAAAATATTATCAAAGACATTCTTCTCATTATGCATGGCGTCAAGATTGTGGCAAACTAGAAGAGTACGCCCATATGAAAGATCCCAAAAGATACTACGCCTTGTCCAATTGTTTCTCCTCTACAATCTTCCTTTCCCATCTCAATTCCGATTTCTGTAATCTTTGGCATGTTTCGAACCCTTTCCCATAACTACTCTCCTATAAGACGAGGTGGTAATTCAGAATGATCTTTTCTTCTGCCTTCTTAAAAACCCTCGAATCTTTTCGAAATGGATGATCAGAATGCAGAAAGCAGTGATGACAGTCAAACCAAGATTGCTTTTCCCTACTTTGTTGCCAGCATTACTCTAACCGGACAACATCTTGTACATAGAAAAATCACTAATAGTCTATAGAAGGGCAGCCCTCATATTAAAGTTCTGTATCTTTGATATATTAGACATGTTAACCCCATGCAACCATAACTGGTTCAATTCTTCTATTAACGGTTACAAGTCAAACATCTAACTTATGTTTTGGATTCTGAGGGCCCGGAATAATACATGTCAGGAAAATATAGAGTTTTTAAGCACATCTAAAGAGGTAAGCTGTATGGCATAACAATCACTGGCCATGACGAATACTGCTTTCCATACATCTCAAAAGGTGAGAAACCGTCAGTACACAGTCCAAATCTTACATTCCTTGCTTCAGAAGCAAACTCAGGTTGAGTACTACCAAAATGCTTTCAAGCTTCTCCATCCTAGGTTGACTCATCATATCTAGCTCAGGAACGCATTTTGAGTGCCATCTCGTATGCTCAGCTGTTCGTTGAGAAGAATATGACCTTTGTAATCTAGGTGTTAGTGGAAAATAATACATCTTCTTGTACAAAATATCTTTGGACTTCTTCTTATTTTTATTTCTTCGCATATGGCCACAAAACTTGCACTGACGTGTTTGTGCATCCTCTTTCCAATATAACATACATCCATTTACACATACATCAATCTTTTGCATAGGCAAACATACGTTAATTTTTTCGTCTGGTACCAATCGTCCAACACCTTATTTCCTTCGGGGAGTTCATCCTTTAGAATTGTGCTATTTGATCAAAGCACTTATCAGAGATCTTGTTCTCTGGCTTTATGTTCAACAACCTCGCCATCATGGACAATTGTGAATACTTTGTACACCCTTCATACAACGGTGTATCAACAGATTTCAGCATGTCATAAAACCGTTGAGCTTCAAGATTAGGTACCTCCTCATAATTGTAGTACGTTGCATCGATTTAAAAATCCGGACCAACGGCTCACAGTAAGTGTTGCTTTCAACTTTTCTTGTAACATTACCTTCCCAAACAATCAGTCGGTAACCCACTGACAGTTCTCCATGTGCAGTCCAATTATAATAATTAGGTAAAAGCCCTGATTTATAAAGATGCAACTTTACATCATCCTCTTTAAGATACTTTAGGTTCTTGCACTTTGTTCACGGACATCGTAACTCGTTAGGTGTACCATGACCATAATTAAGACACCCAATTTACAAACCGCTTCACACCTAGTTGAAACTCATTACTAATCCACATAATTCCAGGCAAAGTTCTTCTATACATCCAACTACAATCCTCCTCTATAACTTCACAAACAAAACAGACATTTTAATATAAGACTTTATAAGTACGAAACTTACAGATGAAGCGTCCAAAATTAGAATAATTCTTCATTAAGTAACATTTAAGGTGTTTACATGTGTTTTGTATAATATTTATAGTTTAAGAGTTTTATGTTTACGAGTTCAAAGACTTCTCTAATCGTTTGAGTATTACAAATCATTAGAGATTAAAATTTTAAGAGTTTTATGTTTAAACTTATAGATTAAGAGGTTAATGAATTCTATAATTATTTCTCCATTAGAAATAAATCAAAATGTTTTAGAGATTAAGAATTTAAGATTTTTAGTAAGAATTTTACATTTAAACTTATAGATTAAGAGGTTAAAGAATTCTATAATGATTTAAGTATTGTACAAACATACATCAAATATGTTTCACAAAACTTTTCATAACTAACTAACCAAACTTAAGAGTTTAGAACAAAGACTTTAAAATTTAAATTTTACAGAAATTTTGACAGAGTTTTCCCTAGAAAATGAAAAATTCCTAGGCACCATACAACAACCACACAAAAAAACGAAATCTAACAAAGTTTTTAAGAGTCTGGGCTCCCCCATAAAGCCAAATAATCAATAGTTTTAGAGTCAGAGCTCCTCCATAAAGACAAAAATTCATTCAAGATTAAAGCAAATTAAATAAAAATAACTATGAATGAAATATATGTAAAACAAAAAGTTGCAAATACATTTTAAGAGTATTTTTAAATCCTCTCAAATTATATAAACACAAGAATACTCATTTGCTAGTTCACTACACTGCCATCATTATAAGAGTATTTTTAATTAAAAGAAGAATTAGATAAAAGAATCTAATATTCATTTTTACCTTTATATAGCTGATAGCGAATCTCTTGAATCTTGATGCAAAGAGAAGTGGTGGTCAAATGTACTCAACTGAAAAACAAAATTCATGTTAAAAGAAAAGTTACTTTTCATTTTTTGGCAAACAATTAAAATCTCAATTATTTATCTAAATTTTATAAATTTTATGACATCTAAAGGAAATGTTGTGAGGCGTGCATAATAATGCTTGCAGAACAGAAAAAATGGTCACACTATCACACCAAAGATATTTTCTAGTAGTT
This sequence comes from Catharanthus roseus, assembly GCA_028651295.1. Taxonomy (NCBI): domain Eukaryota; kingdom Viridiplantae; phylum Streptophyta; class Magnoliopsida; order Gentianales; family Apocynaceae; genus Catharanthus; species Catharanthus roseus. Next base: position 2,279,251 of record JAPQWS010000107.1, on the reverse strand, counting down.
TTAAATAAAAGATCATAAAATCAAAGTTTTCATAATGAGAACGTGAAAATGTATGAATGAAAATTTTTATTTTAGCATGTTTTTTAAAATCATTTTCACTTATTTATATGGTTAAAAATAAAAAAATTATGTTTAAAGAAAAGCACAAAAATAAAGAATTGGCCCAATATATGTCAGTAAGCCTTTGTGTTTTTTTCTTATAGCATTATTGCTGTCTTTTTCCTCATATTATATTAATGAAAAGTTACTTATCATTTTTTGGCAAACAATTTGAACAATGATTGTGAACTTGTTATCCTAAACAATGAAAAAAGTAGACCAGTGGAGTAAAGAATTCCTTATGGACAATTACTGGTTTCTTCTCTTCTCTCTATCTGTCTGTCTGTCTGTCTGCCTGTCTCTCTCTCTCTCTAGAAGTTTTATTTTTCTAGTTGTCACGATTTAATCACTAAGTTATTTCTCTATCAGTTTTTTTCATAAGCACAAAGAAAAAACAATTATAGAAAAGAAAAAGCTTATGGTGTAATTAATATAAGGAGTTTTCTAAGATCCCTAAAAATATTCTTTTTCATAATAATCTTAAGTAAAAAATATAAAGAGAACTCTTTATTAGTTCCATTAATTCAAAATAATTAGAGAAAAACAAGCATTATGTTGCTAAAAATACATATGCATGATCAGTACATATATAGTAGTCCTATGTCTATGTTGGGGTGTGAAAGTTTCTTTATAGACAAACAACAAGAGGCATCAATCAAGATCCTAAATCCTTACCATTCTTTCTAAGAATTTTTTAATTTTACAAAAATACACCTTATTATATATGGACATATCACATATCTGTATAAAATTTCTCATTCAATACTTGACAAGTAGTCCCAGCCCCAAATCCAAAAGATAAACAAATAACATATACCTCAAAGAAAAAACTCATAGGTTAAATTAATTAAAATCATAAACGAAAAATGCAGCTTAATAGCACTGTAAAACAGGGGAAATATAAACAAACTCCTCGACTAATTTTATTCACAAAACTTTACTACCTCGAACAAGAATTGAATATCTTAAAAAAGTAGAGATTACAATTTTTTATAACAAACTTACCTAAATAACTCTGACTGGCGTGAACGATGACAGAAATGGCAGTTTCCAGTGAGTTATATCGACTCATTGTTTGAGCTGGATTCCGGTGACGGCAAAAATCCCTATACAGCAGAGAGTGAGAGAGACACAGAGAGAGAGAAGAAGAAGAAGAAGAAGAAGAAGAAGAAGAAGAAGAAGAAGGAGAGAAAAAGAACAAAGGAGAGAGAGAGAGAGAGAGAGAGAGAGAGAGAGAGAGAGAGAGAGAGAGAGAGAGGAGTAAAAATACTTGGCGGCCAATGGACAGCAGTGGTGGTGGCCTCTCCTAAAGGTCACCAGAGGAGGTCAGGTGAAGGGTGGGGGTCGCGGTTGGAGGGGAAAACTAGTGAGGGAAGGGTTTTGGGAGAAGGATTGAATGAGAATGAAAGGGGGAAAGGGTTCTAGTAACCCAGAAATTCTCGTACTTACCAGCTGAGTTACTAATCCAAGTTACTAATCCAATCATCAGTCAATAACTCTATAATTATTTTTTTAAATAAAAACTAAGTTAGCGACGATGGACGATCGAAATTATCGGTCGGTAACTGAGTTAATTTTTTAAAAATTAATGAAAGTCAAGGGATGACTACGGATCGATCTTCCGTAGCTAAATTAATTTCGGTTGATAAATAAAAAAATCAGTCGGTATTTCGATCATAGTTACCAACAGATGTGAGTCATTTGCTAATCGGTTGGTATCTTCTAAAGTTACCGACCGAACATGAATCAGTCGGTAACTTCAGTCGGTAATACCCTGTATTCTGGTAGTGGAGAATGTGGACATTCACGAGGGTTTGGCAATAGATGTGACAGCTGAAGACGTAGGACCTCTCGTTCACAAGTCTCGTTCGTTAGAAGAATTAGATATCACAGTTGAAACATAATTTCTAGGAAGTACGAAATGATGAAACTGAAATAGAATAAGATTCTGATGAAGATTCTGATGAAGAGACCGACAAGTATTCCAACGTTGTATCCTCTAATGATTTCGACGAGGATTTCACAAATAGAGCATTGTATGATTAACTTTTATTGTAGTTGTGTAATTATACTTATGCTATCATTATAATAATGTTTATTAAATTCTTCTTATCATACTGATAATATTTAGAATATTCATAATTATACTTATGTTTATTATTTATAATTTATTCTATCCTCCTTACTTATATTACAGGTTCGATCGCTATAGGACGTAAGAGAAATGATCCACCGCCCCCTCCCCCCTCCATACAGCAGATGATACTACCTCCGACAAAGCAGATCCACAGACTTCCACACAGCAGAATTCATTGACTCTGGCACAATAGGATCCACAGATACGTACAGATCAAGATCTACTGACACAGGCACAGATACTGGCTCGAGACGTCGCTCTCGGCTCATGCTCTACACCTACCACACAACTATCATCCTCTATGGATCCTGCTGCTTGGAAGCCGTCTCCCGATGATATTCGGCAAGTATTGACCCCGAGTGTAGATCAATAAGTTTAATAAACATAAAAAACATTTCCTTATAATTATATAAACTATAATTGTCAAATGTATATACTAACATTATTATGTACAAACTACATCCATCTTCGAGAGTCGCCACCCATATCTCAGCTATCATGTAGGAGCGGTTCACTGGCCCTTACCACAGTTGGTCTGAGGTTCCGCTGGATGTCCGCGACATGCGGTGGGGAGAGTTTCAAATAAATAAATCTAATATTGTAGTTGTTTTACTTTGTCTTAATTTTTTACAAGTCTTTAATGCTTATAATATTTTGAATGTTTCTCTTTTTTTTTTTTTTATACTGGTTATACTTATATTTATACCAATATTATTTTCTAATGTTTTGAAATCTCATTGAAATTTCAGAAAAGATGCATATGGGATTCGACATTATCCATGACCAAGATGAGGTATATGGGAGTTCAAGGTCAGTGACTAGATGAAAGATTTGTTACCGATGCTTGGGCAGCAAGGAAGAGGCCCGTTTGGATTCTTAAGATGTTCTGGGAGCAGATGAAGAAGTATTTGGAGAGTACCCCGAGTACAAAGCATTTCGTGAATAGAATAAAAGGAATAGGAATGAGGGACATGGGAGGTTGGGAAACTGGGAAGCACACAAATACTTCTATATCCTTCACAGAGCATCAATTGAAGATGATTAGAACTGATGTTTGATTTTATTATTTCATTATATTACATCATTATCATGTAATTAATAATTGCGTTATTGTTTTGTAGCAAGCGGATTTAATGGAAAGGTTCTCCAAGAGCAGACACTTACAGGAGTTCCACAAGCACCAAAGATAAGAAGGGACAGTATGTGGATTTCCATTTAGAGGAGCTTTGGTAAGTTTAGTGATATTTATAACTTAAGATTATATAATGTTTTATAATTTATAACTTTAAATTTTACATAATATTTTATAACTTATTATCCAATAAACATTTCATATTGTAGACGAAATTTCATGAGACCTGACAGAAGGCCGAGGAGGAAGCTGCAGCCATGGGCGCTCCTATGCCCGATGATCTCCAGTCGATGGATACTCTATCTGGTAGATTGAGCCGCAACTAGTTATACGGAATTGGTACGGAGGCAGCTCATCTCAGAGCCGAGAGCAGTTGGGCTATAACTGGATTGCCACTTTGCTTTTTAGAGCAGAGCAGATGATCATGAGACAGGTTGAGACTGCTATTTTCAGTATCTGTGCTGCCTTCGACGAGTATATGAGACGGTTTGCATTTCAGGGAGTTTCTGGTCTATTTTAAAAATTACATATAAAAGAAAACCTTATCGACGGGATATAGACAACCTGATCATACCAAACAAAGTTTTTTAAAATATAGAAATCGACAGCACCCTCCGTTGGCATAAGTCGTCGGCCTCACCAATGGAAAGAGTACCGCCGACCTTGTCATCAGTAAAGTTTAGCGACGGCTTGTCGGAAATGCAGTCGGTATGCGTTTCCGACGGAAGGGTGCCGTCGGCTCCTGACAAACCATAGGAGAAAAAATTGTCATCGATAATGTCGTCGGGAGTAATAATTAACGATGGCCAGCCGTCGATAATGATTGTTACCGACATGAATGGGGCCGACAGATCTCCACCTATTGGGATGCCGTCAGTAATCAATTTGTACGATGGGACGCCGACCGCCTAACCGTCGGTATTTCCTTGTATTTTTGTATTGAGTCTTGATGACAATCTATAGGAGTAGTTCTTTAAGGGTTCCAGTATATGCCCACTATTTTCAACATGACTTTCTTTGCGGGTTCTAGTGTATCACATTTTATATCTGGCATAAATTGTGTTGAACTCTTTATAGCTGCACTCACGGTGTTGAATCGATGAGACTTCCATCTTTCTATGCCACTGTTTTAAAATTTTTTGTAATATTAAACTGATCACATAATTTTTATTGCAAGATTAAAATATTGTTTTTTTTTTTTTAATTCAAAGGACCATGTCCCATATTTTTCCCACTGTCTCCTCCAAAACTGTTGATCATTTTTTATACGGATTCCTGGTGCTAACAAGTCCATCCATTTTTGAATCTAACAAATCAAGGTAGTCAAGGTCCTGCAAGATTAATGTAGTCAAAAGATAATTAAACAATAGTTCGAAGAGGAATTTAAACTTCATTTGTATGATAGAAATTAAATTAGGAGAGAGCAATGGACCGTTATCGGGAATGGAGCAAACGTCTTGTTATGAAAATATTCGAGTTTTGATCCATTTATATTGGTTGGCTATATACCATGAATAGTGAATTTGTCAGGAGCCGTTAAGCATTTTGATTTTCTCGAGCTAGCAGCACTACAGTAACCATGTGGCCATTTCATTAAAAGTTTGAAATAATCAAAAGGTGTATGAATTTTCTTTGAAATAGTAGTTTATTTAACCAGCAGAACAAGATAAACAAGAATGGTTTTCATGATTTTGTCGTTGGATGAGATGTGGTAGAATGCTTGGAATTGTGGTTTTAACTTTATAGTAGATCCCTATTTGTAGTATTTCAACATCTCTGTTCATCATCTAATAGATGGTTCAGTGTGCATCTGTTATACTGAAAGCTCAAATATATACTCCCTCCATTTTTTTTTTACTTGTCACATTCAACCCATTTCTATAAATTTTTTTACTGGTCATAATATGAAACAATACAACATTTAATGAACTTTTCCCATTATATCCTCCAATTAAAAATAAATTTTAACTTCTTAGAACTTTTCTCACATGGAAACTTGTAGAAATAATAAGAAGAAGAAAGAAAGTTTGAAGGTCATATTAGTACAAACAAGAAAAAAAATACTACATCTGATTAAGAATATAAGTCTTTTTTTAACTTTGTACGAATTAAAGATTAAGAAAAAAATAATGTTTTAATATAAGATATCTATTTTATCCTCAATAAATAAGGGGAGAGAATGAGAGGAAGGGGAGATAATAAATGAATTCAGATGGTAGCATTGAAAACTATGCAATTACACGTTGAAATGTATAAAAGAACTTATAATTTTGACCATTCAATTTTGACTAAAAACACTTATACTTCCAACCGGAGATAGTATAAAATTTCCTATTTACTAAAACATGTAATGTATAAAATCTGATAATTAATAAAAATAGAGGAGTATTTCTTAAGATACGACTGTCTTCTATAGTTTGATAATTATAATTAACCATACTGGAAAGACAAATTTCTCAATAGTTAAGAAATAACTATTATACTTATCTTACAAGTTACAAAATGAATAAAAAAAAGTCTTCTACTTTTGTTTTCAAAATAAAAAGGATTCAAAGGATATTATTAGTTTCAAACATTGATGGTATGCTATTTTTGAAGGTTCTAGTAAAGACAAATATTCTAGAAAAACACTAAAAATCAAACAATAAAAACAAAACAGTAATTGTTAAAATTATTTCTGTTGGAGAAAATCTCCTAATTACTATTACAAATACTATTACTATTACGAATTCAACAAGAATAAAACTTACAGCGGAAGAAAATAAACAGAAAGATTTGATCTTTCTAAAGAACAGAAATCACTCAAAGAACAATCTGCAAAATAACACTTAATTAGTACCAAATAACCCAAATAGAAATAAATAGCGATTTGCTCACCACTGCCGGCAAGCCGGCCAACAGAAAATCAAAGAGATGACCAAGGAGCACAAACCGAGGGGTTACCAAACCAGAAACAGTCTCCGAGCAGCGGCGTTGCCGCGTCGAGGTGACGATAGTAGAGAAATGAGCCTCAACCGGGAAGAAATCACCGGCAGTAAAACAACCTCTATTTCTCTCTCTTTTCTTTCTTCACGGCTATCTCTCTAACCTCACCAACAGATAAACAATGGTGACAGAAAAGAAGGCTGTTAGACAGCATAAACAGAGAGATCAGCAATAGCAGAGCCAAAGGAGAAGGAGAAGAAAAGCTGGAGTCTTGAAGACTCCAAGAGACACAAGGAGAGAATGAAACGACTGAGAGAGGGAATCGAGAGAGACTGCTCTCTAACTGAGGAGACGCCATCAATAAGAAGAGAAAGCCGAACGGTCTCGCGGGTCACCAGCAGACGACCCGGGTGGCCAGCCCAGGCCGTGGGCATCCCGTGTAACTCGGTCAAGAGGCAGCCCAGAAGCAGCCCAAGAAGAAACCCAAGACAGCCTATTCTACAGGTTGAGACCCAAGCATCATTGGGTAATGGGAAAGATAATTTGGCTGAAAAAGGAAAAAAAATTGGGAGATAAAAGGGCTATAAAGCCTACAATTTTCATGTTAAAATATTTACTATCTAATTTATAATGCGTCAAAAATATTTCTCCTTCTATTATCTAATTTATACCATTTAATACTAATTGGAGAAATCACAATTAATGGCAGCGTGAGTTTGAATTGTTTTTTTAAAACATTTTGGATCTCAAGGAAACTCCATTTCTAATTCTTAAGCTATTCACAAACTACTGAAAAATCGGCTTCTAATTCTGCCTCACGAGAAAAAAAAAGTTTTCAGTTCTTCAAACTTAGTTGTCTAGACTGGCTTTAGCCCATATCACCCCCCTACTCTATCAATTTTGCATTGATCAGGGCAGACGTTCCTGTGCGTTAAAACCATTTTTGCAGTTCATTTTGTTGTTTGGGGTATTGGATCAATGATTTATCTGCAATTTTTTATTGAAGAAAGAATGCAATGATATGAGATAATAAGAACGAGAGGATGACGAATACGAGAATGTAATGGGGACTTTTCGAACGAAAGAAAAGAACTGTTAATAAGAGAATTGCAATTAGATAATATGACAAGGGCATTTTTGGGTTTCTATATTTTCTTGTGAGTTTTTTGTATATATTCCAAGGCTCAGAGATGTGTTTGTATTTTGAACAAAACTCAAGGAGTTAAATGTAATTAACCCCTTGATTTATTAGATATGTTAGGAGTATATTTCTGTTAATTTTTCTTTAGGTAAATATTATCTTTTTAATATAAATAGTTAATTTGTCAGAATATTTTGATGTGTTGCATAAAACCAATCAGTTGCATCTCAAAGTTTTCTTGAAATATATCAATCAATTGGATTAGTCATCTGAAAAGGTCTATCAAGTTATGTTTTGTCCATTTTATTTATTATTGCAATCATCAAGAACTATAAGTTATTGCAATAAGAAGAGTTGCTATAAGAAGATTGGTAACATTTTTTTATAATATTTCTCCTAATGTTTTCTATTATATTATTTTTATCTTATGATTTATTATTTAAATTTGTAGAGTTATCTTTCAATAAAATATTATATTAGAAATATTATAGAAAATGTTTTAAGCTATAGAAACACGAATTAATAGTATTTTGCAGAAAAGAAAAGACACTAAATGCGTTGTTGATGCAATTAAAATCCCCCTAGAACTACAGAATTGTTATGTGATTAATTTTCTAAATTAATTCCTTTGTTTAGAAGTCCAAAATTAATTATAAATTAGAATTAAAAATGCAAATATATAAATATATATATACACACTTAGTATATGTATATATAAGATTGAAAGAGAAAAAATGAGCATGTGAGTGTGTGTATGATTTTTAGAGAAAGAAAGTGAGCGTGAATTCTAGAGAAACTGAGCCTGAATTCTAGAGAGAGAAAATATTGTGAATTTTTTTGAGAAAAAGTTTCATGAATTTTAGAGAGAGAAAGTATCATGAATTCTAGAGAGAGAACGTGATCATGAATTATAAAGAGAGAAAGTGTTGTGAATTTTAGAAAGAGAAAGTGTCATGAATTTTAGTGAGAGAAAAGATTATGAATTTTAGTGAGAGAAAGTGTCGTCAGTTTTAGAGAGAGAAAGTATCATGAATTTTAGAGAGGAAAAGTTTCATGAGTTTTAACGAGAGAAAGTGTCGTGAATTTTAGAGAGAGAAAGTATCGTAAATTTTAAAGAGAAAAGTGTCGTAAATTCTAGATAGAGAAAGTATCGTGAATTTTAGAGAGAAAAGTATTGTGAATTCAAGAGAGAGAAAGTGTCATGAATTTTAGTGAGAGAAAATATCGTAAGTTTTAGAGAGAGAAAGTGTACGTGAGTGTATGAGAATTATGGATATACAGTTGTATAATTAATGATGAAACTGATGAATATAGAAACCTTGTAGAATTGACATTGTAATTTTTAAGTTTTGATTTGAAATTGAAATTATTAAATTTTTTGTAATTGGAATTGGAATTCAATTCTAATTCCATAATTAATATTTAACCAAACAAAAGAATTAGAATTGAAATTTTGACAAAAAAATAAATTAGAATTAGAATTTCAATTCTTATTTTAAGCCCCAAATTCAATGGCGCCAGCAGTCTTTGAGGAAAATTTTCCATTTTAAGCAACCATGTTTTGTGATTTATAAAATAAAGCAACGATATTTAGTGGATCCCAATGCATGAATAAAGAGTTTCTATTTTGGTTGGGTATTGATAAAGGATGCGCAAAAAATTAAAAAAATGTGCAAAAAATTTAAAGAAAAATTTCTCCCTAAATACTTTCTCTCTCTAAACTCCTTTTCTCTTGCTTCTCTCTAAAAATTAACTTGACTTTTTGAAGATTTTAAAGATAACATGGACAATTTTCATGATTTTGTGTAAAAAAATAATAATTTTGACATAAAAATTGCACCAAAATGTGAAAAAACCAAATTTTTATGAAAAATGCCAAAGTAGACGCAAAGATGGGTCTACCTGTGCCCAGCCAAGTGTAGGAACCCTACTCCTTGCGTTCAGCCAAGCTTTCTCGTGCAAAAGTCAAGTTCAAGTTTCAAAAAATTAAAAAAAAAACCTTGGCTAGGCGAAAAGAGTAGGGTTTCTATACTTGGTTGGGCGCAAGACATTGAAAGGCTGTGCCTGGCTAGGGTCAGGTAGACCCATCTTCGCGCTTGGTCCAGCTTTTTTAATAAAAATTTATTTTTTTCATATTTTGGTGCATTTTTTTACGTCAAAATTGATATTTTCTTGCACAAAATAATCAAAATTGTCCATTGTTTATTTTAAAAATCTTAAAAATTTTCAAGAACTCAAGTTAATTTTTGGAGAGAAGGAGGTTAGAGAGAGAAAGTGCTTGGGGGAAAATACTTTTTGAATTTTTTCGCACGTTTCGTATATTTTCACGTGCATCCTTTTCGATGCCCTTCTATTTTAAGCAAATCTTAAAGGGCATCGATAATAAACGCGGGGGAAAATAAAAGAAACGTGTGAAAAAATTTAAATAAAAGTTATTTCCCTCCCACAACTTTCTCTCTCTACACTTTTTGAATAATCTTGAAAATTTTAAAGAAAAATGAATGATTTTGACAATTATGTAGATTTTCTAAAAGAAAACATCAACCTTCAGGTAAAAATCATTATAAAATGTGAAAAAAAATCTAATTTCGGGGGTAGCTGTGCCCGGTCTAGTACAAGACTCTAAAGGGCTACATTTGAGCTGGGCCTGGGTACCCCTCTTCCTGCGCCTGGCACAGCTTTTCATCTGAAATTTGATTTTTTTAATATATATATTTGTATCTATTGTTTTACTTAGTTTATATTAGTATGTTATTAACATTATTAAATCGTTTAGCTTATATTTATATATTGTTAAACTATAAATATTTATTTTTGGGTATTAATTGTTAGTTTTTTAGTCGAGTTCTTTAGCTAATTTCATTTTTTAGATAATTTTGTATGATAAAGTGACTTATTAACGTGACTGTTAGCTTTTATAAATAGTCTTTTATAATTATTAATATGTGATTTAGTTTATAATGATATTGTTATTGTTAAATATTTAGTTTATATTGACAACGCTAAATTAAAAATATTTATATTAATTGTTAGTTTTTTAGTCTTTTTAGTTAATTTTGTTTTATAATATGAGTTATTAGTGTGAATATTAGTGTTTAATTTGTTTAGTTTATAATTAATTGTTGAATTTCTTATTTCAGAAGCAATTTTTTTATTTGCTTAATTTTTTAGTGCTATTGATTATATATATTATTGTATAACGGTTAGATGTAGATCCGGGTACATTTGACGAATTTCGAAAACGAGGATATTATGTAGAGCATCATCATCTGTATGAAATGGATGAATTATTTAAATCCAAAAATGATTTGGGTAAATGGGCAAAAGCAAAAGCATTAGAAGTCCATACATATGTCATTGTTACCTGGTATCAATCAAAAAGTACTGTTGATCGATGCCCGTATTTTGCTCTTGGTTTCAACGTGGACAAGGAAGGAAAAAAAAAAAACAAATAGGTGATGATGAAGAAGAAGTTCCTATAAAGCGTAGGGCTCTTATGGAACAAAGAAGTGTAATTGCCCATTTCAGTAAAAAAGCAAACAAATTCCGATTGGAGGACGATGGAAATTAACATACAAGATAGTATGCACAACCATCTGATAGGTGTCTATCATCACGAGCATTCTTAGGCCGTAAGGATGACGAAGGAATAGTTAAAGGTATTGCAAAATTGACTAGGGCTAATATAACATCTCGGAATATATTGGTCCATTTCCAAGAAAAGGTACGGGATTGTCGAGTTATGTATGTTTACTTTAATTATTTAACATTGATATGATTTTATATCATTTATATGATTTTTTAGCATTTTAATTATTCAATTCATATAAACTTTTTTTTTGCAGTGCTCATACTATTTATAATGCACGTGTCAAGAAGAAGAGGGAAAGGATGAGTGGACATAAGAAAGTAGAAGAAGTATGATAATACTATTCAGAAAAAGGATATATGTGATATTGGAGAAACTGTGATGACACGAACGTCCAAAGTGATATTGTTATTGCATACCCACTATTCATTGCTAAGATGAAGACATGGCCATATGTACTTATAATGGACTCTATGTACAAAACAAACAAGTAAATTCTTATAAAATTTTAGCAGTTTATAATTATACGTATAATATTATGTTTGTTTTTTAGTCGTTTTTATGTTAGTATGGTAGTTTATTTTTTAGATAGATATTGTTTTTATTGTTAGTTGTTTTTTATTACATTATTAATTTATTTTTTATGTTAAAATGTTAATATTATTTGAAATGAATCCGTATAGTTTTAGGAGTTTTTAAAAATATGTTAGTTGATTTTTTTATATTATTTCAGTTGAGTTCGTATTTGTAATATGTATTTATTTTTTATTATAAAAATATATTATATTAATTAGGCATAGTATGTAATTGCTTGAGGCTATCGAGATGACTCCTGCGAGTAAGAATTTCACCATAGCTACTACATTCATGTGGAATGAACAAGTTGAAACTTATCAGTGGGTGCTTGAGGAGATTAACGAAATATATTTTGAAACTAAAGGACCTGTAGTTGTTATAACGGACAAGGATACAGGTTTGATCCTCGTGAGTTCTGTAGTGTTCGATACTTCTTATAGCATGTGGTGCAGGAGGCACATTGCCAAAATGTCGAAGGAAGTTAAATCTGATGATTAAATCGAGAGAAAAGGCTGAGTTGATCATTAATAGACTTGGCAAAAACTAATTGACTCAAATACTATTGAAGAGTTATTGAGAAATTTGAATTTTTGAAGACCAAGTGGCATAAGCTGCCTGCTTTTTTGGGATACTTGTTTGATGAGTGGTTAAATACGTGTCCCTACAAATTCGTGAGGGTTTGGATGGGCCAGATTTGACACTTCCAGTTAGAAACAATGAATTCGGTCGAGAGCGGACACCATATATTGAAGACTTGGTTGGAAACACGACATGGTGATTTAGATACAATATTCTTGAAGATTGACGGTTTGATTGAGGGAAAGATTACTTATATTAAGACAACGTGGGAAAATTCCTAAATGAAGGAGAAGAAGGATGTAAAATAAAATAGTGTTATCGAAGTTTTGCTACAATGTAAGTCATTTGACAATGATGGTTATGATCATAGAGATAAAAAGAACACCAGAGATCATGGCTAACCCGATAATCTGTGCAAGTATTGGATTAGACATTCACATGACCTTCGTTGTGCATGCGAGTTCCTTAAACGGTACCAAGGTTACATCCCTTTACAGTCATCTGATGTTCATCTTTTCTAGAGATCTCTTGTAATAAATGGTGTATTGGGAAGCACTAAACAGCAATTGTCTCAACCGTTTGATATGGATCGATCGACAATAGCCTATAATCCACTATCTTCAGACTACCATTATCAGTGAACAGCGAGTTCTCGACAACGAAAAGAACAGAGGCTGCTGATCTAATCTTCGTGCTAAGCTGACTACAATCACCAGCAGCAAAAATGTATGTATATGGAATCCCACGCGTAGCTCACTAGTAGAGCCTACAACCTTACCAAAGTCCCTAATTAGCATCTGCACAATCTCCTCCAAACATAACCCCGGGCAAACAATATCATTGTATGCTAGTATGTCAATTATCAAATCAATGCCGTGAAACCGTCATCTCCCCAAATTGTATGTGAAAAGAGTTTATGTCCGGCTGCCACCTCTCGACAAATGCACTCGAAAGTAATGAATGAGAGTGCTGGAACATGCAGACTGCAGAACTCTTGATGTAACTGTCGTTTGCCTCACAAAATCGCTACTTGGTGTCTGCGACGTAAGTACGGTATAGCGTGAAGGAATCTTTAACACTGGCCGCTCTTACATATATAATATTAAAAAATAATAATTTGATAAGTTGTTATGAGTTTGAAAAAAATTATATAACATTTTTATCGATTCAAAAGAAATTAAATCATATGTATTATAAATATAATATTGACCTGTTCGTTCCATATAGCTGGGGCTACGTGTCCACTGTATGATTGAAGGATATCAGGATCCTGTTGATCTCTCAAGAATCATCATGCATCTAGTCCTTCGCCTTCTTCTTTCCACCCCTTGAGGAATCAGCAGGATAGTTCAGAGAACCAGAATTCCCAACCTTTGTAGATTGGGATCCTATATTAATTCTTGCCCCATTTCTCGCAGCAGCTATAAAACCAGCAATAGGTCCTTTCCCTATACCTGGCCTACGATCCGATGCAACCATTACCTCTTCTTCCTCCCTATCTATTCATTTTCAACTCCCTCCTCTATATCTACCTGAATATCCAATACATCACCCTAAATATCCCCTACATGAACTAGGCCCATGACTCTCAGCTCTCCCTATCTGAACTGAGTTCTCATGAGCCTCATCTCCCTCTAACTAAACTGAGGCATTATTACCCGTATAGGAAACAGAAGCAACTCCTGCAGATATAACATAATAGCTCTAGTGGTTGTATTAGACCCTCTCATAAGATCGTCTATGAATGAAGTCCCCAACTGTACATCTCTACTCTTACGACTGTCAATCGGATGTTGGTAGGTGGAGTCAATTAAAACAGGCCAAGTACCAAATGAGGATGGCTGATAAGGTAGAGGCTGGGAAGATGACAATAACTGATATGGTATCTTCCTCTACTCCTCCCCCTCTATTGATGCCTTGGGGACCAGCATTATTGATCCCCCCTCTTCTACCCTCTAGTGATGTTAGCGACCTAAAGAATGTTTTATACTTGTAGAATTTATGTTTCGTTAATATTTTAGTTTATGGATGTTTTAGGGGATGTTTTATGTATAAATATGAGTTTATGAATGCATATTGCTGCTATTCAGTTTTTTGAATTTCAAGGAGTTCGTGTCTGTTTTAAAAATTATTAAAAAAAATTACTGATGCGATACCGACGGAAAAGCTGTAGCAAGCATTTTTTGAAAATGAGTAACTGAAGGAAAGAACCATTGGAAGACGACATCGGTAAATACCGATGGCATGACAGTCTTCAATAAGCCAGTGGACAAGTAATAGCGACGGAAAGCCACTTGCTGTCATAAAAGCCATCAGTATTTATTATTGACAGGCGCGACTAGTGAAATCCCACGGGACTATAAAAATTGTCGGTACGTTTGTTGGGAACAGGAAATTACCTACGGACATCCTTCGGTAGCAGTTGTGATCGACGAAAATAGGTCGATGTTGGCATTCTCGTCAACGTGCCGTCGGGAACCACATAATACTGACGGTTTTTCAACGGCCCCAACCGCCAGTATTTGTCTATTTTTTTTGTGGTGTTAGTAAAATAAAAGAAGGAGAATATGGAAAAGAAATTTCTAGAGACTATTTGAAAGGTAGAGATCAATATTATTTTGTTGAATGCCATCAAACAATTTACATGACATGCAAATTTCTCAATGAGTTGTGCACCAACAAGAACAGGTTGAAGAATAATGAGAAAATCAGGGTTGGAGAATATATGTCAATAATAATTCAAAAGAAGTTGCCAAAAAAAAAACAAAGACTCAGATACGTTTACAATCCCTCGTGTAATTGACGATAATTATATGGAGAAGTCATGCTAGATTTAGAAGTCGCCATTAATGTTTTGCCTCTTTCAATCTATCAGAAATTGAGTTTAGGATTTTTAAAAGAAACAAGAGTAGTAATTCAATTAGATGATATATCTAATTCTTATCCCATAGTGGTAGTGAGGATGTTTTAGTAAAAGTATCTGAGTTAATTTTTCTTGTAGACTTTTACATTATTGATACTCATGATGAATCTTCTTTTATTACATTTACTTGTGAGATATTTTATAAAAACTGCAACAATCAATGTGCATAGAGTTGCTATTTTATTAATATTTGATGGGGATGTGGTTGCATTTAATATTTTTTATGTAATGAAGGTTCTTGAAAATATCGAGTCATTATATTTTATTAATGATATTTATTCAATGGTACATTTGAGCAGAATTTTTAGGATGATGCAGATTTTAAACTTCTTGACAATATGGAGAATGCATATGAAGATGAAGTGTCAAATTTGGATTCTTCCCTTCTACTTCCAACCTCTCATGAAAAGATCTTTCATTCTTTTGAACAAGTTTCAAACTAAGAGTTGAAACCCTTACCCAAGCATTTAAAGTACATATATTTGAGAAATGGAAAACTTTATTCGTGATTATTGCAAATGATCTAATACTAGACCAAGAAAATAAGCGTTTGCAGGTTGTGAGAAAATGCAAAACAACAATTAGATGGACTTTGGCAACTATCAGAGGAATTAATTAGTCCATCAATATGCATGGATCGAATTTTTTTTACAGGAGCAAAACCTCTAAGAGAGCTCCAACGGAAACTCAACCTAACAATGAAAGAGATTGTCAAAAAGGAGATGTTAAAACTTTTGGACCAAGGAATCATCTAAATAATTATTGTGTAATTCCAACAAGATAACGAAAACATTTAATTTTAATACTCCTTTAATTTATTAAAATGACACGTATTCTGAATCCAAAAAAGTATATCTAGAAAATATATAATATAAAATAGGGGTAGTAATTAATAATATTGAATTGCAATAATTCAATGGAGTACCTTGCAAATACCTTAAACAAAATTAAGTACTTCCTTTTTTTTTACTTATCACATCCTATTAATTTCAATATTTTTTGTTATTTTCAAAATTTTTTTGTTATTTATCACATTATAAAAATAATGCAATATTTAATAAATTTTTTTTTTTCATTTTTAACTAGTAAATCTTTTAATATTAGAACTTGTGGAGATAATGATAAAGAAGATATTCATTGAATGAAATTTTAATACATACAAGAAATAAAAATCAAAACTTCCACATTTTTAAACTGGGTAATGTCTCACATATAAAAAAAAATGGAGGGAGTACAACAATATTTGGGTTTTTTTCTGGGTTGGGCCCAGTTCTTAGTATTAGGTAATAAAGAGGCCCAATTTTTTTTTTTAAATTCTGGAAGAGGCCATAACGCTTGTGCGTTATTTATAATGATAACGCTCAACCATTGTGCGTTATCAATTAATTAAGCGTCCTTCCCTAATCAGCCGATGTGGCTGATAACGCACAATGGGTGTACTTTATGATCAAGCAATAACGCATACTCGTTGTATGTTATCAGCTATGTAATTTTTTTTTAATTTTTTTTTAATTTTTTAAATTTTTTTAATGAATTTTTTTTTTTTTTTTTGTTTTTAATGAAAATTTATTTTGGGAAAACTTATAATTGTATAATAAGATTTAACTGTTATTATGTTTAACGGTTATAGAGTTTATAGTTTTAGGGTTTAATATTTCCAAAAGGGTTTACTGTAGCAAAATTTAGGGATGTACGGTTTAATGTTTTAACAAATAAGATTTTAAAGTTTTAAGGTTTACTGTTATGTAATTTACAGTTTTACGAATTAATGTTTAAAATATTCAGATTTTCATTTTTTTAACGGTTTGCCATTACAAAGTTTATAGTTTTATGGTTTAGTGTTTAAAATATTAAGATTTTAACGCAAGAGGGATTACTATTACAACGTTGACAATTTCACGGTTTCATGTTAAAAAATCAATTTTAAGGTTCTTCTAGTTTATTAGGGTTTACTATTACAGTGTTTCTAGTCTTATTTTTTAATGTTTCAAAAATCAATTTTAAGGGTATTTAAAGTTTTTATAATGTACCCTGTAGAATTTTAATATTATGATTTTGGTTTTTTAAGGTTTAATGTTAAAAAGTTTATAGTTTTACGGTTTATTGTTTGATGTAAATTTTTGGATTTTGATAATAGATTTTTATGTTTTCTAGTATTTAAAGTTTAGAATTTTAAGTTTTTTAAGGTTACTTATAGTATATTTTATAGGTAAGCATTTTACTACTTTATAAATTCACTATTACGGTTTTAGAGTTTAAATAAAAACATTAATTACTAAACTATAAATTTCCAAGTACCGGTTATACTATTTACCCAAAAAAAAAAAAACATATGATAAAAATGCCAAATTACAGGTTCCATATTTTCTACTCGAAAATTTATACGAAATATGCAAAATAATTATTTAAGTAATTAAAAAAATTTCAAAATAATCATAAAGCAAGGTAAAAAATTCAACCCTAATTATCCAAATAAATAAATTCATGAAAATAATTCATCACACTAAGATCACTTTTTTTAAATGCAAAAAACAATTATAAACATAAAATTATCAAATTTGTGCAAATTTATTAATAACAACAATTTTAAACATAAATCCAAGCCCCACTTTCACAAAAAAAAAAAAAAAATGAATGTAAAATTTTGGATTTTAATAATAGATTTCTAAGTTTTGTATTATTTAAATTTTAGAATTTTTAAGTTTTTCAAGGTTACTTATTGTATATTTTATAAGTAAGTATTTTATTACTTCGTAAATTCACTATTACGGTTTTAGAGTTTAAATAAAAGTATTAATTACTAAGCTATTAATTTCCAAGTATCGGTTCTACTCTTTACCAAAAAATAAAAAAAATAAAAAAAATTAAAAATATCGAATTACAGGTTCCCATATTTTTTACTCAATAATTTATACGAAATATACAAAATAATTTTCTAAATAATTAAAAAAATTTTTCAAATAATCATAAAGTAAGGTAAGAAATTAAACCTAATTATCCAAATAAATTCATGAAAATAATACATCCCTAGTATCACTTTTTAAATGCAAAAAATAATTATATACATAAGATTATCAAATTTGTACAAATTTATTAATAACGACAATTTTAAACATAAATCCAAAACCCAATTTCACAAAAAATAACTTAATTCAAATTAACAAATAAAATTCATAAAAATGATTAACAAACAACAAATAACAAACCCAAACACACAATAATTATACTTAATAAATAATACACCAAAATTTTTTTTAAATAACTAAAAACTTACTGAAAATTTAAAATGCAGCTCTAGTCTACCGTTTTCCACTCCAAATCTTTAATAATTTTCATATTCCAAAGAAAGTCTCGTAAATTCAAACTTGAACTTCAAATATTAACTAATTTTTAACTGTAAATTTCGAAATAAAATATACAAGTATTAGAAGAAGAGAAGTCAAAGTATAATAATATGAAGTAAGAAAATAAAAGGAAAAAGGAAAATAACTTACCGAGCGGTGGCGGAGGAGGCTGCAAAAAAGTTTCAGATGGAGAAGGCTGAAAAAAGGAAGAAGAATGAGGGACGAAAGAGAGAGAAGAGGATAATGAAAAAAAAATACAATAAGAAGAAATAAGGGAGAAGAAAGGGAGGAAGAATAAATAGGCTGAAAAAATAAAAGGGAAGAAGAAAGGGGGCGGCGGATGGGTTAGGGTTTTTTTATAACGTAATAACGCACAGTGACTGTGCGTTATCAACCTTAATAATGCATGTGCGTTATTAAGGTTGATAATGCACATTCATTGTGCATTATCACCATGTCAGCGCCAGATAGGATCCACGTCACCTTTTTACACAGTTAGCGTTGCTGGACGCAGTTTAAGTCGCGTGATTAGGGATAACGCACAACCATTGTGTGTTATCATATATGATAATGCACAATGGCTGTGCATTATAGCTAGCGTCAGAAAAAAAAAAAGTTTGGACCTCTTTAATACCCATTATTAATATCTGGGCTCATCCCAAAAAAATCCACTATTTGCACTGATCAAGAAAAAAAAAAAAAAAGAAAAGTGCAACAACTTTTGCAATTCTCCAGAAAATCATTTGTCGTTTACGATTACTATTGTGCTTCATGGATTCATTAGCAAAGTAATTAATGCCTATGACCCAGTACACGCACAATCTTTTTATTTTTATTTATTTTTTTCTGAAAACGGTAGACGCACAATCAATACATATATAATTAGCTTTTCTTTTTCTTTCTATTTTTTCTTGATTGAGAAATAACTATTAACTAGTACTTGAACTTGATTTCATCCTTCTTATCGATTCATCCCTCCATGTTAGACATATATTCAAAATAGGCTTCCTATTAATCATAAACTATGTATAAGTTGCTTCTCTTTCGTTAACTGCATATTGTGACTCCGATTGGGCCACCTGCCCGATAACTCGCCGCTCTCTCACTGGTTATTTTATCTCTCTTGGTGGGTCCCCTATTTCTTGGAAGACAAAGAAACAACATACTGTTTCTCGTTCTTCTGCCGAAGCTGAATATCGCTCTATGGCTATGACTTTATGTGAACTTAAATGGTTATCTATTCTTCTGCGCGATCTTCATGTTCCTGTCACTCGCCCCATTCCATTACATTGTGATAACCAGGCTGCTCTTCATATTGCTGAAAATCCTGTTTTCCATGAACGCACTAAACACATTGAAATAGATTGTCATTTTGTTCGTGATGCTTTTCAAGACGGTTTTATCTATCCTGCTTATATTCGAAGTGAGGAGCAACCTGCCGATATTCTTACTAAAGCCCTTCATCCGACCCATTTTCATCGATTAGCTTCCAAGTTGGGCATTTCTGATCTTCATGCTCCAACTTGAGGGGCAGTGTTAGACATATATTCAAAATAGGCTTCCTATTAATCATAAACTATGTATAAGTTGTGTTTCCTAGTTCTATTTAGCTAGGACTTTTACTTCTAATGTGTTTCCTAGTTCTAATCTGCTTAGGATTTGTCACTTGGACAAATCTATAAATTGTACACTATTCTCACATTAATGAGACAGAAAACATAAGATTGTTTTCCCCACTGGAAACTTACATGGTATCAGAGCCAGAGCTAGGTTTGAAAAAGAAGAAAAAAAAAATCTTTCACATCTATGACTTTATTCTCTTTTCATTTAGCTTGAACAATTCTTTTCGTTCAGTTTGGACAAGTTTTTTTTAGGTTTCTAATATTTCTTCTAATTTGCTACAATAAAAATTTAGGAGATTATATTTTTTTATAAATCATATTCAAGTCAGGTAGCTTCATCTACAAATATTTGAAGCATCTAGATTTAGAAATTGAAATTGGACATTGATGGTTGCTTTATCAAAAAAAAACTCTAAAGCGACATCAAAGGAATTTTCGATGATGAATTACGGAAGCCACTGCGACTGATGGAAGAAAACCACAACGACTACGACTAATGGAAGAAGATCACAACGACTGCGACTGATGGAAGAAGATCACAACGACTGCGACTGATGGAAGAACCACAGCGACAACGATTGATGACAAAAAAAAAAAAAAAACCACAGCGACAGCGATTGATGACAAAAACCATAACGACAGCGAGTGATGGTAAAGACCACAACGACAGATGATGGAAGACTACTAGATGTGCAATTTGCACGTTATGAAAAAAAAATTGAAAATTGTGGCAAGTTGGACATGCAATTTTGCACGTTCCAACTTGAGGGAGGGTGTTGGAGATATCACATCAGTATGTGATTCTCCCAGATTATCTTGGATTCTATAAGAGATTATTTGGTTAGAATCGTATATTGATTATAACTAGGATACTTTGTATTATGCTATTATTATAGCAGTATTCCTTATTAGTGGTTGGTTAGAATCCTATATTGATTAGGATTATGATATTTTGTAGCTCATAAATAGTAGATCATAATGAATAAGAAATCAATCAAGACAATATTAGCAATGTTGATAATGACATGGTGGAAGAAAGCCATGTTAACAAAATAAAGAAAGATGCTTATTATGTGGCATCCACTGATGGACCTGGATTGATTCTAACAACAGTCCAGTTGAAAGAGACAGATAGAGATAATAATTATGCAGAATGAGCAAGGGCCATGCGCATGGCCTTGCGATCAAAGAAGAAATTGGGATTCATTGATGGAATAATTCCAATTCCTGAAGGTGATCCAGAAAAAGAAGAAGAATGGTGGGAGATCAATAATCTTGTAAACTCGTGGATTCTCAATACTATCGAACCCTCTCTCGATCCACAAAATATCATTCGAGAGAGTCGATGAATTATGGATAGACTTGAAGGAACGATTTCTAGTTGGCACTAGGTCCCCGAATATATGAATTAAAAGCGACTTTGGCAAATTGTAAGCAAGGCGGTGATTCAAGACACGTGTATTTTTTCGAGTCTAAAAAAGGTATGGGACGAACTAGAAAACTATACTCAACTTCCGCTCAAAGACAGCACACGGATCTATTGCATTTTATTATAAAAGAAAGAGAAAACGAGAAGGTTTTCCAATTTTTAATGGGATTGAATAGTGCAATTTATGGCACTGTTCGTTCCCATATGATCCAACAAGAACCTATACCCAAATAACGTACCGTTCTTGCTCAAATCTGTAAAGAAGAACAACACAAAAATTCGACACGGAAAGAAGATTATTCTGGAGATGGCGCCGCCTTCGCCGCTGCCGGAGCCGCCGGAGACACCGCCGGAGTTGCCGCCGCCGCCAGAACCGAAAAAAATCCTAGATTTTTTTCTTCATCTTTCTGCTCCCATTGCAAACGCGCCGGCCACGACATCACCTGCTGCTTCCAACTCATTGGCTATCCGGATTGGTGGCCTCGGACTTCTCCAAAAACAGGCGGCCGCGGCTCCTCACCGGCAACCCGAAATTCCTGGCGTGGAGGCAGATCCGGGACAGCGCGCGGCGGCAGACAGCCCCAGGAGATGGCTAGACCCCGCAACGGAGGAAGAACGGCCGAGACATGGGCCTTTTCTGCAACAACCGCCGCAGCTCCCGAAACTTCTGTTCGCCGGCGCGCTGGAGAAGACGATGGGGGCGGGCCGATCTACAGTACCGGGCCGGGCTTCGGGCCAACTTCCAGCAGAAATGGGCCGGGACGGGCCGGGCCCGGCCCCTTGCCAGCTTTGACCGTTGACCAGTGGTCAACCCTGTTGACTGCCCTCCAAAACTTAAATAATATGCAATCTGAAAAGCTATCTGGTATGGAAAATTTTTGGATTTTAGATTCAGGGTGTTCTAACCATATGACTGGTAGGAAATGTTTTTTTACAAAATTTACATCCTATCTGTTCGCATATTATTGGATTACCTAACGGTGCCAAAACTTTTGCTATGCACGAAGGAATGGTCTCTTTAAGTCCTACATTACAACTCCACCGAGTGTTGCTAATTCCTGAACTGACCTGCAATTTAATTTCTTTGTCTCAATTGGCAAGAGATTTGCAATGCTTTATCACACTTTTTGACAAATTTTGTGTTATACAGGACCGTATCTCGATGAGGCCGATTGGAGTGGGTGAGCAGAGGAATGGGATCTTCTTCTACAAACCTTTGGAATTGAAGGAATTATACACTTTTTCTAGCATAGTTCTTGATTCAAGCACACTATGGCATATACAGTTGGGACATCCTTCAGATTATGTAGTCAATCATTTTTTGGGTAATTCTAAAGACTCTACAACTAGCACATCACCTTGTAATATTTGTCTACGTGCCAAACAAACTCGTGATTCTTTTCCTCTTAGCATCAATAAAGCATCTACAATTTTTGACCTAATTCATTGTGGTTTATGGAGCCCATATAAATCCAAATCCACTATAGGTGCTTCATATTTTCTTACTATCTTAGATGATTATTCTAGGGCTATTTGGATATATTTACTGTCAGAAAAAAGTGAGGTTGCCTCTATTCTTCAAGACTACCTTACCATGATCAAAACCCAATTTCACAAAACTGTAAAGACAATCCGTACCGATAATGGGACAGAATTTGCACCCCTCAGGTCGTATCTTACTACCCATGGCATAATCCACCAAACTACTATTCCTGGCACACCACAACAAAATGGAAGAGTTGAACGCAAGCATCGCCATATCTTAAATGTAGCTCGGGCATTACGATTTCAAGCCAATTTACCTGTAAAGTTTTGGGGAGAATGCATTTTGACGGCTGGCTATCTCATTAATAGAACTCCCTCAAAATTGTTACAAGGTAAGACTCCTTATGAATTACTATACCATGCAAAACCATCCTACTCTCACATTAAAACTTTTGGGTGCTTAGCTTATGTACATAACCATGATATCCCAAAAGATAAATTTCAAGCCCGCAGCAAACCGTGTGTCTTCCTTGGCTACCCTCTTCATAAGAAAGGATGGAGATTTTACGACCTGCAAACAGAAAAATTCTTTGTGTCCCGAGATGTGATATCTCCAACACTCCATGAGAAATTGGAGGAGCCATTCTCACCCCGCGATTTTATCGATCCATCCTTTTTATAGCTTTATTTTATAATTATTATTTGTTGACTTAAATTTAGTTTTAACTAAAATAATATGTTAGTTCTTCAATAATAGTTGATATATAATTAAGTTGCTTATTCATTTTCAAATACAAATGATTTTATATTAATAGAGGGTTATCTTTCTAATTAGATCGTATAACGTACACTCTCTTCCCCACTCCAATATATAAAAAAATTATTAGATTGTATAATTTATAAAAAAATTTTAAAACCGATTAAATTACTTAATTTTTTTAGAATTACTAAAGTATAATACTTCAGTCTCTTGGTTAAAACTCCCTTTAGAAAATTAGTTTAGGTAATCATGCTTAAGTAGATAGTAATTAACTATAAGTAACTTAGCTAATCTCTTATATATCTACAGTAATTAACTATATAATGGTGGTTGTGTAATATATATATATATATAAAGGAGCAGTAAATAATTAGTTTTTCCTTAATATAAGTCATTATTTAGATTTAATATTACGATAATCAATTTCAAGTAATCAAAGACGGATTAAGGAAATCATAGAAAATAAACAGAAGCATTAGGATAGTCGCCTGAAGTGTCTAGATGAAAATCGATAGGAGTAGTTCCTAAAAGATTCCAGCATATGCCTACTTTCAACATGACTTTCTTTGTGGGTTCTCGGTATCACATTTTATATCAAATATAAATTTTGTTGCACCCTTTATAGCTGCACTCATGGTACTGAATCGATGAGACTTCCTCCTTTCTCATATAATTTCATTGTAAGATTAAAATATTATTTTTGTTTATGAAATTCAAAGGAACATGTCCCATGTTTTTCTAATTGTCACCTCCAAAACTGTTTATTATTTTTTATACAGAAGAAAGATTCTTCTCATTGTCACCTCCAAAACGGTTTATTATTTTTTATACAGATTCTTGGTGATAACAAGTCCATGTATTTTGAATCTAACAAATCAAGGTAGTCTAGGTCCTACAAGATTAATATAGTCAACAGATAATTAATAATGGTTCGAAGAGGAATTTAAACTTCTAGTGTACAACAGAAATTAAATTAGAGAGAGCAAGGAACCGTTATCGGGAATGGAGCAAACTTCTTGTTAAGGCAATATTCAAGTTTTGATCCACTCATATTGGTTGGCCATAGACCATGAATAGTGAATTTGTCGGGAGCCCTTGAGCATTTTAATTTTGTCGAGCTAGCAGTGTTACAGTAACTATGTGACCATTACATTACAAGTTTGAAATAATAAAAAAGCGTATGCATTTTCTTTTAAATAGTAGTTTCTGCTACAATCAGCAGAACAAGATAAAACATAAGAATTGTTTTCATGATTTTTTCGTTGGACAAGATGCAATAGAATGCTTGAAATTGCGGGGATTTTAACTTCATAGTAAATCCCTATTTATAGTATTTCAACATCACTGTTCATCATCTCATAGATGATTAAGTGTGCATCCCTTATGCTGAAACATATATAACCCCATCCATTTTTTTTCCTTGTAATCTTATATAAATTTTCGTATTTTTTTACTTGTTATATTGTAAAAATAATATAATATTTAATTAATTTTTTTTCTATTATATCCTCGAATTAAAATTAAATTTCAACCTCTTAAAACTTTTCTCATATGGATACTTGTAAAAATAATAATAAGGAGAGAGAAAGATTGAAAATCATATTAGTCCACACAAAAAAAATATATAAAATTTCTTATTTTTTTAAAATAGTTTGATGTCTAAAATATGATAATTAATAAAATTAGAGGAGTATTTCTTAAGTTATGATTATCATCTGTAGTTTGATAATTGTAATTAATAATAATGAAAAGATAAACTTTTCAATAGTTTTTAAGAAACAAATATTATAATTTTCTTCGAGGCCCCCAAATGAATAA
This sequence comes from Catharanthus roseus, assembly GCA_028651295.1. Taxonomy (NCBI): domain Eukaryota; kingdom Viridiplantae; phylum Streptophyta; class Magnoliopsida; order Gentianales; family Apocynaceae; genus Catharanthus; species Catharanthus roseus. The sequence continues at coordinate 2,253,692 of JAPQWS010000107.1, read as the reverse complement.
AAAAGATTCTTTTATTTTTATCATGAGAATAAAAAGTACTTAATCAAAGGATATGATTAGTTTCAAATATCAATGGCATGTCATTTCTGAAGTTTCTCTTGAAGACAAATATTCTAAAAAAACACTAAAAATCAAACAATAAAAAACAAAATAGTAATTGTTAAAATTATTCCTTTGTTAAAATACTTACTATCTCCATTATAATTCGTCCAAAATATTTCTCCTTCTATTATCTCATTTATACCATTTAATACTAATTGGAGAAATCACAATAGTGGCAGCGTGAATTTGAATTGTTTTTTGAAACACTTAGGATCTCAAGGAACCTCCATTTCTAATTCTTAAGCTGTTCACAAACAACAGAAAATTGGCTTCTAATTTTGCCTCACGGAAAAAAAAGTTTTAAGTTTTTCAAACTTAGTTGTCTTGACTGGCTTCAGCCCATATCACCCCCCTACTCTATCGGTGCATTAAAACCATTTTTACAGTTTTTTTTTTTTTTTTTACGGTATTAGATCAATGATTTGTCTGTACTTTTTGATTGACGAAAGAATGCAATGATATGAGATGATAAGAAAGAGAGTGATGATGAATACGAGAATGTGATGGGAACTTTTCGAACGAAAACAAAGAACTATAATAAAGAGAATTGCAATTAGATAATATGGCAAGGGCATTTTTGGGTTTCTATATTTTCTTGTGAGTTTTTTGTATATATTCCAAAGCTCAGGGATGTGTTTGTATTTTCTGAGTTAAATATAAGTATCCTTTGATTAATTAGATATGTTTACAGTATATTTCTGTTAATTTTTCTTTAGGTAAATACGATATATTTTTAATATAAAGAGTTAATTTGTCGGAATATTTTGATCAGTTGAAATATATCAATCAATTGGATTAGTCATCTCAAAAGGTGTATCAAGTTATGTGTTGTCCATTTTACTTATTATTGCAATCATCAACAACTACAAGTTATAGCTAAAAGAAAATTTAAGATCGTTCGTAATTATTTTTATAATATTCCTTGTAATGATTTTTTATTTTTTTTTTAATAGTCTATTATTTAAATTTGTAAAGTTTATCTCTAATTTAATATTTTTTATTTATAAAAATATTATATTAGAAATGTTACGAAAAATGTTTTAAGCGAAGTAGTTTGCAAAAACAAGAAAAAAAAAGAAAAAAAAGAGTAAAGGCATTGGTGATGCAATCAAAATCCCACTAAAACTTGTATGTAGCATTTATGCAATAATTTTCGTAATATTTTTTTTAAAATATTTTTTCTCTTTAAATTTGTTGTTTCTTATTGAAGTTGATCTTTTATTTAATATATTTTTATCAATAAACTATAATATATTAAAAATATTACAAAGAGTGTTACAAAATATGTTACAACCATCCAAATATTTTAACACTATAATTATCCAAATGTACTAAGTCGGGTGATTAATAATTCTTACTGTAAATAGAATTTACCACTTAAACACGTATCTTTTAATTATAGTAAGTTTGTTATGATAATCTTTGTCATATTAAAAGAAATTTATCTTTATTTTGATAAGTTTTATCATTAAACTATAATATATTAAAAATATTACCGAGGTGTTACAAAATATTTTACAACTATCTAAATTCTTTAACACAACAATTATTCAAATGTACCAAGTCAGATGATTTACAAATTTTACTGTATATAAAATTTAACACTAACACGTATCTTTTAATTATAATAAATTCAAATATCTTTTAATTATAATGAATTTGTTATTTTAATTATAATGAATTTGTTATGAGAATCTTTGTCATCACTTGCATCCAAAACATACAATTTCAAACATTCCAGAAATATTGTCACGTGAATGATTGTACTTCTTCCACGCTGGGAACGATGATTTTTTTATTTTTTTTAAGGAAAGTTTGTATTAGAAAGAGCGGTTCACGGTCTAAGGTTAATTTCTTTGTTGGAATGAAAACATTCTAACCACCATAAACCAAATTCCTTTTCAAACGGCCTTGAATAGATATACACATTACCATTCATGCATCTTTTACAGCTTTAGCCAATAGCAATAATAATAGAAATAATTAATTTTAAAATATTTTTACTATTTTGTTTACGGTCATAAATTTTTATTTTATTTTTATATAGTCAAGAATTCTTATTTTATCTTTAATTAATGTTAGACATGAACTATTATTAACATAGTAAATTTATCGCAATGTTTTTAATTTCACGATAAAATTCTGTATATAATTAAAATAAGAAAGAAAAATTCTGATTTATATAAAGAAAGGGGTAGTTTAGTCATAAACAAATTTTCTTTAATAATTATCATCTAATAATGTATTGAAAGTGTTACAAACAAAATGTTAGAAAACTAAAATAAAAATAGCATGAAACATACATAATTAGTCGTTTATGACTATACTACCCTTGGTAACAGGTGATGTCCTCCTCAATCATAATTAACTCAATAACAAATATTAGTCGGAGTCGAGGGAGGTCCGTTGGTAACAGGTGATGCCCTCCTCAATCAAGTGAGTGCTTAGAGTTGAGAAATTCTATGCAGATTAATTTGATTAGCAGTTGATTTACTCTACAGGGATTAAGGTATAATTTCTTTTATGAAATAATTCTACAAATACAGGGGGAAAAATACTTATGTTTTTATTGACAATTTTACTTTTCAGCTAATTAATTTCTGATTAAGTTGCATGGTATAGCTTTTCTGGAGCGATATGGGCAAAAGCTCCCAATGAATATCCCCTACACTGCTCTTAATTTTTTTTAAAAAAAAAAAACTATAATTTCCTTTTATAGGGAGAGAAAGCTGTTCTTGGTTTTCTTTTTTTTTTCCCCACTTAAATGTACTAATATATTGGTTTTTTATTATTCTTTTTCTTGCTAAGTAGTTGTTCTCTCTCTCTCTCTTCTCTCTCTCTGTCTTTTAATTCTTTGGGGTGAATAGTTTTTTTTTTTTGGTTATTATTCAAATGAAGCAGTCCAAAACAATTTGCAGCATCAAGCAGCAAGAAGTTTCCGTCATGCCACAACAAAAGATATTGATAGTTTTTTTTTGGGAGGGAACAAAAAATTGATAGTTGGAGAAACCTATTGAATTTTACAATATTTTAATTTTGACATTGTCTTTGTACTCCTTAATTTTATTTTCCGGTCAAGTGCTATGGACATTATCTCTATCAAGAAGAAAAGCATCTTAAGTTAGAGTAAGGTAGGGTTCGGTTGCATGTGGATGTGGAGGTGCAAATTAAGTTTTAAGATATAATATTTGAACTTTGACTATTACAATGTAAAAATTTCATTATTCAATGAAATGGTTCTTTGTAAATACTTAGTAAAATATCTTCAATTAATTTATATCTTCATCACGCATCACGTTACTCGGATAGTAGCACAAGGACTACAAAGGAGAAGGATTTTGCTTTTTATTCCAAAACAAGCAACTTTCATACATTTATACAATTAGTATATCCAATAAAAGTTTTTTTTTTTAAAAAAAAAAAATACCATCTAAATTTCTTTTTTTTTTTTGAAAATATAGCATAAAAAATTTTCCTTTAAAGAAATGCACGTAAATTTGTTATAGACAGAAAGAGTACAACGGAGGACATTATTATTTTCCCTGAAAATGACGGACGTTATCAATTCATATACCAAGGGTTGGTGTTTAGTTCGAAAACTATATTAGAATTAGAATTAAAATTTTAAAGAATTAGAATTCTAAAAATTGTAATTACAATTTCTTTATTTTGTAAAATTACAGAATTTTTATATAATTTATTTTTTAAATTTAATTCTTTTGTTTAGAAATCTAAAAATAATTATTAAATTAGAATTAAAAATGTAAATATATATACGCTTAGAATATATATATATATATATATGTATAAATGTGAATTTCAGAGAAACTGAGCCTGAATTTTAGAGATAAAAAGTATTGTGAATTTTTTTAAAAGAAAATTTTGTGAATCTTAGAGAGAGAAAACATTGTGAATTCTAGAGAGAGAACGTGATTATGAATTATAAAGAGAGAAAGTGTTGTGAATTTTAGAGAGAGAAAGTGCAGCGAATTCTAGAGAGATAAAGTGTCGTGAATTTTTAGTGAGAAAAAAGATTATGAATTTTAGTGAGAGAAAGTATCGTCAGTTTTAGAAAAAGAAAGTATCGTGAATTTTAGAGAGAGAAAGTTTCATGAGTTTTAAAGAGAGAAAGTGTTATGAATTCTAGAAAGATAAATGATCGTGAATTTTAGATAAAAGTGTCGTAAATTCTAGGTAGAGAAAGTATCATGAATTTTAGAGGAAAAACTATACTGAATTTTAAAGAGAGAAAGTGTCGTAAGTTTTAGGGAGATAAAGTGTGAATGTAAAAATTTGAGAAAATATGGATATAAAATTTAGAATTAATAAAAAAAATAAATATGAAAATATTGTAAAATTAAAATTGTAATTTTTAAATTTTAATTTAGAATTAAAATGGTAGAATTTTGTTTATTTAGATTAGAATTCAATTATAATTTCGTAATTAATATTCAATCAAACAAAAGAATTATAATTGAACTCTAAACCCTAAATTTTATGGCACCAAGCCCCGAAGAAAAATTTCCCATTTTAAGCAACCATGTTTAGTGATTTTAAAATAAAGCAACGATCTTCAGTGGATCCACAATCCATGAATCAAGAGTTTAGCAGGATGATTTTTTATGTTGTATTTCTACTACTATGACTAATTTATAAGCAAGTGACCTATTAAAAGAAAAAAAAATTTGCAACTTGTGAGTGGGAAGCAACCCGGCCACGTCAATTTTTCCATTTCTATTATGGGTATCGATAAAAGATGCCTAAAAAACTAAGAGAAATAGCCGAAGAAATTTTTTCAAAAAATTTGCTTCCAAATATCACTAAAAAATAAAATAGATCTTTTACTGACAGATATCACTGATAGAAAATACTATCGTCAGTAACTAGCGACTCCGTCAAGCTTGTTACCGACGGCCTTTCCAACGACAATATGACCGTCGATAAATAGATAGAAGATTGCCGATGACTATAATGACGACTACGTGCATTGCGTTGGCAATTAATTTATTTATCTACAGTATTATTGATAGTGTGGCTGTCGATAATATTTTATATTATGGGACCGACGATTCATCCGTCGGTAATAAAATTAGAGATGTACAAAATCGTACAAACCCTTTTCCTTCTCTAAATCATTCAAGAGCTATGAAAAAATCCCCAATCCCTCTTACACCACTCACCACCGTCTGGCCGCTGACGGTTCACACCGATGGTGAAGCCATCTCCTTGCTGCCCCCACCTAACGCTGTTGCTCTCTCTCTCTCTCTCTCTCTCTCTCTCTCTCTCTCTCTCTCTCTCTAATGTCTCTTTTATTCTTCTTGTTCTTCATCTTCTTCTTCGGTCTCTCTCAAACTGCGTTAAGTTGATATTTGCAGCTAGCTGCTTCTTCTTCTGCGCCTGCTGCTGCTACTGCTATTGCTATTGTTGTTGCTGTCATTGAGGTAAGAATTGATTATTGCTTTTTATCGTGAATTTTTTTATGTATATAATATGTTAATATTTGGGGTTAATTCACAAATTTGTCACCATGTTCTTAGATTGATGCATATTAGTGTTAATATTTGAGGTTAATTCACTTGTTATCATGTTTCAAGAATATTGTGTATTATGTGTCTGGATTTTAAGCTAATTCACTCAAAGACAATATCTAGCTCAAGCTTTTTCTTCTTTTTTAATTAAGAAAAATCTTGAATTACAAGTTAGTAGATACTGTCTCTATGTTATCATCCACTTGCATTTCAATTTTTTTTATGGACTTATATTTCAAGTTTAGATTCTTTGATAAAGAAGACAAAAAAGAGGCCAAGATCAATCCAACCAGTGGTCTGTTTGTTCAAAAACTCGTGAAGATTCAAGTTTGAAACAAGTTTAAATTTAGTTAGACTTTGTCAAATTTGTAAGTTTTGTGAAAAAAAATAAATAAAAAGTTTGAAGCAAGGTTCTTCACTTCCCGTTAGTGCTGAGAAAAACAAGTGAAGCCAACATGCAATGAAAATTTCGGGGATTGGGAAATCTTCGGATAATTCATATTCTACAATGCTTAAATCCCACATTCTCTTTATTAGTTTTTGGAATATTCCCTCCAATTGCACCCTTCAAGATATTGGCTAGGATGGCTCTCTATTTATTTGGATTAATAAGAGAGCCTAAAATAAATGTTTTTAAACGATTGGACTCCTTTGTAGTAACGCCATCTTGGAGGGCTCTTTTTTCGGATTTTTCTAATAAATACCTATCTAGGACCCTACAACCATATCACTCATTTCATTACACCCCATTATAGTTTGTATATTGTTTTTTTAAGGGAAATATCACTATAAAGAAAGTACTTAATAATTAATGTTTTTTAAAAAAATTCTTTAAGATCTTTAATTATAATGTTTGTAATCTCTTTATCAGTTTCTTTATAATCGTAAAATGGCTTTAAGTGTTGATTTATGTGAAACTAAAATTGAAATTTGAATCATGAATATGAATTTGAATTTTTAAACATTGATTATGTAAAAGTATAACTTCCTTTTGCTTAAAAAGTATATATTGATTATATAATTGAGAAAAATATACATTAATAATAGTCTTTAATTATGATGATTAAGTAATTTTAGTGTTTATGGTAAGTTGTTTTGTCTCTTTTATGTCTTTTCAGTAATAGTAATATTACATTAATAATAAGGTTACCTCTTGAGCTTTCATATTTTCTCATTTTAATAATAAGGTTTCTATCTTTTCTTGCACAAAATTGTTTTGAAATTTAAATTTAAGTAGTTTAAGTACTTTTAAGTTAAGTAGTTGAAGTTTAAAATTTAATATTATTCTCTTTTTTCTTATATTTTCTTATAGTTTTGTTATACACATTAGAGGCATGTGTTTAATTAGTTTAAATTTTGTTTTACGGGGGAGCCCTGACTCTTTAAGTTTTACGGGGGGAGCCCTGACTTTCTAAAGGTTTACGGGTGAGCCTGAATCTTTAAAACTTTATGGGAGAGTCCTGACCCTTAATTTTTTGTTTGGTTTTGTGTGTGTTGCTTGTTTAAGTGGCATGTGTGCTTAGAAAATGTCCATAACACAGAAGAAACTCTGCAAAAAAAATTTCAATGTTATAAAAAACTTAATTTTTTAGTAATAACTTAACGTATAATTTTAAATGAAAGGAGAAGTTGAAAATTTTTAAATTTTTTAAGGGAAATATTGTTAAGATTATAAAGAGAGGAATCTTGTTTATAAAGGCCATTACTACTTCAATCAATATTTATATGTCTAAAACGTTTTATGAAAGTGAATGTGTGTAAAAGGGTTCTTATTTAGGGGTATACTTGGATTATTGTTTTTCTAGTTTTATTCAAATCTAAATTGAGTTGTAGAGAGTAAAAAATGTGAGTTTGTTGCTTGTTTGCGTGGCCTGTGTGCCTGAAAAATATCCGTAGTACAAAGGAAACTCTACCAAAAATTTTTCAATCTTATAAAAAAACTTAGAATTTTTAGTAATGACTGGGGGATAAGAAGGGGCAGTATGTGGATTTCCATTCAGGGGAGTTTCGATAAGATTAGTGAAATTTATAACTTAAGTTTATATAATATTTTGTAACTTATAACTTTAAATTTTATATAATATTTTATAACTTATTATAATACTAACATTTCATGTTGTAGATATTTTACAAGGCCCGATAAAAGGTTGAGGAGGAAGCTGCAGCCATGGTACTCTCATAACCGATGATCTCCAGTTCATGGCCACTACATTTGGTGAATTCAGTCGTGGCCGGTTATATGGAGCTGGTTCAAAGATAGCTCATCTCAAAGCCGAGCCCAGTTGGGTCCCAGCTAGATTGCCACCTTGCTGTTTAGAAGTGGAGCAAAAGATCATGAGACGGGTTGAGGCTGTTGTTTCCAGTGTCTGTATTGCCTACGAGCACATGAGACAGTTTTCTGAGCAGTGTTGGCCTATTGGGCTACCTTCACATTATTTTTATTCTTTTTCTTTGGCCCATTTATCCCCATGATGAATCAAACCTGGTGGGCCTCTTGAAGAGTGAAGCTGGGTTGGCAGGCTTTTGATGCCGGCCGGGCTGAGTTCAACCCGACCCGCCCAGGTGACATGGCTATTTATACTCTCTTTCTCTCAGCCTACCCTACCTCACTTATTCTTTCTGCTGAGACCGCCGCTGCCTCTCTTGCTCTCTGAGCTTTTGTCTTCCTCTCTCTTCTTTCGATCAGTCAGTCAGTCAGTTAGTTTTTCTGTGCGACCCTTCGAGACTCCCATTTGCTTGTTTGTGCCGGTTAACCCTTGGGTTACTGTGTGTGTGACTGCAGTGAGAGGAAAGGGTGTGTCGGTGGGAGAGAGTTTGAGAGCATCGTTTTCTTGAGGCCACCGGTTTGCTGAGGGAATCGCGCTGCTTTTACCGGAAGAACACTCGGGGACGGTCCTTCGCTGCGCACATTAAGGCCGAACTCACAGAGTTCGTTCGGCTCCCACTGTTGGTGCCCTTACCGAGACCTGAAGGGTCTCGAGGTAAAGATCGAACCTTTTTGCTATTTTGCTACTAACTGTTCTCTGCTTTACTGATTACTTGGATCTTGATAAGGGAAGTCGTTGAAGGCGAAGAAAGCCGTTGTAATAGAATAGGTTCTTTCTGCCTTTTCTCTCTTTTGCTTCCTTGATTCAGTATATGTAATAGTAAATAGGGAAGTGTAATAGTAAATAGGTCACTGCTTTTAACTGTTTGGTTGCCGGAGTTTATAACAGTGGTATTAGAGCCACGGTTGACGGAGCAACCGTCCGGCTACCACTCAAGTCCAGATCCACGCGGGATTCGGTAAAGGGAAGACTCTTAACCTTCCTTCTCTCGTTTTCTCTGTTTCTGTTTTTGTTCTGATATAACTGCTAGATCTGCTGCGTATATCTGATTGCTGTTATCGCTTTTCTGTTAAACTGCTCTTGGGTTTTCTGCTTCTGTTTCTGTTCACTTTGTTAACGTTCACGTAGACCTGCTTCATTGTGGTTACACCTGCTGTTCCTGAATCTACTGTGATTAATTTTTTGGGTTTCTGTGCTTTTCATTAGTATAATTGCAGTACTACTATTTTTCGATGGTGTTCTATTTCTAGTAATTTTTTTAAAATCTAAAACCCAAGCCTGGCTGGAGTCCAAGAGACTCCCAGTATCTGTGTCTTGGAGATTTTCATTATCTGTTACAAACACTACATTAACTGTGATTGATTATGTACTGTGATTGTTTTAGTGTTTTTCGCTGTTTCTATTTCGGTTAAATCTTGTGTTCATCCGCGCTATTTTTTGTTATAAAACACTACTGCATTTTCTGAACTGTGCTGTTTTTCGTTAAAGCAAAATCCGGTTTTTATTTGTGTGACAAAACATTTTTTTTTTCAAATCTTCCATTTGTCTAGCCATCGATTACTCCTATTTGCCATTTAATCATGTCTGTTCAAAAGATTGAAACTGACAAGTTTGATGGCAAATCTGATTTTGTAATGTGGCGTAGAAAAATGAAAGCAGTTTTAGTCCAAAATAAAATCGCACCCGCAATCTGTAGTCCCGAAAAGTATCCGGAATCTTGGAAGGGCGAAGCGCTTTCTGAAAAACTTGGTGATGCGCACAGTTGCCTCACCTTGCATCGATAACGTTTTGTGAGAGATAGACGAAAAAGATAATGCTTTTGAGATATGGACAAAACTTGAAAAACTGTATTTGAGAAAATCTTTATCTAACAAGATTTATTTAAAAGAACAGTTGTTTGGTTTCAAAATGAGAGGGTCAAAATCTCTTTCAGAAAACATCGACGATTTAAACAAAATAGTTTTGGAATTACAAAACGTCGGTGAAAAGATTTCTGATGAAAACGTTGCTGTGATTTTACTGAATTCCTTGCATGAATCTTTCAATGACGTTAAGTCGGCTATTAAGTATGGTAGAGATGATTTGACTCTTGCTGATGTGAAAAACGCTTTAAAATCAAAAGATCTTGATTTAAGAAAAAAAAACAATTCCAATGGAGAGAACCTTTACGTGAAAGGGAGGGTTGAACGGAGAGAACCTCTTAGTCACCGCTCTAAAAGTAAAGGGAGGTCGAAATAACGAGATAAGAAAGTGAAGTGTTTTTACTGTGGCAGGGAAGGTCATATGAAAAATAAGTGTTTTAAAAGGATCAAAGAGGAAAAACAACGTAAACAAGGTAAAGGGAATGATAAAAATGACAAAACTCACGATTTAGAATTGGATGGTAATTCAATGTATTCTGAAGTTTTGTGTGTATCCTCTTCCCTTTCCCTTGTTTGTGAACACTGGATCCTTGATTCAGGATGCACTTTTCATATGACACCAAATAAACATTGGTTTTCAGATTTTGAACCCCTTGAGCATGGAAAAGTTTTTATGGGTAATAATCATATTTGTGAAATAAAAGGAATTGGAAATGTCTTCATTAAAATGCATGATGGAGTGACAAGAAAACTAACCGAGGTGAGATATGTGCCCGACCTCCGTCGGAATCTAACCTCCCTTGGTGTTTTTGACACAAATGGTTTTTCTTACAAATCCGAAAATGGCATCATGAAAGTTTGCAAAGGAGCACTGGTCATGCTGAAAGGTTTTAAAAAGAATGGTCTTTACCATTTGATTGGAAAAACTGTTTGCGAAGCATCTGCATTAGTTTCCAAAACTGTTCCTGAAAGGACTCTGTTGTGGCACCGTCGTATTGGTCACATAAGTGAAAAAGGACTCCATTGCCTTCACAAACAAAATTTTTTAGGTGGTGACAAAATTGAATCTTTGGATTTTTGTGACCACTGTGTTCTTGGAAAACAGCATAAAACTAGTTTTTCAGTAGGCACACACAAGTCCACTTCTGTCCTTGATTATATGCACGGTGATTTGTGGGGGCCTAAAAAGGTCCCAACTTATGGTGGGAATGTTTATTTCTTATCTGTTGTTGATGATTTTTCTAGGCATGTATGAGTATTTCTGTTAAAATCAAGAGATCAAACTTTTGAAAAGTTTTCTGAATGGAAACGCCTTGTCGAAAATCAAACTGGACATAAACTAAAACCTATTAGGACAGATAATGGCCTTGAATTTTGTAATAAAAGGTTTGCTGATTTATGTGCATTGCATGACATTCTACACCATAGGACCGTTAGGCACAATCCTCAGCAAAATGGAGTTGCTGAAAGAATAAACCGTACGATAATGGATAAGGTTAGGTGCTTTATGGTGTCTTCTGGAATCCCAAAACCTTTCTGGGGAGAAGCTGTAAGTACAGCTGTCCACCTCATTAATAGATCACCCTCAATAGCTATAAATTTCAAAACTCCCTTAGAGTTGTGGTCCGGAGAACCACCAAACCTGTCATACCTTAGAGTGTTTGGATGTGCTGCTTTTGCACATCAAAAAGAGGGTAAGTTAGACCCTAGGTCAAGGAAGGGAATGTTTTTCGGTTACCCTAGTGGGGTGAAGGGGTACAAAGTTTGGCTCAAAGGTGAGCCGGGGGTGAGGGTTATTGTGAGTAGGGATGTGGTCTTCAATGAACTTGAGATGCCTTGCCTAAAGGCCGAAACAAATCCTGATAGCCCTAGTGACATTCCCATAGATGGGAATATTCCTGTGGAGGTGGAGGACACCCGCGAACCTTCACAACCCCAAGATCAACCCGAAACCAGTGGAGAGTCGGATATATCGACCAGTCAGCAGCCGGAAACCAGCACGCCTGAATCTGAAAATTCAATGAGGATGATGAGGATCATCTCGAGGCACAAGCCCAAGTCCTAAGAGACTACCAGCTGTCTAGAGATAGGGTTAGGAGAGAGACGAGAAAACCCGCTAGGTATGGATATTCCTACATCGTCGCATATGCATTTGCTGCTGCATCATATATAGAAGAAGAAGAACCTTTGTGTTTTTCAGATGTGTTAAAGAGTCCTAACCGTTCTTTGTGGTTGCATTATATGGAAGAGGAAATGTCCTCACTTCATAAAAACAAAACTTGAATTCTTGTTCAAAAACCCTCAAAGCAAAAATTAATTGATTCCAAATGGATTTTTAAAATCAAAGGGCCAGAATCTGCTAATGAACCCCCAAGGTTCAAAGCTAAGCTGGTTGCAAAAGGTTTTTCTCAAGTTGAGGGCATCGATTTCCATGAAATATTTTCTCCCGTTGTTAAGTATAAAACAATTAGGATAATGCTTGCAATTGTTGCCTTTTATGATCTTGATCTTGAACAACTTGATGTGAAAAGTACATTTTTGCATGGGGAACTTGAAGAGACTATTTACATGCGTCAACCACCAGGTTTTGAGGAAAAAGGTAAGGAAAACATGGCATGTTTGTTGAAAAGGTCCTTGTACGGACTTAAACAGTCACCTAGGCAATGGTATAAACGCTTTGACTCTTTTATGCTTAAAGTTGGTTTTGTTAAAAGCAAGTATGATAGCTGTTTATATTTCTTTGGTGATAATGTTGAAACTGCTATTTATCTTTTGCTCTATGTGGACGATATGTTAATTGCTAGTAAACATAGAGATAAGATTACTTGCTTGAAATCCTTGCTAAAGTCTGAATTTGATATGAAGGACTTAGGTTCAGCGTCTAGAATCCTCGGGATTAATATTAGTAGGAATAGAGTTGATAGATCCTTATTCATATTCCAGAAATCCTTCTTACAGAAAATTGTTTCCAAATTTTCAATGCATTTATGCAAACCAGTTCGTACACCACTTGCGAGCCATTTCAAGCTTTCCGAGAAAACTTGCCCCAAAACTAATAGAGAAAAGAATGACATGGCCCATATACCTTATAGAATGGCTATAGGATCCGTCATGTATTCTATGATATCTACCCGACCTGATATTGATTATCCCATAAGCCTTCTTAGCCGATTCATGTCTAACCCAGGTAGGGATCATTGGGCAGCTCTTAAGTGGTTGTTGTGTTGTATTAATGAGACTATTGATAGGGGTCCCTCTTTATCATAATTGGTCTGATAATTTTGAACTGGTTGGATATGTGGATTCTGACTTTGCAGGTGATAAGGATGGTAGGAAATCTACCTCTTCTTATTTCTTTACTTTAGTAGGTAATTGCATATCGTGGAAATCACAGTTACAGCCGGTAGTCACTTTGTCGACTACGGAGGCTGAATACATTGCTGTCACTGAGGCAATTAAGGAAGCCATCTGGCTTCAAGGCTTACTATCTGAATTGCATGTTTAAAATCTAAAGTTGTGATTTATACTGATAGTCAAAGTTGTCTTCACTTGTGTAAAAATCCTGTTTATCATTAAAGAACTAAACACGTAGATGTTAAGTATAATTTCATAAGGGAAAAGGTTTCAAGTGGTTTAGTTAATATTGAGAAAATTAGTAGTAATGATAAACCTGCAGATTTTGGTACTAAAATTGTGACAACTGATAAGTTTTCTTTGTGCAGGGACCTCCTTCATATAGATGAAGGATGACTCCTTTGAGTCACTTTTGGCTGAAATAAATGAAAATAAGTTCAAGGTGGAGTTTGTTGGTCTATTGGGCTACCTTCACATTATTTTCATTCTTTTTCTTTGGCCCATTTATCCCCATGATGAATCAAACCTGGTGGGCCTCTTGAAGAGTGAAGCTGGGCTGGCAGGCTTTTGATGCCGGGCGGGCCGGGTTCAACCCGACCCGCCCAGGTGACATGGCTATTTATACTCTCTTTCTCTCAACCTACCCTACCTCACTTATTCTTTCTGCTGAGACCGCCGCTGCCTCTCTTGCTCTATGACCTTTTGTCTTCCTCTCTCTTCTTTCGATCAGTCAGTCTGTTCGTTTTTCTGTGCGACACTTCGGGACTTCCATTTGCTTGTCTGTGCCAGTTAACCCTTGGGTTATCGTGTGTGTGACTGCAGTGAGATGAAAGGGTGTGTCGGTGAGAGAGAGTTTGAGAGCATCGTTTTCTTGAGGCCACCGGTTTGCTGAGGGAATCACGCTGCTTTCACAGGAAGAACACTCAGGGACGGTCCTTCGCTCCGTACATTGAGGCCGAACTCACAGAGTTTGTTCGGCTCCCGCTGTTGGTGCCCTTACCGAGACCTGAAGGGTCTCGAGGTAAAGATCGAACCTTTTTGCTATTTTGCTACTAACTGTTCTCTGCTTTACTAATTACTTGGATCTTGATAAGGGAAGTCGTTGAAGGCGAAGAAAGCCGTTGTAATAGAATAGGTTCTTTCTGCCTTTTCTCTCTTTTGCTTCCTTGATTCAGTATATGTAATAGTAAATAGGGAAGTGTAATAGTAAATAGGTCACTGCTTTTAACTGTTTGGTTGCCGGAGTTTATAACAAGCAGAGCCACTTGTCGTACACCTCTATGCCATCAATGATGGACATCATCCGAGCTGCTATGGTTGTCATTCCATTGACATCTTCATCGACGGCAGTAGCTGTGAGGACTTCAGACGGGAGCGTATCTTCCTCTACTCCCCCTCATCCCTCTATTCATGTCTCAGGCACTAACACTGTTGATCCTCCACTCCCCTACCCCTGCGCCCTCTAGTGATGTTAGGGATCCCCAGGATGTTTGATATTTGTATCTTTTTTATGTTTTCTGGATGTTGTAGTTTATGGATATTTTATGGATTTGATGTTTTAGTTTATAGATATTTTGTAGGTTTGATATTTTAGGTATACTTTCTTGTTTATGAATATATAAGATTGTTGTTGCAGTAAAAAAAAAAAAAGTTAAAGCTATTTACAAGAGGTTTTTTAGGAGAGGTTGTAAAAGCTCCCTCTAAAAAATTTAATTTGGGGCAATTCGGATAACCCCTAACAAAATACAATATACTTAGAGGAAGTTTTTTGTTTGTGAGCGTCTGAATGATATTTATGAACACTACAAGAAAAACATCGAATCGTAAGTTTAGGTTTTCTGCTTTTTTTTTTATTTTTTAATTTCATTTGTAAATTAGGATTTGGATGTAGAAGATATGATTTTGAAATTTTGGAACTTCCTTAAATATTAAAAAAAGAGAGAATAGAGAAATAGGATAGAGCAGCAAATCAGAAAATGCCTAATGAGAAATCTGTGGACAACAGAAAAATTACTCTTGAATTTTGATGTTGTTTACATTTTTTTTTGTTTGCTGGAAAAAATTGAAAATTGAAAATTTCCATTCTATACTATACTGTATTTTTGAATGAAAATCTTAGGTTGTCAATATTAGGTTGTAATTGTTCAAGAATTTTAGTAGCTAATTGAGATTTGTATTTGATATGTATGTCTGAATTCTGAATGTAGTGTGTAAAATTGAAGTCGAGGAATTCTGGTAGGTTTCTATTGTGACTGTTATGTGCTATGGCCCTTCATTGTGATCTAACTGCTAAATGGGAACTGAATAATAACCTTAGATTGGTGAATGTTTAAGATGCTTAAGTTGGCTTTTGCTTTGAATTCACCTTTTGTTTCCAGTTCATGGGTTACAGGTTATGAGTTATGTTGGCTTGCTAAGATATATACTAGCTTGTTCTGAAAAATTTCATGTGATTGTTATTTCACATATATTTGTGAATCTAGTAAGATTGTCTGTTGATTGGAAATTAAGTCTGGGATTGATTGTCATGGGATGGAAACACTTGTAATATGATAATCTGTTTGCAAATGGATGTTTTTAGAATCTGTTACTGCTGCGGCTTTTGTTATGTTCTCTATCTTAAGATTTTAATGTGGATGTTTCTTCTAACTGAGAATTTGAACTCAAAATACTGAAGTTAACAGGTTTAGAGAATACTAGCTAATGAGATCATGTTAATTTACCTCAAGTGTCTGTTATAATTTGAAGTTGGCCTTTGTGAATATATTCATTATAAGATTAGGAGTGTACCATGACCCACTAATCCATACTTGGATTATATAATTGTAGGCAATAAAAGAAAAAAAAAAAAGATCCTCATTTGTAAAAGGGAAAAAAATATATATATATATATATATATTTCCAAAATGTCCAGAGAAACAAGGATACCTGGCCTCTGAATTTGTTTTCTAGGTTACTTCTTGCTGTTTTTTTTGGTGTATTGATTTTATTTCTGGGCTTAACACGAATGCCTTGGCATTAACACTTCCATTCTATTTTATGTGGAATATCAAGTAGATAATCATTCAATTTTGTTGCGGAACTTTATTTATCTCTTGTTATAAGTGAGTCTTGTTGTTGAATGATGCTACTCCGGTTAGAAATACAACAGTTAAAAATCTTGAAAACATGATAACTTTTGAGTTAAAACACGTTTTACACCTTCTAAAGCATCTTTTTTTAGAAGTTACTTCATTTCCGTAAATTTGTTAGTCCATTTGTCTTCTTTACTGTTTTCCTGTTTTGTACTAGATATATTTGCTTTCAAGGTACTAGATATAAAAGCTTTTTCAGGTAATGCTGTATTTTACAAATATTCTCTATTTTGTACTCTGGATACATGATTGAGTATCATTCTATTTTTGAGAAGTTCAATGGTTGATGGCCTTTCTCTGTTTGCAGTGAAAACAAATGATACGATGCTGGTTATATATCTCTCTTCCCTCATCAGGAGTGTAATTGTACTCCATAACTTGATCAACAACAAGGTTAGTTATCTTTGGTGCAGAAGATTCAGTCCTTTTTGCATCTTAATGATTGGTCTCGCCGTAGCTAATGGCTAATGCTACAGTTATTTTTATCTCGTTGAGCTGGTCGTGCCATGATGTCTTGTAACTCTCTCAAAAAACTGTTGGTTTGTATTTTGCATACAAGATACCTGTATTTCATGTTCTCTCTCAAGAAGTGCATTTTTCGTATCACATGAAATTGTCTTGGAGTTATTTACTGTTATTGTAAAGCTGATTCTTTTGGACCTCAGTTTAGAGGGTTTTCTTTTTCTTATTTTCATGTAGATAGTGTGATGTTGTGATGTTTTGAATGTTGTTTCAATTTTAATATTGTTTTGGTAGATTAAAACAGTTTTAAATGCTTAGTAATTGTTGAGATTTTTTTTCATTTTTTGACAGTAATTAATGATCTGTTCTCATATCACGCTGAAGTTTGGAGGTACTTGTAGTATGGCAGATGCTGATCACAAGAAAGAAATATTGTTGGAACAACCTACATGGCATTTTTAGTTCAGTTTTGGTGTTTTAAAAGGATATATTTAATGTATTTAAATTAGGGAGTATTTGTGGTTTCTTTATATTGGATGATATTTTGAGTTTGTAATTGTTGTGGATATTTTATGATATTTTAGGTGACATTAACAATAATTTTTTATGTATATTTTTTAGAGTTTTTTTAATAAAACTTTTGGAGTGGTTTTATGAATTATTATATTAATGTTAAAATTAATATAAAAAAATAATAATTCACCACTGAATTTGGTAGGGAAAAAAACATTTGGGACGGTTTTGTGACCAAATTGCGATGGATTTGCAACAAAACTGCGACGGAAATATCGGTCGCAAGTTTGGCACGAAACTTTGTGACCAAATGGTTGGATTCGGTCGTGGTTTTTCATCCAAATTTCTCGACAGGCGCTCACAATTTGGCACAAATATTTTTTTGCAACTGAAAATTCTATTGCGAACTTTTGTTATCGACGAACGCTTAACGACCGAATATTTCTTTTGCAATTCCGTCGCAAAAAAGAGAAGATCATAATGTAATTGCGACCGAATCCGCCGTCGTAATTCTTTTATCTCGCAGTAGAAACTTAGAAATAATTTTTTCTCCTTTCCCTCAATTCTCCTCACTCATTTCAATTTCCACCTTACTCCCACAAAAAGATTCTCCAATTTACTAAATCCCTTACTCCCTCTTTCTCTCTCTCTCTCTCTCGTCACTCCCTCCACCCAACACTCCAACGATTTCACATCAATCAGGATGAAGAAGTAGGCAAATCTACAGTAGTCTTTCTCAATCAGCTCAGGATCATCAATTCTTTGGTTGATTTGAAGAATTGGATACTAATCGAGCTTCTACGCCACTGAAAGAGCTTCTGCCACTGCTACGACTGTTCGGAGCTTCCGCCACTGCTACAATCTGATCGCAGCTTTCTCGTTATCTCTCTTCTTGCTTCAGGTTTCGTTTTCTATCTTCTTGCTTCAGGTTTGGTTTTCTCTCTCTGTCTCTCTCAGTACTAGGGTTTAGCTTAGCTTCATTTGTGAGTTCTCTCTGTCTCTATGCCAGGAGTTCATAGAGTTGGTTTATTAAGGGATTAAGAGAGAATCTAAGGATTTATAACATTGATTATTGGTGTTTATGAGTGATAGATAGAAGTTGAGTGTCTAATTTTTTTGTGATTGTTTACTGGGGTCTCTTTCTTTCAGTTTTGGTGCTGTGCTTTTAACATAATTGTTTTTTGATTGTTTATCTGTTTCTTGGATTTCAATTGTGGTTTGTTCTTAGAATGAGAGATAACTTTGTCCGTTTGAAGAGAGGCTGGGGAAGTGAGGGAGTGGTTCTGTTCTGTGAAAGTTTTAGAAGTTCCTTCCCACCCTTTATGGTCTGTAATCAAACTTGCTCACTCAATAACAGAAAGTCGTTCATGTTGTAAAAGTTATTTAATACACATTATCAAAATTTTTTGGTTTAATCTTTTTCATTTATCTATTTTGATTTTTTAGGAATTGGATTATTACAAAAGGTGAAATAAGATGAAATAATTTGATTGAAATTATATGGATTTTACTAATGCCTGCTAAAGGAGTTAGTAGATCAGTATAAGATGATGTGCAAAAAAGTTGACAGATTCTCTCTATGATTCCAATTCTAACTACTGGTATTATTATTATTATTATTATTATTATTATTATTATTATTATTATTATTATTATTATTATTATTATTATTAACATGAATCTAATATGCTCTCTCTCTCTCTCTCTCTCTCTCTCTCTCTCTCTCTCTCTCTCTCTCTCTCTCTCAGAGCACAGAGAAAACATCAGATGAATATAATGCTCTTCTTTATTTCGATTCTATCTGATGGAAATGTTAAGGAACCACGTAATTTAAGATGATGTGTTGTGTGCTTAAAGACTTTCTGCATTGCATACAATATAATACAGGCTTTCAAAAAAAAAAAAAAAAAAAATTTAGCCATTTCAGCTCATTTCCAATTAAACATCAATCAGATAGATAGATCCATGGGAGGGATGAACAAGAGGATGAAAAACAAGACAAATAAAAAGATGAAAGAAATCATTTTACTGTTAAGAAGAAAACCATTACTAATAATATTACAGCTGCAGCAGTAGCTAAATTTCTCATTCTATCTATTACTGCCAGTGTACTGCATCTCATAAATAAAACAGGCAGACGAATGCTAATTTTGTTGGAGTGGCTGCTTGCTTCTGGTTTGCAAGTAGAAAGAACATCTTGTTCATGTAACTGAAGAGCTTTATCTGTTGGGTCCGAAACAGAAACTAATTGCTTGATTGCAGGTTCGTACCAATATCCCACACTGTGCTTCAAGGTTTCTTTCTGTTAAATTCTGGAACTGACCTATCTAAATGATAACTTGACGATTGAAATAGTGTAATATCTGTGTCTAGTTAGTAAGAATCATTTTTATAATTATTCAAATCACAATTTGTATTTTATTGAACCTTTATTATTTCTTGTTGATGCTAATTTTGTTGTTCAGCCATTTTGACTGACGATTATAAGTATTCGAAAAGAAGTTTTATTATTATGTTTCCATCATTAGAAGATATATTTTGTCATAAACTTGTACTTGGTTCCACTATTATGATGACTTACTTGTATATGTACATTATTACTGAAGCTGCCTGGAAAAAAAAATCATTTCATTCATTCTTATAATAACCAAACTAATAGTAGTGATTTGATTATTTGGTAGACTCTAACTTTAGCTGTTGTTTATATTGGGATTGAGATGACAACTTCATTTATATTTTTTAGTTTGGTGTTTGGAAACAAGCTAACTAAACATTTGCATATTTTGAAGATTTTTAAGTAATCATATAAATAATATATATTTATTGATGTCATTTTTAGGTATCTCTATTTCTGCATTAAGAAATGGATAAATCTTGGATTGCAATGCCAAGAAACACAACTAAATACCTTGTTAGATTAAATCAATTTATAAAGTTTGCACTTGATAACAGTGGTATTGAAGGAAGAATTAAGTGCCCATATTCTAAATATGGTTTTATACAGTGGCAACGTGGGTATGTAGTTTTTGATAATTTGATTTGTACACCCTTCCTTGAACATTACACTAATTGGGTTATGCATGGTGAAAAAAACTTGTCACATGAGCATAGAAATATAGAAGTTATGGAAGGAATACTACATCTCGAAATCCTATTGACTTGCTACTTAATGATGCCTTTGACGGTTCTACATGCCAAAACACAAATGAAGAACTGTCACTGTCACAGATGATGGGTGAGGAAGAAGGGATAAATGAGGGTGTTGGTGTAGAAATTACAGACTTCTTTGAGTTGATTGAAGATGGAAATCAAGAATTGTATGAAGGGTCCAATTACTCAAAGATTGAGTTTTTATTAAAATTATATCACATAAAATGTTTGAATAGGATGACTAACAAGGCAATGACCATGTTGTTGGATTTGTTGAGAGAAGTCATTTGAATTTACAAGGGTTCCTAAATCTTTTCATGAAGCTAAAAAGACAATAAGTAAACTTGGACTTGATTATATCAAAATTGATGCTTGCCTAAATGATTGTATGTTATATTGGAGAGATGATGCTAATGAGGTAGTATGTAAGTACTGCTCCACTTCTTGATGGAAGTCCGAGAAACAAAACAAAAATGATAATGTGTCTACTTCTACTAAGAAGCCTAAAAGGAAGCCGATAAAAATTTTACGATATTTTCCTCTAAAACCAAGGCTGCAAAGGTTGTTTATGTGTTCTAAGATTGTGGGGGATATGAGATGGCATGTTTTGGATAATTTTAAAGAAGGATTGATGAGACATCCTCAGAATGGGGATGCATGGAAGAGATTTGATATAACTTATCCTGAATTCACTAGCGCGTCTAGGAATGTTCGACTAGGTCTTGCCAGTGACGGTTTCAACCCATTTGGTACAATGAGTACAAATTATAGCATCTAGCCTGTTGTTTTAATTCCACATAACCTTCTTTAGTTGCATATGAAGCAACCAAACTTTATACTCTCGATGATTATTCTGGGTCCATGTATGCCAGGGAATAACATAGACGTCTACCTGCAACCCCTCACTAGGGTGTTGAATGAGTTATGGAGTGAGAGCAGTTTTTTTTGGTTTTTTTCTAGGTTGGGCCCAGATTTTAGAAATGGGTACTAAAGAGGCCCATCTTTTTTTAATTCTAAAACTGGCCATAACGCACAATGGTTGTGCGTTATCTGTAATGATAACGCACAAAACCATTGTGCGTTATCAGATAATTACACCTACTTTACTAATCAGCCGATGTGGTTGATAACGTACAACGGTTGTGCGTTATGATTAGGTAATAACCCACACTCGTGCGTTATCAGCCACGTAATTTTTTTTAATGAATTTTGTTTAAATGAAAATTTATTTTGGAAAAACTTATAATTGTATAATTTTTTTAAAAAGACTGTATTTATTATATTTAACTTATTTTAAATGTATTTATCATGATAATATTTATATCTTTTTCTTGGAAAATATATTTAACTTTTAACCATTTCATCTCAAGTTATTTAAAGAAGTAATACTAAAGATATTGTAAAAATTTAGAGCAATGATGTAGTAATTAGAAGAAATTGAAAGAAAAATTTTATTAATAGAAACATGTTTTATTATAACTATTTCAAGAAAATGTCAAACTTATACATTGCTCGATTCAAGGTTATTACAATTTTTTCTATTATATCCCGGCATGCGACATCTGCTACATCTTGGGGGAGAATCCGGATTTCTATAATCCATTTCCCCCCTGAAATCGCTTGCCCTGTTTCCTTCCCCGTTCATTTTTCATGTTTGGAGGATAAAATGTTAAATTAAAAGGAACATCCCTCCAAAAGTTCTCACTCAAGACCGGATGAAAATTCGCTTGGTAAGTTCTTTTGTACGTTTGTTGCGAATATATCTCCCGCACATAAGTATCTGTTCTTGACCCATTTCCTCTACACACTACAAGAACATGAGAACAAGGTAATGTATATGTTTGTCATTTTCTGCAACTACACGATTTATTATTTGGCTGCAATGTATAGACGTTGTTCCCCGTACCAGAAATCCGGATTGGAGATTTGACCATGTATATTCCCTCTCGCGGATGGTAAGTTGTAATTTTGTGTTCTCTTGATTTCATTTTAATCAGCAAGAACTTGTAAAAAATTCGAGTTGAAAATGGATGCACACAATTTTCAGCCTCTTCACAGTGTTGGTGAAAGTACTTAACTAGTTTATTGAATATTAGTTCAACTAGGGCTTTTAAAGGACCCTAGCTTTCTTCAACACACTGTTAAGTGCTTCAGAAATGTTGGTTGTCATGATACCGTGTCTGTGACAGCCATCATACAACATTGTCCATTTCTCAGGGTCCAATTTCATCAAATAAATGTAAGCATCAACATTTCTTTCTTGAATCTATTTAATTACACGATCAAATTTTCATTGTTTTGTTTCTATTCCGGTATGCCACATTAAGCTTTTTAGGTTTGTATTCTTAAAAGTCTTGTTGAAATTTGCTCGAATATGGCATAAATGAAACCGGTGAACTGCAAATGGTGGTTGCCACAAAGGTTGACTTTGAATAGTAGAGAAAATACCTTTGTGGCGATCAGAAATGAGGCATACGTGGCAATCTTTGACAATGTATTCTTGTAAGTTTTTAAGGAACCAATTCCAACTCTCGGAGGATTCCTTATCAACAATTGCAAAAGAAGTGGGAACAAGTGATTATTTGCATCCCACGTATTTGCAATTAACAGCACGCCCTTGTATAGTCCCCTTAAGTGTGTTCCATCCATAAAAATCACCGGCTGACAATATGGAAATCCGTCTATACATGGTGAGAAACACCAGAAAAAAATTTGAAAACATAATTAGGGGAATTGCTTGTTCTGTGATGCAAAAATTCATACACAGTCCCCGAGTTTAAATCCTTTACAGCTTGTAAGTATTTGGGTAAAATATTGAAGGTTGTATCTCAGTTACCAAAAACCCTCTCGATGGCAAATTTTTTAGCATACCATGCCCGCTTGTAAGTACAACTCGTTTGAAACAATACCTGCACTTTTTGAATGATGTTCGACACAGGTATTTCAGGATAATTGGCAACTAGGTGTGATATAGACATTGATATAAATTTTGAAGATGAGTTTCTGTGCTTGTTTTGTTCAATCTGTACATGGCATGTGTGTTCTTTGACTAATCTGGTTATTTCCCACCGATTGTGCGTGGCTTTCTTTTTCATACGGATGTAACATGAATAGTAATTATCGTCACTGTGATGATAACATCTTGTGGTTCATGTGTCAATCTTACTTTTCAAAACTCTGTATTCACGTCCCATACTGATAGAATACTTACGAACCGCACTTATTGTCTCCACTTTGTCAACGAATCTCATACCTAACTGTATGTCAGTCATAGAGTCGTTCCAATCAAGTAATAGGATGGTACCAGATTCTACAAGGTCATCTATAAGAGAAGCCCATCCCAGATCTAGGAATACTCTAGAATGTGTGTAGTCATACCTACCGCTGCTGAACCATTGGTTGTTCTCCCATTGTTGCAGGGGAATTTGGAACTCTCCTTCTTTCGGGTCATTGTCATCATCCGATTCAGATTGACTAGAAACGGCGTCATCTCTGTCCGATCTGTCAACTTCATCGTCATCGTTATTGACGGTACTGTACAACATAGACGGTTAATCAGAAACCATATGTATTACCACCCTAATATATTTTGGCAAAGTTTTATTTATGTCGTGTGTATTTGGAATATTTTGTTGTTGGATATGCTCGAATTCAACAAGAATATGAATCCCTTCCTTCGCTAGGTGGGGTGGAATAGTCCATAGGTAACACATTTCTTCATCATTGTTCATGCTATATAAATTAAAGTAAAACATGCGATGCACTTTGTAGTATGAAGGCACCCTCATTGTCATTCGAACTTTCTAAATATTGGGATCCCAATCTCGGTATTTCAATATTTTTTTTACCAGTTCGGCATGTGAAATCATTCGGTTCGTTGGCAATGTCCAACTTTTTCGAATCGTTCCAGTGAAATAGGGACTGTATGCATCCTTTGCAATTTCAGAATCCCAAAATAGCATCACTCTAACATGGTTTATTGCTTCTATTTTAAAATAATTTAACTGTAAGTGTTTAAGGAGGATGAAATATGAAGATGTTAAGAACTTCGGGAATTGTAAAAGAATGAATGGATTGTTAAGGGAGATAAGTTGGATATGCTGTAAATGTTTTGTAGATGAGAAGAATGAATGAATGTATTTATAAGGTTTGAATGGTTTAGAAGGTAGAGAGTGAATTGTACTGGGATAAGTGAAAAGTAATTGGTTGTATGAATTATTGTCCTTAGATGAGCTGGGCTCACGGGATGAGCTCGGTTGGATGAATTATTGTGAGCTCAGTTGGATGAATTATTGTCCTGGGAAGAGCTGGTATGAGTGAATCATTGTTCTGGATTGATGCGACAATTGAAGATAACGCACAATTATTGTGCATCATCTTTAAGGATAACGCATAACATCCATGTGTTATCCTTGACTGTTGTGCGTTATCTTCAAGATTTTTTTTTTTTTTAAGTAAAATTTTTTTCCGTTATCTTCTGAATTTTTTTTTCTTCAGTAAATTTTTTTCATTTACACATTTTCCCGGTTTTTATTTTTTCCTTTTTCAAAACAATTAAAAGATTTGTTAAAATGTAAAATATTAATTTTTCCCGCTTTTAGTTTTTCTTTTTTCAAACGAAATTAAGCTTTTAGTTTTTTCCTTTTTCAAACCAAATAAAAAATGTTATTGTTAAAATGTACAATGTGAATTTTTTAGTTTTTACCTAAAACAAAATAATCAATAATTAAGATACGTAAAACAAATAAATCAATAATATAAACATGAACTGAATACTTTATATAGAAATTTAATTTACGTATAATTGGCAATGAATACTATAAAATACTAATTATAATTAAGGCCAGTCGGATGGTGTGAACCTCGTAGTCTTCTTACCAACACGATGCCCGAATCCGTAATGCTGTACACCATCCATGTCATCCGTCCGCTCCTCTTCATCAGACGAAAATGCCTGCGATATAGGCTGATGCAGTGTAGATGAACCGGCTGTGCCCGGAGGAGGGGGTGAACGAAACTTGAAAAACTCGTAGGATGTAGAATATGGTGCTTGAAGTGAGGCAAATCCTAAACTGGTAGGGGGAGGCGTCTGCGATGTCCCGGATCCACTAGGAAGTGATTGGGAAGATGGCGCCAAACCCAAGCTAAAAGAAGGTGTATCTAAGTTCGAGCTGTCAAATGGGTCAATAGTAGTTTGTCCATCTCTAGATCCCTTACCCCTCTCCACCTCTATATGCCCGGGGTTGACAAGTTCGTGCCTGCGTGGAAAAGGCGGTACAAGAGGGCGTCCACTGCCTACTCCACGACCAGGCTGTTTGCGAGCCCCCCTCTTAACTCCACGAGCACCCCGGTTCGGTACATCCTCCCAGGGACGGTGACGTGACAGTGGAACAGGGAACGTCTGCTGGATATCGTGCTTTGATGGAGTGCAGCCTAAGGTACCGCCAATAGAGACCATGCATCTCCGAATAATCATCTGCACTTTCTTCGCGAACACGACCATCTGTGAAGGATCAGTAGGTGGTTGATGTATCACCACTGAAGCTATATCATCCACATCCTGCAACATGGAAGTCTAAACAATAAATAAATAAATAAATAAAACCCTAAATAAATAAATTAACTAATTAAACCGTTAGAATTAAACATAAATAACCGAAATGCATAAGAATATTTATAAAAAAAATAATATTTGTTTGGAGAACTTACCATCATTCCTCTGTCCACACCGGCAGGCTGATATCCATGTGAACGGGTATCACGGTTAGTTGGATTGCTGATGTAAACCCGTGTGATACCTCTATACCGTCTTATATACTCGTCACTGGGGTATGACAACACCTCAGTAGCTATAGCAGGGTATCCCTAACGCGAGGTTGCCACTGATACCAGGCCTTGTGGTAACTAGCATGCTGTGTCCCCCAGTATGTGTGATCATTCCCCCTAAGACAGATCCGGTGCAGGTCCAGACGAGTATCACATGTATCTGGAACCATCTGAGCCCTTGCAAACTGGCGCATCACAAGCCCGGGATAGTGTTACTTCACTATCTCATAACAGATGAGCGGGACCTCTGCTCGCCACAGGTCAGATGGAACTATAATACGGTCAAGATAAGGGAGCCATATAAACTGTCAAGTCAAAATCCAAAATCAATAAAAATTTAAGTGCATAAAAAATCTCAATTAATTACAAATAATACAAAATATTGTAAAATGAGCCTGATTAGATGGCATGAAATCTAACTGGTCCCTGTAGGTTACGAGAGTGTGCGTAGGCAATTGGCTACAGTCAAAGGATGTGCACCATATAGCGCCAAGAGGAGCAAGAGGGTCGGCCTGAATGTCTGTAATCAGCTGAGGTCGCAATGCAGGTATACGGGACCATGCCCAAATTTGTACTAAGACTAAGACCCCCTCCAATCTGTCGTGCACCCCCCAAAGCTGCCTTGCACAACTACCTATACAAAAATCCAAGTACGCAGGTACCGCAGCTATATGTCCTGATAACATCAATATCCTCTAATAAACTCAGATAGCGCACATGAACCAAATTCCCGGAGAAGTCGGGAAGCATATGTCGGCTAATGAGTAAGAAAATAAATCCACGAGCGTGCAGGATTAGATCATCATCTATTTCTGAACCGGTAAACGCTCTCAGGATCCATGCTTCCAAAGGTTCTTTCTTCACCTTGTATTTAGAAAAGTGGCTGAGAGACAACCGCACACCAAGAAGTCTCTCGATAAGCTTAATCCAATACTGTTTGGGGTGTACACTCCAGCTAGGGCCAGTAACGACCATACCGTCTATCCCTAAACTCCACAGTGCTTGTACATCCTGCATGTTATTGAGACTTCACCACACGTCAGGTGAAATGTGTGAGTCTCCGGTCTCCATTGTTCTACCAATGTGGTAATAAGTGCGTGGTTCAGCCCAATATAACCACATCTAAAGACTTCCCCCAACCCATTTCCGTCTATAAGCTCCACCAACCTACGAGGAGCCGTACTATAGCACTGGAATAGGTTCCGCCCAAAATGCCTACACTGAAGATCAGTATAATACGAAATATGAAAAATAATTACCTAAATAATTTTAAAAAATTTCAAATAATCATAAAGTAAGGTAAAAAATTAAACCCTAATTATCCAAATAAATTCATAAAAATAATACATCACCCTAATATCACTTTTTAAATGCGAAAAACAATTATATACATAAAATTATCAAATTTGTACAGCTTTATTAATAACAACAATTTTAAACATAAATCCAAACCCCACTTTCACAAAAAATGAATTAATTCAAATTAACAAATAACATTCATAAAAATGATTAACAAATAACAAATAAAAAACCCAAACACACACTAATTAAACTTAATAAATAATACACAAAAAAAATTTAAATAACTAAAAACTTACCGAAAATTTAAAATGCAGCTCTAGTCTACCGTTTTCCACTCCAAATCTTTAATAACCTTCGTACTCCAAAGAAAGTCTTGTAGATTCAAACTTGAATGTCAAATATTTACTAATTTTTAACTGTAAATTTCGAAATAAAATACAAAGTATTAGAAGAAGAGAAGTCAAAGTATAATAATATGAAGTAAGAAAATAAAAGGAAGAGGAAAACAATTTACCGAGCGGCGGCGGAGATGGAGGAGGCTGCAAATTTTTCAAGCGGCAATAAAAAAGAAGTAAGGCAAAAGAAAGGAAGAAGAAGTGAAAGCAGAAAAATTGAGGCGGAGGAGGCTGAAAAAATAGAGGAAGAAGAATGAGGGAGGAAAGAGAGAGAAAATTTGAGGCTGAAAAAATCGAGGAAGAGAAAATAAGGGAGAAGAAATAAGGAAGAAGAAATAAGGCTAAAAAAATAAAAGGGAAAGAAGGAAGGGGCGGCGGGTGGCTATGGTTTATAACGTGATAACGCACGGTCACTGTGCGTTATCACCCTTAATAACACATAATGGTTGTGCATTATCAAAGATGATAACGCACAATGACTGTGCGTTGATAACGCACAATGACTGTGCGTTATTGCCACATCAGCATCAGATCAGAGCTACGTCAGTTTTTAATGCAATTAGCGCGGCTTAAACCGCATGATTAATGATAACGCACAACTATTGTGCGTTATCACTTGAGATAATGCACAATGACTGTGCGTTATGAACTGTTCCAGAATTAAAAAAAAATGGGGCTCTTTAGTACCTATTTCTAAAATCTAGGTCCAACCCAGAAAAAACCAGTTTTTTTCTATTAATAACCCATTTTTAAAAAACCACCCTAAAGTAGCCAACTTTTTTTTTTTATTACGTGAAATTTGCGATAATGCACAATGATTGTGCGTTATAATTAAGGATAACGCACAATCCTAATTCGTCGATGTGGCGGATAATGCACAGTGACAATGCGTTATCAGCCACATCAGTTTTTTTTTTTTTTTTTTTTTTTTTTTTTTTTTTTTTTTTTTTTTTTATAATTTTTTAGACTTATAGTTTTTTAATTTTCTTGAAAAGACTGAGTTATTTTATTTAATATTTTGTGATGTATTTTTCATGATAATATTTATAACTCTTTAAGAAAAAATATGTTTAGCTTATCACAATTCTATTTAAAAAAAATATGAAGAAGTAATTTAAAATATTGTAAATTTTACTCTCAAAATTTAGAGTAATGAAGAAGTAGTGAGAAGAAATTCAAAGAAAATTTTCATTAATAGAAATCCTTAAATATTACAACACTTTCAAGAAAAAAAAAAACTTATACATTGTTTGAACAAAGTTATTATAATTTTTTTTATTATGTCCCGGCATGCGACATCTGGCACATCTTGGGAGACATTCCAATTTTCTATAATCCATTTCCCCCTGAAATCACGTGCCTTGTTTCCTATCCTGTTCCTTGTTCATGTTTGGAGGATAAAATGTTAAATTATAAGGAACATCCCTCCAATAGTTCTCATTCAAGACCGGATGAAAATTCACTTCGTATGTTCTTCTGTACGTTTCTTTCAAATATACATCTGGTACATATGTATCTACTCTCGTACCATTTTCTATGCAAATTGCAAGAGCATAAGAACAAGGCAATATATAAGCTTGACATTTTCCGCAAGTGCATGATTTATTATTCATCCGTAATGTCTAGATGTTATTGCCGGTACCAGTAACCCGGATCGGAGATCTGACCATGTATATTCCTTCTCGCGGATTATATGTTGTAACTTTGTGCTCTCTTGATTTTGATTCTATCCGTAGGAACTTGTCAAATATTCGGATTAGAAATAGATGCACACAATTATAGGCCTCCTCATGGTGTTGGTGAAAGTACCTAACTAGTTTGTTGAATATTAGTTCAACCAACGCTTTTAAAGGTAGGGCCCTAGCTTTCTTCAACGCACTGTTAAGTGCTTTAGAAATATTGGTCGTCATGATTCCGTGTCTGTGTCCGCCATCATGCAACAGTGTCCATTTCTCTGCGTCGATCTTCATCAAGTAAATATAAGTATCTACATTACTGTCTTGAATCTCTTTCATTACACGGTCAAATTTTCACAGCTTCGATTATGTTTTGGCCTGTCATATCAAGCTTTTTAATTCTGTAGACTTGAAGGTCTTGTTGAAATTTGCTCGAATGTGGCG
Source organism: Catharanthus roseus (assembly GCA_028651295.1). Classification (NCBI taxonomy): domain Eukaryota; kingdom Viridiplantae; phylum Streptophyta; class Magnoliopsida; order Gentianales; family Apocynaceae; genus Catharanthus; species Catharanthus roseus. The sequence goes on along the minus strand of JAPQWS010000107.1, from coordinate 2,223,617 downwards.
TAAACAAAACAGGTGAATTGCATATGGAGGTTGCCATAAAGGTTGATTTTGAATAGCATGTAAAATCCCTTTGTGGCGATCGAAAATAAGATGTACCTGTCGATCTTTGACAACATACTCTCGTAGATGCTTGAGGAACCAATTCCAGCTTTCAGACGATTCCTTGTCAACAATTACAAAAGCAAGTGGGAACAAATGATTATTGGCATCCCACGTACTTGCAACTAAAAGTACACCCTTGTACGGTCCCCGTAGGTGTGTTCCATCCACAGAAATTACCGGCCGACAATATTGAAATCTGTCTATACTAGAGGAGAAACACCAAAAAATAAATTTGAAAATATAGTTTGGGGGACTGCTCGTTCTGTGATGCAAGAACTCGTAGACAGTCCTCGAGTTTGTATCCTGTACAGCTTGTAAATATTTTGGTAAAACATTAAATAGTCTCCCATCTGCCAAAAACCCGCTCAATGACAAATTTTCAAGCATACCATGCCCACTTGTATGTACAACCAGTTTGAAATAATACCTGCACTTCTTCGATGACGTTTGACACAAGTATCTCTGGATCTTTGGCAACAAGGTGACTTATTGACATAGAAATAAATTTTGAAACATGTTTCGGTGCTTATTTTGTTCAATCTGCACCAGGCATGTGTATTCCTTGACAAATATAGTTATTTCCCATTGATCGTGCTTTGCTTTCTTTATGATCCGGATGTACCATGAACAATAATTAGAATCACTGTGATGGTAACATTTTGTGGTCCATTGGTCACTTTTACCTTTTACAACTCTGTATTCACGGTCCACACTGATCGACCACTTCCAAACAACGCTTATTGCTTGCACTTTGTCAACGAATCTTATGAATAACTGAATGTCAGTCATGGAATCGTTCCAATCGAGTAACATTAGGGTACTAGATTCGACAAGGTCATCTATAGGAGAACCGGAGCCCATATCTAGGAATGTTCCAGACTGTGTGTAGTCATATTTGATGTTGCTATACCACTGGCTGCTCTCCTATTGAGTCATTGTGTTTTTTGTGACAGGGATTACAGGAGTTTGTAAATCTTTTTCCTCCGCATCATTGTCTGATTTAGTTGACTAGATGCTACATACTCTTCGTCCGAATAGTGAATTTCAGCGTCATCATCAATAACGATCGTGTACAACATAGACGGCTCATTAGAAACTATCTGTGTTATTATTGTTTCATATTCTGTCATGTTTATTGTTTAAACCTTGGTGTGTGTAGTTGAAATAGTCTGTTGTTGGATTTGAATTAATTCAACGAGTATATGAATCCCATCCATTGCTAAGTTGGTTGCAATGGTCCAAAGATAACGCATTTCGTTATCGCTGTTCATGCTGAATAAAGTAAAGTGAAACATACGATGCTCTTCTGAAAAAGAAGGGACCCTCATCGTCATTCTAACGCTCCAAATATTTGGATCCACATCTCGATATTTCAATATTTTTCTTAGCAGTTGGGCATGTGATATTATTCAGTTCGTTGGCAATGTTGAAGCTTTTTGCACAACTCCAGTGAAATAGGGTCCAATATGCACCATATACAATCTCTGCATCCCAAAATAATAAAAATTTAACTCGGTGAATTGCATCCATGTTAAAAGTTTAGAAGTGTACGTAGATGTGAAATGTTGAAGTTGTGAAGTTATAAATTGAAAAGGAATGAATCTTGAAGGGTTGAAATTGGGATGGCTAAAGTTTGGGTTAGGATGTATGTATATATAGAGGTCTTGTGAATGAGGGTGGGTCTTCAATTATTGTCGAGATAAAGAGTCCACATAGCCATGTCGGGTGTTATTATTGTGACTTGTCAATTCCACCCACATGCCCATGTCGGGTGTCATTATTGTGACTTGTCAATTCCGCCCACATGGCCATGTCGGATTTAGGGTTTAGGGTTTAGGGCCGCCCATATGGCCTTGTCGGGTGTCATTATTGTGACTTGTCAATTCCGCCCACTTGTGACTTGTCTCAAGTTAAATATAGTTTACAAAACCATAAAAACAATAAATCTAAATATGGGAAATCATAAATATATTAAAATACAAATTAAAAAGGTGCATCCCAAAATAATTTTATTACATAAACCTTAAATATATAAAATAAAAAATAAAAACTTAAAAACAATAAACTAAAAAATACTAGGGCCAATCAGATAACGTGAATCTGGTAGTCTTCTTCCCAACATGATGACCAAATCCAAGCTGCTGCGCCGGTGTCACCACATCCGTAGGTGCATCATCATGCTTATCTGAATCGGATGAAGATGCTGTCGATATAGGCATACGTTGTGTAGAAGAACCAACCGTGTACGGAGGAGGAGATGCCTGAAATGAAGAACTTACAGTACATGGAGCAAGAGGTGCCTGAAATGAAGAACTCCCAATGCCCAGAGGGTGAGGTAACTGAAATGATGAAAACCCTAAACCCGGTGGGGGAGGCACGTATGATGTAGGTGGATGGGACTAGATAGGTGGCATCAAACCCAAACTAAAAGATGGCAAACCAAGATCTAGGCTGTCAAACGGTTTAACTTGATATGAAAAGCTTAAATCGCCAAGTCCACGTCCTCCAGATCCCTCACCCATCTCTCTTCTACGACCTAGGTCTGCATGTCCTCTACCAAAGTCAGAAGGGACAAGAGGCCGGCCTCCACATGCCCTGCCACCAGGCAATCTACGAGTGCCCCTCTTAACTTCACGACCACCCCGGTCTGGTACGGGCTCCCGGGGACAGCGAGGCGATGGTTGCACTAGAAATGTCTGTTGAATTTCGTGCTGAGATGGAGTGTAACCCAACGTTCCTCCAATAAATACCATGCACCTCTGAATGATAGTCTGCACTTTCTTTGCAAAACTAGCGATTTGTGACGGAGATGAAGGTGGCTCCTGTATCACCCTTAAAGCCATGTCATCTACCTCCTGAAGCATGGAAGTCTTAAAATAAATTATAGCATTAGAAGTCAATCATAAATAAATGAAATGCATAAAAATCCACAAAAAATAAAACTCTAAAAATGTACCATCATCCGTCTGTCGACCCCAGCAGGCTGGCATCCAACCGTATGGGTATCACGATTTGCTGGATTTCCGATGTACACCCGTGTGATATCTCGATACCATATAATGTACTCGTCCCTGGGGTATGATAAGACATCAACTGCCAAGACAGGGTCATCCCTAATATGTAATCGCCACTGATGTCAGACTTTATATGGCTAGCATGTTGTGTCCTCCAATAAGTGTGGTCATTTCCTCTAACCTGTATCCGATGCATATCAAGCCTAGTATCACATGTGTCCGGTATATGCTGAGCACGTGCAAACTGACGCAGCACATGCTCAGGATAGTGATACTCCACTATCTCATAACAAATGAGTAGGACCTCTACCCGCCACAAGTCAGATGGAACCAGACCACGGTCATGATAAGAGAGCCATACAAACTGTGAAGTCAAAATTCAAAAAAATCAATAAAAATCAATTAGGGTTTACACGTAATACAAAGAATTTTAAACCGAAACTTGATCAGATGACATGAAATAATTGGTCCCTGTATGTAACTAGGGTGTGAGTGGGCAGTTTTCTGCAGTCAAAAGATGTGCACCATATAGCACCAATTGGAGCAAGAGGGTCGTCCTGAACATCCGTCATCAGCTGAGGCCGTAATACATGTATACGCGACCATGCCCAAATATGAAGTATGACTAAGGCTCTCTCTATTTGTCGTGCACCCCCTAAAGCCGTTGTGGGCAACTGCCTATATAAAAAACCAAGTACGCAAGAAAAGTGACTAAGAGACAATCGTACACTAATAAGTCTCTCGATCATCTCAACCCAATATTGTTTCTAGTGTATACTCTAACTGGACTGGTAACGGACAACCCTCTATCTGTAAACCCCATAATACATGTACATCCTGAAGAGTTATTGTGACCTCACCACAAGTCATGTGAAATGTGTGGGTCTCCAGTCTCCAACGCTCAACTAACGCGGTAATAAGAGCGTGGTCGAGCCTAATGTAACCACATCTGAACACTCTTCCTAAACCAGTCTTATCAATAATATCTATCAACCTACGGGGAGCTGTACTGTAAGACTGGAATAGATTGCGACCGAAACGCCTACAGTGAAGATCAGTGAAACACATCTCATGGTCCCAACTCCATATCAACTCAGACCTATGCTCGTGCTATCTCGTCAAAATATCAGCGTCTATGGGACCTGGATGCACGTGTGCTGGGACTTCTTCTATCTACATTATTTACAGTTTGAGTTACGGTCAATATCTATAATTTAAAGTAAAAAATTTTAAATAAATTATAATTCCAAACTTTCTAAGGTGTGTTGTTTATGGTACAGTTATTTTAGGGTTTTTAACATATCAAGTTTAGGGTTTTTAGGGTTTTTAAGGTTTTCATAATTACGGTATATGATTTTAATATTAAGGTTTTGGGTTTTTAGGGTTTACTGTTAAAAAGTTTAGAGTTTTACGGTTTAATATTTAGCATATCAAGTTTAGGGTTTTTAGGGTTTTTTAGGTTTTTAAGGTTTTTATAACTTACGATATATGATTTTAATATTAAGATTTTGTGGTTTTAGGTTTTACTGTTAAAAAGTTTAGAGTTTTACGGTTTAATTTTTAACATATCAAGTTTAGATTTTTTAGGGTTTTTAGGATGTTTTAGGTTTTTATAATTTACGGTATAGGATTTTAATATTAAGATTTTGTGGTTTTAGGGTTTACTGTTAAAAAGTTTAGAATTTTACGATTTAATGTTTAACATATCAAGGTTAGAGTTTTTAGGGTTTTTAGGATTTTTTAGGTGTTTATAATTTACGGTATAGAATTTTAATATTAAGATTTTGGGGTTTAGGGTTTACTTTTAAAAAGTTTAGAGTTTTACGGTTTAATGTTTGATGTAAAGTTTAGGATTTTAATAATAGAATTTAAAAGTTTTTTTTATTATTTAAAGTTTAGGATTTTTAAGTATTTTAGGGTTATTGATGCTATATTTTATAGCTAAGTATTTTACTATTTGGTAAATTCAATTATAGGGTTTTAGGGTTTAGTCCATATTTTTCTTTTTTTTATTTAAATAAAAGTCTTCATATTGATAATGGCATACAATTAATAACATACTAAACCTAAATTTTCAAGTTTTGGTTCTACTAATTAGAATAAAAAAAATTAAGTAAAGAGAAAAAAACCCAATTTCCAAGTCCCCATATTTTCTACTAAAAAACTTATAAGAATAATGCAAAATAATTATCCAAATAAATAAAAGAATTCAAATAATCATAAAATAAAGTAAAAAGTTACCTAATTATCCAATTAAATTCATCAAAATAATTCATCACCCTAAAATCACTTTTGCAATACAGAACACAACTATATACATAAAATGATCAAATTTGCACAAATTTATCAATAACAACAAGTTTAAACATAAATCCGGAAATCCACTTTCACAAAATAAATTAATTCAAATTGACAAATAATCCAAATAAAATTCATAAAAATAATTCACAAACGACAATTAACAAGCCCAAATAAACAATAAGTAAATTTAATACATAGTGCACCAAATAATTTAAATATATAAAAACTTACCAAAAATTTAAAATGCACCTTCGTGCTGATAAGCTCTATCTACTGTTTTCCACTCCAAAACTCTAACAACCTTCGTACTCCAAGGAAAGTCTCACCGACTCAAACTTGAATTTAAAAAATGGAATCAAATTTTTTCGAGATTTTTACGGTAAATTTTGAAATAAAATACAAGAGTATAAGAAGAAGAGAAAATACAAGTATAAGAAGAAGAAAAAAAATGAAAGGAAGAGAAAAGGACTTACCGAAGTAGCGGCGGCGGCGGCACAAAGAAAGCAGGAGAAGAAAGAAAAGAAAATTTTTGGGGAAGAAAGAAGAAAAGGGGGTTATAGGGTTTATAACATGATAACGCACGGTCATTGTTCGTTATCAGCAATAATAATGCACAATGGTAGTGCGTTATAATGAATGATAACGCACAATCACTATGCGTTATCAACAACTCACCGCCGCGTCAGTAAACGATTTCGCCACGTTAGTAAACATGATTTTTAATGCGTTTTAATCCAGTTATTAGTTATAACGCACAACCGTTGTGCGTTATCTTAGATGATAACGCACAATGACTATGCGTTATGGCCATTGTAGGATTAAAAAAAAACTGAACTAATTTAGTACCAATTTTCAAAAAATGGACTAAACATAGAAAAAAACGTGAGAGCATACCAACTTTTGACTCTTCGAGAAATGAAATATTTAAAATGAGTAGCTTTGATGTGGATAATTAGTGATTTTCCTGCCCTAGATGTATTGTCTGGGTGGAATATACATACTGATTTTGCTTGCCCAACATGTAATTTGGATACTGAGCATACCCAGCTTCCTTATAGTAGGAAGTGGTGTTTCATTGGGCATCGTCGCTTCCAGAAGAAAGGTCACAAATTTAGAATGATGGGAAATTGTTTTGACGAAAACGTAGAAGAGAGAGACCCACCAAAAAAATATCTGTGTATGATATTCTACAACAGGTGAATGATATTGAGGTAACATATGGGAGACCAGTTAAGTCAAATGAGAGGAGGAAAAGATCTAGAAGTAAGAATTTTGGGGAAGGTTGAACTCAACAATGGAAGAAAAAAAGTATATTTTTTGACCTTCCATAATGGGAAACAAACTTGTTGCGTCACAATTTAGATGTTATGCATATTGAGAAGAATATCTTTGACAATGTCATATACACTTTGCTAAATGATGAAGAAAAGTCAAAAGACTGTTCTAGAGGTTGAAAAGATTTGCAAGAGATGAGGATAAGAAAAAAACTTTGGCCTAATGAAAAAGGAGACTACCAGTCTGCTATGTTTACAATACCAAGTGAAAAGAAGGTGTAATTTCTTAGAACTTTGAAAAATGTGTCTGTGCCACATGATTACTCAGGTAACATTTCTCGGTGTATTCATTTGGATGAAAAACAAATTTTCGGATTGAAAAACTCATGATTGTCACATCATTACGTAGCAACTTTTACCGTTAGCCATTCGTAATGTGCTTCCTAGACAAGTTGTTGCTGTTTTGGTAGAGTTACGTTCATTTTTCAGACTCCTTTGTCTTAAAAATTTGAGCATATCGGACCTTGAAAAGTTACAAGATCGGATTGTCCTCACACTTTGCCATTTGGAGATGTTATTCCCTGCATTATTCTTTACTGTTATAGTGCATTTGACGGTTCATTTAGTAGATGAAGCAATAATAGGTTGACCAGTAGAATATAGGTGGATGTTCTCCATTGAAAGGTAAATATCCTTCTACTTTCATTTTTAGGATTAAAATCTAGTTGTCCACTAAAAGTAATAACTTCATCTTATCATTTTCTCATCTTACCTTCAGGTTACTAAGGCATTTCAAATTACTTGTAGGGAATAAGGCACAACCATAAGCTTCTATAGCTAAAGGTTATGTAGCTGAAGAGACTTACTTTTTGCTCTTGATACTTTACGGGTATTGAGAGCAAGTTAAATAGGCGAAGGCGTAGACAATGAAAACACTATTTATGAAACATCATCCCTCTTTTCTTGTTGAGGTAGGCTTGTTGGAAGTTCATCTATATTTTCTTTATCTACCATGGAGAAAATTCAAGCTCATTGTTATGTCTTGCTTGACTGTGAAGCTGTCAAGCCATTTATTGAGTAAGATACTAAAATCATTTCTCATTACTTTATACTCAAAATTTACTACACAACTTTAATAATTCAACATGTATTTTCTTTTTAAGTGAATTTAGAGATCATATTAAAAGAAGATCAAAAGGGAGAAAACCTTCAGCAACAGAAGTAGAAAAGAGAGTTATAAAGAATTAGTGATTGGTTTCTGAAACGGGTAAGTAAGAAATAGCTGTGTGGAGTTATTTATGTAGCTGTTTCTTTGGTAAATTAATACAAAATCTTGTTGGCAAATTATGAATCCAGATTTAGAATATACACTATCTACTGACTTGAAGTTCCTAGCCCGAGGTCCAATGCTTCAAGCGATAAGATACGTGGCTTATAATGTTAATGGGTTCAAGTTTTGAACTTTATCGCGTGAGCAAGGGTTGAAAACTTAAAATAGTGGGGTTTTTCTTACATCTACTACTTCTTGTGTTGCCTCTAGTTCTGATGAAAATGTGAGGGTAGCAGACTTGCCTTACTATGGGAAGTTGGAAGATATTATTAAGCTTAACTATTATGGGCGTTTCACTATTACACTTTTCAAATGCCAATGGGGTGATATGGCGCAAGATTTCGGCTACAAGAGAGATGCTTGGAATTTTAACTGTGCTTCTTTTGATAGACTAATTCATACGGGTCAACAAGAGGATCATGATCCTTATATCATAGCATCCCAAGTACTGGTTTATTATGTAGACGACGAATCTGATAAAATGTGGAATGTGGCAGTACATTTAAAGCCAAGGGATTTGTATGATATGGGTGTTGATGATGAAGTAGAAGCATATGAGAATGAGCCATATCAGCAACAAGAACTTCAAAGATTTTTTTATAACAATTATGAAAATATTGAACTAGTGAGGGAGGGGTTAGAAGAACATATGGTGATTCATGTGTAGGAGAGGATCATACTTTTGAATAGTTGATTATGTCTAGATTGAAATTTCATTTTGGATTCATATTATCTTCATTTGATAGTATTTTTATTTTGGATTGAAATTATTTTAATTTTATAGATTAATAATAATTATATGATTATGTTATGTCTTTATGTATCCCTTAGAACTTTATGTTTGGTATATTAATGGACTCATGCTTTGTTTCCATTTTCTCTGGTTTGAATCATGCCTAGGACAAAGAGATTCAAGAATTTTCTTAATTTAAGCCAATCAAATTCTACAATGCAACCACCAACACAACAACCTTCACAACCTAATCAAGGAGAATAAGCTTCAGCTCCTAGAAAGCGAGCAGGACATGAATCTACATAACATTGGACAGTGGATGCACTAGGTATTTCTTAAATATATTTTAAAGGATGAATTTATTCTGATTTACTGTACAAATAGCTGATGATTACTATGCAAACAACTGTTTCTTTTTTAAAATAAACACATAAATGCATAAATCTGCCTTACTGTTTTTAAATAGTGTATTCCAAAAGACTGTTTGCTTTTTGAATTTCCAAACCTGCCTTACCATTTTTCATTTGTTTCTTTATGACATAGTATTGGTAAAAGATTCACAAGGACAAAGTAAGAGGCTTAAAATGAGAGTCAAGGAATTGCTAAATCTGTTTGTCGGGCTACAAATAGTTGTTGAATTTGATGGGATTGTATCAATTGGGGAAGCTCAAGGTCTACTTGCTGGGTTTTGTGGTAACCTAGTTGTAGATAGTAACATACTTCCCATTAGCTTTGATAAGTGGCCAAACTTACCTGACTTATTTTGACTCATGTTTTAAGGACATTATAAAGGTATTATTTCAATAGTCTTTATTTCAGAACTTTGTTATCCTGTTTATTTGATTATGTATTATTGTTTAGAAGCTAACTAGTTTTTTATTTTTTGAAGCCTCGATTCTTGTTCAAGACTTTTGAGAAGATTGCAAAGCGATATGTTTCTCAATCTATTGGCAAGAAATAGGCTGCAAGTAGACAACGACTATGGAATAAGTTCTATGATCCTACTCAAATTAGGGATGCTCTTATTAGCAACAATCCATCAGGAATATCTAGGAATCAATGGGCTACATTTGTCGACTATCGTTTAAAGGCAAAGATACAGGTAATAATTGTCTTCTTGAATTCTATGCTATACTACTGTTAAAAGCTATCAACTTTTGTTGAGTCAATCTGTTATTCTTGTCACGAGACATTGTTTCATCACTGTCCCACATTGAATAAGAAAGGAATCATGCATATGATTTTTTCATGTACGGATCACAAAACAATAAGAAGCCCCCTATGTGTTGTGTAGTATATATAACCCCTATAAGCATATGTTTCTTAGTGCTGCTTTTAGGGACTAAAATATGGCAGTGCTTTGTTTGGACTAAAATATGGCAGTGCCAGAGAATATCAACCTGTGCTAACTTGTTTTGTTGCCAGCTAAACTCTGTGTTTTTTGGTCTTCTCTTGTTTAAGACAAGTTAAACAAGAGAACCTTGAAACTTAATGGCAAGCAAATGATATAGCATTTCACCACACCATGTTCAATTTTTTTGTATCTGGACTTACTATATGATAGAGTCGATTTTTAATACAAATAAACACCTTAAGTTTTAATTATTAGCCTTTGAAAATATTTTATTTATTTATTAGTCATAATTATTATATTTAATTTATTTTATTTATCTTTGTGCAGATTTCTAAAAAAGAATGGAAAATAAAGATTCCATATTAAATTTGGTAAAGGGAAGCTGCAGTATTTGAATCCTTTAAGGATTAGGATTAAAACTTTAGCAGAATCCTTCAAGGATTAGAACTTTAGCAGAATCCTTCAAGGATTAGAACTTTAGTATTTGAATCCTTTAAGGATTAGGATTTTGCTTATCTTTTGTCTATATATAGAAAAAAATACTGCAGCAGAAAAAATACTACAGCAGAGAAAAAGACAGCCACAGGAGTTGAAACCAGAGAAATTCAGCAGCTGCAGAAAAATTCCAGCTGCTGCAGAAAAATTCCAGCACAGCAGCAGAAGAAATTCCAGCAGAAAATTCCAGCAGCAGAAAAGTTCAGCAACAGCAGAAAAATACAGCAGCTCCAAGTGAAGAAAAAAGCCATGATCTACTCCAAGAAATTGGTTCCTTCTTTCCCTTTAGCCATGAACTAAATTTATTTTTAGAATCTTGATGAAACCCTAGCCATGTGACTTTGGTTTATTTTATTTTTGGGAGATTTATTCTATTATTTATGTGATTGCATATCTTGGGATGTTATTGGTTTCATGCAATTAATTCTTTGTGATTGTTCTTGTAGAATAATTATTTGGGTTAATTGATATTTTTATCCATGCTTAATTCTTGTAGTCTTGAGTATGAGAGATATGTAATTTTTGCAAGTATATTGTGGGTTTTAGAATTGAATAGTTCATGCTAATTTTAGATGATTTATGCCATATGAATGAACAAGTCATGCTAATGGTTAGATGGATTATGTCATGCATTTAAACACAATATATTTCTTTAGTGAATCGAAGCTTGTAGCCTAGATCACCACATAAATGTTTAATCTTTTCTCCTAAATAAAATTAAATCATTGTTATATAGGTTAGTGGTGGATTCAAGGTTCTAAATCATCTTCTTGGGTTAAGCTCCTGTTATCTTTAATTTAATTATTTTATTCATTAGTTTTAATTATTTTAGTAATAATTCTTAGATAACAAAATTTGATTCTACTTTTTATAGAATTAATTTAGGAAGATAATAATTTAAGTAGTTAAGCCTTTCTCTGTGGTTCGATACCCTAATACTTTCATATTACTTTGATCTTGTGCACTTGCAAGTATTGGGTTAAAACTTTATTATAAAAATCCCGATCAAGTTTTTGGCGCCGTTGCCGGGGAGAGGTTAAATTAATTGCTTTTGTTATTGCCTCCTAAATTTGTTAGTATTTTTTTTTATTCTACTTTTATTCTTGAAAAATAATATATAAAAAAATTTTTTTTTTTGTCTTCAACGTTTTTTTTATTATCATTTTTTATTTCATTATTTGATAGTTTATTCATCATTATTATTTGTGGTATTTTTTTTATTTTTTTGAATTTGTTTATTAATGCATGGTCGACATTCGTTCTCTGTTGATTTGAAAGAATTTGATCCTGAGATATAGCGTACACTTAAGGCACTTAGAGCACAAGGAAAAATTACCAACACTTGTGAGGTTAAAATGGCTGAAAATCCACGAGCATTAAGGGAGTATTTTACTCCTAATATTTATAATTCACCAATAAGTAATAGACTACCTGAAATTGAGGCTAATCACTTTGAAATCAAAGCTTTTACTATTCAAATGTTACCATCTTTTTATAGGCTTGATTCTGAAAATCCTTATAAGCATATTGATGAGTTTTTAGAAATTTGCTCTACTTTTAAACTGACTAATGTAAGTGATGATGCTATTAGATTACGTCTTTTTCCTTTTTCTTTGAAGGATTAGGCTAAACATTGGTTGCACACACGTGAGAGAATAGGTACTTGGGCTGAGATGTCTAGGGAATTTCTAAAAAAATATTTTCCTATGGGTAAACTTACAAGGTTAAGGAGAGAAATCACTACTTTTTCCCAACAAAATAATGAACAACTTCATGAGAGTTGGAAGAGATTTAAAGAACTTCTTCGTAGTTGCCCTCATCATGAAGTCCCTAAATGGCAGCAAATACAAAGCTTTTATTCAAGATTAGATGAGAGAAGTTGCCAAATGATTGATTCATCTTGTGGTGGTACCTTTCTTCATAAAACTACATATGAGGTATGGGATTTATTTGAAAATTAGAGTGATAATTCACAACAACACACCACCTCCTCAGGAGTAGGTAAGTCTCGGCAAATAGGAAATAGAGGAATGTTTGAAGTTTCTCAAAATGTTAATCTTTCTGTGAAAGTTGATGCCTTATCCAAAAAGTTTGATCAATTGTTAGCTTTAAATACATTGCCTACTAATTCTACTAATGTGCAAAGTGTTTGTGCAATTTGCTCTAGTCCTTCTCATGTTATCTATGACTGTCCTAGTGCTTCACTATTTCCAGAATTTGTGCAGGAACAAGTCAATGCAACCCAAGGATTTCACAGACAGAATGACCCATATTCAAACACGTACAATCCAGGCTGGAGAAATCATCCTAATTTCTCCTGGAGGCGACAAGGAGGGGAAGTTCAATTAGGCCAACAACAATATCAACAAAACAGACAATCTGGTATGACTACTCCTCCTAGTTTTCAATCTCAAAGGTATGTAGCTCCTCATCCTCCTCAAAGTGGAAAATCTATTTTTGAAGAAAAAGTATTATCTTCTTTGAAAGGTTTAGAATCTATGACACAAATTCTACATTCACACACCCAATCTATTGCTAAGTTAGAAACTCAAATAGGGCAAGTAGCTAATGCCATAAGTAGAAGATATGAGGGTAAGCTTCCTAGTCATCTAATAGAGAATCCTAGAGCTAATTACCATGAGCAAGCTAATGCTGTAATTACTATTAGAAATGAGAAGTTGGTAGATAATAAAGTAGGGGAACCTATTAAAGATAGTGAGTCAAATAATAATGAAACCAAGGGAATTTCTATGACTAAAATTGAAAGGAAGATAGAGAAAGAACTAGCTTCTTCCTCCAATTTTAAGACTCTAGAATCGTCTCCTACGACTTCATATAAACCAAAGGTTCCTTATCCAGAAGCTTTATTGCCACCCCTACATCTTAGAAAGGATAATAAAAGGGAAGATATTGTAGAAACTCTCAAACAAGTTCAAATTAATCTTCCACTTTTAGAGGTCATTAAGCAAGTCCCATCCTATGCAAAATTTCTTAAAAGACATGTGTACTTTTAAAAGAAAATCTAAAACCAGTGTTTCTAAGAAAATCTTCCTAACTGAACAGGTGAGCTCTGTTTTGCAATATAACACTCCACCTAAATATAAAGATCCTGGTGTCCCTACTATCTCATGTCTTATTGGTAATCATAAAATAGATAGGGCACTCTTAGATTTAGGTTCTAGTGTTAATTTGATTCCATACTCTGTTTATGAAGAGTTAGGATTAGGAGAATTGCAACCAGCTGATATGACCTTACAATTAGCTGATAGGTCTATCAAGGTACCTAGGGGAAGGATAGGTAATGTTCTAGTTCAAATTGATAAATGTGTCTTCCCTGTAGACTTTGTAGTCCTAGATATGGAACCTGGTAGATCTTCTCAAAATCATATCCCCATTATTCTAGGTCGTCCCTTCTTGGCTACTACTGACGCCACTATTAATTGTAGAACTGGGGTTATGGATGTCTCTGTAATGAATATGAGGGTTAGATTAAATATTTTTAAAACTTCTTCACAACCTTCTATAGAAGATAATTCTGATTGCTATTTGGTAGAAGTAAATGATGAATTAATTGAAGAAACTCTACCTTTAATGTGTTCAAAAGATTATACTTTTTATTGAGAAAGAAAACCTTATCTGCACTGAAAATGTTAATTCTAATCTTGCCTGCATTGCTCCACCTGAAAACTCTTCTTTGATTGTGAATCATGAACTTAATATGAGAGAAATAGATCCTGGCTGAATGCAAAAGAATTAGGGAGTCTGGATGAAGACTTTAAAATTAGCGCTTTTGGGAGGCAACCCAAATTTTATTTATTTATTTTATTTTTAAATTTTTATTCTATTTTATTTTTATTTATCTTTTTATTTTTTTATCCCACTTGATTGGTAGAAAGGTATGAAATGTTTGTTTTGTAGGATAATAAAACAACTTATCATTATTATGGAGATTACAGAGATTGTTTACTACTCTTGCAGACATGCATTAATACTGCCTCTTCTACCAGGTTGTATTGTTCTTTTCTTTGTCTCTTCTCTACTCTTGGTACTCTTATCACATTGTGGACAACGTTGGGTCTAGGTGTGGGGGAGAAGATGCTTTTATTCTGATATCTACTATTTTTTAGTATTTTCGTTTTTTTTTCTCGTATTTCTTGTTCAATTATTTTATTTTATTTTATTTTATTTTATTATTCTACATTATTTTAAAAAAAATAAAAAATAAAAAACATGATTTCACATAAAGAATAATTCTTTTTTAGTTCCTTTAAAAATGTCTTACATAAGTTGAGAAAAATACTTATTTTCTTGTTTTTAAGTAGGGTGACGGACTTATGTTCTATATTTGTTATAACTTTTGCATGACTTACACTTGGGCACATGGGTCATTGTTAGTATTTAATAAATCCTTTACATTATTTTTGAGTTACATAAAGTTGGTGAATCTCTTCCCTACATTCTAGAACTTACTTGAGTACCTCTTGAGGCGAAATAGAAAGGTTTTCTCGATTTGACTCAGAGACGATGGTCATAGGCCTTCTTTGAATCGTTTGTGCCTTTCAAGCTTACCAAATTTCATAAATTTTTACCTTCGTACCCTTTTGAGCCTAAATGTTATATCTTTCTTTAAACCACTTAAATATTAACCCTTAATCTTGTAGAGAGTTTAATGCAAACTTCTAACTAGTGCTTCAATGATGGGTTGTTGTTTGTGTGTTTTGGAAAAAGAAGTTATCTTGACAAAAGGGAGAAATATATATATATATATATATGGCTTGTGGTGTTGAAAAAAAAAGGGAAAAAGACAAAGAAATAAAAGTCGATACATGATTGTTACAAGTCATAAGGTGCAAAGAAAAAATTCAAGAGGCCCGAATTTATAAATGTAAGAAAAAGAATGGCCTTAAATGATGAAATGCTGAGAAAAAGAAGATGGTAGCTGGTGAATGTATTACAGAAAAAAAAAAAAAGGGAGCAAAAACAAAGTTAGAAAGTTTGTCAAAATTTTAAAGTATCCATCTTCTTTGTAAGCTCTCTTTTCTTCGATTTTGAATTCCTTACCTTCGCTTGATAACCAATGCCCTAACCTTACATTACAAGCTTTAAAGTCCTACCTGATCAGAGTTGAGTTGAGAATCCTTGATTAGTGGAGAGAAGATACGAAGAGTGAGCCTATGGAATGAACTCTTGCTGAGATTTGTTCTCTATATGTAATTTGAAAATTTTATTTAGTATTTATTTTATACTCTCTTATGACTACGATTACACCTTACACAAGTTTTGCATTAGTTATGGGAGATAATTGAATATTCGTTTGTTTACTTGAGTTTAAAAATAAGAAGAAGAGTGCTTGTCTTGATAAGTGTGAGATCTTGTTAAATGGTACTTAATTGGGATTATTATATATCTTTTAAAAAGTTTATTGTTTATTTGACTTTGTGGGTATGTCGTCTGCAAACCCTCACGAGACCATACTCGTCCACTAAGGATAACTTAGGGGTTTAAAGGGCTTGTTGCACATGCTAAGTGCAATCGTGAGTCCTACGAAAGTGGTTAGTTGTTTTTCTTTTTATTCTTTATTTTTGCTTGAGGACTAGCAAAACTTAGGTGTGGGGGAGTTGATAGAGTCGATTTTTAATACAAATAAACACCTTAAGTTTTAATTATTAGCCTTTGAAAATATTTTATTTATTTATTAGTCATAATTATTATATTTAATTTATTTTATTTATCTTTGTGCAGATTTCTAAAAAAGAATGGAAAATAAAGATTCCATATTAAATTTGGTAAAGGGAAGCTGCAGTATTTGAATCCTTTAAGGATTAGGATTAAAACTTTAGCAGAATCCTTTAAGGATTAGAACTTTTGTATTTGAATCCTTTAAGGATTAGGATTTTGCTTCTCTTTTGTCTATGTATAGAAAAAAATACTGCAGCAGAAAAAATACTGCAGCAGAGAAAAAGACAGCCACAGGAGCTGAAACCAGAGAAATTCAGCAGCTGCAGAAAAATTCCAGCTGCTGCAGAAAAATTCCAGCACAGCAGCAGAAGAAATTCCAGCAGAAAATTCCAGCAGCAGAAAAGTTCAGCAACAGCAGAAAAATACAGCAGCTCCAAGTGAAGAAAAAAGCCATGATCTACTCCAAGAAATTGGTTCCTTCTTTCCCTTTAGCCATGAACTAAATTTATTTTTAGAATCTTGATGAAACCCTAGCCATGTGACTTTGGTTTATTTTATTTTTGGGAGATTTATTCTATTATTTATGTGATTGCATATCTTGGGATGTTATTGGTTTCATGCAATTAATTCTTTGTGATTGTTCTTGTAGAATAATTATTTGGGTTAATTGATATTTTTATCCATGCTTAATTCTTGTAGTCTTGAGTATGAGAGATATGTAATTTTTGCAAGTATATTGTGGGTTTTAGAAATGAATAGTTCATGCTAATTTTAGAGTATTTATGCCATATGAATGAATAAGTCATGCTAATGGTTAGATGGATTATGTCATGCATTTAAACACAATATATTTCTTTAGTGAATCGAAGCTTGTAGCCTAGATCACCACATAAATGTTTAATCTTTTCTCCTAAACAAAATTAAATCATTGTTATATAGGTTAGTGGTGGATTCAAGGTTCTAAATCATCTTCTTGGGTTAAGCTCCTGTTATCTTTAATTTAATTATTTTATTCATTAGTTTTAATTACTTTAGTAATAATTCTTAGATAACAAAATTTGATTCTTCTTTTTATAAAATTAATTTAGGAAGATAATAATTTAAGTAGTTAAGCCTTTTTTCTGTGTTTCGATACCCTAATACTTTCATATTACTTTGATCTTGTGCACTTGCAAGTATTGGGTTAAAACTTTGTTATAAAAATCTCGATCACTATACCTGTACATGCTCAGGAAAAAGAAAAATTAATCAACTTTTTATTAGTTGAATTTATTTTTTGCTTACCTAAGTATGAATTAGATGATGAAAAACTCTTTGTTTTTCTATCAATTTACTTGTTAAATTTTCTGCAATAAAAACTAATTCCTATATTCTTCAATAAGTCAAAAGTTCAAATACTTGCTGAAAATTCTGAAATTTCATCAAATTGTGTTGCGTTAGTCTTAGGTGGACTTGTCTGATCTGTATAATCTTCTTGTGAATTCTAAACTTGCATTAAAAAATGCCAAGTCTTTCTTTGATCATACTGATCACTTTCTGATTCATATAAATGCACTTTCCGATTTTAATATCTTTTGTGAAAAAGGTCAAAATGGATATGATTTTTCTTGTGAACTTCAAACTTACATCAAAAGGGTAAGTTTTTCATTGATCACACACACACATACACACACCACTTTTTGACTCAAGAAGCATACTTTAGTACCACATTACTTTGTTACGTAAACTATTATTGTGAAAGAAGACCTATATGTATCTAATCAAAGATGGGTACTTTATTTTACGATTTTATTGTTAACATTTGTTATTTTTATTGTAAGGCACTATGTAAGAAGAATGGTGACGTTCGTAAGAAATAAATAATTATGCATACTGGCTCTAAGGCAAACTGGATGAGAAGGGCTAAAATTGTAAATGTCTTTTCATTATATTATATTTTAGTTAACATTTGTGACTCAAAATATCTCTAATTATTTGATTTCTATTTTTAAGTATACTCAGATGGGACAGAAGCCTGAACGTGGAATAATTTATCTTGAGACTCATGTGAATAAAGATGGAACTCATGCCAATAATAAAGATAAAGAAATTTGTATAAGTTTTATGAGTTTTCATAAGCACTATTTTGAATTCCATTTGGCTTATCAGTATTTGTTATTTTCTATTTATTATTTTTAGGAAAATATTCAAAGTGGTTTAAGTCAAAGCACCACAAATGAATTGCAAATCTCTCCAAACGATGTTGTTGTTAGGGTGCTAGGAAAGGAGCATCCTGGAAGAGTAAGATGTTTAGGTCTAGGAGCTATTCCCACTACAGCATTCAACTAGACTACACATCATATGCATAGCTTGAGCTTTAATGGAAAGGATAAGAGAGGATGCTTTTTGCAATGCAATAGAAAATATGATGCAATCAACAAGAAGTGCAATGGCTTGTTAGAAGCATTCAAGTCATATATAGTAATGAAGGAGAGAGAAATTCCAGAACCTTTTGCAAGGTTTTTCAATCCTTCATCAGCCATGGTAAATCTAAAACTAATCTGGAAGCTTTTTTATTATTGGGTGATGAATTGATATTGCTGAATCAGAATTTGTCTGAAAAGTCTGAATCACTCACTATAAGCTTCCCTCTTATAGCATGTATGGTTGTCTTCCCCCTTGGATCAATTTCTACTGCTGTCTTGAGTGCATTTGGTGCTATAGTATTTTCGAGGCACATTTATGACACCGAAAACTTGATCAAAACTATTTAACATTTGGGCATCAGTCAATCTTTATCTTGATATCCTCAATTTGTTCCGTGCAATCCTGTTTTTCACTTGCTTTGTTGAACCGGCAATCTAAGAAGTGATTAGGGTCAACTTGCATCGGTGGATTGGAGTTTTTTTAAGTTTTTTGCTAATTTTTTATTGGTGATGGCCATTGTATGTATTGTTGGTTTTGGTTTAGATGTATTGTTAGTTCATAGTAGTCACAACTGTTTCTGTATTTTAGCTTCTTCCGTGTTCTTTATTCTTATTTACGATTCTTTTCTTCTGTTTAAGGTCGGATAATGCAGCTAGTAGACACGCGGATTCACTTGTTTCACGCAATGCAAGAAGATCTTCAGCTGGAAGTGCTCCAAGTAACATAAAATGCATAGTCATTATACATGTCAAAATGAATTCTAACATAAATTTCAATTGTTCTATTATATTTACTTGCACTAATTTCTTTTTTTTATGTTGATGGATTTTGTGACTTGAATAAATTTGTGTTAACCTTTTCTCTTTTTGTATTTTTCTCATTGTAAATTATGGATATAGTTTCAATTAAATTAGATATTGGCAAAAAATAAAAAAATTAGACATTAGCCAAAAATATGAAAAGAAAAGAAAATTAAAAAAGGTATAGTTTTAGCACCAGTTTATGAATAACTTGCGGCAGTTCTTGAAAAATGGCATAAATCATTTGGCAACATCGTAGTTTGCGAGTGTTTGTGTAACCGCTACACTAGTGTTTAGCGGAGGTTTACAACCGCCACTAAACGTAATAAAAACCGCCGCTATAAATATATTTTTTGTAGTGTTGGGTTTTTTCTGCATTTTAGAAAATTTCGTGCCTGTTTTACAAATTATATATTAAAAGAAACATTACCGACAGGATATATATACGTAGCAAACAAAGTTTAAAAAAAAAAAATAGAAACCGACGGCATCCTCCGTTAGTATAAGTTCTCGACATCACCAATGGTAAGAATACTGTCAGCCTTGTTGTCGGTAAACTCTAGAGACGAACTGTCGGAAAAGCCGTTATTATTCGTTTCCAATGAAAGATGGTCATCGGTTGCTGACAACCCACGGGAAAGAAATTTCTATCGGTAATATCGTTAGGAGTAGTAGGTATCGACGGGCAGCCGTTGGTAATAATTTTTACCGACTTGAGGTGGTCGACGGTCTTGCACCCGTCGAGTTGTCGTCGGTAATCATTTTGTACTGACATGATGCCGACAACGTTACCCGTCGTTATTTCCATGTCTCTTTGTAGTGTACTTTCTCTCACTTTTGTCAAAAAATTAATTTGAGTTTTTGAATATTTTAAGATTTTAAAGATAAGTTGGACAATTTTCATGGTTTTTGCAAGAAAACATCAATTTTGACGTAAAAATCGCATTAAAATGTGAAAAAAAATCTAAGTTTTATGAAAAAAGCCATACCAGGCACGAAGATGGGTCTACCATCACCCAGCCAAGCATAGCCTTTCAATGCCTTGCACCCAACCAAGCACAGGAACCCCACTCGTTGTACCCTGCCAAGCTTTCTCGTGCACGTTTCAAGTTCAAAAGCTTGGCTAGGTGCAAAGAGTAGGGTTCCTGCGCTTGGTTGAGCATAAGCCATTGAAAGGCTGGGCGTGGCTGGGCAAAGGTAGACCTATCTTCATACCTAATCCAACTCTTTTCATAAAAATTTATTTTTTTCATATTTTGGAGCGATTTTTACATCAAAATTGATGTCTTTTTGCACAAAATAATCAAAATTGTCCACGTTTATCTTTAAAGTCCTAAAAATTTTCCAAAACTCAAGTCAATTTTTGAAGAAAAGTGAGATAGGAGGTTAGAGAGAGAAAGTTCTTGAGGGAAATGTTTTTTGAATTTTTTCGCACGTTTCGTTTATTTTCCTACGCATTCTTTAGTGATACCCTTCTTTTCTAAGAAAATTTTAAAGGGTATCGATAAATGTGTGGGAAAATAAAAGAAACGCGCGAAAAAATTCAAATGAAAATCATTTTCCTCCCCCAACTTCTCTCTCTCTCTCTCTCTCTCTCTCTCTCTCTCTCTACACTCACTTCTCTCTCACTTCTTTCTACACTTTTTTGAATAATCTTGAAGATTTTAAAGAAAAAATGGATGATTTCGACAATTATAAAGATTTTGTAGGAAAAAAAGTCAACTTTCACGTAAAAATCGTTATAAAATGTTATAAAAATCAAATTTCGGCTGAAAGGCTGGGTCAGACACGGGGGTACTGGTGCCTAGCCCAGCAAAAGACTCTAAAGGGTTGCAACTGAGCTGGACGCGGATACCTACTTTTTACGATGGCTCAGCTTTTTCGATCGAAATTTGATTATATATTGTTATTTAGTTTATATTAGTATATTATAAATATATTAAATTATTTTGTTTATATTTATCTATTGTTAGATTTAAATATTTATTTTAGGGTATGAATTGTTAGTTTTTTAGTGGAGTTCTTTAGTTAATTTTGTTTTTTAGATAATTTTGTAAGATAAAGTGAGTTATTAATGTGATTGTTAGCTAACGTTTATAAATAGTTTTGTTTTTTAAATTATAAATATTGTGATTTAGTTTATATTTATAGTATTATTATTAAATTATTTAGTTTATATTTACAACTCTAAATTATAAATATTTATATTAATTGTTAGTCTTTTAGTTAATTTTGTATTATAATATGATTTATTAGTGTGAATATTAATGTTATATTTGTTTAGTTTATAATTAATTGTTGAATTTCTTTTTTCATAAGTAATTTTTTATTTTTACTTAATTTTTAAGCTTTATTGATTTTTTTATATATATTATTATTGTATGACAGCTTGATGTAGACGCAGATATATTTGAGGAATTTCCAGAACTGGAAGATTATGTATAGCATCGTCATTTGTATGAAACAGATGAATTATTTAAATCCAAAAATGATTTGGCTAAAGGGGCAAAAGCAAAAGCAATGGAAGTTCATACATATGTCATTGTTACCTGGTATGAATCTAAAAGTATTGTTTATCGTCGCCTATATTTTACTTTTGGTTGCGAATGTGGAAAGAGAAGGAAAAAGAAAACAAATTAGGTGATGGAGAAGAAGAAGAAGAAGAAGAAGAAGAAGAAGAAGAAGAAGATTTCCTATAAAGCGTAGGGGTTCTTATTGAACAAAGAAGTGTAATTGCCCATTTCAATCAAAAGGCTAGCAATTGCCTATTGAAGGACGATGGAATTAACGTACAAGATAGTAGGCATAACCATCAGATAGGTGTCTATTATCACGAGCAATATTCTTAGGCCGCAAGGATGACAGAGGAACAGTTAAGGGTGACTGCGGGAATTTACTAGGGCTAATATGACACCTCATAATATATTGGTTCATTTCCGAGGAAGGTTCAGGATTGTCCCGTTAGGTATGTTTACTTTAATTATTTAACATTAATATGATTTTATATCATTTATATAATTTTTTTAGCATTTTAATTATTCAATTCATATAATTCTTTTTTTTGCAATGCTCAGACTATTTATAATGGACGTGTCAAGATGAAAAAGGAGAGGATGAGTGGACGTAACATAGTAGAAGAAGTATGATATTGCAGTTCTGGAAAAGGATATATCTTTATTGGAGAAACTGTGATGACACGAATATGCTAAGCGATATTGTTGTTGCGTACCCACTATCCATTGCTATGATGAATACATGATCATATATACTTATAATGGACTTGACGTAGAAAACAAACAATTGAGTTCCTATAAAATTTTAGCAGTTTATAATTATATGTATATTGCCATGTTTGATTTTTATGTTAGTATGTCAGTTGATTTTTTTAGATAGATACTGTTTTTATTGTTTGTTGTTTTTTAGTATGTTATTAATTTATTTTTTATGTTAAGATATTAATATTATTTGAAATGAATCCGTATAGTTTTAGGAGTTTTTAAAATATGTTGTTTATAAGGGTACGTATATTGTTATGTTTGTTTTTTAGTTGTCTTTTATGTTAGTATGTTAGTTGAGTTTTTAGATGTTGTTTTAGTTGAGTTCGTATTACAATATGTATTTACGTTTTTTATATCAAATATTTATTATGTTAATTTGGTATGATATGCCATTACTTGAGGCTATTGTGATGATTCTTACGGGGAAAATTTCACCATAGATACTGTGTTCATGAATGAACAGGTTGAAACTTATCAGTGGATGCTTGAGGAGATTAAGAAATTATGTTTCACAACTGAAGGACCTGTAGTTATTATAATGGACAATGAACAGGTATGATACACATGATCTCTGTAGCTTTTCGATACTTTTTACCACATATTCTGCAGGAGACTCACTGCCAAAAATGTCGAAGGAAAGTTAAATCTATTGATTAAATTGAGAGAAAAAAATCGAGTTCTTCATAAATACAACTTAGCGATTATTAATTGACTCAAATACTGTTGGAGAGTTACTGAGAAATTGGAACTTTTGAAGACCAAGTGGCATAAGTTGCCTAGCTTTTTCGGATACTTATTTGATGAGTGGTTAAATACGTGTCCCCACAAATTCGTGAGGGTTTGGACGGGCCAGATTTTACACTTGGGGTTGATTGCGGATAACATGTATTAAAGACATGGCTATAAACATGAGATGGTTGATTTAGATATAATATTCTTGAAGATTGACAGTTTGATTGAGGGACAGATTGCTCGTGCCTGGCGGGATATCATGGGATATCTGCCATGGTGAGTAGACAGGATTTATAGCTCTTTATTACCTACGTATACGCATCTGAGATTACAGAGACATTAAGGACTTGCCCGAGATCGCCTAAAGACAAAGGGGCATACTGTTCTCACTCAATTTCCATTTATTCAGTATCTTTCTCCGAGTTAAGCTAGCCACTATCAATTAGTGGGCAACTTGCTTCGGCTGCTTGACGGAGTGATCCTTTCGGACGTGCTCTGGGTGCTTTCCTTCCGTGAGAGCGCTTCGCGAAAGAATCGTGTGGCGTGCTGAAAGGTTACGTTTGATCTTTAGAAGATTAGGCACAAGTCGAGGCCAGAAAGGATAAATCAATGCAATTGAAGCAAGTAATGGAAGCCCCAGAAAGCAAGATGGATATTCGTTAAGACAACGTTGGCATTCCTGAATGAAGTATAAGGATGATGTAAATTCAAATCCAGTGTTACCGAAGCTTTGCTATAGTGTGAGTCATTTGGCAATAATGGTTATTACCACAGAGCTAAAAAGAACCCGAGAGATCATGGCTGGCCATGATCTCCCTTGTGCATGCAGGTTCATTAAAAAGCACCAAGGTTACATCCCTCTACATTTGTTTGATGTTCACTCTTTCTGGAGATCTCTTATAAAAAATGGCGAATTGGTAAGCGCTGACAAGTAATCGTCTCAACCGTTTGATATGGATCAATTGGCTATAGCCTATAATCCACTACGTTCAAACTGCCATTGTCGGTGAACATTGAGTCCCAAAAATGGAAAGGATATAGGCTGCTGATCTAATCTCTGTGCTAAGCTGACTAATATAACCAGCAGCTGAAATGTCTGCCCGTGGAATCCCACGCATAGCACACTAGTAGAGCCTACAACCCTACCAAAATCCCTACTCAGCATCTGCACATTCTCCTCCCCACTGAACTCCGTGCAAATAGCATCACCGTATGCTAGTATACTGAGTATGAAATCAACGTCGTGAAGTGTAACAGTCATTTGCTCAAGTGGCATGTGAAAAGAGTTGGTATCCATATACCACATCTCGAAAAATGCACTAAAAAACAATGAATGTGAGTGCTGGAAAATGCAGAACTGCAGATGTATATCTCCTGATGTAACTGTCGTCTTCCTCACAAAATCGCTACTCGGTGTCGACGACGTAAGTGCAGTGTGGCATGAACAAATCTTCAACACAGGCCGTTTCTACATATATAATAATACAAAACCTTAATTAGATAAGTTGTTACATGAGTTTGAAAAAATTACAAAACACATTTATGGATTCATAGGAAATTAAATCATATGTATTATAAATATAATATTTACCTGTCCACTCTATATTGCTGCTGCTATGTGTCCACTGTATGATAGATGAATATCAGGATCCTATGAACCTCTAGGGATAGGTACTCTCTGCTCCCAAGAATCATCATGCCTCTAGACCTTCGCATTCTTTCTGCTACCATTCAAGGAATCAGTAGGCACGGTGGAGGACCGGATTTCCCGAGCTTTGTAGACCAAGACCCCGTAATGATTCTTGCGGCATTTCTTGTGGCAGCCATAAAACTAGCTATAGGTACTTTCCCCCCTACCTGGCCTACGACCCGATGCCGACGTAGGAACCTCACTCTCAGCCACGGCATCTCTTCCCTCCTCATCTACTTCATTCTCTTCTCCCTCCTCCATATCTACCTGAATATCCCATAAATATCTCCCTACATGAACTGACACCTCACGACCCTCATCTCCTCCTAACTGAATTGAGGTATCACCACCCGTATAGGAAGCAGAAGCAAGTCCTGTAGATATGATATAATAGCTCTGGTGGCATATGGGATTGGTGACGGGACCCCTCTCATAATATTGTTTACGAATGAGCCCCCAACTATGCATCTCTAATCTTACGACTATCGATCGGATGCTGGTAAATGGTGTCATGGAAAACAGTCCGAATATCAGATGAAGATGACTTGAAAGGTAAAGGTTGTGAAGATGATAATGGCTCATATGGTATCTTTCTCTACTTCTCTTCCCCCATCAAATGATGCCCTAGACAACAACATTGTTGATCCTCCCTCCCACGTCTCTCACCCTCTAGTGATGTAAGGAATCCTAAGAATGTTTGATACTTATATATTTAATGTTTCTTTGACGTTTTATGGATGTTTTAGTTTATGGATATTTTATAGGTATGAACACTTTGAACATCAAGAACAACTCTACTTCAAACTTTAGAAATCTTTTCTCTCTTTCTTCTTTATCAGGTACATTCTCCTTGAGGGTCTTGAACAATGCTTGATAATACAGAAAATAATGTACATCTCTCTTCAAATATTTATTGCTTTATATACTTGTTAGAATTCATGCATTTATGTCACTACTCGTTCCTTATGCTACTGCAACCACTTTTTCATATCGCATTTTCTATGCTTTTCTTTTCACCAACAAACAACTGCCTTTTTAGCAGATTCCCTGGAAATAATAAAACAAATACAAAGAACTGAATCATATAAAATTGCTTTATCTTTATTAACCATTTCAGAGTACACTCTTTGATCTAGTCTGCTAATTTTCTTCCATCTGTCATCTTAACAGCTGCAAAGGTATGTACTGGTCCCCCAAATCTCAACTAAGTATTTGTACTTTGATTCAGTATACAGTAGCTCTTTTCTCATTAAGTAGCTTCACAGATCAAAACAATTCTTAGCTTAAGAAATAAGTAAAGCTAACTTTTGTTACTCATCAAAACCAATCAGGCTAATGATTCCTTGGTTGGGATTTTTTTAACTAAGCTTTAAACCTAATACTTGCAAGCGCACAAGATTAGTGTAATACAATAGTATAAGGGTATCAAACCATAGAGAAAGACTTAACTTCTTAAATTATTATCTTCCTAAATAAATTTTATAAAAAGAAGAATCAAATTTTATTATCTAAAAATTATTCCTAAATTAAGTAAGACTAATAAATAAAATAACTAAATTAAAAAAATAACAAGAGCTTAACCAAAGAGATGATTTAGAATCTTGAATCCACCACTAACCTATATAACAATAATTTAATTTTATTTAGGAAAAAAGAATAGACCTTTATGTGGTGATCTAAGATACAAGCTTCGATTCACTAAAGAAATATATTGCGCTTAAATGCATGACATAACCCATCTAACCATTAGCATGACCTATCCAATTCTACGATATAAATCATCTAAAATTAGTATGAACTATTCAATTCTAAAACCCAAAATATACTTGCAAAAATCACATATCTCTCATACTCAAGACTACAAGAATTAAACATGGATAAAAGTACCAATTAACCCAAATAATTATTCTACAAGAACAATCACAAAGAATTAATTGCATCAAACAAAGAAATATCCCAAGATTTGTAATTACATAAATAATATAATGAATCTCCCAAAATAAAATAAACCAAAGCTACATGACTAGGGTTTCATCAAGATTCTAAAAAAAAAATTAGTTCATAATTAAAGGGAAAGAAAGAACCAAATTCTTGAAGTTGATCATGGCTTCTTTTCTTCTTTAATGATTACCGCCGCTTCCTTGATTTTGCGCTAAGGACTTCTTTTTTTTTTTTTTTTTTTTTTGGTGGTTGTCCACCCTTCTTGTGTGGCTCTTCTATATATAGACAAAAGAAAGGCAAATTTCTAATCCTTTAAAGATTCAACTAAATTCCTAATCCTAAAAGGATTCAACTAAAATTCCTAAATCTTAAACGATTCAACTACTGCAGCAGGTAATATGCTTTATTATTAATATTTTTTTATCTTCTCTTCTCCAATGACCATGCGAACTCTTTATTCCTTTTACTAAATTTAATATGGAATCTTTATTTTCCATTCTTTTTTAGAAATCTGTACAAAGATAAATATAATAATCACGATTAATAAATAAATAAATAAAATATTTTCAAAGGCCAATAATTAAAACTTAAGGTGTTTATTCGTAATAAAAATCGACTCTATCATTCCTTGAGCCAATATTCTCCCCCTTTTTGATGAGTGACGAAACCCTTATTTAAAAAAAATAAAAAAAAATCCCCCATGAGCATAAAACATAAAATAAAAAGCAGAAAAATAATAAATATCCCCCTGAGCACAAGGCAATAAAAAAAATCTCTCTTTTAGCAAGTGATCATCTAATTAATGTCCATATACTAGAAGAACCATAATACAAATCACTTAAAATCTGAAGTTCTAATAAACGGAGACATAAACGAAGTTCAAATGAAGTTTTAACAAATGGAGACAGAGATACAGAATCAAGGACATAGATTAAAGAGAAGGATCAATCAAGAAAGAAAGATCAACAGATAAGTTCATCCAAAGAGAAAGATTAAACCCCCAAATCTTCAGCTAAGTATTTGTACTTTTATTCACTACACAGTAGCTCTTCTCTCATTAAGTAATTCCACAAATTAACAATTGTTAGCTTAAATAAGTAAAACTAACTTTTGTTTACTCATCAAAACTAATCAAGCTAATGATTCCTTGAGCCAACACTATAGAGTTTTTGAAAGGTAAAGATCAACATTCCTTTGTTGTTGAATGCCATCAAACACTTTCCATGACATGCAAAATTTCTCAATGAGTTATGCACCAAAAAGAACAAGTTGAAGAATGATGAGAAAATCAGAGTTGGAGAAGGCATGTTACCAATAATTCACAAGAAGTTGCTAGAAAAATGCAAGTACCCAGATATGTTTACAATCCCTTGTGTAATTGGCAATAATTATATGGAAAACGTCATGCTAGAGTTAGGAGTCTCCATTAATGTTTTGTTACTTTCAATCTATCAGAAGTTGAGTTTATGATTAAAAGGAAAAAAGAGTAATAATTCAATTAGATGATAGATCTAGTTCTTATCCCATGGGAGTAGTGAGGATGTTTTTTGTAAAAGTAAATGAGTTAATTTCTTGTAGACTTTTACATTATTGATACTCGTGATGAATCTTCTTCTTCTTACATTTTACTTCTGAGATCTTTTATGAAAACTGCAATAACAAATTGATGTGCATAGAGCTATTGTTTCATTAGAATTTGATAGGGAGGTGGTTGCATTTAATATTTTTTATGCAATGAAGGTTCTTGAAAATATTGAGTCTTTATATTTTATTAACGATTTTTATTCCATGGTACCTTTGAGTAGGATTTTGAGAATGATGTAGATTTAAAAATTCTTGATAATGTAGGGCATGCATATGACATGAAGTGTCACATTTGGATCCTTCCTTTCTACTTCCAACATCTCAAAAATAGATTTTTAACAAGTTCTTAAATAGGAGTTGGGACCCTTACCCAAGCATTAAAAGTACATGTATTTGAGGGATGAGAAATTTTACTGGTGATTATTGCAAATGATCTAACACTAGACCAAGAAAATAAACTTTTGCAGGTTCTGAAAAAATACAAAACAACAATTGGATGGACTTTGGCAACCATCAAAGGAGTTAATTAGTCCATCAATACGCATGCATCGAATCTTGTTTAAAGGAGCAAAACTTGTAAGAGAATTCAAGCGGAAGCTTAACCTAGCAATGAAGTTGTCAAGAAGGAGATGTTAAAATTTTTGGACCATAGAATGATTTAAATAATTATTGTGCAACTCCAACAAGATAAGGAAAACATTTAATTTTAATACTCCTTTAATTTATTAAAATTACACATTTTTTGAATCCGAAAAAGCACATTTAGAAGACATAATATAAAATGGAAGTAGAAATTAATAATATTGAATCTCAATATTTCAATGGAGTACATTGCAGAAAGCTTAAACAAAATTAAGTATCCTAATCTTTAGTAAATAGATTAAGCAAAAAAAAAAAAGTCTTTAGTAAATAGTATTCTCTTTGCTTGTTTTTACTTATCACATCCTATTAATTCTTGCTAAGGATTAAAATTCTATTATGATTAGGATTATTATTGTTGTTAGGATTTCTATCTTCTAATCCATATATATTTAGTTTATTAGTTTCCTAATTATAGTTGGTTTAGGATTTCCTAATTATAGTTGGTTTAGGATTGGTCACACATGGTGACAACTATATAATGTACATTTTTTTACAATAATAGACAGAAAACATAGATTGTTTTCCCCACTGGAAACTTTCATGGTCTCAGAGCCAGTTGTTGGGTTGCCAGAGTTGGGCCACCCGCGTAGATGTCCAATCCTGCAAAATTCCACGCACTAGATGTCCATTCCAGGGTGTGAGGGGGTGTGTTGAGAATCCCACATCGGCTAATTAAAGAAAATAATTACAACTTATAAACACTTGGGCAATCCTCCCCTCTTGAGGTACCTTTTGGGGTGAGTTAGGCCCAAGTCCAAGCCAGTCAACAGAAATACTTGGTACAAGGAAAAGTACTCTAATTAAAAAGGTTCCTGCTCGACTACAAGATTTTGATTGTAATGCTATGTGGAAGACTTCTATATCCCATTCCTCTTTTGCTCCCTCATCCTCTTCGGACCTCTCAGGTACGTCTCTTTACCCTATAACACAATTTGTGGACTATAGAAAATTTTTTCCTTCACACAGGCATTTTTTAGTATCGGTAGACACAGAATCCGAACCCACCACCTACTCTAAAGCAATATCTAATCCTCTTTGGCGCGCCGCTATGCGCCAAGAAATTGATGCACTCAAAAAGAATGGCACATGGTCTTTAACATCCTTGCCTCTTGGAAAACGTGCTCTAGGGAGTAAATGGGTCTTTCATATTAAGTACAAAGCAGACGGCACCATCGAGCGATATAAAGCCCGCTTGCTGGTTTTGGGAAACACACAAATGACAGGTATTGACTTCACGGACACATTTGCCCCAGTTGCTAAAATGGTCACAGTTCGCACTTTACTTTTTGTCGCTACTGCTCGAAATTGGCCTATTCATCAGATGGATGTCCACAATGCGTTTCTCCGTGGAGATTTACAGGAAGAAGTTTATATGCGACCGCCACCTGGTTTTCAGCCCTCTTTCCGAGGACAAGTCTGTCTTTTGAAGAAATCTTTATACGGCCTTCACCAACCTCCTCGGTGCTGGTTTTCAAAACTAACTGCCGCTCTTCGTAAGTGTGGCTTTTCTCAGTCTTATGCAGATTATTCTCTCTTTACATACTCTCCCGGAAATATTTTTTTATGTGTCCGCATTTATGTGGATGATTTACTAATTACTGGAAATTCACTATCCACTCTCAATAAATTCAAAGCTTCCTTGAATAAGTGCTTTCATATGAAGGACTTGGGTCCTTTCAAATATTTTTGGGTATTGAAATTGTTGGGTTTATTTTTATGTCAACGAAAGTACACTTTGGAAATTCTTTCTGAAACTGGTTTGTTAGGGGCCAAGCCAGTATCTACACCTATTGAACCCAATCATCAGTTAGCCAAGGATACTGGATCTTATTTCGATAACCCAGAACGATACTACAGACTCATTGGTAAGCTGATCTACCTTACTCTTACACGACCTGATCTCGCTTACTCTGTTCACACGCTCGCTCAGTTTATGCACGCTCCTCGCCAAGCTCATTGGGATGCGGCTATCCGAGTTGTTCGATATCTCAAAGGGAATCCTGGTCGTGGTATTCTTCTTCAGTCTAATTCTCCTCTTGTCCTGATTGCATACTGTGACTCCGAATGGGCCATATGCCCCATTACTCGGCGTTCTGTTACCGGCTATTTTATTTCACTCGGTGGTTCTCCTGTTTCTTGGAAAACAAAGAAACAACGTACCGTTTCTCGCTCTTCTGCTGAAGCTGAATATCGCTCCATGGCGATGATTTTATGTGAACTAAAATGGTTATCTAGCCTCCTTCGTGATCTTCAGGTGCCTATCACACGCCCCATTTTATTACACTGTGATAATCAAGTTGCTCTTCACATTGCTAAAAATCCTGTATTCCATGAATGTACTAAATATATTGAAATTGATTGTCATTTTATCCGTGATGCATTTCAAGACGGATTTATTTCTCCTTATTATATTCAAAGCGAACACCAGCCGGCCGATGTTCTCACTAAAGCTCTTCATCCCACTCATTTTCATCGTTTAGTTTCCAAGTTGGGCATTTCAGACCTTCATGCTCCAATTTGAGGGGGAGTGTTAAGGATTAAAATTCCACTATAATTAGGACTATTATTAGGATTTATATCTCCTAATCCATATATATTTAGTTTATTAGTTTCCTAATTATAATTGGTTTAGGATTTCCTAATTATAGTTGGTTTAGGATTGGTCACACATGGTGACAACTATATAACGTATACTTTTTTACAATAATAGACAGAAAATAATAGATTGTTTTCTCCACTAGAAACTTTCAATTCTAGTGTTTTCTATTATTTGTCACATTATTAAAATAATACAAATTTTAATAATTTTTTTTCTATTGTACCTGAAAAAAACAAATGTTAACTTTTTTAAATCTTTTAACATTAAAACTTATAAAAATAATAATAAACAGATATTCATTAAATAGCATTCTAGTACATATAAGAAAAAATATCTAAATTCTTATACTCCTTAAAGTATATAATGTCTCAAGTATGTAAAAGAACAAGGAGGTAGTACAACAATATTTGCACTGATCCAAAAAACAAAAAAAAAAAAAAAAAAACAACGTTTGCAATTCTCGAGAAAATCATTTGCCATTTACCATAAGTATGTGCTTCGTTCATTAACAAAGTAATTAATGCCTATGACCCGGTACTCGCACTATATATAATTAGCTTTTCTTTTTCTTTCTTTTTTTCTTGATTGAGAAGTAACTATTAACTAGTACTTGAACTTGATTTCATCCTTTTTATCGATTCATCCCTCCATGAGAAATTGGAGGAGCCATTGTCACCCCGCGATTTTGTTTCTCCACATTTCCATGCCATCCTAATAATAAGTTAACAAATTTTCAACAAATAGTATTGTGAAATTAGTTTTAATAAAAATTATCAATATATATATATATAGACCGAAAATATGAAAAGATAAATATTATAGATACCAATTGACATATCAAATCCCCGGTTTTTTAGCTCACGGTACTCTTGACACAAGGCACAAGGCTCACAGCAGAAATGAACAAGACAATCTGCACATGGGCTTTCTGGCAACATGTATTCCTTTCTCATCCTTTGACGATAGAAACAAGAATATATACATGCACAACCTGTGAAATACGCCAAGAGCCCATAGAGCGCTCCACTCGCTCCACAAGCTGCAACACCAAAATATAATTGCAATCATTTTTCTCAACATTTTTTTATATTTTTTATTTTAACTTTTAAAAAGTACCTATTAATATTGTTAAATAAATTTTTAAAAAATAGATATTGTGATTTACAATAAATTTAGGTGTTGCATTTTTTTTATACAATCTTTTATTTAATTTTATTATATACGTAAAAAATTATCAAACTGTTAAAACAACCTCACTAATATGAGACTGAGTGATTTAGACCATTAAAATATGTATATATTTTCTAATATATTTTTTAGTACGCACCTTTAGTAATTTTATTAATATAATATAAAGAATAAAAGATAAATCTTAAATTCTAAAAGTTAAACTTTATGAGAAGCTATTATTAAAAAAAATATATTAAAAAGTGTACTTAGATAATGTACTAGACAATTCCATTTGCTATTTTGATGATGTAGTTTTTAAGTGTTCAAAAAAATTTTATGTATTAAAAGAATAAGATAAAAATTATGTATGAAAACAAAATATGTAAAATTTGTAATAAAGCAAGCTTTTTCAAAAGTTTTGTTTCTTTACTAATTTTTTTTTTAACAAGAAAACCTCAAGAACCGAACCTAAAAACTATTTTGATTACTTTAAAAAAAAAAAACTAAAAACAGCTAAGAAATGGGTGACTTTATGATTACTTACAAGTTGATCCCTTGTCTACAATTTCCGCAATTTGGCCGAAGGTTATGCAAGGGCACCAAAATGTTATGCAACCTGCAAATTAAAAAACGGGTTCAGAAATTATCAAATTAAAAAGACGGAAGAGATGGTGTTTCATTATTCTTCTTCTCTAGCAGTCGGAAAATAAACAGTTAAGACATAAATATTTGAACGAGTCACCTAATATAAATATTAGGCCATCGCACATATTCAGTTCTACAAAGCGTCCCCTCATCAATTTTGGACCTAATATAAATATTAGGCATTCTGGACATATTCAGTTCTATAAACCGTACACTCATCAATTTTGCACATAATGAAAATGTGTTGAGAATTCTACTTAGCTAGCTAGTAAATATATTATCACTTTTTATAAATCTCAATAATTCTTATACTCCAAATAAGATATCTTGTAACAATTTTACTTTTATAATATTTTTAATTTGATATATATTATTAATAAATTTTAAAAAATAAATATTATAAAATAATATGTTAAGAGTATATATTACTGGAAACGTTATTTATTATATATAGGTGCTGTTTAGGGGTGAAATTAGAGGCAAGATCAAATTTTCAACATAAATTGATTAAAAAAAAAAAAAAAGCTCTTACAGTTGGAGACATCAGAGCCACAGTCACAGAGTCCTGACGACCAATACCCAGCTGGAGTTGTTGCTTGAAAGTGAGGTGGTGGAGGCGCCGGAAAACTCTCAATATTGGTGTAACTCTGCGTGGAGACAGGAATTCCGGTGGCAGGAGCTGGCTGACCATAGCCATAATTAGCTGGGGGTGGCGGCGCTGAAGGTGGTGGAGATTTCATAATATCATGTGTGTTAGGGGGATACATATATATATATATATATATATAGTAATTAAGTCCTATACGAATTGAATGAATAAAAACTGAATTACCAAATATGTGATGAAATTTTTATGGTTTATAAGTAATAATCTGAAGAAGGAGGGTGAATGGATTTATATAATGCAAAAAGATTGAAAGTGTCGAAGTTAATTAAACGCATAATTTGACATTTCTACAAAAGAAAAAATCCTTCCTCCAACGCGTTTGGTATTTATGGTTTAGCGGACAAGGTCGACTTAACACGTACACGCCATCTGTAACAAACTACTCCTTGTAATCCTTGAGGTTTGACTCACTTCACCCATTAAAAAAAAATTATATATTGTTTGACTCACTTGGAAAAAGCTTCCAATTGTTTATTAAATTCTAGTCACCTCCGCTCCACATATCATCGGTTATGGAATTCGAAATCTTTCCCCTGTCGCAATACTCCAATTCTCACTCCATCTAGAAAATATAGTTGAAGGTTGAGGTATCGTAACGATGGGAATAAATTATCGACTTCTCTTCTACTTAGATTCAATTTCTATATTTTAATAAATATTGATATAATAGAATATATTTCATTTAAGATTTGTTCAACTCATTAAAACAACTTTAAATTTCAAAATATGACTGAAGGTTCAAAAGATTCAATTCATTTCATACTCTTTTCAAGAATTGATATCTTGTCTTCCATCCTATACACGAATCATATCCTTCAGTTACAAACCTTGTTAGCATCTTTACAAATCATATCAACTCAGCACGCTATACCATCCATCTCGACATCCGTTGTTTCAGTTTCTCGACCCTAGTTTACTATGCCATAATTTCCTTCTCAGTCTTTTCCTTCTAACATGGCTGCTGGAGATATTCTTTCTTAAAGGAATTCTTCTCTTCCTTAGACTCAAACCATTCATGATCTTTTCAATCAAACCTTAGCTCAAATGACTCCATCTACTGGTATTCCCGATGGGGGATGGGACTTTAATTGAGTCTTATGTTTGCGTACTGTGCTAGTCATTTTACTCATTTAAGCTCGAAAGCTGTGATAGTTCTTCTATTCCCATAAAACATATGATGTGTTTCACCTCTCAGATGTACGTGTGCAATGCCTCGTACAGTACATGTTGGCGAATGTTTCCCTGTTTACTAACCAGGAAAGCTTTAGCATGGTACACTCATCTAACAACAAGAAACATTGCTTGTTTCAAGGCTTTGGGAGAAAATTTATCTTCCTCAATATATTTTTCAACCTACTTCAGATTTTCTTCTCAGTGTTCGTCAAAGTCCTTCGGAGTCTGTTAGAGATTTCACTGCCCAGTTCAACCAGGCAGCCTAAGAAATTCCCCAGGCTCTAAAAAGGAATATATTCAAGCTTATCGGCATGGACTGACAAATCCTACTTTTTAAGGAAACTAGCATAGAAGGAACTTATCAACATTAACACTCTTTTGACAAAAATTCAAAAGTTCATTTGAGCTGATATTATGTGAGGCGGAAAATGTAGCTAGATAATGAGGTTAAAACATATCAACGTAGTAGATATCAAATCAAAGCCCAAAATTTTAGATCACTTGGGTCCCCACAAGCGTAATCTCCCTAAATATGATTACACCCCATTGCGTGTTTCTCGATCAGAAATTCTGCAACAGGTGGAGTCTTTAGGGATCTTAGAAAAACCTGCAAAGATGTTGTCTCCCTCAGAAAAAGAAAGAAAGGGAAATATTACATGAATGCTTGGAGGATTCAAATCCAAGAGAGAGTTAGAAGAATGGTCGAAATAGAAACAAACCAGAAATTCTTGAATTTCTAGACTAGTTTTGGAAGAACTCCAACTTTGGGCCTCTAAAGAATTCAAATGAACAAATGACCTCATAAAGATTGTAAAAAACTTCTTGTGGTTTCTATAATTGTATGGCTCATTCGTATATAAGCTCATTTGGATATCCTATGGTCCGTCTTAAACTGGATATTCTACATTTGATTTCTAAGATAGTACATTTCGGTAAAATAGCCATAACCTGAGTTATAGGAGCTCAATTGAGTTGATTCAAGATTCATTAGAAAGCTAAAAGAAGATCTACAACTTTTGTGAAGATACCAAGAGCCGATTCGAAAGTTTTGAAGGTCAAACAAAGGAAAATCTTATCCTACCGTGCATTCTGTCAAAGAACCACCCCCTTGACCACAACTTATTGGTTGGACAGTAGGTAGACCTATTGTGGACAGTAGGTCTCGACTGGGAGCTCTTTTTGTGCTTTAAAGAGTATTTTGACTTATTAACTTAGTTTCGTAGCACCTTGACTTGTAATTAAGTGGCATAACACGCCCAATATTTTTCTTTAAGCTAGTTTAGGAGCTAGGGTTGGAATTAATCACTAGGAGGGGGGGGCCTATATATACTCTTTTTCAGCCTGTTTTTAAGGCATTGAATGAAATATGAATATAGAGGGAATTTTGCAGCCACCAAGGTTTAGTTCCTAGGGTTTTCTTTAGCTTGTTCTTCTTCCCTTGAACTAGAGTAGTTCATTGGTTGATTGAGCAAGAGATTCTTGAATAGATTTTTAGGAGCTCTTTGTCTCATCTCTTTAAAATTCTTAATCATCTAGAGGTATTAGTTCTTTAGCTAATGTTGCTAGTTGTTAGGTCTTCTTTAGGTAGGGAATAGGTGGGGTTTATTAACTCTTGTTGATTTCTTCATAGGGGAAAGATTGGAGGCTTTCTATTGGAGGGCTTAGGGCTTATCATGAAGTTTGACCATTTCCTCTCAAATCCTCAATTAAAGAGAAGATCATTGGGAAAGAAATGAGCTCAATCATCCATTAAGATGAGTTCATACCATTTGAGCTTCCCCGTAAACAATTTAAATTAAAGAGTCCGGGCTCCCCCATAAACAATATAAATTAACAGTTTAAGAAACAAAGACTTTAAAATTACCTTTTAAAAACATATTGACAGAGTTTCTGTGATACCCCCAACCTTGCCACTAGGTCATCTGTGGCTGAGTAGGGTATCTGTGTGCCTTTCGGCACTAAACTATAAGTCTAAAGAAAACCAGAACATAACCCCCTGGACAACACTTAGAAGTATATATACAATATGCAGCAGAAAACTAACTAATCTGAACACTTCAAGGATGCTCAAAATACAGGGTTACAAAAAACTTCTTATCTTATGATAATTCCGATACAAAGATAGAAATACTTTACAAACGGCTCGAGTACAAGAAAGCACAATAGAAACATATGTCCTTCCGGATAGACTCGAACTAAAACTCCACGCCTAGAACTTTAGCAGTTTACTATATCTCTAACCATCCTAAGTTAATCTGAGAATAAAACATGATATGGAAAAACGTGAGCGTGAACGCTCAGTGAGTCCACGTGTGTGTGCTGTAGTGATCTCTTTAAAACAATGATGATGCAGATTCACAAAACAGTTCATACAATGTTATAAGAAAATATTTTCTTTTATTATTTTAACAAAACTGATGCTTGAACCTACATGAGGGTTTCGAGCGCAGCTGAGAAGTCTGAACGAATCAAGACACATCAGTAGCTTCTACGCCCAAATTTAAAAGAACATGTAATGCAACAGTTGGGCTCCACGGACAAAGTCCGGATCCCGTAACGAGGTCATCATAATCAAGTTCCGGCATCTCGTAGTCAATACCAGCCAAACACCATACGAGCGCTCGATTACCAAACAACCGCACTCCCATATCACAGGTCAAAACATAAGGCGACAGACTCTTAGGGCACCTACCAGGTCAGCCTTGGGACCAACCTCAGTGTCGAGCCCCTCCTGACTCTCCACTGGGCAATCGAACCCCACCGCAGAGTATGATGCGGTGTGCATGTAGACCGATTGGGCCACACCCTCCGCGGTCTATGCTCCTCTTCAAGTATATCCACTCTCCCGAGTCTGAAACGTTCACACCATCGGAAGAGGCCCTCGTACGGGGGACTAGCCACGTACAGTGCAATCCTCTTACACTTCCAAACACAAGATCATAACCAGAATTGAAACTCTGTTCGGAATGGGAGTTTTTCATATGTATTTGTAAACAGAAAGGCCATTTGCTCTACCTTCAGGACAGAATCAGGTCATGAATATTTTCAACAAAAATCCCCTTCCGCCAGTCCCCACATGTTTATGTAAATTTCACAATTATGCCAATGCTAGGCCTATATTCATGCATATCGAAACATGTAACTATTCAGGACCAAAGCATTCTCCAGCTTATGCAGATTTTACAAACATGCCATGTTTATTCATGCATGCCAAATCATATAACTTTCCAAAATCAAAGTATTTTCCAACCTATAACTATTTCCAGGAAACCCGTATACAGACTAATTCTTTTTCACAACAATAATAATCTGTTTTAAAAGGACAACACCTATATGGAGCATTGCTCCCTATGCATTTCTAATGAACATGTAACACATCGTGGAGAACATCACCAATTAAGAGAACATGGCAAGTTATACCGTTTTAAAAATAGTAGATATTTTATGATATCTACTATGGCCCGTAACTCTTAAAATAACATAATAAAGCGGAGTTTATGGACTCACCTGAATGCAGATCTGGTACTAGGACCCTACAAAAAATAATATGAAAATACTTAATACCTTGGTATCAATCAAATAGTCTTATTCCCTAAATAATATCGAAATCCTATGAAATGAACTTAGGATGTATGTATATATACACCTATATAACGATCCATATATGTTTATAATAATTTTTTAAAAAGATTGAAATTCCTATACCCTTAAAGAAATATGTTATCCTAAAGAACCGTAATTAACTATAAACTAAAATCTATTTAAACATTTAATCCTAAGAAAATCACAAACTTAAACTAAATTATATATAGTCTAATGAAAAGAAAAGAAAAATAATAATCATAACAATAAAAAGAGCATGCAAAGGACATGCAAACTAACCTCAATTGAAGACTATTATGGCTGCTCAAAAACATAAAAAAAAGACTTATAATATATATATATATATGTATATGGCTGCCAAAATGCTAGCAAAAAAAAAAAGAAAAAGGCCTATGACATATATGTAGGTAAAGAGGCGGTTAGTGACAAAAGAAAGAAAAGAAAGGAAAATGGTGGCGGTGACAGGTGGAAAGGTGGAGGTGGCAGGAACCTTACTCATTAAGTTTTTTTTTTTTTTTTTTGAAGCCTTACATGGGAATATCAAGTACTTAAATTTCTAAAATACACATATTAGGTATCCTAAAAAAAATTCTCACTTAAAGGCACCTATAAACCCCACTAATAAAAGCTCAATATAATAAAATCTTACCATCATTCCTAAGTGTCGACAAATTACCAGTAAGTGTTAAAACAATATGTTCCACTGAATCAGATCCCGAATTCTATTTTTATAATGCCCACAATTTTAGAGTCACCCCAGGTGCTTATTGGGTAGGGCGTTACATTCTATCCTCCTTAAAAGAAATTTCGTCCTCGAAATTTAATCGTCATATACCTATGAGTTCAGGATACCTCTCTTTTAGGTATTCCTCAGTCTCCCAGGTTGCCTTCATACAGCTTTACACATTAGAATCTGTCTCTCGCGTAGCTTTTTTTTTTTTTTTTTTTTCACTTTGCTCCACAATTTCAGTCATTTTCTTTAATGTATGCCAGATTTGCTCGTAACTCTAATTTGTCATTGTTGAGAACATAATCAAGTGCAGGATGGTACATCTTCAACTGTGACACATGGAACACGTCATGTATACCCGTCAGCTCACTCGATAAGGCTAGCTGATATACCAATAATTTCAGACGGTCTGATATATCGAGGGGCTTAACTTTCTTTCTCTCGGATATCTAAACTTTCCGCGATGCGACGTAAGCTTTAAGAAAACTCGATCTCCCACACTAAGCCCCAGATCCCTTCTTCGATTATCGGCATAGCTCTTTTGTCTACTTTTAACTATCCGAAGCCGATCTTAAATTATCCTAACTTGTTTCTGCATCTCCTCTGACTCTGGCATAAAGTCTCTTTGTCTCCAATAGAATCAAACTCCAATCTCATCCCAGTACAAGGGTGTTCTGCATCTCCTACCATATAATACTTCAAATGGTGATATTCCTATCAAAGAGTGATAGCTATTATTATAAGCAAACTCAGCACAAGCAAGATTGTTAATCCACTTATTCCCAAAGTCCAAAGCGCAAGCTCTTAGCATATCCTCTCGGGTTCGAATTGTCCTTTCAGACTGTCCATCGATTTGGGGGTGTACTGTGGTGCTCTAACTTAGGTTGATTCCCATAGCTACCTAGAACTTGGGCCAAAACCTTGAGGTAAACCTTGGTTCTCTATCGGACGATATCAACAAGCACTCCATGAAGTCGTACAATCTCGTCTACATAGATCTGCGTTAACTTGTCAAAAAAGGCATGCCATATTAATGTCAATAAAATGCGCCACTTTCATTAGACGATTAACGATCACCTAGATAGCGTCCTTATACCCCTTAGTCCGGGGTAATCCTGTGACAAAGTCCATTGTCACATGATCCCATTTCCATTCAGGAATAGGTAGCGGTTGTAGTAGTCCTGCTGATTTTTTATGCTCCGTCTTAACTCTTTGACATGAAAGACAGGCTGCTACATACTCGGCAATCTCTCTCTTCATTCCATTCCACCAAAAGTTTTGCTTTAAATCTTTATATATCTTATTCTCTCCAGAATGTGTTGAATACTTACTTTTGTGTGCTTCTTCTAGTACTTTACATTTAAGAACGGTATCGTTAGGAATGTACAACCGATTATGAAAGTACCAGCTCCTATCGATTTTTAATGTTCGATAATCTGTCTACTTTTTAGCTTCCATTCGGTTCTTAAACTCTTGGAGTCTCACACCATTCCTTTGGACGCTTGTAATATCTTGTTGCAAGATAGATATTAAGGTGAGACTGTATATATGTATATGGATCGAATACAGAACTAAATCTATCACCACAATAGCTTTCCCCATATGGTGGTTAATTTGGTATCGATATTCTTCCAGCAGCCCCATCCATCAACATTGTCTTTTATTGAAATCTTCTAGGAAAGCGTACTATAAACTTCTATGATCAATAAAGATCTCATATTTTCCCCATATAAGTGAAATCAACACTCCCTAGTCGCACTAGAGTGATTAGCCACAAATCTTTTGCTGGATAATTCCGCTCATAATCTTTCAATATAATTCAAATATAATAAACAACCTATTTATCTTGCATCAAAATTGTCTATAGGCCTTTCCTTTATAGGGGAAACTCCTCACTTGAATTGGTTAGTAGCACAACTAGTGCCGAAATTAGTCGATGCTTTACTTCTTAGAAACTTCTCGCACTTCTCTACCCATTTAAACTCAATGGCTTTGCTTATAAGTTGTGCTAAATGTCTATCGATTCCAAAAGAAAGGTCTATTATGAATCTCCAATAGTACCCTTTCTTACCTAAGAAGATATGTACCTCTATTGGTATTTTTCTAGGATTCTTTCTGCTCCACCTCTACTGGGTCTACTGATACTCCTTCTAGAGTAATCACATGCCCTAAGGAAGTCACTTGTCGCCATTCAAAACCTACATTCACTAAACTTGATGTACAACTTATGCTTCTATGGGGTTTACAACATTCTTCAAAGATGTTCATGTACTTCGAGATTAGGTTAATACATAGGAATATCAGCAATGGAAATCACCACAAACTTATCCGAGTAAAGACAGAAAATCCTATGCATTAATTCTATGAATGTCTCAGGTGCACTTGTCAATTCAAATGGCATAAGACAGACTTATGATGCCTATATCGGGTGTTGGGAAATGTAATGGGAATATCTCTTTCTTTTGTTCGTACCTGATAGTATCCTTGTCTTATATCTAATTTGGAATAGCATTCTACTCCTCGAAGTGATCAAACAGCTCATCAATAAGTGGAAGTAGGTACTTGTTTTTAATTGTTACACTATTTAGTTATCTGTAGTCTATACACAAAGGCCTAAGGCTCCATATTTCTTGTTCACAAGCAAACCTAATGCACTCCAAGGAGATGTACTTGGATGGATATATTCTTGTTGCAACAATTCTTGTAGTTGTTGTTTCAACTCTCTCAACTCTTCCTGTACCATCTGCTATGGGGGTTCGAGATATTAGTTTAGCGCCGGGTACCCCTCTATACTGAACTCCACTTCTCGATTTGGGGCAACGTCGTTAACTCTTCGGGAAAAACATCTATAAACTCCTTCACCACGGGTACTGTCTCTAATTTTAGTTATTCCTTAGGCTTGTTTAGTAAATATGCTAGGTACCCTTGACATCCTTTCCATAACAACCTCCTAGCTTTCATGCCAGACAAAAAGGGATTTTTCCGTTTCGTTCGCTTTCCTTGGAATACAAGGATTGATATACTTGGTAGGCTAAACTTAACCAACTTCCGTCAATAGTCTACTTGAGCGTATTGTTTAGACAACCATCCATCCCAAGTATCATGTCATAACCCTCAAGTGGCAAGGCAATCAAGTCATTGAATAGAGTCACATTCTCGACATAGATGTCACAATCTGGGTACCTTACCTCCGCTATCTTACTCACGTCTATAGGAGTGCTAACTATCAACTGATAACACATGACAACAGAAGGTACAGGAATATGTTTTATGAAATGCAAACTCACAAAAGAATACGTAGCTCTAGGATCAATAAGTATTCTTGCTGGTTGAGAAAAAAATTGAATCGTACCTTCAACTACTCCTGCTTCGGTATGTACGGGCAGTCCATCCAATACGTGATTTGAAATATCGACTCATCCTCTATTTTTTATTCTATCTTAGGCTCGACTTCCCATTCTGGAGATGCAGTCCCAGTTTCTTTTAAAGATATCAAGTAACTCCCTTATCATTAAATCGACTCCTCGCCGGACTAGTTACACAAGTACGTTAGATATCCTAACTCTAAAAATTAGAAAAATTAACTGACTAGACTTAACTAAATTCCACGCATAATGCACATATTCATATGTCCAGTCAACCAATCCATTCTTACTATCACACCCGATCCCTCAAATGATTGAAACAATTATTATCCCCTTGCACTTCCACTGTCCTTTCCAAAAGCATTTACCCGATGTTAAATACCTAAACCTTAGCTTATAGGTTAAAACTTACATACAAAACACCACACACTAGAAC
Organism: Catharanthus roseus; assembly: GCA_028651295.1. Classification (NCBI taxonomy): domain Eukaryota; kingdom Viridiplantae; phylum Streptophyta; class Magnoliopsida; order Gentianales; family Apocynaceae; genus Catharanthus; species Catharanthus roseus. Next base: position 2,179,874 of record JAPQWS010000107.1, on the reverse strand, counting down.
TGTATATCAAATAAAGAGTGGAACATCATTTCTATTAATAAAAATAGTCATTGGTGCACAAGTTAGAACATGTATACAAAATCTGCCATTGATGTATCATACATAACATAATTTGTGATCAACACGATCCTAAGCTCTTCCAGGTTATATAGAATCATTAAATAATCACACTTACAAAACTAGATTTATACTCAACATATATGTACAGTGTAAACTAAAGAATACAATTCCACTGGCCCAGTTTAGGTATATCTTCTTCCTAAAGACTGGTCTAACATTGAGCTTATCAAAAGTACACTGGATGTAATTCATAGCAAACACACAGAAAGATCTCAACAACTATTCAATTGTTACCCACTCTCATATTAGACTACCAATCTCTCATTCACAAGATATACCAATACTTCAAATAATAAGAAACTTGGATTCTAGTTTACTCATCCTCGTCACCCCTTATTATTCTCCTTATCGAGCTAAGTTCATCATTAGCTCACCTCCATCTTTGCATTCACCGATCAGCAGCTTGAAGTAATACTTAATATATATCGAATACAGAACCAAGGACCAGAGAGCTGTTTCTGCTGTGACAGCAATAATGAAAGTGTCAATTTTACAAGGTGCATGAAGTTCTTTGGTATCACTGAAGTAGGGATGACAGAAATCGATACGATTACATCTTGTACCTAATAAGAAGTTCACAGTCTTTGTGCAGTTAATACATTGCAAGTCATCAGAGTTTTCCCCTAATACCTTATGTCCCATGAAATCCCTTAATCGAGCTACAAGTCTCAAAACAAGTAACCTCTTTTGATGACTCAAATAATCTTAGTCCTCTGTCCCCTGACCCATCATCAATTCAAAAGCTTAACGTATCTAAATGTCCTCTCATTGTGGTTATGGCCAAAGATATGGTATCGTATACAAAGGAGCACTGTTCTCACAAGATTAATAACACGATGAGCAAAACGAATATCTTATGGTAGTTTCAATACAAAGATAGAAATACTTTACAAATAGCTAGAGTACAAGAAAGCACAACAGAAACACATGTCCTTCCGGAGAGACTCTAACTAAAACTCCACGCCTAGAACTTTAGCGGTTTATTGTATCTCTAACCATCCTGAGTTAATTTGAGAATCAAACATGATATGAAAAAACGTGAGCACGAACGCTCAGTGAGTCGACGTGTGTGTGCTGCAGTGATTTCTTTAAAACAATGATGATGCAATTTTACAAAACAGTTCATACAATGTTATAAGAAAATATTTTCTTTTATTATTTTAACAAAACTGATGCTTGAACCTACATGAGGGTTTCGAGTGCAGCTAGGAGGTCTGAGCGAATCAAGACACATCAGCGCAGCTTCTACGCCCAAATTTAAAAGAACATGTAATGCAACAGTAAGGCTCCACGGACAAAGTCCGAATCCCATAACGAGGTCATCGGAACCAAGTTCTGGCATCTCGTAGTCAATACCCGCCAAACACCATAAGAGCACTCGATTACCAAACAACTGCACTCCTATATCACAGGTCAAAACATCAGGCTACAGACTTCTGGGGCACCTACCAGGTCATCCCTGGGACCAACCTCGGTTGTTGAGCCCCTCCTAACTCTCCACTAGGCAGTCGAAGCCCACCGCAGAACATGATGCGGTGTTCACGTAGACCGATTGGGCCACACCCTCTGTGGTCTATGCTCCTCTTCAAGTGTATCCACTCTCCCGAGTCTGAAACGTCTACGCCATCGGAAGAGGCCCTCGTACGGGGGACTAGCTACATGCAGTGCAATCCTCTGACGCTTCCGAACACAAGATCATAACCAGAATTGACACTCTAGTCGGAATGAGAGTTTTTCATAGTTATTTGTAAACAGAAAGGCCATTTGCCCGACCTTCAGGAAATCAGGTCATGAATATTTCTTTTTCTTTTTTTTGCTAGCATTTCGGCAGCAATATACATATATATTATAAGTCTTTTTATCAAGTTTTTGAGCAGCCATAATAGTTTTCAATTGAGGTTAGTTTACATGTCCTTTGCATGCTCTTTTATTATTATTATTATTAATATTATTATTATTAATTTTCTTTTCTTTTCATTAGACTATATATATAATTTAGTTTAAGTTTGTGATTTTTTTTAGGATTAAATGTTAAAATAGATTTTAGTATATAGTTAATTATGGTTCTTTAGAACATATTTTTTTTCAGGGTATAGAATTTTCGATCTTTTTAAAGAATTATTATAAGTATATATGGATCGTTATATAGGTGTATATATATACATCCTAAGTTCATTTCATAGGATTTCGATATTATTTAGGGAATAAGACTATTTGATTGGTACCCAGGTATTAAGTATTTTCGTATTATTATTTTGTAGGATCCTAGTATCAGATCTGCATTCAGGTGAGTCCACAAACTCCGCTTTATTATGTTATTTCAAGAGTTACGGGCCATATAAATATGATTTCTAAACTTATCATAAAATATCTATTATTTTTTAAACGGCATAACTTGCTATGTTTTTCTTAATTGGAGATGTTCTCCACGATGTGTTACATGTTCATTAGAAATGCATAGAAGCGATGCTCCATATAGGTGTTGTCTTTTTAAAACAGATTATTATTGTTGTGAAAAAGAATTAGTCTGTATACGGGTTTTCTGGAAATAGTTACAGGTTGGAAAATACTTTGATTTTGAAAACTTATATGATTTGGCATGCATGAATGTAAACATGGCATGTTTGTAAAATCTGCATAAGCTGGAGACTGCTTTGGTCCTTAAAAGTTACATGTTTCGATATGCATGAATATAGGCCTAGCATTGGCATAATTGTGAAATTTACATAAGCATGTGGTGACTGGCGGAAGAGGATTTTTGTTGAAACCTATTACATATATGTAGGTAAAGAGGAGGTTAGTGACAAAAGAAAGAAAAGAAAGGAAAATGGTGGTGGTGACCGGTGCAAAGGTGGAGGTGGCAGCAACCTTTACTCATTAAGTTTTTTTTTTTTTTTTTTTTTTTTTTTTTTTTTTTTTGAAACCTTATATGGAATATCAAGTACTTAAATTTCTAAAATACACATACTAGGTATCCTAAAAAAATTCTCACTTAAAGGCACTTATAGACCCCACTAATAAAAGTTCAATATAATAAATTTTACCCTCATTTCTAAGTACCAACAAATTACCACCAAGTGTTAAAACAGTATGTTCCACTGCATCAGATCCCAAATTCTATTTTTATAACGCCCACAATTTTAGTCACGCCAGGTGCTTACTGGGTAAGGCGTTACAGTTTCCCTTATAAAATTAATAATTCATAGGAATAATAGCCACACAAAATACCAACCACACAAACAAAAATAAATCTAAGAAAGTTTTAAGAGTTCGAGCTCCCCCATAGAGACTAATAATTATTATATTTACGAGTCTGGGCTCCCCGTAAAGACCACAAATTATTCATAATAAAAACAAAATAATTCCATATTTAAGAGTCTTAGCTCCTCTATAGTATAAACAGTTTGAAATCGACATATTTAGAAGAATCTGTCAGTTTAAGTTTCAATAATCATTATAGTGTCACTAATCATTAGTTTAAGGTCAAATAGTCATTTTAAAAACTAAACCTTAAGGATTAAATATGCCACAACTTAGAGATTAAGAGTTTAAGAGTTTTACCTTTACCTCTATCGAAAGTACGAAAACGCACTAAGTCTTCAAAATGTGCCTGAAACAAAGATACAAAATCATTATTAATTAAGTAAAAAGAATGGATCATTTAAGTTAATTATTGGTGAACAAAGCAATAAAAATATGTTTAACATTTTCTATTAGTTCCATGATAATCAAAATATCCACTTTTACTTAATATCTATGATGTATTTAACCTATTGTTCTGCATTAATTAAAAAAACTATTTTTAACTTTTAGCTTTAGACAATGATAAATAAGATCTTTTCATCTCTCTCTCTCTTTGTATTTCCTCTCTCTGTATCTCTCTCTCTCTCTCTCTCTCTCTTGCTCTCTCTCTCTCTCTCTCTCTCTCTCTCTCTCTCTCTCTCTCTACTTATATAGTGCAAGCCTATTCTTATACTAATGCAAGAAGTCCCACATTTGGCAATGTTGTTTTATCTCTACTTTACTCTTATAGTAACAATTCTGGCATCAAGTACAAGGACAGGATACACTACAAGAAAAATTACAAATAGCGACCAAACACTCATCATATGCTTTAGAAAAGTAATCAAACAAGTAAATCCATGACCCATCCATTCTCTTTTGTTATCTGAATAAAAATTAGAAACATAAAGTAAACAAGCATTTGGAACTGAGGATAGTGTTAGTAGACAAACAATCGTCTTCCTATTTTCTTCTTCGCTATTGGATCCTTTTTCTAGTTATTGTTTGTGAAGAAAGAATTGATCAACATCACCAACAATTACACATAATTCATTGTACCTTGAAAAAACAAATTCTAAATGGGTACATAGCAAAAATAGCAAATGTCAAATAAATTCTTCCCCATAGGGACACATGACAAACTCAAGAATTTGTCTTCCAAAAATCAGAAGTTGAAGAAGAACAACATGCTCTAGTATACTTCAACATACACTTAAAGCAAAAAGAACACCAAAGAACGGAAATCCCAAGGACAACTCATTACTTTAACCGAGAGCTTAAATTATCTCTCTTGGAAACTCAATTTCCCACAAAAGCTATCACAAACTAGAACATAACTAAAATCTTTTGAGCAAGGTAATAAGAAGCAAGGGAATGACTATATACGGGATATGAGAAAAAAAGTTTCTCAGGCCGAACAGATAAGCAAGAATAAGGAAAAAAAAGGCCCAAAAATAGCCAAGTAAGCTTCATTATTATATGCAACACTAATAAATGGATAATTTAGTACATATATATATATATATTTTACGCTTAACCCTTCCTAACTCTAGCGCCCTCTCTCACGTCTCTTTGTCTCCCGAATCCATCGTCTCAGAAAGCAACTAGCTTTCAAAGGTTTTCCTACAAAAACCTAAAAATGAATCACAAGACAAAGTGAATAATGGGATTTTTGTAGATTTGCATCATAAGCTTTTCTATGTGTTTTGATTTCTTCTACTTCTCTTTAGTGCACTGTAGTTCTATTTAATTGGATTGGACTTGAAAATAGCATTAAAAATTTTGGTATGTGAAGAATTCATTTGGATTTGGGTAGGTTGTTTTCAATTTGAGAATCAATACTTGGGGATAAAAAGTTAACCTCTGAAACTTAAAAAACTATGAGCAACCTAGCAGTAGAAAATGTATAAGATTTGCTTTAATCTAATATTCATGAACCAGAGGAAAGAAGCAAATATTTGAAATAGAGATATTGATATTTACCATGGCTTTTTATATACTCACAAGATCTAAATAATCAAATCAAAGAGACTAATATTCAATGATTTAAAAAATTTAAATGGCTTCCTCAAATCCAAGCTCAAATGAGATTATCTTCATTTACAAGAAAAAAGGAAAATATCCCTAACTAAACAGAAGCAAAGCGGCAATAGTGAACAGGCAGCAGTAGATGCCATAAGTGAACGGCGGCGGTGGACGACGGAGAGTAGAGTCGGTTCCCACTGCAAGAAATTGGAGAATAGATTAGAGGTGGAGAATAAGAGAGAAGAGAAGATACGTGGAGAAGGAGAAGGAGAAGAAGAAAGGACTTACCACTGTGCTTTCAACCCTCAGGTGGTCGCTTTGTTGTCACCGACAGAGGATTCGGACGGGAAGGGCTCGGTCATAGTGGTTTTGTGAGAAAGAGGGAAAGAGAGAAATAAAGAGAGGGAATCAAAATTGGGGAATTAAGGGTTTCTGAAAGGGGGATCGAGGGATATTGAAGGGTGTAATTGAAATTGGATTTTTAAAAATTTTAGACAAGTTACCGATCCCAAGAGTGGTCGGTAACTTCTGGATGCTAACTTGCTAACTGATTTAGTCATATTCGGTCGGTAATTTCTTCTATTTTCCGACTAGTTACCATTTTGTCAGTAATCAGTCGATAATTACTGAAATTTACCGACTGACCATAATCGGTCGATGTTAATCATTTTTCTGGTAGTGTTACAAACAAGTAGCCTGATATCATAATGGTAAAGTCAAGCCTTCCATAATCAATAAAGTAGATTTAGTTTTACGGAAGAATGAAGTTAGCTGAGTAGACCCAAACAGAAAGTTAGACCCAACTTAGGAAGGACATATCGGGTTATCAAATGCAACAATAATGGAAGTTATAAGTTACAAGATTCTGAAGGCAAAATTTTAGCACGGACTTGGAATAATGTTTACCTTAAAAAGTTTTTCCCTCAGAAACAGGTATTCTATATAACTTCTAATGTATTGTATATATTCCAAAAATTCAAATACATATTTTCTTTTATATATTTCTCAGTTTAGAGGTACATGGTTGATTTCAAATCATCCATCTTATATTTTTTATTCACATACATGTTCTTAATCCTTTTATATAATATCTTTCCATTTGCTTATGCACTTAATTTGTGAAACATTCCATTCATAGATATCCCTTTTCCAGTTACTTTTGGTTTCCTTTATTCTTTGAATTTGACAACATAACTTAATTCAAAGATTTTATATAAACAAAAGTTAAAACCACATTTCATTATAAATACTTTTATATATATTTCAAAAATAGTCATTAAAAAGGCTATTTCGAGGCCTACATTTTTAAATAGATACTAGGAGGCCATCCTTGGTATCTTATGTGGCCAAACCTGTTGGAATTTGTAAATAAAAACATAATAAAAAATCCAAAAACGTGATAGAGATTTTTATAACAAAGTTTTAACCCAATACTTACAAGTACACAAGAACAATGTAATATGGAAGTATCAGGGTATCGACCCACAGAGAAAGACTCAACTACTTAAATTATTATCGTCCTAAATTAATTGTATAAAAGAAGAATCAATTTATATCATCTAAAAATTATTCCTAAATTAAGTAAAAACTAATAAATAAAATAACTAAATTAAAAAATAACAAGAGATTAACAAAAGATGATGATATAGAACCTTGAATCCACCACTAATCTATGTAACAATGATTTAATTTTATTTAGGAGAAAAGATTAGACCTTTATGTGGTGATCTAGGCTACAAGCTTTGATTACCTAAAGAAATTTATTGTGCTTAAATGCATGACATAATCCATCTACCATTAGTATGACTTATTCAATTCTATGACATAAATCATCTAAAATTAGCATGAACTATTCAATTCTAAAACCCACAATATACATGCAAAAATCACATATCTCTCATACTCAAGACTACAAGAATTAAACATGGATAAAAATATCAACTAACTTAAATAATTATTTTACAAGAACCATCACAAAAAAGTAATTGCATCAAACCAAGAAACATCCAAAAATATATAATCACATAAATAATATAATAAATCTTCCAAAATAAAATAAATCAAAGTCACATGACGAGGGTTTCATCAAGATTCTAAAAATAAATTTAGTTCATGGTTAAAGGGAAAGAAGGAACCAATTTCTTCAAAAAGATCATGGCTTTCTTCTTCACTCTGAGCTGCTTTGCTGCCTTTGGCATTCCTGCTTCTACGGCTGGTTCAGAATTCTGCTGCTTCGTCCGATTTTGAAGCTGTTGCGGCTGCAGCTTTGGAGTTTCTGCTATCTGCTTCAGCGGCTGCACAGCTACTTAGAGTTTCTGCTACAATTTCAGCCGCAGCTGCTGTTTCTATCTTCAATTTCGGCTGCTGCTATTTTTGTTTGTTCTCCCAACGCAACCTCTTCGTTCGGTTTCTCTCTTGCTTTTATTATTTTATCTTCCTCTTCTACGCCGCAATTGCTTCCTCTTTTATTTCTTCACTTTCCAGCCACTTTTTCTTTTCCCTTTTCTTTTCGGTTTTCGGCTGTCCTTCTCCTCGTGGGCCGCCTTTCTTTCTTTCTTTTTTTCTCTTTCTTCCTCCCCTTGCGGTTGGCCTTTACTTGTGAGTTGTCCCTTTTATTATGGGCCCCTCCTTATTTGTGGACTTCTTTCCCTTTATCACCTAAATAGAATAATTTAAACACAATAATGTTTAATAAATAAATAAAAATTTTTAAAGGCTAGTAATTAAACTTAAGGTGTTTACTTGTATTAAAAATCAACTCTATCAACTAAGAAAACTGTTAAAAGGATCCGCACATACTAGAAAACCGATTGGAAAGAAAACTACATGAATGTTTTCGATGCCGTTAGGTGTGGAGGCGCTACTGTTTACGCTTCGCACTCTACTGGTATCCACATAATGACCTCCTCTGCCAGCGAACAGGATGCTAGCCCCTCGACGTTCTGAAAACTATTCAGAACGAACTCTAACTATCTAATAATGCTTTGGAATTTCGGAGAGAGAGAGGCAAGACACGACTCTCACCATTTTAGGGTTAAAGGTTTTTTTAATCAGAGAAAAGATGGCTGCAGAAAAAGGTTAACATAACCTTTTATAGCTGTCATCATCCTAACTCTAATTGTCATCTAATGACAATTTTAATCTCATCAGTCTATTCCTACAATCATCCAACGGTTGGATGAATAATATTAAGTAATTAATTTCGTTTATTTGATAAATAAATTAGTTACTTATTTAACTTACCAAATAAATACAACACGGAATCTGATCCCTTTTTGTATACGTTCAACGCATCTGACACGATCTAGATTCATTGAACGTGGACATCGTGCTCACAAGATCGTCTATGCGTGTGACCCTATATGTTCACTTAACTTTGGCAGTGAATAAAAAAAATGTCTTAGACATTTATCCACAAAACATAAGTGGCCTCTAGCAAGACGTTATGCTTACCCAAGTTAAGTATAAAGACATGATAACCTAACATCAGTTTTAATATTTAGTCTTTTTATCACAAGATATCCTAATTAAGTATAAGGTATTGAACGAATCATCCTTATAAAACTTAATTAACCATTTACTTGATCACCAAGCAGACTGTTCCGATAAATAATATTAATAACACCTTATTAATACTTATTTGAACATGGTCATGCGTATTTTCCAGTCTTCCTTATCAAGGGGCCTGTGGATATCTCTCTAATAAAAGAGGGACAAATCGCTTTCACTATCTCTAATATTCAAGCCATAACAAGAAAATAGCCCAACCAATAGTCATAATATCACCTGATTAAAAGTGATGTTTGATTATTTCAAAACATATTTTCTCCGCATACAAGAAGCATTAGAAACATTAGGTCAAAGGACACCAAACATAAAACTGATAAGAAATACTTATGACTTAAACTTATGCAATATTACTTCTTCACTTTGGGTCATGTCCAATACAATATTCTCAATATGTATTATGAATTGATTTTATATCTCATATTCATGGTCAGTAAAACTTGTTCATCAATCAACTTCATACTAGTTTAATAATACAAGATGTGATAAAACTAGGGACAAACAAGAATATTATTTTACTAGCAAGAAGAGTTTTATTAACAAGTCACATACTTGATGACCAAGAGCATAAAATACAATTAAAAAAACATGCCTCATAAATAACTAATATAAATGTAAGTCAATTAGTGTAGGGCATATAATTAACAAAACCAACAAAAACAAACTACTTATGAGTGGCTGACCGATAAGTTTCCACCTTTACCATCCCCACTTGGCATGGGGTCTACCATCTAAAAACTAAATTTTTTCAAGAACAAAATATTTTTAAGGGCCTCCCATCCTATTTTCTTGGGCATCAAGAGCTGCTTCACGGGTTTTCAGCAATCTTTGACGGATAGCCAGTTTCCTTTCCTTCTCAGCTCGCTTCTCTCTCAGCATAGCCCTTGTTTTCAAATATATATACATATATATTTGTTCAAGTACGAGGAGTGGAGGGTTGTCCCATCAAAAACCTGTAGAACAACTCTATGGCCTCTTGGGGAATGGTTACGTCCCTTATGGTTTCCACCATTTGGCCCCGTATGATGTCAATCTCATGGGTCACTTCATATAGATCCAGTTCTATGGCCATTGCCCCTCCCCTCAAGCTCAAATATACATTCAGCATCGTTATGAACCTCTCAAAAAAGTATGTTTCATAGCTCTTGATCACCAGTATCAGCAAGATCAAAATATACTCGTCTATTATGAAAGTGAAGATAACAAAAGGACAGTTCTTTGGCATGTTCCAAGAAATACCTAGCCAGGGGAAGCAGCGCAAATGCTCCTCTTCAATTGCTAGGATGTTAATGGCTGCTATTCTCGCAAAACTAATATTTTCTTTCTTTTTTCTTAAACGCTCAAGCTAGTTTTTGCTTATTGTGAAAAGAGGTTTTGCACAACACCTTCTTATATAGACTTCCTTCACACCATTTGGTATGCAGGGCTTCCTTTCAATACCCCTCCCTTGGCAACAATCATCATGACTATTCTTTGGGAACTCAAACATCTTTCAACCTGATTGTGCCACATGTCCAATGCCTGCACAGTTATTAAATGCATTAGGATTCCCAAAGGCCACGCACACATAATAGGTTTGTACATATATCTCTTTTGTGCGTCCCATTACTATATATTACGTCATCAACATTTTAACAAGCTTCTCCAAGAAGTGTTGTCCTGAATTTATCTGTTCTTTTCTTGGTCTTATTAAAACCAAAAGGGATAAGTATGGGTTTTACAAGCCCATGAATTTTTATTCTCTTATAGGCCCACTTTTAATTAACTAATATATTCAAAGGATCATACAACAATTTGTTTCTTTCTCACTCATTATAAGCCCATCTTATATTGAAAGTCATCTGATTTAATCATACAAGTTAAAATCTGCTAATACATTACGCATAACAATGAAATTAATTTCATCACACATGACATTACTCCACTACATAATATTTGGAATAACATATAAAGTTTAAAATTAATTATGGAGATGGCTGAGGCTTCATACTCCCGATAACACAGCTAATGCTCACATAAGAGCACTTACATACATTACTCAGCTTATTCGCCATTTTTATCTTTCTCGTTAGGAGAAATACTTCTCCTTTTTCTATGAAGAGAAATCACTTTTTCACCTACTTTGGTATTTTGAGTTTCACCAAGCTTTGTCTCCGTATGCTTGCCATTTGTTGCCTGTTTTTCCAGCAGGAATGGCACTATCATCGCCGGATGCCACTTGTCCTGATGGTTGTTCTTCTCCCAGTATATGAGTAGCAGGATTAGTAACACGGCTAAATGCTTCCAAGTGTATCCTTTTCTCCTTAACATACTGATCATCCTGAATAGTCTAAGAAAGAGTATCTGGAATACTAGTTTTTGAATGATCATCTAGTGTACTTCCTTCTTGGTCCGCAATGAGAAAATGGTATATTATCTTCTCCAGTATCAGGATTTTCAACGGAGTTCTCATGGCTCTAAATCCTTATCATGCCCCATCTGAGGATCACTTTCTTGATTTTCTTCTGATTGCTCTAACTCTAACCTCATTTGATAGTCCCAAGAATACTCTGAGCATTCAATATCCTCTTTATAATACATATTGGTTATATTAGGAGTTACACTTGAGTTCATCCTCCAGGTTTCTCTCACAAATTTTATTACAACCATGATAATATAGGCAAAGCTAACAAAAAAAAAAAAAAAAACTAATGTTTTCCATTCTCACTGTCGCAAAACTCTTGGGTAGTATCTTCTTTTACCATCTCTTTATATTTCCCTTGGGAATCCACTAATTCTGACAGTGTGCCCTTCAGACATTGATATCCCGATTCAGTTTCATGATGGTTTTCTCATGAGCCACATTCTTTAACTGCTCCTGTCTTAATAATTCATTTAGAGACATGACTTCCTCTTCTTTTGCCTCTAAATCCCCCAATAAATTTAGATTTGCAGCTCTATTCTCCACCACCTTTTGTTCGAACCTTTTCACCCATTCTTGCAGACACAATCTTTCAGGTTTCTTTTCTTCCAAAGACTCCTTACACTCTTATACTTATCCATTAATTCTTAATGTATGGTATCCATTTGCAATATTCACATTATGCTCACATATTTATACTAAATCATTTCATATGAATTACTTAACACAATTATTGTATTCAAAAGAATATGAGTCCCATACCTAGAAAGACGCAAAAGCTAAACCATGTATCAGTTGACCCAAAGAGCAATCTGTAATAGTTTCAATGCCCCATAGCATTATCTTTACTTCCTTCACTTCTTTCTTTTTCCCTGAAGACGTCTTTTGCCTTTTCATCTTAACGGACCAGCTCGGAAACAATAACTGACAATTATCTATTATCTCCGTTTCTGGAATAACCCCTACATCCCTTTTATTTGGCGCACTTTCTTCAACAGTAGGTGCAAGGGATGATGGTCTAGGAACATTCGCTGGGACTTTCATTCGAGAAACAATTTTCCACTTTTTCCCGTTTCCAGTCCTTTTCCTCTTTTGGACCTTGGTTCTTCAAGTTTATCTACAAGTGATGCCTTATCTTCAGACATTGGTTGTTTTTCTTTATTCAGGACTGGATCTTCTCATTTTTTATTCTTAGTTTCCAAGGAAGAGATATACACAATGTTTGTTGGGACTATATATATCATATTGAATTACTCAGAAATTCTTTCTTTCTAGCTACAATAATTTTACATAGTTTACATTTACCTTCTTCCATGATTTTATCTCTTGGTGGTGCCATCTTCATTTTTATGACCACTTCTATCATTCCCATTAGCATTACTGTCCCTACATAAATAATCAAATCTAAATACCAGTATCCCATACCCACAATGTACTCATTTTTTAGCACTAGGTAAGTGTTTAAATCGAAACACTAACTTAAATTCATGTAAATCGCTTTCCTGAGTAGCGTAAAAACCCGCATATGATAGCATCTTTTCATCCCAACAATCTTCCCTCAATATCATTCCAAATGAATACTTTATCAACTTTTGAGCATATTCATTTATGAATCCCTGTTTTGATTCTATCTCATAATTTGGTAATGCTCTCCTTTTGTTCCTTGGATTTTGAGTTATTTGATGACCCTAAGTTAGAAAGAAAAACTAATTCTTCCACCCATGGATAGATTGTGGCAATTTTATTATAAAATTTCCAACAGCATTCTTCTTTTGAAAAGTATGCCATCCTGGCCTTTCTTTCAGTGGGTTTATATAAAAAATATTCCTAAACACTTACAGATTTGCTGGTATCCCGGAAGCTTTACATATTAGCATAAATGCTACTATTTGTCTTATCCCATTAGGTGCTAATTGTCCTAATTCAATTCCCCAATAGTTCATGATGTCAATAAACAATACGTGTAATGAAAATCTTAGACTCGCTTTTAATTGCTCATGGTAGACTGTGAAGCTTCCTCTCGGAGGTAGATGGGCCTTATCATCCACAAGTGCTTCCACCATAAAAAAACAAGAGGGAATTCTAAGTATTTTTTGGATAGTTTTCAAACTGGTGAGGCATATATTTGAGGGATACATCACAACACCAAGGTCACAAATATTAGTATCATCATTAGAATCATAATCTATTAATGTTTCTAAGAGACGAATATGTTTCTTCATAAGTATCAAAGCTTGTTTAGAATTAACTGATGGAAACAAGATACTATAATTTCCTATTGTATATCTCCAACCACTCAAAACAAAAAAAGAATTGGGACGGAACATTCTAATATCAAGTTTTAGAGAACTACCAGTTGTCCAAGGTTTTATCTTTGAAGATTTCTTGGGGCTTTGCTTCGAATTCTTGGAAGTCGACATCTTCAATAAATATTAATTTTTCGCAAGAGATGACTATCACATGATCTGTAGAATAGAGAGAAGAAAAGTTTGTTAATGATGCAATTAATTCAAAACTGTGAAAATAGGGCTATAGGCAAACAAGCCTGAATTTGAAATTTCACCCAAAATATAAGATGGGTGAGAAAAAGAAAAGATCATAAGACATTTACGATACTTTTCAGGGGGCTTATGATGGAAACAACCTATCGACTTCTTTTCTTGATGTGAATTGGAAGAGTCAAGCACCTATAGAGTTGAAGCTTGGACACTCACTAGAGCTCAAGGAAAGAAACTCAAGATTCATGATGCAAATATGGATAATGGCATGGTTGTTTACATGGAAAATGCTTCAAAGATCAAGCTTCAAAGTTTTAAAGATCAAGGGAATGCTTCCAATTTGCTCTCAATTTGTACAACAAGTAAGGATCACTCAAGGAAGCAAATTGGATGTGAAAATGGCTAAGTGTTGGAAAAGAGCACACCTACCGCTGACAGCAGCCTTGCTCCTATTGTCGCTACTAGGCCTCTGGACAGAAACAGTTGAAAGTCAATACCCTACCTAATCTGGTAGGTTCCACCCTACTGTCGCCAGTAGGGTCCAGGCAGAAAATACACCTTTGTAATTTTAAGCGGTATTTTATTATTTGAACTTGTTTTTCTAGCTTTAAATCAAGGACTTAATGGATATTTTAAGCCATTAATCACTAGATAGGTTAGGTTTAGACCTTAGCCTATAAATACCTAATTATAAGCTCATTTGTAACTAACTTTCATGAATTTGCTGAAATTTAAGAGAGGATTCTCCAATTGTCACTAGGGGTTCTTCACCCTTTTTAGTTAGCTTGCTAAGGGTTAATATCCTTAGTTTGTGAACAATTTTTTGCTTTAGTTTGTGGAATCTGTGGAATCAATTGATCATCCAATTCCTTCCTTTAATTGAGTCTTAGAGTTCTTGTTCTTAGATTCAATTCATCCTAGGTGTTCTAGTTTGTTAGTTGTGGTTTTCAGGCCATCGTTTCCTCAAGGTTCTTTCTATCGAATTGGGAATGATTTTTGCCTCTCAATATTGTGTTTATGAGGCTTAGATCCTCATAAGTATTCTATTGGAGTGTTGAAACTACAAAATCCTCAATAGAGATTCTTCATCAAAGGAGGTGATCTTGGGAAGGTTTTGAATAAAATCTACAATCAATTGAAGATTCACATAAAAAAAGTATTAGAAAAACCTCCAAATGAAGGTCAATTTATGTTTTAAATTGTTTAAATTCGTTGAAAATCAAAAAAACAAGAAGAAATACTCGATGATCTATGAAAATTTCCATGAAGATCATGCAGTATTAAGTATAGAAAAATCAATTCGAAAATCAATTGAAAAATCGATTGAATTATGTGAAAATTTGTTAATGATTTGTGATGGAGATGTTCTCCTTTGAGTTAGGGTTCAATTGAAATAAGTTTTACTCAATTTGGAGTTCAATTGATTGTGGAATTTGATTAAATTGTGAAATGTGTTTCGGAATCTCGACTGCAGTGTTGTAATGATTCAATTTGAATGAATTTTGTTTTTAAATTCATCCTCTTCGAGTGAAGAATCTTCTTAATTTTGTTTTATCTTATTTGGATTTGTATTTTTCTTGTTATCGTCATTTTAGTGTCAGGGTGTCATTATCCCTTGTTTCCAAGAAAATTTTTTTAGTACTATTGTGTTCTTTGTTTAGCCTAGTTGTTTTGAATTGCTTTGTTTTTCCCTTCTAATTGTTTTCTTGTGTGTTTCTATTCTTTGTTGATGATCAATTAATTTTGTTGGCTCTTTTTCATAGATTAAATTCTTTGAAATTCTTACACCTCAAATGTTCGAAACTTTGCCTCTTTGAACACTTATATCCAACTAAGTGCATTGATTGTTTTACTTGCTTGGGTTGTTGCTCATGGTTTTGAGTTGGTTAAAAGGTTTGAATAATTTTATAAATACTTGAGTGAAGTGTGTTTGGAAAAGGCAAGAGGGTGAGCCTATTGTGATAAAAGCCAATAAAGAGTGCTAAACACGAGTGAACTGAGTGATCATCAAAAGAGGGCAAACATTTAGGAAGTGATGGGAGGTCCTCTTCTTGTTTTCTAACCTTTTTGTGCATGTTTACACAATAAACAAATAGAGTACAATTGGTCTAATCAATCCTGGAAAAGGATTGAAGCAAAGAGTAAACAAGAGGATCATCAATCTAAGTGTGCAAAGGATATGCATAACTTCCATCATGGTGGTGGCAATGGAGTCAACGCTTATGGTGCAGGCAATCATGGACATGGAAACTTCATTTCTAAAAGACATAATGGAGTTAGTAACTTCTCTTCTAATGCTAAATCTTATGGGCGTACTTCTTATGATCATTATGGGGGTTATGATAGAGATAATGTTAAATATGATTATTATGAGTATAGTCCTTATGATTGTTATGAAGAGTATCATCATAGTTATGGTGGAGAAGTTTACTTTGAGAGCTTATATAATGAAAATGTCTATGGGAGAAAAAATCGAAGTGAGCATGTATTTCATCTCTAGTGCCTTGTGGAAGGTAAAGTTTTCAATCTTGTTGTTGATAGTAGTAGTTGTGCTAATGTGGCTAGTACTTACCTTGGGGAAAAGTTGAATTTGCCTCTTCTTGAACATCCTAAGCCTTACATACGCCAATGATCAAATGATAATGAAGAGATCAAAATCACTAAGCAAGTGTGAGTGTCTATTTCTAAAGGAATATATAAAGATGATGTGTAATATGATGTAGCATGAATGCAAGCAGGTCATTTATTGTTTTGAAGTCCTTGGTTATATGATAGGGAAGCTATATACAATGGGGACAAGCATTCTTACAACTTCACAAAAGATGGCAAGATATTTATTCTAAATTCTTTGCCAACTCGTAAAATTTATGAAAAGCAAAAGAAGTTGAGAGAAAAAGTTAAAATATTTGATCGAGAGAAGAAGGCAAAGAGCATCATGAAGACTAAAAAGATTTGAGGACAAACAACTTCCCAAGCCACTTCAAGGAGTTACAAAGGTAGAAACCTTGAAACCATCAAAGAATGAAGAATTTCCAAAAGCAAATTAGCTTCCACAAGCTCAAGAGGATGTTGGAAAAAATATTGTACTAGATGTTGAGGAAGAAGCATTTAAAGAGGAACCTTGTTGCATCATGAGTGGAAAGAGCATTGAAATTAAAGAAAAAGAAAGAATGGAAGAAAAAGAGAGATTAATGGAAAGATCGTGTAAGTTTGATTCCATCTCTATCATCTCAAAAGGGAGTGAACATTTTGAGTATTCAAAAGAGAAAGAGAGTGAGCTTGAGAAAAGTGAGATAGTAAAAGAAAATGAGTGGTTTATTGAAAAACAAGAGAGTGAAAAAGAAGAGCAAAGAGATAAAGAGATAGTTATATTTGAAAAGAGTGAAGAAGTGAATTTCTATGCTAATAAAACTAACTCTTTCTTTGCTAGCGAATTATTATGTGTGCAGAATTTTGAAGATTCAAGCAAAGATGAAGGAGGAAAGCTTGCCTACAAGTCCACCAAGACCATAAACTTCTTTTCCTCTAATTCGTACTTGAGTTTTGAGATTTATTTTAAGTAAATTAAGTTGTTCTCACTTGTTTTTATGGAGAACAGATATCAATTTTGCTTTCTCAACTCTCTTGGAACTTTAATAGAAAAGAAACAATTCATAGAGTTTAATCCAATCCTTGTGTAATTCCTAGAGTTGATGAATACGATTTCAATATTACTAATTATGTTTCTTATGTGCTAGGAATTGAAGACAAATGAAGGAATATAGAGAAAGAGCTTAGCAATTTTCTTAAAGATTTACAAATGAGTCTGTCTTAACCCTTCTCTCATGTGTTATGAAGTTTCTTTTGTACAATTAAAGTTGTTCCGGGAGTCTTATCTTTCTCATGTGAGTATATATGGAGATATTTGTGCTATTTCTTTCGGTGATGATCTCTTTCTTGTTATACCTTATGTTTCTAAACGTCTTTCTTCTCATATTTCTTTTGAGGATTCCTTAATGCATAGAAGTGCTAAATTTGATCCTCTTGTTATGGTTTTGGTATGTTAGATTATACTTCCATTGTTGATCCAAATATTGTTAGTTTTGAGCTCGAATATGCTTTATTTGTTGTTCTTCATAGTAAATCTATAGGAAAGTATGTTGAACAATGTGATTATGTTTTACCTTTCCTTGGTGTTTTTATGAGGAATATTAATGGTTTTATTCTTTTAACCAACATGAGGTCTTTTTGAGTGAGCAAATAACATTTGTTAGTGGTAAGCGTGAGTTTTCAATAGTGGTGAGAATTTTTAAAACTTTGTTTGAAAATACAATTGGTTTCAAATTCTATCATTAACATTTTAAGGATTTCTTATTGAAAGATTTTGAAAACCAAATAGGAGCTAATCTTGGGTTGTTCAAAGTTAATCCTTGGCATTTGAATAATCTACTTTGAGAAAAGAAGTCTTCGAACAAGTTTTCAACCATTTTATTGTTGAGCATCTTTATTACCATATACCTTTCAAGTAGTGGTTTTCAAAATTGTTCATTTCATTTGCTAGTTTTCAAAAGAACTCTTCTGCATTAACTTTAAAACATGAATTTGAAGAATAATTGTTTTATCATCTACCTTTTAAATAATTCTTTGATAAAATGAATCTCAAAGAGGAATGTAGACCATCTTGGAATTTCAGAAATTTTATGTCTACATTTTCTCAACTCATTTATGAAATAATGAAATTTGAGACTCATCAAGGTTATTTTTTCGTGTCTAATGCTATAGTAAAGATATTTGAAGAATACAAGGTCGTTTCTCGCAAAGAGGAGCCTGGTGGACTTCATCATTTAAGAGGAATTGAATATCAAAGTGATTTGATTATCGGTGTGGCTTTGAAATGTGCTACTTATGATAAGAAGCTCTATGCATCGTGTCTCAATAGACAACACAAGCTCAACAAATGGTATGCAAGATGGATGGAATCCATAGAGATAACTCCAAATGTCATTTTGGTACAAAAAAGGAAAAGAAAATGTTGTAACCAATGCTTTGTCAAAAAGGTACATTATGTTCTTTTAATTTACAAGCTCAATACCTGGTTTTGTGATGCTTAAGGAATTACATGATAGAGATAGTGAATTCAAGGTTATATTCGATGCTTGTGTGGTTGTGCATAATGATGAATACCTTATACATGATGATGTTCTTTACCATGAAGGGGACTTGTGCATTCCTTCTTGTTACTTTAGAATGTTCTTTGATAAAGAAGCTCATTGTGATAAGTTGATGGCTCATTTTAGTATTTCCAAAACTTATAATATTTTACATGAGCATTTATTTGGGATTGGCATGAAAAGAGATGTAGAAGGGTTTATTGTTAATTGCTTAGAGTATAAAATAGCTAACTCTATATCTTTGCCACATGGACATTTCATTTTCTTGAATGTGCCTAGAGAACCTTGTGTAGACATATCTATGGAGTTTATATTTGGACTAAGGGTATAAACGGGTCCATACCCTCTGGGTATTCCCAGACCCAGACCTTTGGGTATAAAATTTATGGACCCAGACCCAATCCTCCAGAGTCTAGGGTAGGGTCTGGGTATACCCGTACCCGTATGACATTTTTTACTTTTTTCCCTGTTAAATAAAATATATAAAAAAAAAATTCAGAAAATCTAACCTTAAAAAATCATGTCTCTGTTATTCGCCTTTGGTACAAACAACCACCGGTATAAAATTTTGAAGAAGATAAACAAGTCTACAAGAAACATCAAATGGAGAAAATAGTAGTACTGATGTCTCGAAAAAGAAGAAATCTTGAAGAAAATTTCTCTTCTCTAAACTATGAGGCCCTAAGAAATCTTGAAGAAAAATTTTCTTCTCTTCTCTAAACTAAGAAAATAAACCACTCAATATCATAAATGTATAAATTATGTATTAATAAAAAAATATAAAAATAATATAATATATACAAATATATATTATTATTTTATTATAACGGGTATGTAGGTATACGGGTCTGGGTATCATCATACCCTGCTCAGACCCATTTAATATAATCTATACGGGTATGGGTATGGGTACGGGTCTGCGAGTATAAAATTTTAACCTTACCCGCTATAAACAGGTATAGACCCGCGTGGGTACGGGTAAGACTCGCCCTGTTTACAGCCCTAATTTGGAGTACTTAAGTTTCTTAAAGGCATGGTTTCTCTATTAGTTGTGGCTTATGTTGATGAAATATTGATTGATAACAAATTTTATGCATATCATTTGCATAATTTAAATCGAGTTTCGTCTACTTTGAGGAATGAGGAAATATATGCTAACATTTGGAATTATGAGTTTTGTGTAGAATATGGTACTTTCCTAGGTTATGTAATGAGTTTTCAAAGTTTTCAAGTGGGTGCAAATATGGTGTAAGCAATTAAAGATGGGCTTACTTCCAGGAGTGCATTTGAAGAGAGAAGCTTCTATGGTTTCACAAGCTTTTATAAGAGCTTCATGAAGGAACTTAGCAACCTTGCTAGGCTTTTGGTGGATGTACCCAAGAAGATGACCGTTTTCACTTAGCAAATTCGTTTACATCTTATTATGTTTGCTTCCACTCAAGTTCATCATTCTCATATCTTTATTCTTATTTAAAGGTTGATTATGATTTTAAACTTCTAATGTCTTTTGATATGCTTTCTTTATCTATAGATCATGCATTAAGCTTGGAAGGAAAGATTAAAATGGAGTTTGTTAAGCTCATCCCTTTCAAGAATCATGAGGGCAATGAAGTCAACCACAAGAAATTTGGAATGACACGATTAGTTTTTGATCCCGGAGGTTGGGTTGGGATCCCTTGGATTCGAATAATGTTCTTTCCAACACAAACCTAGGCTTGATGCCAATGCAGAAGAACCTTGCACATTCTTGAATACTTAGTGCTTCTATAATTACCTTTTTCCGGTTAAATTTCATTTAGTACTACCCTCAATGTTTGAATATGTCTTTTTTTGATGTAGGTAAGGATTCGAGGATAAATCTTTTCAAAGGAGGAGCGGATGATGTGAATCAAAAGAGTCAAGCATCTATGGAGTTGAAGTTCGGACCACTCTCTAAAGGTCCAGGAAAGAAACTCAAGATTCATGATGCAATTGTGGAAAATGGCATGGTTATTTACATGGAAAATGTTTTGAAGAAGAAGGTTGAAGGTTTTACTGATCAAGGAAAGGCTTCCAAGTTGCTCTCAATTTATAAAAATAAGAATCACTCAAGGGAGCAAATTGGATGCGAAAATGCCTACGTGTTGGAGAAGAGCAAACTTACCGCTACCGGTACCCCTACCCCTACGTTGTCGATAGACTTTGAACGAAATCGGTTTGGAAGCCAACACCCTACCGCATTTGGAAGGTTTCCACCCTACCGTCGCCAGCAGGGTTCGGGTGGAAAATACACCTTTTCAATATTAGGAGGGATTTTATCAGTTGAACTTCTTTTTCCAACTTTAAATCAAGGGCTTAATGGGTATTTTAAGCCATTAATCACTAGATAGGTTAGGTTTAGACCTTAACCTATAAATACCCAATTATAATCTCATGTGCAACTAACTTTGATGAATTTGCTAAAATTTGAGAGAGGATTCTCTAATTGTCACTAGGGTTCTTCATCCTTCTTAGTAAGCTTGCAAAGGGTTAATGTCCTTAGCTTGTTAATAATTGTTTGCCTTAAATTATGGAATCTATGGAATCAATTGATCATCCAATACCTTTCTTTAGTTGAGTCTTAGAGTTCTTATTTTTAGATTCAATTAATCCTAGGTCTTTTAGTTCGTGTAATTACGGTTTTGGGCCATAGTTTCCTTCAGGTTCCTTTTACCGAATTGGGAATGAGTTTTGCCTCTCAATATTGGGTTTATGAGACTTAGATCCTCATAGGTTTTCTATTGGATTTTTGAAACCACAAAATCCTCAATAGAAGTTCTTCATCAAACGAGGTGATCTTAGGAAGGTGTTGAATCAAATCTACAATCAACTGAAGATTCAAATCACTTCTTCTTGGGTTCAATTTCTATGCCCCAATAAATATTGATATAATAGAACGCACTTCCTTTAAGATTGAACCAACCCATTAAAACACTTTGGACTTTAGAATATGACTGAGGGTTCAAAGGGTAAAAAGATTCCTATATTCTGAATCTTACATGATGTAGATCGGAAGAGTCAAGCATCTATGAAGTTGAAGCTTGGACCACTCACTAGAGCTCTAGGGAGGAAACTCAAGATTCATGATGCAAATCTGGCTAATGGCTTGGTTGCTTACATGGCAGAAACTTTGAAGAACAAGCTTGAAGTGTTTGAAGCTCAAGGAAAAGATTCCAGGTTGCTCTCAATTTGTACAATAAGCAAGGGTCATTGAAGGGAGCAAATTGGAGGTGAAAAATGGCTAAGTGTTGGAGAAGACCAACCCTACCACCGACAGTAGTCCTGCCCCTCCCGTCGTGGTAGGCTTCTGGCCAGGAATCGGTTGGAAGACTAAACCCCTACCTCGTCTGGTAGGTCTCACCCTACCACTGCTGGTAGAGTTTAGATGAAGGAGTGCTAATGCACTAGTGATCCTACAAGGATGGATCTAAATGAGACTTTACGGTCTATTCCACAGTCAATTGAAAGATTGGCAAGACAATTCCAAAGTATTGCTAGAGCTATTGAAGAGCTTAGAAGGGGCAAGAGTAGTGCCATAATGAAGCAAAAAGGTTGAGATAATCTTGGAGGATGTAATTCACCTCATCATCAAAGACTTTATGACAATGTATTTACTTATAGATACCATGACATGCCGGTTCAAAATTCTAATCCATTTCATGAAGGTGGATACCAAGGAAGACAACAAGTTAGAGGTGGAAAAAGAGGAGGTCCAGGAAGAAGAAGAAACTATAGACCACAAGAAGTGTTTCCAAGACATGAAGCTTTGCATTAGGATAATTGTATGAAGATTATGTAGATAATCCTAATGTTGGCCAAGCATACCATGATGTCTACTATGGTAATCAACACGGGGATAAAGCTCTAGACAAAATCAAGTGGAAGATTCTTAGCTTCAAGGGTCAGAGTGTTCCAACTGTGTTCCTTGATTGGGAATGATAAGTGGAGAACTTATTTATGGTGAGAAGCTATAATTGAGAACATTGCTAATCAACTAGAATTATACCCTTACACCACTTATGAGGACATGTGTCATTTGGCTACTAAGATTGAGAATCAAAGAAAGAGGATTTGTTTCTCTAAGACTAATCTTCCTTCTTCAAGAAGTGTGGTGCCTGAACCTCAAGAATCTACCTAGTTGGCCAAAGAAAGAAGATAGACCTAAGGTGGCTTTCAAAGATCATTCTAAGCCTAAGGTGGAAGAGAAAGGAAGGTTGATTACAAATCCAATAAAGTGCTTCAAGTGCAATGGTATGGGGCATATAGCCATCAATTGCCCTACCAAGAGAACTTTAGTCTTTGGTTAAGATTTAAATTGTTGGATTGAAGAGTGTGAGGATGATTGCCAAGAGGGTATTGCTGACAAAGAAGAAAGTAGTGAAGATCAAGAGAGATTTCCTCTTTTGAAGCCGATGAAGAGGGTATGAGTTTGGTGACTATTGGAGCTTTGTCTACTCAAGTCCATGTAGAAGAATCTAGCATTCTAAGGGAAAACATCTTTCACACCAAATGCTTAGTGAGTGGTAAGGTTGCTAACCTTATTGTTGATAGTGGTAGTTGCACTAATGTGGCTAGCACTTATCTGGTTGAAAAGTTGAACTTACCTCTCCTCAAGCATCCTAAGCTTTATAAGCTTAGTTGGTTAAATTATCGTGGGTAAGTGAAAGTGAGCAAACAAGTTCTAGTATCTATTACTAAGGGGTCATATAATGATGAAATTCTTTGTGATGTAGCTCCTATGAAAGCGAGCAATCTGTTGTTGGGACGTCCTTGGCAATATGATAGAAAGACTAGTCATGATGGTGTGAAGAACACCTATACATTGATAAAGATGGGGGAGAAGTTAATGTTGAATCATTTAACTCCTAGTCAAGTCTTTATAGAACAAAAGAAAATGAGAGAAAAAGAGGGACTAGAAGGTGCAAAAAAGAGAAAGAGCATTGAAGAGGGAAAAAGAATTGATGAAAAAGACATGAGCGTGGAAAAACCTAGAGAGGAAAAATTGAAGAAAGACAAGAAAAAGAGTGATAAATAAGAAAGCTTTTAACCTTTTAAACCCTTCAATTTTGTTGTAAACTTATTTTGACTTATACTTAAGAAGTCTAAGCATCCTTTTGACTCTTTTAAGATAGGTTGAGGATTAGGGTTGGATGCTAATTTTCTAGCACAATA
This sequence comes from Catharanthus roseus, assembly GCA_028651295.1. Classification (NCBI taxonomy): domain Eukaryota; kingdom Viridiplantae; phylum Streptophyta; class Magnoliopsida; order Gentianales; family Apocynaceae; genus Catharanthus; species Catharanthus roseus. Next base: position 2,155,641 of record JAPQWS010000107.1, on the reverse strand, counting down.
TATAATCTTATTGCAGACATTCTTTGGGCAAGTGGAGATATATGAGGATTATATAGAGAGAAGAACTAGGGTTCTTTAGATTTCTTCATCTTCCATGTAAATTTAGAGTTTCCATTGTATAACTCAAGGAAAGAAACTTCTTGACTCTTCAATTCAAGAGTCCAAGTCTAATTTCCAAAATCTTATTTCTCTCTTGACGTGCCAACTCCATAGTTGGTGTTGCTTGAGAATCTAGGTCCTTCTTGAGAGTGTGGAGGATAGGTGAGGCTTTTCCTAGCCTTGATGATTCTCCAATTGAACATAAGAAGGTCTATTTGTTTTCTTCTTGGTTATTTATCTGCAATTTATTCTTTAATCTTCATTTCTCTCAAACTAAGCATCAAAGGAGTACTCTAGAAGAGAGTTGATCTTGGGAGCAAGTGGTCCTCAAGGAAGGCTAAGGAGGGTCACACCACAGTTCTTATTATCCAATGAATGCCCAAGATTAACTTTTCTTTGTCAATTCCATTTAATCTTGTGAAATTATCAATTCCCAGAAAATCGATAAACAAATACAACAACTAAATGACAACCAAACACGAATTAAGTAATCAAAACAAGAAATTCATATAAAACTTAGCCAAGAATTATAGGGTTCATCCCCATTCAAACACAACGAATTAGCCGCTAAACATAATTCTAAAACATAAGCTCATAGACAAATTTAAGGAATAGAAAGAGTTTAGGGAGCTTGGGAGAGGAAATTTAAGATCCACAATCCCCGCGATTGTCCAAGCTCATCTTCTGATTTACATGAAGAAACTCCAAGATTCACCCGAATTGGATCTTGTTACAAAAATATAAAACTGAGACTAAAATCTAAGCTGTTGAATTGATGGTTGAATAGGATTTATGTGGGAGAAAAATCTCCAAATACTGCTCTAAAATTACTCTAATCCTTTTCTAAAAAGGTTTTCAATCAAAATACAAAAAGGAAATAAAATCAAAGTACAAAAAAGAAAAGTTACAAAAATGACATAAATGCCCCTCTAAGTGACTTTCCATATAAAGAAAGTCCAACTTTTTGAATCCTGAAAGCTTTTGGAAAAGTTTCTTGAATTAGGTAAACACTATTCAGAACCTGATAACTACTATCTGAATCCGGATAGTAGTTATATCCCAGCTTCTTCGATATTTGTTCATCCTTCTCCGTTTTCTCTAAAGTCCTTCGTTTAGACTTGTTTCAATATATCTTCATCCGGAGGTACTGATAGAGTCGATTTTTAATACAAATAAACACCTTAAGTATTAATTATTAGTCTTTGAAAATATTTTATTTATTTATTAGTCATAATTATTATATTTAATTTATTTTATTTATTTTTGTGCAGATTTCTTAAAAAAGAATGGAAAATAAAGATTCCATATTAAATTTGGTAAAAGGAAGCTGCAGTATTTGAATCCTTTAAGAATTAGGATTAAAACTTTAGCAGAATCCTTTAAGGATTACAACTTTGCTTCTCTTTTGTCTATACATAGAAGAACAACAGCAGCAAAAAAAAATACAGCAGCAAAAAAAATACAACAGCAGAAAAATTTCTACAGCAGAAATTCCAAGAGATTCCAGAAGAAGCAGAATTTTCCAGCAATAGCAGAATTTTCCAGCAAGCTTCTAATTAAAAGAAAGCCATGATCTACTGCAAGAAATTGGTTCCTTCTTTCCCTTTATCCACGAACTAAATTTATTTTTAGAATCTTGATGAAACCCTAGCCATGTGACTTTGACTTATTTTATTTTGGGAGATTTATTATTTTATTTATGTGATTACATATATTGGGATATTTCTTGGTTTGATGCAATTAATTCTTTGTGATTGTTCTTGTAGAATAATTATTTGGGTTAGTTGATATTTTTATCTATGCTTAATTCTTGTAGTCTTGAGTATGAGAGCTATGTAATTTTTGCAAGTATATTGTGGGTTTTAGAATTGAATAGTTCATGCTAATTTTAGATGATTTATGTCATAGGAATGAATAAGTCATGCTAATGGTTAGATGGATTATGTCATGCATTTAAACACAATATATTTCTTTAGTGAATCGAAGCTTGTAGCCACATAAATGTTTAATCTTTTCTCCTAAATAGAATTAAATCATTGTTATATAGGTTAGTGGTGGATTCAAGGTTCTAAATCATCTTCTTTGGTTAATCTCCTATTCGTTTCAATTTATTTATTTTACTCATTAGTTTTAATTAATTTAGGAATAATAATAAAATCTCATTCTTATTTTTATAAAATTAATTTAGGAAGATAATAATTTAAGTAGTTAAGCCTTTCTCTGTGGTTCGATACCCTTATACTTCCGTATTACATTGATCTTGTGCACTTGAAATTATTGGGTTTAAAACTTTATTATAAAAATCCCGATCAAGTTTTTGGCGCTGTTGCCGGGGAGAGGTTAAATTAATTGCTTTTGTTATTGCCTCCTAAATTTGTTAGTATTTTTTTTTTATTCTACTTTTATTCTTGAAAAAAAATATAAAAATAAATTTTTTTGTCTTCAACGTTTTTTTATTATTATTTTTTATTTTATTATTTGATAGTTTATTCATCATTATTATTTGTGGTAACTTTTTTTTTTTTTTTGAATTTGTTTATTAATGCATGGTCGTCGTTTGCTCTCTGTTGATTTGAAAGAATTTGATCCTGAGATAGAGCGTACACTTAAGGCACTTAGAGCACAAGGAAAAAATTCTAACACTTGTCAGGTTAAAATGGCTGAAAATCCACGAGCATTAAGGGAGTATTTTACTCCTAACACTTATAATTCACCAATAGGTAATAGACTACCTGAAATTGAGGCTAATCACTTTGAAATCAAAGCTTCTACTATTCAAATGTTACCATCTTTGTATGGGCTTGATTATGAAAATCCTTATAAGCATATTGATGAGTTTTTAGAAATTTGCTCAAATTTTAAACTGCCTAATGTAAGTGATGATGCTATTAGATTATGCCTTTTTCCTTTTTCTTTGAAGGATAAGGCTAAACATTGGTTGCACACACGTGAGAGAATAGGTACTTGGGCTGAGATGTCTAGGGAATTTCTAAAAAAATATTTTCTTATGGGTAAACTTACAAGGTTAAGGAGAGAAATCACTACTTTTTCCCAGCAAAATAATGAACAATTTCATGAGAGTTGGGAGAGATTTAAAGAACTTTTTCGTAGTTGCCCTCACCATGAAGTCCCTAAATGGCAGCAAATCCAAAGTTTTTATTCAGGACGAGATGAGAGAAATCGCCAAATGGTTGATGCCTCTTGTGGTGGTACTTTTCTTCATAAAACTGCAGATGAGGCGTGGGATTTATTTGAAAATTTGAGTGATAATTCGCAACAACATGCCACCTCCTCACGTGTAGGCACATCTAGGCAAATAGGAAATAGAGAAATGTATGAAGTTTCTCAAAATGTTGATCTTTCTTTGAAAGTTGATGCCTTATCCAAAAAGTTTGATCAACTGTTAGCTTTAAATACATTGCCTAATAATTCTCCTAATGGTGAAGGTGTTTGTGCAATTTGCTCTAGTCCCTCTCATGTTATTTATGACTGTCCTAGTGCTTCACTATTTCCAGAATTTGTGCAGGAACAAGTCAATATAGCTTAAGGATTTCACAGGCAAAATGACCCCTATTCAAACACGTACAATTCAGGCTGGAGAAATCATCCTAATTTCTCCTGGAAGCAACAAGGAGGGGAAGGTCAATTAGGTCAACAACAATATCAGTAGAATAAACAACCTGGTATGACTGCTCCTCCTGGTTTTCAATCTCAAAGGTATGTACCTCCTCATCCTCCTCAAAGTGGAAATTCTAGTTTTGAAGAAAAAGTCTTATCTGCTTTGAAAGGTTTGGAAGTTAAGACACAAATTTTAGACTCTCACACTCAATCTATTGCTAAGTTAGAAACTCAAATAGGGCAACTAGCTAATGCAATAAGTAGAAGAGAGGAGGGTAGGCTTCCTAGTAATCCAATAGAGAACCCTAGAACTAATTATCATGAGCAAGCTAAAGCTGTAATTACCCTTAGGAGTGGGAAGGAGGTAGATAATAAAGTAGGGGAACCAATTAAAGATAATGAATTAAATGAAAACGAAACTGAGGAGATTGATATAGAAACTAAAATTGAAAAGAATGTAGAAAAGGAACTAGCTTCCTCTTCTAAATATAAAACTCCAGAACCATCTCCCATGACTTCGTACAAGCCTAAGGTTCCCTTTCCTCAAGCTTTATTACCACCTCCACATCTTAGAAAGGACAATAAAATGGAAGACATATTAGAAACCTTCAAAGAAGTTTAAATCAACCTTCCACTTTTAGATGCCATTAAGCAAGTCCCAGCCTATGCAAAGTTTCTTAAAGACATGTGCACTTTCAAAAGAAAATCTAAAAGTAATGTTTCTAAGAAAGTCTTCTTAACTGAACAGGTAAGCTCCATTTTGCAACATAACACTTCACCTAAATACAAAGACCCTGGTGTCCCTACCATCTCTTGTCTTATTGGTGATCATAAAATAGATAGGGCACTCTTAGATTTAGGTTCTAGTGTTAACTTGATTCCTTACACCGTCTATTAAGAATTAGGATTAGGGGAACTGCAACCAACTGATATGACTTTACAGTTAGCTGATAGATCAATCAAGGTACCTAGGGGGAGGATAGATGATGTTCTTGTTCAAATTGATAAGAGTGTCTTCCCTGTAGACTTTGTAGTCTTAGATATGGAACCTGGTAGATCTTCTAATAATCATATCCCTGTTATTCTAGGCCGTCCTTTCTTAGCTACTGCAAATGCTACTATTAATTATAGAACTGGGGTAATGGATGTCTCTGTGATGAATATGAGGATTAGATTGAATATCTTTAAAGCTTCTTCACTACCAATTATGGAAGATGATTATGATTGTTATTTGGTAGATATAATTGATGAATTAATTGAAGAAACTCCACCTATAATGTGTTCTAAAGAATCTGCTTCTATTGAGAATGAGAATATTATGTGCATGGATAATGTAAATTCTATTTTTCCCTATATTGCAGCACTAGAAAATTCTTCGTGGGTTGGGAATCATGAACCTTTGCCTGTGCTTGCAAAATCCCCTGTTGTACCTTCTCTTATGTGTCCACCCCAGCTTGAATTGAAAACTCTTCCTTCTAAACTTAAATATATTTTCTTAGGTGAAAATAAAACTTTGCCTGTGATAATTTCATCTGAGTTAAAATCTGACCAAGAAAGGGATTTAATTAAAGTTCTTTCTAATCATAAAGGGGCTATAGGGTGATCCATAGCTGATTTAAAGGGAATAGACCCATATGTATGCATGCATAGAATACATTTAACAGACAATGTGCAACCTTCTAGGGAATTACAAAGAAGGCTAAACATGAAAGAAATAGTAAAAAAGGAGGTAGTTAAGCTCTTAGATTCTGGTATTTGTTATCCTATCTCTGATAGTCCATGGGTTAGTCCTATACAAGTTGTACCAAAGAAGGCAGGAGTGTCTGTAATTGAGAATAAGGAAGGAGAGTTAGTTCCTACTAGAGAAATTACTGGGTGGAGAATGTGTGTGGACTATAGAAAACTAAATGTTGCAACTAGAAAAGACCACTTCCCTCTACCTTTTATTGATCAAATTCTGGAAAAATTAGCTGGTCAAAGTTTTTATTGCTTCTTACATGGTTATTCAGGATACTACCAAATTCCAGTATACCCCAAGGACCAAGAGAAAACTACTTTTACATGCCTTTTTGGTACTTTTGCTTTTCGTAGAATGCCTTTTGGATTATGTAATGGGCCTGCTACTTTTCAAAGATGTATGCTTGCTATCTTTTCTGATATGGTTGATAAGTTTCTTGAGATTTTCATGGATGATTTTTCTGTTTTTGGACCCACTTTTGAAGATTGCCTTAATAACTTGTTTGCTATTTTGGAAAGATGTGAAGAAGCTAACTTAGTTCTAAGTTGGGAAAAGAGTTATTTCATGGTTACAGAAGGAATAGTTTTGGGGTATAAAGTGTCTAAAGAAGGAATTGAAGTAGATAAAGCTAAAACTGATTTGATTGCTAATCTTCCTCCACCTAAATCTGTTAAGCAAATTAGATCATTTTTGGGGCATGCAGGATTTTATAGAAGATTTATAAAAGACTTTAGCATGAGTACTGGACCTTTAACTAATCTCTTGAGCAAAGATGTTGCATTCAATTTTGATGAATCTTGCATGAAAACTTTTGAAAAACTTCGTTCTCTTTTTATATCTGCACCTATAGTTCAGGCTCCTAATTTTTCTTTACCCTTTGAAATCATGTGTGATGCTTCTGATTTTGCTGTGGGAGCTATTTTAGGGCAAAAGACTGAAAAAAGACCTCATGTCATTTACTATGCTAGTAGAACTCTTACAGATGCTCAAAGAAATTATACAACAACTGAAAAAGAGTTATTGGCGGTAGTTATTGCACTTGAGAAATTTCGTTCTTATCTCTTACATTCCAAAGTGATTATTTATTCTGATCATTCTGCTTTAAAATACTTATTGTCAAAAAAAGAGACTAAACCAAGATTGATTAGATGGATATTACTTTTGCAAGAATTTGATATTGAAATCAGAGAAAAGAAAGGTTCAAAAAATTTAGTAGCTGATCATTTATCTAGATTGTGGGATAGTAATCATGATGAAGCAGTTGCTTTGAAAGATACTTTTCCTGATGAGCAGTTATTTTCTTTATCACATTCTCTTGTCCCTTGGTTTGCACCTATTGTTAACTATCTCTCTGCAGGTGAAATTCCAGCACATTGGAATAAACAAGATAGGGATAAATTCTTTTCAATGGTTAAGTATTATTATTGGGATGATCCATACCTGTTTAAACATTGTCCTGATCAAGTAATCCGTAGATGCATACCTGAATGTGAATTTCATAGTATCTTAACTTTTTGTCATTCGTATGCATGTGGTGGACATTTTGGAGGTCGTAAAACTGCTGCTAAAGTTCTTCAAAGTGGTTTTTATTGGCCTAGTTTATTCAAAGATGCTCATAATTTTACTTGGCATGTGAAAGGTGTCAACGTACTGGTTCTATTTCTAAACGTAACATGATGCCTCTGCAACCTATTTTAATTGTTGAGATCTTTGATGTTTGGGGAATTGATTTTATGGGTCCTTTTCCATCTTCTTTTGGTTATCATTACATTTTGGTAGCAGTGGGTTATGTGTCTAAATGGGTGGAAGCTATAGCTACAAAAAAAAATGATCATAAGATAGCTATTAAATTTGTTAGAGATCATATTTTCCGTAGATTTGGTACCCCTAGAGCTATTATTAGCGATGGAGGAAGTCATTTTTGTAACCGTTCTTTTGAAGCTCTTCTTAGAAAGTATTCTATAACTCATAAAGTGGCTACCCCTTATCACCCCCAAACAAGTGGTCAAGTAGAAGTGTCTAATAGAGAGATTAATTCCATTCTTGAGAAAACTGTCAAACCTGATAGGAAGGATTGGTCTCAAAGACTGAATGATGCACTTTGGGCTTATCGCAGAGCTTACAAGACTCCTATAGGAATGTCCCCTTTTAGACTCCTTTTTGGGAAAGCATGTCACTTGCCAGTAGAATTAGAACATAGAGCTTATTGGGCTATTAAAGCTGTTAATTTTGATTTGAAGCAAGCTGGTTCTAATAGAAAATTGCAATTGAATGAACTTGATGAATTACGAAATGAGGCATACGAGAATGCTAAAATTTACAAAGCTAAAACTAAAGCTTTTCATGATAAGATGATTTCTCGAAAATCATTTGAACCTGACCAAAAAGTTTGGCTTTTTAATTCTAAATTACGTCTTTTTCCTGGTAAGTTGAGATCTCGTTGGGATGGACCTTTTATTGTCAAACAAGTTTTTTCCTCAGGTGCTGTTCAGATTGAAGATCTTAAAAACAACCGAATCTTGATTGTTAATGGACAACGGTTAAAGCCTGCTATTACCAATTATATTGGAGAAGGTAAAATTCAATCTACTATATTGGTAGAGCCTACATATCAGGACTAGTTGGTGATAGAGTCTGGCTGAAGACTTTAAAATTAGCACTTTTGGGAGGCAACCCAAATTTTATTTTATTTATTTTATTTTTATATTTTTATTCTATTTTATTTTTATTTATTTATTTATTTTTATCCCACTTGATTGGTAGAAAGGTATGAAATGTTTGTTTTGTAGGATAATAAAACAACTTATCATTATTATGGAGATTATAGAGATTTTTTACTACTCTTGCAGACATGCATTAATACTGCCTCTTCTATCAGGTTGTATTGTTCTTTTCTTTGTCTCTTCTCTACTCTTGGTACTCTTATCACATTGTGGACAATGTTGGGTCTATGTGTGGGGGATAAGATATTTTTATTCTGATATCTACTATTTTTTTTTTAGTATTTTTTTCTCGTATTTCTTGTTCAATTATTTTTTTAAAATTTTTTTTTAATTTTATTTATTTTTCTACATAATTTTTAAAAAAAATCAAAAATATGATTTCGCATAAAGAATAATTCTTTTTGAGTTCCTTTAAAAATGTCTTAAATAAGTTGAGAAAAGTACTTATTTTCTTGTTTTTAAGTAGGGTGACGGACTTATGTTCTATATTTGTTATAACTTTTGCATGACTTACACTTGAGCACATGGGTCATTGTTAGTATTTAATAAATCCTTTACATTATTTTTGAGTTACATAAAGTTGATGAATCTATTCCCCACATTCTAGAACTTACTTGAGTACCTCTTGAGGCGAAATAGAAAGGTTTTCTCGATTTGACTCAGAGACGATGGTCATAGGCCTTCTTTGAATCGTTTGTGCCTTTCAAGCTTACCAAATTTCATAAATTTTTACCTTCGTACCCTTTTGAGCCTAAATGTTATATCTTTCTTTAAACCACTTAAATATTAACCCTTAATCTTGTAGAGAGTTTAAAGCAAACTTCTAACTATTGCTTCAATGATGGGTTGTTGTTTGTGTGTTTTGGAAAAAGAAGTTATCTTGACAAAAGGGAGAAAAAAAATATATATATATATATGGCTTGTGGTGTTGAAAAAAAAATGTATTGAGCTGAAAAAAAAAGGAAAAAGACAAAGAAATAAAAGTCGATACATGATTGTTACAAGTCATAAGGTGCAAAGAAAAAAATTCAAGAGGCCCGAATTTATAAATGTAAGAAAAAGAATGGCCTTAAATGATAAAATTTTGAGCAAAAGAAGATGGTAGTTGGTGAATGTATTACTGAAAAAAAAAAAAAAAAAGAAGAGCAAAAACAAAGTTAGAAAGTTTGTCGAAATTTTAAAGTATCCATCTTCTTTGTAAGCTCTCTTTTCTTTGATTTTGAATTCCTTACCTTCGCTGGATAACCAATGCCCTAACCTTACATTACAAGCTTTAAAGTCCTACCTGATCTGAGTTGAGTTGAGAATCCTTGATTAGTGGAGAGAAGGTACGAAGAGTGAGCCTATGGAATGAACTCTTGCGAGATTTGTTCTCTATATGTAATTTGAAAATTTTATTTAGTATTTATTTTATACTCTCTTATGACTACGATTACACCTTACACAAGTTTTGCATTAGTTATGGGAGATAATTGAATATTTGTTTGTTTACTTCAGTTTAAAAATAAGAAGAAGAGTGTTTGTCTTGATAAGTTTGAGATCTTGATAAATGGTACTTAATTGGGATTATTATATATCTTTTAAAAAGTTTATTGTTTATTTGACTTTGTGGGTATGTCGTCTGCAAACCCTCACGAGACCATACTCGTCCACTAAGGATAACTTAGGGGTTTAAAGGGCTTGTTGCACATGCTAAGTGCAATCGTGAGTCCTACGAAAGTGGCTAGTTAGTTTTTCTTTTTATTCTTTATTTTTGCTTGAGGACTAGCAAAACTTAGGTGTGGGGGAGTTGATAGAGTCGATTTTTAATACAAATAAACACCTTAAGTTTTAATTATTAGTCTTTGAAAATATTTTATTTATTTATTAGTCATAATTATTATATTTAATTTATTTTATTTATTTTTGTGCAGATTTCTTAAAACAGAATGGAAAATAAAGATTCCATATTAAATTTGGTAAAGGGAAGCTGCAGTATTTGAATCCTTTAAAAATTAGGATTAAAACTTTAGCAGAATCCTTTAAGGATTAGAACTTTCCATATAAAGAAAGTCCAACTTTTTGAATCCTGAAAGCTTTTGGAAAAGTTTCTTGAATTATGTAAACACTATTCGGAACCGGATAACTACTCTCTGAATCCGGATAGTAGTTATATCCCAGCTTCTTCGATATTTGTTCGTCCTTCCCCGTTTTCTCTAAAGTCCTTCGTTTAGACTTGTTTCAATATATCTTCATCCGGAGGTACCCAGAATCAACAAGAGAAAAATGGTAAACACTTCCATTTTTTAAACATTTAAACAAAAAAATAGACAAAAACAACAATAGTTAAGAGGATAAAAATAAACTTATCCTGTCTTCTGGCTGCCGCAGTGGTAGGGTGTATATTGTTGCACTGGCCTTGCAATAACATAAGAGAATAGCAAAACGGATCCATGAAGAGGTTGAGAGAAGAAAGAAGCTAATTTTTGTAACCCCAAATTGTGTTATAGATATGGGGAAATGTCAATCTTGTTTGGCTAAGGAATGCAAATGTAAATGTTGGAAAAATAATTTAAAGTGGTATGAATAAGGAAAAATAGTTTCTCAAATATTGAGAATTAAAGTGGTTTAAATGGGGAAGCGTTGGTTTCTCCATGAAAGGTTGGCGTTTGGTGGGATTTGAATCTCCCATGGAAAAACTAGAGGAAGGAGTTACACTTTATATATGAAAGTGCTCCTTAAGGGGTAACTTGCAAAGGCAAGCCCTTACCTCGTGTGCGTACACCTAGGGGGTGCAAATCCCAAGCCAGAAAACTTGACTAGTATGTGGGCACGACTTGTGGGCACGAATGCCGAACAAAAATGGGGCCTTATCAAACTCATGTTTTGCCAATTTTTCTTTTGTAACCACTGAGTTAATTAGGCTGAATTCAATGGCTTTTGTAACCACTGACTTTAACGGCTGAATTCGATAACAACCTAGTGAATTTAAATGGTGTTGTGACAGTCCAGATTAAATTGGATTTAACGATGAAACTGAAGAAATGTCTTAATGATCTTCTTGAATTCGAGGTAACCTGTTCAGCCTATAAATAGAGCTATTTTTCTAGCAGCAAGGACAAACAAAAAATTTCCAAAAATTCTCTCCTTTCCTCTTTTTCACATTCCCTCTGCATAGTTTTTCCTTTGTGTTTATTAGTAGTTTTTGTTTGTTTATCAGTAGTTTTTGTTCGAGCTCGCTAGAGAAATAGCTTAAGGTGCAAAGCTTATTTCTCAATCCCGTTTTATTCTGGGACACTAACGTTTTATCAAACCTCTAGCAATGTTTGTAGATGGAACGAATCTGTTTTAAGGAAATTGAATGTCTTCGAGACTCGAGTTCAATTTCTTTTCTTTCGTTCTGTTTTATCTATTGTTGTTATTCTTTTCACTGTAATTTGAGAACAAATTGTTTTAACAATACTGATTTACAATAAATGCATTTCTATCCTCTGTTTGGATTGTGATGCGAATGAATTTGATTGCATTAAGTAGACTTGAAAATAGGTCTAAATGGGTCCAGAACAAGGTGTCCCAAAATCCATATCATATTATGTACTGGAAAGACCAGATCAGATCCAGATTCGTCGAGTATCATTTAAACAGATCCTTGTATGTTCAACAAATCTGGATCTGGATCTAGATAGACTCATTTTCTTATACACATATTAATTAAATGAACTATTACTTATAAATTATAAACAAATTACGTAATCCATAAATATTACGCAAGTTTCAATTAAGAAAATTAAACAAATAGAATAATCAATAATACTCAGATTCCAAAATAATAATCTTTAATATTAAACTCAAATAAATTAAGTAATCTCCGTGAACTTTAAACCCTAAAAATTAACCTTGCTAAAAAAAATAAATTACATAAGTATGTGTATATATATAATTAGTTATATATGTAAGATTACGAAACATATTTGGTCTCACAGATCTGGAGTGGTCTATCCCAAATTTGAATTTATTTTAATCTTAAAAGACGAATTCGAATTCGATCTGGGTAAATGGGTAGAATCCTTATCTCAGATCCATACCATTTAGCTCGGATCTAGATTCGGATCCGGATAAACCCATCCCATTTTCCACCCTACACTAAGTTCTATATGCAAGTATCGAATTTTTCATTCATATCTAATGTGGTTCTAAAATAAAAATATAAGATGTTGTTGGATTTTGTTTTGATATTCTTTTTAAATTTTGTAAACCGATGGTTTGTGAAAATAGGTTGAGTTAAATGAGAATTTTTCTTTGGTTCAAAATAAAATCGTGTTTGTATTTCCCCAGTAAAATTAAATAAATAGGATTAGTCTAAATAGGGACTTAAATAATCTTAAAAAGACTATTTTATCATCTAATAAATTATTTTATTATAAATTTACTATTAGTAGGGTGCCTATTTTTAAAATTTGGAGTGCCTATTTTTACAACTATGAGTGCCTACTTTTATATATCCAAAGGTGCTCATTTTTATATAACATGCAAGATGAGTGAGATGCCTATTTCTATAACTAGCAGTGACTATTTTTACAACTAGGATACCAATTTTTATAAATAGGGATGCTTATTCTATATAACATGCAAAAATACATAGAGGTGCCTAGTTTATAACTAAGAGTGCCTATTTTATAACTAGGGCTATTTATTTTTATAACTAGGGATGCTTACTCTATATAACATGCAAGATGATTTACTGCAAGCATGAGGGCCTATTTTTATAACTAAAGATGTCTATTTTTACAACTAAGGGTGCCTAAATTTATAATTAGGGGTGTTTATTCTATATAATATGCACAATAAGTGCCATGACTATTTTATGACTAAGACCTATTTTTATAATTAGGGGCGCCTATATTTATAACTAGGAATACTTATTATATATAACATGCAAGATGAGTTACTATAAGCAGTGGTGCCAGTTTTTATAACTAAGGATGGCTATTTTTACAACTGAGCGTGCCTATTTTTATAACTAGAGATACTTATTCTATATAGCATGCAAATTGGGTGGGTGCCTATTTTTATAACTAAGATTACCTATTCTATATATGTATGCAAAATGAGTTACTACAAGCATGTGTTCCTATTTTTATAACTAGGGTGCTTATTTTATATAACATATAATAGGAGTTACTGTAAGAATGTGTGCCTATTTTTATAACTAAGGATGCCTATATTTGCAATTAAGGGTACCTATTTTAATAATTAGGGATGTTTTTTTATATAGCATGCAATATGAGTTTCAGTAAGTATATGTGTTCATTTTTATAACTAAGATTGTCTATTTTTATAAGTAGGGATGCTTATTTTGAGGGAATGTCCTTTATAACAGTTAAACGTTAGATGGGTGAGGAGATTAGTAAAAACAATCCAAATAGAGCATAAGTGAATGGATTTGGGATAAACTTTATCAATTTCTCTCTGAATAACCTAAAGAACACCAAAGAGGCAATTGTGGAAGGAGAGAAGAATTTACCATGAAAGCATCTAGTTGATCGTATTGTTGACTGTATTCACTGTCACTGACCTTGATTTCTCCTTGATTGTAAAGACTAAGTTTCTATGAACTTTCTTCCATTTCATCTCCATGAATGAATATTGACACTCATCTGTTACCCACATCCCCGTCATCCCAGATTAATTAACATCATCAACACCAACAACAATAAATTACATATCAATTGTACAATTTATTTTCTATAATCCATTACGAAAATAGAGAGATTAAAGAATATTTTTCCCTAATTAATTAAAAATGCATGAAAATTAGGGGGAGTTTCAGTTTCAAATCATCGAAGGAAAGATTTAGCTCTTAGTTTAATTCTATAACTCGAGGAGAAAGCCATTAGAGAGGGAAAGAGTTAATCAAAGGAGGAAGCCATTAGAGAGAACCTACCTCCGCCACTGCCATCACTGTTTTTTAGTGAAATTGAAGAAGAAAAGGAGGGTGCACATGAATTCAATTCCTGGAATGAGACTGGGTTTGTTTTTTGTTTTATTCTTGAAACTACGTAATTTTAGTATTGCACACACCTTCAATTGTGTGCCTGAGTCCATCGTATAACAACTCACAATATAGTAATGTATAGATAAACTGCAACATAACACACACTACAAAAAAAATCTATTTACCGACGGTAGAAACCGTCAGCAAACCGTCGGTATTTGGGTATTACTGATGACAAACCGATGAAAAAAAGGCTGTCATGCCTCCTTCATCGATAACAAAAATTACCAATGCATGACCGTTTGTACTACTTGTTTCCGACGCAATTCCCGACTCAAGTATTTTGATCTGTGGGGTTGCACTAGCTGATGAGACTTTCCTATCACTAACAAATACCGACGGATTTACCGACGCTCTGATTGACAGTCGGTATCAAATACTGACAGTCCTCCCGTCGATACATGATTCAAAAAGATTTTGTTACACACTGTCATTCTGTAGGTATTCAGTCGATAATTTTTTTTATATATAATTTATAAAACGAATCCAAAACTCCCTGAAATGCAATAAACACAACAGCAAACCATATATATTGATAAACTAAAGTTCATACAAAAAACATCAAACTCATAAAACATCCGTAAACTAAAATTCATACATAAACATTAAATAAACATAAAATTTTGGTAGTGTTTCCCCTGTATTATGTACATTTTCCAGGTACATAGACAATTAAATCAAGCAACATACACATACCAAACAAGAAATGAAGACTTAGGGCTCCCCTATAAAATTTTAAAGAGTCAGGGCCCCCCTTAAAACTTTAAAGAGTCAGGGCTCCCCTGCAAACAAAATTTAAACTAATTAAATACATACTTGTAACGTGTATATGATGGAGAATATGTCATTGAAATCCTCACAAACAAAATTATAAGGAAAAAAACATAATAATATTAAATTTTAAACTTAAACTACTTAACTTAAAGTCGTAAACTTAAAGTCCTTAATTAACTACTTAAACTAGTTAACTGAAGATGGTAGGTCTTATTCTATTTCTCTATATATTCCTTGTAAGATCTACAAACCATTAATTTAGAAGATTCATTTCCCAATCTTGATTAACAAAACATAGTAATATCTAAACTAACAAACAAAGACTCTTTGAACATGAATGGACCCAAACAATAAAATGTACCAAATTAAGATTGAAGATATTTTTGACGGTTCAAATATTAGCTTATTAGTTGGAGTTATTCACTCATAATTAAAGAGAATCAACATAAAAATCTCACCACTTAATGAAACTAATAAAGATTCTCTTGGGAGTTTCAACCAATGCAAGAACATTAAGATTCCAAACACAATATCCGAAGTAAGATAGTATATATAAAAGAGACAAAAAAACTTACCATAAATAGTAAATTACTTAATCATCCTAACATGATTGTGTTTTAATTATACAGTTACAATAAAGTAATTAAAATCATGTTTTAAATCCTCACCTCGCTCCTATAATCTCCTTTCAATTTAGTAAAATTCTTTTCTCCTATTTACAAGATGAATGAAGGCTTAAAGCAACCACTTACATCATTGTGTCTATATTTTTCCTATCTATCCAAATCTTTTCTATAAATCTTGGTACTATTTTGCTAAATTAAATTACTTACCTAGTTAATTTAACAAAATTTTATCCTATATGTATTATAATTACTTGTAAATATTTAGAATTCTTTCCTTTGAGCTATCTTTTATCAAACATAGCTATATATAATGGTATATTATTTGACACGTTTTATTATTTTCTTCAATGCTTGAAGGTTTTTTTTCTTTTTCTAAGTAACTTTTTTTTCTCTTTAATATTTGTTGTTTACTCCGTAATAATTTTAATGGAATATGTAACTCTCAAATAATTCTCATTGAATTAGAGCTAGTAAAGGTCATCAATTAATAATAATACATCTTATTCAGGCCATTATAAGAGTACTAAAATAAAATTCATGGAAATAAAGAACTTAGCTAATAGTAATAATCAAAATTATAATAATAACTCATCTCACAAAAGAATATTTTAGGCAATAATTCAAAAAATAAAAGAACAAAATGTGAATCATCATAAAGCCACCAATTAAGAGAATTTAGGTTCCTTGATTTCTAAACTTTAGCTTCTATTTTGAAAAAAGAAAACAAAACCACTAACCTTATTGTAAATATCTTTTACCGGCGGTGGCGACGACGGTGGTGATTCAACGACGACGGTAGTTAGCTGGATAAAAGAAGAAGATGATGATGATGAAAAAACACGAGAGAGAGAGAGAGAGAGAGAGAGAGAGAGAGAGAGAGAGAGAAGGGACTCAGTAGCGGCAATGGAGGCGGCGATAATCGGGGTTGGCACCAGAGAGGTGACGGCTATCGAGTGGCATCGGTGGGTGGCTTGCAAAAATGAGAGGAGGGATTGTGGGAGGGAGTCTCGGTGAAATAAAATTGGGAGAAGAAGGGGAAGGGTTTTCCCATTTTTATGAAATCTGACTTCTCTACTAGTACCAATCATTATAAAGTATTGATAATCAAAAGGCATCAGTAAGTTCGATGGTAACTACATTACATTACCGATAGCATTTTCTTACTAAACCCACGTAATTATTTTTGGTACTGATGGCAAAGACGTTGACCACCTCGTTCGTTCTTTATATCTGTTAGCGATGAAGCTGAAGCCGTCGTTACAGCTCGTCAGTACCATGGTATACCGACGACTTTGGCCATTGGTACCCAGCATAGTCTTTTGGCACACTTTTTCCATCAAAAACTTTTGGCTTCGTTTAAAATTCATCCGAAATTTCTGAAAGAACCAAAAGACTGTTGGTATCCCACTGAAAGTTTCCGATAGAACTAACTGCAATCGGCAAAAGTCCAGATTTTTACAATGACAGCTTTAAGAGCTTCAACAAGGAACTTAGCAACCTTGCTAGTCTTTTTGGTGGATGTACCCAAGAAGATGACTGGTTTCACTTGGAAAATTTTTTTACATCTTATTAAGTTTGCTTCCAATCAAGTTCATCATTCTCATACTTTATTCTTCTTTAAAGGTTAATTATGATTTCAAACTTCTAATGTCTTTTAATTTACTTTCCTTATCTATAGATCATGCATTAAGCTTGGAAGGAAAGATTAAAATGGAGTTTGTTGAGTTCATCCCTTTCAAGAATCATGAGGGCAATGAAGTAAACCACAAGAAATTTGGAATGACACGATTAGTCTTTGATCCTAGAGGTAGGGTTGGGATCTCTTGGACTCGAATAATGTTCTTTCAAACACAAACCTACGCTTAATGACAATGCCGAAGCACCTTGCATATTCTTGAATGCTTCAGTGCTTCTATAATTACCTTTTTCCGGTTGAATTTCATTTAGTACTACCCTCAATATTTGAATATGTCTTTGTTTGATGTAGGTAAAGGATTCAAGGATGAATCTTTTCAAATGAGGGGTGGATGATGTGAATCAGAAGAGTCAAGCACCTATGGAGTTGAAGTTTGGACCACTCACTAAAGCTCAAGGAAAAAAACTCAAGATTCCTAATGCAATTGTGGATAATGGCACGGCTGTTTACATGGAAAATGCTATGAAGATCAAGCTTGAAGATTTTAAAGATCAAGGGAAGGCTTCCAAGTTGCTCTCAATTTATACAAGTAAGAATCACTCAAGGAAGCAAATTGGATGCGAAAATGCATAAGTGTTAGAGAAGAGCAAACTTACTGCAGACGGTAGCCCCGCCCCTACCATCATCGGTAGGCCTTTGGACGAAAATGGTTTGGAAGCCAACACCCTATCGCGTCTGGTAGGTTATACCCTACAGTCGCCGGTAGGGTTCGGGTGGAATATACACCTTTGTAATTTTAGGAGGGATTTTAACAGCTGAACTTGTTCTTCAAGCCTTCAATCAAGCGCTTAATGGGTATTTTGAGCCATTAATCACTAGATATGTTAGGTTTAGATCTTAGCCTATAAATATCCAATTATAAGCTCATGTGTAAATAACTTTACTGAATTTGCTAAAATTTGAGTGAGGATTCTCCAATTATCTCTAGGGTTCTTCACCCTTCTTAGTTAGCTTGCTAAGGGTTAATGTCCTTAGTTTGTGAAAAATTGTTTGCTTTAGTTTGTGGAATCTCTGGAATCAATTAATCATGCAATACCTTTCTTTAGTTGAGCCTTAGAGTTTTGGTTTTAGATTCAATTAATCCTGCATTTTCTAGTTTGTATAGTATGGGTTTTGAGACCAAGTTTCCTCAAGGTTATTTTTATCAAATTTTGGATGAGTTTTGCCGCTCAATATTGGGTTTATGAGGCTTAGATCCTCATCAGTTTCTATTGGATTGTTGAAAGTACAAAATCCTCAATAGAAGTTCTTCATCAAACAAGGTGATCTTGGGGTGGTGTTGAATCAAATCTACAATCAATTGAAGATTCACATCACTTCTACTTGGTTCAAGTTCTATGCCCCAGTAAATATTGATATAATAGAACACACTTCCTTTAAGATTGAACTAACCTATTAAAACACTTTGGACTTCAGAATATGACTGAGGGTTCATAGGGTAAAAAGGTTCGCATATCTTGAATCCTACATGATGTAGATTGGAAGAGTTAAATATCTATGGAGTTGAAGCTTTGACCGCTCTCTAGAGCTCAAGGGAAGAAACTCAAGATTCATGATGCAAATATGGCTAATGGCTTGGTAGTTTACATGGCGGAAGATTTAAAGGACAAGCTTGTAGGGTTTGAAGATCAAGGAACGGATTCTAGGTTGTTCCAAATTTGTACAATAAGAAAGGATCATTCAAGGGAGCAAATTGGAGGTGAAAATGGCTAAGTGTTGGAGAAGAGCAAGCCTACCACCGACAGTAGCCCTGCCCCTAACATCACCGGTAGGCTTCTGGTCGAGAATCGGTTGGAAGACTACACCCCTACCGCGTTTAGTAGGTTTCAGCCTATCGTCACCGGTAGGGTTCGGATGGAGGAGTGCTAATGCACTAGTGATCCTATAAGGATGAATCTAAATGATACTTTATGGTTTATGCAACAATAAATTGAAGGATTCGAAAGACAATTCCAAAGTGTTGCTAGAGATATTGAAGAGCTTAAGAGGGGAAAAAGTAGTGCCACAATGGAGCAAAGAGTTGGAGAGAATCTTGGAGGATGTAATTCACCTCATCATCAAAGACTTTATGATAATGTATCAACTTGTGGATACCATGACATGTCGGTTCAAAATTCTTATCCATTTCATGAAGGTGGATGCCAAGGAAGACAAAAATTTAGAGGTGGGAGAAGAGGAGGTCTAGGAAGAACAAAATATAGACCACAAGAAGAGTTTCCAAGACATGAAGCTTGGCATGACAATAATTTGTATGAAGGTTATGTAGATAATCCTAATGTTGGCCAAGCATATCATGGTGACTACTATAGTAATCAACAAGGAATAAAGCTCTAGACAAAATCAAGTAAAAGGTGCCTAGCTTCAAGAGTCAGAGTGTTCCAAATGTGTTCCTTGATTAGGAATGACAAGTGGAGAACTTATTCATGGTGAGAAGCAATATTGACATCGTGAAGGTGAAATTAGTCACTGCCGAACTTTCTAGTTATGCACTTCATTAGTAGGAACGGATTATCACTCGAAGGTTGAAAAATGGAAGGCAATCAGTAGAAACTTGGGCAGAATTGAAGACTCTCATAAAAGAAAGTTTTGTACCTGAACATTATTATAGGGAGCTTTACTGCAAGTTGATGACTCTTAAGCATGGCAACAAAAGTGTTGAGGAATACAGAAAAAAGTTATACATTTTGAGATTGAGCTTGGAGGAAGACAAAGATGCTTCAATTGCTAGGTTTCTCAGTGGTCTCAATAAGAACCTTGCTAACCAACTAGAATTGTACCCTTACACCACTTATGAAGACATGTGTCATTTGGCTACTAAGATTGAGAATCAAAGAAAGAGGATTGGTTTCTCTAAGACTAATCTTTCTTCTTCAAGAAGTGTGGTGGCTAAACCTCAAGCATCTACCTAGTTGGCCAAAGAAAGAAGATACACCTAAGATGGTTTTCCAAGATCATTCTAAGCCTAAGGTGGAGGAGAAAGGAAGGTTGATTACCAATCCAATAAGGTGCTTCAAGTGCAATGGTATGGGGCATATAGTAATCAATTGCCCTACCAAGACAACTTTGGTCTT
Source organism: Catharanthus roseus (assembly GCA_028651295.1). NCBI lineage: Eukaryota > Viridiplantae > Streptophyta > Magnoliopsida > Gentianales > Apocynaceae > Catharanthus > Catharanthus roseus. The sequence continues at coordinate 2,135,262 of JAPQWS010000107.1, read as the reverse complement.
TAGTGAAGATTTAAATCGTTGGATTGAAAAGAGTGAGGATGATTGCCAGGAGGGTATTGTTGACAAAGAAGAAAGTAATGAAGATCGAGAGAGATTGCCTCTTTTGAAACCGATGAAGAGGGTATGAGTTTGGTGACTATTAGAGCTTTGTCTACCCAAGTCCGTGGGAAGAATCTAGTATTCCAAGGGAAAACATCTTTCACACCAAATGCTTAGTGGGAGATAAAGTTGCTAACCTTATTGTTGGTAGAGGTAGTTGCACTAATATGGCTAGCACTTATCTTGTTGAAAAGTTGAAGTTACCTCTCCTCAAGCATCCTAAGCATTATAGTCTTAGTTGGTCAAATGATAGTGGGTAAGTGAAAAGTGAACAAACAAGTACTAGTGTCTATTACTAAGGGGTCATATAATGATGAAATTCTTTGTGATGTAGCTCCTATGCAAGTGAGTAGTTTGTTGTTGTGACGTCCTTGCCAATATGATAGAAAGGCTAGTCATGATGGTGTGAAGAACACCTACACTTTTGAAAAGGATGGGGAGAAGTTAATGTTGAATCCTTTAACTCCTAGTCAAGTCTTTGTAGAACAAAAGAAAATGAGAGAAAAATAGTGACCAGAGAGTGAGAAAAAGAGAAAGAGCATTGAAGAGGGAAAAAGAATTGATGAAAAAGACATGATTGTGGAAAAACCTAGAGAGGAAAAATTGAAGAGAGACAAGAAAAAGAGTGATAGTTTCAAGGGAGAGAAGAGATGTTTCTATGCAAAAGAGAGTAAGATCATAGAAGCCGTTGGAAAAGAAGAGGTTGTTTTACTTCTCTATTGCAAAGGTACATTTGTTTCTACTAATGATCACTTGTGTTCCATTTCTAATGCCATATTTAAGGTCATTGAAGAATTCAAGGATTTCTTTCCCAAAGAGATGCCAGGTGGACTTCCTCCTTTGAGAGATATTGAGCATCACATTGATTTGGTACCTGGAGCGGTGTTACCAAATAGGCCAGGCTATAGAAGCCCTCCCAAATAGACCAAGGAGCTAGGAGGACAAGTTGAAGAATTGCTCTCCAAAGGCTATGTAAGAGAAAGCTTGAGCCCTTGTTCTATTCCCGTTTTATTTGTTCAAAAAAAGATAGTATATGGCATATGTGTGTAGATTGTAGAGCCATTAACAACATTACTATCAAATGTAGACATCCCATTCCTTGATTAGATGATTTTCTTAGTGAGTTGCATGGTTCTCAAATATTTTCAAAGATTGATTTAAAATCGAGTTACCATCAAATTAGAATGAGGACAGGGGATAAGTGGAAAACGGCTTTCAAAACCAATTTTGATATTTATGAATGGCTAGTCATGCCTTTTGGTTTAACTAATGCTCCTAGTACATTCGTGAGACTTATGCATCATTTGTTGAGGAATTTCATTGGAAAATTTGTTGTCTATTTTGATGATATCTTGACCTATAGCAAAACTTATGAAGATCAATTGTATCATCTTAAACAAGTTTTGTTAGTTTTGGGATATGAGAAATTATATGCTAACCTTAGAAAATGTGAGTTTTGTTTGGAAAGTGACTTTCCTAGGTTATGTGATGAGCTTTGAAGCTCTTCAAGTGGATCAAGAGAAGGTGAAGCAATCAAAGAATGGCCTACTCCCAAGAATGCATTCAAAGTGAGGAGCTTCCTTAGATTAGCAAGTCTCTGTAGAAGATTCATTAAGGATTTTAGCACCATTGCTAGTCCTTTGACAGATGTTATCAAGAAGATGAATAGTTAAAATGAGAGGAGAGCCAAGAGAGAGCATTCAAGTTGCTAAATGAGCATTTACTTGCACTACCTAAGTTTGAAAAGATGTTTGAGATAGAATGTGCTGCCTTGGGTGTTGGCATTGGAGGAGTTTTGATCCAAGACAAGAGACTCTTAGCTTACTTTAGTGAAAATTTGATTGGCGCGACATCGAATTATGCTACATATGATAAGGAGCTCTATACACTTGTGAGGACATTGAAACATTGGCAGCATTATTTGTGGTCAAAGGAGTTTGTGGTACAAAATTATCATGAGTCCTTGAAGTTTCTTAAAAGACAGCAAAAGCTAAACAGGAGGCATGCAAGATGGATGGAGTTTATTGAGACTTTTCCATACATCATCTGATATAAGAAAGGTAAAGAAAACATTGTAGCCAATGCATGTCTAGAAGGTACACTCTTATCTCAGCTTTGCAAGTTCAAATTCTGTTTTTTGAGATGTTTAAGGAATTATATGCTAGTGATCAAGATTTTTAATGACATATTTCATGATTGCTTGCTTGTGCCTAATGATAAGTATTATATACATGATGGTTTCCTTTATCATGAGGGAAAATTGTGCATTCCATATGGTTCTACTAGGTTGTTGGTTAAAGAGGCTCATTGTGGTGGTTTAATAGGACATTTTAGCATTAATAAAACTTACGACACTTTGCATGAGAATTTCTTTTGCTCTCACATGAGAAATCTACTTCTTTGCCACATGGCTTTTATACTCCTTTAGATGTGACTAAAGTACCTTGGGTTGATATTTCTATGGATTTTATTCTTGGATTGCCTAAAACATCTAAAGGTTGGATTCTATCTTTTGTCGTGGTAGACATGTTTTCTAAAATAGTTCATTTCATACCATGTAAGAAAACCAATGATACTATCCATGTTGCAAACTTGTTCTTTACTTGGGTGGTGCAATTCCATAGTATACCTAGATCCATTATCTCGGATCGTGACACCAAGTTTCTTAGTCATTTTTTGCGTATTTTGTGTTCAATAGCTTGCCATCCACAAACCGATGGCCAAACGGAGGTGGTCAATAGAACTATTGGGACACTTCTTAGGGCAATCCTTAAGAAGAATTTGTGCCAATAGAAAGAGTTCATTACTCATATTGAGTTTGCTTACAATAAGGCTAGATATTTTATTACTTCTTATTCTCCTTCTGAAGTTGTTTATGGTTTCAATCCTTTAACTCTATTTGATTTGTTTTCTTTGTCTATAGATCATGTTGTGAGTTTGGACGGGAAATAGAAGGCGAAACTTGTGAAAATTTATTCATGCTAAGGTGCATGATGCTATTGAGTCCAAGAAAAATAAATTAGTGGCTACGTGGAATGTTGGAAGGAAACGAGTCATTTTTGAACCCGGAGATTGGGTTTGGGTTCACCTTCGAAATAAACGCTTTCCTGCTCAATGCAAGAATAAGCTTGATGCTCATGGCGATGGCTCTTTTCAAGTGCTTGAGCGCCTTAGTGATAATGCCTATAAAATTGATCTTCCGAGTGAATATAATGTTAGTGCCACCTTCAATGTTTCTGATTTATCTCCTTTTGATGTAGGTAAGGATTCGAGGATGAATCTCTTCAAAGATGGGACGGATGACGTAGATTGAAAGAGTCAAGCATCTATAGAGTTGAAGCTTAGATCACTCACTAGAGCTCAAGTGAAGAAACTCAAGATTCATGATATAAATGTGGCTAATGGCTTCGTTGTTTACATGGGGAAGCTTTGAAGAACAAGTTTGAAGATCAAAGAAAGGATTCCGAGTTGCTCTCAATTTGTACAATAAGCAAGGATCATACAAGGGAGCAAATTGGAGGTGAAAATAGCAAAGTGTTGGAGAAGTGAAACTATACTGCTGACAGTAGCCCTGCCCCTACCGTCGCCGGTAGACTTCTAGTCGAGAATTGGTTGGAAGACTATACTCTACCGTGTCTGGTAGGTCACATCCTACAATCACCAGTAGGGTTCGGGTGGAGGAATGACAGTGCGACCTTTTAGGCGGGATTTTATTATTCAACCTTTTTTTCCTTCTTTTAATCAAGGGTTTAATGGGTATTTTAAGTCATTAATCGGTAGTTTAGCTAGGTTTAGGCTTGGCCTATAAATATCCAATTATAAACTCATTGTTACTAATGTGGTTGAATTTTGCTGAAATTCGAGAGAGGATTCTCCAATTGTCTCTAGGGTTCTTCACCCTTCTTGGTTAGCTTGCTAAGGGTTAATGTCCTTAGTTCTGTGAACAATTGTTTGCCTTAGATCGTAGAATCTATAGAATCAATTGATCATCCAATTCCTTTCGTTAATTGAGTCTTAGTTCTTGTTCTTAGATTCAATTAATCTTAGGTCTTCTAGTTTGTGTAGTTGGGGTTTTGAGGCCTTAGTCTCCTGAAGGTTCTTCCTATCAAATAAGGAATGATTTTTGCCTCTCAATATTAGGTTTATGAGGCTTAGATCTTCATAGGTTCTCTATTGGAGTGTTGAAACTACAAAATCCTTAATAGAGGTTCTTTATCAAAGGAGGTGATTTTGGGAAGGTGTGAAATCCAAAACTACAATCAAAAGAGGATGTACATCACCACATTGGATGTTTCAAAAAATATGAGTAGAAGGATCAACTACAAATAGAGGTACTGTTCACTCTTAATTTTCATGTGATTTACATATATAACTATTTACTCTACTTAATTCGATACTGATTTAAGAATCGAAGGTGAAATATGGATCAACCCCGCCTTGGTGATCGTTTGTTTTGTCTTGCAAGACCTCTTTATTTATGATCGGGACACTGAACTCATCAGGTAGCAGTACGTTTGTTCCACATTATATCGGTCTCAGCGTAACGATCGTGTATCAAGCGATATTGTAGAGAATATTAAACCAAATTTTAGAATAAGAAAATAAAGTTCAATTTGACAACTTGAATCTAACTTGAGAAATACAAATTGGTTTTGACTATCTTTGTGATTAAGAAAGAGACGTAAAGTCAAATGTGATGTTTGAATTGTTCATGAAGAGCGTTATAGAAACCTCTAAATCATCAACTTTGCAAGTTGCAAAGATATTTATTTGCTAGATTAAATGAATTTGTGAAGAAGAATAGACTAAGTTGAAGACTACAAGTTGGCAAGTTAATAGAAGAAGAGTTCAAGTTGTATTTAAACACTTTAGATATTTGTTTTGGCAAGTTCCCTTAGCCTTCTATTGATCACTATAAATATGTGTAGTTTATGCATTATGCATTGTAATGCAATGGAGAGTCATGGGAAGCATAGATAGAATGTGAAGATAGAGAGAAATAGAGAGGAAAAAATTTTGTTCAAGTCATGAGATTATTGTTTCCATTTTTTCTTGTTAAGTAGAAATTACATTTTGCCTCCATTCATATCTCTCTATTATTAAGCAAATTCTCTACTCAAATCCTTGCCCGTATTGTTTGATTACTTCTTGGGCCTTATAATTGGTATAAGAGCGTATAAATACACAATTTTCTTATTGTAAAGTATCAAAAACTTATTAAATAATTCAGAAATTTAGAAAGATATATAAGTATCTGATGGTATTATGTTTATGATTAGATAACAAGATTACATATTCTTTTTTATATATTGTTAAAGAAAACATAGTCTGAATCAAGGCCTTTGATCTAATATAAAAAAGCACTAAATAAATTATAAATTGGTCCCAATTTATTATTTATCTTCTATATTTGGGTAAGGTACTATCTTAGTTTTATTTTTTGGAGCCCATGTCATTTTCCTCGTTTAAGTATACGATTTGGGCCTCACTATCTCAGTATTGCAAGTAGGGTTTAAACAGGTTCAGACTCTCTGGGTACTCACAGACCCAGACCCATAATCTTATAGAGAAACATGGACCCAGACACAGACTCAAAGGTATGGGGTAGGTCTGGGTATACCCGTATGACATTTTTCTTTTGTTATCCCTGTTAAACAAAAAAAATATATAAAATAATGTATACCTAAAATAAAAGTATTAACATGATTAACATAATTTCCTCAATATCTCTTTCAACAAATACAATCATTTAACATCTCTAATTCAAATGATTAAAGGTTCACGTACACATAAAATCCTCACTTTCCCCACAACCCTATGGATTTGCTGGAATAATGGGGAATGGTAGTCTTTTGGACCCCTAAACTCAAATTTCTGCAAATGTTAAACTGAACTCTCAAATTATTGGTTTTCCATAGAGGGTTCCTTATAGTTACACCGAACACCATATCTTTATGCTTGAAATGCTACTTCATTGCTTGCTTACTTAGTATTAAGGGTAAAAATCTCTGAAAAAAGCATACTGATGATTGATGATAATTTACAAGTACTGTGAGAGAGTGAGGGTAAAGAAGAGAAAGAGAGTGAGAGTTAAGAACAGACTGTAAGTGAGAGAAATAATATTGTGTAAATTATGTATTAATAAAAATATAAAACTAATATAATATATATAAATATATATTATTATTTTATTATAATGGGTATATAAGTATACGAGTCTGGATATCATCATACCTTGTCCATACCTATTTAATAGACCAATACAGGTATGAGTACAGGTACAGGTCCGCAGGTAAAAAATTTAAAACTTATCCGCTATAAACGGGTACAGACATGCGCTGGTACGGATAAGACCTGCCCTGTTAACAACCCTAATTGTAAGGAACTACTTTAGTCATTTCCTCTTTCTCTACATGGAAAACCTAATATTGCGGAAGTCATCTTACCTCTTGGGTCTCTAGCCTTTCGGCTATCCCTTTTGCTTTCAACAACTGAGAGAATGTTTCCATCAATTTTTTTTTTCTATTCATTTTTTTCTTACTTCAACAAATGACCTATCATCTCTACGAGGCATTTTAGACTTCTAAGCTCCTAAGGTTTTCTTGACTCGCGACTGACTCCCCGTGACTCGGCTGAGTCATGTGGAATTCTTGATCCATTAGCCAAAATCGTCCGATTTAGTCTGAGTTTTTGACGAGTCAGTAGCGTGTCTACTCGAACTCGACGAAGATTTTGAACCATGTTCGAAAATGCCATCTTTTGTTCAACAATATTGTTTTCATTTGATCTTATAGTGTTTGTTCAAAATCACTAAAGGCCTTTTAATGGGAAACCAAAGTTGTTAGGAGGTTAAGCGGTTAGGATCCCGATAAGGGTGTTGTAACTGTGAGATATTGTAAGCAGCAGTTTCTGTAGTTAGTTTTCCTGATTTGTAAATCATTGCTTTGTACAAATATCATTTTGAGTAATAAACAGATCAGAAAATTGCTGCAAGTTTTCCTATTGAAAATTTTATGTATCGGAGCCAAGAAAGGATTTATCTAGAAAACCAAAAAAAAGAAATTATATGTTTTGTTTTCTTCTGAGAAGAACACAACATGAACACACAGAGAGTGGTTAATACATCCACTTCTGATCATGACATTACGTCAATGAACATCTTCAGAAGGACGCATATTCTCTTGCATCATCAGATAGTCCACATTTAATAATCACGCAAGTACAACTCAGGGAGGATAATTATGATGAATGGGTTAAAGCCATGTTATTAGCATTCCAAGCTAAGAAAAAGCTTGAGTTTGTAGAAGGACAAATTCCAAAACCAAAATCTGGAATTGTAGAGAAAGAAGATTGGTGGACCATTAATACTATGGTCGGATCATGGATATTAAATACTATTGAGCCTAATCTGCGAACTACCATATCCTACGTAGAATGGTGTGATGAACACACCCAGAAAACATGAACTAAAAACTGCTTTGGTTAACTGTAAGCAGTCAGGTATGTCTGTTTCTGCTTATATTTCAAAATTAAAGAAAATTTGGGATGAACTCAGTAACTACCAACAATTGCCCAACTGTACTTGGGGAATGATCATTGAAATTATTAAGCAAAAAGAGGAAGAAAAAGTACACCAATTTCTTATTGGTTTAGATGACACAGTTTATGACACAGTACGTTCAAATATTTTACAGATGGACCTAATACCTAATATTAAGAAAACATATGCAATGATTGCGAAAGAGGAAACACACAGAAAACTAGTCCGAAATACAGACACGGGAAGCGAAGCAGTGGTGTTTGCAACCCCAAAATCAGTCCAACGCACACATTATTTCAAGCCAGGACATGAAGCCAAAAATTGCTACTTACTGATCGGATTCACAGACTGGCCGCCAGAGTATCGGTAGGTCGATGGGAGTCTTAACGGGGATGGAGGATGCTAAGGTCGCGGAAGAACCAGTTTTCATTGGAGTAGAGGCCGTGGTGGTAGAGGCTGGGAAGGATGGACCGGACAGCAGCCTCCCACACACTGGGCAGCAAACGCGACACCAACTTCTTCTTCCCCGATGAGACTCACCTGGAAATGGCTACCTTCGTCGGCTAGCGTCGCAGAGGCCAAACACTGGCCAGATCCAGACGGTGCGGTGCCCTTCCCGTTCGTATTGTCCTCGGTTGACCAGGGTCACGGGTGCGGAGCAGCGGCATCAGCTATAACGCTCGATGATCCCGGACGAGCGGCGGCTGAGGCAGATTCATGGCGTGGTATAGCAGCAGCGTTGGGCAGTGTCGGCATTCCAGGGCTGTCTCCGGCACAGTGGGACAAGTTTTTGGAATCGCTTAACAGTCCAAAATCCTCTTCTCCAGATGTTGACACCCTCTCTGGTAAGATAAAATGTAAATAGATTCTAGACTGTGGGTGTTCTCACCATATGACAGGCAGGAGAGCTTACTTTTCAAAAATTCTACCCTCACATCCATACACTGTCACGCTACCAAATGGTTCTAAAACTACTGGAATAGAAATGGGATCAGTGTGTCTTGACTCTGTGCTTACGATTAATGATGTTTTGCATATTCCCCAGCTTCGCTGCAATTTGCTATCTCTGTCTCAACTTTCCAAAACTAATAGCTGTGTTATCATAATTAATAATGATGTGTTGATGTCACAGGACCGTACCACGGGGATGCTAATTTGAGCGGGTAAAGAGAGAGATGCGATATACTACTTTAGGCCCATTCCGGTAATTTCAAGTGTCGCTCATACAATTCGCCATTCAGATATTGATGAATTATAGCATAAAAGAATGGGACATCCGTCTAAGTCTGTCCTTAACAGGTTTTTAGGAAACCCTTTTAAATACGAGTTTTTGGACAAATGTCCAGTTTGTTCGCGGGCTAAGTAGACCTTTCATCTTTTTTCGGTTAGTTTAAATAATGTTGCAGCACCTTTTGATTTGGTACATTGTGACTTGTGGGACCCTTATAAAATTTCATCTTTCTGTTGGGCCCTTATAAAATTTCATCTTTCTGGAGGAGAGTTTCTTACCTCTCGAGATGTGGTATTTGTTGAACATTCCTTTTCGTGTGTTTTTGAGACCTAGAATTATATTCAGTCAACTGCTCCAGCAAATTATGATTTTGGTGAAGTGGGTCAGCTATTATCTACACTCAAGGGGAGCCCAAACCCAGTCCATCCTCCACTTCATCCCAGCTCAGCAAGGGGGAGTCCAGCTAGCACAGCCGCAGCCCAGCCTTCTGCGGCCCATTTCCCTCTAGCCCAGTCTTCTGACCCATAGACAGCAGCAGCCCAGTCTTCAGCCTCTCAGCTAGTAGTGGCCTAGTCATCTGCTTCCCATTTCTCTCCAGCCACCAAACACCTCCCGAGTCTGCCTCATCAGCACAGCATCCTTAAGCCATTCTCTCTGTAGCCCAGGCCCCATCATTCGCAGCCCAATCGGTGTCCTTCCAGCAGCCCGCTGCCATTTTCCCTCCTCCAGCCTAACCCGCTCTTTCTCTAGCCCAGGGTGTGTCCCTACAGCCTTCCCACCAACCTATTCGACCCCAGCTGGTTAGTGCACCTCCAGTGCCGGCAGATGTGGTCCCTGCTGCTCCAGTTGCTGTCTTGCCTCTTCGCCACAGTACCCGATCACATCGGGCTCTTGAGAAATTTACAGATTATTTCTATAATGCTACTCGAACCTCACTTGGCATGTCTCTCTCTTCCTCTTCACCTTATTCTTCGGCTCTCCTAGGTACGTGTTTGTATCCGTTAACTCACCTTTATTTCTTATGATAAAATTTTCTCCTCACATCGAAGTTTTGTATCGGCTGTTAATGCAGCTACAAAACACACCAGGTATTCGGATGCCGCCCATCTTCCCGAATGGTGGCTAGCCATGAAATAGGAGATCGATGCTCTTGTGAAAAACAACACATGGACACTGACAGTGAAGATAGCCGGAGCAACAAGAAATCAAAGACAGGTGGAGATCAGACCCTTTCACCCTAACCACCAAACAGGAACATGATGTTCATTCAATGGATACAGAAATTGGGGGAACATGATGACTTTCCATCTATTTACGTAGGGGAAGAAAAAATGGATGATGAAGTTTCTATCTGGGATTAAGAGTAAAATCTTGACTTGGTGCTTACCCCAAGAATGCCCCTATAGTGGCTTCGAAAAAGCCAGGGAAACAACTTGAAGCGGATACAAATGCAGAGCCAAAAAACCACGGTGATAACCCAATCGCCAGCTACCTATGGCCCCTAGATGTTGGTGAACGAATTTCGTCGCACATGGAAGTGATATCATCTACTCATATGATTCAGATAAAGATGGGTGAAGTACGACACTCATGTGGGCAGGATGAGACAAACCAAATGAGCAGGAAAGGTACCTTTAATGGATCTAGGTAAAATGTCTTGGTGGACTTGGAAGAATCAGTAGAGGAGAAACTTGAGGTCCAAACCATAAAGAAGGCTATCCAGGCTATCCCTGGCCTAAGTATGACAACTCGCCTAAGCCCAAAGCAAAAATAAGTGGACGTAGCAGTTAGCTCCAAAGCTAATGCGTTCCTGAAAGCAGAAGGCCCATGAACTGCAAAGGGAAAGAAGGCTCAATCTGGAAGTCATATTCATAAGACAACCCATCAGGTCCAAATTAACACCGTCATAAATCAAGCTGGTTTGGGCTGCTACAAATCTGCTACTCGAGCCAGAATAATAAATCCAACTATGGAGAGTGAATTTGTGTTAAGGAACCAAACTGAGCACACATGCTAAATCATACCGAGAACTCATCCTCAACTAAAACTGAGGGTATATATATTGTAGCACCTTGCATATATATATATATATATGTGGTTCAAAAGATAGGACGTTCATAATATTAAAAATATTTAAGGGTTTTAATGTAGCAAAATAGAAATATGTGTAACATAAGCATAATAAAGTAAACGACATATTTTAAGATATATTTTGAGTGTATTGACAAGTGGGAAATTTAATACAAAGATATTGAGTTTAGTAAAAACTAATCTGGAGAAAATTTTAGAATCCAAACATATATTACATTTACGTCAAACAATATGAACATTTTAAACATTTTTTTTAGTAGATCAAGTACAAGATAAATGATATCATTATTACTTTTAATAGAGACTTTCGCTTTGTTACCAATAATAATATTAATTTTGGGAAACGACAGGGTATAAAAGAATATACCAATCCCAAGGATCCGTAGGATTCATTGTGGATCCCACACAACAATAGAAAGATTTTAGTCTTACAAATCTTCTCTAGCTATGTGTTTAATATGTATTTCAAATTATGTATTTAAAATCTAGACTCTAGATATATATGTATTTAAAAGATCCTTGTATTCGGCTCAATCCTTTTAAGAAAAGATTGGGCCGAGTTTAATTACAATTCAACTAAGATAACAAAAGGTAATTACACATTATCCAAATTATTCACTGCTTTAAAATTAAATCTGATCTCCTTCCAACCTCACAAGCAGCAGCCAGTTCAAGACTCCATTTTTAGCCTCACGGATAATTTCATTACCTTCAAGAGCAAGATCGCGCCCTTCATTACGAGCTTGTACATAGTAATAATAATAATAATAATAAGGTATAGTGAATATAACTTATTAATATTATTATTATTACTGATAATCATTAAAAAAAAGATAGGATAAGTGAATATAACTTTTTAAACCTTAAATTGCGAACCAACCCTTACTTATCCTTGTTTCTTAACCCTAGCTTCCCAAGACATTTTCACCACCTCAGCAACTTCATAGATTTCATGTCTTCCTCTCCACTTCCCACGTAGCCCTAAAGTCTTTAGCTCCTATTATTTCATCCTTATTAAACCATCACCACACCCCGGTATATAAGAGATTTTGATCACATTTTTTCTTTATTTTTCTTTGTTGCAGAGCATCAATATATGTATATAAAGGGCATGAGATGTTCTTTTGCTTCTTTTTATTGGTGTACGAAAACAGGTAATAATATCCAGATAGCTTCATTTTATTTGCTGTGGTTTCTTTAGTTATGTTTGAATTTGGAATTCTTAAGGTAGAATTTTTAGAGTTTTAATTGGTTTAGAATCTTTTATTTGGTTGATATTATATTGAGAAATGTCTCAGATTCAATATTTTGAGTTAATTCCGAGTGTTCTTTCGTTTCAACATAAATGGGCAATAGACCATAACTCTGTAATTATTTATAAATAATGGAATTTGTGCATGTTTTAATTGGATATAATCATTGGGTTGAACAAGTGACGTGCTTTGGTATAAATATTGATGATCAATTTTTTGTGTATAATTTAATTTTGCAGTTAGTTCCTAATTTTATTTTAAGCAATTTAAGAGCTTTAGGTAAGTGCCCAAACTAAGGATTTTTAAGGGTATGAGATTTTTGGTCTTCTTTACGAGTTAAAATATATGTAAACACCCTAAGATCGTTTAAGGAGATATTTATATTTGTTAGAAATTAGAAATATTGGGATTCTTTATTAAGTATTTTTACGGCTCTATTTGTAGGATCATTTTAACGATGTTACTGGTGTTGCTTTAAGTGTCTACATTTTCAGATAGTTAAGATTTATGTAAAAGGTTTACTGCTTTTGGAATATTATAATATTTTATTCTTTTAAATTGGAGATGTTCTCCATAACATGTTTAACTTGTGCCTTAGAAATGTATAGAAGCGGTGCTCTGTATAGGGTGTTTCTATATGAAAAGAATTACTATTGTCCACAAGTTTTTCTGGAATATTACGAAATGGAAATGCTTTAATGTTGTTTTGTTGCATGGTTTGACATATATGGACGTAAACTTGGTATATTTGTAAAAGCTGCATAAGTATGACTTGACTGGTGATTGAGAATTTCGTTTTTACTAAAATGTTTAATACTTGAATTTGTTTGGATGGCCGAATAAGTGGTCTTTTGGTTTGTAAATATATATAAAAACCCAATTCTTACTACGGACGAAATTCTGGATATGATCACGTGTTTGGAAGTGTCAGAGGATTGTACTGTAGACGACTAGTCTCTCATACGAGGGCCTCTTCCGATGACATAGATGGTTACAGAAATTGGAGAGTGGATCCACTTAAAAGGGGGCGTAGTACTATTGATGGTTTAGCTCAACCGGTATTGCGTCAGACATCACATCGACTGTGCGATGGGATGCCACCTAGTGAACAGTCAGGAGGGGCTCGAAACTAAGGTTGGTCTCAAGGCTGGCCTGGTAGGTGCCCAAAATTCAAAGTCCAGTTTATGTGCTTGAAGAGTGCAATTGATATGGAAACCGAGTGCTCATATGTTGTGTTTGAATATTATTGTTTACAGGATGCTAGAACTTATTTCTGATGACCCTGTTTAAGTTCCAGACTAACTTTTGTATGACGTGATTTTAGAACTCGGATTTAGAGGCTGCAATGATGTGTTTTGATTCCCTCAGACTTTCTAGTTGCACTTGAATCACTCATTTAGGTTTATGTATGTGCACTTTTAAAGTGGTCAAAGAAATATTTTCTTTTAGCATTGCAAGAACTATTTCATGAAAATTTCATCATTATTAAGAAAACACAGAAGCACACACTCAAGTGTACTTACTGATTCATCTTTAAATGTCATGTTTTTAGATGACTCGGGACAAGAAGTGGTGCAATAAGCTACGATAATATTTTACATGGAATTTTTTAGGTCAAGACATGCTGTGTATAATTATTTCAGGGAAAAGTGCTTTGTATTTCTTATCCTCAAATAGTTTGGCACGATATGGGGTCGTAAAACATTTTATGCTAGCTTTGTTGTAGAAAAATTTCCTGGAGCTTATATAATAGTCGTGCTATTTGTATACAGATTTCCGCTACTTAGTATATGTGTATATTTATAAGTGCATCTTAAGCTTTTGAGTTTGGTTGGATGTTTGTAGTTTTGTGCTGAGAGGCATGCTGGTAACTTCCTCAGCCACAGGTAACCTAATGGAGGGGTTTTAGGTACTACAGGTGGTTTCAGTGCCTTAGGTTCGGTACTTACTTCAAAGAACTAGATCCTAGAAGAGTAGTGGGAGCGAGCTTCCTAGTTTTATGTTGCCCTAAGACTTTAGAGTTCCTTTTCTCTTTCATTTCACTCATGCTAGGATTTGTACACAATGTAATTTCTCGGGTCATAGTCACAACACGGTCATAGGTTGATACATAAAGTGATTAGGATTGATGATGGTTCAGGTGAGTGAGCGCCATGATTATCTTAGTCATCAAGGGAGATTATTTTCGAGAGACTTGTTCGATTGAGAAATTCGCGAACTTGTGGAAAAACTCCAATGACTATAGATAAGAGTCAATGTGCACAAAGAGTGGGTTTGTGATATTCATTTTTTGGCACAAGGGGTCTTTCGTATCAATTTTTTTTTTTTTTAATTCCTACTTCAATATTACACTAGCAGATTTCACTCACCTTGTAAAGTCAACCTTTTCCTTGTTTTTGTTGTCACAATGGGGAGAGCTCTCTAGTCTTACTTTTGTACCTAATGTATATGGTGTAGGAAATATTTCAATGTTGCTGATCAGTGAAGGTAGAGATGGAGGTGTGTCTGTTAGAACGGAACTCATGTTGAGTTCAACTTGATAAAGAAAGCGACAAAAGACTACAAGGGTAGGTAGATTGGAAGCTAGGTTACTTGGGATTTGAAATGTTAGTATACTTGGGGAATGAGAGATCAACAATATAACATAAGAGTAGGAAGCGAATGATATTGTTGTTAAGATCTTTCCGTTTTTTCGCTATGAGTTACATCCAGGGTACATTTGCTGAACTTAGAGTTAGGCCAAGATTTTTCAGGAAGGGATATACACAAATTGAAACATGTGTAGTAGCATTCTGTTAGGATTCTCTGGTTTACTCTATCAATCTATGAGTGTGAGAGTGACTCTTTAACTCCTGTATATAATCCGGAAGACCATAGACCATATTGGATAACAAATTTTGTTATGTACTATGTGGTTGTGAGTTATTTGGCATATGTAATTGGAGATGATTTATGTATGTTGGAGTTTTGTATAGAACCTATATTTATACTAAATACTATTCTAACTTATTTCCAAAATGCTTCTCTTTATTTGAGATCTTTAGAGCTGTTGTGTGCAATATTCTTTATTGAAATTCTAGATTGTAATGGTTATCTATTTAGTGGTGAGCATAATATTTTGTTAAGAATGGTGTTACGAGGAGTATCATTTGAGGGGTATAATGTGATATTAGGTATGGATTGATTGTGTAAAATATTAGATTCTAATGAATTTCCAGCAAAAGCTCATTAAAGTTAGTCTATTGGGTTTGCTGACCCTCGAGTTGAGGCTAAGAAAGACGATGATATAAAAAGAGTCTTGTACTAGAAGGTTATTGCAGAAGGATGTTATGGATTTCCAACGTGCTTGTGTAATTAGACTTACGAGAAGTTGAAGTTGGAATCTACATCTATGATAAAGGAGATATTAGATATCTTTCTAGAAATTGAAAACTTTACCTCGATAACGGAAACTTGAACATGTCATAGAATCAATATCATCCATATCTCAAGCCACATACTAGATGACATGAGAACTAACAAAATTAGAGGAATGGTGGCAAGATTGGATGCAACAAGGATACATTATCTTAAGTGCATTTCTGGGAAGCACTAATTATATTATGAAGAGGAAGGATAGGATCCTTAGGAAGTGTACAACATAATATAAAGAAATCAGTCATGTGAGCGCAAAACAAACAAATACCTATTTCCTTATTGTGAAGATAGCTGATAAATCTTGAGTAGTATGATGTCATCCTAAATTGAACTTAAGGCATATGTATAACCGTGTCTCGATCAAAGAGAAGTATATGCCTATGACTACTTCGAATTACAATTCAAACACTATAGGGTTATAGTTCTGATGTTTGGGTTAAAGATGTACATCAACAATTTTAATGGATTAGTTGCACAAGGCTTTCTACCTTACATAGATATACATTTGCAGTAATATTCATTAACTTCTTAAGTATTTACCAGATCGAAAGACATGAACTAATTTAAGTGGTGTGTCAACTTTATAAATGTCGACGTTGGGTGGAATAGGTGACTTCCTCTGGGCATGTGATCTTAAAGGATATTGCTTCTCATAAGAAGCGGAAAGTATTAGTGTGACCACCTTTGGTATAAGTCGTTATTCAGTAGGAGCCACCTGAAATACCCATAGAGGTATATATACATAGTGTTTTGAGTTTGTCAGGATATTCTCGGGAGATTATCGGACTCAAAATGCCATTAACCCAAATGAAGATGAATTCTAATGAACCTGTAAGTACAAACCACAATTGTCAGAACCAAGGTAATGGTTGACTTCAATGCCCATTTTGATATTACCTATTGTGCAAGAAGAGTGTACTTGAACATAATTCTCCAAATGAGGTTGGGGAGTTGTGATGAGTTAGGATGGAGAAGTTTGGCTTGCGTATGAAGGAAATTAAAGGATCCCAACCAAGTTATCTAATACATGATTTAGCTTAGTGTTTATAGTGCTTACATTAAAGAAATAAAAGCATTACTCATGTTAGGTGAAGTATAATGACTTTGTGGATTATACATGTATGAAATACATATTTTCATAAAAGAATAGAAATTGAAAATGTCGATTGATAGAACTATTAGAGGAATTTAAGGAGTCGAACAAGAAGACAGGAAGTTGTCTAATTATAAATAATGGTAACATATTAAAGTTTTAGTTTTAGAAATTGACTATGTGTACCCAAGGAGGTAGAGCCCAAGAATTAAAAAATAGTGATCAATCTCAAATTAGATGTGGGAGCAGAATACAATGGATTTTATTATAGAAATGCCCCAAACAAAGAGATATAAGGAAGCTATAATTTTTCACCACTGGTACAAAATATTTCTTAGAGAATTAGCACTTGACAATGTGAATAAAACAATAAGATTACCTTAAATATCTATTTATATTGTATCAAATCAAGAGACAAGAAGTATTTATATAGGTTCTGATTAAAGTTCTTTTTTTTAAATAGCCTTGAACTATAGTACTACAACATACTCCCATGCAGATACACAATCTAAGAGAATGATTCAAACCCTATAAAGCATATAGCAAGCTTATGTCTTAGACTTTAGGAAAATGGATTGATAATCTCTCTTATGAATAGTAGAATGCCATTGCTCTAGAAGTTGAAGTTCAAACTCTTTGAAGGCAGGAATATTTGATACTCGAATTGAAGGAAACGCATAAATAGGAAAAAAATATTATTACTCCGGATTGACTATGAGCAATCAATGGTTGACTCAAATTTTATGTCAAAAATAAGGAAAAGATTAGATGTCAACATAAGAGATGATGTTACTAAGATCAGTACATGGCATATGAATAAAGTTTAGTGCCAATTGTCGACCACATTAAGAGGGAGGTACGTGAGAAGTACATTTCAATGTGTAGAATAGTATGGGGGCATCAAGAAATTGAAAAAAAAAATAGGGGGGGATGGAAGGGGGAGAAAGAAGCAACCTAGGAAACACCATACACAAAGAAGAGTTCATGAATTTTTAAGTTTATGATCTTGAATTTTTAGGATGAAATTCTTTTTAAGGAGGATAGAATGTAATACCCTACCCCATAAGTACCTTCTATATAGGGTCCAAAAACTAAGAACTTTATAATATTAAAAATATTTAAGGATTTAATGTAGCAAAATAGAAATATGTGTGACATAAGCATGATAAAGTATACGACATATTTTAAGATACATTTTGAGAGTACTGATAAGTGGGGAAGATTTTTAGGATCCAAACGTAAATTACGTGAGACAATATGAACGTTTTCGACACTTTTTTACTAGATCAGGTACAAGATAAATATTATAGTTATTACTTTTAGTAATAACTTTGTCTTTGTTACCAATAATAATAATTATTATTAATAAACATTAAAAAAAGATAGGATAAGTGAATACATACCTTTTTAAACCTTAAATTACAAACCAACCCTTACTTATCCTTGTTTCCCAACCCTTGCTTCCCAAGACATTTCCACCATCTCAACAATTTCATAGACTTTTCATGTCTTCGTCTCCTCTTCCCAAGTAGCTCCAAGCCTTTATTTCCCATCATTTCATCTTGATTTCACCACCACAACATCCCTATATATAAGAGACTCTGATCATATTATGAGATGGAAATGCTTTAATATTGTTTTGTTGCATGGTTTGACATACATGAACATAAACTTGGTATATTTGTAAAACCTGCATATGCATGACTTGACTGGCGGATGAGAATTTTGTTATAATAAAACCTTTAATACTTGAATTTGTTTGGACGGCCGAATAAGTGGCCTTTTGGTTTGTAAATATATGTATATATAAACCCCATTCCGACCAAGGACAAAATTCTTGATGTGATCATGAGTTCGGAAGCATTAGAGGATTCCACTGTACGTGGCTAGTCCCTTGTACTGGGGCCTCTTCTGATGACGTGGATGGTTACAGAATCTGGAGAATGGATCCATTTAAAAGGGGGTGTAGTACTGTTGATGGTTTGCCCAATCGGTATTGCGTCAAATATCGCATCATGTTCTGCAGTGGGACACCCACCTTGTAGATAGTCAAGAAGTACTCAAAACTAAGATTGGTCTCAGAGAGAGCCTGGTACGTGCCCGAGAACCCGTAGCTTATTTTTCTATGCTTAGAGAGTACAGTTGATATGGAAATCGAGCACTTATATGATGCGTTTGGCTAGTCTTGACTATGGGATACTAGAACTATGTCCATGGAGCTCAACTTTTAGATGACATGATTTTTGAACTGGGTTTTAGAGGATACACTGATGTTTCTTGAGTTGCTCAGACTTCCCAGTTGTGTTCAAATCATTCATATAGGTTTATGTATCTTCACTTTTATAGTGGTCAAGAAAATGTTTTCTTTTGGCATTACATGAAGTATTTCATGAAAAATGCATCATTATTATAGAAAAGTAGGGAAGCACACACTCACTTGGACTCACTGTTTGTTTTCACTCACGTCTTTAGATGTCATGTTTTTCAGATGACTCAGGAAAAGAGGTGGTACAGTAAGCTACGAACGATAGTATTTTGCAAGGAGCTTTTGGGACAAGGACATATTGTGTATGGTTGTTCTCGGGAAAAATGCTTTGTATTTCTTATCCTCAAATAGTTTGGCACGATAAGAGATTGTAAAATATTTTATGTTAACTTTGTTATAGAAAGACTTCCTGGAACTTATATAATAGTCATGCTATCTCTATACAGGTTTCCGTTGCTTAGTATATGTATATATTTATAACTGTATCTTTAGGTTTAGAAGTGGGTTGGATGTAGGTAGTTTAGTGTGGAGAGGCACGCTGGTAACTTACATATACATATATATACATATATATGTGTGTGTATATACATTTATATATATTTATACATATTTATATATATTTATATACATAAATATATACACATATACACACACATATACCTGTTTATATTTATATATACATATAAATATAAATGTATATATTTATATATATCACATATATGTATATATATCATATATATGCATATATATACATATATGTTCATATATATACATATACATATATATTTACTCATATATATAAACTAAATTACAAGTTTCAATGTTAGAAGAGTTAAGAGAGGTTGAAATTTATTTGGAGGGTATAATACGAAAAATTTTGTTAAATGTTAGAAAAGTAGTACAATGTTTTTTCAATGCGATAAGTAAATAAATCCAAGAATTGGTGAAATGTGACAAGTAAAAAAGACAAGAGAGGATTTAAGTCCCAAATGGAGTCCAAGAGGTGAATTGGACTAACCCAAATGTAACGGAAAATAAAAACTTTTCTATAAAAACTTTCTGATAGGCTAACTTGACTAAAATATATAAAACATATTAAGTTTAGCCATTGTTTTGACAGCAGAACTTTTATAAACTAAAGTGCATAAAGTTAAACTAATAGAAAACCATTCCTCGTGCGATACCCCTAACCCGGCCACCAGGTCAACTACAGCTGAGTAAGGTATCTGTGTGCCTCTCGGCACTAGACTATAAGTCCCAAAAAAAATGAGAGCCCAACCTCGGGCAACACTAAAAGTATTTACACAGAATATTTAGCGAAAAAACTTAAATAAACTTGTTACCACTAGTTCATCCCAAACACAAGATTTAAAAAAAAAAAAATTCTTAAAACTGTTGCGATACAAAATAAGAGTCTTATACCAACAAAACCCTATAATAATATAAACAGAAGAACCTTACACCTGGTCCGAGTCTAAGAAAAAAAAACATAATACATGACAACCAAAGCATAAACATGTTCTTCTAGAGAAACATGGTTCAAGATTCTATGCCCGCAACTTCAACGACTTATCGTACCTCTGTTTGTCCTGAATAGATCTGAGGAGAAAACATGAAATGGAAAACGTGAGCACAAACGCTCAGTGAGTCCACGCGTGTGTGTGTCTCAGTGATTTCTTTGAAATAATTATGATGCAATTTCACGAAACCATTTTTATGCAATATACTAAGAAAACATTTTATTTTAACAATACTGATACTTGAACTGGAATAAGGTATTTGAGCGCAACTTAGAAGTCTGAGCGAATCAAGACAAATCAGCACAGCTTTTACACCCGAATGCAAAGAAACATACAATGCTACAAACCGGCTCAACGGACAAGGTCCGGATCCCAAAACGAGGTCTTCGGAAACCAGTTCGGCATTCGTAGTCAATACCAGCCCAACACCGTACGAGCACTCGATTACCAAACAACTACTCTTTCCAAAACTGGTCAAAACATTAGGCTAGAGATTCCTGGGACACCTACCACGTCTGCCCTGGGACCAACCTCGGTGTCGAGTCCCTTCTGACTTTTCACTAGGCAGTCGAACCCTACCGCAGAGCATGATGCGGTGTCCACGTAGACCAATTCGGCCACACCCTCCACGGTCTACGCCCCTCTTCAAGTGGATCCACTCTCCCGAGTCTAAATCGTTTACACTATCGGAAGAGGCCCTCGTATGAGGGACTGGCCATGTACTGTGCAATCCTCTGACGCTTCCGAACACCTTAACATAATCCAGAACTGTAACTCTGGTCAAAATGGGGTTTTTTTCCATGTGTTTACGAAAAGAAAAGCCGCTTGAGCCGTCAAAACAGAATCAGGTCATGAATATTTAATAAAAATCCCATCCACCAGTTCACCACATGTTTATGCAAAATTCACATAATTATGCCAGAGGTATAATTCATGTATGTCAAAATAGGGTAACTCTTCGAAAACCAGAACATTTTTCCAAGATATATGAATTTTTCCTAGAAAACATGTATACAGTCAAATCCTGTTTCATAACGAATATAAGCTATTTTTAAAAAAACCACACCTATATAGAGCACGGCTCCTATGCATCGCCTAAGAAAACAGGTAATACATTGTGGAGAACATCTCCGAAAAACATGCTAAATGTAGTAAATATTTTCTAACAGATTCAGGAAACACGCCTTACAAGGCCCATAGTATTTACAACTATTAGAAAACGGGGTTTTGTGGTCTCACCATGATGCAGCTCTGGTGCTATAGTCCTACGAACACGATACCAATAACCATTTAAGTACAAATTCACACGTTTCTATTCGCCTTCAAAAATATAAAAGATGGTAACTTCCTACAAATCTAGGATATAACTACACTTACACTAATCTAATGAGCCTACACTTCTTATCCCATCATTCTAAAATCATATAACCTACTAGTGATACCAAATATATATATATATATATATTAACGCCATATACAAAAATTAGGTGTATATATATCAAGATTAATTACGCAAGTCAAGTGTACTAAAATTATACATACAAACCATAAATGTTAACATCATTTTCTAGGGTCATTTATAAAAATTATATATCAAATTCATGAATGCCAAATCTAGTTACAAAAGTTATATATAAAAATATATATAGAGTTATGTACTAAAATATATAGATAAACAAGACTTTATTTACTAAAATTATTTATATAAAAAGAAAATCCCATATATACTAAAAAAGTATATATATATATACATACACAGATTTACCAACTATATATATTAAAATTATTTGCAACGATTATACATACCACAAACATGTGTATATATATATATAAAGTTATATTTATTAAAATTATTTACAACAATCATACATATATATATATATATATTAAGACTTCATATCCTGCAATTAGGTATAAATTCCCATGCATGCAAATATTTAGATATACAACACCTCAAATATTTTATATATATAAAAGCTTCACGTGAGAAAGAAAAAAAATATACATATATATATATATATCAATACTTGAAATATGTATCTACATTTATGCATGCTAAGACCATGCATGTAAATATATATATATATATATATACATATATATAAATACAAAGGTTATGTATTCAAATTGTACATATAAACTAGACATGCAAAATATATATATACTACATATATATTTGAGAACAATAATAATTACGTGTACTAAATAATATATATATATAAAAGAAACTACTTTAAAATTATTTATCAAAAATTTAGGTATATATATAAACCGGTTTAGGTAAAAGAATTATACCAAGAAAAATTAAGCAAATAAGTTTATATAAAATTAAATAAGAGAAATCAACACAAAAATAAAAAATTAAACAAGTCTTAACAAAATTATACTATTACTAAATGACTAAAAAAAAGAAAAAGATGGAGCAAGACACACAAAAAAATGAAAATAGCAAAGAGAAAGAGGGGGGAAAAAAAAAACGGCAGGAAGAAAAAAAATAGAAAAAGAAAACAATGACAATAAGGGGAAAAGGAGAAAAGGGAAAAAATAAATAAAACAAAAAAATATATATACCTATTGCTGCTGTGGGAAACTGAGAGGAGGAGGAGGGAAAAAAAAAATTCAGCAACTTTTCTCTCCCCTCATAACCCATATATATATATATATATATATATATATATAGCCATACCTAAGTGCATGCAAGATGCCAAGTGGCACTTCATGCTTGATAAGTGGCCATCAAATTTTTTTTTTTTTTAAAAACCCACCATAAAATCTAATAATAATAAATAAATAAAAATAATAATAATAAAATCAAAATTAGTAAAAAAATTAGTATTTCTCCACAAAAAGAAAATATACCACTTTAACCCTATATAAGACTGCCGAGTATTCCAAACTACTAAAAACTATGTACCATAAATTCTTAAGTTTTACTACGCTAGACCCTGGCTACTACATTAACGTCACTCACCCTCTCAAGATTGCCTGAGATGCTTACCGAGTGGGGCGTTACATTCTTCCCTCCTAAGAAAAATTTCGTCCCTGAAATTTAATACTCATACACCGAGAAGTTCTAGATACTTCTTCTTCAGATATTCCACAGTCTCCCAGGTTGCCTCCTTAATTCCGTGATGCCTCCATACAACTTTACACATTGGGATCTGTCTCCCACTTAACTCTTTTACGCTTCGTTCCATAATCTCTGCTGGTTTTTCTTCGTAGGACAGATCGGCACGTAACTCCAGCTGGCCATCATTGAGTACATGATCCGATGCCGGATGATATTTCTTCAATTGTGATACATAAAACACGTCATGTATACCCATCAGTTCACTCTGTAAGGCTAACCGATATGCCATCTTACCAACCCTGTTAATAATCTCAAACGATCTAACATATTGGAGGCTTAACTTTCTTCCCCTTGCACATCTAGGCTTTCCGCGATTTGGCGTGAGTTTCAAGAAGAATCACCTCTCACACTAAACTCCTGGTCCTTTCTTCGATTATCGGCATAGCTCTTCTGTCTACTTTTAGCTGTCCAAAGCCGCTCTTGTATTCTCCTAACTTGTTTCTGTATTTCTTCCAACTCTGGCATCAGGTTCTTTTGTTTCCAATGGGATCGAACTCCAACCTCATCCCAGTACAAGGGTGTTCTACATTTCTTACCATACAATGCTTCAAACGGTGCCATTCTTATTGAAGGGTGGTAGCTATTATTATAAGCAAACTCAGCACAAGCAAGATTGTCAATCCATCTGTTCCCAAAATCTAAGACGCAAGCTCTCAGTGTATCCTCTAGGGTTTTAATTGTTCTCTCGGTTTGTCCATCGGTTTGAGGGTATGCTGTAGTACTGAAACTAAGGTTGGTCCCCATAGCTGCCTGGAATTTGGGCCAAAACCTTGAGGTAAACCTTGGGTCTCTATCTGACACAATATCGACGGGTACTCCATGAAGTCGAACAATCTCGTCTACATAAATCTGTGCCAACTTGTCCAAAGGGTAGGTCATACTAATGGCGATAAAATGAGCCACTTTCGTTAAACGATCAACAATTACCCAGATAGCATCCTTATATTCCTTGGTCCGTGGTAAGCCTATGACAAAATCCATTGTTACATGATCCTATTTCCACTCAGGAACAGGTAGAGGTTTGAGTAGTCCAGCTGACCTTTGATGTCCCGCCTTAACTCTTTGACATGTAAGACAGGCTGCTACATGCTCCGCAATGTCTCTTTTCATTCCATTCCATCAAAACTTTTGCTTTAAGTCTTTGTATATCTTATTCTCTCCAGGATGCATTGAATACTTACTTCTATGGGCTTTCTCTAGAATTTTATACTTAAGTTCAGTGTCATTGGGTACACACAATCGATTCCGAAAGTACAAGCTCTCATCAGCTTCTGATGTACGAAAATCTTCCAGTTTCTTAGCTTTCACACAGCCTTTTAACTCTTGGAACTCCTTATTATTCTCTTGGGTGCTTCTAATATCTTGTTGTAGGGTAGAGGTAAAGCTAAGACTTGATATCTTCACTTTTCTACTCAATGCATCCGCCACCACATTCATTTTTCCTAGATGATAGTTAATCGGGCATCGATACTCCTCCAGCAATTCTATCCATCGATGTTGTCTTATGTTCAAGTCCATCTGAGAAAACAGGTATTTTAAGCTTTGATGATCAGTGAGGATCTCATACTTGGCTCTATACAGGTAGTGCCGCCACTTCTTAAGCTCAAACATGATGGCTGCTAACTCTAAATCATGTGTGGGATAATTCCGTTCATGATCCTTTAACTACCTAGAAATATAGGCGACAATCTTCCCGTCTTGCATCAACACAGCTCTTAGACCTTCTCCTGAAGCATCGGTGTACAATGAAAACTCCTTGTTCGGATCGGGTAAGGTTAACACTGGTGTCGAAGTCAGTCGATTCTTCAATTCTTGAAAACTCCTCTCACACTTCTCCGTCAATTCAAACTTGGTTGCTTTTCCGGTTAATTGTGTTAACGGTCCAGTAATCCTAGAAAAGTCCTTTATCAATCTTCGGTAGGATCCTGCCATCCCCAAGAAACTACGTACTTCGGTTGGTGTTTTGGGCTGCGTCCAATGAGTTACTGCTTCTATTTTTGCCGGATCCACCGAAATCCCTTCCTGGGTGATAACATGTCCTAAGAAAGTTAATTGGCTCATCCAAAATTCGCATTTTACTAAACTTAGCATATAGCTTATGCTCTTGCAGTGTTTGCAACACTTGTTGAAGATGTTGTTTATAAGCTTCAGGGTTGGGTGAATAAACAAGGATGTCGTCTATAAAAATCACCACAAACTTATCCAAGTAAAGACTAAAGACTCTATGCATCAAGTCCATGAAAGTCGCCGATGCATTAGTCATCTAAACGGCATAACCACAAACTCATAATGCTCATATCGTGTGTTGAAAGCTATTATTAGGATATCCTTCTCTCTTATCCTGACTTGATAATACCCCTGTCTTAGGTCTAATTAAGAAAAGAATCCCGCTCCTTGGAGTTGATCAAATAACTCATCAATGAGGGGTAGTAGGTATTTTTTCTTAACGGTCACACTATTCAATCCTCTGTAATCAATACAGATCCTGAAGGTTCCATCCTTCTTCTTTACAAATAAAACTGGCGCACCCCAAGAAGATATACTTAGACGGATGTATCTGTTGGAATCCGTAGGCAAAAGCAAAGTAAAATAAAACTACAGAAATCCACCAACAGGATCTGCACATACTAGAAAAACCGATTGGATAGAAATTACCTCAATGTTTTGATTGTTCGTTGAGGAGGCGCTGCTTTGTACGCTTCGCCCTCTACTGGTATCCACGCGACGAACTCCTCTGCAAGCGATCGGGATGCTAGCCCCTTCTGTGTTCTGAAAACTGTTCAGAACTGTTCCTGACTATTTGGTAATCGGTCGTATTTCGGAGAGAGGAGACGAGATACTATATCGCCGTTCTAGGGTTTAGGGTTTTGTTTTTCTTAATTCAGATAAAAGACAGCCACCAAGAAAAGGTTAACATAACCTTTTATAGCTGTCAATATCAAAACCCTAACTGTCATCTAATGACAGTTTAATCTCGTCCGTCTATTCCTATAATCATCCAACGGTTGGATGAGTACTATTAAGTAATTAATTTCATGCATTCTATTAAATAAAATTAATTACTTATTAACCTACCAGAAAATACAATATGGAATCTGATTCCCCTTTTGTATACGTTCAACGAATCTGGACACAATCTAGATACATTGAACGTGGACATTATGCTCACAAGATCGTCTATGCGTGTGACCCTGTAGGTTCACTTTGGGTCATGTCCAATACAATATTCTCAATATGTATTTATGAATTGATTTTATATCTCATATTCATGATCAGTAAAACTTGACCATCAATCAACTTCACACTAGTTTACAAGATGTAATATACTAGGGACAAATAAGAATAGTATTTTATTAGCCATAAGGGTTTTACTATCAAGTCACATACTTGATGACCAAGAGCATAAAATACAATTAAAATACATGCTTCATAAATCATAAATGTGAGTCAATTGGTCTTAGGGCATATACTAACAATCTCCCACTTGCCCTACCACCAATTTGACATGACACTCAAACCCATTGACCTAGTATGACTCTCATGCTTAAGTTGTGGGAGTGGCTTTGTCAATGGATCTGCGACATTGTCATTGGTGTCTACTTTGCAAATTTTAACATCTCCACGCTCAATAATTTCTCGAATGAGATGGAAACGCCTGAGAATATGTTTGGATCGTTGATGAGATCTAGGTTCCTTAGCTTGTGCAATGGCTCCTGTATTATCACAATATAGGTCCACTGGGTTCACAATGCTAGGAATTACACCTAGTTCTGTGATGAACTTTCTGATCCAAACTGCCTCCTTGGCTGCATCAGAAGCAGCCACATACTTAGCCTCTGTAGTAGAATCAGCCATGGTATCTTGCTTTGAACTCTTCCAGCTCACAGCACCTCCATTCAAACAAAACACAAATCCAGATTGCGATCTAAAATCATCTACATCAGTCTGAAAGCTAGCATCCGTGTAACCATTTACAATAAGCCCGCCGTCCTGACCTCCATAGATCAAAAATATCTCTTTAGTCCTTCTTAAGTACTTGAGAATGTTTTTTTTATTGCAGTCCAATGCGGTTCACCAGGATTTGACTGAAATCTGCTAGTCATGCTTAATGCATACGAGACATCTGGGCGAGTGCATAACATGGCGTACATGATAGATCCAATTGCGGAAGCGTAAGGAATCTTACTCATGCGTTCTGTATCCTCCCTTGTGGTAGGACTTTGAGACTTACTGAGTTTAACGCCATGTGACATTGGCAAGAATCCTCTCTTAGAATCTTGCATACTGAACCTTTTCAGTACCTTGTCAATATATCCACTCTGACTTAGGCCAATAAGCTTTCTAGATCTGTCTCGATAGATCCTAATGCCTAGAATATAGGCCGCTTCGCCTAAATCTTTCATTGAAAAACACTTCCCCAACCAAGTTTTTACACTTTGCAAAGTGGGGATATCATTCCCAATTAACAAGATGTCATCGACATAGAGTACTAAGAAGACTACTGCATTTTTTGTAACCCTTTTGTAGACACAAGGTTCATCCTCATTCTTGATGAAATTGAATTCTTTAATTGCTTCATCAAAACGAAGATTCCAACTTCGAGATGCTTGCTTCAAGCCATAAATAGATCTTTGAAGTTTACACATTTTTCCAGAATTCGAAGGATGAATAAAACCTTCAGGTTGTGTCATATACACATCCTCCAGTAGATTTCCATTAAGAAAAGCAGCTTTTAACATCCATTTGCCATATTTCATAATCATAATATGCTGCAATGGCAAGTAGAATTCTAATTGACTTAAGCATTACAACTGGAGAAAAGGTTTCATCATAGTCTATACCATGAGTTTATCTATACCCTTTTGCTACCAATCGAGCTTTGTAAGTGTGCACATTGCCATCCATGTCAGTTTTCTTTTTGAAAACCCATTTACACCCTATGGTCTTGCAACCTTCAGGTGGATCAATCAAAGTCCAAACTTGATTATCATGCATGGATTGCATTTCTGATTTCATAGCCTCTAGCCATTTGCTAGATTCGTGACTACGAATAGCATCTTGGTAGGAATTAGGTTCACCTTGATCAATAAGATCAATATTGTGATCCTCGATCACAAGAAATCCATATCTCTCGTGGTATCCGAGAAATCCTACTAGACCTTCTTGGCCCTCGTGTCAAAGGTTCGAGCTCGGTATGAATACGTGAGTCCAACTAAGTATCCATACTCGGTTCAGAAATGGTCTGCTGTCCTTGAGCTTTTTTAAGATGGATTCTACTCCCACTGACTCTTTCGGAAACGCATTCCCTTTCAAGGAAAATTCCGTTCCGAGCAACAAACAATTTGTTTTCGGGATGGAAGATAAAAGTAGTATCCTTTAGTTTCCTTAGGATATCCCACAAACAGACACTTATCAGATTTGTGTGCTAGTTTTTCAGATAATGATCGCTTCACATAAGCATCACATCCCCAAATTCTGAGAAATGCTAAACTAGGTTGTTTCCCTGGCCCATATCTCATATGGTGTCTTCTGAACGGCTTTAGATGGAACTCTATTTAATATGAATGCAGTAGCTTTCTAGAGCATAACCCCAAAAAAGAAATTGCAAGATCTGTTTGACTCATCATAGATCGAACCATATCCAATAGAGTTCGATTTCGTGTTCGTACACACCATTCCATTGTGGTGTTCTCGGTGGAGTTAATTGTGATAATATCCCACAATTTTTTAGATGTTCGTCAAACTCTTGGCCTAAGTATTTACCACCTCGATCTGATCGAAGTAATTTGATACTCCTTCCAAGTTGATTCTGTACTTCATTCTGAAATTCCTTAAACTTTTGAAAGGAATCAGATTTATGTTTCATTAGATAGACATAACCATATCTACTGAAATCATCTATGAATGTAATGAAATACTGAAAACCTCCTCTCGGGCTTGTGTGTTCATTGGGCCCACATACATCGCATGTATGAGTTCCAATAAATCGGTAGCCCTTTCACTTTGCCCTCAGTAAATGGACTTTTAGTCATTTTTTCCCAATAAACAAGAATCACATTTTTCATAAGCTCAAGGTCGAATGAAGATAAAAAGTCCATCTTGATGGAGTTTTGATATGCGTTTCTCATTTATATGGCCTAAACGACAATGCTAGAAGTAAGTTTGATTTAAATCATTAGATTTAAATTTCTTTGTATTTATGTTATAGATGGGCTTACTAATGGAATCATGTAGGTTAAGAATGTAAAGTCCATTACATAAAGAGGCATCCCCATAGAAAATACCATTTTTTATAAATAGAACTTTTACCATTCTTACTATTAAACTCAAAACCATCAATATCCAAACAAGAAATCGAAATGATGTTCCTACTCATAACGAGAACATAATAACAATCTTTAAGTTCAATTTTAAGCCCAAGAGGGCAAAAGTAAATCAAATGTCCCTACTGACTACAAAGAAGCAACTTTTACTCCATTTGCAACTCGTAGGTCCACCTCTCCCTTTGCCAAAGATCTACTCCTTTTGAGTCCCTGCACATTTACACAAATGTGAGCTCTACATCCGGTATCTAATACCCATGAAGTAGGAGTAGACATGTTAATTTCTATAACGAAAATACCCGAGCTGCAGCCTCACCGGCCTTTTGCTTCTTCTTTTCTTCCAAGTAGAGCTTGCAATTCCTCTTCCAATGACCAGGGTTCATTGCAGTGGAAGCAAGTCCCTTCCATTTGGTGGTTTAACCTTGGGCTTAGGCTTATGCTTGCCTTTACCCTTTTTGGCCATATCCTTTCCCTTTCCCTTTCCCTTGTTCCTCTTGAATCGCCCTTCGAACCATCGTAACATTAGGAGTAGACTTCCTAATATTTTGTTCGACTTTCGCTTAAGCATCCCGTGCAATTCATTTATGGACTTTTCCATATTATGCATATTGAAGTTCATGACAAACCGATCATAGTCGAGGTCAAAGAGGCCAAGATCATATCGTAGCCAAGTCATGACTTACAGTGTGCTCCAAGTTTTTCAAGCCGATCAAAATACCCTTTCATCTTAAGGACATGAGCACTAACTGAAGTGCTAGGGGTCATTTTGAAGCTATTCAACGCCTTAGTGGTAAGATATCTGTCTTGACGTGCCTGCTCTTGGAACATTTCCTTGAGCTGTTTTATCATCTAATAAGCCTCAACTTCCTCGAATTGCTTTTGCAACTCAGATTCCATCGTAGCCAACATGAGACATGTCACATCGTTAGAATCATCCTTGTGCTTATTATAAGCATCCTTTTCGACTCTGGGCGCATTGTTAGCTGGTTGATTAGGGATAGGGTTCTCAAGTACAAATAGCTTTTTTTCTTGTTTAAGGACAATCCTTAAATTTCGTGCCCAATCAAGAAAGTTAGTCCCACTAAGCTTATTCTTTTCAAGCGCGGATCGCAACGATGTGTTTGAATTGTTTGAGGCCATTATCTACATAGAATTTGCAAAGTAAAATTAAATAAATGAAGCATTAAATTTTCCTTGAAATATTCAACACTTGATATAAATCATGGGTATAAAATTCATTTTATTCTAATCATAAGTAAGCTTTGGCTTAACACCCATAATTAGAGAAAAATATATTAATGGGATTTACATCTAAATGTACCGGCAAAATCCCATATGATGTCCTAGGCTCAAAACCGTTTTGATAGCCTAGTTAAGCCAAACCATTCCAAGCGTATGGAAATCACCATTTTCCATCTTCCCCTACTTAGGTAACCATTTATCTCTTGCTTTCGTAATGAGACAAAATGATGATCCAAGCATGGAGAAGTGCTTATGATCATGGAAGACATTTTACGACTTAATTTTTTTTTTTTTTTTACATGGTTTCAAAAACCTTCTTCCTTTTTTATTTGTATATTATTTCACAAAACATATATAAAAAATAAAAAGAAATAAACTAAACATCACATGCATAATATATATATATATATACATCAAATAAAACGTGTCATAGCATGGCCCCAATCCTATATTGACTTCCACGAGCCTCATGGAAGTCAAAGGTCAATCTAGGTAAGTCTTCATCTCCATGAGCTTACCTCCAATGTCTTGGCCTTCTAATCTTGTTACATAGGACAGAAAAATATACATAGGAATAGGAAATAAAATTAACCTATTCTAGTAAAGCTTGATAATATTACATCAACAAAAACAACGACACGCAGGCCGTATTTAAAAACATACAACCCATTAACAAAATAAGCCAATCAATCACAAGAGGTAAAGGGCCATGCTATGCACCATGCATCTAAAGATAGGAAGAAACATGCAAAGAAACAACAAGGGGGTTCCGGGGGCTTCGCCCCCAGAAGAAAACATTAAATCATGTGATTCTGCATATTAGTTTAACAATTAAATTTCACAGACATACGATCGTATGCCAAACAATTTGGCAAGTAATAACACTCTGTTTAATTAATTGCATTAATAAGTAAAACAGAATATGATGTATGCGAATCCTATAATTCAATTTACTCTGATTATTACACTAATCAGAAACCTTACTATAAGGCTGATTGAAAACAACATGTGTAATCAAAGCGATCACAGATAAAATCAGTAAAAACTAGTATGTACGTGGCTCGATACTCGTCGTTGGAATCCGTAGGCAAAAACAAAGTAAAATAAAACTACGGAAATCCACAAACAGGGATCTCGCACATACTAGAAAAACCGATTAGATAGAAATTACCTCAATGTTTTGATTGTTCGTTGAGGAGGCGTCGCTTTGTACGCTTCGCCCTCTACTGGTATCCACTTGACGAACTCCTCTGCAAGCGATCGGGATGCTAGCCCCTTCCGTGTTCTGAAAACTGTTCAGAACTGATCCTGACTATTTGGTAATCGGTCGTATTTCGGAGAGAGGAGACGAGATACTATATCGCCGTTCTAGGGTTTAGGGTTTTGTTTTTCTTTATTCAGATAAAAGACAGCCACCAAGAAAAGGTTAACATAACCTTTTATAGCCGTCAATATCAAAACCCTAACCGTCATCTAATGACAGTTTAATCTCGTCCGTCTATTCCTATAATCATCCAACGGTTGGATGAGTAATATTAAGTAATTAATTTCATTTATTCTATTAAAAAAAATTAATTACTTATTAACCTACCGTAAAGTACAATATGGAATCTGATTCCCCTTTTGTATACGTTCAATGAATCTGGATACAATCGAGATACATTGGACGTGGACATTATGCTCACAAGATCGTCTATGCGTGTGACCCTGTAGGGTCACTTAACGTTGGCAGTGAATGAAAAAATGTCCTAGACATTTATTCACAAAACATAAGCGGCCTTCTAGCAAGACATTATACTTACCCAAGTTAAGTAAATGTAATAATAACCTAGCATCGATTTAATATTTAGTCCTTTTGTCACACGATATCCTAATTAAGTATAAGACATGGATCAAGTCATCCTTATAAAACTTAATTAACCATTTACTTGATCACCAGGCAGACTGTTCCAACAAATAATATTAATAACACCTTATTAATACTTATTTGAGCATGGCCATGCATATTTTCCAGTCTTTCTTATCAAGGGGCCCATGGAGATCTCTCTCTAAAAAGAGAGGGACAAATCCCTTTCACTATCTCCAATATTCAAGCCATGACGAGAAAATAAGCCAACCAACAATCATAATGATCACCTAATTAAAAGTGATGTTTGACTATGTCAAAACATATTTTTCTCCCCATGCAAGGAACATTAGAAACATTAGGTCGAAGGACACCAAATATAAAACTGAGAAGAAATACTTATAACTTAAACCCATGCAATATTTCTTCTTCACTTTGGGTCATGTCCAATACAATATTCTCAATATGTATTTAGGAATTGATTTTATATCTCATATTCATGATCAGTAAAACTTGACCATCAATCAACTTCACACTAGTTTACAAGATGTAATATACTAGGACAAATAAGAATAGTATTTTATTAGCCATAAGGGTTTTACTATCAAGTCACATACTTGATGACCAAGAGCATAAAATACAATTAAAATACATGCTTCATAAATCATAAATGTGAGTCAATTGGTCTTAGGGCATATACTAACAATCTCCCACTTGCCCTACCACCAATTTGACATGACACTCAAACCCATTGACCTAGTATGACTCTCATGCTTAAGTTGTGGGAGTGGCTTTGTCAATGGATCTGCGACATTGTCATTGGTGTCTACTTTGCAAATTTTAACATCTCCACGCTCAATAATTTCTCGAATGAGATGGAAGCGCCAGAGAATATGTTTGGATCGTTGATGAGATCTAGGTTCCTTAGCTTGTGCAATGGCTCCTGTATTATCACAATATAGGTCCACTGGGTTCACAATGCTAGGAATTACACCTAGTTCTGTGATGAACTTTCTGATCCAAACTGCCTCCTTGGCTGCATCAGAAGCAGCCACATACTTAGCCTCTATAGTAGAATCATCCACGGTATCTTGCTTTGAACTCTTCCAGCTCACAGCACCTCCATTCAAACAAAACACAAATCCAGATTGCGATCTAAAATCATCTACATCGATCCCGAAAGCTAGCATCCGTGTAACCATTTACAATAAGCCCGCCGTCCCCGACTCTCAGTAGATCAAAAACATCTCTTTAGTCCTTCTTAAGAACTTGAGAATGTTTTTTATTGCAGTCCAATGCGGTTCACCAGGATTTGACTGAAATCTGCTAGTCATGCTTAATGCATACGAGACATCTGGGCGAGTGCATAACATGGCGTACATGATAGATCCAATTGCGGAAGCGTAAGGAATCTTACTCATGCGTTCTGTATCCTCCCTTGTGGTAGGACTTTGAGACTTACTGAGTTTAACGCCATGTGACATTGGCAAGAATCCTCTCTTAGAATCTTGCATACTGAACCCTTTCAGTACCTTGTCAATATATCCACTCTGACTTAGGCCAATAAGCTTTCTAGATCTGTCTCGATAGATCCTAATGCCTAGAATATAGGCCGCTTCGCCTAAATCTTTCATTGAAAAACACTTCCCCAACCAAGTTTTTACACTTTGCAAAGTGGGGATATCATTCCCAATTAACAAGATGTCATCGACATAGAGTACTAAGAAGACTACTGCATTTTTTGTAACCCTTTTGTAGACACAAGGTTCATCCTCATTCTTGATGAAATTGAATTCTTTAATTGCTTCATCAAAACGAAGATTCCAACTTCGAGATGCTTGCTTCAAGCCATAAATAGATCTTTGAAGTTTACACATTTTTCTAGAATTCGAAGGATGAATAAAACCTTCAGGTTGTGTCATATACACATCCTCCAGTAGATTTCCATTAAGAAAAGCAGTTTTAACATCCATTTGCCATATTTCATAATCATAATATGCTGCAATGGCAAGTAGAATTCTAATTAACTTAAGCATTACAACTGGAGAAAAGGTTTCATCATAGTCTATACCATGAGTTTATCTATACCCTTTTGCTACCAATCGAGCTTTGTAAGTGTGCACATTGCCATCCATGTCGGGTTTTCTTTTTGAAAACCCATTTACACCCTATGGTCTTGCAACCTTCGAGTGGATCAATCAAAGTCCAAACTTGATTATCATGCATGGATTGCATTTCTGATTTCATAGCCTCTAGCCATTTGCTAGATTCAGGACTACGAATAGCATCTTGGTAGGAATTAGGTTCACCTTGATCAATAAGATCAATATTGTGATCCTCGATCACAAGAAATCCATATCTCTGTGGTATCCGAGAAATCCTACTAGACCTTCTTGGCCCCTTGTGTCAAAGGTTCGAGCTCGGTATGAATACGTGAGTCCAACTGAGCATCCATACTCGGTTCAGAAATGGTCTGCTGTCCTTGAGCTTTTTCAAGATGGATTCTACTCCCACTGACTCTTTCGGAAACGAATTCCCTTTCAAGGAAAATTCCGTTCCGAGCAACAAACAATTTGTTTTCAGATGGAAGATAAAAGTAGTATCCTTTAGTTTCCTTAGGATATCCCACAAACAGACACTTATCAGATTTGTGTGCTAGTTTTTCAGATAATGATCGCTTCAATTAAGCATCACATCCCCAAATTTTGAGAAATGCTAAACTAGGTTGTTTCCCGGTCCATATCTCATATGGTGTCTTCTGAACGGCTTTAGATGGAACTCTATTTAATATGAATGCAGCAGTTTCTAGAGCGTAACCCCAAAAAGAAATTGCAAGATCTGTTTGACACATCATAGATCGAACCATATCCAATAGAGTTCGATTTCTGCGTTCAGACACACCATTCCATTGTGGTGTTCCTGGTGGAGTTGATTGTGATAATATCCCACAATTTTTTAGATATTCGTCAAACTCTTGGCCTAAGTATTTACCACCTCGATCTGATCGAAGTAATTTGATACTCCTTCCAAGTTGATTCTGTACTTCATTTTGAAATTCCTTAAACTTTTGAAAGGAATCAGATTTATGTTTCATTACATAGACATAGCCATATCTACTGAAATCATCTATGAATGTAATGAAATACTGAAAACCTCCTCTGGCTTGTGTGTTCATTGGCCCACATACATCAGTATGTATGAGTTCCAATAAATCGGTAGCCCTTTCACTTTTCCCTGTAAATGGACTTTTAGTCATTTTTCCCAATAAACAAGAATCACATTTTTCATAAGCTCAAGGTCGAATGAAGATAAAAGTCCATCTTGATGGAGTTTTAATATGCGTTTCTCATTTATATGGCCTAAACGACAATGCTAGAAGTAAGTTTGATTTAAATCATTAGATTTAAATTTCTTTGTATTTATGTTATAGATGGGCTTACTAATGGAATCATGTAGGTTAAGAATGTAAAGTCCATTACATAAAGAGGCATCCCCATAGAAAATACCATTTTTATAAATAGAACTTTTACCATTCTTACTATTAAACTCAAAACCATCAATATCCAAACAAGAAACTGAAATGATGTTCCTACTCATAACAGGAACATAATAACAATCTTTAAGTTCAATTTTAAGCCCAGTAGGCAAAAGTAAATCAAATGTCCCTACGGCTACAGCAGCAACTTTTACTCCATTTGCAACTCGTAGGTCCACCTCTCCCTTTGCCAAAGATCTACTCCTTTTGAGTCCCTGCACATTTACACAAATGTGAGCTCTACATCCGGTATCTAATACCCATGAAGTAGGAGTAGACATGTTAATTTCTATAACGAAAATACTCAGGCGGCGAGTCTCACCGGCCTTTTGCTTCTTCTTTTCTTCCAAGTAGAGCTTGCAATTCCTCTTCCAATGACCAGGTTCATTGCAGTGGAAGCAAGTCCCTTCCTTTGGTGGTTTAACCTTGGGCTTAGGCTTATGCTTGCCTTTACCCTTTTTGGCCATATCCTTTCCCTTTCCCTTTCCCTTGTTCCTCTTGAACTGCCCCTTCTGAACCATCAGAACATTAGGAGTAGACTTCCTAATATTTTGTTCAGCTTTCGCTTAAGCATCCCGTGCAATTCATTTATGGACTTTTCCATATTATGCATATTGAAGTTCATGACAAACCGATCATAGTCGGAGGTCAAAGAGGCCAAGATCATATCGTAGCCAAGTCATGACTTACGGGTGCTCCAAGTTTTTCAAGCCGATCAAAATACCCTTTCATCTTAAGGACATGAGCACTAACCGAAGTGCTAGGGGTCATTTTGCAGCTATTCAACGCCTTAGTGGTAAGATATCTGTCTTGACGTGCTCGCTCTTGGAACATTTCCTTGAGTCTGTTTTATCATCTAATAAGCCTCAACTTCCTCGAATTGCTTTTGCAACTCGGATTCCATCGTAGCCAACATGAGACATGTCACATCGTTAGAATCATCCTTGTGCTTATTATAAGCATCCTTTTCGACTCGGGGCGCATTGTTAGTCGGTTGATTAGGGATAGGGTTCTCAAGTACATATAGCTTTTTTTTCTTGTTTAAGGACAATCCTTAAATTTCGTGCCCAATCAAGAAAGTTAGTCCCACTAAGCTTATTCTTTTCAAGCGCGGATCGCAACGATGTGTTTGAATTGTTTGAGGCCATTATCTACATAGAATTTGCAAAGTAAAATTAAATAAATGAAGCATTAAATTTTTCCTGAAATATTCAACACTTGATATAAATCATGGGTATAAAATTCATTTTATTCTAATCATAAGTAAGCTTTGGCTTAACACCCATAATTAGAGAAAAATATATTAATGGGATTTACATCTAAATGTACCGGCAAAATCCCATATGATGTCCTAGGCTCAAAACCGTTTTGATAGCGTAGTTAAGCCAAACCATTCCAAGCATATGGAAATCACCATTTTCCATCTTCCCCTACTTAGGTAACCATTTATCTCTTGCTTTGTCAATGAGACAAAATGATGATCCAAGCATGGAGAAGTGCTTATGATCATGGAAGACATTTTACGACTTAATTTTACATGGTTTCAAAAACCTTCTTCCTTTTTTATTTGTATATTATTTCACAAAACATATATAAAAAATAAAAGGAAATAAACTAAACATCACATGCATAATATATATATATACATCAAATAAAACGTGTCATAGCATGGCCCCAATCCTATATTGACTTCCACGAGCCTCATGGAAGTCAAAGGTCAATCTAGGTAAGTCTTCATCTCCATGAGCTTACCTCCAATGTCTTGGCCTTCTAATCTTGTTACATAGGACAGAAAAATATACATAGGAATAGGAAATAAAATTAACCTATTCTTGTAAAGCTTGATAATATTACATCAACAAAAACAACGACACGCAGGCCGTATTTAAAAACATACAACCCATTAACAAAATAAGCCAATCAATCACAAGAGGTAAAGGGCCATGCTATGCACCATGCATCTAAAGATAGGAAGAAACATGCAAAGAAACAACAAGGGGGGTTCCGGGGGCTTCGCCCCCAGAAGAAAACATTAAATCATGTGATTCTGCATATTAGTTTAACAATTAAATTTCACAGATTACAGACTGTATGCCAAACAATTTGGCAGTAACAACACTCTGTTTAATTAATTGCATTAATAAGTAAAACAGAATATGATGTATGCGAATCCTATAATTCAATTTACTCTGATTATTACACTAATCAGAAACCTTACTATAAGGCTGATTGAAAAACAACATGTGTAATCAAAGCGATCACAGATAAAATCAGTAAAACTAGTATGTACGTGGCTCTGATACTGCTGTTGGAATCCGTAGGCAAAAACAAAGTAAAATAAAACTACGGAAATCCACAAACAGGATCTGCACATACTAGAAAAACTGATTAGATAGAAATTACCTCAATGTTTTGATTGTTCGTTGAGGAGGCGCTGCTTTGTACGCTTCGCCCTCTACTGGTATCCACTTGACGAACTCCTCTGCAAGCGATCGGGATGCTAGCCCCTTCCGTGTTCTGAAAACTGTTCAGAACTGATCCTGACTATTTGGTAATCGGTCGTATTTCGGAGAGAGGAGACGAGATACTATATCGCCGTTCTAGGGTTTAGGGTTTTGTTTTTCTTTATTCAGATAAAAGACAGCCACCAAGAAAAGGTTAACATAACCTTTTATAGCTGTCAATATCAAAACCCTAACTGTCATCTAATGACAGTTTAATCTCGTCCGTCTATTCCTATAATCATCCAACGGTTGGATGAGTAATATTAAGTAATTAATTTCATTTATTCTATTAAAAAAATTAATTACTTATTAACCTACCAGAAAGTACAATATGGAATCTGATTCCCCTTTTGTATACGTTCAATGAATCTGGATACAATCGAGATACATTGGACGTGGACATTATGCTCACAAGATCGTCTATGCGTGTGACCCTGTAGGTTCACTTAACGTTGGCAGTGAATGAAAAATGTCCTAGACATTTATTCACAAAACATAAGCGGCCTCTAGCAAGACATTATACTTACCCAAGTTAAGTAAATGTAATAATAACCTAGCATCAGATTTAATATTTAGTCCTTTTGTCACACGATATCCTAATTAAGTATAAGACATGGATCAAGTCATCCTTATAAAACTTAATTAACCATTTACTTGATCACCAGGCAGACTGTTCCAACAAATAATATTAATAACACCTTATTAATACTTATTTGAGCATGGCCATGCATATTTTCCAGTCTTTCTTATCAAGGGGCCCATGGATATCTCTCTCTAAAAAGAGAGGGACAAATCCCTTTCACTATCTCCAATATTCAAGCCATGACGAGAAAATAAGCCAACCAACAATCATAATGATCACCTAATTAAAAGTGATGTTTGACTATGTCAAAACATATTTTTCTCCCCATGCAAGGAACATTAGAAACATTAGGTCGAAGGACACCAAATATAAAATTGAGAAGAAATACTTATAACTTAAACCCATGCAATATTTCTTCTTCACTTTGGGTCATGTCCAATACAATATTCTCAATATGTATTTAGGAATTGATTTTATATCTCATATTCATGATCAGTAAAACTTGACCATCAATCAACTTCACACTAGTTTACAAGATGTAATATACTAGGGACAAATAAGAATAGTATTTTATTAGTCATAAGGGTTTTACTATCAAGTCACATACTTGATGACCAAGAGCATAAAATACAATTAAAATACATGCTTCATAAATCATAAATGTGAGTCAATTGGTCTTAGGGCATATACTAACAATCTCCCACTTGCCCTACCACCAATTTGACATGACACTCAAACCCATTGACCTAGTATGACTCTCATGCTTAAGTTGTGGGAGTGGCTTTGTCAATGGATCTGCGACATTGTCATTGGTGTCTACTTTGCAAATTTTAACATCTCCACGCTAAATAATTTCTCGAATGAGATGGAAACGCCTGAGAATATGTTTGGATCGTTGATGAGATCTAGGTTCCTTAGCTTGTGCAATGGCTCCTGTATTATCACAATATAGGTCCACTGGGTTCACAATGCTAGGAATTACACCTAGTTCTGTGATGAACTTTCTGATCCAAACTGCCTCCTTGGCTGCATCAGAAGCAGCCACATACTTAGCCTCTATAGTAGAATCAGCCACGGTATCTTGCTTTGAACTCTTCCAGCTCACAGCACCTCCATTCAAACAAAACACAAATCCAGATTGCGATCTAAAATCATCTACATCAGTCTGAAAGCTATCATCCGTGTAACCATTTACAATAAGCCCGCCGTCCTGACCTCCGTAGATCAAAAACATCTCTTTAGTCCTTCTTAAGTACTTGAGAATGTTTTTTATTGCAGTCCAATGCGGTTCACCAGGATTTGACTGAAATCTGCTAGTCATGCTTAATGCATACGAGACATCTGGGCGAGTGCATAACATGGCGTACATGATAGATCCAATTGCGGAAGCGTAAGGAATCTTACTCATGCGTTCTGTATCCTCCCTTGTGGTAGGACTTTGAGACTTACTGAGTTTAACGCCATGTGACATTGGCAAGAATCCTCTCTTAGAATCTTGCATACTGAACCCTTTCAGTACCTTGTCAATATATCCACTCTGACTTAGGCCAATAAGCTTTCTAGATCTGTCTCGATAGATCCTAATGCCTAGAATATAGGCCGCTTCGCCTAAATCTTTCATTGAAAAACACTTCCCCAACCAAGTTTTTACACTTTGCAAAGTGGGGATATCATTCCCAATTAACAAGATGTCATCGACATAGAGTACTAAGAAGACTACTGCATTTTTTGTAACCCTTTTGTAGACACAAGGTTCATCCTCATTCTTGATGAAATTGAATTCTTTAATTGTTTCATCAAAACGAAGATTCCAACTTCGAGATGCTTGCTTCAAGCCATAAATAGATCTTTGAAGTTTACACATTTTTCTAGAATTCGAAGGATGAATAAAACCTTCAGGTTGTGTCATATACACATCCTCCAGTAGATTTCCATTAAGAAAAGCGGTTTTAACATCCATTTGCCATATTTCATAATCATAATATGCTTTGCAATGGCAAGTAGAATTCTAATTGACTTAAGCATTACAACTGGAGAAAAGGTTTCATCATAGTCTATACCATGAGTTTATCTATACCCTTTTGCTACCAATCGAGCTTTGTAAGTGTGCACATTGCCATCCATGTCAGTTTTCTTTTTGAAAACCCATTTACACCCTATGGTCTTGCAACCTTCAGGTGGATCAATCAAAGTCCAAACTTGATTATCATGCATGGATTGCATTTCTGATTTCATAGCCTCTAGCCATTTGCTAGATTCAGGACTACGAATAGCATCTTGGTAGGAATTAGGTTCACCTTGATCAATAAGATCAATATTGTGATCCTCAGTCACAAGAAATCCATATCTCTGTGGTATCTGAGAAATCCTACTAGACCTTCTTGGCCCTTGTGTCAAAGGTTCAGGCTCAGTATGAATACGTGAGTCCAACTGAGTATCCATACTCGGTTCAGAAATGGTCTGCTGTCCTTGAGCTTTTTCAAGATGGATTCTACTCCCACTGACTCTTTCGGAAACGAATTCCCTTTCAAGGAAAATTCCGTTCCGAGCAACAAACAATTTGTTTTCAGATGGAAGATAAAAGTAGTATCCTTTAGTTTCCTTAGGATATCCCACAAACAGACACTTATCAGATTTGTGTGCTAGTTTTTCAGATAATGATCGCTTCACATAAGCATCACATCCCCAAATTTTGAGAAATGCTAAACTAGGTTGTTTCCCGGTCCATATCTCATATGGTGTCTTCTGAACGGCTTTAGATGGAACTCTATTTAATATGAATGCAGCAGTTTCTAGAGCATAACCCCAAAAAGAAATTGCAAGATCTGTTTGACTCATCATAGATCGAACCATATCCAATAGAGTTCGATTTCTGCGTTCAGACACACCATTCCATTGTGGTGTTCCTGGTGGAGTTAATTGTGATAATATCCCACAATTTTTTAGATGTTCGTCAAACTCTTGGCCTAAGTATTTACCACCTCGATCTGATCGAAGTAATTTGATACTCCTTCCAAGTTGATTCTGTACTTCATTCTGAAATTCCTTAAACTTTTGAAAGGAATCAGATTTATGTTTCATTAGATAGACATAACCATATCTACTGAAATCATCTATGAATGTAATGAAATAGTGAAAACCTCCTCTGGCTTGTGTGTTCATTGGCCCACATACATCAGTATGTATGAGTTCCAATAAATCGGTAGCCCTTTCACTTTGCCCTGTAAATGGACTTTTAGTCATTTTTCCCAATAAACAAGAATCACATTTTTCATAAGCTCAAGGTCGAATGAAGATAAAAGTCCATCTTGATGGAGTTTTGATATGCGTTTCTCATTTATATGGCCTAAACGACAATGCTAGAAGTAAGTTTGATTTAAATCATTAGATTTAAATTTCTTTGTATTTATGTTATAGATGGGCTTACTAATGGAATCATGTAGGTTAAGAATGTAAAGTCCATTACATAAAGAGGCATCCCCATAGAAAATACCATTTTTATAAATAGAACTTTTACCATTCTTACTATTAAACTCAAAACCATCAATATCCAAACAAGAAACTGAAATGATGTTCCTACTCATAACAGGAACATAATAACAATCTTTAAGTTCAATTTTAAGCCCAGTAGGCAAAAGTAAATCAAATGTCCCTACGGCTACAGCAGCAACTTTTACTCCATTTGCAACTCGTAGGTCCACCTCTCCCTTTGCCAAAGATCTACTCCTTTTGAGTCCCTGCACATTTACACAAATGTGAGCTCTACATCCGGTATCTAATACCCATGAAGTAGGAGTAGACATGTTAATTTCTATAACGAAAATACCTAAGCGGCAGTCTCACTGGCCTTTTGCTTCTTCTTTTCTTCCAAGTAGAGCTTGCAATTCCTCTTCCAATGACCAGGTTCATTGCAGTGGAAGCAAGTCCCTTCCTTTGGTGGTTTAACCTTGGGCTTAGGCTTATGCTTGCCTTTACCCTTTTTGGCCATATCCTTTCCCTTTCCCTTTCCCTTGTTCCTCTTGAGCG
Source organism: Catharanthus roseus (assembly GCA_028651295.1). Taxonomy (NCBI): domain Eukaryota; kingdom Viridiplantae; phylum Streptophyta; class Magnoliopsida; order Gentianales; family Apocynaceae; genus Catharanthus; species Catharanthus roseus. The sequence goes on along the minus strand of JAPQWS010000107.1, from coordinate 2,091,563 downwards.
CCCTTCGAACCATCGGAACATTAGGAGTAGACTTCCTAATATTTTGTTCGGCCTGCTTAAGCATCCCGTGCAATTCATTTATGGACTTTTCCATATTATGCATATTGAAGTTCATGACAAACTGATCATAGTCAGAGGTCAAAGAGGCCAAGATCATATCAGTAGCCAAGTCATGACTTACAGGTGCTCCAAGTTTTTCAAGCTGATCAAAATACCCTTTCATCTTAAGGACATGAGCACTAAGCCCGAAGTGCTAGGGGTCATTTTGCAGCTATTCAACGCCTTAGTGGTAAGATATCTGTCTTGACGTGCTCGCTCTTGGAACATTTCCTTGAGTCTGTTTTATCATCTAATAAGCCTCAACTTCCTCGAATTGCTTTTGCAACTCGGATTCCATCGTAGCCAACATGAGACATGTCACATCGTTAGAATCATCCTTGTGCTTATTATAAGCATCCTTTTCGACTCTGGGGCGCATTGTTAGGTGGTTGATTAGGGATAGGGTTCTCAAGTACATATAGCTTTTTTTTCTTGTTTAAGGACAATCCTTAAATTTCGTGCCCAAATCAAGAAATGTTAGTCCCACTAAGCTTATTCTTTTCAAGCGCGGATCGCAACGATGTGTTTGAATTGTTTGAGGCCATTATCTACATAGAATTTGCAAAGTAAAATTAAATAAATGAAGCATTAAATTTTACTTGAAATATTCAACACTTGATATAAATCATGGGTATAAAATTCATTTTATTCTAATCATAAGTAAGCTTTGGCTTAACACCCATAATTAGAGAAAAATATATTAATGGGATTTACATCTAAATGTACCGGCAAAATCCCATATGATGTCCTAGGCTCAAAACCGTTTTGATAGCCTAGTTAAGCCAAACCATTCCAAGCATATGGAAATCACCATTTTCCATCTTCCCCTACTTAGGTAACCATTTATCTCTTGCTTTGGCAATGAGACAAAATGATGATCCAAGCATGGAGAAGTGCTTATGATCATGGAAGACATTTTACGACTTAATTTTTTTTTTTACATGGTTTCAAAAACCTTCTTCCTTTTTTATTTGTATATTATTTCACAAAACATATATAAAAAATAAAAGGAAATAAACTAAACATCACATGCATAATATATATATATACATCAAATAAAACGTGTCATAGCATGGCCCCAATCCTATATTGACTTCCACGAGCCTCATGGAAGTCAAAGGTCAATCTAGGTAAGTCTTCATCTCCATGAGCTTACCTCCAATATCTTGGCCTTCTAATCTTGTTACATAGGACAGAAAAATATACATAGGAATAGGAAATAAAATTAACCTATTCTAGTAAAGCTTGATAATATTACATCAACAAAAACAACGACACGCAGGCCGTATTTAAAATCATACAACCCCTTAACAAAATAAGCCAATCAATCACAAGAGGTAAAGGGCCATGCTATGCACCATGCATCTAAAGATAGGAAGAAACATGCAAAGAAACAACAAGGGGGGTTCCGGGGGCTTCGCCCCCAGAAGAAAACATTAAATCATGTGATTCTGCATATTAGTTTAACAATTAAATTTCACAGATTACAGACTGTATGCCAAACAATTTGGCAGTAACAACACTATGTTTAATTAATTGCATTAATAAGTAAAACAGAATATGATGTATGCGAATCCTATAATTTAATTTACTCTGATTATTACACTAATCAGAAACCTTACTATAAGGCTGATTGAAAACAACATGTGTAATCAAAGCGATCACAGATAAAATCAGTAAAACTAGTATGTACGTGGCTCTGATACTGCTGTTGGAATCCGTAGGCAAAAACAAAGTAAAATAAAACTACGAAAATCCACCAACAGGATCTGCATATACTAGAAAAACTGATTAGATAGAAATTACCTCAATGTTTTGATTGTTCGTTGAGGAGGCGCTGCTTTGTACGCTTCGCCCTCTACTGGTATCCACTTGACGAACTCCTCTGCAAGCGATCGGGGTGCTAGCCCCTTCCGTGTTCGACAGCTGCTCGGAGCGATCCTGACTATTTGGTAATCGGTCGTATTTCGGAGAGAGGAGACGAGATACTATATCGCCGTTCTAGGGTTTAGGGTTTTGTTTTTCTTTATTCAGATAAAAGACAGCCACCAAGAAAAGGTTAACATAACCTTTTATAGCTGTCAATATCAAAACCCTAACTGTCATCTAATGACAGTTTAATCTCGTCCGTCTATTCCTATAATCATCCAACGGTTGGATGAGTAATATTAAGTAATTAATTTCATTTATTCTATTAAAAAAATTAATTACTTATTAACCTACCAGAAAGTACAATATGGAATCTGATTCCCCTTTTGTATACGTTCAATGAATCTGGATACAATCTAGATACATTGAACATGGACATTATGCTCACAAGATCGTCTATGCGTGTGACCCTGTAGGTTCACTTAACGTTGGCAGTGAATGAAAAATGTCCTAGACATTTATTCACAAAACATAAGCGGCCTCTAGCAAGACATTATACTAACCCAAGTTAAGTAAATGTAATAATAACCTAGCATCAGATTTAATATTTAGTCCTTTTGTCACACGATATCCTAATTAAGTATAAGACATGGATCAAGTCATCCTTATAAAACTTAATTAACCATTTACTTGATCACCAGGCAGACTGTTCCAACAAATAATATTAATAACACCTTATTAATACTTATTTGAGCATGGCCATGCATATTTTCCAATCTTTCTTATCAAGGGGCCCATGGATATCTCTCTCTAAAAAGAGAGGGACAAATCCCTTTCACTATCTCCAATATTCAAGCCATGACGAGAAAATAAGCCAACCAACAATCATAATGATCACCTAATTAAAAGTGATGTTTGACTATGTCAAAACATATTTTTCTCCCCATGCAAGGAACATTAGAAACATTAGGTCGAAGGACACCAAATATAAAACTGAGAAGAAATACTTATAACTTAAACCCATGCAATATTTCTTCTTCACTTTGGGTCATGTCCAATACAATATTCTCAATATGTATTTAGGAATTGATTTTATATCTCATATTCATGATCAGTAAAACATGACCATCAATCAACTTCACACTAGTTTACAAGATGTAATATACTAGGGACAAATAAGAATAGTATTTTATTAGTCATAAGGGTTTTACTATCAAGTCACATACTTGATGACCAAGAGCATAAAATACAATTAAAATACATGCTTCATAAATCATAAATGTGAGTCAATTGGTCTTAGGGCATATACTAACAATCTCCCACTTGCCCTACCACCAATTTGACATGACACTCAAACCCATTGACCTAGTATGACTCTCATGCTTAAGTTGTGAGAGTGGCTTTGTCAATGGATCTGCGACATTGTCATTGGTGTCTACTTTGCAAATTTTAACATCTCCACGCTAAATAATTTCTCGAATGAGATGGAAACGCCTGAGAATATGTTTGGATCGTTGATGAGATCTAGGTTCCTTAGCTTGTGCAATGGCTCCTGTATTATCACAATATAGGTCCACTGGGTTCACAATGCTAGGAATTACACCTAGTTCTGTGATGAACTTTCTGATCCAAACTGCCTCCTTGGCTGCATCAGAAGCAGCCACATACTTAGCCTCTATAGTAGAATCAGCCACGGTATCTTGCTTTGAACTCTTCCAGCTCACAGCACCTCCATTCAAACAAAACACAAATCCAGTTGCGATCTAAAATCATCTACATCGATCCCGAAAGCTATCATCCGTGTAACCATTTACAATAAGCCCGCCGTCCTGACCTCCGTAGATCAAAAACATCTCTTTAGTCCTTCTTAAGTACTTGAGAATGTTTTTTATTGCAGTCCAATGCGGTTCACCAGGATTTGACTGAAATTTGCTAGTCATGCTTAATGCATACGAGACATCTGGGCGAGTGCATAACATGGCGTACATGATAGATCCAATTGCGGAAGCGTAAGGAATCTTACTCATGCGTTACGTATCCTCCCTTGTGGTAGGACTTTGAGACTTCACTGAGTTTAACGCCATGTGACATTGGCAAGAATCCTCTCTTAGAATCTTGCATCTCGAACCCTTTCGATACCTTGTCAATATATCCACTCGACTTAGGCCAATAAGCTTTCTAGATCTGTCTCGATAGATCCTAATGCCTAGAATATAGGCCGCTTCGCCTAAATCTTTCATTGAAAAACACTTCCCCAACCAAGTTTTTTACACTTTGCAAAGTGGGGATATCATTCCCAATTAACAAGATGTCATCGACATAGAGTACTAAGAAGACTACTTTGCATTTTTTGTAACCCTTTTGTAGACACAAGGTTCATCCTCATTCTTGATGAAATTGAATTCTTTAATTGTTTCATCAAAAGCGAAGATTCCAACTTCGAGATGCTTGCTTCAAGCCATAAATAGATCTTTGAAGTTTACACATTTTTCTAGAATTCGAAGGATGAATAAAACCTTCGGGTTGTGTCATATACACATCCTCCGAGTAGATTTCCATTAAGAAAAGCGGTTTTAACATCCATTTGCCATATTTCATAATCATAATATGCTTTGCAATGGCAAGTAGAATTCTAATTGACTTAAGCATTACAAGCTGGAGAAAAGGTTTCATCATAGTCTATACCATGAGTTTATCTATACCCTTTTGCTACCAATCGAGCTTTGTAAGTGTGCACATTGCCATCCATGTCGGTTTTCTTTTTGAAAACCCATTTACACCCTATGGTCTTGCAACCTTCGAGTGGATCAATCAAAGTCCAAACTTGATTATCATGCATGGATTGCATTTCGATTTCATAGCCTCTAGCCATTTGCTAGATTCGGGACTACGAATAGCATCTTGGTAGGAATTAGGTTCACCTTGATCAATAAGATCAATATTGTGATCCTCGGTCACAAGAAATCCATATCTCCGTGGTATACGAGAAATCCTACTAGACCTTCTTGGCCACTTGTGTCAAAGGTTCGGGCTCGGTATGAATACGTGAGTCCAGCTGAGTATCCATACTCGGTTCGAAATGGTCTGCTTTGTCCTTGAGCTTTTTCAAGATGGATTCTACTCCCATCGACTCTTTCGGAAACGAATTCCCTTTCAAGGAAAATTCCGTTCAGAGCAACAAACAATTTGTTTTCGGATGGAAGATAAAAAGTAGTATCCTTTAGTTTCCTTAGGATATCCCACAAACAGGACACTTATCGATTTGTGTGCTAGTTTTTCGAGATAATGATCGCTTCACATAAGCATCACATCCCCAAATTTTTGAGAAATGCTAAACTAGGTTGTTTCCCAGGTCCATATCTCATATGGTGTCTTACGAAACGGCTTTAGATGGAACTCTATTTAATATGAATGCAGCGAGTTTCTAGAGCATAACCCCCAAAAAGAAATTGCAAGATCTGTTTGACTCATCATAGATCGAACCATATCCAATAGAGTTCGATTTACAGCGTTCGGACACACCATTCCATTGTGGTGTTCTGGTGGAGTTAATTGTGATAATATCCCACAATTTTTTTAGATGTTCGTCAAACTCTTGGCCTAAGTATTTACCACCTCGATCCGATCGAAGTAATTTGATACTCCTTCCAAGTTGATTACGTACTTCATTCCGAAATTCCTTAAACTTTTGAAAGGAATCGGATTTATGTTTCATTAGATAGACATAACCATATCTACTTTGAAATCATCTATGAATGTAATGAAATAGTGAAAACCTCCTCCGGCTTGTGTGTTCATTGGCCCACATACATCGGTATGTATGAGTTCCAATAAATCGGTAGCCCTTTCACTTTGCCCACTGTAAATGGACTTTTAGTCATTTTTCCCAATAAACAAGAATCACATTTTTCATAAGCTCAAGGTCGAATGAAGATAAAAAGTCCATCTTGATGGAGTTTTGATATGCGTTTCTCATTTATATGGCCTAAACGACAATGCTAGAAGTAAGTTTGATTTAAATCATTAGATTTAAATTTCTTTGTATTTATGTTATAGATGGGCTTACTAATGGAATCATGTAGGTTAAGAATGTAAAGTCCATTACATAAAGAGGCATCCCCATAGAAAATACCATTTTTTATAAATAGAACTTTTACCATTCTTACTATTAAACTCAAAACCATCAATATCCAAACAAGAAACTGAAATGATGTTCCTACTCATAACAGGAACATAATAACAATCTTTAAGTTCAATTTTAAGCCCAGTAGGCAAAAGTAAATCAAATGTCCCTACGGCTACAGCAGCAACTTTTACTCCATTTGCAACTCGTAGGTCCACCTCTCCCTTTGCCAAAGATCTACTCCTTTTGAGTCCCTGCACATTTACACAAATGTGAGCTCTACATCCGGTATCTAATACCCATGAAGTAGGAGTAGACATGTTAATTTCTATAACGAAAATACCTGAAGCGGCAGTCTCACTGGCCTTTTGCTTCTTCTTTTCTTCCAAGTAGAGCTTGCAATTCCTCTTCCAATGACCAGGTTCATTGCAGTGGAAGCAAGTCCCTTCCTTTGGTGGTTTAACCTTGGGCTTAGGCTTATGCTTGCCTTTACCCTTTTTGGCCATATCCTTTCCCTTTCCCTTTCCCTTGTTCCTCTTGAACTGCCCCTTCTGAACCATCAGAACATTAGGAGTAGACTTCCTAATATTTTGTTCAGCCTGCTTAAGCATCCCGTGCAATTCATTTATGGACTTTTCCATATTATGCATATTGAAGTTCATGACAAACTGATCATAGTCAGAGGTCAAAGAGGCCAAGATCATATCAGTAGCCAAGTCATGACTTACAGGTGCTCCAAGTTTTTCAAGCTGATCAAAATACCCTTTCATCTTAAGGACATGAGCACTAACTGAAGTGCTAGGGGTCATTTTGCAGCTATTCAACGCCTTAGTGGTAAGATATCTGTCTTGACGTGCCTGCTCTTGGAACATTTCCTTGAGCTGTTTTATCATCTAATAAGCCTCAACTTCCTCGAATTGCTTTTGCAACTCAGATTCCATCGTAGCCAACATGAGACATGTCACATCGTTAGAATCATCCTTGTGCTTATTATAAGCATCCTTTTCGACTCTGGGCGCATTGTTAGCTGGTTGATTAGGGATAGGGTTCTCAAGTACATATAGCTTTTTTTCTTGTTTAAGGACAATCCTTAAATTTCGTGCCCAATCAAGAAAGTTAGTCCCACTAAGCTTATTCTTTTCAAGCGCGGATCGCAACGATGTGTTTGAATTGTTTGAGGCCATTATCTACATAGAATTTGCAAAGTAAAATTAAATAAATGAAGCATTAAATTTTCCTTGAAATATTCAACACTTGATATAAATCATGGGTATAAAATTCATTTTATTCTAATCATAAGTAAGCTTTGGCTTAACACCCATAATTAGAGAAAAATATATTAATGGGATTTACATCTAAATGTACCGGCAAAATCCCATATGATGTCCTAGGCTCAAAACCGTTTTGATAGCCTAGTTAAGCCAAACCATTCCAAGCATATGGAAATCACCATTTTCCATCTTCCCCTACTTAGGTAACCATTTATCTCTTGCTTTGGCAATGAGACAAAATGATGATCCAAGCATGGAGAAGTGCTTATGATCATGGAAGACATTTTACGACTTAATTCTACATGGTTTCAAAAACCTTCTTCCTTTTTTTATTTGTATATTATTTCACAAAACATATATAAAAAAATAAAAGGAAATAAACTAAACATCACATGCATAATATATATATATACATCAAATAAAACGTGTCATAGCATGGCCCCCGATCCTATATTGACTTCCACGAGCCTCATGGAAGTCAAAGGTCAATCTAGGTAAGTCTTCATCTCCATGAGCTTACCTCCAATGTCTTGGCCTTCTAATCTTGTTACATAGGACAGAAAAATATACATAGGAATAGGAAATAAAATTAACCTATTCTAGTAAAGCTTGATAATATTACATCAACAAAAACAACGACACGTAGGCCGTATTTAAAAACATACAACCCATTAACAAAATAAGCCAATCAATCACAAGAGGAAAAGGGCCATGCTATGCACCATGCATCTAAAGATAGGAAGAAACATGCAAAGAAACAACAAGGGGGGTTCCGGGGACTTCGCCCCCAGAAGAAAACATTAAATCATGTGATTCTGCATATTAGTTTAACAATTAAATTTCACAGATTACAGACTGTATGCCAAACAATTTGGCAGTAACAACACTCTGTTTAATTAATTGCATTAATAAGTAAAACAGAATATGATGTATGCGAATCCTATAATTCAATTTACTCTGATTATTACACTAATCAGAAACCTTACTATAAAGGGTCGATTGAAAAACAACATGTGTAATCAAAGCGATCACGAGATAAAATCAGTAAAACTAGTATGTACGTGGCTCACGATCTCGTCTGTTGGAATCCGTAGGCAAAAACAAAGTAAAATAAAACTACGGAAATCCACCAACAGGATCTGCACATACTAGAAAAACTGATTAGATAGAAATTACCTCAATGTTTTGATTGTTCGTTGAGGAGGCGCTGCTTTGTACGCTTCGCCCTCTACTGGTATCCACTTGACGAACTCCTCTGCAAGCGATCGGGATGCTAGCCCCTTCCGTGTTCTGAAAACTGTTCAGAACTGATCCTGACTATTTGGTAATCGGTCGTATTTCGGAGAGAGAAGACGAGATACTATATCGCCGTTCTAGGGTTTAGGGTTTTGTTTTTCTTTATTCAGATAAAAGACAGCCACCAAGAAAAGGTTAACATAACCTTTTATAGCTGTCAATATCAAAACCCTAACTGTCATCTAATGACAGTTTAATCTCGTCCGTCTATTCCTATAATCATCCAACGGTTGGATGAGTAATATTAAGTAATTAATTTCATTTATTCTCTTAAAAAAATTAATTACTTATTAACCTACCAGAAAGTACAATATGGAATCTGATTCCCCTTTTGTATACGTTCAATGAATCTGGATATAATCTAGATACATTGAACGTGGACATTATGCTCACAAGATCGTCTATGCGTGTGACCCTGTAGGTTCACTTAACGTTGGCAGTGAATGAAAAATGTCCTAGACATTTATTCACAAAACATAAGCGGCCTCTACCAAGACATTATACTTACCCAAGTTAAGTAAATGTAATAATAACCTAGCATCAGATTTAATATTTAGTCCTTTTGTCACACGATATCCAAATTAAGTATAAGACATGGATCAAGTCATCCTTATAAAACTTAATTAACCATTTACTTGATCACCAGGCAGACTGTTCCAACAAATAATATTAATAACACCTTATTAATACTTATTTGAGCATGGCCATGCATATTTTCCAGTCTTTCTTATCAAGGGGCCCATGGATATCTCTCTCTAAAAAGAGAGGGACAAATCCCTTTCACTATCTCCAATATTCAAGCCATGACGAGAAAATAAGCCAACCAACAATCATAATGATCACCTAATTAAAAGTGATGTTTGACTATGTCAAAACATATTTTTCTCCCCATGCAAGGAACATTAGAAACATTAGGTCGAAGGACACCAAATATAAAACTTAGAAGAAATACTTATAACTTAAACCCATGCAATATTTCTTCTTCACTTTGGGTCATGTCCAATACAATATTCTCAATATGTATTTAGGAATTGATTTTATATCTCATATTCATGATCAGTAAAACTTGACCATCAATCAACTTCACACTAGTTTACAAGATGTAATATACTAGGGACAAATAAGAATAGTATTTTATTAGTCATAAGGGTTTTACTATCAAGTCACATACTTGATGACCAAGAGCATAAAATACAATTAAAATACATGCTTCATAAATCATAAATGTGAGTCAATTGGTCTTAGGGCATATACTAACAATCTCCCACTTGCCCTACCACCAATTTGACATGACACTCAAACCCATTGACCTAGTATGACTCTCATGCTTAAGTTGTGGGAGTGGCTTTGTCAATGGATCTGCGACATTGTCATTGGTGTCTACTTTGCAAATTTTAACATCTCCACGCTCAAATAATTTCTCGAATGAGATGGAAACGCCTGAGAATATGTTTGGATCGTTGATGAGATCTAGGTTCCTTAGCTTGTGCAATGGCTCCTGTATTATCACAATATAGGTCCACTGGGTTCACAATGCTAGGAATTACACCTAGTTCTGTGATGAACTTTCTGATCCAAACTGCCTCCTTGGCTGCATCAGAAGCAGCCACATACTTAGCCTCTATAGTAGAATCAGCCACGGTATCTTGCTTTGAACTCTTCCGACTCACGAGCACCTCCATTCAAACAAAACACAAATCCAGTTGCGATCTAAAATCATCTACATCGATCCCGAAAGCTAGCATCCGTGTAACCATTTACAATAAGCCCGCCGTCCCCGACCTCAGTAGATCAAAAACATCTCTTTAGTCCTTCTTAAGTACTTGAGAATGTTTTTTTATTGCGATCAATGCGGTTCACCGAGATTTGATCGAAATCTGCTAGTCATGCTTAATGCATACGAGACATGCAGGGCGAGTGCATAACATGGCGTACATGATAGATCCAATTGCGGAGCGTAAGGAATCTTACTCATGCGTTACGTATCCTCCCTTGTGGTAGGACTTTGAGACTTACTCGAGTTTAACGCCATGTGACATTGGCAAGAATCCTCTCTTAGAATCTTGCATACTTGAACCCTTTCGATACCTTGTCAATATATCCACTCGACTTAGGCCAATAAGCTTTCTAGATCTGTCTCGATAGATCCTAATGCCTAGAATATAGGCCGCTTCGCCTAAATCTTTCATTGAAAAACACTTCCCCAACCAAGTTTTTACACTTTGCAAAGTGGGGATATCATTCCCAATTAACAAGATGTCATCGACATAGAGTACTAAGAAGACTACTGCATTTTTTGTAACCCTTTTGTAGACACAAGGTTCATCCTCATTCTTGATGAAATTGAATTCTTTAATTGCTTCATCAAAACGAAGATTCCAACTTCGAGATGCTTGCTTCAAGCCATAAATAGATCTTTGAAGTTTACACATTTTTCTAGAATTCGAAGGATGAATAAAACCTTCAGGTTGTGTCATATACACATCCTCCAGTAGATTTCCATTAAGAAAAGCAGTTTTAACATCCATTTGCCATATTTCATAATCATAATATGCTGCAATGGCAAGTAGAATTCTAATTGACTTAAGCATTACAACTGGAGAAAAGGTTTCATCATAGTCTATACCATGAGTTTATCTATACCCTTTTGCTACCAATCGAGCTTTGTAAGTGTGCACATTGCCATCCATGTCAGTTTTCTTTTTGAAAACCCATTTACACCCTATGGTCTTGCAACCTTCAGGTGGATCAATCAAAGTCCAAACTTGATTATCATGCATGGATTGCATTTCTGATTTCATAGCCTCTAGCCATTTGCTAGATTCAGGACTACGAATAGCATCTTGGTAGGAATTAGGTTCACCTTGATCAATAAGATCAATATTGTGATCCTCAGTCACAAGAAATCCATATCTCTGTGGTATCTGAGAAATCCTACTAGACCTTCTTGGCCCTTGTGTCAAAGGTTCAGGCTCAGTATGAATACGTGAGTCCAACTGAGTATCCATACTCGGTTCAGAAATGGTCTGCTGTCCTTGAGCTTTTTCAAGATGGATTCTACTCCCACTGACTCTTTCGGAAACGAATTCCCTTTCAAGGAAAATTCCGTTCAGAGCAACAAACAATTTGTTTTCAGATGGAAGATAAAAAGTAGTATCCTTTAGTTTCCTTAGGATATCCCACAAACAGACACTTATCAGATTTGTGTGCTAGTTTTTCAGATAATGATCGCTTCACATAAGCATCACATCCCCAAATTTTGAGAAATGCTAAACTAGGTTGTTTCCCAGGTCCATATCTCATATGGTGTCTTACGAAACGGCTTTAGATGGAACTCTATTTAATATGAATGCAGCGAGTTTCTAGAGCATAACCCCCAAAAAGAAATTGCAAGATCTGTTTGACTCATCATAGATCGAACCATATCCAATAGAGTTCGATTTCTGCGTTCAGACACACCATTCCATTGTGGTGTTCCTGGTGGAGTTAATTGTGATAATATCCCACAATTTTTTAGATGTTCGTCAAACTCTTGGCCTAAGTATTTACCACCTCGATCTGATCGAAGTAATTTGATACTCCTTCCAAGTTGATTCTGTACTTCATTCTGAAATTCCTTAAACTTTTGAAAGGAATCAGATTTATGTTTCATTAGATAGACATAACCATATCTACTGAAATCATCTATGAATGTAATGAAATAAAGAAAACCTCCTCTGGCTTGTGTGTTCATTGGCCCACATACATCAGTATGTATGAGTTCCAATAAATCGGTAGCCCTTTCACTTTGCCCTGTAAATGGACTTTTAGTCATTTTTCCCAATAAACAAGAATCACATTTTTCATAAGCTCAAGGTCGAATGAAGATAAAAGTCCATCTTGATGGAGTTTTGATATGCGTTTCTCATTTATATGGCCTAAACGACAATGCTAGAAGTAAGTTTGATTTAAATCATTAGATTTAAATTTCTTTGTATTTATGTTATAGATGGGCTTACTAATGGAATCATGTAGGTTAAGAATGTAAAGTCCATTACATAAAGAGGCATCCCCATAGAAAATACCATTTTTATAAATAGAACTTTTACCATTCTTACTATTAAACTCAAAACCATCAATATCCAAACAAGAAACTGAAATGATGTTCCTACTCATAACAGGAACATAATAACAATCTTTAAGTTCAATTTTAAGCCCAGTAGGCAAAAGTAAATCAAATGTCCCTACGGCTACAGCAGCAACTTTTACTCCATTTGCAACTCGTAGGTCCACCTCTCCCTTTGCCAAAGATCTACTCCTTTTTGAGTCCCCCGCACATTTACACAAATGTGAGCTCTACATCCGGTATCTAATACCCATGAAGTAGGAGTAGACATGTTAATTTCTATAACGAAAATACCCAGAGCGGCGGTCTCACCGGCCTTTTGCTTCTTCTTTTCTTCCAAGTAGAGCTTGCAATTCCTCTTCCAATGACCAGGTTCATTGCAGTGGAAGCAAGTCCCTTCCTTTGGTGGTTTAACCTTGGGCTTAGGCTTATGCTTGCCTTTACCCTTTTTGGCCATATCCTTTCCCTTTCCCTTTCCCTTGTTCCTCTTGAACCGCCCTTCGAACCATCGGAACATTAGGGAGTAGACTTCCTAATATTTTGTTCGACTCGCTTAAGCATCCCGTGCAATTCATTTATGGACTTTTCCATATTATGCATATTGAAGTTCATGACAAACCGATCATAGTCGGAGGTCAAAGAGGCCAAGATCATATCGTAGCCAAGTCATGACTTACAGGGTGCTCCAAGTTTTTCAAGCCGATCAAAATACCCTTTCATCTTAAGGACATGAGCACTAACTGAAGTGCTAGGGGTCATTTTGCAGCTATTCAACGCCTTAGTGGTAAGATATCTGTCTTGACGTGCCTGCTCTTGGAACATTTCCTTGAGCTGTTTTATCATCTAATAAGCCTCAACTTCCTCGAATTGCTTTTGCAACTCAGATTCCATCGTAGCCAACATGAGACATGTCACATCGTTAGAATCATCCTTGTGCTTATTATAAGCATCCTTTTCGACTCTGGGCGCATTGTTAGCTGGTTGATTAGGGATAGGGTTCTCAAGTACATATAGCTTTTTTTCTTGTTTAAGGACAATCCTTAAATTTCGTGCCAAATCAAGAATGTTAGTCCCACTAAGCTTATTCTTTTCAAGCGCGGATCGCAACGATGTGTTTGAATTGTTTGAGGACATTATCTACATAGAATTTGCAAAGTAAAATTAAATAAATGAAGCATTAAATTTTACTTGAAATATTCAACACTTGATATAAATCATGGGTATAAAATTCATTTTATTCTAATCATAAGTAAGCTTTGGCTTAACACCCATAATTAGAGAAAAATATATTAATGGGATTTACATCTAAATGTACCGGCAAAATCCCATATGATGTCCTAGGCTCAAAACCGTTTTGATAGCCTAGTTAAGCCAAACCATTCCAAACATATGGAAATCACCATTTTCCATCTTCCCCTACTTAGGTAACCATTTATCTCTTGCTTTGGCAATGAGACAAAATGATGATCCAAGCATGGAGAAGTGCTTATGATCATGGAAGACATTTTACGACTTAATTTTTTTTTTTTTACATGGTTTCAAAAACCTTCTTCCTTTTTTTATTTGTATATTATTTCACAAAACATATATAAAAAATAAAAGGAAATAAACTAAACATCACATGCATAATATATATATACATCAAATAAAACGTGTCATAGAATGGCCCCAATCCTATATTGACTTCCACGAGCCTCATGGAAGTCAAAGGTCAATCTAGGTAAGTCTTCATCTCCATGAGCTTACCTCCAATGTCTTGGCCTTCTAATCTTGTTACATAGGACAGAAAAATATACATAGGAATAGGAAATAAAATTAACCTATTCTAGTAAAGCTTGATAATATTACATCAACAAAAACAACGACACGCAGGCCGTATTTAAAAACATACAACCCATTAACAAAATAAGCCAATCAATCACAAGAGGTAAAGGGCCATGCTATGCACCATGCATCTAAAGATAGGAAGAAACATGCAAAGAAACAACAAGGGGGGTTCCGGGGGCTTTGCCCCCGGAAGAAAACATTAAATCATGTGATTCTGCATATTAGTTTAACAATTAAATTTCACAGATTACAGACTGTATGCCAAACAATTTGGCAATAACAACATTCTGTTTAATTAATTGCATTAATAAGTAAAACAGAATATGATGTATGCGAATCCTATATTTCAATTTACTCTGATTATTACACTAATCAGAAACCTTACTACAAGGCTGATTGAAAACAACATGTGTAATCAAAGCGATCACAGATAAAATCAGTAAAACTAGTATGTACGTGGCTCTGATACTGCTGTTGGAATCCGTAGGCAAAAACAAAGTAAAATAAAACTACGGAAATCCACCAACAGGATCTGCACATACTCGAAAAACTGATTAGATAGAAATTACCTCAATGTTTTGATTGTTCGTTGAGGAGGCGCTGCTTTGTACGCTTCGCCCTCTACTGGTATCCACTTGACGAACTCCTCTGCAAGCGATCGGGATGCTAGCCCCTTCCGTGTTCTGAAAACTGTTCAGAACTGATCCTGACTATTTGGTAATCGATCGTATTTCGGAGAGAGGAGACGAGATACTATATCGCCGTTCTAGCGTTTAGGGTTTTGTTTTTCTTTATTCAGATAAAAGACAGCCACCAAGAAAAGGTTAACATAACCTTTTATAGTCATCAATATCAAAACCCTAACTGTCATCTAATGACAGTTTAATCTCGTCCGTCTATTCCTATAATCATCCAACGGTTGGATGAGTAATATTAAGTAATTAATTTCATTTATTCTATTAAAAAAATTAATTACTTATTAACCTACCAGAAAGTACAATATGGAATCCGATTCCCCTTTTTATATACGTTCAATGAATCGGATACAATCTAGATACATTGAACGTGGACATTATGCTCACAAGATCGTCTATGCGTGTGACCACGTAGGTTCACTTAACGTTGGCAGTGAATGAAAAATGTCCTAGACATTTATTCACAAAACATAAGCGGCCTCTAGCAAGACATTATACTTACCCAAGTTAAGTAAATGTAATAATAACCTAGCATCAGATTTAATATTTAGTCCTTTTGTCACACGATATCCTAATTAAGTATAAGGCAGGGATCAAGTCATCCTTATAAAACTTAATTAACCATTTACTTGATCACCAGGCAGACTGTTCCAACAAATAATATTAATAACACCTTATTAATACTTATTTGAGCATGGCCATGCATATTTTCCAGTCTTCCTTATCAAGGGGCCCATGGATATATCTCTCTAAAAAGAGAGGGACAAATCCCTTTCACTATCTCCAATATTCAAGCCATGACGAGAAAATAAGCCAACCAACAATCATAATGATCACCCAATTAAAAGTGATGTTTGACTATGTCAAAACATATTTTTCTCCCCATGCAAGAAACATTAGAAACATTAGGTCGAAGGACACCAAATATAAAACTGAGAAGAAATACTTATAACTTAAACCCATGCAATATTTCTTCTTCACTTTGGGTCATGTCTAATACAATATTCTCAATATGTATTTATGAATTGATTTTATATCTCATATTCATGATCAGTAAAACTTGACCATCAATCAACTTCACACTAGTTTACAAGATGTAATATACTAGGGACAAATAAGAATAGTATTTTATTAGCCATAAGGGTTTTACTATCAAGTCACATACTTGATGACCAAGAGCATAAAATACAATTCAAAAATACATGCTTCATAAATCATAAATGTGAGTCAATTGGTCTTAGGGCATATACTAATAGTATCCTTGCTGTAATAGTTCTTGTAGTTGCTTTATCAATTTCTTCAACTCTTCTTGCGCCATTCCGGTATGGAGTTCGAGAGATTGGTTTAGCATCAGGAACCAATTCTATGTTGAACTCTACTTCTCGTTCTGGGGATAGCATTGTTAACTCTTCAGGGAATACATCCCCAAACTCCCTTACTATAGGTACTGTTTCTAATCTCACCTCCTCCTTAGGCTCGTTAAGTAAATATGCTAAGCATCCTTGACATCCTTTCCATGGCAACCTCCTGGCTTTCATGCCCGACAAAAAGGGATTATCTCCGTTCCTCCTCTTCCCTTGGAACACCAGGATTGGCATACCCGGTCTACTAAACTTAACCAACTTCCGTCGACAGTCTACATAAGCATAATGCCTAGCCAACTAGTCCATCCCAAGTATCACGTCATAACCCTCAAAGGATAAGGCAATTAAATCACCGGCCAAAACCATACTCTCGACCCAGATGTCACAACCTGGGTACTTTACCCCAGCCATCCTACTTACGCCCATAGGAGTGCTAACTAACAACTGATAATGCTTGTCAACAGAAGGAATAGGAATGTGTTTTATGAAATGCAAACTCACAAAAAAATGTGTAGCTCCAGGATCTATGAGTGTTCTTGCTGGTTGAGAAAAGATTGGTATCATACCTTCAACTACGTCAGCTTCGGTGTTCACGGGCAATCCATCCAACGCATAAACTTTCGCTTTCACTTGTGGCTTATTATTCCTTCCTTCTGTAGCTCCTCTTATAACCGGGGGTCGGCCTGGTCTTCTGGGCGTCTCCGGAGGTACTTGGTGTATCCCAGGGCACTGTTCTTTGATATGTCCTGGTTTCCCACACTGGAAACATAACCTCACCTTCCGATAACATGTGTCTGGCATATGTCCACTTCGTCCATAGTATGTACATACTCTATGGACTCCTCCAGGGGTTAGGGTTTGCCGGCCTCCATTCCCGATCCTTTTTTCACCATGGGGTCTCTTAAAATCTCTAGATTTCCAAGGTCCTTGTATAAGACGTTTATAGGGAGTTGCAGTTGAGCCAATAGCTGCTTTTCTCTGCGTAACCGCTTAATCCGCCATTTCTGTCCTCGTGGTGACTTCAACTGCTGCCGCGAATCCCATTGGTGGTAAAGGTGCCAATGCCAGCTGTAGTTCTGCCCTTAATCCTTTCACAAATTGCTGCGTCTTATTCTTATCTGTATCTATCAATCTTAAGCAGTATTTAGCCAACCTATTAAACTTTGCAGTATACTGGGCCACTGTCAGGTTACCCTGTCTCAACTGCTGCAACTCATCCTCTCGCTGCTCACGAACCCATCGAGGTATGTACTCTCTTTTGAACTCTTCTTGAAAAGGTCCATGGTTGGTTCTTGAGTGCCCGAGCTTCGGAAGCTCTAAGCCACCAATCCTTTGCCATTCCGCAGAGTCTAAAAGCGGCGAATGTTACTCTCAGGGCATCCTCATACCTAAGGGTGCCATAAATATCATTTAGTTGTTCAAGAAATAGTTCCGCTTTGGTTTCTTGTTCAGCTTCTCCATAGAACTCTGGGTCGAAACTTCAAAAATTGTTCTAGTGCTCCATCTGTCCTAATGGCAGGTAATCACTCATTTCTCCTTGTAGCCATTGAGGTTTCTGACAACTCTGTCATTCTAATCATGAAATTTTCTATTACTGTATGTGTAGCTCGCTCTGGGCGAGGTGTGTTTTCCCTAGTGGGTTCAGGCTGTCTGCTTTGAGAATTCTCGAACATAGCCTCATCTGCATAGTTGGAAGGTCGTGAATCTGACGTATTTCTAAACACCAGAAGTTTCATCACTTATAAGTTTGTAGCTACTCTATAACAAGTAAATGTATAAACTCATCACAGGCACCAATATTAACACGTCCATATAAACATAAACATATATATATATATATAGATTTCAAAATCAGGATTTCCAGTACAAATGGTGTCAGAAACAAATCATCCTGGTCCAATCAGTCTAAAAAATATATGATCGGGTTACTGTACACATCCAAAAACCCGGGGACCTCCTATCCACTATCCTAAGGCTACCATATCAAGTCTCAATCAAACACCACTTAACCTATCCAAGTAACTATATACACAAAAATCCCTATATCCTACCCGAAGCCTATTCTGCCTAAGGGTGTCGGCTACCAGAACCTCTTGGCCGGGACTCTAGCTCGGCGCAGGCACTGTCCACTAAATCCCTAATAGTACGAAGAAACCGGGCGATAAACCGCCTAAGCCAGTCCCGCTCGCCAGTCAGCTCTTGAATCTCCCCCTCTCTGGTCGCGTGTGCCTCCCGCACCTGGACTAGCTCCTCCTCCAGTATAGCGAACCTCACTACTGCTTATCGGTGTGCCTAGCGGGCCGATAGAACAAGGCATCCACCCTAGAAATCTCCTCTCTCAACTCGGCGATCCGCTGTCTGGCGGCCTCCACCTGTTGCCTACTCCATAGACAATAGCCACAAATGGGTCATAGTGGTACCGGGGATCCACCCTCTGCGAGGATTCCATACCCTCAGCATCCACCGGTACTGGTGCCGCTCCCTCCTGCTCAGGTAGTATCCCTACATCAGACTCAGCCTCGCTGGGGTCTTCCTTGATCGACACCCCAGGCTCCACTCCCTGCACCGCCGGTCCCTCTACGGTCTCGCTGTCTGATAGTTCAATAATAGGGATCGGCTCTCTATCCGGTACAATCTCCCTAAAGGAGTATGATGATGAGGGATCGTTCCACTAGACCCGCTCACAAGTACACCCTCCTAATTTTTGTATAAACGCCATATACAAAAATTAGGTGTATATATATCAAGATTAGTTACGCAAGTCAAGTGTACCAAAATTATGCATACAAACCATAAGTGTTAACATCATTTTCTAGGGTCATTTATAAAAATTACATATCAAATTCATGAATGCCAAATCTAGTTTGAAAAGTTATATATAAAAATATATATAAAGTTATGTACTAAAGTATATAGATAAACAAGACTTTATTCACTAAAATTATTTATATAAAAAGAAAATCCCATATATACTAAAATATATATATACACATATTTACCAACTATATATATTAAAATTATTTGCAACGATTATACATACCCCAAATATGTATATATATAAAGTTATATATATTAAAATTATGTACAACAATCATACATATATATATATATATTAAGACTTCATATCCTACAATTAGGTATAAATTCTCATTCATGCATATATATAGATATACAACACCTCAAATATATTTATATATAAAAGCTTCATGTGAGGAAGAAAAAAAAATATACATATATATCAATACTTGAAATATGTATCTACAAATATGCATGCTAAGACCATGCATGTAAATATATATATATATACAAAGTTTATATATACTCAAATTGTACATAAAAACATATATCTAAGGTATATAAATACTAAAACTAGACATGCAAAAATATATATATATATATACTACATATATATTTGAGAACATAAATAATTACGTGTATAAATATATATAAAATAAACTGCTTTAAAATTTTTTAGCAAAAATTTAGGTATATATATATATATATAAACTATTTTAGGTAAAAGAATTATACCAAGAAAAATTAAACAAATAAGTTTATATAAAATTAAATAAGAGAAATCAACACAAAAATAAAAAATTAAACAAATCTTAAGAAAATTATACTATTACAAAATGACTAAAAAAAAAGAAAAGAATGGAGCAAGACACACAAAAAAAATAAAATAGCAAAAAGAAAGAGGGGAAAAAAACAGGAAAAAAAGAGGCAGGAAGAAAAAAAAACAGAAAAAGAAAACCAGGAAAATAAGGAGAAAAGGAGAAAAGGAAAAAAATAAATAAAACAAAAAGAAAAAATATATATACCTGTTGCTGCTGTGGGAAACCGAGAGAAGGAGGAGAGAAAAAACAAATTCAGGAACTTTTCTCTCCCCTCATAACCCATATATATATATATATATATATAGGCATAACTAAGTTCATGCAAGATGCCAAGTGGCACTTCATGCTTGACAAGTGGCCATCACTTTTTTTTTAAAAAAAACCCACCATAAAATCTAATAATAATAAATAAATAAAAATAATAATAAAATCAAAATTAATAAAAAAATTAGTATTTCTCCACAGAAAGAAAATATACCACTTTAACCCTATATAAGACTACCGAGTATTGCAAACTGCTAAAAAGTACCTACCATAAATTCTTAGGTATACTACGCTAGATCTCGGCTACTACGTTAACGTCACTCACCCTCTCAAAATTGCCCGAGGTGCTTACCCAGTGGGGTGTTACACCTCGTATTAGTCATTAGCTTGACTATAGGGATTTCAACAAAAGTAAAATAGGAAGGAAAGCATCAATGTAAAAGGCACAAGAGATTTTATAGCGGTTCGGCTGTGTGCCTACATCCACTTTCTTCAAGATCTTAATCTGGAAGATCCCACTAAAACAAAGATATCTCGACCAGGGTGAGATAAACCCTTAAAAATACACTAGTTTTCTACTAGACTAGCAACTAATAGTTCCCTTATCCCAAAAAAGACCAGCCTACTAGTTTTTATTAATTCTCGTAAAACTACTTTCAAGTTATTACAAAGAAACTTGATGAAATTAGAATTAAGATGAAAGATGAAATAACTAAACTAACAACATATCATCTATTTATCTCCATAGTAAAGATTATGTGCTTTTTGCTCCAAAACTTCTTTGTTGGTGCACTCTTGTTTGACTGTTGCGGATCTTCAGAATGTCAATGTTCTCACCAATGTGCACACAATCTTCTTTTTTTTCATCCTTTTTACAGACCCCGTCACTTCTTGAGTCAAGCAGATCTCTCTTACTTTCTTCCTTCCTACGAAACTGCTTTTACAAAAAATACAATACTACTTCCAAATATACATACAATCAACAAATTGTTACCAGCAAGGTGTTGTGTTCAAAAGGGGAAAAAGATGGCAGCAAGTAAATTAGACCACAAGGACAAAGCATAAGAAATTAACTCTTGAAGTACAATATCCATTCTTTATCCTTTCGCAAAGTGCCCCCTGGATAATGTACTGCAGACTCATTCATAAAGCAAATCTTTTTGGTACCCACTAGTTCTCATAGTATAGTTAGTACTTTTCTACTTTTCTGATAACTTAAAGTTATTAGCTCAAGACTTCCAGTAATAATAGCTCAACTGTCTTGTGAAAGACTAAGAGAGCTAAGAACAAAAAAGCCAATCATCAAAACAATATATATGAAAAAACCCTTGAGCCGACAGTCTCCCCCTTTTTGATGAGTGAAAAAATCAGTTTGTTTTCAACGAGAAGCAGAAAGCAAACTATTCTCCCCCTGAGTATGTGGAGAATGAGCAAGAAAAATTATCCCCCTATGCATATGCCAGTCATAACAAAGTAAAATCACAATAGTTTAGTTTAGTGTCAACAAGAATGAACAACAATCTATAAAGGCAAAACAGAGGGCATAGGCATAGGATATATAGAGCAAGAACAGAGGACATTATAAGCAAACTCACAAGCAAAACAAACTTCTCAAATACTCCTTATTTGTCACACATCAAGGAGGGTTACTAAAATAAGAATACTGAGAGTTCAAGGGTACACAGACCCAACTCACCATGATAATAAAAATATAAATGTTCAAAAGTAGCCCCACATTGGCATAACAATAACTAGGAGAAAAGAAGTTAATTAGTGTCTGAAGCACATAGACTGCTGCCAAAGATTTCAAGCTAATTGAGCATAGTTTTACTAGTGTTGGCACCAGAAAATTTTGGCTTGACAACATGCACTTGGCAGAAGTAAACACAACAACAACAGATCGCATTCCCGAAAGTTTGCTCAAAGACAAGCTAAGTAGTAGGATGATGAGAATGATTGTTGATAGAAGAAAAAAGTCTTGAAAATAAATCCATATAATGATCAAAAGCAAAAGGTGAAATACAAGAATGCACAGTTTCAGAAGGAATGGATTTAGAAGGGACATTCACATCCATTTCTGGAGCTTCCTCAGTTGATTTATTCTGTATTGATTCTCCAACCAGTTCTTTCAAGGTTTCATCAAAGTCATACATAGATTTTCCCAAATCATTAAATGTCTTTTGTATCTCTTTATACATCTTCCAGACTTTTGATAATTTCTCTTATTTGGCATTTTCTCAATTTTCTCTTATGTGCTCACCTTCTTTATCTCTTTCTCAGTTTCCTCTTCCTCTTCTCTTATTTCAACTGGAGATTTTTGTTCATCACTTTCAACTTCAATGTTCAAATTCCTCTTGACTGTTCTTTTCTTTCTTTTTGATACATTTTCTTCCACCTTTTTCTTTCCATAAGATCTTTCTTTCTTATTCATCTCTTCTTCCTTTTTATTTTCTTCTTCAAATCTTATTTCACTTTCTATCTCTTTTTCTTTTTCTCCTTTTGATTCCCCTGATTCTTGTTTCCCTAACATGCTTCTGACCTCCATACTCTCTTCAAGGATAGCAGTATTGGTTCTCTCACTGTCTCCCTCACTGGAGCTCTCACCTTTCTTACTATCTTCCTCCTCTTCTTCACTTTCTACCCGTTTTTTCTTTTCCTTTCTTTGAACTTCCTTTCACTTTTTCTTTCTTTACTTCTTTCCCCATTAGAGTTCTATTGACAAAATTTTCATCAATAACTCCTCTGACACTCAATTTGTATAAACCTCCTTACTCAAATCAATCCCTCAAAACATAAAAAATCTCAATTAGAATCATCCTATATGGAAAAGCCTTAGTTTCTCCTTTCTTTATGATAGCCTTTATGTTTTCCAACATAAGATAACACATATTCAAATCTCTTTTCTTTTAGATATGCCATATGATGTATAGTTCAGTTGTACTAACATACTGATAACTGCTATTTTTGGAGAAATATAGCAGGTTATAAGTTTTTGTAATACCCTGCTATGCAACTTCATTTGGGAAGATTTCCCCTTATTTGATTCATTTATCTTTGGATTTCCCAGTACCTCTCTTTTAAAGGCACGCAGTTTCATTGTATCCTTTGATATTTGCAGCATCTCCAGTTTTTGTCACCTTTGAACCTTGGTTTGGTATTCCATAAGCTTCACCTAAAGAGTCCATACTTATTTGATATTTCTGCCCTTTTAGCTCCACAAAGATTGCTTTCTCATCAACTTCTTCCAATATTGAATAAACTTCCCTATCCAAGTAGCTATATTCTACCTGTTTGACTCTCAGAAATCCTAGCCACCTTTGAGCATCAAACCAACCTCCATAAGGTAGATTTTGTGCTCCAAAAAGAGAAAATCGAAGATGAAGAAGAGGAAGAGAGAGTAGCTTCAAACGAATGGATTCAAAAAGCAATGTTTATTTGAAGCACAGTAAAGGTTGTTCTCTTTTACAGAATGATACTTGATGCATTAGAATTTCAAGAAGGTTGAGAACAACTTGGAGTACATTTAATCTCTCTTGAGATATGAAAAGACGAACTACTTCAATAGGAGTTTAAACTTTTTAAGAAAACTTTCCTGACCCTATTCAAAGAATAGAAAAGGAAAAGCAACAATCACAGACTTATGAAGGAAGGAAAAGATTTGAGAGATTCCAAATTTGCAATTTTAGTCCACATTAACAGTCCAAACACTACTTTACTCATAGCTATTAATATATCGCATTAGCCAAAAAAAATATAATTAACTCACATGACATGCATAAGTCAATTAATGGACAGAGAAATTAAAAAACAAACAAAATAGATGAAGGCTAGGAAGGGCAAATAGTCTGTACAAAAACTATAGATGATTGAACTAAACTATATGAACTTTACACCAAAAAACATGGCAACTGCTAAGGGAGTTTTTTTATAAAAATAAAATAAAAGAAAACTAAAGACCAATTAATCCTTGTACAAAATGAATATTCGAAAAAGATTCCTGACAAAGGGGTTTTTTAAAAATATCAGTAAGTTTTTTATTAGAAGTAACAAAATTAGCTCAATTGTACCTTCCTCTACATGCTCTCTGATAAAATGATGTTGAATCTAATGTGCGTGGTTCTTGAAGGCTAAATTGGATTTTTTGTCAAATTTATTGCACTTGTTTTATCACAATAGATTGGAATTCTATTGTAGCTCAACCCAAAATCAGACAATTAGTGCTTTATCCAGAGTAGTTGAGCTAGACAGCTTCCAACATATATGTATTCTGCTTCTGCTATAGATAGGTTAATTGAGGCTTGTTCCTTACTATGCCAAGAAACCAAACACTCTCCTAAGAACTAACATGTTCCAGAGAGGCTTTTTCTATCTACTCGACTTATAGCAACATAAGCACTACTGTATCCTTTTAGCTCAAATGCGTCATTTCTTGGATACCAGAGAACTAGCTCCATTGTCCCTGCAAGATATCTAAATATTCTCTTTATAGTAGTGAGATATGATTTCTTGGGATTAGCTTGAAATCTTGCACACAAATATATATTAAATTGTATATCTGGTCTACTAGCAGTAAGATATAGAAGAGATCCAATCATACCTCGATATTCTTTTTGATTTTTAGCTTCACTTTCTCATTTTCGTATAGCTTCTCTGAAGTGCTGATTGGAGTTTTACTAGGCTTAGCTTCAGTCATTCCATATCTATTTAATAAGTCTTTTATGTATTTGTTTGGCTGATAGCTATTCCTTCCTTTGTTTTGTTTAATTTGTAATCCCAGAAAGAAATTTAGCTTGCCTATTATGCTCGTTTCAAACTCCCCCTACATCAATTCAAAAAAAATTTTGCACAAGCTAATGTCAGTTGATCCAAAGATAATATCATATACATAAACTTGCACAATGAGAATATCATGTGAAAAGGTTTTTGTGAAAAGAGTTTTGTCTACTCCTCCCTTTAAAAAACCGTTTTCTAATAAGAACTTGCTAAGTCTTTCATACCAAGCTCTAGGAGCTTGTTTGAGACCATACAAGGATTTTATTAGCTTGAAACATGATTAAGTTTTCCCAAACTTTCAAAACCCGGAGGTTGTTCAACATAAACCTCTTCCTTTTAACAACCAATTCAAGAAAGCACTTTTTACATCCATTTGGACAAATCAAAACCTTTGTAGCATGCAAAGGCACAAAGCATATGAATGGATTCCAATCGAGCTAATAGAACAAAGGTTTCATCAAAATCAATTCCTTCTTCCTGATCGTAGCCTTGAGCCACAAGTCTTGCCTTATTTCTCACAGTATTTCCTTGCTCATCCAGCTTATTTCTGAAAATCCACTTTGTTCCAAACACATATTGTTTTATTGGTCTTGGTACCAATTTCTAAACATTGTTTCTCTCTAGTTGAATCAGCTCCTCTTACGTATCCATCATCTAGTTTTCATCATTTTGAGCACCCTCAAACACTTTTGGCTCCATCTGAGAAACAAATTTTACATTGCCAATCATTTTTCTAAAGCTACTTGTCACCATTTCCTTTTGAAAGATTAGTTAACATATCATCTTTCGAATGATTTCTATGATACCTTCATTCCTTAGGTGGATTATTTTCAGCATGTGGTCCACACTGATTGGCTTCACTCTCTGTTAACTTTGGATTAGCTCTATATAATCAAAGATTACTGGTATTCTCTTGAAGAGAAGTATTTGGACATTCTTCTTCTTGATCTTTGTCATCAGATTTCTCTTCCATATTCTCACTAAAAACCACATGTATCAACTCTTCAACCACTTGACTTCTTTTGTTAAAGACTCCATATGCTTTGCTTGTTTTTGAATATCCCAAAATGATCGCCTCATCTGATTTTTTATCAAATTTTCCCAATTGTTCTTTGTCATTCTGAATAAAGCACTTACATCCAAATACTCTCAACTGTCCAATGTTATGTTTTCTTCCATTCTAAAGTTTATAAGGGGTCTTTTTCAAATTAGATCTAACCACTACCCTATTCAGAATGTAACAAGCTGTACTGATTGCTTCAGCCTAGAAATATTTTGGAAGATTTTTTTCTGCTTAGATAATTCTGGTAATTTCTTGTAGAGTCATATTTTTCCTTTCCACTACTCCATTTTGTTGTGGAGTTCGCAGAGATGAAAAAATTGTGCTCAATTTTATTTTTTTCACAGTACACTTGAAATTGTCTGTTCTTAAATTCTTTTCCATGATCACTTTGAATTGCATTAATGGATTACCCTTTTGTATTTTGTGCCTTTTTGCCGAAAATAAAGAATTTCTCAAATGCCTCATCCGTATGAGCCAAGAACAATGTCTATGTGAATTGTGAGTAATCATCTACAATCACAAAATAGTAGGATTTACCTCCCAAACTATGTGGATTCACTGGCCCAAATAGATGAAAATGAGTCAAATCCAGTGGTCTTGATGTTGAAATAATATCTTTGTCTTTGAAGGAAGTTCTTGTTTGTTTTCCAGCTTGACATGCATCACAAACTCCATCTTTTTCAAATCTAAGTTTAGGAAGACCATTTACAAATTTCTTCCTATTCAACTTATCCAAAATACTCATACTTGCATGTCCTAGCCTTCTATGCCACAACCAACTTTCACTTGACGTAGAAGCTAAACATAAAGAATTAGCTCCACCAAATCCATCAGTTTCTAGGATGTAGATATTCACAACTCTCTTTCCTCTTAACACCACTTCATCATTCTTTAAAATATTGCACTCTCTTTTTCTGAAGTTTACATCCATTCCTTTATCACATAGTTAACTTATACTTATTAGATTGAACATAAGACCTTTTACAACAGACTCATTCTCAATTTTTGGATTCGTTCCAATTGTTCCTTTCCCAATAATTTTCCTTTTACTGTTGTCTCCGAAACTTACATCATCATAATCTTTCTTCCAGCTTGGTGAACAAATTTTTTCACCTGTCATGTGTCTAGAGCAACCACTATCTATATACCACCATTTTTCTACACCTTTGCTCTTGAGATACATCTGCAAAACAAGTTTAACACCTTTTAGGTACCCAAACTAAGTTGGGTCCTTGATGGTGAGGTTTCCAATTAATAAATTGTTTTATTGAAATAGCTTCTTCTTGAGTTTTGAAAGTTTAGATTGCAATTTCTTGCAAAATGACCAGGTTTGTTGCAAGTAAAACATCTATAATTAAAATTTCTTTTAACGAAATGAACATTTTCAAACATTTGAAATCCAGGTTTTGAAAACCATTTTTTGTGAAATCTCTTTTGAAAATTTTTGTTGATCATTCTCTGATTAAAATAAGACTTCACCACTCTTGGAAATTTTTGTCTATTTTGAAAACCATGATTTAAAAAATTTATCCATTTCATTTCAGAATAATTTTCAATTTGAAGAACATTCTTCAAGGCTTTTTCAATGCACTCAACTGTGATACTGACTTGAGTTTTATCACTATTCACTTTTGCTTCTTTAACCTTTTTGCATAAAGTTTTACCAAGACCTAAACATGCTTTGTCTATGGGTAGCTTTTGCTTTCCAAGAAGTTTATCCAAATTTTCTTTACCTTTTGTAAATTTTGATAAATCTTCAATGAGTTTTCCTACTTCTCTTTCAGTTTCGCATTTTCCCTTATCAAAGTCAAATTTCTCTCCTCATTGGATTTCAATGTGTTTCTCAACATGCTCAATTTAGATTTTGTCGCTACTGTTTCCGAAAACATGTTTTCCAAGATTCTTCAGTTCAAAATCTTTCTGTTGTTTCTCATATTTTTCAGCAAGAGTTTTATATTCAAGAAATAAATCCTCCAAGGCATCATGAAGTTCTTTGAAGTTAGAGTTATCAAGAATAACTATCTCTGTAATTTCCTCATTGATGTTTTGATTCTTTTTACTTCTTCTGTTGCCATTAAGCATACAAGTGCCTTTTTTGCTTCTTCATCAACTTTTTTACCTCCATTCTTCTCCTCATCATCACTTGAACTGATGTCAGAATCACTCCAGGTACCAGCCATCATTGCTTTATCCTTTTTCTTTTTCTTCAATCTAGGATATTCAGTTCTAACGTGTCTTGGTTCCTTATATTCATAACACACTATTTCAGTTCCTTCGTTCCTTTTTGATAATCTTTTAATTGTGTATCTTTCTTGTACTTTTTGAAATCTTTATAAAATCTTTTCATTTTTCTAGCTGTCATATTTATTTTTTTCTTCCACATCTATCTTTTTACTCTTCCAAGCTTTTAAAGCAATGTTCTTCTTTTCTCCTGTACTGTGCTTTTTCCTTTATCTATCATTAGCTCATGTGATAACAATGATCCAATCAAATCATCATAAGGAAATTTTGTTAAATCCTTTGTGTCACTCAAAATAGTAACCTTAGTTTTCCACTTCTCAGATAAGGATCTCAAAAACTTCTTTACCATTTCTTCCTCAGTAATGTCTTCTCCAAGAGCTTTTAATCAATTTACAATATCTGTAAATCTGTTATTCATTTTTGTTATGGTTTCATCCGACCTCATTTGAAATAGCTCCAGTCTCTATAAAGGATATTGATTCTAATTTTTTTCACTTGACTAGTTCCTTCATAGATAACTTCTAGCTTATTCTGTACTTCTCTAGTCGATTTGCAAACTGACACCTTATTGTATTCATTTGCATCAAATGCACAATAAAGGAGATTCAGTGCTTTAGCATTAATGGAACACTTCTTCCAGTCATTATCATCGAAGCCATCTTCATCCTTTTCGACCTTAATGTTTTCAACTATTTACATGGGCACATATGGTCCAGTCAATATCAGTAGACTGAATGAAGTTTTTCATTCTGGTCTTCCAATAAGAGTAGTTGGTTCCATTAATAAATAATGGTGGTCCTGAAATGGATTGTCCTTCAGTTAAATTAGTTGAGCTAGCTAGGATCCTCTCTCAAATTGTCAAACTCTTTATCCTTGAGATAGACTGCTCTGACCAAATGTAAGTCCTAAACAGAGTTCAAGAGAAGGGGTGAATTGGACTAACCAGAATGTAACGTAAAATAAAAACTTTTTGATAGGCTAACTTGACTGAAATATATAAAATATATTAAGTTCTTATATCATCCATTGTTTTGACTATATAACTTTTATAAACTAAAGAGCATAAAGTTAAACTAATAGAAAACCATTCCTCATATTAGTCATTAGTTTGATTGTAGGGATTTCAATAGAAATAAAACAGGAAGGAAAGCATAAATATAAAACACGCAAGAGATTTTATATTGGTTCGGTTATGTGCCTACGTCCACTTTCTTCAAGATCTCAATCTAGAAGATTCTACTAAAACAAAGTTATCACGATCAGAGTAAGATAAACCCTTACAAACACACTAGTTTTCTACTAGACTAGAAACTAATAGTTCCTTATCCCAAAGGAAACTGGCCTACAAGTTTTTACTAGATCTTTTAAAACCCCTTTCAAGTTTTTACTAAAGAACTTGATGAAACAAAAAATAAGATAAAAGATGAGATAACTAAACTTAGCACATATCATCTATTTATCTCTATAGTAAAGAGTATGTGCTTTTTGCTCAAAAACTTTTTTGTTATTGCACTCTTGTTCGATTGTTGCTGATCATCAGAATGTTAATGTTCTCACCAACTGTGCACACGCTTTTCTTTGTTTTCATTCTTTTTATAGACCCCCCTCACTTCTTGAGTCCACCAGACCTCTCTTACTTTCTTCCTTCCTATGACGCAGTTGTTACAGAAAATACAATACTGCTTCCAAATTGTATACAATAAACAAACAGTTAGCAGCAATTTGTTGTATTCAAAAGAGGAAAAAGATGGAAATAAGGAAATTGGACCACAAGGATAAAGCATAAGATTAAATCTTGAAGTACAATATCCATTCTTTATCCTCATGCAAAGTGTCAAATGGACAATATACTACATACTCGAAAATAAAGCATATCTTTTTGGTCCCCACAAGTTCTCATAGTACAATTAGCACTTTTCTGCTTTTCTAATAATTTAAAGATATTAGCTCAAGACTTCCAGTAATAATAGCTCAACCGTCTTGTGAAAGACTAAGAGAGTTGAGAACAAATAAGTCAATCATCAAAACAATATATATAAATTTTGTTGAAAAGTTGCTAGAAAGTCGGTAAAAATTACTCTCAAATCTAATTATTTTATTTTAACCTAGTCCAAAAATGATTCTGTAATGATTTTAGTGTCAAAACTACTCAGTTTTTTTTTCCAAAAATCTGTTGGTTCCCATAATCATTTTTGGTAGCAAAAATCTGACGAATTCCTATACGTGATACACATAGTGGGTCACTGATCAAAAACAAAAACTTTAATCTCCAACTTCTTTCTCCTACATTTCTGCACAAAACACTGACATGTCTATACCATTTTCATTATTGGAGGTATTTAGATGAAAAAATAAGTTTTACACATAACGTCAATAATTCATACAACTACCATGCATTATTTGAGAGATTCGGTCCAAATTAAAGTGCGATGGGGACTATATTTTTTATGAAAATATTTTAGCAAGTAAAGTTATTGAAAAACGTACTTATGAGATTACGTTAAGACAAATTGAATAGATTTAAAACTAATTTTGCTAATTTCTCAAGTTTCCTTAAATTTAATTAATTTACATTATAATAGATCAAATATTAGAGAAGATTTACCCATAGACATATCAAATCCACGATTCTTGAGCTCCCTATACTCTTGACACAAAGAACAAGCTTCACAACAGAAGTGAACAAGACAATCCCCACAAGGGTTTCAGGTAAATTATACTGCCGCCTCATTTTAGTAGGATATAGGCAAGAATAAATGCATCCATAGCCAGTGAGCAGACTAATTAGAGCATATAGTCCTCTAGATTTTGCAAAAGGTACATGTATATACAAGAACATGCTATTTCAGAAGTTAAGCAAATATTGCATGATCCTTTTAAGATAAATCTTGGTGAGGCCAGGTACTTCCTTAGAATAGAGATTATTAGAGATGACACAGGTATTCAGTTAACACAGAGGAAGTACGCGGACTTGTTGAAAGATACAGGTTTTTAGTTGTGTAAACTAGTGCAATACCCATAGAAACAACTGTCAAATTGAGTTATGAAGATTCAGAAATACATGCTGATAAATCAGAGTATAGGAGCACAGTAGGAAAGCTCTTATATCTTACTATAACTAGACCTGATTTGAGTTATGCAGTGCAACAACTTTCTCAATTTTTGGACAAACCTACTATATTTCACTGCAAAGGCAATGTACAGGGTAGTGAGATACATCCAAGGTTTGCTTTTTAAATCAAATAATGATACAAAGTTAGCAGCCTATTGTGACTCATATTAGGCAGGATGTGAGGAAACAAGATCAGTCATTGGATTTTGTGTTTTCTAGAATCTTCTTTAGTTGAAAGCTACTAACAAACAAGAAAGAACTCGACTTTTTTCCAAGAAAAGGGTTAGGAAAAGGTTCCAGATATCAAGCACAGACAAGTGAAAGACAAACTGGAGGGCAAGCTAGGAGACCAAACACTCTACTTAATAACGTCTTCTAATGGAGGAGAATCCACTTGCTCTCGACTACTCCACTCTCCGTTCGCACTTCCTCTGGTTTGCTGCTCTAAGCGGCTAGGAGAGCTCCCTCTATATTACCTTTCTTTATTCTCTCTTCCGGTCAATATTCTGCTCCTAGTGGTCTTGCAAGAGTGGTAGGCCATAGATTCGCCCGTTTATTCAACAAAAGGGTGTAACCTTGTCATACAATATATAACTTTAGGAAGACTAAAGCAAGAAATTTGATTTTTCTTTGTTGCTGCCAGCCGCGGTAATAACGGCAGCATGCGAAGGAGCCGGCTCCATACCCATAACTATTGTACCAGTCCGGAGAAGAAGCGGTACCGCCCTTACAAGGGCCATATTTCATGTACCAAAGAGAGTAGGCTTGCAATCCAAAGGGAGGATGACTCGAGGGCAAGTGAGCTTGAACTTCAAGAAAAAAAAAAAAAAAAAGGCCTCGAGTCCAGACCCACAAATGAATAGGAAGCGAGGTGCGGGTCTTGGTGCCACGGTCAGTCTTTCTCATAGGGTACCCGGCTTGCCTCCATCTCTTGAGGTCTTATTGGGGGATGACTTCTTTGAAATTAAAGAAGCAATCCACTGCTTCTAAGAGTTCTAAGAGTTCTCCAGAAGCGGAATATAGAGCAATGGCAATGGTTACTTGTGAGTTACAGTGGATGCTATATATTCTTGGAGATATACACATTCAACAAAAGCAAGCTGCCCCCTTTTCTGCGATCCAAGAAGTGCTTTATATATCGCTGAAAATCTAGTATTTCATGATAGGACCAAGTATATTAAGTTAGATTGTCATATTGTTGGAAATAGATTCTTGGAAGAAGTGTTAGAGCCTTTGAGTGTTTCTTCTCAAGCATAGTTGGCAGATATTTTCACCAAACCTTTAGCAACAGCTGGTTTCAAACAATTTTTGTCTTAACTTGGTGTGTATAATCTATATAGGGTGTCAGCTTCTGGGGGAATATTGAAAGAGAAAAGAAGAAATGAGCACAAGAAGATCGGAAGATTTGGAAATGCAGAAGAAAATTACAGTTAGTTGAGAAAGCTAGAAATTAAGGAAAGAAAGAAAAACAGGAAATTGAAAAGAAAGAGGCGAAGAGAGAATTCGAACCCTCAATGTAGATGAAGAAGGAATTCAAATGATGAGACTGAGGGCTGAGATTTAACTTTCATTAATCCTAATCATCTTCAGCTCATTATAGAAATGAGTTACAACTAATGTATTTTTAAAAGATTTATTACTTATACACGAGTTTTTCTCACTCATTGATAATAAGCGAAGACATGTATATATATACACATTTATATATACTTCTTTTTCAGAAATAAAAATATTCATAGAAAATTTCCCCAAAATTATTCTTCCTTTTCCACATGCAGTTTACATAAAACCCTAGCTTCAATTTCAACAATTTATTCATTGCTCACAAGAAAATCAAATCATTGAGAACTTGAGAAGAGAAGGCAATCAATAACGACTCATTCCTCCTCCAGAAGGTGGTGCCATTGTGATTCCACCATTTTGCTTCTGCATATTCCCATGCCACCCTAATTTTTGCACAAGCACCATTAATTTCCCATGATTAGTTCTTGAATATACGCAAATTAAATAATACTCCCTCCAATGTTTTCACTTGCCCCATCTTAAGTATCACACTCTTTAAGAGGTCAAGGTATGTAATTTTATCATAAATCTATGGTTACTAGAATGTGATTTACGTATTTTTTAGTGAACTTTTTAATGTTAAAAGTTATTTATCAAGGTGTTAAAAAGGGCAAGTTTATGATCCTATCTTCATAGAATATTGCAGATTAAGAGGTACTTAATTTTAACATGAATCTCTATAACTAGTGAAGAGTGATTTACATAGCAATATTTTGTCAAGAGCAAAACATGCATGGTAGTGTGGATAAATGGAAAATAAGAGGGAAGTAGTCAAGGAAGCATGCAAAACAAAGAAGGCACTGATTATTATACTTATGTTTTTTCGAATTTCTCCTGCAAAATAGCACACTTTTGTCAGAGAAGATATAGGTGATTTTTGGTTTTTTTGTTTTTTTTGTGGAAAAGATTTTGTGTAGGTATAATTCATGATTTTTTTAATCATCCTGAATACAAATTTTAGATTAGCAAGAAAAGTAAAATATGTATGTAATTGTTTGGAACTCATACAAGTAAAGAAGAAAAGTAAAATATCCATGTAATTTTCTATTCTTTTATAGTGATTGGTGAATAATTATTGTGATTTTGAAATTTGGATTTTTTATATGATCATAGTTTTTCATCATTTGTAAACCAAATGATGAAAATTAAAATTTTCTAAGTTATTTGGTCACTCAATAAAAAAAGAGGATAAAAAATGCCATCACCTCTAATTTAATTTTTTTTAATCATAGATAGTTGTTCATTGGATTATTTGTTTTTTTTCTTTGGCCAGAGAAATGGAGTTTTTTCTATGGAGGGAGTGGGTGTAAACGGCCCCATACTATGGGCTCAACGGGAAGGGAGTGAGGTGAAAGGGAAGGGAGTGAGGTGAAAGAGAGTAGATCATGGGTGGAATTTGTTACAAAATTTTGTTTAATTTCTATGAGTATAAAAGGAGAAGAATTATAGAAGCTAGAGATTTTTTTTTTTTTTTTGAGGGGAGAGGGGTGTACAAGGGGAAAAGGAAAAGGGGTTTTTTTATTGGAGGAGGAGTGTTGTGGCTCATAAGTAAAAAGTATATTAATTACAAAATTTTATTTACTTTTAATTAATTAGTAGAAAAGGAGAAGTATAGAAGGTGGGAGAAGAGTTTCTTTTTTCTCTTACCTGTTGGGGGGAGAGGGGGAGAGTTGGTGTGGAGGGAAGAGGGGTTTTTTTTAGTTAGGGGAAGTAGTGTATGGGGTAGGAGAGGAGAAGAGGGATTTTTGTTGTTGAGGGTGGTAAAGGAGGGTTTTTTTATTTTCTTTTGGGGGTCATAAGTAGGAAATATATTAGTTACAAAATTTTTCTTAGTTTCTAGGAGTTTTTTTATTTTTAGTGATTTATTCTTCAGATTCAGTTTTTTCATTCAAGAAAAACAATTATTCATTCTTTGATTTTGAGATAAACCTCAATAATATTTATAAGTATAGAGATTGTTGTTAATATTTGGATACGGGCGAGGGAATGGGAGAAAATAGGAGGTTTCTATTTTAGGGGGACGTGGGGGTAGGGGCCAAAGAGGGGTTTTTTTTGGGTATATGGGAGAGGGGTTCGTTTTTTTTTTTTGGGGGGGGGGCGGTGGAGAGAGATTGGGGGTGGACGGTACGGTTGTTTTGTGTGGGGGGATGAGGAAGGGGTGGGGAAGGAAATTGGGTTAAGATAAAAGTTCAATTTGGAAAGTGAAAGAGTAGTATTCTTATACCTTTTCCCTTTTAGTATACAAATTTTTTAGTTTATTTATTTAATGTTATTTTCTTCATTTTTATTTATATAAGTTCACTTCATCTATACATTTTATACATGTTGAGTTTAAACTATATCTAAAACATAATTAAAAAATAGAATATTATATGTATTTTTATTAAATAATATTTTCTTTTTAAAAAATAAAATATTATATAAGTATATTTTTTTATTACAAAAATTCAATCCCTGTACATATCACGTGTTTTTAAAGTAGTAGTGTTAATAGAGTTCAGAGTTTGAAATTTATTTTTCACGGGAGAGAATAAAACAAAATTTTCATTAAATGTTACAGGAGTAGTACTTTGTTTTCTTCATATGATAATTAAAAAAAAAAAGTAAAAAACAGAAAGGGACATGATCATGAAAATGAAAAAGAACAAAAAAAATTAAAATTTCTAATTTTTATTTGCTCTCAGCATGATTTTATGAATTATATATTATCTTCTGTTCATAATATAATGTTGAGTTAATTTTTGCACAAATTAAAAAAACATGACATCAAGATATTTTTAATAGTAAAATACCTATAATATACCTTTATTACTTTTATAAACTTCTTATTCCAAAACTTTATCTTTTCTCTCTTTTATTTCTTCATATTTTAAAGCTTTATCAAATGTATAGATTTAGGTGTTAAATGGGTTAATGCAAAAAAAGTTTCATGAACTTTGTCATTATATCAATTAAGTACCCGATCTTTGAAAATGACAATTAGGGGATGAATTTGCTTTTTTAGTAAAATGAATTGAACGGAAACTTGTTCGAAAATGAGTAGTATCTTTTATTCCCTAATAAAATTTGGAAAATTAATTTTACCTTTTTATAAGAGGGAAGCTGGTTATCAAAATAGAGGGAAGAAACATAATTAAAAAATTTATGAAATTGCCAAAAAGATACTCTGGAAATGAGCAAAATTTGGAGTACTTTTTATTGTATTGACCTCTTACCAGATTATATTTTTGAAAATTTCAAAAATTTTGCAGGTTGGAACTTTTTAATGTGTATAGTATCCCTTACCCAAATGAATGGTTTTTTTAAACCACAATAATGGCATATTGAAGTTTTGGTATATGGTTTTTTAGGGTTTGGGGAATAAGAGAAAGAGACTCAAGCCATTTTTTTTATTCTAATTGAATTTGACGGAAGAGAGGTTTCTTTATTATATTTCTTCTCTCTATTTTGATGACCAGCTTCCCTCTTATGGAAGGGTAAAATTAGTTTTCTAAATTTTATTAAGGCATAATAGACATTACTAATTTTTTAATCAGATTTTATTCAATTTATTTTATTGAAAAAGTAAAATTGTCCCCTAATTGTCATTTTTAAAAATTGGGTACTTAATTGATACAATGAGTAAATTTCAGGGTACTTTTGCCTCTTAATTTTATTTTTAAAAATTAGGTACTTAATTGACATAATAAACAAAATTTAGAATATTTTTTTTGTATTAACCGTTTTAAAAATTATTAAGTAATAATACATTAAGTGAATAGAGGTATTTTAAAAAATTGTATAAAAAGAAAGTACGTTATAATATGAAAGTGTCAATATGCCAACTTCACTTATAATATGAAAGGGAGCTAGTATAAAAAAAATTGGTTGCGAGAGTCCGTCCAAATCAAAGTGTGGTGGGGGACTTATAGTAAAATTATTGAAAAATACTCATGAGATTAAGTTAAGATAATTGTTTAGAAATTTTCATTAAAAATATTAATAATAGTTAGTAATTTAGTTAATTTTCTTTTAAATCTAAACAATTCAATTATTTTTTTAATTCTTTTGTTTTATCTAAAAAGTAACATATAATAATTCTTTTGTTTTATCTAAAAAGTAACATATAATAACATATAATAATTTTTCATATAATAATTTATGAAAAATTTGAGTAGATTTACCGATGGACATATCAAATCCACGATTCTTGAGCTCTCTATACTCTTGACACAGAGAACAAGTTTCACAGCAGAAGTGAACGAGACAATCCCCACAAGGTTGTTCTGGTAAATTATACTGCTGCCTCATTTTATTACGATATAGGCAAGAATACATGCATCCAAAGCCACTGAGCAGACTAATTAGAGCATATAGTCCTCCAGATTTTGCACAAGCTGCATGTCAACACAAGAAATCAAATTAAAAATCCAAAAACCTTCCATCGTTAAATAAAATATACATGCGAGTAATATCTTTTTCTTTACTTTAATGTATAGGGAAAGATAAAATAATTACAAGGAGGACCTTTACCTAATAAACGTTATTTATTACTAAATTACTATCTTATACTATATCTTCTTTGCAAATTTAAAAAAAAAAATTGCAAAAGGACTTACGAGTATCTCCTTTGTCCACAATATCCGCAATTTGGCCAAATGTGATGCATGGGCACCAACATGTTATGCAGCCTGTGAAGAAACTATATATTAGAGCTTTCTCTCAATTCCCGCATCCCGCATGGGAATTCTTAACAAAACTAAATAAGGAACTTATAAAATATATTTTTCATTAAAAGTTATCTGTCCTCTGAACTAATGTCACATTAAAGTTATTATATTTATTATATTTATTTATATTTATTTTCTCTATATTTTTTTATGTCTCTAATGAGAAACAAATATTTAATAAGTTTTGTGTAAAAGTTAAAAATGTGCAATTAAATATCAATGTAAAAAAGGATTAAGGGACTAACTTGTGTTGAATAAACATAATATATAGTTTTTGACAAAAAAAATGCCACAATGTTCTATAATAACTTAACTAGAAAAGCACATATATAATGTGAATAGTAAATAAACGAGATCAAGATTGAGTAAATTAATTTACTTAATAGGAATGAAATTGTCATTTCTAGCGAAAATACACGCACGAACAAGGAACATCAAATTGGAATGTAGCCAAAGAAAAACTTACAATTATGGACATCTGAGGTGCAATCGAAGAGTCCGGTGGACCAATATCCTGGGGTACCAGTAGTACTGGTGGTTTGAAAATGAGATGGGGGTTGATTAAAAGTAGCATACGGTGCCATTGGAATCCCTGTTGCAGCTGTTGATGGATTGCCATAGGATGGTTTCTGAAACTCATTCTGATTTGGGTACATGTTTTTTTTTAATTTATCAAATAGATACTGAACTTAATTATGTGCCAAATAATTAAGCAGTTTAAAAATTATGAGAAGGAAAAAGAGATTGTTAAGTTTGTGTACTTATAGACCAATAAAGGTTTTTTTTTTATTTTTTTTTTTTATGCATAGAGCAGTAAAGATTGCAGAAGTCTATTAATTATGATTATGTTGAAATGTCTGTCGAAAATGAATGACTTTTCTCACAAAATCAGCAAAAATTATTATTATTATTTCTACGCATTTATATATATGAATGCATCCAAATTAGACCCTTGGAAATTTCTTAAGACTTTTATAATTTACGAATAAAAGTGCAGAATTTTATTGTAAATATGTTACGGTGAAAGGAGTTGTTACTTTTAGAATATTAGTCATTTTCCAGGAGAGAAATAATTAATTAGTCAATAATGTAGAAGGATTTTACTTTTTCATCAACGTAACTAGTCTTCACCAAATTCTATCTAAATGTATGAGATGTGGGGGCACTGCAAGAAAAAGGCAAAAGTGGCAACGCAATTTTGGAACCAAATATATTGGTTCCAAACTTTGGCACGAAATTTGGACGAATGTTCATAAGAAAAATAGATGGTATCTAATACCTTGTGCAAATCCATCCTTCTGTATTAAAAAAAAATTAAACTTTTAACTTTTTAAGCTTTTTCTCAATCTCGCATGGAAGTTTTAAAAATAAATAAATAAATAAAAGACGAATAATTTATAAAATATATTTTTTGTTATAAATTATCTATCGTCTAAATTTATATCAACTTAAAGTTATTATATTTATTATTTTTATTATTCTCTCTAAATCTATGTTACGTTAAAGTTATTATATTTATTATTTGTATTTATTTTCTCTCTATATTCTTTTATGTCTCTATGAAATAATTTTTCTATTCTTTGAACATGAACAGATTCAAATTTTACCTAGAATAATTATTCAAAGTGAATGATAGAAAATTTTTAATAGTTATATACATTAATTAAATAAGAATATTTCTAAAAAAATTTACAAATATAATATAAAAGTACTATGACGATCTTACCTTATATGAAATTAAATGGATATATTAATAGTTTTGTAGACCAAATTTTGGCTCATTTCCCACATTTTATTTTACTAGCCCCTTTATTTCCCTATGATGAGTATATTAGATTGGGCCTCACATGTGTGTATGAAATGGGCTTATAATAACCCTTTGAGACCTGATCCGCACTACGTGACTCTAGAGGGTGGATATAATGTCTCTTTCTCATTTGTGTTGCTCTAATTTGAGTAGCTCTTCCTCTACTCCTCTTTCGACCGCCTCCTCCTTCTTTGGTCGCTGCCTTTCTGGGTTCTTCTTTGTGATCTCCCGTTCGCTTTTTGCGGTGCCGTTTGTCGATTGCCCCTCCATTGTCTCGTTGGCCCTTTGCTTGACTGACACCCGAGAAACACGAGGTAGAGACAAACTGAGAGTAGAACTTCTTGTGGGGCTCATTTCCATAAATGTGAGGGTACTTTTTTTCGCTCTTCTCCGGCGACATCAAGCAGTTACACCAAGTCTTTGATTCACTGGTTTTTGTAATAAATTAGGTGTTGTTCATTCCTTTTTTGTTTCAATTTGGTTATAATGGTAAGTTAGGGCTCGATCTTGGTTTTGTAACAGTTGTATCATAGCAAAAGTTATTGTTTTTCTAGTGACTGTTCTGGTATCTTCTTCATCCGTGAAATCAGCGGCGGGGACTGCGTGCTGTTGCTCCGGTGGAGTCTTATGGTCACATCCCTAGAAAACTTTACGATCCGACTCGTCTCGGTTTTTTCGTGAGAACCGCTGAGTTCTGCAACTCAGGGAAGTTTTTCTCTATTATTTTTTTACCGTTTCTCTTGTGGTTATTTGGTGATTGTAGTTTACTGCAATCTTGAAGCTTTTTCTGCCCAGACATATTTATAAATCTACTGTCGGTATCTCTCTATCACGAACTGGGAATCTTTTTGTGATTATTCTGTTTTTGCTTTTCAAAACAAAAACCCAAGCCTCGATTGAGTCCTTTGAGACTCCAAGTATTTATGATTCGGCATTTTTTCTCGCTTGATTGAAAAAAAAATAAATAAATTTTGGGTTTGTGGCTGTTTGATTTTATTTCTCATTTTTGCTGTCTGTTGGTGGTTGTGGCTCAGCCTGTGCTTGCTGCGAGACATTGTTTCTGCTATCTGTTTATCCCTTGTGATTTCTGCTATCTCTGTTTTGTTAAACACTGGTGCTGTTTTGTGTTGAATTTGTTGCTACTCGCTTTTACTAATCTATCTCCTGTTACTGTTGTTTTTGTGCTTGTTAGTAATTTGTGTTTGTCTGTGTATGGTGTACATCATGTCCACTCCAAAACTTGAAAACGATAAGTTCGATGGTAAATCTGATTTTGTTATATGGAGAGAAAAATAAAAGATGTTTTAACTCAAAATAAAATTGCACTCGCTATTTGTAGTCTCGATAAATATCCAGAATCCTGGAAGGGAGAAATTTTTGCTAAAAAACTTGGTGATGCACATAGTAGTCTTACGTTGAATTTAAATGATAGCATTTTAAGAGTAATAGATGAAAAGGATAATGCTTCTGAAAATCTGGACAAAACTTGAAAAACTCTATTTCGGAAAATCTTTGTCAAATAAAATTTATTTGAAAGAACAACTTTTTGGTTTTAGAATGAGTGAATCAAAATCACTTTTTTGAAAATATTA
Organism: Catharanthus roseus; assembly: GCA_028651295.1. Lineage (NCBI taxonomy): Eukaryota > Viridiplantae > Streptophyta > Magnoliopsida > Gentianales > Apocynaceae > Catharanthus > Catharanthus roseus. The sequence goes on along the minus strand of JAPQWS010000107.1, from coordinate 2,050,173 downwards.
ATGATTTAAACAAAATTATTTTAGAACTACAAAATGTTGGTGAAAAGATTTCCAATGAAAATATTGCTATGATTTTGTTAAATTCTTTGCCCGAGTCTTTTAAATGATGTGAAATTTGCCATCAAATATGTCCAAGATGATTTGACTTTGTCTGATGTTAAAAGTGTTTTTAAATCAAAAGATTTGGATTTGCGAAAAGAAAATAAATCAAGTGGAGAGAACCTTTACATGAGAGGGAGGGTTGATACGAGGGAATCTTTCAACCATCGGTCTAAAAGTAAAGGGAGGTCCAAATCTAGAGATAAAAGTAAAAATTAAATTAAATTTTTTTACTGTGACAAAGATGGTCATGTGAAAAGTAAGTATTTTAAACGAATCAGAGATGAGAAACAACGTAAGAAAGGTAGCGAGAGCTATAAAAACGACAACAAAACCAATGATTTTGAAACGGATGAAAATTCTATGTTTTCCGAGCTTTTGTGTGTGTCCCCTACCCCTTCTTCCTCAAATGTTTCTGATTAATGGATTCTTGATTCTAGCTGCACTTTTTATATTGCTCCAAACAAGCATTAGTTTTCTGATTTTAAAACCCTTGATTGTTGAAAAGTATTTTTGGGAAACAATGATGTTTGTGACATCAAAGGAATTGGAAACATTTTTATAAAAATGCATGATGGTGTGATTAGGAAATTAACTAATGTTAGATATGCTCCAAAATCTTAGAAGAAATTTAATTTCTCTTCTTGTTTTTGACCCAAATGGTTATTCTTACAAATATGAAAATGGAATTCTGCATGTTTGCAAAGGATCTCTAGTCATACTTAAAAGTTTTAAGAAAAATGGCTTGTATACTTTGCTTGGTAAAACCATTTGTGAATCATCTGCATTGTTTACAAAAACTGTTTATGAAAAATCCATGTTGTGGCATAGGAGAATAGGCCACATCAGTGAAAAGGGTTTGCAATATTTGAACAAACAAAATCTTTTGAATGGTGACAAAATTGATGCCTTAGATTTTTGTGATTATTGTGTTTTTGGCAAAGAGCCCAAACTTAGTTTCTCAACTGGCACACACAAGTCCACCACTGTTCTTGATTATGTGCATTGTAATTTATGGGGTCCTGAAAAGGAACCCACTTATGGTGGCAATGTCTATTTCCTTTCCATTGTGGATGATTTTTCTAGGCATGTTTGGGTTTTCCTGTTGAAAACTAAAGACCAAACTTTTGAAAAATTTAATGAATAGAAATATTTTGATGAAGATCAAACCGGTAATAAATTAAAATTCATCAAACCGGTAATAAATTAAAATTCATAAGAACGGATAACGGTTTGGAAATTTTGCAACAAAAAGTTTAATGACTTGTGTGCATCATAAAACTGTTATTCATAATCCTCAGAAAAATGGGGTTGCTGAGAGGATGAATAGGACCATAATGGACAATGTTAGGTGTCTCATAGTGTCTTCCGGTATTCCTAAGCCTTTTTTGGGGTAAAGCTGTAATTACAACCGTCTATCTGATAAATAGGCCTCCCTCCACTGCCATTAATTTTAAAACACCAGTTCAGTTGTGGTCCAGTAAACCACCAACTTGTCAAACCTTAAAGTTTTTAGGTGTATTGCCTTTGCACATCAAAAGGAAGGGAAGCTTGACCCTTGGTCAAAGAAGGGTGTGTTTATAGGTTATCCTTGTGGCATTAAGGGTTATAAGATATGGCTCAGAGGTGAGCCGAGGGTGAGGGTAGTGATTTGTAGGGATGTGATCTTTAACGAGCTCGACATGCCATATCTTAAAGCTAAAACTGATTTCGTTAGTACTACCAGTTTTTCTTCAGTTAGGAATCTTCCTACTAAGGTGGAGAACACCTCTAGTCACCCATCCGAGCACACACTTACACCCGAAGCTAACGATGAAATGGATAACCCAGGTAGTGTACTTGAAAACAGTGTGCCTGAGACAAAAAATTCTAACGATAAGGATCATCTCGAGGCACATGCACGCTCTTAATGATTATCAATTAACTAGGGGCAAGGCTAGGAGAGTGTCTAAGGAATCTGTTAGGTATGGGTATTTATACATTATGTCTTATGCATTTGCTGCGGCAATAATTGTAGAAGAAAAATAACCTATGTGTTTTTCTGATTCTATCAAAAGTCCAAATTACTCTTTATAGATGCATGCTATGAGGGAAGAAATGTCTTCCTCGCATAAGAATGAAACTTGGGTGCTTATTCCTAAACCTCCTAAACAAAAGTTAATTGATTGTAAATGAATTTTCAAAATCAAAGAATCTGAATATGATCGCGAACCTCCACGTTTTAAAGCTAGACTAGTTACAAAAGGTTTTTCTCAAGTTGAAAGTATTGGCTTCAATGAAATCTTTTCCCCCGTCATTAAGTACAAAACGATTAGGATTATACTAGCTGTTATTGCAGTCTTCGATCTTGAACTTGAGCCGTTAGATGTCAAAACTGTCTTCTTGCATGGTGAACTAGATAAAAACATTTACATGCGTCAACCTCCTAGTTTTGAGGTCAAAGGTAAAGAGAATATGGTTTGTCTTTTGAAAAAGTCCATGTATGAACTTAAACAATCACCTAGACAGTGGTACAAAATGTTTGATTCCTTTATGTTAAATCTGGTTTTATTAAAAGCAATTACTATAGTTGCCTTTATTTCTATGGTGATAATGTTCATAGTGCTTTTTATTTACTGCTTTATGTTGATGACATGTTGATTGCTTGCAAACATAAAGAAAAGATTGTAAAATTAAATTTTTTGATAAAATCAGAATTTGAGATGAAGGATTTAGGGTTTGCCTCTAGAATTCTTGGCATGAACATTGATAGAGATAGAGCTGATCACTCTTTGTTTGTATCCCAGAAATTCTTTTTGAAGAAAATTGTCTCTAAATTTTCAATGCATATATGTAAACCTGTTAGTACCTCTCTTGCTAGCCATTTTCAGCTTTCTTTACAAATTCGTCCCAAATCTGAAAATGAGAAGAAAAGTATGGTAAATGTCCCTTACAGAATGGCTATAGGATCTGTTATGTAATCCATGATTTCTGCTTAACCTGATATAGCCTATTCTAAAAGTCTCCTTAGCCAATTCATGTCTAATCCCAGTAAGGATCATTGGGCTGCACTTAAATGATTGTTGAGGCACTTAAATAGGACAATCAATAGAGGTTTACACTATCATAACTGGACTGAAACATTTGACTTGGTTGGTTATGTTGATTCTGATTTTGCTGGTGATAAAGATTTTAGAAAATCTACGATATCTTATTTATTTACTCTTGTTGGCAATTGCATTTCTTGGAAATCTCAACTTCATACTATAGTTGCTCTTTCAACTACTGAGACTGAGTATATTGATGCCACTGAGGCAATCAAGGAAGCCATTTGGCTTCAAGGTCTTTTAACTGAATTGCATCTTTTGCAATCATTTACACTGATAGTCAAAGTTGTCTGCATTTGTGTAAAAATCTTGTCTATCATGAAAGAACTAAACATGTAGATGTTAAGTATCATTTTATTAGAGAAAAGGTTACAAATGGTATGATTAATGTCATCAAGATTATTACTAAAAATAATCTTGCTGAATTTTGTATCAAAGTTGTGACAATTGATAAGTTTACTTTGTGCAGGGATCTCCTTTATATTGATGAAGGTTGACTCATCATGAGTCTGTTTTGGCTAGCTATTTACTAAAATGTTTTCAAGGTGTAGTTTGTAGGCCAAATTCTGGCCCATTGCTCACATTTTATTTTACCAGTCCCTTTGTTTCCTTATGATGAGTATATTGGATTGGGCCTTACATGTGTGTATGAAATGGGCTTATAATAACGGTTTGAGATTCCGGGAATCCGACCTGTCCACCTGACTTTAGAGGGTGTATATAATGTCTCTTTTTCATGTGTTGCCCTAATTTGAGCAGCTCTTTCTCTACTCCTCTTTCGGTTGCCTCCTCCTTCCTTGGTTGATGTCTTTCTTTGTTCTTCTCTGTGACCTCTCATTCCCTTTTTGCGGCGCCATTTGTCGGTTGCCCTTCCATTGCCTCATTGGCTCTTTGCGTGACTAACACTCAAGGAACACAAGGTAGAGACGAATCGAGAGTAGAACTTCTTGTAAGGCTCCTTTCTATAAATCTAAGGGTACCATTTCTGGCACTTCTCCACCGACTTCGAGCAGTTACACAAAGTCTTTGATTCACTAATTTCTGTAATAGATTAGATGTTTTTCATTCCTTTTTGGTTTCGATTTGGTTGTAATAGTAAGTTAGATCTCGATCTCAGTTTTATAACAAGTTTCATGTTCTTTACCTCAAATTTTATAGATCTCAAAACTAGAAAAAAGATCAATGCATATGAAAATCGAAAAAGAAAGAAGTATTCAGTAAATAATTGATATCTTCACGCTAAGTATTTTCCTCTAATTATATATTTACACTTATTAAGCTAAGTGAATTCTTAGTCTAATCAGAGCAAATTCTCCAGTTGCGTGAAAAAGTCAAATTGATGTGTCGAGATTCTCAGTCAAATCAGAGCAAATTCTTTGGCACATCACAAAAATGGTCAAATTAAGCCTCTATTCTTCTCATGCTTACACTTTATACCCTTTTAATCTAAACATTTTTACATGGTTACTTGAGAAAAAAAGGTTTTGACCTCTTTTTCTTTTTTTTTTTAGTAAGTGTCCCAGAAATATAAAAGAATTTCTATAACCGAGTTAAGCGTAAAATTCTTTCAAATTTCTATATAAGGGTAGCTTACCGATTTTCATATAATAAACAATAATTTGAAATATGATAACAAACTTTTATAATATGTTTATTTTATATTATTTTTTAGGTTAATTGCATAATAAAATGGACTAATTACTTTCTATTTATTCTCTTATTGTTATAGAGTTATATCTGATGATTTGTAATTGAAACAGTTTAAAATGAAGGCTTTTTCGTAATTAAAATAGGTGAAAAGAGAAGAAAATAACACTTTTCTCTCTAGCTTAGAAACCAACGCTAAGTGCAAAGGGTCTCATGCCAGATCTCCCTACAAGCATTTGCCTTCCAGAGAGCATTCGGCCCTACACAACAAGAAAAGTCAAATTTGGCACAAATAAATCCATCTTAAATTCCGTCTGAAATTTCGTTTGTGATAGTTTTTGGAATGGAAAAATATCTATGCTTATTTAGGCATGCCTGTTAGATATTTGGACTTAATTCATGTGCACACGTATTTATATAGCATTTGGAAATGTAGACGTACATATATTACTTAATTTAATTATGTATTTCCTATTATATATATTTTTTAAGACCCAATTAAGGTGAATATTATGTCAGAAATGATGGTTAAGGTAAACAACTTCCAGGCCATTCTCCAAATTCTTAGAAGAGTATAGGATCGTCCCTCAGTATGCTATACCGGGGTCACCTAGCATGAATGGAGTTGTTGAGAGATGAAATAGAACCCTTAAGGACATGGTACGAAGTATGATTTGTCAAACTAATTTACCAAAATCACTCTGGGGGATGCACTTAAAACTGCAGTCTATATACTTAATAGAGTTACAATTAAAGCAACAACAAAAACCCCATATGAGTTATGGGCAGGTAAGACACCTATCTTAAGACATTTAAGGGTATGGGGATGTCTAGCTGAGGCAAGGCCTTATAGGCCTAATGAGAAGAAATTGGATGAAAGAACAGTTAGTTGCTATTTTATTGGATACTCTGAACAGTCACGGGGTTACAAGATTTATAATTCCGAAAATAAAATATTTTTGAGACGGGAAATGCCCTGCCCGATTCTTTGAGGATATTGAGGTTGGGAGGGAAGATAAGGCAAGAAACTTTGTCTTTGATGAAACTCATTTCTCGTTCCTAGTGTTGTTCTTGAACATGTGCAGGTTCTCGTACCTGATCTTGTTCAAGAACAAAATTCAGTAAAAGACAATATTGTGCTTCCTCATAATAGAGATCAACAGGCTTTGCCTGAAATTGATCATCCAGTCGCTCATTAACCTTTGGTTCCTATAGAGCAACCTCAACAACCTCAAGAACCAGTGCCCTTAAGAAGATCCATTGGAGAAAGAAGAAGAGCTATTTCATATAACTATGTTGTGTATCTTAATGAGCATATGGAAAATATTGACTCAGCAAAAGATGGTCAATCACCTTTTGTTAACCCATTGAAAGCTCGGATGCTCGTAAATGGATAGATGCCACGGGTGAAGAAATTCAATCCATGAAAGACAATGACGTGTGAGATCTCGTTCCTTTGCTAGAAGGTGTGAAACCAATTGGTTGTAAATGGGTTTTTAAAACCAAAAGGGATTCCCAAGGCTATGTAGAGAGATATAAAGCACGTTTAGTCGCTAAGGGATTCACTCAAAAGGAAGGCATTGTCTAGAAAGAGACTTTCTCTCCTGTTTCTTCGAAAGACACTTTTAGAATAATTATGATACTAGTGGCACATTTTGATCTTGAGTTACATCAAATAGATGTCAAAACAGCTTTTCTCAATGGGAACATTGATGAGAAAATTTATATGGTACAACCTGAAGGTTTAGAATCCAAAAATTCTAAACAATAGGTTTGTAAACTTAAGAAATCCATCTATAGGCTCAAACAAGCCTCTCGTACGTGGTATTATAAATTTCACAATGTGATATTATCTTTTGGTTTTGATATAAATATTGTGCATGATAGTGTGTATCACAAGTTCTGTAAAAATAAGTATATTTTTCTAGTACTTTATGTGGATGATATATTGCTTGCTAGTAACGATGTAGGTTTAATGCATGAAACTAAACAATTTCTCTTGAAGCAATTTGAGATGAAAAATCTTGGTGAAACGTCTTTTATATTAGGGAACCAAATTCATCGAGATCGTTCTCGAGAAATTCTTGGATTATCACAAAAGAGATACATCGAGAAGGCATTACAATAATTTGGAATGCAAGATTGTATACCTCTTGATACTCCTGTGGCCAAAGGAGATAAGTTCAATCTTAAAGTGTCCTTATGCTTCAGTATTTGGAAGCCTTAAGTATGCACAAGTCTGCACTTGTCCACACTTTGCATTCATAGTTAGTATGGTGGGCAGATATTTGAGTAATCTGGGTCCTACACATTAGATAGCAGCCAAGCGGGTCATGAGGTATTTGCAGAAAAAAATTATATGCTCACTTGTAGAAAGTCGGATAAATTTGAGATTGTTGGGTATTCAGATTCCAACTTAGGTGGATGTCAAGATAGCATGAGATCTGCATTATAATATATTTTTGTGCTATCTAAAGGGGCGGTATCATGGAAAGTGTGGAACAAACACTCATTGTCTCTTTAACTATGGAGGCGGAATTTTTTAGCATGTTTTGAGGCATCAAATCGAGCTATTTGGCTGCGTAGTTTCATTACAGGACTGCATGTGGTTGACTGTATTAGGAGGCCACTTAAATTATTTTGTGATAACAAAGCTGCAGCTTACTATTCTAATAATAATAGGAGCTCAACAAAATCTAAGTATGTAAACCTAAAGTTTCTAGTTGTAAAAGAGCGAGTTCAGAATGGTATAATTAGTATTGAGATTATTGGGTTAGGCTCCATACTTGCGGATCCGCTAACTAAAGCATTGACACCGAAGGTCTTTACAGAACATACTACCCATACGAGTATTATATCTTTAGATGGTGTCTAAGTTCAGTGGGAATCTGTATATATATATATATATTTATGCTCATACTTTATTTATTTATTATTCTTAACGTGACAAAATAATTTTCCACCATTCGCTCATTGAGACTATGTTGTTGAGTTGTTAATTTCCTATTTATATGTTAAAGTGATCTCAATTTTGTTGGACCAGTTAGAAATAGAAATGCATAGATTACATTCACATATAATTTGCATGCTACAATCCACACTCAACTCAGATCATTTAGTTGAATTAATGCATGTGACCAATGATGGGTTTAACTGTTCTTTTAATGCAGTGAAAGTCCCTTTGATTCGTGTAGTAATGAAATTAATAGATAGAGTTAGTTTAAGATATCAAATTAAAGTGTGCTAGCTACTACAGTGACAATCACATAATTGTTTGGACAAGTCTATACATGAATATTAGTCCAAGTGAGAGATTGTTAGATCTTTGGACTTAATTCATGTGCACACGTATATATATAGCATTTGGACATGTAGGCATATAGGTATTGCTTAATTTAATTATGTGTTTGTTATTATATATATATATATTTTTAAGACCCAATTAAGATAATCTACGTTTATATAGGTGGGTGTGTCATCTTAATAAAAGTATGGGGTCTCTTTATAAATGTGTAGAAACCTAGGGGTTGTATTGCAAATCTATGCTAGGTTGTTTAGCAAATATATCTATATGTTAGGTTATGGTCTCTGATTGCACGTATGATTTAGACCATTAGCCACCTCTAAAAGTCTCCATCTCTTCGAGGAAAATGACTGCGTATGTAATAATCAGAAGATTCAAACCCGATCTTCAAATCACTCAATTGTCATGGATGAAGGTATATCTTTCGATTCTTTGTTCTCAATAATCTAATGAGTAAGGTTAGTTTTTTAATTTTATTTGTTTAATTTCAGCAATGCAAAAATTTTCGGACAATTTAATTTCCATACCAAAACTTTTGGACAGAATTTTTCCTTACCAAATGCGGAGAACGTTGTTGGCCCATTTAGAATTATCCTTCTAATTTGGCACGGAAATTTTTTGTTCAAATTGTTATCAGTTTTGGGACAAATTTTACTACTTCTTGTGACCAAATTCACAGGATTTTTTTTTTCTTTTCCTTCTAAAATATTGGAGCCAAATTTGGGATTTTTTTTCTTCTTCTAAAATATTGGAATAAAATAGCATGCCAAGTTATCATGCCAAATAGCGTGCCAAGTTCTTCATTTTGTTCTGTTCCAAGTCCGCGCCACGCTTTGGAATATATTATGCCAGTACTTCCACTTAAAATATAAATCTTTTTTAACTTGTGAACAAGCATTAAAAATGTCAAAAAATAAAATAACTTTTTAATCAAAATATCCTTTATTACTTGAATAAATGAAGAAAAAGATAGAGAATAGAGAGTGAATAATTGCATAAAGACGTGTGTAAAGATAGAAAAATGTGATAAATATTCGTTAAAAGTAAAAAAAATTATATTTTTTACCATCTTCAATAATTCTAAAAAGATTATATTTATGATCAGAAATAGTATAAAATTTAGTACTTTTTTAGATGAATTTTGTGACAGACTGTTTTGGAGCATTATTTTTCTGTGAAAAATAGCGTGCGAAGTTCTCTATTTTGTTTTGATTGCGACGAATATAAGTCAATTTAACTTTGCACAAAAATTAAAGATTAAGAAAATAATATAATTTTTTAGATAAGATATATATTTTACCATAAAAAAGTAAGTAGAGAGAAAGAGAAAAGAGTGGAGATAATAAATGAAAGGCAGATGATAGAATTAGAAATTATATAATAAATATATATAAAAATATGTAAAAGGACTTATAATTTTGACAATCTAATTTTGAGTAAAAAGGCTTATATTTCTGGTAGGATATAGTAATAAATAAATATGTGTAAAATTTTCATTCAATACTTTGTTTATTTCATTGATTTAGTGAAGTAATAAATATTTTGAAAAAAAAAAAAAAAGAATGTCAAGGGAACATTTAATATGAAAGGAGGGAGCAATTCCTTTTTACTCACACTTGGAGACTTTTCTTGGAGGATGGGAGTGGATCTTTCCAAACATTTTTCAAAAAAGAAATCCGAGGAAATCAATCTCCAATCATCCCTAATCATTAGGACAATGTGGAATCAAGGAATCAAAGGGCTTCCCGGGGCGATTGATCGAAGCCATTTCGTAGATGAAGAACGTGGATTTTGAGAGCATTGCTTGGGCATTGTCCCGAGCCGGATCTAGAGACTACCGTCGCGTCATCATTAAGCACTCTTTTTCTCATTCTTTCTCTATGAATTACTTTAGTATAGAATTTCTAATGAGAATCATGAGTAGCTAATTACTCTCTGTGTTTGAATATGATGAACACAAAGTTGGATTTAAGTTTTTAAATTTCTGGAACCATGTTATGTATATTGTTTTTTGATCCGTTTGATGATAAAATTTGATCTTTAAGGAATTCAATCATTGTGGGTGATTGGATTATCTTGCTGAATTGCTTTATATAATGAATGAGAAAATACAAGTAATTAAGGTATTAATTGGGCATTGATTAGTATATATATAATATTCAAAATTTCTAACTTGAACTAGAGTAATTTTATTAAATTCGTGTTTGATGCATTCGTAATAGAATTTAGGGTCAAAGAGGTTCTACCTAATCAATTAAGTGAATAGAGAATTTTCACTTAGGAATAATTCTAATTCAGTGAACAAGCTCAATCAAGTAGAACAGTTCCAAGAACTATTTTCAGAAATAACCTAGTGAAGACTAGGGCTATTCAAACATTCAAATACACACATTTCTAAACCTTGATTTAACACGCGTTTTGTGAAGTACCCAGGACACAAGTTAGAGAATTTGAAGTGATTGATTCTCAAGAAAAGAAGAACAACAACCTCTTCGGAGATTATTGCGAGTTCGAAAGAAAAATTTAAAGTATACAAATTTAGCTCTCGTCAAAGATACTAAAACAGAACCGAGGAATAGAGGTGAAGATGGAATCTAGTGTTGAGGGGGAGTGTTAGAAGATCACCACTAGATTCTGGACTGTTTTAGAAATAAGTAAACTAATACGGATAAAACTAGAGAAACTTAACAATAGCTCTAAGTCGGTCAAGCCTTTTTCTAGAGAAGAGATCACTGACATTAGGGAACTATAAATAGAAGTGAGCTAGCCTAGAGTGTATTAATCTAGTGTTGAGGGGGAGTGGTAGAAGATCATCACTAGATTCTAGACTATTCTAGCAGTAAGTAAACTAATATGGATAGAAGTGTAATATAAAAAAGAATCTAGAAAAATTTAGAAATAGTTCTAAGTCGGTGAAGCCTTCTTCTAGAGAAGAGATCACCGACATTAGGGAACAATAAATAGAAGTGAGCTAGCATAGAGTGTAGTAGTGGTGTGATCAAAGTGAGTGACAAGAAATTTATCCAAAAAAAAGTGAGTTATAAGAAAAGTTGTGTGCAAAAGTGAGCAAATTCAGTGATCAGAAAGTGGAGCGTAGAGTGGCATGAGAATAAGAGAGAATTTGTGGTGAGCCAAGAAAATTTAAGAGTGTATTTTTTGTGAAATAAATTCTCTTCATTAAATAATAAAAATATTCAAGTGTTTTATTACTTGAATTTTTCTCATCAAGTGGTATGAGAGAAGGTCATTTTGGGCTTGCTACGAGAGTGATAATACAATCAAGGATCGTATTTAAATTCGTCAGTCGAGAATACTCTGTTCATGCATAATTTAGGGTTGTGAAGTTGGTTGGTTCGGCACTAGGCTTACTTTGTTAGAGTGCTAGGTATCTCCAAGTCACGATAGTAGAGTTCGTTAATACCAATCGTATTCAGAAGCTCAATGCCGGCAACTACAGTCATTGGAGTGTTTGTCTCAAGTTTTACTTGAGGGGACAAGGATTATGGGAGATGATCGATGATAGCCAGACAACGGCACCGACAAGAGAAAATACCATAGAGTACAAGAAATGGGATGCCAACGCTGGTAAGACTGTATCAATCCTAGACATAACAGTAGGAGACAATACTTGGATAAAAATAGAACATGCCAAAATTTCAAAGGAGGCATAGGATATATTTGCGATGAGCTTTACGAAGGCTAATGACTCAAAACTACAGAGGCTTGAAAATGAGCTTATAAAACTCACTCAGAGCGATCTCACAATAAGTCAGTTTTTTTACAAAGTAAAATCATTATCTGAGAAAATTATAAAATTAGATGTTCTTTATCCCGTCGATGAGGCAAGGACGACAAGGAAAATAATACCAGGGCTTCGTCACAAGTTCAACCCCACAATACCAGCCACTCGGGGTTGGGCCAAAGAACCAACTCTTAGTGAGTTGGAAAATATGTTGGCTAACGAAGAACCCTTAAATAAACCAAAATTTAAGGCTCAAGAAAAAGATGAAGAGAAGGCCTTGTATAGCGGCTAGGGAAGAGGAGGCTCAAGAAGAAATCCCAAATCACGAAGGAGTCAAAGCTAAAGAAGATTTATTAGGTATCCCGAGAAGAGTGAACAAGAAGGGAGAGCTGAAAATAGTGAAGAAAAATATAAGACCTTGAAGAATGGTCGGTGTTACAATTGCGGCAAGAAAGGAGATTATGTATGAGATTTATGGTCCAAGAAAAAGAACCTAGTATAAGGGAATGCCGCAATATCAGAACCTCAAGAAAGTCATGGTGAAGATGATTGGGAGTTTCAAACAACCTTGGCGCTGGTAGAACCTCAAGTGGAAGTACAAGCTAAGTATGCCACAATAGAAGATAGTATCGCATTGTCAGTGAAAACTAGACCGTTGAGTGACAAGTGGGTTATCAACTTAGGAGCTGCAAATCAAATGATATATGACGTAGAAAAATTATTTCACAAGATGGAGTATAAGGGTAGCTGGATGGTTATTATAGCAGACAACACAAGATTAACGATCAAGTGGATCGGAGATACAATGATCGTAATATGTATGAATCCACACAAGGTGGAGTTACAAAATGTGATGTATGTAAAAGGGATAAAGAAGAACTTGTTGTCTGTGTCATAGTTAACATCTGTAGGTAATTACGTGGTATTTAGCCTAAATTACATGAAAGTCTATAAGGATGTCAAGATAATTGGGATGCCAATTCTTGAAGGAGAAGAGAATAAGTTTGTCTACGTGATATTAGCAGAGACAACATATGTAGAGAAAACTAAAAAGCATAAAACAACAGATTTGTGGCACGCAAGGATGGGACATGTCAGCTAGAAGAGATTAAAGGCGATGATGATGAAGTCGATGCTCAAGGGATTTCTGAATCTTAAAGTCCGAGAGGAAAGCTTTTGTGCAGGTTGTCAAGATAAGACAACGCATCAGATGCCCTACTATGAATCTAAATTTATAGCAAAACAAGCACTAGAGTTAATACACTCGAACGTACTGTTTGGTCCAGTTAAACAACCATCTATTGGAGAAGTCCAATACATAGTGACCTTCATCAACGATTATTCCAGGTACACATGGCTGTATTTTATGGAGGAAAAATCATAGACTTTTGGAATATTTAAGTCATTCATGGAACAAGTAGGACAAGAACTTGGAAGAAGATTTCGATGTCTGCTTACTAATAATGGGGGAGAATACATGTTACAAGAATTCTCTGAGTTCCACAGAGAGAACAGGATCCGAAGGCCACTGACTTGTCCCAGGACTCACAACAAATAGATGTAGTGGAAAGTACAAACCAGCATCTAGCAGAGACATACCTAAAGTATACTGCACATGTGATTAACAAGCTGCCCTAAGCAAAGTTATGATTCAAGTCACAGTTGGAGAAGTTGTGGAACGTAAGACCAATAGTAAGCCATTTGAGGACGAAGTTCGATAAGAAGGCCATATGCTACATCTTTCTAGGATACGATAGTAGAAGAAAAATGATGGTGGTGTCGTGATTCCACGACAAGGTGATGTTATGTTTCAAGGAATGTAGTGTTCGACGAACCATCATTTGATGGCCCTTAGAAAAGACAGAGATGGAACACACTAAAAACAAGAAAGAAGTGCACAATACAAGACAAGAGAAGATTTGCATCCTACCCATGGCAACTGATAAGGAGGATGAAGAAAATACAATACTTAGTTGTGAAGTACAGGGAGACGCACAACAAGTTAAAGAATTTGAAGTGACTGATTCTCAAGATGTAATGGAGATAACAAAAAAGAACAACAACAACAACAACCTTTTCGAAAATATCGGGAGTTCGAAGAAAAATCCAAACTATGCAAATTTAGCTCTCGTCAAAGATACTGGAACAGAGCTGAGGGAGAGAAGAAAAATTAGAATGCAGTGTTGATGGGGGAGGGGGGTGTTAAAAGAGTAGATTTTAGATTTTAGAGTATTCTAGCAATAAGCAAACTAATATGGATAAAAGTGTAATATAAAGAAGAATCTAGAACAACTTAGAAATAGCTCTAATTCGGTGAAGCTTTCTTCTATAAAAGAGATCACCAACATTAGGCAACTATAAATAAAAGTGAGCTAGCCTAGAGTGTAGTAGTGGTGTGATCAAAGTGAGTGTAGAGTGGGGTGAGAATAAGAGAGAAATTGTGGTGAGTAAACAAAAATTAAGGGTCTTCTTCGTTTAGAAATAAGGAAAAAAAGGAGTAAATGGAGGGAAAAGTGTTGTTTAAATTTCTTTTAAAACAAAAAATGTATCTATTTTGTTAAGAAATAAGGAAAAAGTAAATGTGACACATGTATCCAAAATCTCCCGTTTCAACCTATACTGCTGCAGAGTCATGTCAAATCATGTTTGCATCAGTCATTGGAAAAAAAAATTGACATGTTTCAAGTCCCCTATTTCATTGTGTTAACATGGTCAATGATACTCATTTACATTCGAAAAACTAAACATTAATACTTGTTTATGAGAAGTTTTTTCATACGAATTCCAGGTGATTATCACAAAATTGACTATTATCATTTATATGAACTGAAACCAGATTTTTGTTGCTACAAAACCGTAATAGAAATAAAAACATAACTTCACCGGATTTTGTATGATGAAAAATCAGATTTTGGCAACTCCATTTTTCATAACTTTGCGTTACATCGAAATATAAAACATAACATCACAAGTAACATTGGAAGGTCCTTCCCTATTCTAACAGTTCTTTCAAGAAAAGGGATGTCCTAAACAAAGAATTCATACTCCCCTTCTGGTTCTATCTTTGGGATCTTTGCCTCTTCTTCTGTCTTCCTCCTTGGTCTCAACTTCTCTCATCATAGTGAAATAACATTCCTGAGTTGCATGACGATCTCCGTATATGACATGAGTTTCACTTCTATAAAAGACCTTCATAGATAGATGACCAATACTTATCTTGGCTCTCAACCGATTGAGTGCTGATCTTCCCAAAAGGCAATTATACGGAGATGGGGTAGAAACATGAGAAATTCTACCATATATGCAGTGTTCCCAATATTCACAAGCAAAGAAAATTTTCTCTTAGAATGGATTCTTTGTCCTGTGAATCCTACTAAGGGTATAATGTATGGCGTTGCTCGAGACCTCGGAATTTCCATTTGCAAAAACGTATCTTTAAAAAGAATATTTGTGAAACTGCCAGTATCAGCTAGAATGCGCTTTATCAGACAATGATCAATTAGCATGGTTACCACCAATGGATCATCAAATGGCTCTTCCTTTGAACGTTTTCGAGATGTAGTAGGCACAACATCCTGAATAACGTTGATAACTTTCATTTTTCCAAAACTAGAACCGAGTTTAGTTGTCTTCTTTTCTTTTGGTACACAAAATGACTTCTTGAAAGATTTTCCTTCAAATTTTCGCTCCTGGGAGACATCATCAATAAATTCTTTTAAAAAACCTTGCTTGATTGCATTTTGCATTTCTTTTTTAAGTTCATTACAATGCTCCATATCATGTCCGTGATCTTGATAAAATTGAAAAAACTTAACACGATTTTGCTTGTTAGGAGGAGATATAATCTTTACTGGTGGTTGGATAATTCCCAATGATTCAACCTTACGAAGGATCTCAGCTCTAGAAACACGAAAGGAGTATAATCTTAACGACTTGAGTCTGTATGTCGAGGACCAAGTCGATCTTTAACACTCACTCTTATCTTAACATCCCCTGGCTTAGTCCTTTTTGAATCTTGCACATCCTTGAATTCTCCAACTCTCTCTTTCGTCGGATGTAATCGTCTCCTTGAATAAAGGTCTTAATGCGTGATACTAGAGCATTGATATCTATAATCTCTTTGTTAGCCAATTTTCGAGAAAATGTGGTATTATATAAACCATGTCTATAAGCCTTTAATGAACTTTCTTTCAGAAAGGTCAGGAACTTCTTGGGCTGCCTGATTGAATCTTGCCATATAATCACGAACCTACTCATGCAATTTTGTCGGATAATAAGCAAAAACTCATATGCAAGAGTGAAATGGTGTGAGCCAAGAAATACTTAGTAAATTTTTCTCCCAAATCACTAAAGCTTGAAATACTTTGAGCAAGAAGATGAGAATACTAGGCGAGAACCTTTCCTGTTAAGGAACTGGGAAACAACCGACAGCAGACAATGTCTGAAGTATTATAGACATACATTGACGAAGTGAACCGACCATATGCTACACAGGAACATTAGATCCAACATACGTATCTAAATTTAAATGAGTAAAGTAATGTTGTAAAAGTGCATTAGCATAAGCATCAACAAGAGGATTGTTCTGCAAAAAATTCCAACTGTGCTCTATTGCAGGAGTAGAAGCAACAGTTGTCATCTGCCCAACGGCTTGGTTGTCTAAATCTTGTATGTTGGCACCAGGGGCAGATTTTCTTCAGGAAGAGGGGTCTCCAGGCATGGTAAAAGTAGGAACAGTAGGTGATGAAAAAGTAGGGATAGTGAAACGAGGTTGGGAAACAAATCCTGATGTCATATGAGGGAATGGAATAGTCGCGACAGGAGCAGAAGATTATGCCAACATTGGTTGTAAAGAAGCTAACAACACTTGAATTTGGGAGACTTGATCTGGCTGCAAAGAAATGCTTGTAGAACCAAATGTCGATGAAGAAGCTTGTTGTCCCAAGAGTCCTTGCAACGTTATAAGAAAGGAGATTGTAGAACCAGTAACCCCAACCATAGTAGGAGTGATACCCTCTGAGGATGTATGCATTGGTGTGGATAAACCTTTAGAAGTCATTAGGAAAAATAGAAAAAGGTCGATGATCTTCAAAAATGAAAAAGACCACGGTGGGCGCCAATTGATGAATCCAGATCACCAACAAGTTCTTTTGATAGCAGCCCCCAATTTATCATGAAACAAAGCAACACACAAGGCGGGATTTACCCCATTTTATCTTGGATGCTTAATTCAAAGAGTAATTTTGATAGAATAATTGTACGGTAAAGTTAATCTCCCTTATAAATGTAAACAATACCTTTTTATAGTGCACCAAAATGAATAACTTTGCTCTCCCAATCAATGGGAGATTTGAGGAATGAACTTCCTTGACCCTCTGACCTTTGTGAGGTCATCAGGTTCAATGGTGATGTAATCAGAGTTGACTCTTAAAATGCCTTTTCCCTTAAGTAATGGGTTTACTGGCCCAGATTAAATAAATGAGATAGGCTGGTCCCGTCAAGTATATTCCGCATAGGTCGTTGAGTCTCTTTTGCAACATTAACAATTGGCTAAATTGAGAGATAAGTAGCCGTCTATAGAAGGTTATACAGCGGCTTGCAACTAGAGATTGAGAGAGTGAGAGAATGAGAGCAGTCCCAGTATCCAGGACGAAAATGGGATGAGGGAAGGATATGTTTTTTATTGCAAAAGAAGGAGTTCTTCAATTTGGGAAGATAGGTTAATTTTCAAACCTCCTCACAAAGCAATGTCTTTTCAATATTTGAATTCAAAAAAAAAAAAAAAAGGCTAATTTAAAAACTTTTCATGAATTCACAAAAAAAAAAAAAAAAAAAAAATCGGCTAATTTTAAAAATTGAGAGAACAAAAACCATTTTTCACGCCCACCAAAAATTTGGCTAATTTAAAAACTTTTCTCATGGTTAAGAATGGATATTGCTAGTTATTATTATAGAATTCAGTCATACTGGCGTGTGGCCAAACTAGTTTGTAGTGTAGATCATGACAAAATACTCTAAAGTCATATGACTACACATATATGGGGTCCATTTGAAAGTGCCATTGTTTTAGAAGTCTTAAAGATCTTGAATATTCTGCTACATATCCAAAGAAGATCAATAGTTTCATACTTCATTATATGTTGCATGTTCAATAAGGACACAATTCGTGTGTTGAAGGAAGTGCAAGTAAAGTAGGAAACTAAATCCTCAAAGAATCAAGGAAATCCTATGACATAAAGGCTTTAGGATTTCTTGATGATTAAACAACCCTAAGTATTTAAAAGACATTATTATTGAAGTTTTAGGGTTAATCGTCTAGTTCACTAGTTTCATTATTACCTTATACAGCTGAAGTGGTGCCCTTATACTTATAGAGAGCAAGCAAATAGCAATTCATGAGATTCAAATTTATGCATTCATATGCTTTGAAGACCATGATATTCATCCAGTGTTAAGTGTTGTTCTACAAGAATTGGATATTGTTAATCTTTTGAAGACAACTAGCTTCTTGGGAAAGTAGCTTTGCTGTCGTTCAATAGTGTTGAAGGGTTGAAGAGACTTCAAGCCCAAGGAGTCACATTCCAACGAGGAGCCTTGAAGAGTTGAAATCCTTTCAACTGTGCAATATGTAAAGGGAGTTTGCATTTCTCCACTAGGGAAACAATAGATGTGTTAATGAGTTAGGTATTACCAGTTTATAGTGGATTATTTTTTTTGCCGTGACCCCGTAGACATACGATTATGTCGAACTGTGTTACGAATTTAATGCGTTATGTTCTTTATGTTAAGTTTGTTATTACTGTTGTCACACTAATCACCTAACACAACACTTGCACTGCTATCTCGGCACTTTGTACTATGTCTCAAAGTGCTAACTGACATCTGATGTCAGAGCAAGGCACAAATTTGGTGTGCTATTTAATTAACAAGTGAGATTGTTAGAAGTTGGTAGTTGTGACATCATGTTAACTAAGGAGGGTAGTTCTGTAACTCATCCTCTACTGCTTGAAGGCAATAACTATGCCTATTGGTAGGTCAAGACTAAGATCATCATACAATCCTTGGATGAATCCTATTAGGGATGCTATTGAAACTGAATGGACTGAACATACAAAGATTGTGAAAGGTCCCACAACAAAAATAACTGAGGAAGTAGTCAAACCCAGAGCTAAATGGTGTGATGCTGAGAAAAAAATTTGGTTAAGCCAATGTGAAGGCACTAAACACCATCTTTGAGGGTGTAGATAAGGAAGAATTCAAACTGATATCCACTTGTACCTCTGCTATGAAGGTGTAGGACATACTACAAACGGTACGTGAAGGTACTAGTAGGGTAAGAAAATTCAAACTGCAAATTTTGAGCAAACATTTTCAGGAGCTGAGGATGCAAGAAGATGACATACTCATGTTTAGTAGTAAGATGAGGGATATTGCCAATAAGGCCTTTCAGCTAGTCAAACAATATCTTGAGGAGAAGCTTGTACGCAAAAATTTAAGGTCACTGCCCACAAGATTCTGTAAGAAAGTTGCTGCCATTAAGGAAGCAAAGGATGTGACTATGTTAGCCTTAGATAATATCTCAGGTTCCCTGCAAACCTATAAGATGAACTTGAGTGCGCAGTCAAAGACAAAGGCATAGCCTTGAAAGTTGAGTTAAATGTGTCAAATAATACTTCATATTCTGAAAGACACGAACTATTGGAGACGCCAGATAATTCAAGCTATTAAGCAAACTTGATTAAGAAACAATTACAAATTCACTTGATGTTGTCAACATGTAACTGATTAATTTCTCATAAGTTGTAACAATCGACCTAATCCTACTTTGTACTAGCAAATTAACCTTGTAGTAGAAGACTGTTTAGAAAATGTACTAGTAAACTAACCTTACAACAGAACACTATTTAGGTAGTTCGCTTTGATTCTATACCAACCCTTTTCACAATCAAGAATGTGAAGGAGCTACAAGCAAATGCACAACTATTCTTGATTCAACAAGAGAGAATAAAAATATAAGAGCATAGATGAAAAATAGGAAAGAAGTAAGAATTTGATAGCAACACCCTAATAAGTTCTTTATTCCTTAAACACTCCACCCCTTCAATAAGGGCTAAAATCCCCTATTTATAGAGGAAGAAAAATATAGGAGATGATGCTAATTAGCTGAACAAAATCAAATGTAAACATGTTTAACAAAATAATAAGATCATATTCTAACTAAATCAACTAAAAAAATTTGCCAACTTCGAATTCCTGATAGCACGTGCCCATGCCTCATCTAGTTCTTAAGTATTTTTTCAAGAATTCCAGCAATTTGTTAATAGTTTATCTCATTTTTATCTAAAGTTGACCTTTTCTACATAAAATCCAAACAAGAATAAAAACCGACTAATTTAAACAATTAAATGAAAATAAACATGTGAAAATGAACTAAAAATACTATAGTAAATTAGGCCCTATCATAGCTATAGAAAGCAGAGGACATTAGATCTTTCCCACGTCACATATCACTACAAAAAAATTAACTTGTGGTGATGAAATGGTTTGTCACTAAAAGTCTGTATTTCGTTCCTAAAGGTCTTTCGTCCCCACATTTAAGTTGCTGTGAGAAGTTTAGCTGATGAACAAGCAACTTCATCACCATAAGTTCTAGTGACAAAGAGTTCTTCATCGCATAAAATATCTTTTGTAACCAAGTATTCGTCACTAAAGATCTTATTTTTGTCACAAAAAGTTCTTGCCATTTTTTAAAGAATTTCTTCCTCACAAAAACTCCAATAAATTTTTTAAAATTTTTCTTATATAATTATATTTTTAGCTTTCTTAAGTTTGGCTTCTTTTTTTCTATAACTTGTGTGCTAACTTATAATCAAATACCAAAAATCAATGGGGTCCAACAAATGCAACTCAGAATTCTATAAGGATAACTCGAAAGAATTCATTTTTTCCCTCCCTCTTTCTCTCTCTAAAGAATTTCTCTCTAACTTCTCTCTACCCTAAAACTTCAATCTTTCACATTAAACACATTTTAGAGGTAGATATGGATTACTTTGAAGATTTTTTGCAAGAAAATATCGATTTTGAGATAAAAAAAGTTCCAAAAAAAATTTCTCGTCACTGAAGTGAGTTTCGCTCAGATGGGCGAAAATCAGTTCCAGTGTGTGCTTTTTTTAAATATGTAAATAATTATTAAATTCCTTGCACTCATTAGCATGAAGCTTCATGTTGGTCTATTGGTAAGCTTTCTATCTTCCTTTCATGTTGGTCTATTGGTAAGCTTTCTCTCAATGAGATGGAATTGGTAAAGTTAGAAGAGCTTGGTAGTTGTGAATTATTTATCTCGCAAATTTTTTTATCCCTGCCTTTATTCTCGCGATGAAGTGAGATGATTTCAAGTAGCTCAATCGTCTCTAGTAACCAAGCCAAAAAATCGTCTTGAGAGATTGATCTTTAGGGATGAAATATGGGTTTGTCACCAAATCTTTGTCCTAAAAAGTTCCTTTTTTAGTGTATATTGATAAGATTTTGTAAATATTTTAGCATGGACCAGTGTAAGGGAAATTTCATTCCCTTCAGGCGTGGTCTAACTTTATCTTCTAGAAATGGGTCTTTGGCACAAGAAGAGAATAGATAATTAGAAGAATTACATACGTTATTGTGATAGAAAATCTTATTAATACTATACTTTGTACAAGGTCAAATGTTTGTTTTTCTTTTGACATAGTAAGCATATATTAGTCAAACGAATGGGAAACTTGTTGGCTCACTATAAAGCATATTCTCAACTATTGGAAAAGTATGAGTAATTATATGCTAATCTAAAGAGTCAATGAATTAAAGCTCTTTTTAGCTACATGGATTCTAATTCCTAGACGGATAAGTGAAAGAAAATCCACTTGGGGATATGTCTTTACTTTTCTTGGAAAAGCTATCTTATGGAGAAGAATCAAGCAGGCTTGTATTGCTGATTCTACCATATAATCAAGGTGTGTAGCAAGGTTAGAAGCGTCCAAGGAGGCAATCTCTTTGAATGTTTCTTTTGGAACTTAGAGTAATGTCTTATATGCAGGGACGGACCTACTAGGGGGCTCGGGTGGGCTCGAGCCCCCCGGCAATTAAATTTTTTTTAAAAAAATTTAGGTTTTTTGCATTTAAGCCCCCCTGTTTAATTTAGCCCCCCCAAAACGTAGGGACTGATTTATAAAAAAAAAAATTGTAAACCCTCGGCAGCTGCGGGCTGCCAGCAGAAACAACAAAAAAAAACCTGGAACTTTCTCTCTCCCCGACCGGCTCCCGCTCCCGCTCCCCCTCCGCAAAAAAGAAACCCTCTTCCTCGGTCAGGGGTGTCGGACTCCGAGCTCGGCGGTGGTGGCGCAACAAGCAGACAACGGCGCAGCACGAGGGGTGTCGTGTGTGCGTGTGCGTGTCGACGGTGGCGGACTGAGACAGTACAGCAGCGGCGATGCAGCAGCAAGCCAGCAATCGGCGGCAGGAAGGAAGGAGACGGACACGGCGGCACAGACCTGCGGTGGCGGCAGATGCAGCCAGTGCTGTACCTGTACTGAAGCAGAAGCAGTGAAGCTACTTTGTTTAGACACATTTTGAAGAAAAAAAAAAAGTAAGTTTCAGAAACATTTGTATTTCTATGATTTTTTATTTTGAGTGCTAAAATTTTTTATTTTAGTAAATACATTTTTGAGTGCTAAAATTTTTATGTTGTTAGTGAAAAATTTTCTAGGATTTTTTTGGTAAAAATATGATTATTATGTAATTTATGTTCAAATTAATTATTATGTTATAAATGAAATGTGTTGAATTGTGAATTTAAAATATTTGAATATCATATAGGATTTTACTATGGAGAAATATTTTGGAAAATGGAAGAAGGGTCTTAAACCAGTTGAAGAAAAATCAGCTAATAAAGGAAATGTTAATAATGAAGATCGTGGGAAAAAGCCTCGAGTAGGGGTAGAGTTTTCGGATTTTGAAATTATTGGTGATCCAGGATTGCGTAAACCAATTGATAGTTATCCTTATGAAATTAGAGATGAATTAAGGAGACGGTATGTGGCTAAAGGCCCAACTCAACCATGTGATCATAAATTTCCGCAAACTGATTTTGGTGAAATTAGAAGATCATTTCAGAAGATATGGTTTAAAGATTTTACTTGGTTCTAGTACAGTGTACATAAAGATGCAACATTTTGTTTTTGTTGTTATTTGTTTGCTAAAGGTCAAAATCACAAACATGGTGATGATATGTTTACAGAAGTTGGTTTTAAAAATTGGAAACGTGCTAAAGAAAAATTTAGAAACCATGAAGGTGCTCCAAATAGTCCTCACTCTGGTACTATAATTCAGTTGTTGGGTTTCAAAAATCAAAGACATAATGTGGAATACATTTTAGCGAAACAAAGTAGTCAAACTGAGATTGACTACCGTGTACGGCTAACTGCTGTTGTAAAAGTTATTCGATTTTTATTAAGTCAGGGTTTAGCTTTCCGTGGAAATGATAAGTCGATAAATTCAATCCGACGAGGTAATTTTCTTGAATTAACAAAATGGTATTGTGAGGAATCGGAAGAAGTAAATAAGGTCATGAACTTGAATGCTCCGGGAAATAATCAGTTGACTTCTCCTAAAATTCAAAAAGAAATTATTAATGCTTGTGCAGCAGAAGTGAGATAAGCTATTATCAATGAGATTGGTGACCAGTTTTTTTCTCTTTTGGTTGATGAGGCTCGAGATAGCTCTGTGAAGGAGCAATTGTCTATAGTTTTGAGATTTGTTAATGATAATGGAGAAGTGGTCGAGCGTTTTCTTGGAGTAGTACACGTGAGTGACACTTCTGCACGGACGTTGAAAAATAGTATTGATGATTTCTTTGCAATAAATAGATTATCAATTTCACAGCTCAGAGGTCAAGGTTATGATGGGGCGTCTAATATGCGTGGCGAGCTTAATAGATTGAAACAAAAAATTTTAGATGAAAATAAGTACGCATATTATATTCATTGCTTTGCTCACCAACTTCAATTAGTGCTTGTGGCTACTTCAAAGAAAAATGCTCACGTGTGTAGTTTTTTTGAGCACCTTGCTAAGATTGTAAACATTGTTGGAGCTTCATGTAAAAGAAAGGATGCTCTTCTGCAAAAGCAGTATGATGATCTTGTAAAATGTCTAGAAAGTGGAGAAATTGCTACAAGAAAGGGCAAAAATCAAGAAGCAAGTTTAGCTTGGCCAGGTGACACTCGTTGGGGCTCTCACTTCAAAACAATAACTCGGATTTTGCATATGTGGGATGCAGTGACACATGTGCTTGAAACTATATATGAAGACGCTAATGAGGTCAATAGTCGAGGCATTGCCCGAGGTTTGATTGATAAAATATGGCAGTTTGAATTTGTATTCATTGCTCAATTAATGGTAAATGTATTGGCAAAAACAAATACATTGTCAATGTGCTTGCAACAAAGGACTGAAAACATCGTCACTGCTGTCCGGATGATTCAGACAATAAAGGAAGATTTGAAGAAGTACAGAAATGATGATGATTATTGGGAGGAGTTATTGGGTGTCGTTACTGCATTTTGTATCAAAAATGATATTTTCGTGCCGAACATGCAAGATCCTTCACCAGGCCGAGCTAGATTATACAGGAGTGTGGATGGGCAGCCAAAGATTTACTACCATTTTTTTCGTCGAGACATCTTTTTTGAGGTAATCAATTTCATTGTTTTTTTAACTTATTACCTAATACTCAATTATTTGTAATATTATAAATTATTAACTGCTCTTTTCTCTATTTAATGTTAGGTACTTGATTTTATAGTCAAAGAAATAGATGATCGTTTTACGGAGTCAACTTCAGAGCTACTTATTTGCATATCATGCCTTGATCCCAGAGATTCCTTTGTGAATTTTGATCGGGGTCAGTTACTCCGTCTATCTGAGTTCTATTCAGATGATTTTTCTATCTCTGATAAGTTTGAGCTTAAAGCACAACTTGATACATATATCTCTTACATGAGATCAAGTGATGGGGCAGCTTTCTCTGGCCTTACTGACATTGGAGATCTCGCAAAGAAGATGGTTGAGACGAATACTCACAAGTTTTTTACTTTAGTTTATCGACTAATTGAGTTGGCTTTAGTCTTGCCTGTTGCTTCAGTGACCGTTGAAAGATCGTTTTCTGCTATGAGAACAATTAAGAATGATTTACGCAATAGGATGGGAGATGAGTTTCTCAATGACAGTTTGGTTTGCTATGTGGAGCAAGAGATTTTTAAGAGTATTGAAAATGAAGACATCTTGTAGCGGTTTCAAAATATGCAAACTCGAAGAATAAAATTGTCAGCTTAATCATTTCATTCACATGTAAAACTCTATTTTAAATCATTTTTCAGTAGTGATTTCTTTTCAATTCTTTGCATCGGGATGAATGTTATTTGTTTTCATATTAATCTTCTAATGTTCTAAATCAATTGCAGGTCATATTGGATTTCGTCTTCTGATAGTGCTCATCTCATCTGTTATCTCAAGATTCTGATCAAGATTCTCAGCTTTGATAGAGGTATTTATCCCGTGAGTGATGGGTAATCATTCCTCGTGAGTGATGGGTGATCACTCCTCATTGGTAATGGGCGATTACCTATTTTTTTTGCTATATTATATGCAAATTTAGAATTTGTAATGTTTATCCCGTGAGTGATGGGTGATCACTCCTCATTGGTAATGGGCGATTACATATTCTTTTGCTATATTATATGTAAATTTATAATTGTAATGCTTATCCCGTGAGTGATGAGTGATCACTCCTCATTGGTAATGGGCGATTACCTATTCTTTTGCTATATTATATGTAAATTTGGAATTGTTTGAGTGTCTTTTGTACATGGAATGCATCATTTTATAGACGAAATTCTGGCAAATTTTTTTTTTCCTCCAGCCCCCCCAATCATATTGTTCTAGTTCCGTCCCTGCTTATATGGAGAGAATAATGGTTATGTTTTGTGACAAATGCAGTGCAACATCACTGTGCACGGAGCCTAGAAACCATAAGATAGACAAGTACATCAAGAGGAAGAATCACCTGATCCAGGAGATCATTCAGAAGAATCAGACAACGATGGAATAGATCCTTTCAGAAAATAATCTGGCAGACTCATTTATCAAGCCTTGAGTAGAGAAGGTGCTCAAGAAACACCTTGATATTTAAGGAGTAGGGAACTGAGGGCTAAATTAGTTTTTATTGTGCAAGTGGGAGTTTCTTTGGAATCATGCCCAAAAAGACTTCTATTTAATGTAAAACTCTATACTTAATGGAATTAATATGAAATATGTACTTTTTTATGCATTTTTTTTTACTGTACACATATAAAGCCCATGTACTTTAGTAGGCAATCCACGTATTGGGTAGTGTTTCACAGTAAGGTGCGAATTGCTATTAGTTAAATTACAATCAATAATGTTCTTCTCTGGTCAATGCAGTTGGGCATTCCATTAAATTAAAGGTCATTGTATGATAGTCTCCTTCATGGATGATCGTACCTTAGATTAAGGAGTGGTCTTCTCATAACTATTATACAAGTATGCTTGGAGTACATATAATCGAACCTCGTGATAGAGGATTTGTATAAAGTAGTATAAAGGAAAAGAAACCAAGTTTATCATAGCTACAACGTAGACGAGTACTAAATGGTTAGAGTATGAGTTGGTAGTTTACTGAAGTTAAGTTCCTTCTACTTACACTACAAAGAAATAATGTTTTACTAACCACCGATTCTGTCGGTAGATCTTAGTTATCAACCGACAAAAAAAAAAGAAGTCACCGACTGAATATTCAGGTGGTAAATTTGTTATGAATTTAACAAAAAATTAATGATATTAGCCTTGAAGGAGGTTCAAACCCTTAAACTCAAAGTTGAAGTCCAAGTTCTTAATCAACTCCTATTCTGATGTTGTTGTGCAACTTTTGTAATATATATACATATGTACCTATATATATAAACGTATTGAAGGAGGTTCGAACCGTTGACCTCAAAGTTGAAGTCTAAGCTCTTAATTAATTCCTGTGTTATGTTCTTGTGCAATATTTGTAATATATACACCCACAAATATTATACATATGTGTGTGTGTGTGTGTGTGTGTTTATGTGTGACACCCCCAACCCCTCCGCTAGGTTGACTGCGGCTGAGTAGGGTATCATCATGCCTCTCGACAATAAACTACAAGTCCAAAAAACTAAAGCAAAACCCGTGATAACACTTAGAGGCATATACATAGAATACACAGCGGAAAAACAAATAAGTAAACTGAATACTAATAGAATGCTCAAAACATAAGGTTCAAGAAAACTTCTTATGATTATTCCAATACAAGGATGAAATATTGTACACAAACAAATCCACAAAAAGGAGAGAAAACATTACAAATGGTTCGAGCATAAGAGAAGTCAAAACAAATACACGTGTCCTTCAGGAAAGCTCGTTCCAAAAACTCTGTGCCTAAAACATCAATGACTTACCGCGCCATTGCACATCCTGAGTCAACTGAACAAAAACACATGATGGGGAAAGATGTGGGCGCGAATGCTAAGTAAGTCCACGTGTATGTGCATCGGTGATATTCTTGAAAAATAAAAAGGTAGTTTTATAAAAACATTCATGCAAAGACTATAAGGAAACATTTTCCTTTGTTATTTTAAAGGTACCAACAATTAAACCTATATAAGGGGTTCGAATGCAACCGGGAAGTCTGAGCAAATCAAGACACGTTAGTGCAACTTCTACACCTGAATTCATAAAAAGATGTAATGCAAAAGTCGGGCTCCACTGACAGAGTCTGGAACCTATAACAAGGTCATCAGAAACATGTTCTGGCATTTCGTAGTCAATACCAGCAAAACATTTTATGAGCACCTGATTCCATAACCACCGAACTCTCTATTCACATAAAACCAGGCTACATGTCCTATGGTATCTACTAGATTGCCCTGAGACCAACCTCAATTGCAAGTCCCTCTTGACTCTCCACAAGGAGGTCGTCCCATCGCAGAGCATGATACGATGTTTGATGTAATATCGATTGGGCCAAACCGTCCATGGTATTACGCCCTATCTCAAGTGGATCCGCCTTCCAGAGTCTGAAACCATCCACATTATTGGTAGAGGCCCTAGTACGGGGGACTAGCAATATACAGCGACATCCTCTCACGCTTTCAAACACACGATCATATCCAAAACTTTATCCTTAGTCGAAATGGGGTTTTCATATATATATATATATATATGCATATATATATATTTACAAACAAAAAAAGGCCACTTGTTCGGTCATTAAAACAAATTCTAGTCATAAACATTTTAGAATAACAAAATCCCCATCCGTCAGTCAACTCATAATTATGCAGATTTTGCAAATATGCTAGGTCTACATTCATGTATGTCAAACCATGTAACTCTTCAATACTAGAACATTTCCAACTCATAAAAAAAATTTTCAAAAAACCTGTGTACGATACTAATTCTTTTTACAACAGTAATAATTCTTTTTTTCAAACAATATAATTTGTTTTAAAAATGGAATACCGCTCCTATGATTCTCTAAAGAACATGGTAACACGTTGTGGAGAACATCTCCAATTAATAAGCATGCTAAGTTATATTGTTCCAAAACCAGTGAACATTTTATGATAGGCTTAGAAGTCATATATATATATATATATATATTGCTAGCAACATTTGAAACAAAATAATAAAACGAGGTTTGTGGACACACCTGAGTGCAGAACTCACGTTATGATCCTACAAATATAGCAATAAAAATACTTAATATTTAATTAAGTACCAATCAAATAATCTTATTCCATAAATAATATAGAGATCTTATAAAATGAATTTAGGATGTATATATATATATATATATATATATATACATATAGTAGTTTTTTAAAAAGATCAAAAATTTTATACCCTTAAAAAATATACTCTCTTAAGAAACGATAATTAAACCTTATTCCTAAACACATCACTTGCTCAATGCATATATTATATTCCCTAACATTAACTAAATGAAAATTCAAAACTAATTAAAACTCTAGAAAATATTTGATTTTAAGAACATGAATTAAACCTATTTCTAAACAAAAGCTAGAATATACTAACTAAAAAAATGAAAAGAAAATGAAGAGCACTAACTTAGGGTGAGTTGGTGCAGTTGGTCAAGAAGAGAAATGTAATTGAATAAGGAAAATTGGAATGCATATAATGCTCTAATTAGTCCATAAATAAATATATATATATATATATATAGAGAGAGAGAGAGAGAGAGAGAGAGAGAGAGAGAGAGAGATGGATGGCGGTTTAGTGCAAAAGAAAAAAAAAATGGTGACAGGTGGAAAGTTGAGGTGGCGGTGAACTTTAATTAGTAAGAAATTATTTTTTTTAAACACCTAGAAGTGTGACTATAACTACTTCTAATAATATTGATCTAACATAACTAATATCGACCCATAAAAATAATATAAGGATCCTAATGGTTAAAACATCTTTTCTCGACCTTAATACCGTTCTATTAAATTTACCACAACCTTATATAAGACTACCAAGTATTTAATTTCCTAAAATATGCACTCTATATATTCGTAAGTTCACTACATTAGAGCCAAAACTCTGCGTTTTATGGCTACCGCATTCTTAAGATCACCTGAAGTGCTTACTGGGTAGGGCGTTACATCCTACTCTCCTAAAAAAATATTTCTTCCTCGAAATTCAATAGTCATATATGTATAAGTTCTGGATACTTCTTCTCATGTACTCCTCAGTCTCTCAGGTTGCCTCTTCAATTCATTGATGCCTCAATACAACTTTACACAATGGAATCTGTCTCCTGCATAACTCTTTTATGCTTCGCTCCACAATCTCTGTTGGTTTTTCTTCGTATGACAGATCGGCTCGTAACTCCATTTTGTCATCGTTGAGAACTTGATCAGGTGTAGGATGGTACTTCTTTAATTTGGATACATAAAGCACATCATGTAAAACCATCTTTTCACTTGGCAAGGCTAGCTGATATGCCACTTTACCACGTCTATCAATAACTTCAAACGGTTCGATATATCTGGGGCTTAACTTTTCGAGATGAGGTATAAATTTTAAGAAAACTTGATCTCCCACACTAAACTCTAGATCCCCCCTTCGATTATTGTCATAGCTCTTCTGTCTACTTTTAGCTATCTGAAGCAGATCTTGAATTATCTTAACTTGTGTCTGCATCTCCTTCAACTCTGGCATCAAGTTTCGTTGTCTCCAATGAGATCGAACTCCGAACTTATCCCAATACAGGGGTTTTTTGCATCTCCTACCATACAATGCTTCAAATGGTGCCATCCCTATCGATAAGTGATAGCTGTTATTATAAGCAAGCTCAGCGCAAGCAAGATTGTCAACCCACTTGTTCCCAAAATCTAAGGTGAAAGCTTGCAACGTGTCTTCTAGGATTTGAATTGTTCTTTCGAACTGTCCATCGGTCTGCGGGTATGTCATGGTACTATAACTTAGATTGGTCCACATAGCTAACTGGAACTTAGGCTAAAACATTGAAGTAAACCTTAGGTCTTGGTCTGATACAATATCAACAGTACCCCATGAAGTCGTATAATCTATTCTATATAGATCTGTGCTAACTTGTCCAAGGGGTATGTCATATTAATGGCAATAAAATGCGCCACTGTTGTTAGTCTGTCAACGATTACCCAGATAGCATCCTTATATCCCTTGGTTCGGGGCAATCCTATAACAAAGTCCATTGTCATATAATCCCATTTCCATTCAGGACCAGGTAGCGGTTGTAGTAGTCCTGCTGACTTTTGATGCCACACTTTAACCCTTTGACATGTATGACAAGCTACCACATACTCCGCAATCTCTCTTTTCATTCCATTCCACCAAAAGTATTGGTTTAAATCTTTATACATCTTATTCTCTCTAGGATGTATAGAATACTTACTTCTGTGTGCTTCTTCTAGTATTTTACGGTTAAAATCAGTTCATCGAGTACACAAAATCGATTCCAAAAGTACAAGCTCAGATTAGCCTCTAATGTTCAAAAATCTTCCAATTTCTTCGCTTCTAGACGGTGTTTAAACTCCTGGAATCACATATTACTCTTTTGGGCGTTTTTAATATCTTGTTGTTGGGTGGACCTTAAGCTAAGACTTGATATCTTTGCCTTTCTACTTAGTGCATCTGCCACCACATTCGCCTTTCCCGAATGGTAGTTACGTAGGCACCGATATTTCTCCAGCAGTTCCATCTATCGACGTTGCCTCCTGTTCAAATCCTGAGAAAATAGGTACTTTAGGCTTTCGAAAAAGTTCTCATACTTGGCCCTATACAAGTAGTGTCACCACTTCTTAAGCGCGAATATGATAGCTGCTAATTCCAAATCATGTGTTTGATAATTTCATTTATGATCCTTTAACTTCCTCGAAATATAAACCATAACCTTCCAGTCTTGCATCAACACGGCTCCTTGGCCTTCCCCTGAAGCATCTGTGTACAGAGACAATTCTTCGTACAGTTGGGTAATGTCAAAATTGGTGCCGAAGTGACTCGATTCTTTAATTCTTGGAAACTCCTCTCACACTTCTCCGTCCATTTAAACTTGGTTGCTTTTCTGGTCAATTGTGTTAAAGGTACAACAATCTTAGAAAAATCTTTTATGAATCTCTGATAGTATCCCGCCATATCCAAGAAACTACGTACTTCGGTTGGTATTTTGGGTTGTACCCAGTCAGTCACTGCTTTTACCTTTGCTAGATCTACTGAAATCTCTTCCTGGGTGATAACATGTCCCAAGAAAGTTACTTGGCTCATCCAAAACTCACATTTGCTAAACTTGGTGTATAACTTATGCTCTCGTATGGTTTGTAACACTTTTCAAAGATGTTGTTTGTGAGCTTTAGGGTTGGGCGAATAGACAAGGATATCATTAATAAAAATAAACACAAACTTATCCAGGTGAGGACCAAGGACTCTATGCATCAAGTCCATGAATGTCGCATGTGCATTTTTCAATCCAAATGGCATAACGACAAATCCATAGTACCCATATCGTGTGTTAAAACCCGTCATCGGAATATCTTTTTATCTTATTCTGACTTGATAGTACCTTTGTCTTAGGTCTAACTAAAAATAACACCCTGTTGATCAAATAACTCATCAATAAGTGGAAGTGGTTATTTGTTATTAACTGTCACACTATTCAGCCCTCTGTAATCTATACACATCTTCAGGGTCCCATCCTGCTTCTTTAAAAACAAAACTGGCGGTGCCCAAGGAGATGTACTTGGACGGATGTATCCTTGCTGCAACAGTTTTTGTAGTTGCTCTTTCAACTCTCTCAGCTCTTCCTGTGACATCCGATATGGGGTTCGAGATATTGATTTACCACCGGGTACTCGTTAAACACAGGTACTGTTTCTAATTTTACCTCTTCCTTAGGCTTGTTGAGTAAATATGCTAGGTACCCTTGACATCCTTTCCATAACAACGTTCTGGTTTTCATGCCAGAAAAAAAGGGGATTTTCCCATTTCATTCGCTTTCCTTGCAATACAAGGATTGGCATACTCGGTCAGCTAAACTTAACCAACTTCTGTTGATAGTCTACTTGAGCGTAATGTTTAGACAACTCCATCCCAAGTATCACATCATAACTCTCAAATAGTAAAGCAATTAAGTCACCGTATAAAATCAAGCTCTCAACATAAACGTCACAATCTGGGTTCTTTACCTTAGTTATCTTACTCACGCCCATAGGAGTACTAACTATCAACTAATAATGCATGACAACAGAAGGTATAGGAATATGTTTTACAAAATGCATGCTCACAAAAGAATGTCCAGCTTCAGGATCAATAAGTACTCTTGCTAGTTGAGAAAAGATTTGAATCGTAGCTTTAACTACTTCCGCTTCGGTGTCTACAAGTAGTCCATCCGATGCATAAACATTTTCCTTCACTTGCGGCTTATTATTCCTCTATTCTGTTGCTCCTCTCATAGTCGGGGTCGGCCAGCTATTGTGACATCTCTAGAGGTGCTCGTTGTGTCTCAGGATACTGTTTCCTAACGTGTCCTGGTTTTCCACACCGGTAGCATAATCTTAACTTCTGAAAACACCTT
This sequence comes from Catharanthus roseus, assembly GCA_028651295.1. Taxonomy (NCBI): domain Eukaryota; kingdom Viridiplantae; phylum Streptophyta; class Magnoliopsida; order Gentianales; family Apocynaceae; genus Catharanthus; species Catharanthus roseus. Next base: position 2,017,111 of record JAPQWS010000107.1, on the reverse strand, counting down.
TCTGCCACATGTCCACTTCATGCGCAGTATATACATACTCCCTGGATCCCTCAGTTTGTTGGCCTCCATTTCCTGTCCTTTGCTTGCCTAGGGGCCTCTTGGAATCTCCAAGTTTCCATAGTCCTTTTCCAAGACGTCTATATGGTGGTGTAGCTGGGCCAGTGGCTACTTTACTTTGTATGACTGTCTAATCAGCCATCCCCATTTGTGTAGTAGCTTCCACTACTGTCGCGAATCCCAATGGTGGTAAAGGACCCAAAGCCCATTGCAGCTCAATCCTTAATGCTTTCACAAACTGTTGTGTCTTGTTTTCGTCAGTGTCTGTCATCCTTAGACAATACTTAGCCAACATGTTGAATTTCGTCGTATAATATGCAATTGTCAGATTACCCTGCCTTAGTTATTGAAACTCGCCCTCTCGTCGCTCTTGAATCCAACGAGGTATGTACTCCTTTTTGAACTCTTCTTGAAAATCATTCCAAGTCCATGGTCGGTCCTTAAGTGCATGAGCTTTAGAAGCTCTAAGCCACCAATCTTTTGCCATTCCTGAAAGTCTAAACACTGCGAACGTTACTCTCATGGCATCATCGTACTTAAGGGTATCGTAAATATCATTCAACTGCTCAAGGAATAATTCAGCTTTGATCTCCTGTTCAACTTCTCTATAGAACTCTGGGGGTCGAAACTTCAAAAATCACTCCAATGCTTCATTTGTTCCAGTGGCAGGTACTCATTCGTTCCTCTTAGTTGTCGTTGAAGCTTCTAATAACTCCGTCATCTTGATCATAAAATTCTCAATTATCCTGTGCGTAGCTTGTTCTAGACAAGGTGTAGCCTCCCTTATGGGTTCAGACTGTCTGTTTTGAGAGCTTTCAAATACGACCTCGTCCACATAGTTAACAAGAAGTTCCAGTACTAATAAATCTCTAAGTTTGTAAATATACCATGACCAACAGATATAAACTCATCACAGGCACAAACATCAATACGTACATATAAATATATATATATATACATATATAACTCAAAATAAGAATTTTCAGTACAAGTGGTTTCGAAATATAAATAGATCATCTTAGTCATACCACCTGAAATATGTGGCCGGGTCACTATACATACCCAAAACCTGGGGACCTCGTATCCACGACCCTAAAGCTACTTTACCAAGTACCAACCAAAACATCAATCACACGTATCAAAGTAACTAAAAAATATACAAATATCCCGGTACTCTAACCAAAGTCTACCTCCGCCTAGTGGCGTTGAATACTGGAACACCCTGGCCAGGCCTCTAGCTCTGTACGTTTTTGGCGGTGCTAAGGAACTGGGTGCGAAATTGCCTAAACCAATCTCGCTCCTCAATCAGCTCGAGAATCTCTGTCTCCTGTGCCGTATGCACTTCTTGCATCTAGGCTAGCTCCATCTCCAACCTATCAGCCCTTGTTGTCTCCTGTCGACGAGCTTGACTAGCCGTGTAAAACAAACCATCCATCCGAGCAACCTCACTCCTCAACTCCGTAATCAGCTGACCTGCACCCTCAATTGGCTATTTGTGCCATATACAGTAACCACAAATATCATGTTCCCTAACCCCGCCCAAAAGTGGTAACGATGGGAAGGAGGATATGGACTTCGAAATTAGAACAAGAATAGGAGATACTGCTATCGGGGAACTACCCGCTACAAAGGTACCCATGCCCTCAGCGTCAGCCGGTGCCTCCATCCGGCTCCTGTACCATCTCTGAATCTGACTCAAGCTCACTGGGATCCTCTTCTATCGACACCCTAAGCTCCATCCCCTGCGCCGCTAGTCCCTTTACTAACTCACCGTTTGAAAGGTCAAACCACTACGATTGGGTCCCTCTTTGGGATAATCTCCCTAAGGGAATACGACGACGATTATACAACCTTGTTGGACCTGCCCACGAGTGTGCCTTCTTGGTATACCCGCCTACGAGAATGGTGTGCCATCCAATACCTATAAAATAGAATCTTAGGGCCAGTACTAACCAATAAATCACGCAGTTAATAAAAAGGTTTAAGCGTTTAGCTCTTATAGCTCGTTTAGGATCTAACGATTTGAACACAGTATCGAACCTAGATACTCTGATACCACATGTGATACCCCCAATCCAAAGGTTAACTGCGGCTGAGTAGGATATCAGCGTGCCTCTCGACACTAAACTACAAGTCCAAAACCTAAAGTAAAACCCGAGGTAACACTTAGAAGCATATACATAGAATACACAGCAGAAAAACAAATAAGTAAACTGAATACTAATATCACGCTCAAAACATAAGGTTCAAGAAAATTTCTTATGATCATTCTAATATGGGGATGAAAATATTTTACACAAACAAATCCACACAAAGGAGAGAAAACATTATAAGAGAAGTCGAAAGAAATACACGTGTCCTTCAAGAAAGACTCGTTCCAAAAACTCCGTGCATAAAACTTCAACGGCTTATTGTGCCACTATGCGTCATGAATCAACTGGGAAAAAAACACATGATAGGGAAAGACATGAGTGCGAACGCTCAGTGAGTACACGTGTGTGTGCTTTTGTGATATTCTTAGAAAAATAAAGAGGTAGTGTTATGAAAACAGTTCATGCAAGACAACAAGAAACATTTTTCTTTGTTATTTTAAAGGTACCAACACTTGAACCTATATAACGAATTCAAACAAAACTGGGAAATATGAGAAAATCAAGACACATAAGTGCAGCTTTTACACTCAAACTCATAAAAAAATGTAATGCAAAAGTCGGGCTCCACGGATAGTGTCTGGAACCCATAACGAGGCCATCAAAAATAAGTTTCGGCATCTTATAGACAATACTAGCCAAACATCTTACGAGCGCTCGATTCCATAACCACCGTACTCTCCATTCACATAAAACCAGGCTACAGATCCTGGGGCACCTACCAAATCTGCCCTGAGACCAACCTTACTTACAAGTCCCTCTTGACTCTCCACAAGGAGGCTGTCCCATCGCAGAGCATGATGCAATGTCTAACGTAATGCCGATTGGCCCAAACCTCTCACGGTATTACGCCCTCTCTCAAGTGGGTCCACCTTCCAGAGTCTAAAACAATCCATGTCATTGGAAGAGGCCCTAGTACGGGGGACTAGCCACATACAGTGCAATCCTCTGACGCTTTCGAATACACGATCATATCCAGAACTTTATCCCTGGTCAGAATGGGGTTTTCACATATATTTACAAACGAAAAAAGGCCACTTGTTCGGTCATCAAAACAAATTCTAGTCATAAACATTTTAGAATAACAAAATCCCCATCCACAAGTCAACTCATGCTTATGCAGATTTTACAAATATGCCAGATCTACATTCGTGTATGTCAAACCATGCAACTCTTCAATACTAGAACATTTCCAGCTCATATAAAAAATTTCCAAAAAAAAACATGTGTACGATACTAATTATTTTTACAACAACTCTTTCTTTCAAATAATAATAATTTGTTTTAAAACGGAGCACGCTCCTATGCTTTTCTGAAGAACATGGTAACACGTTATGGAGAAGATCTCCAATTAAAAAGCATGTTAAGTCATATCGTTCCAAAAGTAGTGAATATTTTATGATAGGCTTAGAAGTCATATATATTCCAGCAACATTTGAAACAAAATAATAAAACGAGGTTTGTGAACTCACCTGAGCGCAGAACTCATGTTGTGATCCTACAAATATAGTAATAAAAGTACTTAATATTTAATTAAGTACTAATCAAATAATCCTATTCCCTAAATAATATAAAGATCATACGAAATGAACTTAGGATGTATATATATATATATATACATATAGTGGCCAAAAGATCGAAAATCCTATACCCTTAAAAAATATACTCTCTTAAGAAACCACAATTAAACCTTATTCCTAAACACGTCACTTGCTCAATCCATTTATTATATTCCCTAACATTAACTAAATAAAAATTCAAAACTAATTAAAACTCCAAAAAATTTTGATTTTAAGAACATGAATTAAACCTATTTCTAAACAAAAGCTAGAATATACTAACTATAAAAATGAAAAGAAAATGAAAAGCACTAACCCAGGGTGAGTTCGTGCATTTGGTCAAGAAGAGAAATGAAATTGAATAAAGAAAATTGGAATGCATATAATGCCCTAATTAGTCCATAAATATAGAGAGAGATATGGATGGTGGTGTAGTGCAAAAGAAAAAAAACAAAGTGGTGACAAGTTGAAAGTTGATGTGGCGGTGAACCTTAATTAGTAAGAAATCATGTTCGTTTTTTAACACCTAGAAGTGTGACTATAACTACTACTAATAATACCCATAATTATAATAATGTTCTAACATAACTAATATCGTCCCATAAAAATAATATGGGATCCTAATGGTCAAAACATCTTTTCTAAACGTAAATATCGTCCTATTAAATTTACCGTCTTAAATCTTATATAAGACTAGCAAGTATTTAATTTGCTAAAATGTGCACACTATATATTCGTAAGTTCACTATGTTAGATCCCCAACCTCTGCGTTTTATGGCTACCGCACTCTTAAGGTCGCTAGAAGTGCTTACTGGGTGGGGCGTTACATTATGTGTATTTATATATATACATATATATATATGCATATATATACATATATTCACATATATATACATATACATATATATAAATATATATATACATATATAAATCAATATGTATATATTATCTATACATATATATATGCATATATATACATACATAGATACATACATATATATATGTGTGTATGTGTGCGTGTATATATATACATATACATAGACACATACACATATATATATATTTATATGTATATACACATATATATTTATATATATTTATTTATTTATTTTTATGTGTGTATATATATATATTTATCTACATGTGTGTATGTGTGTATGTATAATAAGAAATTTTGAAAAAATAAATTGAAAACTAAAAAGAATTACCAACTGAAATTTTTCTGTCAACAAAATGGTTGGTAAATTTGATATATTATCGGCTAATTGGGTGATTGGTTGATAACTTTCGAACATTACCAACCAATTTTCATTCGGTCGATAACTACAGAAATGATGGAATGATTCCCATCGGTCGGTAAATGTGCTTTTTATGGTAGTGTTAGATATGCAATAGGTGAGACTTGTAGCCATGAGGTCAATAATCCTTGTACGTTGGTTAGTTGGAATTAGTTAATCTAGACATACATGTATATTAACTTCTATGGGAATTTTCCCTTTTTTATTATCCTGAATAATTGATAAGGTCTAGGTTTTGAGTAATTTCTCTGGATGTTTGCTTTAGAGTAGCTTCCTATAATGAGTAAGAAATATCTTGCTAATTCAATGATTATCGACTAGAATATAAGGATGGTAGACAACATTTAGGAAAGAGTTAGTACACTGAACTAATACTCATTAATGGGTATTACTTACAGGGATATTCTTGACATTATCTATGTAGGACAAAGACCTGTTTACTAGTATTATTGTAGAGGTCAATATCTCCATATGGTGATAAATAAAGCTATTTAAAATGAGAAAAAAATGCTATTTTATAGCCAGAGTATTTTGGTCATTTTAGTAGCTCGAAATAATTTAATCTTTGGTCCCTGATGTAGCTCATAAAAGATGGGTGACTTAATCGTCACAATGCAAGAGTAAAAGAAATAGAGAAAAAATAAGGGTTAGTTTTTTAATAAGGCCCTGGGTATTTATTAAGTAAATTGAGCAAAACCATTTAATTAAATAAGAAGCCCGAAGGCTTTATTACATATTGGGTTGGTAGTTATAACGTTTTTAATTAATTAATTTATTTAAAATAAGCTCTTACATGAACCAAGAGAGCCAAGAAGTTAACAAGTTGATGCATGGACCACTCACTAGTGCAAGGGCGAAGAAGGTCAAGGCATATGATGGAAGTTTGGCTAAAGGCATGGTTGCATTCATTGAGGAAGCTATTAAGAACAAGATTGAAGGCATTGAAGATCAAGGAAAACCTTCCAAGTTGCTCACAATCTATACCATAAGCAAGGATTATTCAAGGCAGCAAGTTAGAGGTGAAAAAGATCAAGTAAATGAAGTTGAGGACCTACTGTCAACGGTAGGCCCTGCCCCTGCTGTCTGTGGTAGGCTTTTTGATGGTTTGGTATGTGAAACAACACCCTAGCCCGTCAGTAGGGTATACCCTACCGTCACCGACAGGTTTATGGAAGGATTGACTAATGCGATGTTTAGGCAGATTTGAACTTCATTTCCAACTAATAATTAAGGGTCTAATAGGTAGTTTAGAGCCCTTGGTCAATAGTTAAGGTAGGTTTAAGCCTTGCACTACAAATACTTATTTAGCGGCTCATTTGTAAACTACTTGGATATTTTTGCTGAAATTTAAGAGAGGATTCCCCATTGATTTCTAGGGTTCTTCAACCTATCTTAGTTAGCTTGCTAAGGGTTTACTTCCTTACTTTTGTGAATAATTGATTGATTAGATTGTGGAATCTATGGAAATCAATTGATCATCCAAGTCCTTCTTTGATTAGTTCTAAGAGTTCTTGTTCTTAGAATTGATTAAACCAAGGTGTTTTAGTTTGCGTAGTTTAGGTTTTGAGGCTATAGTTTCCTCAAGGTTCTTTCTATCAAATTGAGAAAGAGTTTTACCTCTCAATATTGAGTTTATGAGGCTTAGATCCTCATAGGTTTTCTATTAGAGTGCTAGAACTACAAAATCCTCAATAGAGGTCTTCATCATAGGAGTTGATTTTGGGAAGGTATTGAATCAAATCTACATCCAATTCAAGATTTACATCAAATTGGTATCAGAGCAACCTCTAAATTAAGATCAATTTGTGTTTATGTCATTTAAATTCGATGAAAATCAAAAACAAAGAAGAAGTGATCAGACAAAATTCCAAGAAGATCATGCACTAGTAATACATAAAAATTAGATCCGAAAATCGGTGTGAAAAATTGAATGATTATGTGTGAATTGTTTGATGTATTGTGATTTATCTATTCTCCTCTTAGTTAGGGTTCAATTGAAATAAGATTTACTCAATTTGGAGTCCAATTAATTGATCAATTTGATTGAACTTGGAATATGTTTTGGAATCTCGGTTGCAGAAAGAGTGTGAATTAGCAGACCATATCTTGTTTTCTACTGATTCATTTTGAATGAAATTTGTACTTAAACTCATCCTCATCGAGTGAGGAAGCTTCTTGAATGGGTTTCACTTGATCTGGATTCGTATTTACAGAGTTATCCTCGTTTTAGTGAAAGGGTGTCATCACCCCTGTTTTTTTGGGAAAATTTGCTTAGTATTCTTGTTTTCTTTGTTTAGCCTATTTGTTTTGAATTGCTTTATTTTTTACTTCCAATTGTTTTCTTATGTTTTCCTAATCTTTTTTTATGATAAATTAAGTTTTTTTGGCTCTTTTCCATAGATTAAATTCTTTAAAATTCTTAAACCTCAAGCATTTGAAACATTACCTCTTTGAAACGCTTATATCCAACTAAGTGCATTGATTGTTTTGCTCGCTTGGGTTGTTTCTCTTGGATGAGTTGATTAAGAGGTTTGAAGAATCTTATAGAGACTTGAGAGGTGAGTGTTTGGAAAAAGGTAAGAGAGTGAGCCTATTGTGATAAAAGCCAATCAAGAGTGCTAAACACAAGTGAATTGAGTGATCATCAAAAATAGTAATCACATAGGGAGCGATTGAGAGGTCCTTTTGTTTTTCTTTCTTGTTTAATTTGTAGGTTTATAATCTCAAAGGATGGTCATTTACCTACTCAATCTCATAAAGAAGGCACTAGTGATCCTACAAGGATGAACTTAAATGAGACTTTGCAATCTATGCAACAATCTATTGAAGGATTGGCAAGATAATTCCAAGACTTTGCTAGGGATGTTGAAGAATGAAAGAGGGCCAAGGGAAGTGCCACAATAGAGCAAAGAGTTGGAGGCAATCTTGGACGATTTCATTCACCTTACCATCAGAGTACTTATGACAATGTACCTCCGTATGGATACTATGACATGCCAGTTCAAAATTCATATCAATTTCATGAAAGTGGATACCAAGGAAGGCAACCTATTAGAGGTGAAAGAAGATGAGGTCTAGGAGAAAGAGGATATCATAGACCACAAGAAGAGGTTCCAAGACATGAAGCATAGCATGATGATAACTTTGATGATTATGGAGAGAATTTTAATATTGGCCAAGCATACTATGGTAGCTAAATGGTGGACAACAAGGGGATAACACTCTAGACAAGGTCAAGTAGAAGGTGCCAAGCTTCAGGGATGAAAATGATCCAAATGTGTTCCTTGATGGGGAACATCAAGTGTAGAACCTATTCATGGTGAGACATTATAGTGGCATTGTCAAGATGAAGCTAGTCCTTGCAAAATTTTCAGTTTATACACTTAATTGGATGTAAAGGATTGTCACTCAAAAGATGAGAAATGGAAGGCAACCGATTGAAACTTAGGCCGAATTGAAGACTCTCATGAAGAAAATATTTGTGTGAGAACATTATTATAGGGAACGTCACTACAAGTTGATGATTCCTAGACAAAATAGTAAAAGTGATGAGAAATATGGACAAGAGATGGAGTTATACACTTTCAGATTGAGCATGGAGGAAGACAAAGATGTTTCTATTGCTAGATCTCTAAGTGGTCTCAATAGGGACACTGCTAATCAACTAGAATTTTACCATTATACCACTTATGAAGACATGTGTCATTCGGCAACCAAGATTGAAAATCAAAGGAAGAGAATTGGTTTCTCTAAAACTAATCTTCCTTCTTCAAAAAGTGTGGGTCCTAAACCTCAAGCATCTACCTACAAGAGTTGGCTAAAGAAAGATGATACACCTAAGATGACTTTTAAAGATAATTCTAAGCTCAAGATGAAAGAGAAAGGTAGATTGATTACTAATCCAACAAGGTGCTTCAAGTGCAATAGTGTGGGACATATAGCCATGAATTGTCCTACAAAAGGACTTTGGTCTTTAGTGAAGATTTGAATGGTTGGATTAAGAGGGATAAAGATGATTTCCAAGAGGATAATGTTGAAAAGGAAGAAGAAAGTAGTGAAGAAATTCAAACAATTGCTTCTTTTGAAGCCCATGAAGAAGGCATGAGTTTGGTGACTACTAGAGCTTTATGTATTCAAGTCCTTTAGGAAGAATCTAGCATTCAAAGGGAAAACATCTTTCACAGTAAATGCTTAGTGAGAGGTAAAGTTGCTAACCTTATTGTAAATAGTGGTAGTTGCAGTAATGCAATTAGTACCTATCTTATTGAAAAGTTGAACTTACTTCTTCTCAAGCATCCTAAACATTATAAGCTTAATTAGTTAAATAATAGTGGGGAAGTGGAGGTAAAAACATAAGTGCTAATTTGTATTGCTAAGGGACCATATAATAGTGATATTCTTTGTGATGTGGCTCCTATGCAAGCAGGGCATTTGTTGTTGGGACGTCCTTGGCAGTATGATAGAAAAGCTATTTATGATGGTGTGAAAAACACTTATACTTTTGAAAAGGATGGAGAGAAGTTCATGTTGAATCGTTTGACTCCTAGTCAAGTCTGTGAAGAACAAAAGAAAATGAGAGAAAAAGAAATACTTGAAAGTGAGAAAAAAAAAAAAGAAAGAGTATTGAAGACAGAAAAAGAATTGATGAAAAGAAATGAGTGTTGAAAGCCTAGAGAGGAAAAGTTGAAGAAAGACAAGAAAATGAGTGATCCAAAAAGTGATAGTTGTAAGAGAAAAAAGAGATATTTCTATGCAAAAGAGAGTGAGATCATAGAGGCTATTGAAATAGAAGAGTTGGTTTTACTTCTTTATTGCAAAGTTACATTTGTTTCTCCAAATGATCACTTGTCTTCCATGTCTAATTCTCTAGTAAAGGTTATTGAAGAATTCAAGGATGTGTTCCCCGAAGAGATGCCCGATGGACTTCCTCCTTTGAGAGGAATTGAGCATCAAATTGATTTGGTACCCAGAGCGGTGTTGCCAAATAGACCGGCTTATAGAAGTCCTTCCAAAGAGACCAAGGAGTTAAGAGGACAAGTTGAAGAATTTCTCTCCAAAAGCTATGTAAGAGAAAGCTTGAGCACTTATGTTGTTCCTATTTTATTAGTTCCTAAGAAAGATGGTACATGGCGTATGTGTGTAGATTGTAGATCCATTAACAACATTACTGTCAAGTATAGGCATCCCATTCCTTAATTAGATGATTTTCTTGATGAGTTTTATGGTTCTCAAATATTATCAAAGATTGATTTAAAGTCAGGTTACCATCAAATTAGAATGAGGGAAGGGGATGAGTGGAAAACGGCTTTCAAAACAAAATTTGGTCTTTATTAATGGCTAGTCATGCTAGTATATTCATGAGATTCATGCATCATGTTTTGAGGAATTTCATTTGTAAATTTGTTGTGGTTCATTTTCATGATAACCTGATTTATAGCAAAACTTATGAAGATCATTTGCATCATCTTAAGCAAGTTTTGTTTATTTTTGAGAAGCGGGAAAAGTTATATGCTAACCTTGGAAAATGTGAGTTTTGTTTGGAAAAGGTTACTTTCCTATATGTGGTAAGTTCTCAAGGTCTTCAAGTGGATGAAGATAAAGTGAAATCAATCAAAGATTGGCCTACTCCCAAGAACGCATCCAAAATGAGGAGCTTCCATGGTCTAGCAAGTTTTTATAGAAGATTCATCAAGGACTTTAGCACCATTGCTAGTCCATTGACGGATGTAATAGAAAAGATGAATGGTTTCAAATGGGAAGAGAAACAAGAGAAAGCATTTAAGCTATTAAAGGAAAAGTTGAATATACCTCTACTTGCACTACCTCACTCTTAAAAGATGTTTGAGATAGAATGCAATGCCTTGGGGTTGGAATTGGAGGAGTCTTGATGCAAGACAAGCGGCCTTTGGCTTATTTTAGTGAAAAGTTGACTAGTGCGGTATTGAATTATGCAACTTATGACAAGGAGTTCGATGCACTAGTGAGGACATTGAATATTGGCAACATTATTTGTGGCCTAAAGAGTTTGTAGTGCATACTAACCATGATTCCTTGAAGTTTATCAAAGGACACAAAAGCTCAACAAGAGGCATGAAAAATGGATGGAGCTTATTGAGACTTTTCCATACATCATCTGGTATAAGAAAAGTAAAGAAAACACTATAGTCGATACTTTGTCTAGAACTCTACTTTATAAGCTTAAATACTTGGCTTTGAAATGCTTGAGGTGCATGCTACTGATAAAAAATTTAAGGACATATTTGATGATTGCTTCCTTGTACCTAATGACAATTATCTTATACATGATAGTTTTCTTTATCATGAGGGTAAATTATGCAGTCCTTTTTCAACAAGGTTATTGTTGGTTAAAGAGGCTCATTGTGGTGGTTTGATGGGACATTTCGGCATTGCTAAAACTTATGGCATATTGTATGAGCATTTCTTTTGGCTCACATGAGAAAAGATGTTGGAAAGTTCATAGGAAATTAGTTAGCGTGTAAAAAAACTAAGTCTACTTCCTTGCCACATGGTCTTTATACTTCTCTAGATGTGCCTAAAGTACCTTGGATTGATATTCCTTTAGATTATATTCTTGGATTGCGTAGGTCACCTAAAGGCATGGATTCTATCTTTGTTGTAATAGATCAGTTTTCTAAAATTGCTCATTTCATAACCTTGTAAGAAAACCGATGATGTTAGTTATGTTGCAAACTTTTTATTTACTTGGACGGTACGATTCCATGGCATTCCTAGAACTATTATTTCGGATCGTGACACCAAGTTTCTTAGTCATTTTATGCGTGTTTTGTGGAGGAAACTCAGAACTAACTTATTGTATTCTACAACTTTCCATTCACAAACCAATAGCCATACGGAGGTGGTTAATAGAACCATTGGGAAACTTCTTAGGGCCATCCTTAAGAAGAACTTGCACCAATGGGAAGATTATATGCCTCACATCGAGTTTGCTTACAATAAAATGCGTCATTCTATTACTTTTTATTCTCCTTTTGAGGTTGTTTATTGGTTTCAATCCTCAAACTCCATTTGATTTGGTGCCTTTACCTATAAATCATGTTGTGAGCTTGGATAGAAAGTGGAAGGCGGAGTTTGTCAAGTCTATTCATGCTTAAAGTACATGAAGCTATTGAAGCCAACAACAAGAAGCTAGCGGCTAAAATAAATGTTGAAAGGAAATTAGTCTATGAACCTAGAGATTGGGTTTGGGTTCACCTCAAGAAAGAACGATTTCCTTCTCAGCCAATGTCTAAGCTTGATGCCTGTGGCGATGGTCCTTTTCAAGTTCTTGAGCGCATTAGTGGTGATGTTTGTAAGATTGATCTTTCGGGTTAATACAATGTTAATGCCACCACCATTGTTTCTAATTTATCTTTGTTTGATATAGGTGAAGATTCAATGATGAATCTTTTCAAAGAAAGGGCGGATGATATGAACCAGGAGAGATAGGAAGTTAACGAGTTGATGCATGGACCACTCACTAGAGTAAGGGCAAAGAAGATCGAGGCATATGATAGAAGTTTCGCTAAAGGCATGGTTGCATTCATTCAAGAAGCTATTAAGAACAAGATTGAAGGCTTTAAAGATCAAAGAGAAAGTTCCAAGTTGCTAACAATCTATACCATAAGCAAGGATTATTCAAGAGAGCAAGTTGGAGGTAAAAAGATCAAGTAAAGTGAAGTTGAGGACTTATTGCCGATGATAGGCCCTGGCCCTACCGTCCGCGGTAGGCTTCTGGATGGTTTGGTATTTGAAGACAACACCCTATCACATCTGATATAGTACACCCTACCGTCGCCAGTAGGTTCTGGGAAGGATTGACTAACGCAATGTTTAGGCTGGATTTTAATATTTGCACTTCATTCCAACTAACAATTATGGGTATTTTAGACCCCTTAGTCAATAGGGAAGGTAGGTTTAAGCTTTGCACTATAAATAGTCATTTATAGGCTCATTAGTAAACAATTTGGATAGTTTTGCTGAAATTTGAGGGAGGATTCTCCATTGGTTTCTAGGGTTCTTCAACTCATCTTAGTTAACTTGCTGAGGGTTTGTTTCCTTAGTTTTGTGCACAATTGATTGCTTAGATTGTGGAATATATGGAAATAAATTGATCATCCAATTCTTTCTTTAATTAGTTCTAAGAGTTCTTGTTCTTAGAGTTGATTAAACCTATGTCTTCTAGTTTGTGTAGTTTGGGTTTTGAGGCCATAGTTTCCTCAAGGTTCTTTCTATCAAATTCGGAAAGAGTTTTACCTGTCAATATTGGGTTTATGAGGCTTAGATACTCATGGGTTTTCTATTGAAGTGCTAGAACTACAAAATCCTCAATAGAGGTTCTTCATCAAATGATGTGATCTTGAGAAGGTGTTGAATCAAATTTACATCCAATTGAAGATTCACATCAGGCCTAGAAATATTTAGACCAAATAGAGATGATCGAGCTTGTTCTAAGTTGGATCAAAAAGTGCAAGACCCAGAATAGAGCCCATGACCGAAGCCTTAAGGACTTCCCAGTCATGGGTGGCAACCGCAATTTGGATAATTGACTCCTTGGAGTCTTAGCTGAAAATTAGAGAATCTAGGAGGTGGTTGTGAGCATGTATAAGTTGGAACCTATCCAGAATCTTTAAAGTTGATTCAAACAACCAAGACTTCTCTTTCTCTTTCTTTCATTTAGCTACATTCACGAAAATGGCAACTCCCACTCCCCTATTCTGGCCAAAAGTATTGAGAAAAGAAGAACACAAAAGGTTCTTTGAGTTTTCTAAAAACAAAATTCAACAATTCCTCTCTTCTCTTCTAGTTTTTTTTTTCCTCTTTCACCGGAGACTCTTGCGAGCTTTAAGAATACTCTAGAAGGCCTTAGAGGCCTGTGTGTTTGATAAAAAGAAGTATTGGACTTGTTGGACGGCCATTATCAATGTCCCTTTTCAGATAGGAATAAAAATCGAGTAATGAGCACAAAGAAGTCGCACAGCTAATTTTTAGAGAACAACTGTGAAAGGCACGCTCCAAAGGTATAAAAGATCCCTTTTTACCCTCCTTTTTGTCTTCCATTGCCCCTTCGTAACCTTCATTTCATTGTAGCTCTTGGTGTGAAGACTTCATCTTCAAATATTATTATTCCTATGGCATCAAATTAAACAAATATTTTCACCCCTAAGGCTAACACCCTCGATTTTCCTTTCTTCTAGCTTCTTTTTGCTTGCATTCCTTACTTTTACCCGTCGGATTGAGGGGTGTGTTGAGATTCATAGTTCATCACAAGCTAAACTTATTTATGATCACGAAGAAGGTGATAAACTGAAGGGAAAAAAAAAAGAAGAAAGAATTAAGAAGGAGAAGAAGAAAGATGGAAGAAATTGTTTCCGGGCATGTAGGATGTTTTTATAGCCGTGAAACGACAATGTTTCATGGTAGGAGGATTTAATGGAACAACATAGTTTTGATAATGAAGAAGAAAGCTGACGTTGTAACGTTTTTAACAAATTTTTACTTCCTTCTTTTTCTTGATTTTTTGCCTTTTGTTCTTTTGATATTATTCCTCAACTTTGTTTTATTAAAATTTTAGATCTCAATAATAATATTTGCATATAAGATTGCTCCACTATGACACTAACTTTGTTTTTCTAACAAAAGGGTTAAAATTTTATTTTCATATATTTTCTTTCATTTTGTGATTTAATGGTCCGGCTATATTTAACACCTATAAGTTAATTATCTAATATAACCTTATCATTTTGGTGATTTTACTAACACTCTCCATAAGCGTGTTTCGCCCTATGAAACTCCTACTGTGTGTTTTCTTTTCTCCTCTTGCACCCATAATTAGTTGATGAACTCTCCTCTTTTAATACTTCAACCAAAGCTTACAAATAATCCACATAGCTCTTAATTTCTGGCTGAAGCTTTTCCTTAGTTTACCTCTCTTCAAGCTTTCTTCCATTTAGTTCTTGAAGTTTTTCTCTGTTTTCTAGTAGGCTTCAATTTCTTGAGGGTTTTTTTCTGAATCAAATATTGAAAATGTTGAATATGAATTCTGATGTGGAATGATCTTCAAGAGCATAAAATTTTGTCCACGAAGTGAGGGAGAGAACAAACAAAACAAGTGTAATAAGTAGAAGAAAGTGCCTTTGAAAGGACTTGAAAATGTTAAACTTCAAGCAACCTTGGATATATCAAATCCAAGACCTCAAGAAGGTTTAAAAAAAATCTTTTCTTCAAAGTTCAAGCAACCTAAGGTATTTTGAACCTTAGACCTCAATGAAACAAGAAGAAGACCTCAAGACTAGTTTTCTACAAGAGTGTAGTAACTAGTATGAAGGAATTTTTTTTTTCATGATCAACCTTGAAGCTCTTGGAACTTTCAACAAGTCTTCAAAGTGATTTTTTTCTTTCAAGGAAGTTCATCCTTGAAGAAGATAGAAAAACTAAGCTAAGAACTAAGAATACTAAGAGAAGAACCTTTGTCTTGAAAAATTTCTTGATTACTTCTTCAAAATGGAAGACTACATATTTATAGAGACTTGAGGGAGAAAATAGGAATTTTTCCCTCTCATATTTTCAGCCCAAAGGATAGATATAACCTATACATACACTTGATAAGACAATAGAGGTGTTTTAATTGCATTTGGACTATTCTAGAGCACTAGTCAACACATTACCAAAAGTAGGAGGCAATTTTTCAGTTTGGGCAAAAGGGATTCCAACTATCTACCAAGGTAAATTTTCAATTTCTAACTTATTCAAAAATTAGAATATTGCCCCATAAAGTGGACATCAAAATTTAATCCCCAAAAAGTCTTGGACATCAAAATTGACATCAAAATTTAAGCCTTGAAACTTCTCTTGCTCAATTTGATCCTTGTGACTCTTTAGTTGTTTTACCTTCACTCTTGTCACAACTCCTTGATGTTCTTGCATGTCTAACCGATTCACATCATCCTCCCCCTCTTGAAAAGGACTCGTCCTCGAATCTCCATCACCTATATCAAATAAAGAGAGATTGAAAACATTAAAAGTGGCACTAACATTCTAATGTCCCGGAAGATCAACTTTATAGGCATTGTCATTAATTTTCTCAAGGATTTGAAATGGCCCATCTCCCCTATCATCAAGCTTAGACTTTCTTTGTTGGGGAAATCTTTCCTTTCTAAAATGCACCCAAACCCAATCACCAGGTTTGAATACCACTTTTCTTCTTCCCACATTTCTTTTCTCTACAAGCTTTTTGATGGAGTTGACAATGGCTTCATGGACCTTTGCATGAATTGCTTTCACAAAATCAGCCTTCTTGCTTGCATCCTTGCTTAATGCTTGATCTATAGGCAAAGGAACCAAATTAAAGGGAGTTAGAAGGTTAAAACCATAAACATCTTGAAATGGAGAATGAGAAGTAGTAGAGTGAGGTGCCCTATTATAAGCAAATTCAATGTGTGGCAAACACTCCTCCCATTGCCTCAATTTCTTCTTCAAAATAGCCCTTAGAAGTTGGCCAATTGTTCTATTTACCACCTCGGTTTGTCCATCCGTTTGTGGACGGCAAGCTGTAGAATAAAGCAAGTTAGTACCAAGCTTCTTCCAAAGAACTCTCCAAAAAAGGCTCAAGAATTTGGTATCCCTATCCGACACAATAGACCTTGGAATTCCATGGAATCTAACTATCCAAGTAAAGAACAAGCTAGCTACATGACTAGCATCATCGAATTTCCTACAAGGAATAAAGTGTGCCATTTTAGAGAACCTATCCACAACAACAAAAATAGAATCCATACCTCTAGAGGTCCTAGGTAAACCAAGAATAAAATCCATAGAAATATCAACCCAAGGTTCTTTAGGAACTTCTAATGGTGTGTAAAGTCCATGTGAAAGAGTTCTAGATTTAGCTTTCTTGCATTCAATACAACTTCCTACAAATCTTTCTACATCTCTTTTTAAATGTGGCCAAAAAAAATGTTCATGAAGAATTTCATAGGTTTTAGTGACACCAAAATGTCCCATTAAACCCCCACAATGTGCTTCTTTGACAAGTAGAATTCTAGTAGAACAAGATGGTATGCACAATCTACCTTCACAATAAAGAAATCCTTCATGCAAAAAAATATTTTCCAAAAGGTGCTAACAAGCATTTCTCAAAAAATTTCCTTAAAGTAATGATCACTAGAATACATTTCTTTAAGCATTTCAAAACCCAAAATTTTTTGTTTGAAGGGTGGATAAGAGAGTATACCTTCTAGATAGAGCATCGGCCACCACATTCTCCTTACCTTTCTTGTAATGGATGACATATGGAAATGTTTCAATGAACTCCATCCATCTTGCATGTCTCTTATTGAGTTTATGTTGGCCCTTGAGAAACTTCAAAGCCTCATGATCGATGTGCACAACAAACTCCTTTGGCCATAGGTAGTGTTGCCAATGCTTTAATGTTCTTATTAAAGCATAAAGCTCCTTGTCATAAGTTGAGTACCTCACGGCTGCCCCATTAAGTTTTTCACTAAAATAGGCTAAGGGCTTTCCATCTTGCACAAGTACACCACCTATACCAATGCCGGATGCATCACACTCCACCTCAAAAGTTTTCTCAAAGTTTGGTAGTGACAAAAGGGGTGCACTACACAACTTTTCCTTCAACAATTGAAATGCTCGTTCTTGTTTTGTTTCCCACTTAAATCCTTCAGTTTTCTTGATCACATCGGTCAAAGGGCTAGCAAGTGTGCTGAAATTTTTAATGAACTGCCTATAGAAACTTGCTAGGCCATAGAAACTTCTTACTTCCGATGCGTTTCTTGGTGTTGGCCATTCATTAATTGCTTGGACCTTACCTTCATCTACTTGAAGTCCTTGTGAGCTTACCACATAACCTAGAAATGTAACTTTCTCCAAACAAAACTCGCATTTGTCAAAGTTAGCAAAAAGTTTTTCAATTCTCAAGACATTTAGTACTTCCCTAAGATGTTCAACATTCATTTCGTATGTCTTGCTATAGACCAAAATATCATCAAAGTATACAACAACAAATTTCCCAATAAAATTCCTCAACACATGATTCATTAATCTCATAAATGTACTAGGAGCATTAGTTAATCCAAAGGGCATAACTATCCATTCATACAAACCAAAGTTAGTCTTAAAAGCGGTTTTCCACTCATCCCCTTCTCTTATCCTAATTTGATGGTATCCGGATTTCAAGTCAATTTTAGAGAAAAGATTAGAACCATGCAACTCATCAAGTAAATCATCAAGTCTAGGTATGGGATGCCTATACTTAATAGTAATGTTGTTTATGGCTCTACAATCTATACACATTCTCCATGTACCATCCTTTTTTGGAACAAGCAAAACCGGAACCGCACAAGGACTCATGGACTCACGCACATACCCTTTTGAAATTAGATTCTCAACTTGCATTTTTAGCTCCTTAGTCTCTTCTGGTGGACTCCTATAGGCTGGTCAGTTTGGCAAGACCGCCCCGGGGACAAAATTGATTTGGTGTTCGATTCCTCTAACTGGTGGAAGACCTCCGGGCATCTCACCTCACTAGGTTTTGCAAAGAAACAATTCTTTTCTTTCATCTCACTCTCTTTTTTTTTTTGTCACTCTTTTTCTTTTCAATCTTGTTTTTCATCACTCTTTCTTCACTCTTTTCTTTTTCCTCAACTCTCTTTCCCTCCCCAATTTTTTTCCTTTTGAGCTCACTTTCGGCCCTCTCTTTCTCCCTCATCTTTTTTTGTTCATCTCTCACTTGTTGAGGTGTAAGAGGATTCATAGTGAATGTTCTTCCATCCTTCACAAAAAAATAAGTATTCTTCTCCCCATTGTGGAGGGACTTTCTATCGAATTGCCAAGGTCTTCCCAAGAGAAGATGGCATGCTTGCATGGGCACCACATCACATAGTATCTTATCTTTGTAAGCTCCCATTTCTATTGGTACCACTACTTGTCTCAACACTTTAATTTCTCCACTATCATTTAGCCAATGGAGTTTGTAAGGTTTATCATGTTTTGTAGTAGGTAGTTTCAACTTCTCAACAAGATAAGCACTAGCCACATTTACACAACTACCACTATCAGTGATAAGGTTGGCAATCCTTCCCTCAACTTTACATTTAGAATGGAAGATGTTTTCTCTTTGCTCAATCATGTTATCATCAAAAGTTTGAGCGCTTAGTGCTCTTATGGTAACTAAGCTCAAGACATCGTCATCACTTCCTAAAGGATTCAAATCAACATGTTCGTCATCCTCACCATTTTCTTCACCCTCACACATTCATTACTTTCATCCTCCTCCTTCTCAATCCAGCCATTCAAATCCTCCCTAAAGATCAAAGCTCTCTTTGTCGGACAACTACTTGCATAGTGTCCTACACCATTACATTTAAAGCACTTTGGAGGGTTAGAAATGATTTTACCCCTCTATTCCATCTTTGGTTTGGTTAGAGGTTGGAAGGTACCTCTAGGAGCCTCCTCCTTTTTTGGCCATGGCTTGAAGTTGGAAGTAGGTGGTTTTGTTGTTGCAACTTGTCTTTGGTTGGGAAATGAGGATCGCATCATCCCATTCCTTTTCCTTTGTGATTCGATCTTGTTGGCAAGGTGGCACATGTCTTCATAAGTTGTATGTGGATACAACTCAAGTTGGTTGGCTATCTTCCTATTGAGACCACTAAGGAACCTAACCATTGAAGCATCCTTGTCTTCTTCCAAGTTCAACCTCAAGATGTAGAGCTCAAGCTCTTGTCTATACTCTTCTACACTTTTTGCACCTTGTTTTAAAGTCATGAGCTTATAATGAAGCTCTCTATAGTAGTGCTCGGGCACAAATCTTTCTCTCATCAAAGCTTTTAACTCTCTCCAAGTATCAACCGGTGGTTTACCACTTCTAACTCTTTGGTTTACTACCCTTTCCCACCAATGTAAAGAATAGCCAGAAAATTCGGCTATTACAAGTCTAGCTTTTAAGAACTCATTACAATTTTTCAATATAAACATGTTTTCTACTTGCCTCTCCCAATCTAAGAAAATGTTAGGGTCATTCTCACCCTTAAAACTAGGGAGATTCCACTTCATTCGGTCCAAGGTTTGGTCACCTTGGTCTCTTCCACGGTTTGCAACAAATGGAACATGTTCATGATCATCATATAATGGCTCTCCATGCCTAGCTTGTGGCCTTGGAACTTCTTCAAAGTGTCTAGGCATGTCTCTTCCTCCAAAATCGCCTCTTCTACCACCGTAAGGAGGTGGATGAAGTTCTTCATCAAAATGTAGAGGTTGGTGGAACTCGGTTGTCCTAGAGCAATTGAGTGGTCCATTGCTCCTTGGGGTAGTAACATTGAGACTACTATGAGGACTAACCTCCCTTTGTTGATTAGAGAAATTAGTGACATCCCTTCTAATATCTCTCATCTCATCTCTTAGGGATTGTAACTCTTGCATTATGAGCCTCAAAGGGTCATCATGTTGGGAGTTACTAGACTCTTTTCCAAAAGGAGTTGGTGCTTGAGCTTGGGTTGACATCTTGATAGTGTTTACCTCACAAAACTCTCTTGTTTAACTCTCTTTGGCCTTTTTGAGGATATTCTCACAACTCTTGCCTGTTTCTAAAGGTTCAAGTCTCAAAGAGTTCTATGAGTTCTTAATAAAGATTTAACACCTCTACTCAAGTTTAAAACAACCAAAATAAAAAAATCACAAACAAAAACTAGTTGAGAAATATGAGAAGCAAGGAAAATGATATTGAATCATCCATTCATTTTAAGGAAGTTCAACAACATTTCCAAGAGCATTTGAGTCAATAATGGTAGATTGACCAAATGAAGAAATAAGTACTGAAAAAGGAAAGAAATTCGACCACAAATACAAATACAAAGCTAGGACACTTCAAGAACACAAAAGAATACACAACAAAAGTTTCCAGCAAGCAGAGTAGATGACATACTCGGCTTGTTTGGAAAACTGGTATTTAACCACAAGTCTAAATTGAATGAGGTTTTTCTAGAAAGCATCCTCACTCAAAATGCTTGAGTTTAGGCTCAAGAATCAAAGAAAAAGGATTAGTAAAAAGGAAGATATGCTCAGATCATTTTAGTACTTTTTTGTCTGCGGAAAAGCCAGGTACACCTTCAAGTTTTGACTATTTTGAGATAACAAATGAAGTCCAAATTAGATGAAACTTATTTCATTTGTTTCCCAGGTCAATGTAGTATAACTGCATGTAAAAATATTGCAAAGTTCTAGTCATATTCCAGGTCGTTCAAGCATTCTATTTTTGTGATGCCATTTTCCAACGACCTAGTCTCTTTTCTCTTGTCTTGTATTTTTGTATGTAAGATATCTCAAAAACACTTACTTGAAGGTGGCTCCGATACCAAATGATGTGGAATGATCTTCAAGAGCATAAAATTTTGTCCAAGAAGTGAGGGAGAGAACAAACAAAACAAGTGTAATAAGTAGAAGAAAGTGCCTTTGAAAGGACTTGAAAATGTTAAACTTCAAGCAACCTTGGATATATCAAATCCAAGACCTCAAGAAGGTTTAAACAAAATCTTTTCTTCAAAGTTCAAGCAACCTAAGGTATTTTAAACCTTAGACCTCAATGAAACAAGAAGAAGACCTCAAGACTAGTTTTCTACAAGAGTGTAGTAACTAGTATGAAGGAATTTTTTTTTCATGATCAACCTTGAAGCTCTTGAAATTTTCAACAAGTCTTCAAAGTGATTTTTTTCTTTCAAGGAAGTTCACCCTTGAAGAAGATAGAAAAACTAAGCTAAGAACTAAGAATACTAAGAGAAGAACCTTTGTCTTGAAAAATTTCTTGATTACTTCTTCAAAATGGAAGACTACATATTTATAGAGACTTGAGGGAGAAAATAGGAATTTTTCCCTCTCATATTTTCAGCCCAAAGGATAGATATAACCTATACATACACTTGATAAGACAATAGAGGTGTTTTAATTGCATTTGGACTATTCTAGAGCACTAGTCAACACATTGCCAAAAGTAGGAGGCAATTTTTCAGCTTGGGCAAAAGGTATTCCAACTATCTACCAAGGTAAATTTTCAATTTCTAACTTATTCAAAAATTAGAATACTGCCCCATAAAGTCTTGGACATCAAAATTTAATCCCCATAAAGTCTTGGACATCAAAATTGACATCAAAATTTAAGCCTTGAAACTTCTCTTGCTCAATTTGATCCTTGTAACTCTTTAGTTGTTTTGCCTTCGCTCTTGTCACAACTCTTTGATGTTCTTGCATGTCTAACCGATTCACATCAAATTCTCTTGCTTCGCTCATATTCTTTAAAAAGAAAATTATTTACCCATTCTACCTGTTTCAAATTTCAAAGAGGAGATGGGATATAGAAAATTTTCTATATGCAAATTTTCTAAGGTGACTATATCTTTTTTCTTAGTTTTCTTCATGGGTGCTTTTTTTATTCTCAATGATGAAATTCATTAGATTTTAATTCATGTTTGAAGTTTTTTTTTTACAGAAATAGCCATTTTTTAAAAAATAGCAACTAAAGTGGTCAATATATTTTTTTATCCCTAAATGGGCCATAACGACAACCATTGTGCGTTATTTTTAATGATAATATTAATGGATGTACGTTATTGGTAATAAGAAAATTAATCCGGACAATAATCTTGTTTGGAGAGTGGCGGAATAATGCACAATGAGTATGTGTTATCATTTTAGCAAAAAATAGTAATAATAATAACTTGTTAGTTAGAGATTTGAACACATCACCTCACAAAATATAACATAGAATACTTACTAAAAGACCAACATGAAGCTTCATATTAATAGTGCATGGGATTTTATGTAATAATAACTTATTTACGTATTTTAATATTTACCAACTTCAATCATTTAAATTTTTAACTAGAGGAAAAAAAAGAACTGCTCCTCTGTCTAATTTTAAAATTGGCGTCTTAATTCCTTAGTTAATAAGAGAGAAAGCATTAGAAAATTGTAAAAACGTAAATTAAAATGAAAATAAGATGTTTTTGTGGAAACGGTTGATGAAAACCACCTACCGGACGTTCGAGTGCAAAGTTATGCCTCGTCAAAGTTTTTGACTTTATGAGAATAATTTTTTGCCCTGAAATGCGTCCAAATAACTTTTTCTGGCGATGCCATTACGTTTATCTTTACTAGAACCATCAAACTGAGTGTCATACATGTGAAACGGAACTCCGATCACAGAGTTATTCATGTTTCAAGTTTTCCAAATACCTACAAAAATTATTTCTTTCTAATCAACATAAACAAAAAATAAAAAATAATTGATGTGGCTGATAACGCACAAAAGTTATGCGTTATGTGCCACATCAGCGGATTAAGTTGAAAAACTGGAATTAAGTGATAACGCACAGCTGTTGTGTGTTATCCTAATAAATAAAGTACAAACATTGTTCGTTATGGCTACGAATAAAAAAAAAAATTATGTAGCCATTTTAGTGGCCTTTTTAGAAAAAAGGGCTAACCCAAAAAAAAAAAACCATGTTTGCATGTCTCAATTTACGAATTCTAGTTGTTCAAGATTTAAAAGAGGAACTTAGATGAATGTTCGATTCTTGCATTTAAAGGTGAGATGGGATGAAAAAAGGTTGCAGCTTTTCTAAGACCTGAGTCTATTGTTTTCCTTAGTTTTGATAGGCTGTTTGTTAATTCTATTATGAATTTTCCAAAAGTTCAATTTTTACCTTTGCATGACTTGTTTTATGAGTTCAATGTTGCGTTTTCAATGTTCTTTGTGATCGGAAAATGTCCTTAAAGGTCTCTTATTTAAGTAGTCTCTATACATCAGTTCAACGTTGTGTTTACGATATTCTCAAAGGTCAAAAAAGTTTTTGAAGGATACCAGCAGGTTCAATTGGTTTTAGTGGAATTGTTCATTTCCTCCTTGAGTTAGATAGTTTTTGTTTACTTATCTCTTTTCTGATGAAGATTTTGAGATACAATGTAGGTGCTATATTTTGGTAAGTAATAGATCATCAATCTTCTTCTGATATTCAAGTGGTATAACTTAATAGCTGGAGGTAAAACTTTGCAGAGTTATGAGAAATTCATATTCCCTTTATATTTGAATTTTGATTTCTTTTGTAATTTTTGGTGTGGAGAATTCTTTCCTACATATTTCTTTCATAATATTAGTTTAAAGAACTCATTGGGATTTTACACGAAAGAATAAGAGGTCAAATTTTATTGAGGTTTTTTATTGGAATATTTTACTAGCTAAGCTGTTGATAACAAAATCATCTTTGTTATTCTAAACAAAAAAGAGATGGTGATTGCAAGCATGAGTTCTGTTTTTCCTTTAATTTGAACAGACGAAATTCCTTCTCTAGTTTGATTAGTGTCTTAAGGGGATTTTCTTTTTAATATTCAGGATAAAATGATCTTTGCATATCATATTAAAAGAACTTTTATAGCTACTGATGTAATTATGTGATCTTTTAATTAGTGTTCTTTCACTAAATACATTTCATCTTATTTTTCCAGACTCTTCTTGGAAACTTCGCTCCTATCTCATTTTGTTGGATCTCTTTCTCTCAATTGTTAAACTGAAGATTTGTGAATTTGCTGCTCTTCTAAAATGTGGGTTATTCTATTCTTGTCGTTTTAGGTGTTAATTTTGAATATGTAGCTTTTTAGAGTTCCATTTTTGTTTGCATATATTGATTATCAGTTCAATCACTACAAGAAAAAATTATTTTTCTGGCCGAGTTTACCGACTGATAGAAATGAATCGATAACTTTTTGTATTTACTTACAAATTACCGACCGAATAGTTATAGATAGTGATAAAAAATTACCGATTAATTGTCCAATTGATTGGTGTCGACGTAAATTGCTGAACGAAGTAGTACGGTCATAAATTACTGACCGAAACAATTCGATCGGTAATTTAATTGTTGGTTTATTTTTCAAAAAATTCATATATATATACAAATATATATACATATATATATATATGAAACATATGTAGTGAATTAGATTAATAATATTCAAACAAATCTCTCTCATTTGTGGGAATTGCATGAAAACTAATTGTGACTTTTCAATTTTGTTACTCTTAAATTTGTCATGGAAAGTGCACATAACCAAGAAATGTCGTATTTTGTAGAAAGAATAATGATGGTAATTTTGTCGAAACCATTTAAATAAAATAATATTTCTAGTTTAAAATATATTTTAAAAAAAGGAAAAATATTTTTGACGAATTATAATGGAGATATTAAATATTTTAACATGGAATTAATTTTACCAATTACTATTTTGGTTCCTCTTGTTTGATTGCTAATATTTTCTAAAATATTTGTCCACAATAGAAACTTAAGAAATAGGATAATATCAATATTTGAAAATAATCATATCCATTACATGAATACTTTCTTTTATCAAGATAAAAGTAAAAGAATTTCCTTTATTCATTTTGTAGCTTATAATATAACTAAACTAAGCTATTTCGTAACAAATATTGAAAAGTTTGTCTTTCAATTGTTGTTAATTGTAATTATCAAACTATTGAAGACAACAGTAACTTTAGAAATAGTCCCTACATATTAGTTGTCATATTTTAGACATTATACTATTTAAAAAAATATGAAGTTTAGATTTTTTTTTTTTTTTCTTGTGTAGATTAGTACGTCCTTCAAGCTTTCTCTCTCCTCATTGTAAGGTTGAAAATTATTTTTAATAGAAGGGTATAATGGGAAAAGTTTATTAAATGTTACATTGTTTTCACAATATGACAAGTAAAAAACCACTTGAATTATTATAAAGGGATAAATAAAAAAACAGAAAGAGTATATATGTAAACTTTCAGTATAATAGATATATAGTGAATGCATCCATCATGATGAACAATGATATTGAAATACTATAAATAGAGATCAATTATGAAGTTAACATCCCACAATTTCAAGCATTCTACATTGTTGGGAATTATATCCAAAAAGACTTCTATTTTAATGGAATTAATATGAAATAATCTTTATGATTATATGTTTAGTTGGATGCATTTATTTATGTACACAAATACGGTCCACATACTTTAAGTAGGCAATCCACGTATTTTGTCGTGCTTTACATTAAGGTACAAATTGTTGTTACTTAAAGTACAAGTAATATTGTTCTTGGCTAGTCAATGGAGTTGGGCATGCCATTGAATTAAAGGTCATTGTATAATAGTACCCTGTATAGATCGTACCTTACATTAATGAGTGGTCTTCTCATGACCATTATAAAAGTATGCTCGAAGCATAAAGAATTGGACCCTGTGATAGAGGTTTTTCATAAAGTATTATAAAGGAAAAGAAACCTAGTCTATCACAGCTATAACGTGGAAGATTATGATGAGTTATAGATTTATCAAAGCCAAGCTACTTCAGCTTAGATGTGCTATATGTGAGACTTCTAGCCATGAGGTCAATAATCCTTGTACATAGGTAGTTGGAATTAGTTAGTCAAGAAAGACTTGTATAACAACTTCTATGGAATCACTCATTGTGATTGTCCAAGATAATCGATAAAATCTAGGTCTGGAATAATGTCTTTGAATGATTGCTTAAGGGTCGGTCCCTGAGATAAGTAGGAAACATCCTGAGGAGTCATTAATTATCACACTAAACATAGACGTCGTTGAGGAAGGAGTTAGTACACTCAACCTATACTCAATTGTGGGAGTTACGTAAGGGGTATTCTTGTCATTACAGCTGTAGGAAAAAGACATGTTTCTACAATACTATTCTAGGGGTAAATGTCTCCATATAGTGATAAATAAAAATATTTAAAATGAGAAATATCGATTTATAGCAAGTGAATTTTTGTAATTTTAGTAGACAAGATTAATTTAGTCTTTTGTCCCTAGAGTAGCTCATAAAAGCTAGGTGACTTAATTGTCACAATGCAAGAATAAAATCACTAGAGAAGAAATAAGGGTTATAGGCCCTGGATATTTATTAAGTACATTTGGCCAAGCTATTTAGTTGAATAAGAAGTCCAAAGGCTTCATTACTTATTGTGTAGGCGGTTATTGGGTTCTTTTAATTAATTCTTTTAAGTAAGAGAAGTCTAGAAATAATTGGACCAAAATAGAGAGAACCTAACTAGTTCTGAGTTGGACCGAAAAAGTCTAAGGCCTAGAATAGAGCCTTAGCTTAAACCCTAAGGTTTCTTTAGCCTTAGGGTAGCTGCCCATGTGATGAATTAGACTCCTTAGAGTCTTAATTGGATTGAGAGAAATAGAGGGTAGTTATGATCTCATTTTGATTTGGAATTTATTCAGAACTCATAGTTGTTGATCCCCTACCCAAGATTTTATTCTTTAGATTTTTTCTCCATCAATCACGAAATTAACAACTTCTCTCCTCCTATTTTTGTTCAAAATACTTGAGAAAAAGAAAAACAAAAGTTCTTCAAGTTTTCCCAAAAACAATTCTCTTTTCTTCTATTTTCTCAATTTCTCTTTCACTAGAGAATCTTGTGTGCTTGAGGATACTGCACAATGCCTTATAAGCCTGTGGGTTTGATCAGAAGAAGTAGGAGACTCGCTGAACAGCTACCATTGACTTCCTCATGCATAAACGAAGTAGAACCAAGCAACGTGCAAGAAAAGGTCGCACAATCGATTTTTGGATGACAACCAGTTAAGGCACGCTCCAAAGGTAGAAGATTTTGTTTTTTGGGCTTTCTTTTGTCTTCTGGTGGCCCTCTATAACCTCCAGATATGTTTCCTAAGCACAAAATGAAAGCAATTCTTGTGTTTTATCTTGTTCTAGTTTTAGCTCAAAATACTATTTCATGGGAAACTCATACGCCTTTTTATTATTTCAAGCTTGTAATGCAATGGCCGCATGGTTTCTGTAGCATGAGTAAACCAAAATGTTTAAGGGCTCTCAAAAAATTCACCGTTTATAGTCTACGACAAACCAATCTAAGGGGACTGATGTGTGGTTACTATCCTATTAAAATTCTACTTTTAGGCAACATACTTATCGTTATAATATGGTAAGGAAAGTCCACGGACTTTCGAATTCTCTAGACGTCAAGCACTAGTACTACTACTTCTCTACTATTTAATTAAATAAAATGGTTTGAAAAGATTTTTTTAAAAATAAAGAAACAACTAAAAGACAATTAAGCTAAGAAACCAATTAAAGGTTTTAAACAAGTTTGTAAAAAAAACGTGTTTAAATGGCAGAATCCCTCTAGAATCTTAAATTAGTTTTATTTACAAAATCATTGCAATTCATTATTAAAACTTGTTGGTTAAATCTCACTCTAATATCGGGTAATCCCTATGTCTAGGCGAAAATCCTCCTATTCAACTTAAATGTGTAGAGAAGAATTTCTTATCACCCTAACTCGATTATGAATGAATTATAGATTATAGTGATCAATTAATGATCTAAGAACCGTAATTAATATGTCTACTCAACTACAAATCCCTATTATTCAATTAATGTCTTAGATTAACATTTCTTTTTGAGTTCCCATTAATCTTGTAAAATTACCATCTCGTAAAAACTGGTAAACAATCACAACAATTGAATAACAACTAAACGAGAATTAAATAATCAAACCATGAAAATCATATTAAAAATTAACCAAGCATTCTCGGGTTCATCCCCTTTTATACACAAAAAGAATTAGTTGCTAAACATTATTCTAAAACATGAATTCATAGACAAATTAATGAATAAAATAAGTTTATGAAGCTTAGGAAAGATAACAAAGACTCTACGGTCCTAGTGAATGCCCAAGCTCGTGTTTTGAGTAGCTTGAAGAAACTTTGGAACTGTACCCGAATAGGATCTTCTAATCTTCTTACAAAAAATGGATAGTTGAAACTAAAACCTAAGCTAATCAAAATAACATGTTCAATGGGCTTTATATAGGAGAAAAATCTCTCCAAATCCTACTTTAAGATTACTCTAAACCATTTCTAGAAAGGTTTTTAATAAAATTAAAAAAGAAAAAATAAAATAGAGTCAAAATAGAAAAAATAGAAAATTACACTTTAGTCCCTCAGCACAACTTTCTGGATTAGGAATATCCAGCTTTCTGGATCCATAAAGCTTCTGGAATGATTTTCTTCTTTTGGCTGACAACTATCTAGAACCGGACAGTCACTATCCTAATCCAGATAGTGATGTTTTTCCAACATTTTTGGTTTTGTCCGTTCTTCTCTGCTTTCTTTGATTTTCGCTTCAAAGTCATTCGTTTTGACTCGTTTTTAATATATTTTTATTTCGAATGTGCCTATAACCATAAGAAAAAAAAAATAGTGTTTGATTAGTCCATTTTATAAGCAATTAAACTAAAAAAATGATAAAAATAACAAAAATCAAAGAAGGTAAAAATAGACATATCATGGATCAGAACTCGAATATTGCTTTGACGAAATGTTTGATCCATTCTCCCTAATGGTTTATTGCTCTCTCCTAATTTAATCTCTATTGTACAAATGAAATTTACGCTCCTCTTCAAACTATTGTTTAATTGTCTTTTGACTATATTATCTTGCAAGGTATGAAGCTCTCAACCTCGAGTTGTATTTCCCGACTACAATTTAGTGCAGCATCTCGGGATCAGTCAATCTTTCTCGATTATTACATTTTGAAATATTTATTTCTAACCAATTTTTACTTTGATAATAGCAATATTACTTGTTTCTTCTTCCTATGTTACTTTCAAGTACTAGGAACTCCTACGGGATCATCTCCGATTTTTGTTGAGGGGAGTACAGGTATACTACCATAAATCAAGACCAAAAACAAGATAGTTTCTTTCTATTAAGCGACTCAAAATAAGGGAAGTAAATTTCTTAATTAATGTTCCCATTTACAATATATTTTCATATTTCGTAGTTCAGTTGCAACAGCTAAACATTACATTATTTTTACACTCCAAGTTTTGAAACACACTTAGGAAACCTGTGTCTTACCAGGAACCGCTGAATCAACTTTGGAACATGCACCATCTTGGGAATCGCTCGTGTCATCACGAGAACAACCCATAGCATCACAAGAACCACACATATCATTATTTAACGATGCTTAAGCCCATATCACCACTTGTACTTCGATACTTGCGAGGTTTACACTTAAATCCCTTGCGTCCGAATTAATATTTTGACCTGAAATTACATTCTAATATATGATTCTTCTTGGAAGGAACTTATAGCAATTGACATAATTTCATATATATGAATATTAAAGGAGGGAATAGTAATGAAATATTGTTTTTGCTTCTGACTTGTTTTTTTTTTTGCAGGGCCGAGGCCCGAAAGCAGGAATCTATCACCTAACTACCTTGATTTGTTAGATTGGAAATGGATGGACTTGTTCTCACCAGGAACCCGTAAAAAATGATCAACAGTTTTGGAAGAAACAGTAGGAAAGCATAGGACATGTTCCTTTGAATTATTCAACGAAAAATAATATTTTGATCTTGCAATAAAATTATATGATCCTTTAATATTATTAAAAAAAAAAAATTTAAAGCAGTGGCATAAAAAGGAAGATGTCTCACCGACTCAGTGCCATGAGTGCAGTTATAAAAAATGCAACACAATTTATACCGGATATACTGGAGATAAAATGTAATACTCTAACACCTGGAAAAAATTAATGTTGAAAGATGTGGGCATATGTTAGAATCCTTCGGAAACTACTCATATCGATTGTCATCAAGGCCCTTCATGCGGTGATTCTACTACTTCTGTCTATTATCCATGATTTTATTAATTCTTTTTGAATACTTGAACTCAATTGCTTATGTAATATAAAGCTCTGAATAAAAGGAAAAACTAATTTACTGCTCCTTTATATATAATACACAAACCACCATCTTTTTAATAGTTACAGTCATTAATTTACCCGTGTATGTACTAACCAATTATTACCAGTTTTTATTCTAACAAATTATGTTTAGTGATGCAAAAGATGAGTTAGACATAATACAGTTTATATATCAAAGCAAATGGCTTTATTAGCATGTATTACAATGGAACTTCTTATTAACATAAAATCATTTGTATTTAAAAATTAATAAGCAACTTATATTTAAACTACAATTGAAGAACTAATATATATTTTAGTTAAAAATAAATTTAAGTAATCAAATATTAATTATAATATAAAGCAATAAAAACAACATAATTTTTGTGTAAAATCCTAAAAGAAAAAGATAATTCATACTTTTTTAAATAGTCAAATATTTATAATATCTTGCCAAATTAATTTGACTAATTTAATACAAGGTATTGTTCATGAATCAGTAAAACGGAAAATGAAGGAATTGAGATTCATATGTCAAGATAGATTTAAAATATATTCAGATGGCAAGATTAAAGATTTCGAGGAGAAATAAAATTACTTTATTTTTCTGTCATGTGATGTGGTATGACAGTAATTTTTTTAGTGCAAGAAAATCATTATTTGTGTAGGTAAAAGGATACTGAAAGTATTCTTCTAAAAAAAATACGAAAAGTACATTTCTAATGTGATGAATAATAATTTTCATCTATTGAAAAACTGAGGAACAGAATTTTCCACCAAACAGTTCAATGGGAAAGTATAGCATGTATAGAATTTAATTCAATATAAATTATTCTAATGCATTATTTCATATAGCTCTGTCAATTGCAATATATTTAAGTTCTAGTTATTGATACTAGAGTCTCTTTGTAAAATACAACTTTCACTGTGAAATGATTCCCATGAACACTATTGTACTTCAAAATCTGTTCACAGTTAAAAAAATCACATGCAGTCAATTGGTCTTTATATCGACCTAAGTCACCTTCAAGATCTCTTTCCAAAAAGATTCGATTATTCTTCCGAATTGATAACGAACGCATAATTCTTGATAAAGGTCTATTGAGTATTATTTTGGCCAAGATTCTTCATTACTATATTCCTTCATGATCCATACGTTAATAAACTGTTCAAAAGGATGGGGATTAGGATATTTACTTGTAAAAAAGATAAGGGCAAGAGCATCATTTACGACGTCAAGACTTTCATAATCTCCTATTTTCTCATCAATAGAAGTTTTGTTAGCTTTAGGATATCCACTTATGAAACACTTTGGTACTGATGTCCAAAGAAATAATATATGGGTGCCCAAGATCTTCATACCCTGCCCATGCAGTCCAATGGACTCTATTATTAAAGAACAAATCAAAACTTTTACGCATAAAACTACGTATTAGAGGTGGGATATAATCTAATTCCTTCCAACTGTCCATACACAGGCTATAAATTTTAGCCTCACAAAGATCTAAACAATGATTAAGAACATCAATGTTTGGATCATCCAAAGGATTCTTTATCTCTAACCGTGAAATAATAACGATTTTATAACTTTCAGTGGCTGTATCAAACCCAAATCCCCAATCTGCTTTGTAAAAGGAAAAGTCTTCTGGACAAGGTGGATGGATAGAAAGAATCCTGATTTGGCGAGTTGATGGATTAAACAAAATAAAATTACCCTGGTAGAAAAGGCTAACAATCCCATTGCAATTACCCATAAGTTGTAAGAAATCATAATTGGGAGCTTTTATCTCTAGAGATTCATTAATGAAAGACTTTATCTCTAAATTAGGGACCAAAACGTTCAAAGATTCATCATCAACATGGAGGGATAATAAGGTTTTACCAGGCTCATCCTCATCGAGAAAGCGTTTGATAAGCACAAACTCATCATCTCTAGTTAGTCCGAACTTGAGATGCATATCAATAAAAGGAAGGCTTGTGAGTAATGAAAACCAAGATTTCAAAACACACTTGAATCGGAGCAAAGATTTCACCGGTAATCGAAGAAAGATTCCTGTAAGAGCGGCTTTGGGGAGATTCACCATACTGGCCATCTTTATTGATTGCCTAGAGTTTAGAGCAATTTGGATCAAATGTCTTCTAAGGAAGGTTGGTGTCCCTTTGTAATGTGGCTTGTTTTTATAGAAATTAATACTCCTTTCTTACAAGATATATTCTCTCCCCGTATTAATTGTTCTTTCCCTCTCATTTATCGCGGTGTAAATAAATACTACTTTGTTTCCTTCCTATGTTCACATTTCTAAAAAAACTTTTTGAAACGGAACAAATATCTTTTAAGAAAGGAAATTATGTTATAGACCCAATTCATGTCCTCGTATCATAGACTATGTAGTCTGTATTAAGTGACATCGCCACATGGTCCATGTGATGATAATCTTCCTAATGTAGTCCACATGGTCTGTATTAAACGACCTATAACCATATGGACTATCTGGCGATGTGACTTAATACAAGTCACACGATCCATGAGTGGAGATGGATTCGGTGCATAACATAATTTTCCTTTAAGAAATGTATACTTGTTTTGACACCATGAATAGGATGCACAAAACAAGACTAAATTCCATATTACAATGGGTAAGAATTGCATAAAGTATGTGGTCTGCAGTACAGGAGGTTGTTGCTACCAAAAATTTTGGGGATGGAAAAATGCATTCCATATTTTGCACGAGGATAATCCATACCAGTCCAAGTTAGAATAGCAATTTTGATTAGGGTATAAAGACATTTTACTTTTGTTAGAATTTAATCTATTTAAGAAAAACAATTCTATTGGCGGTGTACCCCTTTTTATCTCATATATATATATATATATATATAGTATAAAAATATGTAGTTTTCAACAAAGGCTGGTTTATAAGATAGATTTTTCCCAGAAAAAAGAAAAGGTTCTAATTAAAAATAGTTCAATCAGAATCATAGCTTTTCTAAGTGATATTAGGAAGATGCTAGCAAACACACTACATTCGAAAGATTTGCCTGCAAGGAATAAGTTAAACCTAAGAGAATGATCGAATTAATGACGATATCTTTTCAATGGATTTAATCTCCTAATATTTCAGTGAGAAATAGTTTAAAAAAAAGAAAAAAAGAAAGCTTTAAAAGTATTACGCATACCTGAATTGAGCACTAGCAAGTAGATTAAACTATGAAAATAATAAACAAGTTGTCTTACCGAGAATAATATTAACAGTATTGTAATCATGAATCCAAGCTATCTTAGTCTAAAGAAAACAACAAAAATCGATGGTTCAAGAGTACTAATTTTTTAAACTAATAATCAGCCTAAAATAATGTAACTTTCACAACAAAGATTATATACGACAGGTATCAGGCGCATAAGTTAACTAGTTAACGAATATATTAATTTAGTGTTTTATTAATCTCAAGTATATTATTTTTAATTGAGAGGCATCTGAAATTGTGAAATAGTCTTATAAACAAACTGACTATATATCTATGTTAATTTTAATTTATAAAATAAGGTATGTGTTTACATGTTAAGTTCATTTTTACATACACCCTGTACAAGTTAAACTCCCAACCTTTCAGTTGGGAGACCTCAACAATCTTGTCACTCAAACAATACCTCAGGAGCACTAATTAAGATGAATAGATAACTTATGAATCACTGCACTTAAATTTGCATATATTGTGCTCTCTTAATTGCACGATTTATGCATTTATTAATTTTTTTAGGATTAAATCTAGGAAATCACATATGAACTTAAGGAATTTTATCAATTAGAGGCTTGAGCTTTTTACTGTGACAGTATTACCTCACTTAATTTTCAATTGGACAATTAAGAATTTGTTAACATAAAAACACTCCTAAAAGTTTGAAACTATTATCAATTAAGTAAAATAACTTTATATCTATATAATTGATTACTTAGTTTATATATTTATATTTCTTTTATAATAATCATAGTGCTCTATATTATTGACAGTTGAACCTTTCACAAAAAGCTAAACACATCGAGATTGATTGGTATTTAATCAAAGAAAAGTATCAATCCGACTTGCGGAAACGATTTCCTATTTCTTCTTAACTCTAACATTATATGCTTATAAAGCCCCTTTCTTATCCTTGATTTCCTTTCTTCTAGCTTCGGGTTTTTTCTAGGTTGGGCCCAGAAAAAATTATTGGGTACTAAAGTGGCTCAAAAAAATTTTTTTTTTTGGTCCGACTCTGGCCATAACGCACAATGGTTGTGCGTTATTTACATTTTAACCATTTCATCGCAAGTTATTTGAAGAAGTAATACTAAAGAAACTGTAAAAATTTAGAGCAATGATGTAGTAATTAGAAGAAATTGAAAGAAAAATTTCAATAATATAAACATGTTTTATTACAACTATTTCAAGAAAATGTCAAACTTATACATTGCTCGGTCCGGGATTATTACAATTTTTCCTATTATGTTCCGGCATGAAACATCTACCACATCTTGGAGGAGAATCCGGATTTCTATAATCCATTATCCCCTGAAATCGCTTGCCCTGTTTCCTATCCCGTTCCTTTTTCATGTTTGGAGGATAGAATGTCAAATTAAAAGGAACATCCCTCCAAAAGTTCTTACTCAAGACCGGATGAAA
This sequence comes from Catharanthus roseus, assembly GCA_028651295.1. NCBI lineage: Eukaryota > Viridiplantae > Streptophyta > Magnoliopsida > Gentianales > Apocynaceae > Catharanthus > Catharanthus roseus. The sequence goes on along the minus strand of JAPQWS010000107.1, from coordinate 1,981,577 downwards.
ATTCGCTTAGTAAGTTCTTTTTTACGTTTGTCGCGAATATATCTCTGGCACATAAGTATCTGTTCTTGACCCATTTTCTTTACACACTACAAGAACATGAGAACAAAGTAATGTATAAGTTTGCCATTTTCCACAATTATATGATTTATTATTTAGCCACAATGTATAGACGTTATTGCACATACCAAAAACCCAGATTGGAGAACTGACCATGTATATTCCCTGTCGCGGATTGTAAGTTGTAACTTTGTGTTCTCTTGATTTCATCTCAATCCTCAAGAACTTGTCAAAAATTCGAGTTGGAAATGGATGCATACAATTTTCAGCCTCTTCACTGTACTGGTGAAAGTACTTAATCAGTTTGTTGAATATTAGTTCAACCAGGGCTTTTAAAGGTAGAACCCTAGCTTTCTTCAACACACTGTTAAGTGCTTCAGAAATGTTGGTTGTCATGATACCGTGTCTGTGACTACCATCATGCAACATTGTCTACTTCTCTGGGTCCAACTTCATCAAGTAAATGTAAGCATCAACATTTCTTTCTTGAATCTCTTTAATACACGGTCAAATTTCCATTATTTTGTTTCTTGAATCAAGCTTTTTAGGTTTGTATTTTTAAAAGTCTTATTGAAATTTGCTCGAATGTGGCGTAAGCAAAACCGGTGAACTGCAAATGGTGGTTGCCACAAAGGTTGACTTTGAATAGCAAAGAAAATACCTTTGTGGCGATCAGAAATGAGTCATACGTGGCGATCTTTAACTACGTATTCTCGCAAGTTTTTAAGGAACCAATTCCAACTCTCGGAGGATTCCTTATTAACAATTGCAAAAGCAAGTGAGAACAAGTGATTATTTGCATCCCAAGTACTTGCAATTAACAGCACGCCCTTGTATAGTCCCCTTAAGTGTGTTCCATCCACAGAAATCACCGGCCGGTAATATGGAAATCCGTCTATACATGGCGAGAAACAACAGAAAACAAATTTGAAAACATAATCAGGAGGACTGCTTGTCCTATGATGCAAAAATTCGTATACAGTCCCCAGTTTTATATCCTGTACAGCTTGTAAGTATTTAGGTAGAATACTGAAGGTTGTATCCCAGCTACCAAAAACCCTCTCGATGGCAAATTTTCAAGCATACCATGCCCGCTTGTAAGTAGAACCAGTTTGAAACAATACCTGCACTTCTTGAATGATGTTCGAAACAGGTATCTTAGGATCGTTGGCAACTAGGTGTGATATAGACATTGATATAAATTTTGAAGACAAGTTTCTGTGTTTGGTTTGTTCAATCTGTACAAGGCATGTGTGTTCCTTGACGAATCTGGTTATTTCCCACCAATTGTGCGTGGCTTTCTTTTTTATATGGATGTACCATGAACAGTAATTATCGTCACTGTGATGGTAACATCTTGCGGTCCATGTATCAATCTTACTTGTCAAAACTTGGTACTCACGCCCCACACTGACAGAGTACTTATGAACCGCACTTACTGCCTACACTTTGTCAACGAATCTCGTGCCTAACTGTATGTCAGTCATGGAGTCGATCCAATCAAGTAATCAGACGGTTCCAGATTCTATAAGGTCATCTATAGGAGAACCCGAGTCCATATCTAGGAATGCTCCAGAATGTGTGTAGTCATACCTAGTGTTGCTGAACCATTGGCTGCTCTCCCATTGTTGCACTATGTTTTCGGTGACCGGGTTGACAGGATTTTCAGGATTTAGGGGAGGATGGCACTCTCCTTCTTCAGGGTCATTGTCATCAACTGATTCAGATTGACTAGAAACGGCATCATCTCCGTCTGACCCGTCAACCTCATCGTCATTATTGTTTACAATACTGTACAACATAGACGGTTCATCAGAAACTATCTGTGTTACGGCCGTAATATGTTCGGGAAAAGTTGTTGTATTTCTGTCGTGTGTACTTGGAATATTTTGTTGTTCGATAGATTCGAATTCAACAAGAATATGTATCCCTTCCTTCGATAGGTCGGCCAAAATAGTCCATAAATACCGCATTTCTTCATCATTGTTCATGCTATATAAATTAAAGTAAAAAATACAATGCACCTCATAGTACGAAGGCACCCTCATCATTATTCGAACATTCCAGATATTGGGATCCATATCTCGATATTTCAATATTTTCGTTACCAGTTCTGTATGTGATATAAATCAGTTCATTGGCAATGTCCAAGTTTTTCGAACTGTTCCAGTAAAATAGGGACCGTAGGCATCCCTTGCAAATTCAAAATCCCAAAATAGCATTAATCTAACATGGTTGATTGCTTCCATTTCAAAATGATTCAACTGTAAGTATTTAGGGGGATGAAAACTGAAGATGCTAGGAACTTCGGGAATTGAAAAAAGAATGAGTGGATTTTGCTGTTTTGAAGATGTAGAGAATAATGAATGAACATATGTATTTATAGACTTTCAATATCACTGAAGGCCGAGAGTAAGTTGAAATGGGACGAGGGAAAAATAATTGGTGGGATGAATTATTGTTCTTCCATCAGCTGGGTTCACGGGAAGCATGAAATTATTGTCGTTTGAGTTACTGTTGAAGATGAAATCATTGTTCTTGGAAGAGCTGGTGTCGATGGATTATTGAAGATAACGCGCAATGGTTGTGCGTCATGACCAAGCATAACGCATGATGGTTGTGCGTTATCTTCAGGATAATGCACAACCGTTGTGCGTTATCAGCAATTTTTTTTTCGGGACTGCGTTTTTTCTTTACACGTTTACCTTTATTTTTTTTATTTTTTTCATCAAAGTTTTTCCTTTTACACATTTACCCCTTTTTTATTATTTTTTTTATTTTTTTTCAATCAAACTTTTTCCTTTTACACATTTTCCATCAAATTAAAAATGCTATTTTTATACCGGAGAATTTGAAATTTTGAATTTTTACCTATAACAAAATAAGAATATAATAAAGATACCTAAACCAAATAAATCAATAATATAAACATCGGCTGAATACTTTGTAATTTATTTTAAATTACATATAACTGTCAATGAAAAATAGAAAAATAATAATTACAGCTAAGGCCAGTTGGATGGTGTGAACCGCTCAGTCTTCTTACCAACACGATGCCCGAAGCCGAAATGCTGAACACCGTCCATGTCCTCCTCTCGCTCCTCTTCGTCAGACGAAGATGCCTGCGATATAGGCTAATGCAGCATAGATGAACCGAATGTGCCCGGTGGAGGAGGTGCCCTAAACTCGAAAAACCCGTAGGATGTAGAATATGGTGATTGAAATGAGGCAAATCCTAAACTGGGCGCAGGAGGCAACTGCGACGTCCCGGATCCACTAGGAAATGATTGGGAAGCTGGCATCAAACCCAAACTAAAAGATGGCATATCTAAGTTCGGGCTGTCAAATGGGTCGACAGTCGATTGACCACTACCAGATCCCTCACCCCTCTCAACCACTACATGGCCGGGGTCGACATGTTCGTGCCTTTCTGAAGCAGGAGGTACAGGAGGGCGTCCACCTCCTGCTCCACGCCCAGGATGTCTCTGAGCACCCCTCTTAACTCCACGAGCGCCTCGATCCGGTACGTGCTCACAAGAATGACGTTGCAACGGCTGCACAAGGAATGTCTGCTGGATATTGTGTTGCGAAAGAGTGCATCCCAAAGTACCACCGATAGAGACCATACACCTTCGGATAATCGTCTGTACTTTCTTCATAACCACGGCCATCTGTAAAGGAGATGAAGGCGGCTCCCGAATCACCACTGAAGCCATATCATCCACCTCCTGCAATATAGAACTCTAACAAAAAAAAAATCAACATAAATAAATAAATAAATTAAAATGTTAGAAATCAACATAAATAACTTAAACGGGTAAGAAAACCCTTAAAAAGATATATATTTATTTGGAGAACTTACCATCATCCATCTATCCACACCGGTAGGCTGATATCCATGCGCATGGGTATCACGGTTAGCTAGATTGCCGATGTAAACCCGTGTGATACCCCTATACCATCTGATGTACTCATCGCTGGGGTAATACAATGACTCGATAGCTACAGCAGGACCATCCCTAACATGAAGTCGCCACTCGTATCAGGCATCGAGATGAATAGCATGTTGGGTCCCCCAAAATGTGTTATCATTCCCTCTCAGCTGGATCTGGTGCAGGTCTAGACGGAACCATCTGAGCCCGTCCGAACTGGCATCACACGCCCAGGATAGTGGTACTCTACTATCTCGTAACATATGAGTGGGACCTCTGCCCGCCACAAGTCAGATGGAACCAGAGGACGGTCATAATAAGGGAGCCATATAAACTGTCATGTCAAAATTCAAAATCAATAAAAATGTAAGTAAATAAAAAAAACTCAATTAATTACAAATAATACAAGCTATTTAAAAGCGAACATGATCAGATGGCATAAAATCTAGCTGGTCCCTGTACGTAACCAGAGTGTGCGTACGCAGCTGGCTACAGTCAAATGGTGTGCACCATATTGCGCCAAGAGGAGCAAGAGGGTCGGCCTGAATCTCCGTCATCAGCTGAGGCCGCAATGCAGGTATACGCTACCACGCCCAAATCTGAACTAACACTAACGCCCCCCAATCTGTCGTGCACCTCCCAAAGCCGCCGTGCACAACTGCCTATACAAAAAACCAAGAGCGCAGCTACCCCAACTGTATGTCCTAATAACATCAAAATCCTCTAATAAACTGAGGTAGCGCACGTGAACCAAATTCTCGGAGAATTCGGGAAGCATGTGTCCGCCAATGAGTAAGAAAATAAATTCGCGAGCGCGCAGGATTAGATCATCATCGGTCTCTGAACCGGTGAACGCTCTCAGGATCCATGCTTCCAATGGTTCCTTCTTCAACTTGTATCCAGAATGTGTGAGTCTCCGGTCTCCACCGCCCAACCAATGATGTGATAAGTGCGTGGTCCAACCCAATGTAACCACACCTAAAGACTCCCCCCAACCCATTTCTGTCAATAATCTAAACCAATCTACAGGGAGCCGTACTGTAGCACTGGAATAGGTTGCGCCCAAAACACCTACACTGAAGATCAGTATAACACGTCTCGTGATCCTCACTCCAGATCAAACCGGATCTGTGCTCGTGCTGTCTGGATAAGACATCAGGGACAATGGGCCCCAGATGCATGTGTGCTGGCACTTCTTCCATCTACATTAATTATAGTTTCAGATACTGTCAATATCTATATGTTATAATTAAAAATTTGTAAATAAATTCTAATTCCAAACTCTTTAAGGTGTGTTCTTTATGGTATACTGCATTTTAGGGTTTTAGGTTTGAATGATTTTTCGCATATAAAAATATAGGGTTTTTAGGGTTTTCAAAGTTTTTAATGTTTTATAATTTATAGTTAATCATCAAGAATATTAAGATTTAACTGTTATTATGTTTAACGGTTATAAAGTTTATAGTTTTGCGTTTTAATGTTTCTAAATATCATTTTTAGTGTTAACAGGGATGCAAAATTTATGGATGTTTAAACAAATAAGATTTTAAAGTTTTTAAGGTTTACTGTTACGTACTTTACATGTTTTATCGAATAAATGTTTAAAATATTCAGATTTTCGTTTTTTTAAGTGTTCGCTATTAAAAAGTTTACAGTTTCATTTTATATTTTGTAAAATATTAAGATTTCACTCTAACGGTTTTAAAGTTTAAATTATAGCATTAATTTCTAACTATTAATTTCCAAGTATCGGTTCTACTATTAAAAAAAAAAGTTAAAATTACCGAATTACAGGTTCCTATATTTACTAACATGCAAAATAATTATCTAAATAATTAAAAATATTTTCAAATAATCATAAAGCAAGGTAAGAAATTAAACCGAATTATCTAAATAAATTCATGAAAATAAAACCCTAAACCATAATATCATTTTTTAAATGCAAAAAAAAAAAAATTATATACATAACATTATCAAATTTGTACAAATTTATTAATAACTACAATTTTAAACATAAATCCAAATCTCACTTTCACCAAAAAAGAAAATTAACGTAAAATTTTGGATTTTAATACTAGATTTTTAAGTTTTCTATTATTTAAATTTTACAATTTTTAGGTTACAAAAAAAAATTTTCATATTTTCTACTGTTTAAAAAAATTAAAAATACTGAATCACAGATTCCCATATTTACTAATATGCAAATTAATTATCTAAATAATTAAAAATATTTTCTAATAATCATAAAGTAAGAAATTAAACCTAATTATCCAAATAAATTCATGAAAAAAATCCTAAACCCTAATATCACTTTTTAAATGCAAAAAACAATTACATACATAAAATTATCAAATTTGTACAAATTTATTAATAACTAAAATTTTAAACAAAAATACAAACCCCACTTTCAACAAAAAAAAGAAAGTTAATGTAAAATTTTGGATTTTAATAATACATTTTTAAGTTTTGTGTTATTTAAATTTTAGAATTTTTAAGTTACAATAAAAAGTTTTCATATTTTCTACTATTTAAAAAACAGTTAAAAATATCGAATTACAGGTTCCCATATTTTCTACTCAATGATTTATACGGAATATGCAAAATAATTATCTAAATAATTAAAAAAAATATTTCTAATAATCATAAAGTAAGGTAAGAAATTAAACATAATTATCCAAATAAATTCATGAAAATAATACATCACCCTAATATCACTTTTTAAATTCAAAAAAAATTATATACATAAAATTATCAAATTTGTACAAATTTATTCATAACAACCATTTTAAACATAAATCTAAAACCCAATTCCACATAAAATAAATTATTTCAAATTAATAAATAAAATTCATAAAAAAGAATAACAAACAACAAATAACGAAATAATTACACTTAATACATAATACATAAAAAAATTTTAAATAACTAAAAACTTACCAAAATTTTAAAATACGGCTCTAGTCTACCGTTTTCCACTCCAAATCTTTAATAACCTTCGTACTCCAAAGAAAGTCCCGAAGATTAACTAATTTTTAACTGTAAATTTCAAAATAAAATACACATTTATTAGAAGAAGAGAAGTCAAAGCATAATAATAAGAAGTAAAAAAATAAAAGGAAGAGTAAAATAATTTACCTAGCAGTTGGCGGAAGCAGCGGCAAAAATATTTCTAAATGAGAAGGATAAAAAAGGGAAGAAGAATGAGATGGAGAAGCTGAAAAAATGAAGAAGAATGAAGGAGAAAAGAGAGAGAAAGGTTGCTGGAAAAAAATACATTAAGAAGAAATAAGGGGGAAGAATGGGGGAAGAATAAATAGGCTGAAAAAAAATAAAAGGGGACGAAGGGGGCGGCGGCTAGGGTTGTTAGGGTTTTTTTTTATACGGTGATAACGCACAGTCACTGTGCCTGTGCGTTATCAAGCTTAATAACGCACACTTATCAAGCTTAATAACGCATAATGGCTGTGCGTTATTAAGCTTGATAACACACAGTCATTATGCGTTATCTACAGATCAGCCAGATAGGATCCACGTCAGTTTTTTATGCAATTAGGGTGGTTGACGCGGCTTAATCCGCGTGATTAGGGATAATGCACAACGATTGTGCGTTATCATCTGGGATAATGCACAATCACTGTGCGTTATGACCAGAGTCGGACAAAAAAAAAATTTGGGCCACTTTAGTACCCAATAATTTTTTCTGGGCCCAACCCAGAAAAAAAACCTCTAGCTTCTCTTGGTTTGTGGTCCTTATTTTTAGCCGGATTGAGAGGCGTGGTGAGATTCATAGTTCATCACCAGCTAATCTTATTCGCAATCAAGAAGGAGATCATGAATTGAAGAAGAAAAAAGAAAGAATTAAGAGCGAGAAAAAGAAAAAAGAAAGAAATTTTTTACAAATGTGTATGGTGTTGTTTAGCGTGATATGACACTGTTTCGTGAAAGGAGGACTGAATGCAATAACGTAGTTTTGATAAAGAAGAAGAAAGTTTATGTGGCAACAATTTTAACAAATTTTTACTTCCTTCATCTTCTTGATTTTTGTCGGCTTCTGCCCTTTTATTTCATTCCTCAGCTTTGTTTTACTTACAATTTTAGATCTCAATTGTAATCTATGCATATAAGATTGCTAAACTGCACATAGTAACTATGCTCTTATAAAAAAAGGGTTGCCTTTTCATATACTTTCTTTCATTTTGTGCTTTTAATGGTTCGGCTATGTTTACACCTATAACTTAATTATCTAATATACCCCTATGTCTTAACACTCTCTATAAGCATGTTTCCCCCTCTGAAACTCCTACTGTGTGTTTTCTTTTCTGCTTTTGCACCCACAATCGTTCAATGAACTATCCTCTTTCAAATCTTCTACCAAAGTTACACACAATCTAGAGAGCTCTTGATTTCTTGCTGAAGCTATTCCTTAATTTCCTCTCTTCAAGCTTTCTTCCATTTAGTTCCTGAAGTTTTTCTCTGTTTTAGTGTAACTTGTGATTTATTGAGAATTGTTTTTTAATCAAATATTGAAGATGTTACATATGAATTCTCGCTCCTATTACATTCTTTTAAAAGAAAATTATTTACTCATTCTATACCTATTTCATATTGCAAAGAGGTGATTGGATAATGAAAAGTAGCAAATTTTCTAAGGGTGAGTATATTTTCTCCTTAGTTTTCTTTATAGGTGTTTTTTAATTCTCCATTACAAAATTCTTTAGAGTTAAATTCATGTTTGCATGTCTTCATATTCTAGTTGTTCGAGATGCCAAAGAGGAAATTAGATGAATGGTCGGTTCTTGAACTAAAAGGTGAAATGGGATAAAAAAAAGGTTGCATCTTTTCTAAGGTGAGTCTGTTGTTTTCCCTAGTTTTGATCGGCTGTTTGTGCAAGTAAATCAATTTATATGCAGTAGAATAAAATATAGACTGATTTCATGCCAGACACATTTTGTAATTTATGAATAATATGAGCAAAGGAATAGCTATGTTACCTCTCTAGCAGATTTATAGCAACCAATAACCAAGGTGATTCCAATCACGAGTTGCACAAATGTCGGGCCTCTAACGATATCCACAAAAGCAATTCTTGGATCAACCACTACTTGATGATGGCTAGTTCCTCTAAACCGTAGAATTCCAATATAGACTAATATAGGCTGGAGTTTCTGAAATCCCAGCGGATTATGTTACTACTTAGTTTAGGACTAGTAGTTGAGGCTTATATAATTAATTATCTAATGGGTTTTGGTCAAAGACCTAACAACCTAATAGCGTATTTAATAAGATATCGCTCTTATGTGTGTTAATTTTTTATTCTTAAACATGCACTTTGATTCTTATGCGTGTTACGGTTGATAGTCTGGACTTTCTTTCCAAAACTAGCATATTGTGTTGGATAGGATGGTGGTCCCTCCAACACCCCTGTAGCCATGTCATCTACCTCTTGCAGCATGGATATCTAAAAAAAATTAGTTAGATTCCAGTCATAAAGAAATGCATAAAAAATAAATAAATATTTTTTCCCGTCATCCGTCTGCCGACCCTAGTAGACTGGTATCTAATAGTTCGAATATCACGACATGCTGGATTACCAATGTAGACTCGCGTGATATCCCGATACCATCGAATGTAATCATCTCGTGGTGATGATAAATCCTCAACAAATAAATAAGGGCATCCCTAATATGCTATCTCCACTGATGCCAGACCTCCACATGACTAGCATGCTGCTTCGCCCAATATGTGTGATCATTCCCTGTATAGGCTGATATAGGCTGATCACGTCCAAACTATCGCATCACGCGCCCGAGATGGTGATATTCCACTATCTCGTAACATATGAGTGGCACCTCTGCCCACCACAAGTCAGATGGAACTAGAGCACAGTCAAGATAGGGTAGCCATACAGACTATTCAGCAAATTAAAATGTTTAAATAACAATCATGTAAAAAATTATAATAAGAAAGTAAATCAAATTATTTTAAAGTCAAACCTGATCAGATGGCATAAAATCTAACTGATCTCTATATGTAAGCAGGACGTGCATAGGCAGCTGGTTGAGATCAAATAATGTGCACCACGTAGCACCAAGTGGAGCAAGAGGGTCTGGCTGAACATGCCGATGTAGCTGAGGACGCAATACAGAAATACGCGACCAAGCCAAATCTAAAGTAGGACTATGGCTCCCCCTATATGTCGTGTACCTCCTAAAACTGTCGTGCACAGATGCCTATATGAAAACCCTAATACACAACTACCCCAACTGTAAGTATTGATGACATCAAAATCCTCCAACAAAATAATGTACCGAGCGTAAATCAAGCTGCCCGAGAAATCAAGCAGCATATGACCTCCAAGAAGTAAGAAAATAAATCTACGAGCATGTAAGATAAGATCATCGTCACTTTCTTATCCGGTGAACTCTTTCAAGATCCAAGCCTCTAGAGGTTCCTTCTAAACCTTGTATCTGGAAAAGTGAGTAATGGACAGCCGCACCCTAATAAGTCTCTCAATCATCTCAGTCCAATACTGTTTTTGATGTACACTCCAACTGGGACTTGTAACTAGGGGTGTAAACGGGTCCAAATCCTCTAGGTACTCCCGAACCCTTATAGTAAAACATGGACCTAGACCCAGATTCAGACCCTCTGGGTATAAAATTTATGGACCCAGACCCGACCCTTCAGGGTCTAGGGTAGGGTCTAGGTATACCGTACCAGTATGACATTTTTCTTTTTTTTTTTTTCCTGTTAAACGAATATATATATATATATATGTAAAACAATGTATAACCCTAAAATAAAAACTGTAACATGATTAATATAATTTCCTCAGCATCTCTTTCATCAAATACAATCATTTAACATGTCTAATTCAAATGATTAAAAGTTCAAGTACACACAAAATCCTCACAGTACATTAATCCAATAAAAACAAAAGTCCTAATTCAATAAAATATATTATTTGGAGACCGCTTATTCCTATTTGTCTTCTATATAAATGTATAAATTATGTATTAATAAAAAATATAAAAATAATATAATAAATATAAATATATATATTATTATTTTATTATAATGGGTACACGGGTATATGGGTATGGGTATCATCATACCCTGCCCAAACCCATTTACTAGAATCTATAAACGTACGGGTCCGCGGGTATAAAATTTTAACCTTACCTGCTATAAACGTGTATAGACCCGGACAGGTACGGGTAAGACCCGCCCCATTTATAGCCTACCTGTAATAGGCAACCCCTCTATCTGTAAACCCCATAACAGGTGCACATCTTGTAGAGTGACTGTCACCTCACTACAAGTCATGTGCAATGTGTGAGTCGCAGGTCTCCAACGCTCAACTAACCAGTAATAAGTGCGTGGTCGAGACCAATGTAACCACATCTAAAAACTCCCCCTAAACTTGTCCTGTCAATAATATCAACCAACCTACGAGGAGCTATATTATAGGCATGAAATAGATTATGACCGAAACATCTACACTAAAGATCAGTAATACACATCTCATGATCCCCACTCCATATCAACCCAGACCTATGTTCATGCTACCTCGTCAATACATCAGGGACAATGGGACCCGGATGCACATGTGCTGGGACTTCTTCCATCTACATTATATCACAATGTTTTAGGGTTTCTTATGTACAATGATATACACCTTTTAAATTTATCAATAAGGGTTTAGAATTAAAAGTAGAATATTTACAGTAAAGTATTATTGCACACTTTTTAAGGTGTAGGGTTTAGGGTTTTGAAGGTTCAATGTTACAGATTTAGGGTTTTAAGGTTTTTTGTTATACAATTTCTAAATTTAAATGTTTACGGGTTTATGGTTTATGGTTTTAAATTTTCAGTAAAGTATTATTCCAAACTTTCTAAAGTTTATTGTTTATGGTTTTAGAATTTTAGGATTTACGATTTTAGGGTTGTAGGGTTTCATCATATACGGTTTTAGGGTTTTAGGGTTTCAATGTTAGGGTTTTAGGTTTTCCATGTTAGGGTTTTAGGGTTAGCTAGCTCCTGGTCCTATCAAACCAATCACTTCATACCTGGCCTGAAGGAAGGAATGAATCAAGGGAAGAAGGCTAAACTCGCTAGGATAGTTCAAGCCTATTTGATTTTTGTAAATGTAAAGACAGCTTGCTTTCTAAAGTCGATAGACTGATAAGGCTTTCTATTCTTTTCAAGAGCTATAGTCACTCGCCCATCCGGGAGCATACTATAGCAAAAAGAGATCCTCAAAGGCCGTTGAAACGAAGAAAGAAAAAATCACTTCTTTACGGTTATACACTTTCTAAATTTAAATCCTCACGGGTTTAGAAATTCAAAGAAAATGTTTAAAGTAAAGTATTATTATACAATTTCTAAGGTCTATGGTTTAGCGTTTTAGGGTTTAGGCTAAGAATGTTTAGAGTCTTAGCCGTCTAGGGTTTAGTGTTTAATAGATAAAGTTAGGGTTTAGGGTGTACAGTTTACGGGTGAAATATTAGGGTTTTAGGGTTTTAGATATTCGCATTATACACTTTACAAATTTAATTCTTTATAGGTTTACGGTTTAGAGTAAAATATGTATGAAATGAAGTATTATTACGCACTTTGTAAGTTTTGTAGTTTAGGGTTTTATGGCGTTAGGGTTTTAAGATTTAGGTTTCAAAGTTAGGGTTTAGGGTTGATTATATTCTCTCTTTTTTTGTAATAAAAAAAAGCTGAAATAAATTTAAATGCTAAAAATATAAAATTATATAAATGATAACAATTCCAAAAGTATATATAATTAACGGAACAATATAAACATGTTAAAAAGTTTCATAAAAAATAAACAATCACGGTTTATGACAAAAACAAAATAAACTATATAACTTATATCAAGTCACCCATTTCATCAAATCACATTTCCAATAGAAAACACAATTAGATTAACAAAATGATCAAACATGCACAAATTTATCAATAACAAGAAGTTTAACATAATCATAAAACCCACATATAAAAAAATAAATTATAAAAGATTGAGAAATAATCTAAATAAAATTCATAAAAATAATTCACAAAACACAATAAACAACAATTTTCATATAAAGAATAATAAAAATTAACACATAATGTACAAAAAATCTAAAACAATTATAGACATAAGAAATTTATCAAAAATTTGAATGAATTGAAATCAACGCTATTTGGTGGAGCTTTCTCTACTATTCTCCACTCCAAAACTCTAAAAACCTTCATACTCCAAGGAAGGTGCCGACGACCCAAACTGTACATGATAACGCATTCTTGTTGTGCGTTACCAGTCATGATAACCCACACGCATTGTGCATTATTCTCCACCTCAACTCCCCGTGCTGCCACGTAACTAAATAAGATTATTCATTAGATTTAATTAAGGATTACGAATAACGCACATGGATTGTGCATTATCATCAAGAATAATGCACAATCTATATGCATTATGGCCCGTTTAAGAATTAAAAAAAATATTGACCTCTTTAGTGAAATTTTTTAAAAAACTGGCCAAAGTTGGGAAAAAACCATATTCTTGCTACCATATGACATAGACATGAGTGTCTGTACCACTTTATAAAACACTCTATGTACGACCTTCTTTTATAATATATTTCTCTTTACGATAATCCTTTAGGATTTATTTTTTTATTTATTAGGTTTTTTATTGAAATATATCAATTAGAAAGTAGTAAAAGAGTGGTACATAAAGTAGTATGGGAGATTCGAGAATAATTTGAGAATAATTTCGAAAATAGAAGGAAGGAGAAGAACAGGCAGAGAAGACGAGGAAGAGAATAAGAGAAAGAGGAAAGGAGGAGGAGCAGCACGGCGGAAATGTAGAAAAAAAAAGAGCAGTGGCGGTCAGGAAGGAAGAAAAAACGCACAGAAAAATTGCAGTTGTGGCTAGGGTACATGTTTTCTCATAACATGATAACGCACACAGCGTGTGCATTATCTGTCATGATAACGCATTCTTGTTGTCCGTTACCAGTCATGATAACCCACACGCATTGTGCGTTATTCTCCACCTCAACTCCCCGTGCTGCCACGTCACTAAACAAGATTATTCATCAGATTTAATTGAGGATTACGAATAACGCACATGGATTGTGCATTATCATCAAGAATAACGCACAATCTAAGAATAAAAAAAAATATTGACCTCTTTAGTGAAATTTTTAAAAAAATTGGCCAAAGTTGGGAAAAAACCATATTCTTGCTACCATATGACATAGACATGAGTGTCTGTACCACTTTATAAACCACTCTATGTACGACCTTCTTTTTATAATATATTTCTCTTTACGATAATCCTTTAGGATTTATATTTTTATTTATTAGGTTTTTTGTTAAAATATATCAATTAGAAAGTAGTAAAAGAGTGGTACATAAAGTAGTATGGAAGATTCGAGCTCTATGTCAACCAAGGAAGATTATTCTTCCAGTTTTTTTCTTTTTTTGGGAAAGACTGTTTATAGTTCTTATTATATGTGAAATTTTCAAATACAAATACAAGTTATAGAGGGAGATAGATACAGAGGAAAAGGGAGACAAAAAGAAAAAAGGAATTTTTCATTTTTTTTAATCTTCTTTGTTGTTGTTGTTGTTATTATTATTATTATTATTTTTTTATTATTATTATTTTGGTGAGAACCAGCATTAGCATGCGCAACACTTTCTCAAGAAAGAACATTTTTATAACAAACATCTCATCAACCCACAAACTTCTTATCAATATGTTAAGTTTTTTCAAATTCTTCCTAATAATTATTTTTCTTTAATAGTGACTATAAATTATCATGGGTAAGCTGGTGGCCAGCAAAGGTTTACAAATATCATCAAAGCTAATAATGCTATACGATAAAAAGGAGGACCACCGGCGCCCACATTCTCAAGAATATTTTTGCACACTTTGCTAGAAAACTGGCTATAAAATCATAAATTGCTTTCAGCTAGTAGGGTATCCAGACTGGTGGACCAAACAAGCTGCAGCAAACGCCGGCGGCCGAGGAATGCAGCTTGGTCACGGTGGCAGAGGACAACCGGCGCAAGGCGGATGTGGCAAGCTCCATGGACAACCTCTTTCTGGTCGGATGGAAGCCGGGAACACGCCAAGAGGAAGAAGGGCGAACGCCTGGGCTAACATAGCAACTAGCCGGCGCGGAAGAAGGAGCTCCAGCAGTGGCAATCTCGCTGGAGAAGAAGTCAACCATGGGCTCGGGCCGCTCGGGCCGAACGACAGCAGCAACGGGCCGAACCTTCCTTTTTTTACAACTGACCAATGGTCAAAGCTGTTGACTGCCATAAATAATTCAAATACACCTCAATCCGAAAAATTATCTGGTATGAAAATTTTATGGATTTTGGATTCAGGATGTTCTCATCATATGACTGGGAGAAAAGATTTTTTAATCAATTTAAATAATGTCTACCCATATACTATTGGTCTACCTAACGGAGCTACGACAGTTGCTCTACAAGAAGGAACGGTCTCCTTAACTCCTAGACTCAAACTCCTAAATGTGCTTTTAATTCCCGAACTTAAATGCAACCTAATTTTTTTATCTGAATTGGCCCGAGACTCACGGTGTTTTATTACCCTTTCTGACAATTTTTGTGTTATATAGGACCGTATCTCGATGAGACCAATTGGAGTGGGTAAGCAGAGGGATGGGATTTTCTTCTACAAGCCTATGGAATTGACAGCATTGCCCGCTTTCTCCAGCACACTCCTTGATTCCAGCACATTATGGCACATAAGGTTGGGATACCCTTCGGATTTTGTGGTGAATAATTTTTTAGGTATTGCTAGAACTCTAGAATTGGAACTACTCCTTGTAATATTTGTCTACAAGTTAAGCAGACTCGTGATTGTTTTTCTCTTAGTAGCAATAAAGCATCTGGAATTTTTTATCTAATTCATTGTGATTTATGGGGACCATACAAGACTGTATCAACTATAGGTGCCTCATATTTCCTTACTATCCTAGATGATTATTCTAGAGCTGTTTGGATATATTTAATTACTGAGAAAAGTGAAGCTGCATCTACTCTAAAAGATTACTTTGCCATGATCAAAAATCAATTTCACAAAACTATCAAGGTAGTATGAAGTGACAATAGAACAGAATTTAAATGTCTAAAATCGTACTTTTTAACCCATGGTATAGTGCATCAAACTACCATTGCCAGTACCCTACAACAAAATGGTAGAGTTGAACACAGGCATCAACATATTTTAAATGTTGCTCGGGCTTTGCGTTTTCAAACTAATTTGCCCATAAAATTTTGGGGAGAGTGCATACTTACAGCTGGATATCTTATCAATCGCACACAATCTGCAGTACTTCATGGAAAAACCCCTCATGAGTTGCTTTATAACAGAAAACCCTCCAACTCTCACATTAAAAACTTTGGATGTTTAGCATATGTACATGATCATGATCTCCCTAGAGATAAATTTCGAGCTCGAAGTAGAATATGTGTCTTCCTTGGATCCCCTTCACACGAAACGTTGGAAATTTTATGACTTAAAACGAAAAAAATTTATTGTGTCCAGAGATGTAATTTTTTATGAAACAAAGTTTCCCTATAAAGATTTGGAAACCTTGCAATGTACTCCCGATTTTACAAAATCTTACAATTTTGGAGAACAAATTTTGGGTTTACAAGACAAGGGCAGCAAATTCCTTCATGAAAATACCATACAAATAAAACCCTCTGCTCAACCCAAACTAACCAGCCCAGGAAAGGAAGGCCCAGCCGAGGAAGCGCAGCTCTATCAACCCAGCAACTTTGCTGCAGTATCCAATGCGGCCCAGCACATGCATCCGAACGCGCACAGCCCAGCCAACACTCTCCTTTCTGAAGACATGGCCCAGCGCCTTCTGTAGCCCAACCCAGGTGACCTCACTCTTCCTGTTGAAGGCACAGCCTGATCGGGATTTTTATAACAAAGTTTTAACCCAATACTTGCAAGTGCACAAGATCAAAGTAATATGAAAGTATTAGGGTATCGAACCACAGAGAAAGGCTTAACTACTTAAATTATTATCTTCCTAAATTAATTCTATAAAACGAAGAATCAAATTTTGTTATCTAAGAATTATTACTAAAATAATTAAAACTAATGAATAAAATAATTAAATTAAAGATAACAGGAGCTTAACCCAAGAAGATGATTTAGAACCTTGAATCCACCACTAACCTATATAACAATGATTTAATTCTATTTAGGAGAAAAGATTAAATATTTATGTGGTGATCTAGGCTACAAGCTTCGATTCACTAGAGAAATATATTGTGCTTAAATGCATGACATAATCCATCTAACCATTAGCATGACTTATTCATTCCTATGACATAAATCATCTAAAATTAGCATGAACTATTCAATTTTAAAACCCACAATATACTTGCAAAAATCACATATCTCTCATACCCAAGACTACAAGAATTAAGCATGGATAAAAAATATCAATTAACCCAAATAATTATTCTACAAGAACAATCACAAAGAATTAATCAAACCAATAACATCCCAAGATAGGCAATCACATAAATAATAGAATAAATCTCCCAAAAATAAAATAAACCAGAGTCACGTGGCTAGGGTTTCATCAAGATTCTAAAAATAAATTTAGTTCATGGCTAAAGGGAAAGAAATAACCAATTTCTTGGAGTAGATCATGGCTTTTTTCTTCGCTTGTAGCTGCTGTATTTTTCTGCTGTTGTGCTGGAATTTTCTGCTGCTGGAAAATTCTGCTGGCTGTATTTTTTTCTGCTCTCTTCTATTTATAGACAAAAGAGAAGCAAAATCCTAATCCTTAAAGGATTCAAATACTAAAGTTCTAATCCTTAAAGGATTCTATTAAAGTTTTAATCCTAATCCTTAAAGTATTCAAATACTGCAGCTTCCCTTTACCAAATTTAATATGGAATCTTTATTTTCCATTCTTTTTTTTTTAAATCTGCACAAAGATAAATAAAATAAATTAAATATAATAATTATGACTAATAAATAAATAAAATATTTTCAAAGGTTAATACTTAAAACTTAAGGTGTTTATTTGTATTAAAAATCGACTATATCAACTCCCCCACACCTAAGTTTTGCTAGTCCTCAAGCAAAAATAAATAAATAAATAAATAAATAAATAAATAAAGAATAAAAAGAAAAACTAACTACCCACTTTCGTAGGACTCACGATTGCACTTAGCATGTGCAACAAGCCCTTTAAACCCCTAAGTTATCCTTAGTGGACGAGTATGGTCTCATGAGGGTTTGCAGACGACGTACCCACAAAGTCAAAATAAACGACAAACTTTAGAAAAGATAGAGAATAACCCAAATTAAGTATCCTCCATCAATATCTCAAACTTATCAAGACAAATACTCTTCCTCTCATTTTTAAACTTAAGTAAATAAACAAATATTCAATTATCTCCCATAACTAATGCAAAACTTGTGTAATGTGTGATTGTGGTCATCAGAGACTATGAAATAAATACTAAATAAAATTTCCAAATTACATATAGAGAACAAATCTCAGCAAGAGTTCATTCCATAGGCTTACTCTTCGTACCTTCTCTCCACTAATCAAGGATTCTCAACTCAACTCAGATCAGGTAGGACTTTAAAACTTGTAATGTAAGGTTAGGGTGTTGGTTATCAAACGAAGGCAAGGAATTCAAAATCAAAGAAAAGAGAACTTACAAAGAAGATGGATACTTTAAAATTTCGACAAACTTTCTAACTTTGTTTTTGCTCCTTTTTTTTTTTTCTTTTTTTCAGTAATACATTCACCAACTACCATCTTCTTTTGCTCAAAATTTTATCATTTAAGGCCATTCTTTTTCTTACATTCACAAATCCGGGCCTCTTGAATTTTTTTTTCTTCTCTTTTTTTTTATGACTTGTAACAATCATGTATCGACTTTATTTTTTCTTTTCTTTTTCTTTTTTTTTCAGCTCAATACATTTGTTTTTTTTTTTCAACACAACAAGTCATATATATATATATATATATATTTTTTTTTCTTCTCCCTTTTGTCAAGATAACTTCTTTTTCCAAAACACACAAACAACAACCCAACATTGAAGCATTACTTAGAAGTTTGCATTAAGCTCTCTACAAGATTAAGGGTTAATATTTAAGTGGTTTAAAGAAAGATATAACATTTAGGCTCAAAAGGGTACGAAGGTAAAAATTTATGAAATTTGGTAAGCTTGAAAGGCACAAACGATTCGAAGAAGGCCTATGACTATCGTCTCTGAGTCAAATCGAGAAAACCTTTCTATTTCGCCTCAAGAGGTACTCATGTAAGTTCTAGAATGCAGGGAAGGGATTCATCAACTTTATGTAGCTAAAAAATAATGTAAAGGATTTATTAAATACTAACAATGACCCATGTGCTCAAGTGTAAGTCATGCAAAAGTTATAACAAATATAGAACATAAGTCCGTCACCCTAATTAAAAACAAGAAAATAAGTACTTTTCTCAACTTATTTAAGACATTTTTAAAGGAACTCAAAAAGAATTATTCTTTATGTGAAATCTTATTTTTTTATTTTTTTTTAAATAATGTAGAAAAATAAATAAAATTAAAAAATAAATAAATCATATTTTTTATTTTTTAAATAATGTAGAAAAATAAATAAAATTAAAAAATAAAATAAAAAAATAATTAAACAAGAAATACGAAAAAAAAAATGAA
This sequence comes from Catharanthus roseus, assembly GCA_028651295.1. NCBI lineage: Eukaryota > Viridiplantae > Streptophyta > Magnoliopsida > Gentianales > Apocynaceae > Catharanthus > Catharanthus roseus. The sequence continues at coordinate 1,961,843 of JAPQWS010000107.1, read as the reverse complement.
AATACTAAAAAATAGTAGATATCAGAATAAAATCATCTTCTCCCCCACACCTAGACCCAACATTGTCCACAATGTGATAAAAGAGTACCAAGAGTAGGAGAAGAGACAAAGAAAAGAACAATACAACCTGGTAGAAAAAGGAATATTAATGCATGTCTGCAAGAGCAGTAAACAATCTCTGTAATCTCCATGGTAATGATAAGTTGTTTGATTACCCTACAAAAAAAACACTTCATACCTTTCTACCAATCAAGTGAAATAAAAAAAAATAAATAAATAAAAATAAAATAAATAAAAATATAAAAATAAAATAAATAAAATAAAATTTGGGTTGCCTCCCAAAAGAGCTAATTTTAAAGTCTTCAGCCAGACTCCCTAATTCTTTTACATTCAGCCAGGATCTATTTCTCTCATATTAAGCTCATGATTCACAATCAAAGAAGAGTTTTCAGGTGGAGCAATGCAGGCAAGATTAGAATTAACATTTTCAGTGCAGATAAGGTTTTCTTTCTCAATAAAAGTATAATCTTTTGAATACATTAAAGGTAGAGTTTCTTCAATTAATTCATCATTTACATCTACCAAATAGCAATCAGAATTATCTTCTATAGAAGGTTGTGAAGAAGTTTTAAAAATATTTAATCTAACCCTCATATTCATTACAGAGACATCCATAACCCCAGTTCTACAATTAATAGTGGCGTCAGCAGTAGCCAAGGAGGGACGACCTAGAATAATGGGGATATGATTTTGAGAAGATCTACCAGGTTCCGTATCTAGGACTACAAAGTCTACAGGGAAGACACCTTTATCAATTTGAACTAGAACATTATCTATCCTTCCCCTAGGTACCTTGATAGACCTATCAGCTAATTGTAAGGTCATATCAGCTGGTTGCAATTCTCCTAATCCTAACTCTTCATAAACAGAGTATGGAATCAAATTAACACTAGAACCTAAATCTAAGAGTGCCCTATCTATTTTATGATTACCAATAAGACATGAGATAGTAGGGACACCAGGATCTTTATATTTAGGTGGAGTGTTATATTGCAAAACAGAGCTCACATGTTCAGTTAGGAAGATTTTCTTAGAAACATTGGTTTTAGATTTTCTTTTAAAAGTACACATGTCTTTAAGAAATTTTGCATAGGATGGGACTTGCTTAATAACCTCTAAAAGTGGAAGATTAATTTTAACTTGTTTGAGAGTTTCTAAAATATCTTCCCTTTTATTATCCTTTCTAAGATGTGGGGGTGGCAATAAAGCTTCTGGATAAGGAACCTTTGGTTTATATGAAGCCGTAGGAGATGATTCTAGAGTCTTAAAATTAGAGGAAGAAGCTAGTTCTTTCTCTATCTTCCTTTCAATTTTAGTCATAGAAATTCCCTTGGTTTCATTATTATTTGACTCATTATCTTTAACAAGTTCCCCTACTTTATTATCTACCAACTTCCCATTTCTAATAGTAATTACAGCTTTAGCTTGCTCATGGTAATTAGCTCTAGGATTCTCTATTGGATGACTAGGAAGCTTACCCTCATCTCTTCTACTTATTGCATTAGCTAGTTGTCCTATTTGAGTTTCTAACTTAGCAATAGATTGGGTATGTGAATCTAGAATTTGTGTCATAGATTCTAAACCTTTCAAAGCAGATAATACTTTTTCTTCAAAAATAGAGTTTCCACTTTGAGGAGGATGAGGAGGTACATACCTTTGAGATTGAAAACCAGGGGGAGTAGTCATACCAGATTGTCTGTTTTGTTGATATTGTTGTTGGCCTAATTGAACTTCCCTTCCTTGTTGCCTCCAGGAGAAATATGATTTCTCCTGCCTGGATTGTACGTGTTTGAATATGGGTCATTCTGTCTGTGAAATCCTTGGGCTACATTGACTTGTTCCTGCACAAATTCTGGAAATAGTGAAGCACTAGGACAGTCATAGATAACATGAGAAGGACTAGAGCAAATTGCACAAACACTTTGCACATTAGGAGAATTAGTAGGCAATGTATTCAAAGCTAATAATTGATCAAATTTTTTAGATAAAGCATCAACTTTCACAGAAAGATCAACATTTTGAGAAACTTCAAACATTCCTCTATTTCCTATTTGCCTAGATGTACCTACTCGTGAGGAGGTGGCGTGTTGTTGTGAATTATCACTCAAATTTTCAAATAAATCTCATGCCTCATCTGCAGTTTTATGAAGAAAGGTACCACCACAAGAGGAATCAACCATTTGGCGATTTCTCTCATCTTATCCTGAATAAAAGCTTTGTATTTGCTGCCATTTAGGGACTTCATGGTGAGGGCAACTACGAAGAAGTTCTTTAAATCTCTCCCAACTCTCATGAAATTGTTCATTATTTTGTTGGGAAAAAGTAGTGATCTCTCTCCTTAACCTTGTAAGTTTACCCATAGGAAAATATTTTTTTAGAAATTCCCTAGACATCTCAGCCCAAGTACCTATTCTCTTACGTGTGTGCAACCAATGTTTAGCCTTATCCTTCAAAGAGAAAGGAAAAAGACGCAATCTAATAGCATCATCAGCAACATTAGGTAACTTAAAAGTAGAGCAAATTTCTAAAAACTCATCAATATGCTTCTAAGGATTTTCAGAATCAAGGCCATAAAAAGATGGTAACATTTGAATAATAGAAGCTTTGATTTCAAAGTGATTAGCCTCAATTTCAGGTAGTCTATTACCTATTGGTGAATTATAAGTGTTAGGAGTAAAATACTCCCTTAATGCTCGTGGATTTTCAGCCATTTTAACCTCACAAGTGTTAATAATTTTTCCTTGTGCTCTAAGTGCCTTAAGTGTACGCTCTATCTCAGGATCAAATTCTTTCAAATCAACAGAGAGCGAACGACGACCATGCATTAATAAACAAATTCAAAAAAATAAAAGAAATTACCAGAAATAATAATGACTAATAAACTATCAAATAATAAAAAATAATAATAAAAAAAAACGTTGAAGACAAAAAAAAAATTTTTATATTTTTTTTCAAGAATAAAAGTAGAATAAAAAAAATACTAACAAATTTAGGAGGTAATAACAAAAGCAATTAATTTAACCTCTCCCCGGCAACAGCGCAAAAAACTTGATCGGGATTTTTATAACAAAGTTTTAACCTAATACTTGCAAGTGCACAAGATCAAAGTAATATGAAAGTATTAGGGTATCGAACCGCAGAGAAAGGCTTAACTACTTAAATTATTATCTTCCTAAATTAATTCTATAAAAAGAAGAATCAAATTTTGTTATCTGAGAATTATTACTAAAATAATTAAAACTAATGAATAAAATAATTAAATTAAAGATAACAGGAGCTTAACCCAAAAAGATGATTTAGAACCTTGAATCCACCACTAACCTATATAACAATGATTTAATTCTATTTAGGAGAAAAGATTAAACATTTATGTGGTGATCTAGGCTACAAGCTTCGATTCACTAGAGAAATATATTGTGCTTAAATGCATGACATAATCCATCTAACCATTAGCATGACTTATTCATTCCTATGACATAAATCATCTAAAATTAGCATGAACTATTCAATTTTAAAACCCACAATATACTTGTAAAAATCACATATCTCTCATACCCAAGACTACAAGAATTAACCATGGATAAAAAATATCAATTAACCCAAATAATTATTCTACAAGAACAATCACAAAGAATTAATCAAACCAATAACATCCCAAGATAGGCAATCACATAAATAATAGAATAAATCTCCCAAAAATAAAATAAACCAGAGTCACATGGCTAGGGTTTCATCAAGATTCTAAAAATAAATTTAGTTCATGGCTAAAGGGAAAGAAATAACCAATTTCTTGGAGTAGATCATGGCTTTTTTCTTCGCTTGTAGCTGCTGTATTTTTCTGCTATTGTGCTGGAATTTTCTGCTGCTGGAAAATTCTGCTGGCTGTATTTTTTTCTGCTCTCTTCTATTTATAGACAAAAGAGAAGCAAAATCCTAATCCTTAAAGGATTCAAATACTAAAGTTCTAATCCTTAAAGGATTCTATTAAAGTTTTAATCCTAATCCTTAAAGGATTCAAATACTGCAGCTTCCCTTTACCAAATTTAATATGGAATCTTTATTTTCCATTCTTTTTTTTTTTAAATCTGCACAAAGATAAATAAAATAAATTAAATATAATAATTATGACTAATAAATAAATAAAATATTTTCAAAGGTTAATACTTAAAACTTAAGGTGTTTATTTGTATTAAAAATCGACTATATCACAGCCCAGCAGCTTCCGCGGCCCAGTCCAGATGGCCCCTCTCCTCCTGTTGAAGACACGACCCAGCAGCTTCTGCAGCCTAGTCCAGAAGGCACCTCTCCTCCTGTTGAAGGCGAAGCCCAGCGTCTTGCATAGCAACCCACCACGCAGCAGCAAGCCCAGCCAATATCCTCTATTGCCCAGCAGCTTCCACGGTCCAACCCAGCACCTGGTCCAGTTCAACCCACAAACCAGCCCCCTCTGCTCAGTCCAGTCAGCTCTGACACACAATGTGCTTCAGAAATACCTGGTACAAGGAAAAGTACTCGCATTAAAAAAGGTTCCTGCCCGATTCCAGGATTTTGACTGTAATGCGATATCCCATTCCTCTTCTACTCACTCACCCTCTTCGGATCTCTCAGGTACATCCCTTTACCCTATAACATATTTTGTGGACTATGAAAAATTTCCTCCTTTCTACAGGCATTTTTTAGCATCTATGGTCACAGAATCTGAACCTACTACCTTCTCTAAGGCAGTTTCTAATCTTCAATGGTGCACAGCTATGCGCCAAGAAATTCATGCACTAGAAAAAAATGGCACATGGCTCTTAACATCCTTGCCTCTAGATAAATGTGTACTTAGGAGTAAATGGGTTGTTCGCATCAAATATAAAGCAGATGGCACCATCGAACGATATAAGGCCCGCTTTGTAATTTTGGGCAATAACAGCAAGTATTGATTTCACAGATACCTTTGCCCCAATAGCTAAAATGGTCACAGTCTGCACCTTACTTTCTGTTGTTATCGCTCGAAACTGGCCTATATATCAGATGGATGTCCATAATGCATTTCTTCATGGCGATCTCCAAGAAGAAGTATATATGCGCCCCCCACCTGGTTTTCGTTCTCTTCTCATAGACAGGTTTGCCTTTTAAAGAAATCTTTATATGGCCTTCGCCAAGTACCTCAGTGTTGCTTTTCCAAGCTTACCGCAGCTCTTCGTAAGTGTGGGTTTTTTCAATCTTACGCAGATTATTCTCTCTTCACATACTCTCGAGACAATATTTTTTTATGTGTTCTCATTTATATGGATGATTTATTACTTACTGGCAATTCTCTACCCACTCTAAATAAATTCAAGGTTTCCTTAAACAAGTGCTTTCATATGAAGGACTTGGGTCCTTTAAAATATTTTTTGGGCATTGAAATTGCAATGAATCCTTCAAGTTTATTCTTATGTCAATGGAAATACACTTTGGACATTCTATCTGAGACTGAATTGTTGGGGGATAAACCGGCTTCTACTTCTATTGAACCCAATCATCAATTGGCTAAAGCTTCTGGATGTGTTGGATTCCATAGGCAAAAACAAAATAAAATAAAACTACGAAAATCCACCAACAGGATCCGCACATACTAGAAAAACCGATTGGATAGAAATTACCTCAATGTTTTAATTGTTCAATGTGGAGGCACTGCTGTTTACGCTTCGCCCTCTACTGGTATCCATGCAACGAACTTCTTTGCAAGCGATCAGGATGCTAACCCCTTCTGTGTTCTGAAAACTACTCAGAACTAATCCTGACTATCTGGTAATAGGTAGTATTTAGGAGAGAGGAGGCTAGATACTATATCGCCGTTCTAGGGTTTAGGGTTATGTTTTTCTTTAATCAAATAAAAAGACGGCTACCAAGAAAAGGTTAACATAACCTTTTATAGCTGTCAATATCAAAACCCTAACTGTCATCTAATGACAGTTTAATCTCGTCCGTCTATTCCGATAATCATCCAACGGTTGGATGAGTAATATTAAGTAATTAATTTTATTTATTTGATTAAATAAAATTAATTACTTATTAACTTACCAGAAAATACAATATGGAATCTGATTTCCCTTTTGTATACGTTCAACGAATCTGGACACAATCTAGATTCATTGAACGTGGACATTATGCTCACAAGATCATCTATGTGTGTGACCCTGTAGGTTCACTTAACGTTGGCAGTGAATGAAAAATATCCTAGACATTTATTCACAAAACATAAGTGGCCTCTAGCAAGGCATTATGCTTATCCAAGTTAAGTAAAAGCAATAATAACCTAGCATCAGTTTTAATATTTAGTCATTTTATCACACGATATCCTAATTAAGTATAAGGCATGGACCAAGGCATCCTTATCAAACTTAATTAACCATTTACTTGATCACCAGGCATACTCTTCCAACAAATAATATTAATAACACCTTATTAATACTTATTTGAGCATGGCCATGCAAATTTTTCAGTCTTCCTTATCAAGGGGCCCATGGATATCTCTCTCTAAAAAGAGAGGGACAAATCCCTTTCACTATCTCCAATATTCAAGCCATGCAAGAAAATAAGCCAACCAATAGTCATAATAATCACCTAATTAAAAGTGATGTTTGACTATGTCAAAACATATTTTCTCCCCATGCAAGAAATATTAGGTCAAAGGACACCAAATATAAAACTGAGAAGAAATACTTATAACTTAAACCCATGCAATATTTCTTCTTCACTTTGGGTCATGTCCAATACAATACTCTCAATATGTATTTATGAATTGATTTTATATCTCATATTCATGATCAGTAAAACTTGACCATTAATCAACTTCACACTAGTTTACAAGATGTAATAAACTAGGGACAAATACGTATAGTATTTTATTAGCTATAAGGATTTTACTATCAAGTCACATACTTGATGACCAAGAGCATAAAATACAATTCAAAAATACATACTTCATAAATCATAAATGTGATTCAATTGGTCTTAGGGCATATACTAACAGGATCTTACTTTGATAAACCGGATTGGTACCGCAAACTCATCGGCAAGTTAATTTATCTTACGCTTACTCGACCTGAGCTCGCCTACGCAGTATATACACTCACTCAATTTATGCACGTTCCTCGCCGTACTCATTGGGACGCTGCTATTCGAGTTGTTCGATATCTCAAAGGTAGTCCAGGTCGTGGAATTCTTCTTCAATCTAAATCTCCACTTTTACTAACTGCATATTGTGATTCTGATTAGGCTTCTTGCCCAATTACTAGAAGATCTCTTACCAACTACTTTATTTCACTTGGTGGGTCTCCTATTTCTTGGAAAACAAAGAAACAAAATATAGTTTCTTGCTCCTCTGCTGAAGTTGAATATCGCTCCATGGCAGTGACTTTATGCAAATTAAAGTGGTTATCTAGCCTCCTACAGGATCTTCATGTGCCTATTGCTCGCCCAATTCCGTTACATTGTGACAATCAAGCTGCTCTTCATATCGCCGAAAATCCTGTTTTTCATGAACTTACTAAACATATTGAAATTGATTGTCATTTCGTCTGTGATGCTTTTCAAGATGGATTTCTTCTTCCTACTTACATACGCAGTGAATTTCAACCGGCTGATATTCTAACTAAGACTCTCCATCCTACTCAATTTCATCATTTAGCTTCCAAGTTGGGTATTTCTGATCTTTATGCTCCAACTTTAGGGGAAGTATTAAGGATTCATATCTAGAGATAAAATAGGATTATTCCTATTGTTCCTATAACATCCCAAATTATGTAAAATCCTAAACAATGTGTAATTATGATTCTAGCTACCTAGTTAATTTAAAATTTGTCACTTTGACAAGTATATATTGTAATCTATTTAACATTAATGGGAAAGAAAACATTGAATTGTTTTCCGCAATGGAAATTTCAATTGTTGATGGTGCTTGTGATGAGATACAGGATCGTACTATGATAATGAATTGGAGGAGGTAGATTGATTAATAGGGTCTACCATTTTTCACAAGTACAGACCTGTTTTTGTGTCTTTCTTTGATTTACTTTATAGACGTTTAGGACATCCTTCTTATTCTATTATGAATAGTCTTAAAGGTATTTCGTTTGCTTCGAATGATGTATGGTTACTGCAGTATTTGATTTATTCCATCGTGCTGTGTGGGGTCATTATTGTGAAAAATCTTCTTATAGGTCTTCTTATTGTCTTACTCTCATTGATGATTATTTTATGATTGTTTGAGTTTATTTGCTTCTTGATAAAATTGAAGTTCGCATTTACTTTGAAGAATTCTTTGCGATGATTCAAAACCAATTTAATAAATTTATTAAGTGCGTCGATTTGATAACGAGACTGAATTTATTAGTATTATACATTTCTTTATTAACCATGACATTCTTCACCACACCTCCATGACTTATACACCTCAACAAAATGGGTGAGTTGAGCGAAAGTATGGACACATATTAAATGAAGCCCGATGTCTTCTTATTCAATCATGTTTACCTACTAGTTTTTGGGGTGAAAGTGTGAAAACAGTAGTGTATTTAATTACTTAATTGGAACCCCACTTCAATCTTACATGGTAAATCTCCATTTGAAGTACTTTTCAAAAAAATCTCTTCTTCTGATAAATTTCATTCTCGAAGTTGTTGATGTATTTTTTTTTTTTTTTATCCTTATGGAAAGAAAGGTTGGACCATTTATGATTTAGATTATCATGAAACATTTAATTCTTGTGATGTAGTTTTTGAAGAAAATATCTTTCTCTACCATAGTTCTATCCTTACAATTCACATCAACATCCTTAAAATTTATTTCAAGACTTCTCTAACCAGATCTTTACACCTTTCCATCTGCACTCCTCCACCTCATGCAGATAGCCCAAACTCTTCTTCTGACTAACCAAGTTTGTTGGGTCCATATCTCCAATCGTCCAAACCTCTACTAATCTACCAACTTTGGCCCCAATTCCTCCAGAACCTATTTCATCCGAACCTTCTTCTCTTGGCCCAGCACCCATCTTTCATATTAGGCCCAGTATAGCATTTGTTGGGTTTAAACCTTTGGTCAGTCCAGCTTCTAAAACCTCCACTACCTCTAGACCTTGGGGGGCAGTCTTCTTCAGTATCTTTATCTATCTCTGATTCTGTGAAAAATTCCACTCTAGGACATAGTCAGTACCCTCATTGACCTCCTTCCAAGCTTAATGATCATGTTTTTAACACATTATGGGTAGGATTCCTTTGTCAATCTCTATCTCTTCCCAATCTCGAACTCAACTATGTGCTTTTATCCTCTTTCATACTATTTGCAATGATAAATTTTTTGTTGGCTACAAAGCACTCCTTGTCGTCGTCGCTTCTGATTTTGAGCCTTTTCGTTTCTCTAAGACTACCCCTCATTTTCCCTGGCGGGAGGCCATGCAAAGTGAAATTCATACTTTGAAAAGAAATCATACTCGGGGCTTGACTTTTTTGCCCCTAGTAACAAGGCTTTGGACTATAAATAGGTTTATAAGATTAAGTGTAAATCCGATAGAAACATTGAGATTTATAAACTCGTTTGATAATTCTTGGCAATACCCATATTAAGGGCCTAGAGATCATAAAACTTTTGCTCATATTGCCAAAATAGTTACTGTTTGCACTTTGTTGACTGTTGCCGACTCTCGAAATTGTCATCCATCAAATGAATGTTCATAATGTGTTTTTTCCTGGTGATCTAACTGAGAAAGTTTACCTGAATCTTCCACTTGATTTTTTTCGAAGTTATGAAGGGTAAGTCTGTCGTTTGAAAAAATCTATCTATGAACTCAAATAACCTCCTCGGTGTCGGTTTGCTAATTTATCAGACGTCCTTATACAAAGTGGTTTTTGACAATCTCATTCTAATTACTCTTTATTTATTTAAACTGGCTCTAATCTATTTCTTGGTGTTCTTGTGCATGTGGATGATCTTCTCATTACTGGTAATGATTTTGCTGCAATTCTAAGTTTTAAATAGCATTTGAATGCATGCTTTCATATGAAAGATTGGGACCTTTTGAAATATTTCTTGGGCATTCAAGTTGCTTGCAGCTTTAAATGTATTTACCTTTGCTGAAGGAAATATGCTTAAGATATTTTAACGGATGTCTTTATGCTTGGAGTCAAGCCAATGGTATTTTCTATGGAATAGAATATCATTATTTGGGCAAAAGCCAAAGTCCTCTATTCTCTTCTTCTGACTTTTATCATCACTTGGTTGGCCGATTAATTTATTTCACTACTATCAGACCCAACTTTGCTTATTCTGTTTATATCTTGGCACCATTTATGTATCAACCCTAACAAGCTCATTAGGATGCTGCAATTCAGGATCTCCACTATGTTAAAGGTGCTCCTGGCCAAGGTCTTCTTCTTGTGAATATTAATCAACAACTCTAAGTTTATTGTGATTCTCACTGGGGAAGCTGTCTCGTGGCTCGTCGTTCTCTTACTGGTTATTTCATTTCTTTGAAGCAATATACTATCTCTTGCTCTTGATTTGAAGCCGAGAATCATTCTATAGTTGTTACTTGCTGTGAGCTGAAGTAGTTGTGATATCTTCTTTGGGATTACAAGTTCCTCATATTACCCCCACTCCTTTTTAATGTGATAATCAGGCTACCTTACACATTTCCAACAATTCGATTTTTTTTTTTAACGAACAAAACATATGAGATTGACTGTCATTTCAGGTGTGATAAGTTACAAGCTAAGCGTATCTCTCCAACTAACATACCACGGATACTCAATAAGATGATTTTTTTTTACTAAAGGCCTCAGTGATTCCCAATTTCACTCACTTATAAATAAATTGGGCAACCTTCACTTTGTTCCCTAATTAAAATAGTTCGGAATCAAAATATTTTTTATTAAAATTATCAAACATCGATTTCTCAAATCATGAGTCAAGAAATTGATTATTAAATTATGATCTTTATATATGTACACGTAAATTCAGTTGTAACATGTTTTATATGTTATATGACAATATTATCATCAAAAACATTTTATAAGGGCAGGATAAAGTTAAAGTATCCAAAACAATGTCTCTACTCTTTCTTAGATGATAGGAATAGATCATTAAAGAAGTGAATTCATTTCATTTTTGTTGGCAAACAAAAGGAAGTTGATTGCAAAACCATTGTCATAATTTCTATGCATGATTAACTTGGAGTTCGAACCTTGCATATGCATTAGAGATGTAGGAAGCCATATACGAATCGCCACGTGCAATAAGAACTATGGCTATATGTTAGGATTGGTTTCGTAATGTTTTCGAAATGTTTTCAAATAGAAATGGGAGGTTATCCTATATAATCTTTAAATAATTTAATTTTTTTAATTTTTGTCTCTTATATTAATATTAATTTTTTAATGCTTTTAATACAAATTTACTCATGTCTCAATAAGTTAAACTTTTTTCCTTAAAGACTATAAGGGTAAATTTAAATTTTCAAATATAACTTTTTTTAATAAATAAGTTTGGCAGGTATGAAATTTAAGGGAGAAGTAGTTTAAGAGTTAGGAAGTATTCATATAGTTTGATAAGTTTATCTTTTAAATACTCATTTTGTGTCTTGCACGTGATCTGACGTTACTGTATATCGCAGAATTTTAATAATTATAAATAAAAATAGCGTATGAATAAAATATAAGAGTATAAAGTGTTAATAAAATTTTTTGGACAATAACAGTACAGATCTATTTTTAGCGGTTGCTCATGTATTTATCAAAAGACAAAGAGCAAAAATGAAAAACTTGAAGAACTCATGTCAATAATGAGTCTTTTAAAAAAACATAAAATGAGAAAAAGAAACATTGAAATTTGAAACAAATCTCAATAATCAAATTATAGAAATAAAAAGAACAATTATTGAATGGCTAAGACTTATTCTATCTCCAACATCATTTTCTCCTAATATGTTGGTATTAAGTTAATCTGCAACTATTAATCTCGAGAATTCAGATGAATTTAAATAATAAATAAAATAAAAGAAGAAATATCTTTTTAAAAAAAATTTTCTCTTTTACACATGCAAGTTCTTGCCAACAATGAAACAAAGAAGGTGCAAATGCCAGTTCTTTAAAAATTGTCCCAATTGGAATTGATTTAATTTTTCATTGGTTGGAAAATGGTAACAATTAGCACGGTCAACAATAACAACAATGACAGAGAGGGTGGCCTTCGCTCACCACTACGTGAGGACTCTCTTTACACCGCATAATAATAATAATAATAATAATAATAATAATAATAATAATAATAATAATAATAATAATAATAATAATAATAATAATAATAATAATAATAATAATAATAATAATAATAATTTCATGGATGGGCTGAAAAGTATGCCAATAGGCCCACTAATGGTGCATTTATATATGTAGTGGGCTCCGACTCTTGAAAGAAAGGCCTGGAATCAGGGAACGCATCAGAGCTATTAGGCCCACCAACGACTGCTCCAATCAAAAGGTTGGGATTTGGATTCGGACTTAGATAGTATTTGGAGCCTGCTTTGCAGCCAATTCGGGCTGGGTGGGCCTGGACTGAAGGTAAAGAACTGGCCCGGTGATGTATCCTTTGTGGATAACGTGATCCGTACCCCACCATGTACGACATTCTCAATGGATTATCTCCAAGAATATAGTCCACCTGCTAGCCCCAACAAAACACAAAAACACTCATGTCATGTCATCAAATTCTTTTTGAAGGTAAATAACATTTCTAATAGTTTAATAGTTCAAAATTGAATCCAAGTTTCGTTTACATAAACAAAAGCAATATTACTATATAGATCGTAATATGATTAGGTTAAATTATACTGAAATTTTTGTGTTAAATTATTTTTTTAAAAAAGATTAGGGTGAGGCAGGGGATATTTCCCAACTTATCATTTTTGCATTTAATGTATATGAAGAACAATATGGACCAACTCATAGGTTGAGGAATATTTGCTTCTCTAAATTATTGCAAAAATACAAGAAAGGGGGCCTAGAATAAAGAATTGTCTCATTTGGGGCATGGTCCCCTATTATAATATTGTCATAGTTGGGAGGTCTAGTTCCCATATTATTGGCAACCTACTAGGCTAATATAGTAATACCAATCCTATTTTGTAATCTGTATGTGTCTGAGATTTAACCATGGAGATAGGGTAGAAAAGTCATTGCAGTCATGACATATTTATATTAATCGGGAGACAATATTTTTTTCATAATACTTTTAATTTTAATCTCAATGGCTAAACGTTTATCCACAAAGAAGAATTAAGAGATTTATTTTTTCAGAAAGAAAGAAATAAAGGTTCCTTAATTTTAGATGTTAAAAAAAAAAAAAAGAAAGAAAAGAAAAGGGCGAGAAGATTACCTGGCGTTTGGCTAATTGTTTGAGGAGAGCAGGAGTAGCTGATCTGGATCCACATGGCACGGCACGATTGGCGTGGCTTAGATAATTGGAGTAAGCCAGAAGTAGAAATGAAAGTGATGTTACATGTTGCATGTTACTTCCTCCAGCTTTAAATATTAATCCACCTTTTGCAAATACAAGAAAACAAAAGGCTTTATTTTTCTTTTTCTTCAAAAAAAAAATGAACTTGAGAATAAATAAACACTATTCTTTTATAAAAATAAAAATAAAAAAAATCAAGGCATGAATAATAATTTTACCTGGAGAATATTGAACTTGAGGATGAGCAATTCCAGGTAATAATGAACAGATGAATCCATCTGCCATTATCTGAAATGATTTTAGATCATCTTCTTTTCCCATTAGAACTTCCTATATCCATCCCCAAAAAGAAAATTAAAAATATACCAAAATAAATATTTTAATAATCCGATCATATTACAAAAAATGCATTTCTAGCTTTATTTTTAAATATAAAATACACATAAAATTAAAAAAATAAGATGTCTAAGGGAGCTATAAATAGATGGATTCCCTCGAGAATAAATTTTAATGGTCAAGACGTAATTTATTTCTTTAATGTGAGTTGTAGCATTATATGATCTTGAGACGAGGATCAAAGAAAAACAGAGAAGTCATGTATATAGAAAGGTAAGGTGCACTAGGCGTGAGGGCGAGGGATTTCGCCTTTTGGTCCCAAGAAAGGTAAGGTGCACTAAAAACAGAAATGATGAATGAAGATAAAGGATGATATGTAGAATCCAATAGAAGAAGGAACTGTCACATTCATAAGTGAAGTAACAGAGGCATCAGCATAGACATTACAGTCTTTCTTATGACTACTTCCCCAGCTCAGCTCAGTATGTATAAAAATAACTGTCCTCATTCATCTTTTTGCACATGCATGCAGCAGTAACCTCACTCACGGCCTCACCCCATCCATCCCCCGAATTCTGTCAGGTTAGTATTGCTATTTCAACCTAACAATAGATTTCCTAAATTTGTAAAAATAAAATAAATTTGTTTTTTTTTTAAAAAAAAAAAATGAAAGCAAGCACATGAAAGCCACCCACAAAACAAATAATTGACATCTTCACAGTTTGATGTTGATGAAAATCACATAACCAAAAATGTACCCAAAATTTTTACTAGTGGAATCCAACTCCAACCAATTCATATCTATCAAACATGCATGTGATTGGCTGACAATTTTACTTTTCTTTCCCTCCCCTAATAATAATAAGTCAAGGTTACAATTAGGACAAGAAGAATACTTAACAAAGAGACAAGAATTTGATGAAGTACAACAATCAAATAGTAGCAACAAATCCCACATTTTAATTATACAGCAGAAAATGTTTCCTTAATTATCGAGGGTTTTTTAATTTAATTAAAAGACTAGTACTAGTACTGTAGTAAATTACAGAGGGATAAGTAATTAACTAACCTTGGAAATGAGAATATTAATCCCAGCATGTTTATTATCCCAACCGAATTCATTAATGGTCTCACCAGCTCTTAATACCACCTCGTTCTTAACTATGTATTCTCTGAATTCCCGCCTTCTTGATGCCTTGTGTAGCCATGCCGCCCCCCAAAGCAACTCATCCTGCATTCATTCATTCAATAATACTTACTATCCAAATTCACATGAACCCAACCCCAACCCCGCCCTTACTGCTTCTCACTATAGATCCAATATACCATTACTTTTAATCCATTATCACTTCAACTGCTACGTACCTTGACTACATTTGCTCATTTAATATAGTTTTATATTTTTCCTTTTGAATTTATCATTTTATGTTTTTGTATTTATATCTTACTTTACAAAATTCATTAACAAAATATTATTAAATATGTCTTAAAAAAATATATTAAAAAATCTGATTTAACTGAAATTGGAGTGGGCGAAGGTGGAGAAGAGGTTTTAAGTCTTTATTTAACTGAAATTGTTTGCATGAAAAGCTAGTCCGCAATGTAACGCTACACTACATGCACCACCTAAACTAAAGTACAAGTTTTGTTGCAAGGTGTACAAGTAGATGAAGCATGACCAATTTCCCAGATGATAAAAGAATCAAATACCAGTAAAAAGTGGTTTAAGAATCAAAAATGGATCAATCATGTGCGAAGTGGTACATTTTCTAAGGTACAAGTAACAATGAAGTAGCGATCGTATAGGTACAAGCAAAGATCTTGGATAATGTACAAGTGGGGAAGCACCAAGTACAAGTTGTTTAAAGAAAAAAAATGGAACTGTTAAATAAAATTACCTGGTAGCCATTAACATCACAATAAAAAGGGCAAACAGCAGAATGCAGACTGGAACTGTATGCACCCCTGTGTCTGTCAGCAAATCGGAAAACCTACACCGAAAAATTAAAAAGAAAAAGAAATCCTCAAAATTAAATTATTTTTTATTCTCGAAATGTGTACAACCATATATATTACTACTTGTTATATAAGCAATATATCTATGAATAAATAATAATGGTTGGGTTAATTAGATAGATACATGGAATGTAGGAGAAGGGATGTCTTTTTTTGCTCAATCAAATCCTCATCCTGCATTTCCACCATCCCTTACCACGTGACTCACAATCAACAAAAATACTATCAACTACTTCTCTTCTCGATTGCCCTCCATTCACAATCATATAAGTATAGACGACCATACCATACCACCAAGGACAGAAACAGAACAATATGATTGGGGGTTGGAAGAAAAAAAATTTTGCCAAAATTTCGTCTATAAAATGATGCATTCCATGTACAAAAGGCATTCAAACAATTCCAAATTTACATATAATATAGCAAAAGAATAGGTAATCGTTCATTACCAATGAGGAGTGATCACCCATCACTCACGGGATAAACATTACAAATTCTAAATTTACATATAATATCGGGGAGAGAAGAAGAAAATAGAAATTTTTTCTGTTGTTTCTGCTGGCGCAGGCAAGGGTTTTTTTTTATAATTTTTTTTTATAAATCAGTCCCTACATTTTGTGGGGACTAAATTGAAAAAAAAATTAAGAGACTTAAATGTAAAAAACATAAAATTTTTTTAAAAAAAAAAATTTCGGGGGGGCTCGATCCCACCCTATATCCGTCCCTGCATACCACAAATTTTGAGGGGAAGACAAACCCATATATTCCGATATTTATAAAACGTTGAATAGATTATTTTGAAAAAAAAAATTAAATTTTTTTAAAAATAAACTTTTATAGGTATTTTTAAAATTGTTGAAATGAACGCCCCAAATCCGACCTCCGACCTCCACCATTCCACCTTCCTTAATCATGAATTACTCTGTAAAAACTGACGGTATTTTTTTCATTAATCTTAAATTTGTCATAAAAGGTCATCTAGTATATAACATATAATGTATATAATACTTTTGCTATTCAATTAAAAAAGATAATAAATATAGATTGTAGACATAATAATGCAGCTTGTTTCGTTCGGTTGTACCAATTTGTAAATATAGTTTATATAATATATAAAAAGATAAATAAATAAAAATAAGAAAAGCTAAAAAAAGTCTTATTATTAAAAAATTTGGAGTTCAACTCTTATATTGTACATGTTACTATCTTCTATAAAATTTATTTTTATTTGTATATTGTTTATTTCTAATCCTTAGTGGGATTATACTTGATGTGATTAATATTATTGTGATTTCCACTAATAATATAACATCTCTGCTTAAAAAAAAAAAAAGGAAAGCTAAACGAGGCCCGTGAATGACATGGCAAATCATCTCATGGTCACGTAACCAAGTGGATAGAATCAGTACTACTACTACTACTCATACTAGTAAAATTTAGTTACTGCTTCTTTTTATTTTTTTAACCATGAATGAGGAAACAGTAAAATGTTGCAGAAATAGGGTCTTATGTAACCATCTTTTGTTGTCGAGCCAGTTATGGAAATAGAAAAGGTACTGTATTCGATGAAATTTTACTGTTAATTCAGAAGCACAACTTTCCATGCATTGCCCATTTTGTTCTCTTAAAGGTCAAAGGAAAAAAGCAGAGATGAAAAAATTAATACACCAACATATTTGGTTTTGGGAGGTAAAAAATTTATAATTATTAGTTAGTGAAAATAGACCCACTAAAAAAAATAAACACATTCTTTTTTCTAAATAGTGAAAATAGACACTTCACTTTATAGGAAGATGCGCAACATTATAAAAAGAAGTGAAACCTACTATTCAATCACATTTCTACCTACATAAAACTATCCCAAAATATTCATATTTCTCATTTCTTCCAAAAATCTGAAAAAATTCATATAAACAGTTATATGTAATCCAAATTTATTATTTCTTTTTTATGAGAATAAAAATTTATTCACACAATTTAGAAGAAACAAGAGTTGCTTGTTGACTAATTTCTCGTGTACTTTATAATCATTGTTATTGTAAATAATATATTTTTTTAATATTTTAAAGAAGTGATTAGTGCATACATATGTATCCACAATTCTAATAAATTAGAACTCCATATATAAAATATTACAAAATTTAATTTTTATTAGCTAAATGGGACATAGCAATAAATATTAAGATGCAAATATTCAAATAATGATTTTGTCTTTTCTTCTTAGTAAGGGCGAAAAATTGCAATAACCATAAAAAGAAATGGATTTTGTTTTATAAACAGAAAGTAAAGAGGTGGATTTTTCTTTTTAATAAATAGAAAGTAAGTTGCAGTAAAGGCGACCGAAACCAAATATAGAGATGAACTTACTTTAATGGCACGATTAAGTAGAAGTCGAGAGTAAGCCGGATTCCGAGTCCGAAACACAATGGAGGCAGCAGCCAACGCCGCTGCAGTTTCACCGGCAACATCGGAGCCGGGGTTGTTGGCGTCGATCTTATAAACGGTTCTAAGAGTGTCCATATCCTCAGGCCTTTCCCAACAGTTATGGTCGGAAAATGCATCGCCAACTTGTACATATATAATGCCGTCTTTAGCCGTGGCTTTTAGTAAATAATCCGTCCCCCATTTCACCGCCTTAAGAGCATTTCCTAGTTCGCTACCCATGTTCTTACCCAGGTCTATTATGCTCCATGATAATAATGTAGTTGTGAATGCCATCGGAAAACCAAATTTTATGTTGTCTCCGGCGTCGTAGTACCCTCCGCTCAAATCCACCTGAAAATGTCCCCGAAAACACATGTCTAAGAATTAAATTGGTACACCCTTACTTTCTTTTACTTATCATATTTTAAATATAATATATAATACTGTACAAAATTTTACATATTTATACCAATGTAAACTAAATGTACTCTTAAACTTTAGAAAGATTTAAAATTTAATTTTGAAGAGAGCTTATTATGATTATTTTCATAGTGTCACGAATAATAAAAAATACAAAAGATATAAAATATGAGAAGTAAAAATAACAAAAAGCATATTACTAAAATACTTTAACTATTGATATTCGAAAAGGATTTTACAAGTCACTAAATAAATTAATAGTGTGATTAAGGAGAAAAACAATGTATAATGTGGGATTAAAGATACATTTACTGGAGGTAGCAATGGGACGGGGGTACTTACTCCGACAGAAGCTCCGTCGTGCAATGCGGAGTCTCTGCGCCACCGTAGACGTTGGTCCGGGGGAAGTTTTCCAGAGCGTTGGCCTTCGAAGAAAAGGATACTTTTACGAAGGGCATCGTGGTAGTCATGGGCAGCAGCGGTGGAGGTGGCAAAGAGGAGGAAAAAAAGTGCAGCAGCAATAAAAATGGGAGAAAATTTTGCCGGAATATGGCAAGATTTTCGCGCCATTTTTCCTTTTAGTTGCTGCGGAGACAAGCAAAGAACGAAAGGGAGTGACCCTTTATTTATAGGAGGAAGAATAAAGAAAAAAAAATAGAACAAAGAAATCACGTCATTGGATTCTTGGGTAGATACCAGTAAGTAAAATCCACGTGGAAGAAAATGATTGGTGTAGAGTGGGGCTTACCAATGAAGCAAGGCTTTTACCCGTTGGGTTTGGATTTATTTTTTCGCAGAAGTTTGACCGGTTCAACGAACCGGTTATTAGGGCTTAAGATTGGCGGTGGGGTCATAAATCAGTGATGTGGATGGCCGGAGGGGTACACCACCAGTTGTGGAGAACACGTGGAAGGTCTGAAAAGTGCAGGGGTCCGGACCCACATATCCAGTAGGATTCAGGAAAGAAGTATGGGCATTGGGAGGTTAGGGATTCTAAATAAGTTTGACTGAGTTATTGCCCACCGTTGGATTTTATGAGCTCTTCGGTGAAGAGAATTTGGATGCGATTTTGATTGGATGGAGATTTCTTGACGTGTCTATTGTGAAAAGAGAGAGGGTCTCTGGATTGGATATTCGGTGTTTAGTTTTTTTTTTTTTTTTTCAAACATTATAGTGCGTGCCCGCTTCGTTTCAAATTAACAATCATTTTATAAAAGTATAATTATTAAAACGATAATATATTATTATTTATTAGAAGTTTAATAGATTTAGGGTAGATTTACATTACATTTAGAATTTTAACTTGAGTGCCGACAGAAAATGAAAGGTTCAAAATAAAAAATAAAAAGATTTTGTTTTTTAAATTAATCCATGCACTCAAATTGTTTAGTGCATCTTTTAATACATTTTTTATTAATAATTTTTCTTTAAGAATTATCTTTTTGATTTTAGATTTTATCTGTTATTCTATACGATATATATTAATAAATTATTGTAAAAAGAGTGTATTAGATAGTATATTAGAAGATATAGTAAATAATTCTAACCGCAATCCAAGCATACCCTAAATTGACTTTACATGGAAATATGAGTTAATTTAAATTACTACTATGTCTAAATATTTGTTACCTTGCATTATACCAATAGCAGTCAATAGGAGTAAATGTCAAAACTTTTTATTAAACACTCACTTGATTTACTAAAACGATAAATATTTTGAAACGAGAAAAAGCTTAAAGATAAGTTGAAACGGGGAAAGTATATTGTATTAATTCAACAGTTAAAATTTCCTTATATTACCTCCAGTCAGAAATATAAGTTTTTTAGGGATTGAATGGATGGTAAAAAATATAATTTGACAGCACTTGTTCTTCCTAGGAACTTTACAAAACGCAATTACAGTCTTCATCTGTAATAGATGGTTGAGTTTCTTCCTTGATAGTTTCATGGAGTCATGAAATAAGAAGTTCATCATTTGTTTGTCATTTTATGTAGGCTTGATTTTATGTTTTATCATTCAAAAAGATCTTAGGCTTTTCACCATTGTAATCAAGGTAATAAGGAATACCAAGATTTAGATACAAAGGGAGTATCTATGACTTTCACATGAGATAATTGTTTGAACTTAGTTCGAAGGATATCAACCTGGCATATGGATGAAAATATTGAATTGTGCAGTATACGCTCTTTCATGATTGAATAAGAGGAAAATAGCATTTCGAGAGCTGAGTTTTCTAGTTATGATAACATGAAAACTTGTTTGAATTTTTATTGAAGTCAAAAGTCTTAATGATACTGATTAAAAAAATGCATATATGCATGATGAAAGATAACATTAACTATGAAGAATCTTTATGAAATCAAAATATATCTTATTCCTCTTTTGTCTCTAGGATTTTAGATCGATCTTGATTGATCTCGATCATGATTCTTGGCTCCCTTTCCTTCCTTATCACTTTAGGCTCTAATTGGATTGAGAAACTCATCTTTTAAAAAACAAATGTGAAATTAAGATATGTTGTACGTGAATATAGATTTGTGACACAAGTGAGAGAGAAAAAATATATAAATTTAGTAATACCAATAATCAGAGTTCTTCGAGAATAAAAATTACTAGAGTTCAGTTGAGCTTTGAATCTCTTATTTCTTATGGCAAGTGAAACATCTAATAAATAATTACTCATTATAAGTGTTATAAATTAAATAACACTTGTGGATATCCATAAGAGATGAGAATATCTGAAATAAATTCTATCTCCTGAAGATGACATCTTGAAGAGATAGATGTTCTGAAGATTGTTGGAAATAATTAATGAAATTGAAGGTGTATGAATAAGAAATTAGTTTCTCAACGTTGGCATCTTTAAAAGGGAGTGATTTAAATCCCACATTGAAGAGGCATAAAAAGAGTAAGCACTTTATTTGTAGAGGTGCTCCTTAAAGGGTAAATTGCTAAGACAAGCCCTTGTCTCAGTGCGCACCCTCATAGGGGGTGAAAATTAAAGACGTGAAAAGTCTAGCTTGTGTATGGACGCAACTTGTGGACACGAATGCCAGACCGGAGGTGGAATAGGTTGATATGGTAACAGTCCAGAATTCAATAGTTCTGAAAAATTGTCACATTTATAATGAAATTATAAAGACTTTGTAACATCTCTTTAAATTTGTTTAATACATTTATGAACGAAACTAAAAGGTTTTGTAACAACCCTTTAAGTTCATTTTAATATTGGAATTTTAGTTTCATTTCTTGAACATAAGATGTTCTTGACAGCTTATAAATACTAGATATTCCAGCAGCCTTTTTTGGCACACTAAGAATTCTCTCTCCAAAAATTCTTCTCTCTCTTCCAGCATAGTTTTCATAGTATTCATCTGGTTTCTCTTGTTCAAAGTTCACTGGTGAAGTTGTTTCGGTGCAAAGCAAATTTCACGTTTCCATTTTATCTTGGGAGGCAGATGTTCAATAAAACTTCTAGTACTATACCGAGAGGGCGAATATGTTTTAAGGAAATTGAAGTATTTCAAGACTAGGGTTCAATTTCAATTCCCTTTCTTTTATTTATATTACTGTTGATACTATCATATTTATAATTTGATACTGTTCTGACAGTTGAATTTTTTATAATCAACTGTTCTAAGAATTTTTTATATTTTTTCCCCGGCAACGGTGCCAAAAAGTTGATCGAGATTTTTCTAAGTTTTAAACTCAATACTTGCAAGTGCACAAGGTCAATATAATACGGAAGTATCAGGGTATTGAACCATAGAGAAATGCTCAACAACTCAAATTATTATCTATCTAAATTAATTTTATGAAAAGAAGAATGAGATTATATTATCTAAAAATTATTCCTAAATTAAGTTTAACTAATAAACAAAATAACTAAATTAAAGATAACAGAAGCTTAATTAGAGAAGATGTTTAGAACATTGAATCCACCACTAACCTATATAACAATGATTTAATTCTACTTAGGAGAAAAGATTAGACCTTTATGTGGTGATCTAGACTACAAGCTTCGATTCAATAAAGAAATATATTGTGTTTAAATGCATGACATAATTCATCTAACCATTAGCATGACCTATTCAATTCTATGACATAAATCATCTAAAATTAGCATGAACTATTCAATTCTATAACCCACAATATACTTGCAAAAATCACATATCTCTCATACTTAAGACTACAAGAATTAAGCATGGATAAAAATATCAATTAACCCAAATAATTATTCTACAAGAACAATCACAAAGAATTAGTTGCATCAAACCAAGAAACATCCGAAGATATGTTATCACATACATAATATAATAAATCTCCCAAAATGAAATAAACCAAAGTCACATGGCTAGGGTTTCATCAAGATTCTAAAAAGAAAATTAGTTCATGGTTAAAGGAAAAGAAAGAACCAATTTCTTAGAGTAAATCATGCTTCTTTTCTTCCAAATAATTTTTCGCTGCTGCTTCTTAGATTTGCTGCTTCAAATTGTGGCCGTCTTGCGACTACTTTTCTTTTCCTCTCATTGCAGCTTGGGCAGCTGCTACTCCTCTCGTAGCTCTCCTCTTTTTTTCTTGATCTTTCCTCCACCTTTCTTGTGTGGCTCTTCTATATATAGACAAAAGAGAAGCAAAATTCTAGTCCTTTAAAGTATTCAATTAAAATCCTAATCCTTAAAAGATTCTACTAAAGTTTTAATCCTAATTCTTAAAGGATTCAAATACTGCAGCAGGTAATATGCTTATTATTATTATTTTTTATCTTCTCTTCCCTAATGACCATGTGCACTCTTTCTTCCCTTTACCAAATTTAATATGGAATCTTTATTTTCCATTCTTTTTTTAGAAATATGCACAAAGATAAATAAAATAAATTAAATATAATAATTATGAATAATAAATAAATAAAATATTTTCAAAGGCTAATAATTAAAATTTAAAGTGTTTATTGTATTAAAAATCGACTCTATCACAAAGTTCACCGGTGAAGTTGCTTCGGCGCAAAGCAAATTTCACGTTCACATTTTATCTTGGGAGGCAGAGTTCAATAAAATTTCTAGCACTATACTGAGAGGGGGCGAATATGTTTTAAGGAAATTGAAGTATTTCAAGACTCGGGTTCAATTTCAATTCCCTTTTTTTATTTATATTACTGTTGATATTATCACGTTTATAATTTGAAACTGTTCGAACATTATTTTATTGTAATGCTTTGAATTATTTATAATGAACTGTTCTAACAAGATTGTGTTACAATACTTTGAAATCGGATGGAAAACTGTTATAATATTATTGTGTTACAATACTTTGAAATCGGATAAAAATGACTGTTATAAAAATATTGTGCAACAATCTTAAAACAGATTATAGAATTTTATTATATATCTAGTGGTGTTCACAAGGAACAACTTGATATTATAATAAAATTTGAGCTTCAACAGAGTTGAATCTAAGGCTTTTAGGCATTTTGTTTCCTTATATTATACGGTGTTCATTTTGTGAAAAAGGCAGAAGATGGCAGGAGATGCAAATGCCAGTGGAAGGGTAGTTACCTTTGAAGAACGCTTGGCGAGAATCTTACATAGACGGACATGACTAGGTAGCATTACACCCTTCTTTGTTTGATTTTAATTTAGTTGTTAATTCTGTGATGAAAAGAATTGAGCAACTTGAAGCCAATATGAAGGTTTCTATATCAACATCAGACCTTGTTAATTTGGTTGCTGATGTTGGAGTCCTCAAAGGTATAGCTACTGCTTTTGAGGGACGAAATAAGTACGATGAGAAAGTCTATGACCTCTCTTGTCAAGGATGTTGCCTCATTGAAAAGAAAAAGAAACTAGAAGGTAGATGCTAGTAGTGATGAACTTTTCAAGAAGCAATGTGGTTTGTAAGCTAGTACTTCGACTAGGATAGCGGACAGAAAGGCAAAAGTGCCTGGTAAGACGAAACAGTCTTGGCGTTTTCTTTGTGGAGAGCCACACCAGTAGGTAGGATGTCTTGAAAAAGGACCGGCATCGAGCGTGATTAGTTCCTTGGGAATAGTTCTTCTCGTGGTGTTGGATGATGATGAGTGATAGATGGTAGAGACGAGCATGATTACTGTTATTGCTAAAGTGCCTATGACGACATAACCCATATCTTATTCTTTGTACCTGTGTTTGTACACATCTGTACTATCGTTTGTAAATGTGTTATTTCACTTTACTTAGTACTTGTTTGAGTCTTCATGTTTGTAGCATGATAGACTAGGTCATTTTAATTATGGTTCGATATTGGAATAATTAATTTAAATCATATTCCAACATTCTTAGTCAATTAAAGCATAAGTGTGAAATTTGCATCAAAGCAAATTTGATAAGAATATCTTTTCATAAAAATTGAAAGGAGCCAGAATTCATTTTGAATTGATTCATAGTCATAGTTGTGATTTGAAATCTGTTCAAACACAGGAAAGTAATAAATATTTATACATATTATTTTGTGTAATAAATATTTTATTTACTTTGTGTATTTGCTAAAAGTAAATATGCAGTTTTTTATAAAATTGAAGTTGAGAATCAACTTGGTGAAAAGATTAAAAGATTGAGAAGTGATAGAGGTGGTGAGTATGAAGTGTCAATTAGTGACTTTTGTGCACAACATGGATTTGTCCATGAAGTGACTGCATCATATTCTCCTCAGTCTAATGGAGTTACTTAACGTAAAAATCACACTTTGATAGAAATAATGAATACGATATTTATAAGTTCAGGGTTACCATCAAACATGTGGGGTAAAGCTATCTTGTCAAGTAATTACCTTTTAAGTAGGGCACCCTACCAGAAATAAGATAAAACTCCATATGAGTTATGGAGTGGTAAGAAACCATCTTATAAACACTTGCGAGTATGGGGGTATCTTATAAAGATGACAGTACTAGCACCAATGGCGATAAAGATAGGTCCTAAAACGGTAGATTGTATCTTTGTAGGCTATGAACATAATAGTACTGCATATCGGTTTCTTGTGCATGATTCAAAAATTTCAGATATGCACAAGAACACAATTATGGAAATCAACTGCATTTTCTTTGAAAATATATTTCCTTGTAAGTCTAATGATGGATCTAGTTCTTCACAACGAACTAATGATGAAATTCAAGAGCCTGCTGTAGCTCAAGAAGTTGAACCAAGATACAACAAAAGAGCAAGAGTAGAAAACCAATTGGTGATGGTTTTGTATCTTACTTGCTAGAGAAAGAACTACTAACATATGTTGAAGCTTTGGGTTCTTCAGAAGGACTTTTAGGGAAAGAAGCCATAAGGAGTGAAGTTGATTCTATTTTGCAGAATCATACTTTGGAATTAGTAGATCTCCCACTTGGATGTAAACCTTTAAGATCCAAGCTTAAAGGAAAATAAAACATGATGGTTCTATTGATGAGTGTAAAGCCAAGCTAGTAATCAAGGGATATAGGCAAAAAGAAGGCTTATTACTTTGATAATTACTCTCTTGTGACGAGAATAAATTCTATAAGAATGATATTTGCTATCACAACCTTGAGAAATTTGGATATACATAAAATGGATGTCAAAACAGCTTTCTTAAATGGGGATGAAGCAACCCGAGGGTTTTAGAGCTCCAGGTATTGAGAAGAAAGTTTGTAAACTGGTGAAACTATTATATAGTTTGAAACAAGCACCAAGAAAGTGGCATGAGAAGTTTGACCATGCAATGATTTCCAGCTGATTTAAAATCAATGAGTGTGACAAATATGTCTATGTCAAAGAGACAAGAAATGAATGCGTTATTTTATATTTATATGTAGATGGCATACCCATTGTTAGTAGTAATGACAAAGTTCTCAAATCTACTAAGAAAATGTTGAATTCAAAATTTGACATGAAAGATATGAGACTTGCTGATGTGAACAACAGATGGTCTAGTCTTAAAACAAACTAATTATTAGACAAAATTCTTGAGAAAATTTAACAAGAATGATTATGGAATTGCGAAAACACCATTAGATAATAGTCTCTATTTATCCAAAACTCGTGGAGAGGGTATATCTCAAGTAGAATACTCAACAATTATTGGAAGTTTAATGTATCTAATGAGTTGCACTAGATTAGATATTGCTGATGTAGTAAGAAAATTGAGTGGATATACAAGTAATCCAAGTGCAGAGCACTAGACTGCGATTATTAGAGTTTTAAGATACATTCGGTATACTCGTTACTGTGGACTGGACTATCTAGATATCCAGCAATACACAGATGCTAACTGAATATCTAATATGAAGAATTCCAAATCCACGAACGGATATGTGTTTACATTAGTTGGAACTGCTGCATCATAGAAATCCTCAAAACAAATCATAATTGTCAGATCTATGATGGAATCTGAATTCATCGCTTTGGATAAATGTGGAGAAGAGATTGAATGCCTACGCTATTTTTTTTGGAGGACATTCCAAAATGGGAAAAACCTGTGTTGTCTATATGTATTCATTCTGATAGCCAATTAGCGAGTGGTAGAGTACAGAGTGCCATGTATAATGGTAAGTCTAGAAATATTCATCGTAGACACATTACCATTAGAGAACTACTCTCGTTAGGAATTATCTCAATATACTACGTGAAGTCAAAAGTTAATATTGCAGATCCACTAACCAAAGGGTTAAATAAAGAGGCAATTAACAAATTGACAAAAGGAATGGGATTAAAGCCTATAAAGTATAAAATTTTTATGAAGGAAAACCCAACCTAGTTGACTAAAGATCCCAAGATCTAGATTCAAAGGGACACCTACTTGAAAAACTTAGTGTAGTCACTGTGGGATAGCCTCAAGTTATTCTTGTCATGAAATAGTGATATAACAGTTAAGGTTAGCATTATATTGATTTAATGATTCTTATTAAAGTAATTGTTATTACATTGATTTGAAGAAATCACCTATGTGAAAGAGAAGTGGAGCCTCTTTAGAAGAGAACTGTTCAGACTCAATTCTTTTGAAACTCTTGCAGAACCAGGACGTGTTCATAGCCGAAATGAACAAAATTATTAGAACAGAACAAATGGAATAATTCTTGTGTAAAATATATGGATTCTTTACAAAATAAAGCAGGACAATTTAAGGATATCGAGTATACTAGACAACTAGTAAAGAAAACATATGTTACAAGGGGCAAGTTCAAAAGCTAACACCTACTTTCCCAATGCAGAAGTTAGTATATAAACACAAAAATCGAGTCAAAATAATTTTTTATTCATGTGGGGGACTATTGAAAATAATTAATGGAATTGAAATGATATGAATGAGAAATTAGTTTCTCAAGGTTGACATCTTTAAAAGGGAGTAATTTGAATCCCACATTGAAGAGGCATAAAAAAGGAGAAGCACTTTATTTGTAGAAATGCTCCTTAAAGGGTAAATTGCTAAGACAAGCCCTTGCCTCATTGCACGCTTATAGAGAGGTGCAAATCAAAGACCTAGAAAATTTAGCTTGTGTGTGGGCGCGACCTGCGAATACGAATGTTGAACCGAAAATAGGGGCCTAGACAAACCCATGTGTTGCCAATTTTGAATTTAAATTTTGAATTTAAACTAAGTTTAAATTCAGTAACCACTGTTTTAATAGGTTGATGTTGTAATAGTCTAGAATCCAGAATTCTGGAAATTTGTCACATGTATAATAAAATTATAAAGGCTTTGTAATACCCCTTTAAATTCGTTTCATGCATTAATAAACGAAATTAAAAGGTTTTGTAACAACCATTTTAAGTTCATTTTAATGTTGGAATTTCCGTTTCATTTCTTGAACAATAGGTGTCCTTGACAGCCTATAAACACTAGATATTCCAGCAGCCTTTGGCACACAAAGAATTCTCTCTCCCAAAATTCTTCTTTTGCATTTCTCTCTTCCAGCATAGTTTTCAAAGTGTTCATCTAGTTTCTCTTGTTCAAAGTTTCATGGTGACAGTGTTTCGATATAAAGCAAATTTCACGTTCCCGTTTTATCTTAGGAGACAAACGTTCAATAAAACCTCTAGCGCTATACCGAGAGGGACGAATCTGTTTTAAAAAAAATTGAAGTATTTCAAGGCTCGGGTTCAATTTCAACCCTTTCTTTTATTTATGTGACAAAATTGTCATAACAAATAATTTTTATATTTGTGGCCAAATCTTTTAGACAATCGTCATTTATCTAAATATCTTTTGTCATTATTCGAAATTGTGTTATTGAATAAAAATATTATTTGTGACAATAATAAACATACTAGTCAGAATATTTTTATAGCAAATAATTTTCATTGTTGTGATAAAACTAGATTGACACTATTCCAAAATTAATTGCTTACGAAATAACGGTCACTAGTAAAAGTAGTATAAGTGACAAAACTTTGTCACTATTTTCAGTATCAATAATATTGTCACAAATAAATATAAACTTGTCACAACTATATTAATCACAAATAAGTATTTTTTGAGTTGTAAAAGTTGTCACAAATTTATAGGGTTTTGTGACCACATAAACTTGTCACTTTTCTTAAATTTTTTTGTGTCGAAAATTTTGACACAATTGCTTTTAGAAATTGTGACAAATATGACAAAGTTGTCCTAATTTTAAGAGTGACGGAAGTATTTGTAACGACATGTGACGACCTCAAAATTTTGTCACAATTAATAAAAGTGACAACATTACTGCTTTCAGTGACGACTTTTGTTTTCACTAAAAATGCAATTTCTTATAGTGAATGCATTATTATTGAAAAGAAACAAGAACAACAACCACAAGACAAAATTACAGCTCTAAAGTAACATAAATCATAAAAATCAATGTTGCTTTTCAAAATAAATTAAGAAAAATGTCATTAAAAAGAGTTATAAAGGCTAACAGTCTAAGAGATTTAAATAAAAAATACTCTTTTTTTTTTGGTCATTATGCATGTCGGGACCATCAATCGCAAGCAAATAGGAAAAACTTTTTCTTTTTCTAGGAAACAGAAAGAAAATGTCATTAAAAAGAGTTATAAAGACCAACAATCTGAGAGATTTAAATTAAAAAAAAAAAACTCTTTTTTTTGGTCATTATGGATATTGGGACTATCAATCGCAAGCAAATAAGAATCTTTTTTATTTTCTTGGAAACAGAAAGAAAATGCCGATATTAAAAGATTGTTCTTCTTTTTAGTACAAAAGCACATATATTAGAAACAAAAGGTCGTTCAACAGAGTTTTAAAGACCAAATAGAGTCACATGCACATGGAATCACAGATTCCCTTATTAAACTATCGAAAGCAAAGCAACTGAGAATTTTTTCCTACATACCAGAAACGACAAGTACTAGAAACAAGTTCTTGAAGTATCAAAGACTTACCTCCAGAAAAACCCACCAAAACCTCCAAAAATTCCAATTTTTCTTGGAAAAGTTCTTGACACCTATTCACCACGAGTTGCACTTGAAGAATATTTCTTCACAAGAAAAATAAATTATTTTACATTACCATTGATCGATTGAGAAGAAAAGAAAGAGTTGAGAGCCTTGAGAGCTTTTCTCAGTTGAATTTACTGAAAAGTTGAGCCTTTCCAAAGTGAAATGGTTGGAATTTATGCATGATCCCGAGGAGTACTATAGAGAGGACGATATATTTTCCTCCCCTTCCACACTAGCACGTGCATATCATGCACTATTTTCCCTCCATCTGATGGGCAATATTTTGTCCTAGATATTTAGACTTTCAAACCAGGACTTTATAGGTGTTTCATGTCCTTGGCATTTCAACAAAAACCTAACATCTATTGGCATTTTTAATGTTTGACTAACGATGCATAGGATTTTATGCTAGAAAACAAGCTTTATTCTATGGTTATTTCATGTTAATTCTAGTGAAAATTGAGTCTAATTGGAACAAATAACTCTTTTTATATTTATTTGGATTTATAGGGCTGAATTGAAGATAAAAATTTCTTAGGGGCTTAAATGCTCTAAACAGGAGATGAAAAAGGAACTAAATCTCTCACATTAAAGATCATGGACTTAAACACAAATTTTGAAAAATTGAAGGACCAAAGTAAAATTTTCAGAAAATTAAGAGACCGAATTAAAGATTACCGAAATTGAGTATATGATGGTGCTGAATTTTGGTCAAATCCGCAGCGACTGATTTCCTATTCTTTTAGGAATTTTTCTTCTTATTTCCTTTTTAATTAAGATTTCTTTTTAATAATTTCTTTTTAAGTAAATTTCTAATTTCTTTCTAATAAACTTCTATAAATAGAAGATTTTCGCAACCATTAGTATCAGTAATTTCTAGACCAATTTTGCATCAATTTTTAGTTTAGAGTAGAGTAGTTTAGGTTAGTTTTTTTAATAATTTTTCTTCATAAATTTTAGTCCTTAATTTTGTAATTTTCAAGATAAAGATTGGAGTTTTATTTGATGCAATAGTGAAGACTATTTTCGATTCAAGTATTGAAGGATTATTTGTTTCAAGGATGTTTCTATATCTCTCTTCTTTATTTTGTTTTCGTTTATTATTTTTATGTGTTAATATTTTGTTCTAAGACTATGATGTAGCTAGTTTGATTTGTTATATTATTTCTTTGGATTTATTATTTAAGAGTTTATGAATTTAATGACAAATTACTATTCTTAATGCTTTTAAATGCTTAGCTACCATTTAAATTATTTTAACTTTAATTGTGCATCCTTGAGAAAGGACATACTTGAATAGGTTAAGTAATTTGGCCATGAAGTGCATGCAAGATAGAGATATACTTGTATGGTTTGTGCGACCTTTGTGATATCATAATTGAATGCATTTTTATAAATTAAAATCAACATAGAGATATAATTATTTTGTTTACAGGTATAAATTGGTAAGAATTGAGAAAAGTTATTGAACAATTATGGATGTCGATCGATTAATGAGATTTACTTGAGAATAATGAATTATTAGGGTAATATAATAATTGCCTAGTGAATTCATGTACCTTAGACTTGATAATCTTTGTTAAAACAGTTACATTCTTTTACTTTAATATTTAGTTTAATTGCTTTTGTTCGATTAAATTAATTCTAGATTTATAATTGAAGTAGGATTAATCCAATTCTCTATGAGACAACTTTGTTATTTCTAATAGGATCTAGTATACCTACTAGAGTGCTCGATTATGGGTATGGAGTAACGATCTCACGGGATAAAAAGCCTATTTCAAAGGTTGGAGCGTAAACTACTTTATCACCCTACTTCGTGGGTATTTTGCAATTAACCTTACCCTTAACTCTTTATGAAAATTAAATTTTTAAAAAAAGAATCCATCCTCTTGGAACAAATATCTGATCCATATAAGTTGGAGAGTGGGAGCCGCTTATTATTCTTTAGATAATAGGCCTAAGAAACCCACAGCCCAATTACCCAATGTTGTTATGTTAGAGCCTGCAAACTTTTCTACCTGTTGGGTCACTTTCCCTTGCCTGGTCAGGCCCATTGAACAATTGCCAGAAATGCTCCATGAGCTATCTCCTTCTTGTTTTTTAGAAAATAAAATTATTTTTAAAGGAAAAGGAAATATATTCTTTTTTTTTTTTAACCTGTATTGTAATAACCATTTAATTCGGAAATTAATCTTCACCTTATTATTTGTTTATATGTGAAATTTCTTAATTTATACAAAATGCTTCCTTTAGATGCATATTAGTTTCAAAAAAATTATCAATTGTGTCAATCATTTTACTTCAACTAGTTTAGACTATTTTTACTTTGCAAAAAAAAAAAAAAAAAAAAAATTTAAAATCTCACTTTTTACCTCTAAAATTTCCCCCTATACAACTTTATGATATGGAGTCTTTTATCTTCATGGTTTAGATTATTAGTTTTTCATTATACCTACTATTTTAGAATACTAATGAATAACTTAGTATCTTTTTTTTTCTCACGTTTGACCTCTATTACTCTACAAAATTGGGTAATGATTTATCAAAGTTTTTATAAGGCAAAATTGTTTTTTTATCTTAACATTTAACACATTTAATTATTATTTAATTATGATGATACGAGTGAAACATACAAAACATACAAATAAAAAATTCATCAAATATATATTATAAAATTTAATATATTATAAATTCATTTCTAATTTAATATATTTTATTAATAAAATTCATCAAATAAAAAATAAATTTAAAAAATATATATTATAAAAAAAATAAAAAAATAATATAAAAAAGTGATACAAAGTAACTTAGTGATAAAAAATAAAACTAGTTACATGATTATATTTATATTATAGAATCTTATAAAACGTGTCAACTTACAAATTTTGTCCTAACATTAACATAAACAGAGAAATGATATTATAAAACTATTGCAATGAACCACATCCATTTATATTAGTGGAAAAAAGTTTATTGAATTCGACGTTATTTGATAAATCAATATTCAAGAATTTTTTTATTAATCGTCGGAAGAATCAAAATATCAACACCTTCAAATAGTAGTATAATGTTGACATACGATACTAAATTGTTTATTGTATGATTTAAATTCAAAATGTCTCACTTAATATGAATACTAGGTAGAGATACTTAATATATATATATATATATATATATATATTATTATATACTAGGTTCGAGTAATGGTAAAAAGAATCGCTACATACGTATATATTCTATTCGCTAAATAAACAAAAACAATGTCAATGCTAGTTGTCACTAGCAATGCTAGTTGTCACTTTTTTATATTATCAAATATATATTATAAAATTTAATATATTATAAATTCATTTCTAATTTAATATATATTTTATTAATAAAATTCATCAAATAAAAAATAAATTTAAAAAATATATATTATAAAAAAATAAAAAATAATATAAAAAAGTGATACAAAGTAACTTAGTGATAAAAATAAAACTAGTTACATGATTATATTTATATTATAGAATCTTATAAAACGTGTCAACTTACAAATTAATCTTCACCTTATTATTTGTTTATATGTGAAATTTCTTAATTTATACAAAATGCTTCCTTTAGATGCATATTAGTTTCAAAAAAATTATCAATTGTGTCAATCATTTTACTTCAACTAGTTTAGACTATTTTTACTTTGCAAAAATTTAAAATCTCACTTTTTACCTCTAAAATTTCCCACTATACAACTTTATGATATGGAGTCTTTTATCTTCATGGTTTAGATTATTAGTTTTTCATTATACCTACTATTTTAGAATACTAATGAATAACTTAGTATCTTTTTTTTTCTCACGTTTGACCTCTATTACTCTACAAAATTGGGTAATGATTTATCAAAGTTTTTATAAGGCAAAATTGTTTTTTTATCTTAACATTTAACACATTTAATTATTATTTAATTATGATGATACGAGTGAAACATACAAAACATACAAATAAAAAATTCATCAAATATATATTATAAAATTTAATATATTATAAATTCATTTCTAATTTAATATATTTTATTAATAAAATTCATCAAATAAAAAATAAATTTAAAAAATATATATTATAAAAAAATAAAAAATAATATAAAAAAGTGATACAAAGTAACTTAGTGATAAAAATAAAACTAGTTACATGATTATATTTATATTATAGAATCTTATAAAACGTGTCAACTTACAAATTTTGTCCTAACATTAACATAAACAGAGAAATGATATTATAAAACTATTGCAATGAACCACATCCATTTATATTAGTGGAAAAAGTTTATTGAATTCTGACGTTATTTGATAAATCAATATTCAAGAATTTTTTATTAATGCTGGAAGAATCAAAATATCAACACCTTCAAATAGTAGTATAATGTTGACATACGATACTAAATTGTTTATTGTATGATTTAAATTCAAAATGTCTCACTTAATATGAATACTAGGTAGAGATACTTAATATATATATATATATATTATTATATACTAGGTTCGAGTAATGGTAAAAAGAATCGCTACATACGTATATATTCTATTCGCTAAATAAACAAAAACAATGTCAATGCTAGTTGTCACTAGCAATGCTAGTTGTCACTTTTTTATATTATCAAATATATATTATAAAATTTAATATATTATAAATTCATTTCTAATTTAATATATATTTTATTAATAAAATTCATCAAATAAAAAATAAATTTAAAAAATATATATTATAAAAAAATAAAAAATAATATAAAAAAGTGATACAAAGTAACTTAGTGATAAAAATAAAACTAGTTACATGATTATATTTATATTATAGAATCTTATAAAACGTGTCAACTTACAAATTAATCTTCACCTTATTATTTGTTTATATGTGAAATTTCTTAATTTATACAAAATGCTTCCTTTAGATGCATATTAGTTTCAAAAAAATTATCAATTGTGTCAATCATTTTACTTCAACTAGTTTAGACTATTTTTACTTTGCAAAAATTTAAAATCTCACTTTTTACCTCTAAAATTTCCCACTATACAACTTTATGATATGGAGTCTTTTATCTTCATGGTTTAGATTATTAGTTTTTCATTATACCTACTATTTTAGAATACTAATGAATAACTTAGTATCTTTTTTTTTCTCACGTTTGACCTCTATTACTCTACAAAATTGGGTAATGATTTATCAAAGTTTTTATAAGGCAAAATTGTTTTTTTATCTTAACATTTAACACATTTAATTATTATTTAATTATGATGATACGAGTGAAACATACAAAACATACAAATAAAAAATTCATCAAATATATATTATAAAATTTAATATATTATAAATTCATTTCTAATTTAATATATTTTATTAATAAAATTCATCAAATAAAAAATAAATTTAAAAAATATATATTATAAAAAAATAAAAAATAATATAAAAAAGTGATACAAAGTAACTTAGTGATAAAAATAAAACTAGTTACATGATTATATTTATATTATAGAATCTTATAAAACGTGTCAACTTACAAATTTTGTCCTAACATTAACATAAACAGAGAAATGATATTATAAAACTATTGCAATGAACCACATCCATTTATATTAGTGGAAAAAGTTTATTGAATTCTGACGTTATTTGATAAATCAATATTCAAGAATTTTTTATTAATGCTGGAAGAATCAAAATATCAACACCTTCAAATAGTAGTATAATGTTGACATACGATACTAAATTGTTTATTGTATGATTTAAATTCAAAATGTCTCACTTAATATGAATACTAGGTAGAGATACTTAATATATATATATATTATTATATACTAGGTTCGAGTAATGGTAAAAAGAATCGCTACATACGTATATATTCTATTCGCTAAATAAACAAAAACAATGTCAATGCTAGTTGTCACTAGCAATTTGCTAATGAATTATAAGTTGAGTCCTACGCCAAATCCCATAATTATTTGAAACAATCATGAAATTGCAAAAAGAGTATCGTATCGATATGAAGTCCTTATCAAGAGATTTCTCATGCCAAGGCAAATCCTTACATAACATCATCAAATTTGGTCTTTTATGAAAGTTTTTCTTTTTACTTTTATTAATTGTTGGGTTTTATCGAGCCAAATATTGCGCCTCCTTTGAGGGGAACGAAATGTCCAAACCTCAACTCATAGGGCCAGTAAAATCGGGGCCTTTGAGGTTTCCTGTCCAAGAAAGCACAAATTAAAAGACCATCATGATTATTACTACCAATGGATTCAATGATAATGTCGTGGGAGATTATAATGTAAAAAGAAACCGGTTTGGTCAATAATGTAAGAGATAAGGATGGCCATGGCCTGTTTATTTGGAGCCAATCACGGCAGCAACGGCAGAGTTCCGAGAAATTGGCATTATAATTAGTTTCTGTTTTTTTTTCAAGGAAGACTACTTTTGGGTTCTTGATTATTTAATTTCAACTGCTAACTGTTTCATGATGGAGAAAACTTTGAAGAAACTAAAATGGATTTTCTCAGTACTATTATTTTTTAATATATCCAGTATAATTTACTTCTATCGTTTCATTTTTTTTTCTTCAAGATTTTATTCCATAATGATGAAATACATAAGGGGCCCGATGGCCTTCACTCACAGACAAGAAAATACAAAAAGAAGACAAAGTAAACTTAAATAAAATGAAGCTAAAGAAATCATTTCACTCGAGCTTTAATTGATGATTTGGTCAAAACAGTACACTTAGACTTGTATTTGTTTCTTCTTATTCTTTCACGTTTTAACAGGAATGAAATCACCTTGAGAGGCAAAGTCACTGAAATTATATAAAGACCCGAGTTTGGAATGCCGAGTGTATGATGATCTTTATCTGGAATTGTATTTGGAAACTGTATTATCAGAGAGAATTTATCTGTAAATTAAAGGTTTGTAACACTTAGCGAGTGGAGTTTAGTTAATAAAGTATGACTAAATTCTTTAAAACTGTTCAGTAAAAAATGTCGATCTCCGAAAATTTGAATGGCGGAGAACTTATTTAGTATAGAAATGACTGGTTTTTTGTGAGCAAAAGAAGCCACATGTCAGGAATATTGAGGATGAGCTCCATGATTTTCATATTGTCCTCATCGGAGGGCGAAGAAAGTTAGTTACTAGAATCGTAGGCATTTTTTGATAACTAAAATCCGCAACCTTGATGCCATTTTTCTGAGGAAATTTTTTAATTAACGCAAAAAAGAAATGTAAGTAGGAGTTGAATTAACATTAAACTTAAAAAAATTGGCTCAAAATGTCACAAGAAAAATACTATATTTTGTGCATCTTATTCTCCATAATTTATTCCACTAAATCATTTTTGTGAGATATTTCATGCAATTTTATCACCTCGTATAGAGGGATTCGATAATATTTGAATAATTATATATGATTTTTATCAATGGCGAAACCAAAAATATGAGTATGAGAAGTTAAGTTTTGTAATATATATTCTATATAGGAAAAAATTGAATATTAGACGATGACTACAGACGTGTAGCGGCTGTCGACAATGGACACTGGAAGTTGAGTTGGAGAGGATATTTGAAGGGAAATGATAATCTATAAAAACTCCTTTTACGTGTATTAACTATAAGCATGACAAATGTAACAAGATACAAAAAATGATTCCTAATTCAAGTTGAAGATTTATTAGAGATTTATTTGGATTCTTAATTAATGTTGATTAGGATTAGAGAACTTTATAAGAGTATTGATATTAATCCCATATTGTTTTCCCATAAAAGTTATTCTTGTATGAGTCCCTATATAAAGGAGCTTGGGTTGAGCCTTTAGAGTGCGAGAGATACTTGAGCTTTAGCCATACATAACTTTTTGGCTTTAGCCTAAGTTAGTTATTTTAGGAGAGTAGCTGTAGTTGGGTTTTGGGTCTTTTAAGCTTTGTTGATTTGAGATAGTATTCTCTATTTTGTATTCTCCATATAGACTTAGTGGATTCGCTTCTCCTCTTCTCTTGGACGTAGGTCAATTGACCGAACCATGTAAATTCTATGTCTTTTCTTTTATTTCTTTCATTATTATATTTTCTATATTATCTCATCTTTTAACTTATGAAGTTGTCAACAACAGTGTTGCACTAATGGGCCACAACACATCATGCAAGATTACTGGAAGAGGAATAATCAAGATGAAGATGCGTGATGGTATTATCAGAACTTTAACAGATGTCAGGCATGTTCCAAACTTAAAGAAGAGCTTAATCTCTATAGGCACACTTGATGCTACAATACAAAAAAAAAAAAAAAAAAAACTGCCAAATGGCGAAGCAATTTCTATCACAAAGTCGTCGCAAAAAGGTCAATCTACGACGGACATACATTAGAAAACATCAGTCGCTATTCGGGCATCACAAGCAAGATTTTGCGACGGATATTCGATTGCAGGCTAAAATAGCGACAGATTGGCGACGGGTGTCGCGCCCACATTTGTTTGCTACAAAATATCGAACGTGACGGAATTACGACAAATGATCGTCGCAAATCCATCGCAATTCAGTCACATGTATAATTTTTTTATACACTGTTTATTTCTAGATTAAACACCTTAAAAATAAAAAATATACCAACAAAGATCAACTGTACAACAAACAAATATTTCATAATAAACTATCTAAACATTAAAAGTAAAATATATACATAAAAGTCTCAAATGATTCATCATTTAATATACTATAATAAGCAAACAATGTATATATATTTGATATATATATCAAATATATATAAAAAAATATAAAGTATGTATCAAAAAGCATAACAATGCTAACTAGAAGAAGGGATCTCCTCATCCCCGATACCCTCATCCTTGCCATCGTGACCGCCGTGGCTGCTCGTCTCACCGGCCTCGCGATCAGGCATCCGCTATTCAGGAGGCGGCTCAAGAGGTGGTATCTGCGAAGGATCAAGTCCCATACTACGGAAGTTCTAGACTGCCTACTCATGGATGATATGATGCGAGCAACTAATCCTCCTCTCCCACTCTCGTCGCCGCTCTTGCTCCATAATCTCATTAAAGATCTGACGACTGATGGCAGCCATATGCTCCTCATAACCACCAGAAATGGGTGGCCTCCAATGGTAGTATGCTGGGATTGAGTGCGCAAATGGGTACACTCTGCTGCAC
This sequence comes from Catharanthus roseus, assembly GCA_028651295.1. Classification (NCBI taxonomy): domain Eukaryota; kingdom Viridiplantae; phylum Streptophyta; class Magnoliopsida; order Gentianales; family Apocynaceae; genus Catharanthus; species Catharanthus roseus. The sequence goes on along the minus strand of JAPQWS010000107.1, from coordinate 1,922,507 downwards.
TGAAACCATAGGCGTGCCCCTTCTTTAGCCCATCATTGAGCTCCAGCATCAGCTCGTGGTCAGTGGGCATAGGGACACCAGTAGTCCTATGCTCATGTTGCTTTGTTCCTTAAGCTTGCAAAATTTTTATTAACCTTAGAATCCGTATATAGTTTAAGAAAACAATTTTGATAACTATAAGATCACAAATTTAATTTTTACATGTATTACTAAATTTAAATATTCAGTTTAGGGTAAAATTTTATTCAAATAGGAGTTAAACTCTCCATACTAAATGCCCGTAAAATGTAACTTTTACCTAGGAGTCTCGAGAGTTAAGACCTGATATCTTGAGTGTTCATAACATAATAAAGAAGATTTGAAAAAATGGTTGATTAATAGAGGCATCATGATGGTCCATGATGATGAAGAAGTACTTTTTGAAAAGGAAACGAGGTATGTTTTAAGGTCTTTTGTAACTAATAATTACAAGCACTCCAAATCCTACAGTACAATATAAGCAGTGACGAAACCACGCATGGACAACCCATTTTCTCTCAAGCTATTACTATAATTATGTGTAGAAGTCAAGAAAAGCCACAACCACACCACATGCAAACCACTTTGTAACAGAAATAACTTGGCCTATCTAGCTACTAATTCATCTTTTTGATTGATTCTCTATGCATGGCCTATCTAGTTGCTAATTCTTATTTTTCAGTTTCCATGATTAAAACATTTTGCATTCATTTTGATTCAACCAAAAAAGAAAGTAAAAGTTTTTCTACATATGATAAAATTTCCTATTCAAGAAAGAAGATATTTGTGATTTCTCTTCCTTTTTTTTTTTTCTTTTTGCTGCAAAATACAAAATCAAGTTATTCTACTTTGAGAATACATCAAAATATAAATCAGTCCAGTTCTGTTCATGTCTTCATCAAATCCTCTGTTTTTGCTACATATTAAGAAAATTCTTCTCAATGAAAATTTTTCATTTTTGAAATGCAATCCAAGTTGAGCCTAACAAGTCTTCAAAGTAGCAGAAAGTATGCATAGAATGAGCCTAACAATTCCCTTTGGAGTATAAATATAAATATATCATCAGTACATTCCCCTTTTACCTCCTCTTTTCACCATTTTCAGAAATTCATAAAACTATTGCAAAAATGTAAATTATTCATTTCAATAGCAAAATATATAATTTTCTATCCATTTTAGTGATTACAAAAATTTAAAATACATTATCAATGTATATAATCTACCAATTTACGAAAAAAAAATGGTCTCACCTCATCACAGTTCCGACAGCAGCTTAAAGGAAAAACTCATAATTTTGGTAGCGAAGCTGTAGCAGAGGTAGCACCGGTGGCAAAGAGAGAGAGAGAGAGAGAGAGAGAGAGAGTAGGAAACCGAAGAGAAGAGAAGAGAGGAGGAATAGGAGATGGAAGCGATGGCTATCGCCGTAGTCGTGGTGAAAGGCGTCAGTTGGTGGCTGGGGGTAGTTGCATGGGAGAAGAGAGAAAGGTGAGGAATTGAAATGAAATGATGGAGGGAACAATTCGTAGGTGACATAATTTAGGTCATATTGCGGCCGATTAGCAGTAGTATACTGCTTGCATGTTTAAAAAATTTGCAACGGCAAACATCGGTCAGCAATCTATCGCTATTTTGTAAAACTAAGTGACCAATTATCATGTCGGTCGTGAAATGATCGCTAATCTAGCGACATTCATTATCCGTCACAAAGCTATCACTAAATGAGTGGCCGACAAGAGCGGTCGCAAATCTCGGCCGCAATCCTAGTGTTTTTTTGTAGTGCTAAAGGATATCACTTTAATGGTGTTGGAGGAGTCCTCAAAGTTAGCAAAGGAGCTTTAGTAGCAATGAAAGAAAGAAAAGTTGGTGGCAATCTCTACTTTTTTGAAGGCTCAACAGTAGTTGGTATAGTTGCAGTTTCTTAATCAGATGTAGACATCATCAAATTATGGCATATGTGACTAGGGCATATGAGTTTGAAAAGTTTGACAATCTTAAGTAAAAGAGGCACTACCAAAAAATAGGATATTACTGACTGAATTTACTGACCGGTACATATTTGGTCGGTAACTTAAAAAACTACCGACCGGTTAGCGACGACAGACATCTGTCGGTATATACGACAAATTTACCGACCGATATTTAAAACCTACCGATCGAATTTAATTTAGCGATGGAAGTTTGATCGCTAATCAGTCGTTGACCAGTTATTGATTGATATTTTCGGTCGCCTATTGGTTGGTAGCTTTATTTTTATTTTTCTTTTTAAAAATTACGTATTTACCGACCGAATTATCAGCCTGTAAAAGGGGAATATTCTGGTGCCGAGAACTCTTTCCTGTTTCATTCTTCTTCTTCATTTCCCCCCAACCTCCCAACTGTGACCCCCCTTTACGTACCTTCTCCCTCCGGTGACATCTAGGAAACAAGGCTGCTGTTGGTATTGGAATTGGCCTCTCTCTCTCTCTCTCTCTCTCTCTCTCTCTCTCTCTCTCTCTCTCTCTCTCCCCCTTTGTTCTTTTCTCTTTCCCCCTGTTCTTCTTTTTCTTTTGACTCTGTCTCACTCTCAGCTACTGCCGGTCTTTTTGTCATCACCGGAATTTCGCTTAGACCATTGCTGCACGTCCCTGTTCACCGGAGGTATTATTCAGTTATTTTTTATTTTGGTAATTTGATATGGAATCTGAAATTTAGGCTGTGGAACTTTAAATATCTTCTATGGTCTAACATTATAGAAAAATTTTGCTGTAAAATTTTGATATTGCAAGTTTAAAAGTCCAGGAATTTCAATCATGAATATTTCTGTGCCTGCTAAGTTTTTCTTCTCTTTAATACAACTTTAATACTGTATTATTGAAATGGAATGAAGTTGAATCTTGAAATACGTTTGATAACCAACTTGATATAAAAATGAAACCTATTTGTGTATGTTTGGTAGAGACTTGAGACTTCCAGCTAAATTATCTTTATAAGCTGGATCCAGTGTTTACTTGCATCTTGCATTTTGCAGACCTGCAAATATTATTTGCATTACTTGTAGACCTGCCGCCCAATATGAGACATGTCCAACATATATATTATATCTATAGTAACATAAAATAAACTCTAGTATACTAATCTTAGTATACCTCTAAATGATGTTGATATCTAGGTGAGTATATCTCTAAGCGGTGTTGGTATTTAGGGATGCAACCCATCAAGATTCGGTCACCGGATTGATCCATATAAACCTTGTATACAATACACACGTCACCAAACTAGGAAATTTTCATAGAAAGGAAATGTATTATCTATCAATGACAATAATCCTTCTCCCTCATAGTAGAAGCGTGTATTTGGGTATTTAGTTGTATTATGGTTCAGCTGGTCTTCTTCCTTTTCTTTTAAAATTTGATTTTCCCCAAACCAAAATTTCTCAAAACTGAAATATTTCAATTTGAGACTTTATTATGTTTCTTCTGTTTTAATTTTGTTTTTTCAAACCCCAAGGGAATAATCTAAAAATAGGTAGCAATTTTTATTTTTATTTGTTTATTTATTTATTTTTTCGTTTGAAACAAAACTTTCAACTAATAAGAGATAATAGTTTGATTGGGATGAAAAGAAAGAGGATGTAATTAAAAAGTAAAACAGTGTCTTGTTTACTAATGTGGGTGGAGTGCAAATTATATTAAAAAACTTTTTTAACCCTCTTCGTTGATTTTCAGTATTGTAAAACTTTTCTTGAGTTTGCTTAATTGGTCTAAAACTTTTCTTTTAATACGAATTTTGTCTTTTAGTTGAATACATTTGACCACTGCTTCTCTTTACGTCAAGATTCAAGAGATTCGCTATCAGCTTATATAAAGGTAGAAATGAATATTTGATTCTTTTAATCCAATTCTTCTTTTAATTAAAAATACTCTTATAATAATGATGGTATAGTGACCTAGTTTAAAATATTACTTTACGGGGGAGCCCTGACTCTTTTAGTTTAAATATTGCTTTATACGAGTGCCTTGACTCTTTTAGTTTAAATATTGCTTTACATAGGAGCACTGACTCTTTTATTTTAAATATTGCTTTGTGGGGGGAGTCTTGACCCTTTTAGCTTAAATATTGCTTTACGGTGGAGTCCTAGCTCTTTCATATTGTGAATATGTTTTTGTTGCCTGTTTGTGTGGCATGTGTACTCGGAAAATATTCATAATACAGGGGAAATTTCGCCGAAAATTTTCTAAGCTTATAAAAAAACTTTCATATTACTTTTTTTTTTCTCTTTTTGACTTGGAAATGGATGTTGGATTACAAATAAAGAAAAATAATGCAATAAAAATGGTAGGTATATTTATAAAAAAAATTTATATATATAATGATTCCTCAAGGGAAAGAAAGCATGATCTTTTTAAGGCATAAAAACAAGTATGATTCACACCCTAACTCTGCTCCTAAAGCATATATTCATGAAAGGGAAAAAAAGAAAGTTGATCTGTTTATATTGAGTAAATATTTTAACAACTAACTTAATTTAAGTTAAGACTGCGTAAGTGGATTGTTAATATCAATATAAAGCTATGACTTCGATATTGTGGTAGGTGATACTATGTTGAAATATCAGACGTTTTAAATAAAAAATTTTAAGGTAAAAACCTTTTCTTTTTTTTTTCTTTTTTGAGGGCAATTTTTGAAAAGGTGGAGTATACCTCCGAAAGGATTCAAAATCCCTGATAACTAATAAGTATACATCCAAGAATAACTAGGTGAATATGTTTTTATAATGATATTTTTTTTAATGGTAGAAAAACAAAAGAAATCCTTCTTTTCTCTTAGCTAATAGTCCAAGAGAAGTACAATTCCTGGATGGTGAATTATCTAAGTAAGGGGTTACTTGTCCAAAAATAAAATTTAAGACCTTAAAATAAAGAAAATTTCTTAACTTCAAGACTTTTCTCAAAACGATAGAAGTGTTTGTAATTCTATTACTTGTTCATTTCCAATTTATCAAATCGACTTCTTCTTTTAGAAGTCAACTTAATACTCAAATGATTATAGGAGTTTTTAATTTCTTAAAGAAAAAATTCTTACACTCTAAATATTTCATAAACCACATTTAAACACATTAAGGTATATCTTAGTTAGTAATGAATTCTGACTTTAAATGAGTATGTTTTGTTTTGTGAAGTTATGGAGGAGGATTGTAGTTGGATGTATAGAAGAACTGTGCCTGGAGTTATGGGGATTAGTAGTGATTTTCAATTAGGTGTGAAGCGGTTTGTGAATTGGTGTCTGAATTATGGTCTTGGTACAACTAATGAGTTACAGTGCCCATGTGCAAAGTGCAAGAACTTAAAGTATCTTAAAGAGGATGATGTGAAGTTGTATCTTTCTAGATTAGGGTTTTTTACCTAATTATCATAATTGGACTGCACCTGGAGAACAGTCAGTGGCTTACCGACCGATTGTTGGGGAAGGTAGTCTTACAAGAAATATTGAAAGCAACGCTTATCGTGAAGGTATTTTTATACCACTGGTTCAGATTTCGAACCCGATGCAGCATACGGAGGCACCTAATCTTGAAGCTTAACAGTTTTATGACATGATGAAATATGTTGATACAACATCCTATGAAGGTTGTACAAAGTATTCACAGTTGTCTGCAATGGCCAAGTTGTTGAACATTAAGTTAGAGAACAACATATCTGAAAAGTGCTTTGATCAAACATTACAGTTGTTGAAGGATGTAATCCCCGAAGGCAATAAGATGGTAAATGATTGGTACCAGATGAAAATGTTAGTATCTTGTTTGAATGGATTTGTTAATGGATGTATCTGTATTGGAAGGATGATGCTCAAGAACATCATTGTAAGTTTTATGGCCATGAGCATTACATGAGAAGAAAGAAAAATAAGAAGAAGAAGTCGAAAGAAATTCCGTACAAGAAGATGTATTATTTTTTGCTAACACCTAGGTTGCAGAGGTCGTATGCTTATAAAAAACGACTAAGCATGTAAGATGGCATTTTAAAAGCGTTCCTGAGCCGCATATGATGAGTCACCCTAGGAATGCAGAAGCTTGAAAGCATTTTGATAGTACTCATCATGAGTTTACTTCTGAAGCAACGAATGTAAGATTTGGACTGTGTACTGATGATTTTTCACCTTTTGGGATGTCTAGAAAGCAGTATTCATCATGGCCAGTGATTGTTACGCCATACAACTTACCTCATTGGATATTCTTAAAAACTTCGGTAATGTTTCTGACATGTATTATTCTGGGTTTTCATAATCTAAAACATAAGTTAGATGTTTACTTATAACCGTTGATAGAAGAATTGAACCAATTATGGTTTCATGAGGTGAACATGTACGATATTTCAAAGAAAGAGAACTTTAATATGAGGGCTGCCTTTCTCTAGACTGTTAGTGACTTTCATGCATACGAGATGTTGTCCGGTTGGAGTACTGCTGGAGCATTAGCTGGTCTTTATTGCATAGAAGAAACAAAATCATTTAGACTACAAAGTGGGAGAAAGCAATCTTGGTTTGATTGTCATTGCTACTTTCTGCCTTTTGATCATCCATTTCGGAGGGATTCTAAGAAGGACAGACGAGAAGATCATTCTAAGCTGCGACCTCGTCTTACAAGAGAGCAGTTGTGGGAAAGGGTTCAAGAAATGCTAAAGATTACAAAAATCAGAATTGAGATTAGAAAGGAAGATGCTAGAGGAGAATATCACAATTGGACAAGGAGTAAAATCTTTTGGTATCTTCCGTATTGGTGTACTCTTCTAGTTTGCCACAATCTTGACGTCATGCATAATAAGAAGAATGTCTTTGATAATGTTTTTAACACAGTTATAGATGTGAAAAGGAAGACGAAGGATAACCTGAAGTTTATGGAAGAAGTTCAAAGATATTGTAATCGGCACGAAGTAAATCTCAAAGGTTCTGCAGAACCAAAAGCGTGTTACACTTTGACAAAAGAACAAAGGAAGGCTGCACTCGAGTAGGTGAAGGACTTGAAACTACTAGATGGATATCTATCTACCTGAGCAGATGTGTTGATTTGAAGGAGTTGAGAATGTCCGGCATGAAAAGTCATGATTACCACGTGTTTATGGAGCGGTTGATTCTTATTGCTCTCAAAGAGGTACTTTCGAACAAGGTATGGAGTGTCTTGGCAGAATTGAGTTTGTTTTATCGAGACTTGTGTTCTCCCAAATTAAGTCTGGCACACATATGTGAATTGGAGCGTAATATTGCTGTGTTGTTGTACAAGTTAGAAAGGATTTTTTCCTCCTTCGTTCTTCGATGTCATGGAGCGTTAATGGTTCACTTGCTGTATGAGGCTAGGGTATGCGGTCCAGTTAGGTATAGATCGATGTATCCATTCCAGAGGTACTTGAACCATCTAAAGAAGAAAATTAAGAATAAGGCTAGGGTTGAGGGTTCGACATGCAATGCTTATTTGGTTGAAGAGGAAGCAACATTTTATAGCTACTACTTTGAACCTCATGTATCAACCAAGGCTGGAGATACACCAAGAAATGATGAGGGTGATCAACCAAGGAATGGAGAATCTGATATTTTAATTTGCGATGGACAAGGAAGGGCGTACGGTAAGACGATGACAAGATATTTGGATGATAAAAAATATAAGGCATCAACAAGCTATCTCCTATTGAACAACGATAAAGTTGAACTGTACCTCTCGAAGTTAACATCGTTACTTAATATATAATAGTATTTTTTACTTACAAATGATAACACGTGGTTAGTTATAAGTTAAATATATTAATTGTGTTTGTAGGAAGTATACAACGGAATTGAGGATGCGTTTTCCAAGTTTAACAAAAACTGACGTACAGACGAGAATTAGTGATGAGTTGTCAATGTGGTTTAGGGAAGAAGGTGAGTTGAAAGTTTGATTAAGTATTATATTATTATTATATTAATGTATAAACTAAACAAATAATAATTCTTTTATTCAGATGGAAAAACCCGTGAATGCAAGCAACAGCGAATGCCTTAAGTAATTATCATAGGGTCCATCTAAACGTGTGAAATCATGTCATGGATATTTTGTTGATGGGTTTAGGTTTTATACACAAGAAAGAGGTTTCGACAGTCTTATATATAACTGTGGTGTAAGGGTTAAAGGTAATTATCATGGGGTTTTAAATGAGATTATTGAGGTTCGATATCCGAAAAGACCAAGTCTATCGGTCGTTCTTTTTAAGTGTGATTGGTTTGATTTACATTTAAATCGAGGTTTCAAGATTCATGATAAATATAAACTTGTGGAGGTGCATATTAAAAATAAATATGTAGGGGGATATGATCCTTTTGTTTTATCCCAACAAGCCGAACAAGTGACTTACATCCCATACCCTACACCTAAACAACAATAAAGTGATTGGTGGGTTGTAATGAAATCAAGACCTCATATTTAGATGTATCTCTTGTAGATGTTACATTTCAAGAAGACGTTAAGACTTCAAGGATAGACGTTGATGTTCAAGACATTAGAACTCTCGTTCACGAGTCAGGCGAGTTAGAATCGGAGGACATTCGTAGAAGGAGTAGTATTGTAGATGAAGATGACAATAATGAAGATGAAGAAGTGGTTGAATGGGAGTCCGATGAAGAAGAGGAAGAGTAATCGCAGTCCGATTCCGAAATGTAGAATGTTTAATTGGTAATTATTTATGTAACCTGTTTGTTTCTTTAATTGGTAATTTATATTTAAGTAACATTATTTCAAAATAACATGTTTGTTTCTTGTTCTCTTAATTTATGTATAAGTAAGTTATGTTTAAGTAACTTTGTTTCCAAATAACTTGTTTGTTTCCTTTTTGCCGTTATGTAACTTTAAATAACTTTCTTTTAAGTAACTTACTAAAATTGTTTAACCTGTTATATTACAGATGGTACGTAGGAGTAAGAAGAGGGCTCACCCGGTAGCGGCTTCTGCTCCGGTGGCTTCTACTTCGGTTGAGACCTCTACTACTCCGGTTGAGACGGTTTCTACTCCGGCTTCTATTCCTCTCGGGACGTCTAATGTGGGGACGTTTATTTCTCTGGCAACGACTTTTACACCTCTAGGGACGTCTACTCCTCGGATAGCGGCTTCTACATCCCCGGTGAACTTGACCCCATTTTCCGCAGCTGACATACTCGAGTCCAAAACCCACGTCTACTCCTTCGGCTTCATCTAGTTTAGGGATGTCATCGACGCCTGCCCTTCATTGTCAGCACGTCCATTGGCACCTGCCCCTTCATCCACTTCTTCACCTGTCCTACCATCCGAGAGTGTTGTTAACTCTCGCATACTTATTTTACCTACCATTGACAAGTAAATGGAATTGTTTTAATGTTTATACCTTAATATGGTATGGTTCTTAAATTTTATTTTCTATTATTATTCTCTTTAAACAATTTATAGAAATTCAATAAATTTTTTATCTAGAACATATGTTTGTTACATATGGAATTGTTGTTTGTTAAACTTGGAATATATGTTTGTTAGATATAGAATAACTTGTTTGTTAAACTTGGATATGGAATGAATGTTATGACTATACTATTATATAATTGATTTCATTGGAATTGTTGTATACTTGTTGTTTTTCGTGCTTAGGGATTGTTAATTTTATAGGGAAAATTCTCTTAAACTTTTTTTTAAAACTTAAACGTCACATTAATTAGATTTAGTTAATTAATGATTTGTATTTAAACATTTGCATGGCTTCAACAAGCAATTGGACTGTGCAAAGGTGATTACGGAAATCATAAAGACACATTTTGTTGAGGCACATCCGAGTTTTGGGAAGGTCCCAGATAGAATGAAGAACATGTGGTATACAGAGTTCGGGGTAAGTATTTATATAAAAGTAACTACATGAACCTTTAAATATATAAGCTTATATTGATTAACAAATTATGCTTTGGTTGTAGAAGAGGTATCAATGGGAACTGATACATGAGCGTGCCCTTTGGGACGCTAGGCAGAGACAGACCTCATTACGATACAAGGACTTGATGTACGAGTTGCGTACTGATTGATATAAGCAAGATTGGATGACTACCTTACAGTACACGAGTATTTATGATGAAGGGGGCTCGAAGGCATACAAGAAGAGGCGAGATGCAGCATAACAGAACCTACTGTAGGGGCGTGGTGACTAGGGGCCGAGCAAGCACACCGGCAGACATTTAGATCTTTCATAGAGTGGGTAAGTCAATTTTGTTTTAACTAAAACCATATTTTCTTATAACTTATAATTTTTTAATTACCTTTATATTTGAAAACTCATTTATGTTTGCAGCAGGAGAAGATAGGCGAGGCCTTCGAACAGTCAGAATTGTATGTCTTACTACATCAGCAGAAAGGACAGTGGGCGATAAACGATCAGACCAGTTTTGGTTGAGGTTCCTTAATATGTTTAAACCAACTCTTATATTATGATTTATTAGTCTATGCTTATTGTATATTGCTGAACAATAACTTATTAATGGCTTTTTTGTATAGGCCAAATATCAGGAGCTGAAGGTGAATGCGGAACGCCTTCATATTGAGACCTGCTTTCCCATTCCGAATGACAAGCAGTTGATGTTTGAGGCTGCTGGTGGAAGCAACAAGGGAAATGTCTGTAGTTTCGACTCATAGTCTGCAACCATTACCGCGGAGCGCTAAGGAGGCAGTAGCAGCTCCATGTCTATGGTTCTTTCGGTATCTTCCACGGCTGGCCACGAGGCCTACATCGAGAGGGAGAGGAGTTTGTGGGAATACATGCAGCAGGTACAGGAGAGGTTCGCCAGCTTCATGACATCATTCGCATCTCAGTGTGGAGTGCAGCTGGATTTGGTACGCACTCTCTTCCTTCCTTTCCCGCCGCTGGATGATGACGCCACATCTCAGTCACCGACGTCTACCTTCTCCAGCCCACGTCTACCTCCACCTCAACCAGCTCTACCTAGACTTTATAATACTTTTGATATATTTGACAAGTCATATTATATTATGTATTTTTGACTTTTTTATATATTTGTATTTGATATATATGTAATTATATATATGTATTCTACTAAAAATTAGTTCATTGTATTATAGACGTTTTTATTGATTTTATATTATTTGTGGCTGCTGTTGGTTTTTAATATCAGGTAGATAATTATAATTATGAATAAAATATTTTTTAAAAATATAAAGTTTAAAGGCCGACACCAACCGATATTTGGTCGGTAAATAATTTTTTTTTAAAAAAAATAAATTACCCACCGAAATTAAATTGGTAAATAAATTTACTGACTAAATAGGTTTGGTCAGTAATTACGAAAATTCGGTCGGTAACTTCATATTTAATTTACATTTTTTAATTGATAAAAATAAAGTTACCAACCAAAAATTCAGTCTGTAACTCCAGATATTCAGTTGGTAAAAGTTACCGACCGATGTTTTATTCCGTCAGAGCCAGTTACTGACGAAAATATAACAACTGACTTTTTCGGTCAGTAACTGGCTTTTACCGACCGATTATCGCCCGTTTCGTCGGTCGATAAAAGGCTGAATTCTTGTAGTGAGGTCTTTTCTCAATCAAACTACAACTGACATGGACTTCTGCGAACAGTGTTTTTGGGAATCAAAGAAGAGTTACCTTCAATAAAGACGTTTACAAATCAAAAGGAACATTAGACTACATTTATTCGGATCTTTGTGGTCCTTGAAGAGTTCCTTCATTAGGTGGAGCACGATACATGTTAACCTTTATCGATGATTTCTCAAGGAAAGCTTGGGTGTTCTTCCTAAAGCACAAGGATAATGTGTTCAAAACCTTCAAGGAACGGAAAACAGTGATTGATTGAGAAGAAAACTGGTAAACACATCAAGTGGTTGTAAATTGACAATGGGTTAGAGTTTTGTGTTGGCGAATTTAGTGCCTTTCGTATGAAAGAAGGCATTGTGCGACATCTAGCATAATGAAGTAGCTGAACGTATGAACCGTACTTTGGTTGAGAATGCAAGATGCTTGCTTTCAAATACTGGATTGTCAAAGAAAATTTGGGCAGAAACAACTTTAACAGGAACTTATTTGGTGAATCGATCTCCCTCTATATCGATTGAGTTGAAGACTCAGGAAGAAGTATGGTCCAGAGACCTTCAGACTATTCAAAGTTGAAGATTTTTGGTTGTCCTGCATATTCTCATGTGAATGAAGGGAAATTAGAGCCTAGATCAAATAAATGCATCTTCATTGGATATTCTTCAAGAGTTAAGGAATTTAGGCTGTGGTGCCCCAAAATATCCAAAGTAATCAATAGTAGCGAGGTTATATTTGATGAGATGAGTATAATGAATCCATAGGATGAGAACTCAAGACCAAAACCTATAAAAATTGAAGAGACATCCGGAACGGTAGAGATCGAGATTCAGAGCGAACCACAAGTGATCTCTTTGAATCAACAAAGTCCAATTCATGATAGAGACAATGGAGAAAATGAAGAGCAATATTGTATTCCTAGACATCGTTCGAAGAGATAAACTAAACTTCCACAGAGATATGCTAATCCAAACTTTGTTGCATACGTATTAAATGTTGCTGAAGATACTTGCTTCGATAATGAACCTGGAACATTTGATGAAGCTTTGGAATCAACTCAAGAAGAAAAATGAATTGGCGCCATGTCTGAAGAAATGAAGTTCTTGCATAAGAATAAGACTTGGGAGTTGGTGAAACCTCCAATAGGTTAAAAGATTATTGGTTGTAAGTGGGTTTTCAAGAAAAAGACTCAAGCTGAGGAGAATGAATCTGTATGATTCAAGGCAAGACTTGTTACAAAAGGCTACACTTAAAGATATTGAGTGGACTTCAATCTAGTGTTTTTACCAATAGTTAAGCATAGCTCAATCAGAGTGTTATTGGCTTTGGTTGGTAAGTATGATCTTGAACTTCAGCAAATTGACGTAAAAACAACATTTCTCTTGGAGAGCTTGAGGAGACCATCTACATGAAACGACCTGAAGGTTATGAAGTTCGTAAAAAGGAAGATCATGTATGCTTATTGAAGAGGTCCTTTTATGGACTCAAATAGTCTACAAGGCAGTGGTACAAGTGTTTTGATGGCTTTATGACCAAGATCGATTTCAAAAGAAGTAATTATGAGCTTGTGTATATTATCGGAAATCTTTTGATTGTTCCTTCATGTACTTGTTACTTTATGTTGATGATATGTTGCTTGCTGGAAAAAGAATTGATGAAGTGAAAAAGATGAAGGTTTAATTGAGAAATGGATTTGAGATGAAGGATTCAAGTGTTGCCAAGAGAATCCTAGGCATGGAGATTAACAGAGATCGACAAGCAAGAAAGCTACGTTTATCCCAAAGTCAATACATTAAGAAAATTTTTGAACATTTTGGCATTCAGAAAGCAAAACCAGTAAAAGTACGCCACTAGCAGTACACTTCAAGTTGTTATGAAAGTTATCTCCAAAGACCGAGGAGGAAGAAGAATACATGTCTCGTGTTCCTTATGTTCAAGTTATTGGAAGTTTAATGTATGCTATGGTCTGCAAACGTCTTGATATTGCTTATTCAGTAAGTGTTGTTAGCCGATACATGGCTAATCCTGGAAAGGAGCATTAGCAACCTATTAAGTGGATTTTACGGTATCTCAAACGAACTGTAGACTTGTGTCTGACTTATGATAAAAAATCATCTACTCAAGATAGAATCACTAGTTATGTGGATTCTAATTATGCTGGTGATGTAGATAAAAGACGATCTATCACTGGATATATCTTTACCTTGTTTGGGGGTGTTATTAATTGGAAGACTGTGTTGCAGGCTACTGTTTCTTTATCTACAACTGAAGCTGAATATATGGCACTATCTGAAGCTGTGAAAGAAGCTTTATAGATGAGAGGCTTGGTTAGAAGCTTCTTAGGTTTGGAAGATTAGACTTCGATAATTTGTGATAGTCAAAGCGCTATTGACTTATCTGAGAACCAAATGTATCATGAAAGGACCAAGAAAATTGATGTGAGATTTCACTTTGTGCGAGACTATGTTTCACGTGGCGACATGGCTATTGAGAAGGTTGATACAAAAGACAATCCTGCTGATATCTTGACGAAGCCAGTTCCGATTTCTAAGTTCAAGCATTGTTTGGATTTGGTTGATGTTCTAAATGGTTGACACCATTTGGGTTTATTTGGAGAAGGTGGAGCAAATAAGAACTTATTTGAAGTGTTCTTCGGAATACAAATCAAGGTGGAGATTTGCTAGAGTTTGACTTAGATTCCTGATTCAAATTAAAGATTTATTAGAGATTTACCTGTATTCCTAATTAATATTGATTAGGATTAGGGAACTTCTTTATAGGAGTATTGATATTAATCCCTTATTATTTTCCTATAAAAGTTACTCTTTTGTATGAGTCCCTATATAAGGGGTTTGAGTGAAGCCTTTTAGAGTGTGAGAGATACTTGGGCTTTAGCTATATATAACTTTTTGGCTTTAGTCTAAGTTAGTTATTTTGGGAGAGTAGTTGTAGTCAGGTTTTGGGTCTTTTGGACTTTGTGGGTTTGAGAGAGTATTCTCTAATTTGTATTCTCCACAAGATTCGCTTCTCCTCTACCCGTGAGCGTAGATCAATTGATCGAACCACGTAAATTTTGTGTTTTTTTTTTTATTGCTTTCATTATTATATTTTCTGTGTTATTTCGTTTATTTATTTTAGGTTTAATAGTAATATAAAAATATATTGTCAACAGTGGAAACAAAATAAAAATGAAGTTTAGTTGAAGAAAAATATGACATTTATTCCGTAACATTTTGAGTCAATTTCCTTGGCTGTCAGGTAGCCTGTTCCTATTCTGATACTGGATTTTATTTGTCCAGCAGATCAGGTATAGTCACAAGAAGAAACAAATGTCGGTATCTAATGTCAATTCTTTCACGAGACCTTGCTTTAGTACTGCTTCACCATAATAATAATGTTGTAAAAGTATTAAAATTGTCTCTGTTGTTAAGTATATCCTTATGCATGTGAATAGATGTCTTTGTTTGCATATATAAAGATTATTGCTTCTAGACCCTTCTACCTTTTATGTACATCAAGGTTATACTAGTAAAATGAATTTATTTATAGTTAATTCGGTTATATTATTTAATGCATCTAATTAAGTACAGTTTCTCAATAACACAATTTTATAGTTTTTATTAATAAATTTTACGAAATAGATGATAAGTCTGAATTCTAAAATACAGATTTAAGAAAAAATTTAATATAGAAGAATGTATAATAAAGAGTATACTAAAAAATGTACTAAAAAAAGTATTAGAGGATCTAAGTAGTTATATAGTAAATTTTTTTAATTGGACAAAAAATTGATCTTATGATACATGTAACTATATGAAGGACAAAATTAAAGGAATGGGGGTAAAGATCGCCCCATTCAAACTTGTAAAAATATTGATATGCTTATGCACTAGGTTCGTAGAAATTTTTTATTTGTTTCTAACATTTAAGATTTTTTTTATGTATCCAAATTAAGAATTTCTTTTTAATAAAGAAAGGATCCAATTGATGGATCGAAAATTCTAAAAATTAAGATATAATTCCATCTATAAATACATATAACGAATATTTTATAGTTAAATATTAAAATACAGAATCCAAAGAATGAGATTGCAAAAGATGAGCATACATATAGAATGACAGAGTGAATACCTTTTAAGAAAAATGTAAGTTGTAAAATATATCAAACGAAATTGGTATATTGTATTGTATGGACATAAGAATTAAGAAAGGAGGGTAGAATACTTTTTGAAAGAGTAGGCAACGAAATCAATCATAGGAATAACAGAAATGGCACGATTTGCGGTGGCAAAAAAATTTAAATCTACAAGCTTTTGGTTTGAAGATCATTCATGTGTTAGTTATTTGCATTATTATGGTCATTTATTGGATAAGAATCTTTAGGACAAAACATCTTTGGACCCATTGAATTGACTTGGAGTTAAATGATGAAGACATTTAATTTAAGGGCCATATAAAGGTTGTCTCTAAAGATTAAAGGCAATCTTGTGAACGCAGTTTTGACCTTTTTCTTTTGACACATTGAATCTCACATATTAATTGATATACACATTTGAACTTATTTTGGATATGTATACCTCAAAGCATATTATTTTTTTGAATGCTTTTTTGAAATCTTGTGTAGGAATTGAGTTCACAATCTTAATTAGGGAGCCGCTACTCTGCTTATTCACACAAGACTTTATAGACATTGTTCATACATATCATGGAATACAATCACATAATAAATAAATATTTTAAAATAAAATTTTGTAATAAATAAATTTCTTACAATAGAATAAGAAAAGTATTCACTTATAAAAAATTTATCCATATGATTTTTACTAATATTTAATTACAGAAGTAATATTAAAAATGATTAATTCTAAAATATCCCTTAAAGTTCGAAGTTAGTAACACTTTAATGTATAAGTTAAAAAAATGCACAATTAGTCCGGAGTTAATTAAAAAATACTTGCATGAAGTTATGAAACTACCTCTTTAACTATGTTAAAATATGGGTTTGGACCTATCTCACTCCAAAATGTACCTCAAAAGGAGATTGTCCAAGCCTTATAAGGAGTAATTTTTTTCCAATACTAGCCATATGGGATTCTCAATACATCCCCCTCAAACCCAGGGCTGGACATCTGGAGCGTGAAGTTTGCAAGACTAGACATCTGCAGGTGGCCCAACACGGGCAGCTAAACTTGGATTAGGTGGCTCTCATACCATCTTAAAATATGGGCTTAGGCTTAACTCACCCCGAAAGGTAGCTCAAGAGAGGAGGATTGCACAAGCCTCATAAGGAATAAATTTTTCTCCAACACTAGCCATAGGAAAGGCAACAATACAATTTTTTTTCGATTGCGAATGGTAACCTTCCGATTATATAACCGATTATGTAATTGACGATAATTCCATTAAGGTTTG
The DNA here is from genome assembly GCA_028651295.1 of Catharanthus roseus. Taxonomy (NCBI): domain Eukaryota; kingdom Viridiplantae; phylum Streptophyta; class Magnoliopsida; order Gentianales; family Apocynaceae; genus Catharanthus; species Catharanthus roseus. Next base: position 1,905,501 of record JAPQWS010000107.1, on the reverse strand, counting down.
GTATTTACTAATGTTAATCGATACTAAAACTGATAGGTTTTGGTATAAGCGTTATACAGACAGAAAAAACCGATACGGAATATTATATATAATTATCTTTGAATTGTAATCAATTTTTATGTTCAATATGTTTTGAAATTCATGTAATTTCATTTGAATTTTTGTTATTTTTTAGTAGTTAATGTACTCTTATTGAGTTTTTTTTTTTGTTTAAACAATTAGATGTAATTTGTGACATTTTTGGAATTTAATTTTGATTTTAAAAATAAAAAAGAAAAAATTTTAATTTTTTAGTTGGTAACCGACGAATAGTTTCGATATTGGTAACAAGAAAAGTTAACGATTAATAAACAGTACAAAATTGGTAATCGATTGACTAAATGGTAATGATAATGATTAATTGTCGATTACCGTATCGCTGACATTCCCAACCAGCCATGTGCCATTCTCCACAAACTCCAATAATTAAGTAAAATTTAAAAAAGATTATATTATTATTTATAATTTTATTTAATTATCCTATTACACCTAATTTGTGAACTTTCAATCTTTTAAACCTTTTAAATTTAATAGCAATATTATTTCTTCAAAAGTAAAAGAAAAACAACTAAGAGCGGGAGACGATATAATCATCCTCACAGCAAAAGTAAAATTTTAAAAACCACAATCACATCATAACAGAGTTAATATTATTCTTGGAAAGTCACCACCACTTACCTTCAAAATTACTATCAGTTATCGCATTTTCTAGCCACAACAGATACAATCATAAAAGAATATGTCATCACGAATATTATTTTTCTACTATAATATGCTTGTAGTTTTTAAATTCTTACAATTGTCATCATGGAATGACTATTGTCCTGAGTTTTTATTAAATTTCTTTTTTATCTTTGAAAGAAATAATAATATTGTTATCAAAGTAAAAATGTTTAAAAAGACTAAAAGGTTCATGACTTGATAGGAAATATAGTAATTAGATTGACTTGTAGATTAATGTCATAATCTTTTAATAAACTTTATTTAACTGATAGGGTAAGATGGTTATTTTTTAACATTATGTACTAAAGTAATAGTGACTTAACTTCATGGGGCATTCTATCGTTAATCGTGAACTAAATGTACATTTCTTTACTTATAGAGTAAAGTGGTACTATCCTGTATAATTTTATAAAGAGTATTTTGGAATAAACTCTATTAAAAATTTGTACCATACTATTTGTTTTACAAGTTTTTGAGCAAGAACCGTGTAATGAAATTTAATTTTAGAATTCTATCACAAATAATAATCACATATAATAAATTTATTCAATTTTAAAATTCAACTTAGAATTTAACTCGTAACATTCATCCATTATTGACTTAATAAGTTTTGTTGGGGAAATCAAGATTCCTACTTGAATTAGAAGATAAGTTGACATTATTTAAAGAAGTAAAGTTATATTCTATTAAGGATCTTTATCTCTTTAATATTTATTCAAGATCTTTGCAGATTATTTGAAGCACATGCAAATTAAGACTGGGAGATAAACTTAGAGTCATTGATGATTATCGACTGTAGCTTTAATTGGATGACTTCCTGTATGAACCTTCTCCAACAAGGTTTCGGTTTGCTTATTTATTTGAGTAATTTACAGTTGTTTTTCTTCACCGAAATTAAGCGAGCACATTTATATATTTAAGAGGAAGAAGTTTTGTGAGAAAATTTTGAAGCGGCAATGCTGTCAATTTATCCTTGTTAAGAGTTCTACAGTCCTGACATAGTGTTATTTATTTCACTCATATTGTAATGATAGTTGGGTTGTGAGCTTTCTTTTTGACTTAGTCACACTTTGTGTTAGCTGTCGAGGGTTTTAGATCGAGTGTATCTAGTCTAACACAACATATTGTTCCGACAAGTATGTATCAATTGTTATGGTTGAATTGATCACTACTTAGGATTGTACAACAGTTTCTTTGTTTTTTCCTCATATAATAGATTAGATCAGTAACTATGATCTGATAGAGGTAGACATTGTTGACCAAACTGTGTAAGCATTTCTTGGTTTCTCTATGTCAAGTGTATTTTTTTGCATTTTGTTAAATTGACATGTAACTGTTGGATTAATACCGCCAATATTTTGGGCTTCTCTATTTTATCCAATGATGTTTTGGAATCTCGTCCTCAACAAATTTGCCTCTTGGACTTGGGCTAGTAGTGGGACTCTAGGTGGGGCTCTTCTACCCACCTTGGCGACCCACAGGTGCCATCCACTCTCATTTAACTCTCCTTTTGACTCACCTTGGTCACTCTCTTCTGCCTTGACCAAACCCCTTGGTTCCCCTCCCCTTTAATTAACCGTATGTCTCTCTATCTCTTTCTCGGGACCACTATTTAAGCATCTCTTTCTCTTACCCTAATCTCAAATTTTCCTCTCCTCCTCTCTTTTCTCCTTTCTGGCCGCCTCTTCTTGAGTGCTTCTTCTGCCTTCTTAACTTCTCTCCTCTGGTGATACTCTACTGTTCCCGTGCTTCTGTTGCCTGAATCTTGACAGCACAACTGTGCTGGTCCGATTCAGTGAGTATCTTTTGGAGTTAATGATTTTGAGAGATCCTTTAGAGGCTTCCAGTTGGGATTTGTTGAGGACCAATTCTTTGAGGGTGTTTCACACCGATTTGTGATTTTCTATTCTTCCCTTTCTTCACCATTTTTATATTTACATTTTAAAGATCTTATAATTTATCTGTTAAAATTTGTAATACATTAGTTATATTCTTTTATCTTCGATTTGGTTGCAATACAATGGTGGTTCGCAATTCCCATTTCTTAACAGTGTTATTAGAGCTAGCACTACAAAAATCGACCCGATCATCAACGGCCAAACCCGTTGGCCCTCTATTAGTGTTCTTATATTATGACCGACAAACCGACGCCTATGACTTTGTCGGCCGAATTTTGTCGGTAACAAGAATTACCGACGGCAGTTCGTCGGTAACATGATTTATTGATCGAATTATCGACGAGCATTCAGGCCAGATTTTTTATTTGTTTCCGACGAAAAGTTATCTTCAGTAAACTATACCGACGAGCGAATAGTCGTCGGTAACAATTACTGACAGAATACTGACGCTTCTAGATGCCAACGGTGACATGTACTAATGACACTGTGGTAGCTAACAAAATTTTAAAACATAAATTTAAAAATATTTTTTGTAGGTCCGTCGGTGTGCCCTCGATAGAGTTGTAAATGGGTCCAGACAGGTACGGTACTCCCGTACCAGACCTAGACCCTTATAGTGAATATAGACCTGAACCCAGACCCAGACCCGTCGGGTAAAAAATTTATAGACCCAAATCCTATCCTCCATGGTCTCAGGTAGGGTCTGGGTATACTGGTACCCGTCTGCCATTTTTCATTTTTTATTGTTAATATATATATTATATATATATAAAACAATATGTAACCCTAAAACGAAAATTATAACTTGATTAACGTAATTTTTTTAATATCTCTTTCAACAAATACAATCCTTAAACATCTCTAAAATTTAAAAAAATATTTTAATTCAAATGATTAAAAAAATTATAACTTGATTAACGTAATTTTTTTAATATCTCTTTCAACAAATACAATCCTTAAACATCTCTAAAATTTAAAAAAAAAAATTTAATTGAAATGATTAAAGTTTCAAGTACACGTAAAATCCTCACACATACATTAATCCAATAAAAACAAAACTTCTAATCCAATACAATATAAATTATGTATTCGTTAATAATATATATAAATAATATAATATACAACTATTATTATTTTATTGTAACATGTATACGGGTAAACTGGTATCATAATACCCTGCCCAAACCTATTTAATAGAAGTTATACAAGTACGAGTACGAGTCCGCGGGTACAAATTTTGAACCTTACCCGCTATAAACAAGTATAGACCCACTCGGTACAGGTAATTACCCACCCCATTTACAGCCCTAGCTGTTGGTAACAATTTTTTTTATATTATTTGAAAACAGGACCGAAACTCCCTGATATGCAAAAAACTCAACAGGCACCATATAAAAAACATTCATGAAAGCTAAAAAGATCCCTAAACTAAACATATAATCCATAAACAAATTAAAACATCCATGAAATGTTAAAAATATAAACATCCATCAAACATAAAAATAACATAAACATACATCAAAAGTGCAGCCTATATAGCATCTCTAGAGGATGGGAGAGCACCATTCGTAGTGTCAGGTAAAGGGAGGTGGGTCCGAGATCATAAAGAGAGGGAGGGAGAAGTACTAGAATCTCGTGTTGGCACCTCGGAGGTCCCCGCTACTGTTGTAGTCGATGTAGATGTGGAAGTATCAACAGTCATCGCAGCTCAAACGAGGGGCATCATCGGCGAGAATAGAATGTACCCCAGCTGATTATGCTCGAATAGCCGTCACATGTGCTTCTCGAAGGCAGCGGATACTCTCGAAACAACGTCCTCAACCCTCCACATAAGCAGCTATTCTAGATCCAAAAGCAACAAGACGCCCATCTAACAGTGGGTCGATTGCTCTCGACTATGAAGTGAGCCGTTTCCAAACCAATTCCATACAAAGGCCGAGCTCACCCCACCAACTATAATGGCCATTAGCTAGAGATCATCGGGCATAGCAGTACCCGACGCCTCAGCATCCTTCTCGGCCTTCCTCCGGACCTCATGAAATTTCTCCTACAATATAAAATATTAGTTGAAATTGACTTTTTGTTGTAAAACACTGTATATACTTAAAGGTTATAAGTTATGAAACATTATATAAACTTAAGTTATAATCGATACTAAACTTACCCAGAACCGTGTCGAGCGAAAATCTATGTACTCCCACTTCTTCTCCCCCTTCTGATGCTTGTGGAGCTCCTCTAATTACTTGCTCTGGGAGAACCTCTCAATCAAATCCTTTTGCTGCAACACATAAACAAAATGATAAAAAAATTTCTAAGTAATTAATAAGAGGAATTTAATATTAAATAAACTTCTTACCCAATTTCACAATCGTCTTTGTGAATAGGATGGAACCACTCATGTGCTTCCAGGCTCTTTGTCCTCCCTACCCCTGAGTCTAATTCCTCTTATTCTGTTCGGACTGGGCTTTATAAGCAGGGGTATTCCAATGATTCCACATCTCGGGCCAGTATCTTTCATCACTCCACGACGGCCTCTTGTTCTTTCCCTGAGTATCGCCCAAAAAATCCTTTAATTAGTCTTTCACCTTTGACTCCCATGCCATCTTTATCTTGGTCATGGAGTAAGTTTGATTCCATACATACTATTTCTAAAAATTTAAAATATTAGAATAGAATATATAACGTTAGAAAGACATGATTATATATATAAAGTATGTCATAGACGTTTTAAAATGAACTTAAAGTTCGATTCCAATTTAGACCAAAAAGAGAATAAGAAGCTTTTATTATATTTCATCTAAAATTGAATATTCGTTTATTTTAGGGTTAAAAATCTTCATTTTAATAACAAGGCTTTTATTATGTGTTTAATTATATTTACCTGAAACTCTCCTCATTGCATATCTCCACCGGCTGTAGGATCTTAAACCAAGTATGGTAAGGCCCATTGAACCGCTCCTAGAAGACAGTTGTGATGTAGGTGGGGGTTCTCGAAGAGGGCTATAATCTGTTACACAATTTCATTAGTAAATATTTATATTACAATATAAATATTGTTGTATATAAATAAATACTATCTGGTATACATGCAAATATAATAACTCCAGAAAATCCAAGAGGAGGCCTCCAAGTCGAAGGACCAATATTTGGAACCGACTGTGTCGATTGTGAACCAGACGGCTGCGAGGTAGTGGGTGTGTCCTGCATCGCCGGTGGTGTTGGTTCAGCTAACTGGGGAACGGTAGAGGAAGAGGACCTCTTGTGCTAGCAGGTGTCTGTGGGTCCTATGTCATCGGTGGTGCTGGTGATAGAGTCAGTTGACTGGTGGATGGCAGAGAAAGAGGACCTTCCATGCTAGCAAGTGTTGGTGGGGCCTGCATTATCGGTGGAGCCCGTGTCTCAAATGATAGTGTACCTATAGAAGTGTTAGCATCATCGCCTAACGCTCTCTTTCGTCCTCGAGCCATCGTACCTGCAATATAAGAAATGTGGATGAATTAGCTAAAAGTATTATAAACATATAAGTGTAAACATATATAAGTGTTATAAACATATATAAGTGTAAACATTAAGTATACAATGTCCTATTTGTCGGAATCCTCATTGTTTTCATTGATGGAATCCTCATTGGTATCATCGTCGGCACAATCCTCGGAATTTTCATCAGAATCCCATTCGATTTTAGTTTCATCATTTTGTAATTCCTCGAAATATGTTTCGACGGACGATAATCATGGACGAGCAGTCCAACATCTTCAATCAGCGCAACTATTGTCGAAACCTCACCAATATCCACGTTCTCTTGGAAGGCATCATCTTGGACCGGAATATCCATTACTCACGGTCGAGATTTCATTACACTAACCAATCTGTCCTTAGCCTTTTAGAGCCAAGGTATGAAAGAAATGAAACTTGCTCTGCTTAATGAGGTAATACAGAATGATCATATCCTCTGTATCTCTAGTCTTTGTACAAATCAATAATTTTATATTAAGGATGAATCTTCATTCCTTGATCCGAAGAATCAAACTAGTCATAGTGAAACAATACGATCCGTTGGATTGGTGTTCCAGCCATCTCGACCTCAATTATTTCTTTTAAAATACCGTAATCGTTCGGTTTTACACAAACACCATCATTACAAGTTTCTCCCTCTGCACCCCTATCTCTTGTATGAAACTGAAACCTATTAACAATGTAACTGATGTATGGCTTCACTTTATTATTAGGGCCCCAAGATAGATTCCTCAAGAGTTCACTACACTGTTCGGTAGGATCATGCATCTATATACATCAAAATAGTTTTATTCATTAGATTTGTAAGTTACAATGCGATTTAGATTTGAAAACTAACTTTCTTCATTTCTAAACCACTTTGGGAATCCCTCGGTTATTTTCTCTTGAATTTCACTAGCCATTATATTCAGATTGATATTTCGCAATTCCAATTCATATTTCCTGCATTTTATTAAATATAAAGCTTACTAAATATATATGTATATTATAAAAAGTGTATTAAGTAAAAGAACTTCGGTTTATTTACTGAAGATAAGGTTCCACTTCCTTGCAATTAAAGAGGATATAGTTATGTATTGCATTTATTTCTCGGCTCTCCAAGTATATTTCTCATTTGAGATAGCTTTCTTCCTTGTTGATTGCATATTGATAGAACCTCACCAATATGAAGAGGATCCCCGATATCATCATTTCATCTATCTCTTTTATGGAGTATGGAACGCTTTCCTCGAAGTAGTAACTGAAGAATATCGTAGCCTCCTCAATTAAGTAAGTGTTGCAAATAGATCCTTCAACTCTTGCCTTATTTTTATTGTCTTCTTTATATGATGCAAGTACCTAATAAATGTTAAATAAAAGTATAAATAAATGAGTTATGTAATTTAACTAAATCTAAGTTTTCATTGAATTACAAATGAATGGTTACATAGGTTACCTCTCAAATGGGTACATCCATCTATATTGGAAAAGACCATATACCCTAGCCTCGTACAGAAAATGAATCATCAAATTTTACGTAAAAAATACTAAGAGGGAAGATGCGTTCTAACTTACACATCAATATGGGAATGCTTTCCTCTAATTTATGCATATGTGACACACTTATCTTCTGCTCACACAAGTCTCGGTAGAATAGACTCAACTCCGCTAAGCAACTCCACACTAAAGCCGGAAGGAGCTCTCTAAAGGTGATGGGCATTAATCGTTCCATGAACACATGACAATCATGGTTTTTCATGCCAGTTATCTTCATTTCTTTATAATCAACATATTGCAGCAAGTTAGATGCATATCCGTCTGGCAATTATAACTCTTTAACCTAATCACGAACCATTTTCTTTTGTTCTTTAGTTAAGGTGTAAGACGCCATTGGCTTGGAAAACTTACCCTTGCCGCTCTCTTTCATTAAGTCTGGTCAGTTACAATACAAACGTATGTCTTGTCTACCCTTGATATTACTCTTAGACTTCCATTTCACATCCAACACATTGTTGAATACATTATCAAACACATTCTTCTCATTGTGCATCACGTCAATGTTATGATGGACTAAGAGGGTACGGTAATAAGGAAGATCCCAAAATGTACTCCTTCATGTCTAGTTGTGATCCTTTTCCCTACCATCTTCCTTGCCCAATTCCTTTCTTGTTTTGGTAATTTTTGTAAACTCCTAGACCCTATCCCATATGAGCTCTCCTGAAAGTCGTGGCGGAGGTGATGAGCAGTCTTCACGTTTACCTTTCCTGAAAGACCTCGAATCTCGTCTGAATCAAAGATCTTGTGGCAAGAAAAATCAATGTCAATCGAAGGAAGTTTGTTTTCCACTATTTTGCAACCGAAAGGACTATGTCTGTTCTATACAATACGGACAAGCCAATACTTCTACTGTACTCCAATCGCTCAATATACCGTATGCCTGGAACTCACTAATCGTCTAAGGAAGTGCAGCGCTCATTTGGAAATTCTATTTCTTCGAAATGTCATAAGTAAGGATCCCAACATCCCATAACTGATTTAACTATTCTATCAATGATTGCAAATAAACATCCAAGTTGCTTTTCGAATTTTTCGGAACAAGGATAAGAACCGTCAAGAACATTACCTCCTTTTTCATACACATCCAAGACGGCAAGTTATACGGTGTTACTATTACTGGCCAGAGACGTATGTCTTTCTCTCCATTCCATAAGGTGAAAACTCATCCGTACACAAATCAAGCCTCACGTTCCTCGGTTCTGCCAAAAAGTTAGAGTAAATCCTATCAAAATGCTTCCACGCTTTACCATCTCTAGGATGACTTATAAAATCCAGCTCCTGTAAGCTTTTTGCATGCCATCTCATGTGTTCGGTAGTTCTTTTCAATGGATACAATCTTTGTAATCTAGGAGTTCATGGAAAGTAAAACATCATCTTCAATGGTCTCTTCGATTCTAGTTTCCTCTTCTTCTCTCTTTTCTTCCTACATATCTTGTACTGATGATTACTAAAATATTTACATTATGTTTTATGGGAGTTCTCCTTTGAATAAAGCATACAACCATTGGAACAAACATCAATCCTTTGCACGGGCAATCCTAAGTCAGAAATTATTTTCTACGTCGCGTACCAATCTTCGACCATATGATTGCCCAGTGGCAAATGCTTCTTTATGAATACACAAACATCATCGTACGACTTTTGATTCTATTGGTTCTTGAACTTAATGTACAGTAACTCATCACTCACAGATAACACTGAATTTCTGTCATCCCTATCAACTAATGGTGTCTCTACCGCTTTTAACATGTCAAAAAACTTTTTCACCTCAGGATTAGGTGGTGCATCCGAGGTAAAATGTTCAGACAGACTGCATCAAATATCATCTTACGATACGAGTTGTTTTCAGTCGGTAATGACCGTGAACTTTCTACTCCAATATCAAACTGGAGTGAAGCAGCACGTTCCGCAAGTATACGTTCCTCATCATGTGGCAGAGGTTTCCACATGAGCTGCCCAATTTTGATAACAAAGAACGAATCCCCACTGCAAAAGATGTTCTTTCACAATCTTGGAATGTATATTCTTCTTGTTTTTACACTTTGAACACGAACATCTCAATGCATTTTCACGTCCATTATTAGATACAATACAGTGACGAATAAAACAATCTACCCCGTTGGTGAATTAACTTGTAAGACCTTTAATCCCAGGCCCTCTTTCTCTATACATCCAACTATGGTCTGATATATTTTTCATAGCTTCTAAGAATGATTAGGAGAAAGAATTGTTAGTTCCATAACTTCTATGAAACGATTATAAAGTTTAAATTTTGGACGTACTTAAAAGTTTTATATAATCTTATAGTCTTAACAAGGAGATATATCTTATAATCATTTATAATATTTATAAACAATGGTTTTAGGGTTTCGATTTTAGGTTGTAGGGTTTCGGGTTTTAGGGTTTAGGGTTAAGGGTTTATAATCTTAACAAAGTTTCACTTAAAAGGTTTAGGGTTTAGGTTTACGGTTTATAATCTTAGCAAAGTTTCCGTTAAAAGATTTGAAAAGTTTCAACTTCTTGTTTTGGGTTTAGGGTTTGTAATCTTGAGAAAGTTTCCCTTGAAAGATTTAAAATGTTTCAACTTTCTCTTTTCATTTTAAATTTAACATTAAGTCATTACCAAAAAAATTCTAAGGTTTTTATAAGTTTAGAAAAATTTTGGCAGACTTCCCTTGTATTATGGACATATTCCAAGCATATAGGCCACTCAAACAAGCAACAAACACACACCAAACAAATAATTAAGAGTCAAAGCTCCCCCATAAAGCTTTAAGAGAGTCAGGGCTCCCCCGTAAAGCCTTAAAAGAGTCAAGGCTCCCCTATAAAACTTTAAAAGAGTCTGGGTTCCCCTGTAAAACTTTTAAAAGTCAGTACTCTCCTGTAAAGTTTTAAAGAGTTAGGCCTCCCCGTCAAATCAAGTTTAAACTGATTAAACACATACCTCTAATGTGTATATAATTGACAATATGTTTCCGAATAATCCTCGCGAACAAAATTATAAGGAAAAAAGAGAATAAATATTAAACACTAAAATTACTTAATCACCAAAACCATACCCTTCATAAATAAAATCAAGAAAGTATTTTATATAATGTGACTTCTATACCCTTCTATAAGAAAAAAGTGAATAGTATTAAATTTTAAACTTAAACTAATAAACGTAAAGTCGTAAACTACTATTTTAGTTTCACACATCTCAGCATTTATAGCCGTTTTACGATTATAGAGATAAGATAAAGAGATTACAAACATTATAATTAAGGACCTTAAAGAAATTTCACATTCTTAATATTTTTAATTAAAAATTTCTCACAAATTCAGGGCAGCGTTTTCTTTAAAAATATTGTTGCCACCAAGAAAAGATACAATATACTAGTAAATGCTTTATTTTCTGTTAAAATATAGTCACATCCCATATATATTTTCTATTATATATGCATATTTCACACACAAACACAACATCCAATCAATGGATTTCATGCGGAAAAAATATCCCAGCTTATTCCGTCCTTATGGTATTATAATCACTCCTCAATCATTTAATATTGCTTTATTTTCTGTTAAAATATACTCACATCCCATATATATTTTCTATTAACATAATATATATACACACACACACACACAAAACCATAACTTTATATATCCTAATCTATAACTTTATATAAAAGGGGTTGAACGAAAATCCCGTTATGATTTGTGAGGGGATGAGCGAAAAAATCCCCTTAAAGCCTTTCATTCCATAAGAGGATTTTGAAAAATTTTCATAAATTTAAGTTTTTTTTTCTTTTGTAAACCCAATTTCAACGAATAAACTAATTTCAAGGATGTGCACTTTTTCTCTCTAACGCTTATATAAACTTTCTCACGCATTCTCTCTTTCACACAATTACACACATTTTCTTTCAAACACATACATTCATACACTTTCTCTCTCACACACCTGCACACTCATTTTTTCTCTCTCACTCTTACATATGTAAATACATATTAAATAAATATATATTTGTATCTTGAATTCTAATTTTATATATATATATATATATATTCCCAAATAAAGGAAAGCAATTAGAAAAAATGAATTTTGCACAAATTTTTATAAGTTTTCTAGAGAAATGAATTAGAAATAGAATTCATAGAGTGCTTCTATAAAATTTCATTTCTAATATCAATTCTAGACACCAAGATTTTCAATTTTTTATTGTTGGCCATCCCAACAAGACATTATTTCACATAGAGATTTTTCAGTAGTCGATTCAACAATCAATGTCCAGTAACAACCCAAGCCCGTCCAACAATCCATGTATAATAGCAGCAGAGAAATGAACCAAACTAAAACATCAAATTCATTTCAAAAGAGTACAAAAACTATCTTTGTTAATGCCATGAACATACTGTATAGTATTATTTTTAAATTATCTCATTCTCATAATCATAAAATACTAACAAGTTGGTTGAGTCAAACTTTCCCACAAACAAAACAAAATCCAATTTTGAAACAACTTGCAACTTTGCTCTTCACTTTTTTTCTAAACTAAAAACCAACCAAAGTACAGCAGAACATAGAACTAGATAGTTTCGTGAAAGATAGTCTCCAATAACAGCGAATAGAGGAAAAAGATCTGTTATGATTTCCATAAGAAGAAGCAAACGTTTGGAGGAAAGAGCTAATGCTCAACTGTTTCTTCTTCTTAATGGTATTTTATAACCATGAAAAATGATAAATGCCACAACCAGAAAGCAAATCCTTTCTACTGGAAAAAAAAAATCCATGAAAAACCAATCAATTAACATAAATAGAAAAATATTAAACACATATGGAAATTGACTTTAAACTCAAAAATTAACTTTAAACTCATATGGAAATTACCAATGGCGAGCAGCAACAAATTTTTTGCAAGCAAGAAGCCAAATTTCCAGAAAGTTGATGAACTCAGTTTCTGATATACATAGAAGAATTACATGAAGTTGATGAAGAACAGGAAGAAGATACAAGAAGAATAGTTGGGGAGAGAGAGAGAGAGAGAGAGAGAGAGAGAGAGAGAGAGAGAGAGAGGAGAAAGAGAGAGGAGAGAGATACCTTTGTTGGGAGGGGGCGGCATCGAAGATGATTTCACTGTCGGTGTGGGTCGTTGGTGGCGAGATGTCAGTGTTGGTCATTGGTCACTGGTGTTTGAGGGATTGGGAAGGGTTTTTGAGAGCTTTGAATGATTTTGGGGAAAGAAAGGGTTTGCCCGATTTTGTATAATTTTGACTTTATTACTGGACAGCATACCAACGGAATAGCTGTCAGTACATAATATCAAATATTACCAACAGAAGAGCCGTCGGTACAACTGTAGGTAAAATAAAATTAATTACCAACGCAATGTATAAAGTCATCGTTAAGGTCGTCGAAAACCGTTCTATTTACCGACGGTCCGTTGCAGTTGGAAAGCTTGTCGATAAAAAGATATACTAACGAAAGATTCCATCGGTACCAAACTGTCATTTTCAGGTGCGCAGTTTCCCTCTATTTTTTGGCTGGAATAGTTAAATGCCGAGACAGTTGTCTTTACCATAGGTACGCTGTCGCTATTTACCGAGTTCGTTTGCTGTCGGTAAGGGTTCGTCGACAAATTATTTGTAGTGCAGGTTCACTCCCTCTCGATCTCTTAGATTAAGATATGTGAACTTAGGCTTGAACGGTGAGTTTCGCATCAGGGAAGTATCGAAAAATATCATCTTTTTATTTTTCTGTCAAAAACATATTTTTTATTTGGTGATTTTTTTGTCACTTGATTCTGAAAACAAAAACCCGCGCTTAATGAGAATCTTATTGAGATTCTTTGTATCTGTGTCTCAGTGTTTTTAGATTTAAAAACGAATTTTGTAGTATAATCTTTATTTTTGTTTGTGTTTTATTTTTCTATCTTTTTTTGTCGTTTTTTCTGCCTTTTTTATATTCAAATTTAGATCTGTTATTTTGCTCATTTTTCTTTCTATTTTTTTATTCGGTTTATTTTTCTGCATTATTATTATGTTCGTATTTTTTGGCAATTCCTGTTCAGTTAATATTGTTATGTTGGTCGGCTCACTGTCATTTAATTGCTCTGTTGGTCGACTTGCCGCCACTTAGTTGAATTTTTTTTTTGTTCTGCTCTATTGGTCGGCTTGCCACCACTTCTCTGAATATTTCTGTGCTATTATTATGTTTTCATTTACTGTTTTAGCACTTTATTTTGGCTTGGCGCGATATTTATAATTTTTGTGTTTTTTGGCTTGCGACCATATTTCTGTCATTTTTGGTGCTCCTCCGTTTCCTTTTATTTTTCATATTTTTCGTTTCCGTCTACTCTCTGTGGTTCTATCGGCCACCGCTAGATTAGAAACCAAGTACGATGGAAATGTAATTTCAGTATTTGGATAATAAAATTGAGCGTTGTTTTAGTACAAAACAAAATTTTACCAACTATTTCAAAACCCGAGGATTATCTTGAATCATGAAAGGATGAAATTTTTAAAAAAAAAACTTGATTCTACAAAAAGAACAATTGTTTTACAATATATGATGAAATACAGAAAAATTATGGATAAAATGATTGGTCATATAAGTGAAAAAGGTTTACAATATCTAAGTAAACAAAATATGTTTGATTGATGCAAAATTCATCTTCTTGATTGTTTTGATAACTGTGTTTTGGGAAAACAACATAAATTGAGTTTTTCTGTTGGCACACACAAATATACTATTGCTTTAGATTATGTGCATTTTGATTTGTGGGTTCCTAAAAAGGTACTCACATATGGTGAAAATGTTTACTTCTTGTCTATTGTTGATGATTTTTCAAGATATGTTTAGGTTTTCTTACTAAAAACTAAATATCAAACTTTTAAAAGTGTAATGAATGAAAAATCTTGGTTGGAAATCAAAATGATAAGAAATTAAAGTTTTTTTAGAACCGACAATGTTCTTGAGTTTTGCAACAAAAATTTGGATGATTTATGTACTAAATATGGTATAACTAGACATAAGCTGCTAGGTATAACCTTCAGCAAAATGATGCTGCTGAGAGGATGGATAAGACAATAATGGATAAAGTTAGATATCTTATGTTGTCTATCGATATACCAAAACCTTTTTGAGGGGAAGCTGTTAACACATCTGTCTATTTAATTAATCGATCCCTATCGACTGTCATAAATTTTAAAACTCTGATGGATATAAGGTTTAGTTCACCACCAACCTTAGAGTCTTAGAGTCTTTGGTTGTGCCGCTTTTGCTCACCAACGGGAAGGTACACTTGACCCGAAGTCTAAAAAGGGTGTCTTTCTTGGCTATCCCAACGGTGTTAAAGGGTACAAAATCTAGTTTACAAATGAATCAAGGGTGAGAGTACTAATTAGACTGGACGTTGTTTTTAATGAATCTTGACATACCTTGTCGTAAAGCTGAAATTGTTCCTACTATTACTACTGTTCAACCCTTAGTTAGGGAAGTTCTAAACAAGGTGGAGGACACAACTAGGGTTGTTTCTAATTTAGAAATAGAACCAGAAGTGACAAGAAAGTTTAGAACATATGTTTGAAAATAATAATGAACCAGACTTAGAAAATTCTGATCATAATAAAGATAATGTTGAAGTACAATCTCATGTCCTCAATGATTATATTGGTTATGGACAGGACTAGAAGAATCTCTATGAAAACTGTTAGATATGGCTTCCTACTATGTTTCGTATACTATGGCTGCTACATTCTTCATTGAGGAAAAATAACCTGTGTTTTGATGAGACTCTTAGGAGTCCTAATTCTAAACTGTGGATGCATGAATGATGAAATTTTGTCTTTGCATAAAAACAAAACTTAGATTTTTGTTCCAAAACCAAAGAAGAAGTTAATTGACTGCAAATGGATTTTCAAAATTAAAGAATCTGATTATAAAAATAAACCCCCCCTAGATTCAAAGGTAGGTTAGTTGCAAAAGGATTTTCTCAAAAAGAAGGCATTGATGTCAATGAAATATTCTCCCATTGTCAAATATAAGACAATTAGGATAATGCTTTCTATTGTTGCTTTCTTTAATCTTGAGTTAGAACAACTTGATGTTAAAATTGTCTTCTTGCATGGTGATCTTGATGAAACAATTTACATAAAAAAACCTCCTGATTTTGATGTTAAAGGCAGAGAAAATTATGCCTGTTTACTCGGGAAGCCTCTTTATGGACTCAAGCAATCCCTGAGAAAATGGTATATAAGGTTTGATACTTTTATACAAAAATATGGTTTTAAAAGTGGTTGTGATAATTGTTTATATTAATTATTATGGTGATTCTGTATATCTCTTACTTTATGTTGATGATATGCTAATGCATGTAAACAGAAAGACAAATTAATCAAAGAAAAACTCTTTTAGAAACATAATTTGACACGAAAAATCTAGGAACTACATCTAGGATCTTTGGAATGAACATTATGAGGAATCGAGAAAATAACTCTTTTACTATTTCTCTAAAACCCGTCTTAAGGAAAATTGTTTCGAAGTTCTCCATGGACTTTTGCAAACCTATTTGCACTTCTTTAGCAAGTCATTTTCAGCTATCTTCTAATTAAAACTTGTCCTGAAATTGATTATGACAAGATAGAAATGGTTAACATTCCTTATAAAATGGCAATCGTTTTATGTCCAATCCTGGAAAGGATCATTGGACAGCTCTAAAATGGATTTTGAGGTATCTGAATAGTACAATTGATAGAGATTTATATTTTAAAAAATGGCCAAAATCTTTTTAACTAATAGGATATATAGACTGATTTTGTAGGTGGTAAAGATTTTCAAAAATCCACAATTGGTTATTTCTTTACAATTTTTGGAAACTGTGTTTTTTAGAAATCTCAGTGGCAGCTTGTGGTTGCTTTATCAACCATAGAAGCTGAATATATTGCTGCAACCGAAGCTATAAAAGAAGGAATTGAGATTCAAGGACTCTTGTCCAAATTAAATCTTCTGCATTCAAAAACTACTTCCGACAGTCAAAGTTGTTCATATCTATGCAAAAGTCTTGTTTATCATGATTCCACAAACATATAGATGTAAAATATCAGTTTATTAGAGAAAGGTCATGAATGGCATAATAGATATAAAAAAATAAATATAAAAGATAATATTGCTGACTTTGGTACTAAAATTGTTACTGCTGACAAGTTTGCTTTTTGCAGGGATTTACTCCATACTAATTATGATTAATTTATTTTAACTGCTCAATATTGTGTTTAAGGTGGAGTTTTTTGGATTAATTCCACAATATTTTGGGCTTATTTATTTTACGCAATGATGATTTTGGATATGATCCTCAACAAATTGCCTCTTCGGCTTGGCTAGTAGTGGGATGTTAGGTGGACCTCTTCTATCCACCTTGGTGACCCGCAGTTGCCACCCACTCTCATTTAACTCTTCCTTTGACTCACATTGGTTCCCTCCCTTCTATCTTGACCGAAACCCCTCAGTTCCCCTCCCCTTCAATTAACCGTGTGGCTCTCTCTCTCTCTCTCTCTCTGAACTAGTGTTTAAGTATCGTTTTCTCTAACCTTAATCTCAATCTCTCCTCTCCTCCTCTTTTCTCTCCTTTCTGGCCCCCTCCTCTTAAGTGCTTCTTCTACCTTCTTCACTTCTCTCCTCTGATGATACTCTACTGTTCTCATCTTATGTTGCTAGAATCTTGATGGCACAACTTTACTTGTCAGATTCAGTGAGTATTTTTTGGAGTTAGTAATTTTGAGAGATTCTTTAGAGGCTTCCTTTTGGGATTTTGTTGAGGATTGATTCTCTAAGGGTGTTTCACACCAATCTGCGATTTTTCTGTTCTTCCCTTTCTTTATCATTTTTTTTATTTACTTTTTTGAAGATCTTATAATTTATCTGAAAATTTGTAATAGATAGGTTATATTATTTTACTTCGATTTAGTTGTAATATAAGAGTGGTCGTTCGCGGTTCTCATTTCCTAATAAAACTTCTTGACACAATATAAAAATAGAACCTGGCTTTTTGTTAGTGTTAAAGTTAAAAAAGAGAATTTAACCCCTTTTTCGACCGGGTTTGATTTCGTATACCATTTTGTGTACCACTCTTTGTACCACTTTCTAATTTGGTATATTTTATTAATAAAATCTAATAAATAAAAAATAAACCATAAAAGAAAAATATATTATAAAAAAATATGGTACATAAAATGGTACACAAAGTGATACAGAAAATTCGGTACCTTTTTAACCTTACAACAATTCCAATGAAAGTGTTACAGATTTGATTCGAATGATTGCGAAGAATATATTTTTCGAAAAATAGAAAGAGGGTGAACTTGAAGTCCATATTTAAACTTTGTTTTTTTTTTTTTTACTGTAGTATTTTTTTATTATGATGAATAAGAAAATCTTCAAATTAATAGGGATGTTCAATAAAGACAGCGTAACTAGTCATATTTTAGTTTGATTCAAAAAAAAAAAAAAACCTAGTGATATTTAAGTTGGAGAAGGCTAGTCATTCTGTTCATCCACGGTCGTGGAGTAGATTTGAGATTCACAAAATATGAATAATGACAATCAGAGAGAGCACACAACTATAGGTTGTATTTCGTTATTTATACAAAAATAAAATTAATATATGATTATTAATATTGATACTAGGGTTTGCATCATGTGATGCCTATTTCATGTTTCATCTCTGATCTATTTCTTTTTTTTTTCTTTTTAATTAAAGAAACATGATGCCGCGGTTCATGTGTTTTATCATTTTGAGAATTTTTTACTAATATATTACATAAAATCGTATTTAAAATAATTTTAGTTAAAAATTTTTCATTAAATATGTCATATGAAGGAATCTAAAATATTTCAAATTATGAAGGCGTTGAACACGGTATACTTTCAAAGAAAAAAAATATAAATTATTTCTCATCTTAAAACCCAACCATTTCATCTTTTCTTATCATTTCTTTGGAGAAAAAATACCCAGCCATTTATTGGTTTTTTCTTTTTTTTTTTTGGCTGAATCATTTATTGAACTTTGAAAAGAAGGAAAGCAAAACAGCAATATTTGAGGGTCACAGCTCCTATTCTCCAACTAAAATCTCCATCTTTTGGTCATTCATGCAACTAAAACTTTTTTGAATGACAAGTGAACCTTCCCTTAAAATATATAAAAATTGCATATATATATATATATATTGAAAATGTTATGAAATGAACGATAACAGTATTATATACAGATGATAACTATTAAAATGGATAAAACTGAAAGAATAATGGTGTTGAAATTTACTTTATGGTTCACTAGGCAAACTTGAATCATAAGAATAGAATTATGGAAAAATCTTAATAAATCCCCAATTTCTCTCGAACAATAACTAACAAAGTTATACACTTTTTTTTACGAGATCATTTTAAATTTAATTCATATTCTTCGACTGACTCGCATCAAAAAGGAAAAAAGGAAAAAAAAGACGATGAAGATGGTGGTGTGGGATGATGTGGTTCCCCATAACGACCTCCAATCGGTTAAAACTTAAAAGTGTTACACAAGAGATCGCACGCGTGGAGGAATTGGATATTTTTTCCCTTTTCTTCCTTTTTTTTTTTTTTTTTAGGTGGAATGAAATAGGAATGGTTGAGTGGGACTAGATTCCTCTTTATATATCAAACTACCGGAAACATTGGTCGGCTAAGATAACCGATATATTTTTTTTGTACTAACTCCGTAGTTTAAAATTAATATATTTTTTTCAGAGTAATATAACTAAAATTTTCAATACGAATTGCTTAATATATATTTAATATACTTCTCTATTATGTATATTCTTTTTATGGAAAATTTATTAAAAAGTTATATAAAATAAAAAATAAATTTTAAATTTAAATAGATAAATCTTAAAAGAAATTATTATTAAAATAAAAAATATATTAAAACATGTATTAGAAGACCCTAAATGCAAAATGATTACCCGTACTCTTTAGCATATTGCCAGATACACAAATTAAGTAATATAATGTACAATAATGCTATTATATAATGATTCGTATATTACATTACGTTGGTATACTAAATAATATAATAGTGAATATGAATTAAAAAAAAATTGCTAATGAAATTTATGTTACAACTCTTCCCTTTATTCTTTTAAAAAAAAAAAGAAAAATGGAAAAAAAAAAAACTCTTCCCTTTATTAGACTCCACCGTGTTGGTTGAACTCACCCCATTTTGGAATGATTTTGCCTACTTGCATTAGAATAAACTTACACATTTCCATCATTTCATTTATATTCTTGTATTGCTTATGGCCAGAAAAAGGTGTGTGAAAGTTATGCATCCCACCATGTTCCAATCAAGATCGATGCATTATCGAAGGCAACACATTTTTTGCTCAAGATGAAGCCGAAACATAGATTCACTTTATTTTATTTTTGTTATTATGGGTAGTGGAAATATGTCTTCTACGTAACATAATATATTTTCTTTTATGTTGTGTTTGGTGCCATAGAATTAGAGACGTCTAATTCTAATTCTTTTGTTTGGTTGAGTATTAATTATAGAATTAGAATTGAATTTTAATTTTACAAAATCCACCAATTCTAATTCCAAATGAAAACCTAAGAATTACAATTTCAATTCTACAAAGTTTTCATATTCATCACTTTCATTATTAATTATACAATTTTATTATATTCATACCCTCACATACACTTTCTTTCTAAAATTCACGACACTTTCTCTAACAATTATGACACTTTCTCTCACTAAAAATCCACCACACTTTCTCTCTCTAAAAATCACGATACTTTCTCTCTCTAAGATTCACAACACCTTCTCTCTCTAGAATTCAGATATTTTCTCTCTTTGAAATTCACGACACTTTCTCTGTCTAGAATTCATGACAGCTTCTTATGACACTTTCTCTCTTTAAAATTAATGGCACTTTTTCTCTCAAAAAATTCACGATACTTTCTCTCTCTAGAATTCACCACACTCTCTCTCTAAAAATCATGACACTTTCTCTTTCTAAAATTCATGACACTTTCTCTCTCTAGAATTCACAAGACTTTCTCTCTCTAAAATTCATGACGTTCTCTCTTTAAAATTCATGGCACTTTCTCTCTATAAAATCTATGACACTTTATCTCTCTAAAATTTTTTGACATTTTCTCTCTCAACAATTCGTAACATTTTCTCTCTCTAAAAATTTCCAGCACTTTCTCTCTAAAATTCACTACATTTTCACTCTCTAGAATTCACACTCACTTTCTTTCTCTCTCTAAAAATCATACACACATGCTCCCACTCTTATATATATATATATATACATTTTGAGTAAATACATATTTACATTTTGAATTCTAATTCTATCTGTTTTTTAACTTCCATAAAAGTAATTAGGATTAGAAAATAAATTTCACAACAATTCTATAGTTTTACTAAACGAAGGAATTAGAATTAAGATTACGATTCTAATTCCAATCCAATTCTAGAAACAGAACGCAATCTCATAGTTAGGGGTGTAAACGAGACGAGTCGAGCTCGAGCTCGACTTAATACTTTTTTACTCAACTTGCGCTCAACTCGAACTCTATCGAGTTCTAAAATTTTGGCTTGAGCTCGAGCTCGACTATTTTTGTCAAGCTTGAACTCGAGTTCGAATTCAATTTTTTAAAAAAAGATACTACATGTAATAATTAAAATAAAATAAAAAATTATATAGTCTGGAATGATAGACTCGATGAGCTATTGAGTCAATGTTAATGAAGGTCGAACTCGACTCATTTGTTTAATTAGTCGGTTAGAGCTCGGCTCGAGTTCGATCAACGATGAACTCAAACTGAATTTTGACAAAACAATTTACGAACGATTCACAAACAGTTTGACTCATTTACATCTATCCTTGCTTATAATAATAAAATTACTTATTCACCCAAACAATGCTGAAAAGGCAATGGTTTGATCCAACTCGAAGCAAAATCATAATACTATGGAAAAATGAATATAAATTAATTACATTAGTTATATTATATAGTTACTAATTTATTTATAACTAAATTTTAAATATTTTTTATAAATGATTCTTTTTTTTAACTTAATGGGGGGAGGGGTTAGCCGACTTTTTAGTGGCAGAAAAAGGACAGCCGGACAAGCAGGAGTGATAGTACTAGTAGCCGCAATCAGAAAGTAAAGTTTATGTTTTCTGAGCTAAAGAACGATTGCCGGCCAACCAACCACCACTATGGAGTGAGTACGCCAACCCTCATTATACGTCTTTTTCTTTATAACTGCATGCGCATGTTGGATTCTCATTTCTCCATTTTAATTTCTAACCATCACTATATATGTTTATCCATTTTCATCACAAGTCTTTCCATATATATATATATATATATATCAATTATCATCACAAGCCTTTCAAAAAAAATTATCATCGAAGAAATCTTCAAATATGTTTGCTTCTCGAACATGATTTTTCTTTCTTTGCCCTTGTTTTTGTGCATATTACAATTTCATTAAATATATAAGAAATAAATCGCGATTGTGATATTTTTATATAAAATATAAGATTTAAGTTTAAAAAGTCATCTGAATTATGTCAATTAGACGCTTGAACTTTCATTTTAATAATTAGACGGCTTTTTAAGTAAGCACAATTAAAAAAATTTATTATAAAAATACCGTTAAAGTTTGAAACTATTTGAAGATTAAGTAGCTAAATTTTATTCTTAAATAATTTATTACCTGATTTATAATTTAATTTATTTGTGATATAAACTACTTTAATACCTTTTTAATTCCTATGCCTAACAACTATTTTAAAAATTAAAAGATTATATTAAAAAACAAAATATTACAAATAAAAATAAATTGTTTTAAGAGACTGCTATTATCAAATTTTAAAATTTTCTTTAAAAAACTAATGTTTTTAAGAGTATAATGACGCTAAAGAGAAACACATACAGAAAGGATAATTTTAGACAATTTTTTTAATTTTTTTTTAAAATATTAAAAGGAATACGTCAAAAGATTTAATAAATCTTTTATAAAAGATTGAAGACTTCCCTTCTCTCTCAGTGGAGGGAGACAAGGGCAGCGGTGGGGTAGCGGGAGAGTATAGTTAGTGAGTGCGGAAGGGGGAGGGGTGGAATTTCTAAAATTTAGTCCAATCGAGGGAGGGTTACTGTTAAGGATTAAGTATTAGTATATATAATTAAAATAAGATTATTATTCTTATAAATTCTAGATTATGTATAAATATATTTTAGTTGTCTAATTGTATTTGGTTAGGTTACCTAGTTATAATATGTTTAGGATTTGTCATATGGACAATCTATATAATGTACACTATTTTACATTAATGAAATATAAAATATTAGATTATTTTCTTCACTGTAAACTTTCATGGTATCAGAGTAATTGTCTAAAAATCTCTCATAATGAGAAAACAATCTTGGCAATATTGATAACGACATGGTGGAAGAAAGCTATGTTCGCAGAATGAAGAAAGATGCTTATTTTGTAGCATCATCAAATGGACCCAGACTGATCCTAATAACAGTCTAGCTGAAAGAAAACAGAAAGGACAATAATTATACAGAATGGACAAAAGCTATACGCCTAGCCTAGAGATCTAAGAAGAAATTGGGATTTATTTACGGAAAAATTCCCATCCTAGAAGACGATCCAGATAAAGATGAAGAATGGTGGGAAATTAATACCTTAGTAAATTCTTGGATTCTCAATACTATTGAACCCTCTCTCTATTCTTCCATAAATTATTCCGAGAGAGCTGATGAATTGTGGACAGATTTAAGAGAAAGATTCTTGGTTGGAAACGGGCCAAGAAAATACGAATTAAAAACGGCATTGGCGAATTATAAACAAAGAGGAGATTCAATAAATGTGTATTATTCACGATTGAAGAAGTTATGGGATAAATTAGACAATTACTCTCAACTCCCTTCCAGCACAGATGCAGAACTCCTTAATATTATCATAAAAGAAAGAGAGGAAGAAAAGATTTTTCAATTTTTAATGGGATTAAACATTGAAACTTATAGTACTGTTCGATTCCATCTGATACAACAAGAACTCATGTCAAAGTTGCGAACAATTCTGGCTCAAATTTATAAAGAAGAATAGGTTAGTAACCTAACACAGGCAGGCGAGTACACCGGCGACGGCGCAGCCTTTGCCGTCACCGGCACAGATCGGGAACCACCTTCTTCCTCGAAATCCTTCTGTACACATTGCAAGAAAGCTAGCCACGATATTGCTGGCTGCTTCCAACTGGTCGGTTATCCAAAGTGGTGGCCGCGCAGCTCAACGAACAGCACAGCCAATTGAAAGGCTGATTGAACAAGACCGTATCTCGATGAGGCCGATCGGAGTGGGTGAACAGAGGAATAAGATTTTCTTCTATAAACCGATGACATTGTTAGCATTGTATGCTTTCTCTAGTACGATTCTTGATTCCAGCATATTGTGGCATATAAGGTTGGAACATCCTTCGGATTATGTGATGAATAAATTTTTGAGAATTTTTTAGAACTCTAGAGCTAAGACTGCTCCTTGTGATATTTGTCTGCAAGCTAAACAAACTCGTGATTATTTTCCTTTAAGTGATAATAAAGCATCTGCAATTTTTTATTTAATTCATTGTGATCTGTGGGGCCCATATAAAACAGTATCCACTATAGGAGCCTCATATTTTCTTACCATCGTTGATGATTACTCTAGGGATGTTTGGATATATCTAATTTTTTAGAAAAGTGAAGTTGCATCCATTCTAAAAGATTACTTTGCTAGGATCAAAACTCAATTTCACAAAACCATCAAAGTAGTACGAAGTAACAATGTCACGGAATTTACATGCTTAAAGTCGTATTTTTCAACCATGGCATACTGCATCAAACTACTATTGCTGGCACCCCACAACAAAATGGTAAAGTTGAACGTAAGTATCGACATATTCAGAATATCGCTCGGGCTTTGTGACTTCAAGCTAATTTGCCCATAAAATTTTGGGGAGAGTGTGCACTGACTGCTAGATATCTTATTAATCGCACCCCCTCATCATTATTATGTGGAAAAACTCCTTAGGAGTTGCTATATGGGAAGAAGCCATCTTATTCTCACATTAAAAGTTTTGGGTGTTTAGCTTATGTTCATGATCATGACCTCCCTAGAGACAAATTCAAAGCTCGTAGCAGAATGTGCGTCTTTCCGGATATCCCTTTAACAAGAAAGGTTGGCGATTTTATGATTTATGAGCAGAAAATTTATTTTTTCCAGGGATGTAATTTTTAATGAGACCAAGTTTCATATTAAAAAAAAATCAGATATCTCTACAAAAAGAAATACGGATTTTGCACAAACCTATAATTTCAGAGAATAGATTTTGAGCTTAACAGATAGGGGGAATGAAGTTTTTGTCCAAACTCAGCCACAGCCGCAGACAAACCAACTTCTGGCGGCCCAAACAAATTAGCATCGATCAAGCCACAATAGCACATGGAAAGGGCTATTCCTCGCGACCCCATGTCTCTTCCTCCTGTGCAGCGGTCCAGGTCGTGCGGACCACAAGAAGCACAACAACATCAGATCCATTCTTCCAGTTTTCTTTTCTTCAGTCCGAGACGTGGCCTAGTCTGTGCGGCCCAGCTACAGCCTAGACGCTCAGTCCTGTATACGTTGGGCTCATTGAGAAAGCGCATAGTCCCACCGAGATAGCGCTTAGCCCATACCTTCCTCTCTGCACTAGCCCAACTGAAACAGTCTCTTCTAGCCCAAAGACAGTTGGACAAAATTCTACTTCAGCAATGACGGAATGGTTCTTTGGCTCAGATGACAATTCAGCAGCTCCTTCAAATCTAGCTGCTCCTTCTTCCAGCAACCTCCCAGAAACAATACAACCCACAAGGAAAAGCACTCGTATTAAAAAGGTACCTGCTCGACTCCAAGATTTTGACTGCAATGCCATATGGAAGTCTTCTATATCCCATTCCAACTCTGCTTCCTCACCCTCTTCAGACCTCTCAGGTACGTCTATTAACCTATAACATAATTTGTAAACTATAGCAAATTTTCTCCTTCACACAAGTATTTTTTAGCATTAGTGCCCACCATCTCAAAACCTACTACCTGCTCTAAAGCTGTTTATAATCCTAAATGGAGAGATGCCATACAACAAGAAATTTATGCACTCGAAAAAAATGGCATGGTCCTTGACATCCTTGCCCCTTAAAAAACGTGCTCTTGGAAGTAAATGTTTTTTTTTTTTTTTTTGATTAAGTATAAAGCAGACGACACCATTGATCGCTATAAAGCCCGCTTAGTGGTTTTAGGAAACACATAAACAGCAGGTATTGATTATGCAGACACCTTTGCTCATGTTGCCAAAATGGTTACAGTTCGCACCTTATTCTCTGTCGCTACTGCTCGAAATTGGCCTACATCATATGGACGTCCACAATGCTTTCCTTTATGGAGATTTGTAGGAAGAAGTCTATATGCGGCTCCCACCTAGTTTTCGCACATCTTTCCAAGGATAGGTTTGTCTGTTGAAAAAATCTTTATATGGTCTTCGCCAGGCTCCACACTGTTGGTTTTCCAAACTCACTATTGCCCTTCGTAAGTGTGGATTTTCTCAGTGTTATGCAGATAATTCTCTCTTCACATACTCTCAGAAAAATATTTTTTTATGCGTTCTCATTTATGGGATGATTTATTACTTACTGGAAATTTACTTCCTACACTCAATAATTTCAAAGATTCCTTGAGTAAGTGCTTCCATATGAAGGACTTGGGACCTCTAAAATATTTTTTGGGTCTTGAAATTGCAAGAAATAATTCGGGTTTATTTTTATGTAAACCAAAATACATTCTAGAACTCTCTGAAACTAGTTTGTTAGGGGCCAAACCTGTCTCTACTACTATTGAACCAAATCATCAGTGGGCCAAAGCTTCTGGATCTTATATTGATAAACCAGACCGCTACCGCAGACTCATTGACAAATTGATTTATCTTACTCTTACTCATCCCGAGTTCCCCTATACAGTTCATACACTTGCTCAGTTTATGAAAACCCCTCGCCGTGTTCATTGGGACGCAACTATTTGTGTTGGTCGATATCTCAAAGGGAATCCTAGCCCTGGCATTCTTCTTCAATCTAATTCTCTACTTTTATTGACTGCATATTGTGACTCAGATTGGGCCACCTGGCCGATCACTGGCTACTTTATTTCCCTTGGTGGGTCCCCTATTTCCTAGAAGAAAAAGAAACAACATATTATTTTTTGTTTATCTACTGAAGCTGAATATCGTTCTATGGAAATGACCTTATGTGAATTGAAATGGTTATCAATGCTACTGCGTGATCTTCATGTCCCTATCACTCGCCCCATTCCATTACATTGTAATAATCAAGCTGCTCTTCACATTGTCGAAAATCCTGTTTTCTATGAACATACTAAACATATTGAGATTGATTGTCTTTTTGTCCGTGATGCTTTCCAAGATGGTTTTATTTTTCCCATCTACATTCGCAATGAGTTTCAGCTTGGCGATATTCTCACTAAATCTCTTCATCCCACACATTTTCATCGTTTAGCTTCCAAGTTGTGCATTTCTGACCTTCATGCTCTAACTTGAGGGGGAGTGTTAAGGATTAGTATATATAACTAAAATAGGATTATTAGTCTTATAAATCCTACTATGTATAAATATATTTTAGTTGCCTAGTTGTATTTGGTTAGGTTATCTAGTTATAATCTGTTTAGGATTTGTCACATGGATAATCTATATATATGTACACTATTTTACATTAATGAGACAGAAAATATTGGATTGTTTTTCCCACTGGAAACTTTCAGTTACGAATCCTGTATTTTTCTTTAGGGACTTTTTTAACTAATGGAATATTTATCGGTATGTTAATTTTACTTATGTTAATTACCGGCAGAAATATTGTCCACGTTCATCATGAGTTAATGGAATGAGCTTTCGTGCGTATAATATTCTATCGATATCAAAGTTGCATATTGACGAATATTAAATGCTACGTGTTCGATCTTGCAAAACTTAAAGACAAACTGTCAAAGAGACCGATAAGGATCTGCTATCTAAGGGCACTATGATACTTTAGTCAATCTTAAGGTCCACAGGTTAATTGTATTTAATTAAGGTAAGACGCAATTTTGACTTGATATTGCATGAATAGTAAATGAGAGATGGACTTTTTATTTGGACCAATCTTTTGAATATTGGTAAATATTGGTAGTTCACATTTCGATGTGGGATTGCTACTTCGTGACTCAGATTGAGTCCCGTGGTCGAGTCTTATCCCCCAACTTAATTCACGCGGTCTTCAATGGGCCGCAACCTTTCTTGGTTTGGGCCTTCTCATTGCCCTAGCTTTTTGGCTTTCCTCTTTCTACACCAACAGAGGCCCAACTATTTTATTATCCATCACATGCGGATGCTATCAATGGTATGTGGTCGTCAACTTTCGCAGTACTATTGTTGGCTCAAGGAATCAATAGCTTGATTGGTTTTGATAAGTAATAAAATTAGCTTTACAATTAATATTCTCTGTTCTTAAGCTAACCATGAGATAGATTTGATCTGTGGAGCTACTGGATATGAGAAGAGCTATTATGTGCTGAATCATAAGAAGTATGGAAGCTTAGTTGGAGATATGAGGGGACCAGCAAATATCTCTTTATTCTTTGCAGCAATTGAGATGTCAGATGGAAGTAAATGAGTGGGCCGAATTAAAGAGGATATCCTGAAATTGTTATAAAGACAAAGCAATGCCATGAGATCCATTCTCTTGTATTTGTCTTGTTTCTATTTCAGAAAATTTGTTACAAATACAGCTTTTAGTTGGAAAATAAAAGTAGAAGAGGTGGTATATGGAAAAGCAATTGTAATAATGTAAAGGACAAGGAGTGGAAGAACTCAATTCCTAACAAGTATAAAAAGCCAGAAAAACTCAAAAAGATGTGTGCATTTTTCATTAGAATTCCTGAGAGTTCTTCAAGATCTTCAATAAGAGTGCACCTACTAAGAAGAATCGAAAAAGTCCTGAGTTTATGAGTAGAATAACTTTTGTTCTTTGATGCTCAAAGAGTGATTTTCTATCATTTCTGTTTGTTTTATTCAAGTTCCTTAACAAAGCTTGATGTTGGGTTGCAAAGGTCCATATCAAAACTTACAAGTGAGTTTTCTTTGAGATAAGAAAACGATTAGTTGCTAGACTAAAGAAAATCTAGTATTTGAAAGGGTTTAATCCCATCCTGATCGAGATTGATTGTGTTAGTAGAATCTTCAAGAGAGTGATCTTGAAGAAAGTAGATGTAGACAATTAGTCAAACCACTATAAATTTGCTTGTGTTATTTACGTTTTGGTATTTACATTTCTGCAATATTTTTTGCTTACTATTTCTACCAACCATTCTGAATCAATCTTCAGTAGCCAATCTAATGGCATTCAAGAAGAATGAATTTGATAATTTTACAGTTGTTAAGTTAGTGAGCTAGTTCTTTGAGAAAAATCAATACAAAAACTTTACAGTCATTTTTTGTATTTTTAATTTTCTTGTTCGTCCGATTAACCCCTCCCCCCCTCCCCCCTCCCTCTTTGACACTTTAGGGACTTACAGTTAGTATCGGAGCAATCTCTCTCAATAATTTGAGTTTAACAACTCGAGAAATGATCCATGGCTAGCTCAACCAACCTAACAGAGCGACAGTCCATATTTAGACCTCTATTATATAATGGAACTAACTATTCATACTGGAAAACTAGAATGAAAACTTGATTCAGTCTACTGATATAAATGTTGGAAGGTCATTATTAATGGTCCTTTCATTCCAAAGAAACAGTAGATAATATTGAAGTTGAAAAGAATGAAAGTGACTTTAATAATAATGATTGGATGAAATGTTCTATTAATGCCAAAGCTCTTAATCTTCTTCATTATGCACTAGATGTGAATGAATGCAATAAGGTTTCAGTATGCAAATTGGCAAAAGAAGTTTGAAACAAACTTGAGGTTACCTATGAAGAAACTAGTCAAGTGAAAGAAACTAGAATCAACATTTTGTTCAGAGACTATGAACTATTCCAAATGAATGCTGACGAATCTATCACTGACTTGAATAATAGATTTAGTGATATTATAAAGTGATTGAAAGCTCTTGGAAAAGATATTACTAAAGAGGAAATCGTCAAAAAATTCTTAAGATCATTAACAGACAAATGGGAAACAAAAGTCACTGTTTTAGTTGATACCAAAGATCTTGCCAAATTTCTATATGATGATCTGATTGGTTCTCTATTTTCCCATGTGTTAATGATAGATAAAGGAAAGAATTCCAATCCAGAGAGGAAGAAGAGTATTGCCTTAAAAGTTGAAAAAGATGAGAAAAAAAATATGGAGGAAGAGATGAGTTTGATTGCCAGAAAAATTAAAAGATTTTGTAAAGCCTTTTAGAAAGTACAAGAAGGACAATCAAACCAAGGGTGATGGAAAGAAGAAGGAAAGTACTAGGTTGCCTGTTATAAGTGAAAAGAGCCTGGACATATTCAAACATATTGTTCAAAGCTAAAAAGAAAGAAGAAGGATAGAACAATGGTGACAGGAATATGGAGTGACTCAGAGATTAGCTCAAGTGAGGAGGAAAATGACAAAGAAAGTGAAGATAATGAGAAAGAAGCAAAAAAATGGGTCTAGTGTGCTTAATGGCAATTGATGGAAGCAAGAGCAACAAAGAAAGCAAAGAAGGATCCCGAGAGGTAATTATTCTTGATAAATCTTATGAAGAATTACATGATGCCTTTGAAGATTTATTTCTTGAATTTAAACATCTTGCTGAAAAATATGGAGCACAAAAAAATAAAATCAAGTTAAATAATTTTGGAAAACATATGTTAGGAGATGAAAAAGAAAACATTGAACTGAATCTTTTGAAAATCGCCTTGAAGCCCTTAGAAGAAAGAAACTCAAACCTTTTGAAAGAAAATGTGAAACTAAAGGATAAGAATAGAAAACTAAGTCTAGACTTGTTAAAATTTACACAAGGGAAGAAAAACTTAAACAAACTGTTGGAAAAACAAAGATCCACTTGTGATAAATCTGGGTTAGCCTTCATGCATGAGTTTGAAAGAAAAACCAAAGAGGACAAGGAGACCACTGAAAAAGTTCATGTGGAAATTACAGCAGATAGTATTGAAAAGCTTTGAAAAGAGTGCATAAAATAGACAAATTCTCTAAGGATAGTCAAACACGTTTTCAAAATCATGTTGTCAAAAAGAGCAGAAGAAAACAAAATTTTCATCAAAACAGAAACATATGTCTTTAGAAAAATGAGTTTGCCACAAAGTGGTACTCGAAGCCATGGTTTTATGATGGCAGGAAAAACTATTTTCAGAAAATGAGATTTACAATTGTGTGTTATAACTATTCAAAACCTAGTCATATGGCAGGAAACTATTTTCAGAATTTTAATTACTTTGGAAAGGAACATTTTATATTTTCATCTTCAGATTGGAACTCTCAACATCAAGGACCCGACTATGTTTGGGTATCTAAGAAAAACTAATTTTATTTTGCGGATGTGTCTTAGGAGCAAGATTCTGAAAATCGGTAGTACATCGATAATGGATGCTCAAGACACATGACAGGTGACAAAAATTTGTTCACCAAGCTAGAGGAAAAGAAATACGGAGAAGTAAGTTTTGGAGATAATAGTAAGGGAAAAAATTGTTGGTAAAAGAACCGATGGGACAGATCCAAAAATTGAAAATGTCTCACTTGTAAAAGGACTCAAATTCAATTTGATTAGTATGAGTCAGTTGTATGACAAGGGATTGTATGTGAACTTCAGAAAAAAAGAGTGCAATATATTGAAAGATGATAAAGTAATTCTAAAAGCAAAATGAGTTGAGAATGTGTAAATTCTGGAAACTACTAAGCTGAATAGAGCTAATGTAGTTTGTTTAGCTTCTGCTGTCAATTAGAGCTGGTTGTGGCATAGGAGACAAGGACATGAAAGTATGAGTATCTTAGACAAACTCATCAAAAAGGGATTCGTGAATGGGTTACAAGAAATTAAGTTTGAAAGAGATAGATTTTTTGATACATGTCAAGCCGGGAAACAAACAAGAGTACCCTTCAATGCAAAAGGAGTTGTACTAACTACAAAACTATTTGAGTTGATACACTTTCATTTGTTTGGCCCAGTCTCACCACAAAGCTTAGGAGGAAAGACTTATTGCTTCGTGATTGTTGATAATTACTCGAGATTCACTTGGACACTTTTTTGGTCACATAAAGATGAAGTATTTGGAAAGTTCTTGGTCTTTGCAAGAAAGCTCAGAATGCAAAAGGGTATGGTATCAAGGCTATCAGAAGTGATCGTGGGAAAGAATTTGAAAATCAAAAGTTTCAAGTGTACTATGAAGAAAATAGAATTGAGCAAAACTTTTTAGATCAAAGAACTCAAAAACAAAATGGAGTAATAGAAAGGAAGAATAGAACACGTCAAGAAATAGCTAGAACCATGACTGTTGAAAGAGCACTTCTAAAGTATTTCAGGGCAGAAGCTATTAATACAGCAAGTTACATTCTGAATAGGGCATTTGTGAGATCAATTCTCAAGAAAACTTCTTATGACTTGAGGAAAGATAGAAAGCCAAACATAGGACATCTGGGAGTGTTTGAGTGCAAATGCTTCATCCTAAATGATGAAGATCAGTTGGGAAAGTTTGATGAAAAGTTTCATCCAGCTATATTCTTAGGATACTCAGAAGCAAGCAAAGTATATCAAGTGCTCAACAAGAGAGATCAGACTGTTGAAAAATCAATTCATGTAGTATTTAGTGAAAACTTAGAGACAAGGGATGGAAAAGGAGATGAAGGAGAAGAAAGCTCAAGTCAGCAAGGACCGTGTTCAAGTCAGGGACACAATGATGGAGTGGATGAAGCTAGTATGGAACTAGCTGAAAATCAAGCTACTACAAATATTGAGAGTAATCTGCCAAAGGAATGGAGATTCTATAGGGATCATTCAAAGGAATGCATATTAACTGATCCATCAGAAAGGGTGAAAACACGAAGTAGATTTAGAAAGATAATTGGAATCTGGCGTCTATATCATAAGTTGAACCCAAATTATTTGAGAAAGCACAAAAAGATAAGAATTGGATGTTGGAAATGCAAGAGGAGTTGAATCATTTTGAAACGAATAATATGTGGAAGCTTGTACCACAAACAACAACCCAATCAGTTATTAGAACTAAATGGGTGTTTGGAAACAAGTTGGATGAAAGGGAAATGTTGTTAGTAATAAGGCAAGATTGGTAGCTCAAGGATAATCAAGAGGAAGGAATTGGCTATGATGAGACTTTTGCTCATGTAGCTCGATTAGACTCTATTTGTATGTTATATGCATTTGTATGTTTTAAAGGTTTTGACCTGTTTCAAATGTATGTGAAAAGTGTTTTTTTAAATTGTCTTTTAAGAGAAGAAGTTTATGTGGAGCAACCACCAGAGTTTGAAAGTTTTGACAAACCAAATCATGTGTTTAAACTTATCAAAGAATTGTATGGTCTTAAATAAGCTCCAAGAACTTGGTATGAAAAGATTGAGTAAGCTTTTGCTAGAAAATGGTTTTTCAAGAAGTTGTGTGGATAAAACTCTTTTCACTAAAACCTTTTCACAAGATATTCTAGCTGTGCAAATATATGTTGATGATATTATTTTTTGAGCTATAAATACTAATCTCTATCAAGATTTTTCTAGGTTAATGCAAGGAGAGTTTGAGATGAGTATGATGGGAGAGCTGAATTTCTTTCTAGGACTTCAAATTAAGCGATTAAAGGAAGGATTAGCTATCAATCACACTAAGTAGATTAAGGAGCTATTAAAGAAATATGGAATGACTGAAGCTAAACCTGTTAAAACACCCAAAAGTACTTCAGAAAAGCTAGATAAAGATGAGAAAGGTGAAGTTACTAATTAGAAAGAATATAGAGGTATGACTGGATTTGTGATGCCCCCAACCCTGCCACTAGGTCAACTGCGGCAGAGTAGGGCATCTGCATGCCTCTCGACACTAAATTATAAGCTTCACAATAATACACAACCCTAGAACAACACTAACAGGTATACACACAAAGTACGCGGAAAACTTAAGTAAACCAGATACTACTAGTGCGCTCAAAACACAGGATCTTAAAAAAAAAACTTCCCATGGTCATTTTATTATAAAAACAAAAGTATCTTACATCAACAACTTATACGGCAACATAAAAAGAAACTTTATAGATGGTTCGAGTCTAAAAAGATAAAACATAAACATATGCCCTTCTGGGGAGATTTGATCCAAAAACTCCTGGCCTAAAACTTCAGTGGCTTGCTAGGTCCCTGGCCGTTCCGAACTAATCTGAGAAGAAAACATGATATGGAAAAACTTGAGCGCGAACGCTCAGTGAGTCCACGTGTGTGTGTGCGGCAGTGATTTCTTTGAAACTATGATGATACCATTTCACAAAACAGTTCATGCAATGTTATAAGAAAAATACTTCTTTTATTATTTTAACAAAACTGATACTTGAACCTACATGAGGGTTTTGAGCGCAGCTGGGAGGTTTGAGCGAATCAAGACACATCAACCCAGCTTCTACGCTCCAAATTTAAACGAACATGTAATACAACAGTGGGGCTCCACGGACAAAGTTCGGATCCCCAAAATGAGGCCATCAGAACAAAGTTCCGGCATCTCGTGGTCAAATACCAGCCAAACAACATACGAGTGCTCGATTAAAAACAACCGCACTCCCATATCACTGGTCAAAACAGGCTACGGACTCTTGGGGCACCTACTAGGTCTGCCCTGGGACCAACCTCAGTTTCAAGCGCCTCCTGACTCTCCACTAGGCGGCCGAACCCCACCGCAGAGCATGATGCGGTGTCCACGTAGACCGATTGGGCCACACCCTCCGCGGTCTACGCCCCTCTTCAAGTGGATCCACCCTCAGAATCAAAAACTCGTCCACGTCATTGGAAGAGGCCCTAGTACGGGAGACTAGCCACATAAAGTGTAATCCGCTAACGCGTCCGTTCACTTAATTTTCACCAAACTTTAACCCTAGTCGGAATGAGGTTTTCATATGTATTTACCAATTGAAAGGCCAATTGCCCGGCCATAATAACAGATTCAAGTCATAAACATTTCAGAGCACCAAAAATCCTCATCTGCCAGTCATCACATGCTTATGCAAATTTCACAATTATGCCAATGCCAGATCTATATTCATGCATGTCAAAATACGTAACTTTTCAAGCTTGAACATTTTCCAATATATAAATATTTCTGAAAAATCTGCGTACAATAAACTTCTTATGCACCACCGTAATAATCTGTTTTAAAATAAACACCTATATGGAGCACCGCTCCTATGCATTTTTCTAGGAAACACATAACACATTGTGGAGAACATCTCCAAAAACAAGTTGAGAGATATCGTTCCAAAAATAGCAATATTTTGTAAAGGTTCAAAAGAACATATTTATATGTCTTGTAATATTTGAAATAAAATGGAGTTTGTGGACTCACCTGGATGTAGATCTGGTGCTAAGATCCTACAAAATAATAATGCGAAAATACTTAATACTTGGGTATCGATCAAATAATCCTATTCCCTAAATAATATCGAAATCCTACGAAATGAACTTTCGGATGTATATATATACCTATATAAGGATACCTATATAATGATATATATACTTATAATAATTCTTTAAAAGATCGAAAATCCTATACTCTTAAAAAAAAAGTATACTCTCCCAAGAAACCATAATTAATCATATACTATATACTAAAAATCAATTTAAAACAAATATCTAACTCCTAAAAAAAACAAACATATACTATACATATGCATATATATATATATGTATAACTTAACTAACTAAAGAAAAGAAAGAAAAGAAAAAAAAAAGACATGCAAAACTAACCTTCTTGAGATTATTATTATGACTGCCCAAAGTAAAGCTAAGGATGAAAAAAAAAAAAGGTTTGCATGGCATATATATAGTAAATGTTATGGCAGTTGATGGCTGAAAAAAAAGAAAAGAAAAGGAAGCAATTTTGTGATGGTAGCAGGTGGATGCAGTAGGTGGTACAATTTCTTAGTCGTGAAGCTTTTTTTATTTTTTATTTTTTATCTGGAGTTTAGTGTGGGAGATCAAGTTTTCTTAAAACTTATACCACATCGCGGGCGATATCCGAGGAGAAGAAAGTTAAGCCCCCGATATATCGGACCGTTTGAAATTATTGACAGGATTGTTAAAGTAGCATACCGACTCACCTTGCCAAATGGACTGATGGGTATACATGATGTGTTCCATGTATCACAATTAAAGAGGTATCATCATGCACCTGATCATGTTCTCAATGATGACTAATTGGAATTACAAGCCGATCTGTCATATGAAGAAAAACCAACTGAGATTACAGAACGAAGCGTAAAAGAGTTACGCAGGAGACAGATTCCATTCATTTAAATCCTTACATTTTTTAAGCCGATACCCTACAGATATCCTCAAAATCTAGGTAAGATTTATCTCATACTTAAACCCCTGGATAGCAATAGCTATTTTTCCAGTTTGTCGAGAAAGGGAACGAACTTTGTTTCGTTTCTGGATTTATGGCAGACCCTGGGCTGAGGGAGCAGTTGATTCTCGTACTGATTCCAAAAAAAGAGAGATTGTCCCTTCCAATTCGGGACAGCTTTTATTTGATAATAGGATCGTACCTGTCTGAAAAAGTCTCAAGTGTTGAAGCATTTCACAACATAAAGCCAGTGCCTTTCAAAGCAACCAAGTCAGGAAAAAGGTCTTCTAAAACCTCGTGTAAAGTGGTATGGAGACATCATGGGATCGAAGAGGCAACCTGGAAAACTGAGGAGTACTTGAAGAAAAAGTATCCAGAACTTATAGGTACATAACTATTCAATTTCGAGGACGAAATTCCTTTTAAGGAGGGTAGAATGTAACACCCTATGCCGTAAGCACCTTGCATGACTTTAAAATTACGGACGTAATGAAAATAGAGTTTTGATCTATATTGGTGGGATATAGTATTTTTTGCACTTAGTGGTATTTTGGGGATATTTAGGAATAGGAATAAAATTTTATTATATTATTGAGGTTTTATTATTAAGGTTTATAAAATGCTTTTAAGTAGATTTTATTTTTAATACCTAGTGTATTTATTTTAGAAATTTAAATACTTGAAATTTTCATATAAGGTTTCCAAACTTCACGACTAAGAAATTATGCCACCTACTGCATCCACCTGCCACCATCACAAAATTGCTTCCTTTTCTTTTCTTTTCTTTTCTTTTTTTTTTTCAGCCATCAACCGCCATAACATTTACTATATATATATGCCATGCAAACCTTTTTTTTTCATCCTTAGCTTTACTTTGGGCAGCCATAATAATAATCTCAAGAAGGTTAGTTTTGCATGTCTTTTTTTTTTTTTCCTTTCCTTCTTTTCTTTAGTTAGTTAAGTTATACATATATATATATATATATATATATATGCATATGTATAGTATATGTTCGTTTGTTTTTTTTTTTTTTTTAAATCCTTATATGAAAATGTCAAGTATTTAAATTTCTAAAATAAATACACTAGGTTTTAAAAATAAAATCCACTTAAAGGCATTTATAAACCTTGATAATAAAACCTCAATAATATAATAAAATTTTATTCCGATTCCTAAATATCCCCAAAATACCACTAAGTGCCAAAAACACTATATCCCACCAATATAGATCAAAACTCTATTTTCATTACGTCCGTAATTTTAAATTCATGCTAGGTGCTTACGGGATAGGGCGTTACATTCTACCCTCCTTAAAGGGAATTTCTTCCTCGAAATTGAATAGTTACGTACCTATAAGTTCTGGATACTTTTTCTTCAAGTACTCCTCAGTTTCCCAGGTTGCCTCTTTGATCCCATGATGTCTCCATACCACTTCACACATTGGAATCTGTCTCCCGCATAACTCTTTTACGCTTCGTTCTGTAATCTAAGTTGGTTTTTCTTCATATGACAGATCGGCTTGTAATTCCAATTGGTCATCATTGAGAACATGATCAGGTGCAGGATGATACATCTTTAATTGTGATACATGGAACACATCATGTATACCCATGAGTTCATTTGGCAAGGCGAGTCGGTATGCTACTTTCCAATCCTGTCAATAATTTCAAACGGTCCGATATATCGGGAGCTTAACTTTCCTCTCCTCGGATATTGCAGCTTCCCGCGATGTGGTGTAAGTTTTAAGGAAACTCGATCTCCCACACTAAACTCCAGATCCCTTCTTCGATTTTCGGCATAGCTCTTATGTCTACTTTTAGCTGTCCGAAGTTGATCTTGAATTATCTTAACTTGTTTCTGCGTCTCCTCCAATTCTGGCATCAAGTTTCTTTGCCTCCAATGGGATCGAACTCTGACTTCATCCCAGTACAAAGGTGTTC
This sequence comes from Catharanthus roseus, assembly GCA_028651295.1. Taxonomy (NCBI): domain Eukaryota; kingdom Viridiplantae; phylum Streptophyta; class Magnoliopsida; order Gentianales; family Apocynaceae; genus Catharanthus; species Catharanthus roseus. Next base: position 1,867,213 of record JAPQWS010000107.1, on the reverse strand, counting down.
TGCATCTCCTACCATATAATGCTTCAAACGGTGCCATTCCTATCGAAGAGTGGTAGCTATTATTATAAGCAAACTCGGCACAAGCAAGATTGTCAACCCACTTGTTTCCAAAGTCTAAAGCGCAAGCTCTTAACATATTCTCTAGAGTTTGAATTGTTCTTTCAGACTGTCCATCGATTTGGGGATGTGCTGTGGTGCTATAACTTAGGTCCCCATAGCTGCCTGGAACTTGGGCCAAAACCTTGAGGTAAACCTTGGGTCCCTATCGGATATAATATCAACGGGCACTCCATGAAGTCGGACAATCTCATCTACATAATCTGTGCCAACTTGTCCAAAGGGTACGTAATATTAATGGCAATAAAATGAGCCACTTTTGTTAAACGATCAACGATTACCCAGATAGCATCCTTATATCCCTTGGTCTGGGGCAATCTTGTGACAAAGTCCATTGTCACATGATCCCATTTCCATTCGAGAATAGGTAGCGATTGTAGTAGTCCTGCTGACTTTTGATGTTCCGCTTTGACCCTTTGACATGTAAGACAGGCTGCTACATACTCCACAATTTCTCTCTTCATTCCGTTCCACCAAAACTTTTGCTTTAAGTCTTTATACATCTTATTCTCTGCAGGATGCATTGAATACTTACTTCGGTGGGCTTCCTCTAGAATCTTACGCTTAAGTTCAATATCATTGGGTACATACAACCGATTCCGAAAGTACAGGCTCCTATTAGCTTCTAATGTTCAAAAATCTTCCAATTTCTTAGCTTCCACACGGTTTTCGAACTCCTGGAACTCCTTATTATTCTTTTCGGCGCTCCTAATATCCTGTTGTAGAGTGGATGTTAAGCTAAAACTTGATATCTTTGCTTTTCTACTCAATGCATCGGCCACCACATTCGCCTTTCCTGGATGATAGTTAATCGGGAATCGATATTCTTCCAGCAGTTCCATCCATCGTCGTTGTCTCATGTTCAAGTCCTTCGAGAAAACAGATACTTAAGCTGTTATGATCAGTAAATATCTCGTACTTAGCCCTATACAAGTAGTGTCGCCACTTCTTAAGTGCAAACACGATGGCTGCTAATTCCAAATCGTGTGTCGGATAATTTTGTTCATGATCCTTCAACTTTCTTGAAATATATGCGACAACCTTCTTGTCTTGCATCAACACAGCTCCTAGACCTTTCCCTAAAGCATCTGTATACAATAAAAATTCCTTGTTCGGATCGGGTAATGTTAACACTGGTGCCATCGTCAGTCGGTTCTTCAATTCTTGAAAACTCCTCTCGCACTTCTCCGTCCATTCAAACTTGGTTGCTTTTTTGGTTAATTGTGTTAGAGGTCCAGCAATCCTTGAAAAGTCTTTTGTGAATCTGCGATAGTATCCCGCCATACCCAAGAAACTATGTACTTCAGTTGGTGTTTTGGGTTGTGCCCAATGGGTCACTGCTTCTACTTTTGCTGGATCCACCGAGATTCCTTCCTGGGTGATAACATATCTTAGAAAAGTAACTTGACTCATCCAAAACTCACATTTACTAAACATAGCATACAACTTATGCTCCCGTAGAGTTTGCAATACTTTTCGAAGATGTTATCATCAATAAAAATCACGACAAATTTATCTAGGTAAGGACTAAAGACTCTATGCATCAAGTCGATAAATGTCGCAGATGCGTTGGTTAATCCAAACGGCATAACCACAAAGTCGTGATGCCCGTATCGTGTGTTGAATGCCGTCATCGGAATATTCTTTTCTCTTATCCTAACTTGATAATACCCCTGTCTCAAGTCCAATTTGGAAAAACATCCCGCTACTCGGAGTTGGTAAAATAACTCATCAATGAGGGGTAGTGGGTATTTGTTCTTGAATGAGACATTATTCAATCCTCTGTAATCTATACACATCCTCAAGGTTCCATCTTTCTTCTTTACAAACAAAACTGGCGCACCCCAAGGAGATGTACTTGGGCGAATGTATCATTGCTGCAACAGTTCTTGTAGTTGCTTTTTCAACTCTTTTAGTTCCTCCTGTGCTATCCGATATGGAGTTCGAGATATTGATTTAGTATCAGGTACCAATTCTATGCCGAACTCCACTTCTCAATCTGGGGGTAGCGTCGTCAACTCCTCAGGAAAAACATCCATAAACTCCCTCACTACAGGTACTGTGTCTAATTTTACCTCCTCCTTAGGCTTGTTGAGTAAATATGCTAAGTACCCTTGACATGCCTTCCATAGCAACTTTCTGGCTTTCATGCCAGACAAAAAGAGATTCTCCTGTTTTGTTCGCTTTCCTTGGAACACCAGGATTGGCATACTCGGTCGGCTAAACTCAACCAACTTTCATCGACAATCCACTTGGGCGTAATGTTTAGACAACCAGTTCATCCCAAGTATCACGTCATATCTCTTCAATGGTAAGGCAATTAAGTCTTCGGATAAAATCACGCTCTCGACACATATTTCACAATCAGGGTACTTTACCTCAGTTATCTTATTCACGCCCATAGGAGTGCTAACTATCAACTGGTAATGCATGTTAACAGAAGGTATAGGAATATGTTTTATGAAATGCAAACTCATAAAAGAATGCGTAGCTCCAGGGTCAATGAGTACTCTTGCTGGTTGAGAAAAGATTCGTATCATACCTTCAACTACTTCTGCTTCAGTATCTACGGGCAATCCATCAAGTGCATAAACTTTAGCTTTTACTTGTGGCTTATTATTCCTTCCTTCTGTTGCTCCTCTCATAACAGGGGGTCGTCCTGCTTTTCTGGACGTCTTCGGAGGTACTTGTTGCATCTCAGGGCACTGGTCCTTGGTATGTCCTGGTTTTCCACACTTGAAACATAACCTTAACTTCCGATAATACATTTAAGCCACATGCCCACTTCGTCCACAGTATGTACATACTCTATGGGCTCCTCCAGGGGTTAGGGTTGGTTGGCCTTCATTTCCAGTCCTTTGTTCACCATGGGATCTCTTAAAATCTCTAGGTTTTCATTGCCCTAGTCCAGGACGTTTATATGGAGTCGCTGTTGAACCAATAGCTGTTTCCTCTGTATAACCGCTTGATCAGCCATCTCTGTTCGCGTGGCGGCTTCAACTGCGGCCGCGAATCCTATCGGTGGCAAGGGAGCCAATGCTTGTTGCAATTCAACCCTTAATCTTTTCATAAATTGTCGCGTCTTATTTTCATTAGTATCTATCAACCTTAAGCAATACTTAGCCAACCTATTGAACTTTGCCGTATACTGAGGAACTGTCAGGTTACCCTATCTCAATTACTGAAAATCATCCTCTCGTTGCTCACGAACCCAATGAGGTATGTATTCCCTTTTAAATTCTTCTTGAAAATCGTTCCAGATCCATGGTTGGTTCTTGAGTGTCCGAGCTTCGAAAGCTCTAAGCCACCGATCCTTTGCCATTCCTCGTAGTCTAAAAGCTGCAAACATTACCCTCAGGGTATCCTCATACTTAAGGGTATCATAGATATCATTCAACTGTTCCAGGAATAGTTCAGCTTTAACTTCTTGCTCAACTTCTCCATAGAACTCCTAGGGTCGAAACTTGAGAAATCGTTCTAGTGCTTCATCTGCTCCAGTGGCCGGTACTCTTTCGTTTCTTCTTGTGGCCATTGAAGTTTCTAACAATTCTGTCATCTTTATCATAAAATTCTCAATTACCTTGTGTGTGGCTTGTTTTGGACGAGGTGTGGCCTCCCTCATAGGTTCAGACTGTCTTTTTTGAGAACTTTCCGACACAGCCTTGTCCGCATGGTTGGGAGATTGTGAACTTGACATGTTTCTAAAAACCAAAAAGTTCCAACACTAATAAACATCTACGGTTATAGATACTCTACGGCAAGTAAACATGAATTTATCTTAGGCACCAACATCAATACGTACATATAAACATATATATAAATCAAAATAAGGATTTTTGGTACAAGTAGCGTCAAGATACAATCAGATCATCCTGTTCTAACCACCTAAAAATATATGGCCGGGTTGCTATACATGTCCAAAACTCGAGGACCTTATACCTACGACCCTAAGCCTACTGCATCAAGTACTGACAAAAATACTACTCGCACCTATCCAAGTGACCAAATATTCACACATACCTGTACTCTTTCCAACACCTACTCCGCCTGAGGGCACTGGCTACCAGAACATCCTGGTCGGGACTCTAACTCATCACGTGCTCTATCCACTGAATCTCTAGTAGTTCCAAGGAACTGGGCAATAAACTGCCTAAGTCAGTCTCGCTCGTTAATCAGCTCCATAGTCTCTCTCTCGGGTTGCATGGGCCTCCCGCATCTGGGCTAATTCCCTCTCTAACATGGCGGCCCTCGCCGTCTCTTGTCGACATGCCTAGCGTGCCGCGTAAAATAAGGCGTCCATTCGGGAGATCTCCTCTCTCAACGCTACAACCTGCTGACTAGAGGCTTCCGCCCGTTGCTTGCGCCACAAACAATAGCCACAAATGTCATGCTCCCTGACCCCACCCCGAAGTAATGATGGTAGTGCTGGAAAAGAAGATACAGACTCCATGGGTGGAATAGGGGTAGGGTATGCTGCTACTGACATACTATTTGCTACGAAGGTACCCATATCCCCAATGACTGCCGGTGCCACTCTCTCTGGTTCAGGCGTCATCTTTGAGTCTGACGTAGGCTCACTAGGGTCCTCTTCTATCGATGTTCCAAGTCCTATTCCCGGTGCCACTGGTGTCATCTCTGGTCCTTCTACTGACTCATCATCGGAAAGATCAATCACTGGAATTGTTTCCTTTTCTGGGACGATCTCCCTAAGAGAATATGAAGATGATGATGATGACGTAGTCCTGCTAGGCTCATCTACGAGGGTGCCCTCCCTGTATGTCCATCTATGAGAAGGATGTGCCATCTAGTACCTACAAAACAAAATCTTAGGGTCAGTACTAGCCAATAAATCATATGGTTAACTTCAAAATTTAAATAGTTGACTCTTATAGCTTGTCTAAAATCCAACGTTTCAAACCTAGTATCGAACCTAGATACTCTAATACCATCTGTGATGCCCCAAACCCTTACACTAGGTCAACTGCGGTTGAGTAGGGCATCTGCGTGTCTCTCGGCACTAAATTATAAGCTTCACAATAATACACAACCCTAGAACAACACTAATAGGTATACACACAAAGTACGCGGAAAACTTAAGTAAACCAGATACTGCTAGTGCGCTCAAAACACAGGATCTTAAAAAAAAACTTCCCATGGTCGTTTTACTATAAAAACAAAAGTATTTACATCACCAACTTACACGACAACATAAAAAGAAACTTTACAGACGGTTTGAGTCTAAAAAGATAAAACATAAACATATGCCCTTCTGGGGAGATTTGATCCAAAAACTCCTGGCCTAAAACTTCAGTGGCTTGCTAGGCCCCTGACCGTTCCGAGCTAATCTGAGAAGAAAACATGATATGGAAAAACGTGAGCGCGAATGCTCAGTGAGTCCACGTGTGTGTGTGTGGTAGGGATTTCTTTGAAACTATGATGATGCCGTTTCACAAAACAGCTCATTCAATGTTATAAGAAAAATACTTCTTTTATTATTTTAACAAAACTGATACTTGAACCTATATGAGGGTTTCGAGCGCAGCTGGGAAGTTTGAGCGAATCAAGACACATCAAAACTAACTAAAGAAAAGAAAGAAAGGAAAAAAAAGACATGCAAAACTAACCTTTTGAGATTATTATTATGGCTGCCCAAAGTAAAACAAAGGATGAAAAAAAAAAAAGTTTGCATGGCATATATATAGTAAATGTTATGGCGGTTGATGGCTAAAAAAAAAAAAAAAAGAAAAGAAAAGGAAGCAATTTTGTGATGGTGGTAGGTGGATGCAATAGGTGGCATAATTTCTTAGTCGTGAAGTTTTTTTTTTTTTTTTTTTTCGGGAAACCTTATATGAAAATGTCAAGTATTTAAATTTCTAAAATAAATACACTAGGTATTAAAAATAAAATCCACTTAAAGGCATTTATAAAATTTAATAATAAAACTTCAATAATATAATAAAATTTTATTCCTATTCCTAAATATCCCCAAAATACCACTAAGTGCCAAAAACACTATATCCCACCAATATATATCAAAACTCTATTTTCATTACGTCCGTAATTTTAAAGTCATGCTAGGTGCTTACGGGATAGGGCGTTACAGGATCTCTCTTATATCTTACTGCTAGTAGACCAGACATTCAATTCAGTGTGTCTTTGTGCTAGATTTCAAGGCTTTGCCTTGTGGAATGATCTTGATTGAGTTGTTTAGGTTTATGAGAGTTGAGTTGAGTAAGGAAGTGTACACCAATGTGAGTGAGAAGGGAGTGATTGATGAAAGTTTTGTAAGTAGGACTTTGATAGGAAAAGAAGTGAGGGAGGAAATTAACTAGGAAAAAGAAGAAAAATCTGAAAAGGGAAAGAAAAAGCTTTAAAAGGTAGAAAAAGGGAAAGAAAGTGAGGAAAGCTCTGATGAACTGAGAATGAAAGGATAAATACTGTGGAAGAAGAAGAAAAAATAGGTGAGAGGTAAAAAAGAAAATGATAGTAAGGGAACTGAACAAGAAGAAGAGAGTGAGTGTCAAGAGACTGAATCAAGTAAAAACAATGAGTAAGAAGGAGAAAAAGTTTCTATTGCTAAAGATAAAGAACAAGAGATGGGGAAGAGAATAACCATGGAAGGAAAGAAAGATCAGTTTAAATAGATCTAGAATCTGTATGAAGGAATTATAGAGAGGGTTGATGATCTAGGTCAGTCTTTTTATCGCTTGGTGAAAGATTGAAAGACATGTTTGGCGAAAAGGAGGACCTAGACAACAGAAAAAAGCCTTCAGAATCTACTGGTCATGAAAATCCTGAAGCAAATGAGGTAGTTGAGACAACAATCCATTTGGTTTAAATCCTAACTCTATAACTCCTATTATCTTTGATCATTACATGGACACTCTTTCTACACTTTTTTCTTTCTATGGTCAACCACCTCCTTCCTCTTCTTAGTGTCTTTTTTCTTGAGTACGTGTTTTCAGGCAATAATTCCCTTGCTGTTATGCCTCCTTTTGCCCAAAAATGTGGTGTCAAGCCCAAGTCTGGTAGTGCACGTAGCAGTTATACTGTCTCTAATTAAGCTTGACATCTAGTACATATGTTTCCGAGCTTTTTATTTTGATCAAGGTATTACTCTTTGAACTTATGTTTCTTGTGGTACTTTCAGAACAATGAATTCTTGTTGGTTTTTAAGTAGGGTTTATGTTTCCTAAGATTTTTGTTTTAAGTCTTATCCCTCTTTGATGTGTGACAAAAAGGGGGATAAAGTAGTATTTCTATGTTTTGATCTGCTTATTCTACCGTTTCTGTGAGATCTTCTGTGTGGATTGGATCTACTTGGATTTCATTTGTTTCATTTCTATTTTCTTTAGTTAAATCTAAAATGGGAATTATTCTTGAAGTATCTTATCTGTAATAAGCTGATCCTTTATTTTTTTTCCTTTATTTCTATCTTCATTAGTTAGCACTTTAGATTAGATAAGTAAGTGCTCTTTTCCTCTCTTGGATGGTTCTTCTAGTATATAGACATTAGGTAGATGATCACTTATTAAGAGGGAGAAAATTTTTTTATTTTGTTAATTCTTTTGGTCAAGGGAGCTTTCTCTGTTTTTAAATTTAAAATATATAGGGTTTTGTCACTCATCAAAAAGGGGAGAATGTTGGCTCAAGGAATTAATAGCTTGATTGGTTATGATGAGTAATAAATTAGCTTTACAATTCATATTCTCTTTTGTTGAGCTAACCATGAGATAGGTTTGATCTGCGGAGTTACTGGATTTGAGAAGAGCTACTGTGTTCTGAATCATGAGAAGAAGTACGGAAGCTTAGTTAGAGATATGGGGGAACCAGTAACTATCTCTTAATTCTTTGTAGCTGTTGAGATGCCAGATGTAAGTAAATGAGTGGGCTAAATTAAAGAGAATATCCTGAAATGGTTATAAAGAAAAAGCAATACCATGTGGTCTATTCTCTTGTATTTGTCTTGTTTCTATTTCAGGAAATTTGTTACAAATGCAACTTTTTAGTTGGCAAAATGAAAATTAGAAGAGTTGGTATATGAAAAAGCAGTTGCAGCAACGTAGAGAACAAGGAGTGGAAGAACTCAATTCCTAACAAGTATAAAAATCCAAAAAAAAATCGAAGAGATGTGTAATATTTCATTAGAGTTCCCGAGAGTTCTTTAAAATCTTTAAGAAGAGTGCACCAGCTAAGAAGAAGCGAAAAAAGTGCTAAGTTTATGAGTGGAATAGCTTTTGTTCTTTGATGTTCAAAGAGTGATTTTCTATCATCTCTATTTGGTTTATTCAAGTTCCTTAACAAAACTTGATATTGGGTTGCAAGGTCCATATCAAAACTTACAAGTGAGTTATCTTTGGGATAAGATAATGATTAGTTACTAGACTAAAGAAAATCTAGTATTTGTAATGTTTAATCTCACCATGATGGAGATTGGTTATGTTAGTGGAATCTTCAAAAGTGTGATTTTGAAGAAAGTAGATGCAGGCAATTTTCTTTACTTTTTGTTATTTACATTTTTGTAATATTTTCTGCTTACTATTTCTGCCAAACTATTCTGAATCAATCTTCTTTGGTCAAATTAACAACATTCAAGAAGAATAAATTTGATAATTTGACAGTTATTAAGTTTGTGAGGTAGTTCTTTGAGAAAATCAATACGAAAATTTTACAGTCAATTTTTGTAGTTTTTATTTTCTTATTAGTCCAATTCACCCCCTCCCCCCTCCCCTTGGACACTTTAGAGATTTACACGTCATTCTTTTGGCGGGACTAGTGAATTTGTCTACGGAGTAAGCCATTCCGTAGGCATATTCTATCGATGAATTATCAACGTGAATAGATTTTATTAGTATTAGTCGTTGGTAAATGGTCCTTTTTTACTGTAATTTTTTCAAAATATTTCTATAAAGTCTGGAATAATATCTTTTAAGTTTATATTTTTTTAAAATATTAATTATTGAACTGAAAAAAAGTAAAATTAAAGATGGTCCAAACAAAATAGCAAATATGTGTAAATATAAACTTAATTAGATGTGAAAATGAAAGTTTCGGTTATTATGAATAAAAAAAAAATTAAACTTTAAGAATTTTTTCCTAATTTATCGTGACAAGCACTAAAAAATATTTATACTTTTTTTAAAGAAAAAATAAATTTTTATTTATTATTTTAGCACTTCCTCTAAAATTATTATTAATCCTTTTTTAACAGACTAATTCCTAACAGGGTAAAAAAAATTTTATTAAAAACTTAAAAGATAAAATTTGAAGTTGGTAAACTCTATAATATATTTATGTGAATATTTTATTGTTTCCATTTAATTTAATTTAGACTCACCATACTATTTTGTTGCAAATAATAAAGTTTTGTAGTTAAATTAATATTCAATTTCTTAAAAAAAATATAAACTAAAAGATATTATTTCAAGCTACCTATAAATTCTTTAGAAGTTATAACTATAAATTAGGACATGACTAAACGTATGCATGAAATTTTAGATGGCTATTTTTCAACAAACTATTCATTTACGTGAAAAGTATTTTAATTAAATTGCCATTAAAGTTAATTGTAGAGGTAAATGATGTATTATTTCATTTTTGAAACTTATAAAATATTCATACCTTCTGTCTTTCAAGGCATTTTACCATAAATCCAATAATAAATCATTCATGTCATGAATTCTCGGAAGAAATTGATCAAAACATAGCCTGCCGTACATAAATTACTCGAAAATTGAAGTTGGTTAGCAGAATGTTTCGAATTATGGGGCTAGGAATTGAAGGACACTGCCGGATAGTTTCATGTATGGTTTAGTTTTGCTTGAATCCAAAATAATCTTGTTCAAGTTTAATTAACTGTAGCACCCACTTTTTTTGGCAATTCATGAATATGTGGAAAATAATTAATCTCAATAATTCTCTCCCCTCTTTTGTTTGGTGGTCTTTTGGTCACTAGAATCACCCATGAAGCTATATATATATATATATATATCACAAGTATAAAGTGAATGATGGCAGGTAATAATTTAGTAGTAGAAATATTTTTTATATTTAGGATCGGTTAGTATGGATTCGAATCTCTTGTACCATTTTCTGTATCACTTTCTAATTTGGTATATTTTCCGGATAAATCTAATAAATATAAGATAAATCTTAAGAGAAAAATAAATCTTAAAGGGAAAATATATTATAAAAAGAAAGTAGTACATAAAATGGTACACAAAGTGATACAGAGATTCTCATATGGTCTAATACATTTTTTAGTACACCATTTATTATATTTCTTTCAATAGTAATTTTTTTATAGTTTTTCTTTAAAATTTAATATTTATCTTTTATTTTATATGATTATATTAATAAAATTATTATAAAATGTCTGTATTAGAAAGTACACTACAAGAAATGATTCCAAACACACTTTTTATCATGCTACGCATCTGGATTCGAATTTTCTTTTCTTAATGTGTAAAAAAAAATTATAAAGTCTATTATGTTTCATGGTGGTTTTTTTTTTCCTTTAAATCCCTACTCTATAAGAAGAGAGACATCGATGATTGAGTATTTTTTTTACAGTAATAAAGATAAAAAAATGTAAGTACAATTTTAATGTGTAGTTAAATTTTTTGAACTTGCTAGTGACATAGGTCTCTTATAAAAATTGAAAACTGAAGTTTGAAGCGTAAATTGTTTAAATTATAAATTTTAAATCTTAAATATAAACATTGAATCTGAAAATTTAAATATGAATTTGAATGGTGAACTAATTAATAAGTGGTAACTATATATATACATAAAGTATTATAATTTTACAAACAATATATATTTTCAGATTTCGAAGTTCATAGTTAAACAAAAAAAAATTCACTTAAAATTTATAACTACAATTAAATACATCTTAAACAGTTAAGTGATTTGCAAAAAATATTATCAAACGTACTTAAAATTATTTGTTATCAAACATATTTCATGTAATAAGTTCTTAACTAATTTATTTTAAGAGGTAAATTAATTTATCAAATAAAGCCATAGTCATATTCGAGTCAAGGGGATATATTGTACTTTTCTTTTTTATTATTCTTTTATTTTTATGTTTTATATATAATGTATAAAATTTGTTTATTTGATGTATTTTTTGAAGGGTGTTTACTTTACATTAAAATTAGTATATTTTATCATTTTTAGTAAAAACTTAACTTAAAGAAATAAATTGAATTATTATTTTTTGAAATAATATAATCTATATTATACGATATTGAAATACACTTTTTATTCTCTCTCTTCTCCTAAATATTTCTAACTTTTCATTCTATTTTCATAGATTTTTTATTTATTTTATTAGGCAAAAATTTTCATTGTTTAATTTTAATCCTAACTTATCACTACTAACGGTAACTCCCATGTTCTTTCTTAAAAAATAAAATAAAATAAAATAATAAAATACTCATATTCTCCCTCACGTTGATTGGTTTTTAGTAATTTTTTTCATTTAAATTAATCCTAAATCAACTGAATTTCTACCTTTTCTTTTTTTTGCTAAAAACTAAATCTCTACCTCTTATAACTCTAATCTATATTTACTATCTATATTTAAATAATACTTTTTTTCTCTCTCCACTCCTACATCCTTAAACATTGAATACTATTTTTTAGATTTTTTATTTTTTAACAAAATTAAAAATAATATAATGCATTGATTGGTTCTAATTAACTTAGATCTATTTTTCAAAATTAAAAATAAATGAAAAAATCCTCCTTTTTAGGAACTAAACTCATTCTTCACCTACACATGTTTCTCTCATATTCAGACATTGAAAAATACCTTCCTTAACCACTCACTAACTCCAACAAATCCTCTGTCATTTTCTCATATTCAAAACTATCTCTAAACCAACTTTTTAGTGAGGATAAAATTTAGGTATGGCTCATCTTCTTCACCTCATGAAATAATTAATCTTTTTGTTTTTAAATTTTTATATTTTTCTAAAGACAAACTGAAGTTTCAACTCTCCAAAACTGAAGTTCTTTTTGTGCTAAGCAAATTCTATTCTATTCCCTTTATAAGAAAATCAGTGCATCTATTATTGCTCCCTCCACTATTCTTTCTCTCCATCTATACTAGTGTATAAAAAATTCATTAATGAATCCCTAGAGATATGTTTTAAAACTTTCATAGTAATCATGGTCAACAAAAGGAATCGTTTACACTACAAAAATTAAATAATAGGCATTGATCCTCCCTTCGAAGTATACACAACCAAAATGTATTCAATTTTCGTAGAGCAATGAAAGGATGTGACAAAAATATTAATTGTATTGACATACTAATAGAGAGTTTCATGGGACAAAGAAAGAATTTCATTTTGATTTATTTTAATCCAAAGTGTTTAAACTTTAAGAGAAATTTTAAGATTTCACTTATTTTCCTATTGGATTCTTACTCCAATTTTTTTTATCGTTCTATCCCATATATACTGCATACTATATGGAAAGCTTAAATTTACAAAAAAATTGATATTTAAAACCTATACATTATTTTAATTTTTAGACAATGCTAGATTTGCGACTTTAAAGAAGATATAAATAAGCAATTAACATGAGTTTTTTTTTCAATAAAGAGTAAAAATTAGTTGTTTAAATCTTCTATCCACATTATCATTTTTTGTTATGATTTATAAGTTCTTTTTTCTTCTTGAAGATGAAATTTGATGCTCTAAAAATATTATAACCTTTGAGTACTTGCGTTTTGTTTTTTAGTTATTTTTCTGAAAAACTTTAAATGTTGAGATTCTTATTTTTCTTCCAATCCTTCGTACATCAATTGAATCTTCTATGTAGCTGCATCACCAAACCAACACCGAATTAATTTTACTTTTGTGACACAAATTGGATTTTTTTTAAAATTTTAATCCATCAATAAATTTTCTGATGAAATATATAAACTTGAGATTTACTTTGTTGTTCTTTTCTACCCTTCATTCCAAACTAAATATGGATGCTATTTTTGTTTTTTTAATTTTTTATTTTATTCTTATTTTTGGCAAAAATACATGTTAAATGAGGAATTAACTTTTATCGTTCATTCCACAATTGGAAATTAAATTGCATTTCGTAATTTACTATAGCTATGGTAAAGTTAAAAATATTTAGTACCAAAACAATGCCAAAAGCCAATGGCAATGCCATTACAACCCTCATGTAATTGTTTAACATTTTTCCCTCAAAATCTCACGCAAGTAGATCACATTAATCTATCAACAGTTTTATTTGGACACAGAAATGCCAAGTCTATGTTACAACATTATTGTTTACCGTGCAAAATAGTCCAGTTTGTTGAAATATTGTTGTGGATTATAGCTATGTAGTTAAGATACGTAGTTATGTAGTTAGGATATGTAGTTGAGATATTTTAGCCATGGTAAAGTTTTGAAAACTGATACTATGTAACTACTTCCTGATTTATAGGAAGTCATCTTTGTACATAGGAGGAAAACAAACAATTGTACATATGAGGAAAACAAACAAAGCAAATGGATAGAAAAAATTCTCAAGAAAAGTTTACCTACTGAAAACTTTATGGTATCAGAGCCAGGTTCCTTGGCTGTGTAAGTAGTATTTCTCAGTCCTCCTAATCTCGTCACCTCTACTTAAGCAAATAATCAAGCTCAAATAATACTATAAACACAGGCAATTGATCCTTATTAATTTGCATTCCTCAATCAGCATTCTTTGGAGATGAGTGACACAAGACATTTTGATACAACAGCAATGGATGATGATGATCATATAAATGATAATATCCGAAGGGATGCCTATCATCTGGCATCCTCAGACAGTCCACACTTGATTCTTACTCAAGTGCAGCTTAGAGAAGATAATTACGATGAATGGGTGAAGGCGATGCGTTTAGCATTGCGAGGAAAGAAAAAACTCAGATTTGTGGAAGGTTCGATTCCAAAACCAAAATCAGGCACTACAGAAGAGCAAGAATGGTGGACCATCAATACAATGGTGGGTTCATGGATTTTAAACTCCATCAAACCTAACCTAAGAACCACCATGTCATATGTAGAAAGATGTGATGAGTTGTGGGCCGACTTGTAAGAACGGTTTATGTCAGGTAATGCACTAAGAAAACACGAGCTCAAGACAGCATTGGTCAATTGTAAACAATCTGGTATGTCTGTTTCAGTTTATTATGCGAAATTAAAAAAAATATAGGATGAGTTCATTAATTATCAACAGTTACCTAATTGTACTTGTGGGATGATTAATAAATTAACTAAGCAAAGAGAAGAGGATAAAGTACACCATATAGGACTAGATGATTCGATGTTTCAAACTATTCAATCAAATATTTTGCAAATGGAACTAATTCCAAATAATTAAAAAAGCCTATGATATGATCATCAAGGAAGAGGCTCACAGAAAATTGATAAGAACTGCAGAAATTGGAAATGAAGCTGTTGCATTTGCAGCTCCAACATCAGCACAAAATTTAGTACAATGCTCTTATTGTTTCAAGCAAGGACACGAAGCAAAAAATTGTTACCTTTAGTGGGATACCTGGAACGCTCGTTGGAACGATCGACGGAGCAGTGGACAGATCGTGGTGTGGATTTCGGCGTCGGAGGTCGCAGAGGGAGAGGAAGACTAAGCAAAGGTGGAGGACACGGCAGGAGTGTTTTTGGTTGTGGACTGCCTAGTTCTTCTCCGGCAAACCCAAGCTGGCAGCCGCTGTAACGGTCCAACGAACAGTAGCGTCAGGCTTCTCAGGCAACGACGTGGCACACCAGACCCAGACAATGTAGAAGAACATAAGAGAGTTGCCAGAGCTGCCGTTGCGGGCGACTCCTCTGTCGAATTTCCAAGTTTGACGGCGGAACAGTGGAACTCCTTCATCACCTTACTAAATAGCCAACAGAAGGCTTCTTCATCAGATAATGACACCCTCTCTAGTAAGATAGAAAATGAGTGGATTTTATATAGTGGTTGTTCACACTATATGACAGGCAGAAGGGAATTTTTGTCAGATATTAAATCCTCTGCTCCTTACATTATCACTCTTCCAAATGGGTCTAAAACTACTGGAAAATTTTGGATTCAATTTGTTTGCATTTTAAATTAAAAGTTGACAATGTACTGTTTATCCCAAAACTTCAATTCAATCTTTTATCTCTCTCTCTCTCAGCTTTACAAAGCAAATAATTGCATTGCCATAATTAATGATAATATGTTAATATTACAGGACTGTATCTTCGAGATGCCAATTGGAGCAGGTGAAGAGAGAGATGAGATATACTATTTTAGACAAATCCCTAAACTGCAAAATTTTGCCTATTCTGCTCAACTTTCAGATATGGGTATTTTATGGCATAATTGACTGGGACACCCTTCTAAATTTGTCCTTAAGAAATTTTTGGGACAGACATCTAATTTTGATTCCTTGGTACTTATGTGATTTACTTATGTTAAGCAAACACGTGAACCCTTTTCTGTTAGTTTAAATAATGCAACTGCTTCATTTGATTTGGTACATTATGATCTTTGGGGACCTTATATAACTCTTTCTTGTGATGTGAATTACTTTTTGACTGAAGTAGACGACTATTCAAGATGTGTTTGAATATTTTTCTCATAGAAAAAAAAGAGGTAGCACAAACACTAAAACTTTTTTTTTTGCTATGGTTCAAGTGCAGTTTCATAAACGGGTCAAAATTGTTCGTACAACTAATAAGACAAAGTTTACTTGTTTGACACCATATTTTTTGGAAAATGGCATGCTACATCAAACCTCTATGGTACATACACCCTAACAAAATGGCCGTGTAGAGCGTAATATGGAGAGAGTGTTCTCAATGCTTGGTACTTAATTAATTGTACTCCTTTATATGTGTCAAAAGAAAAAACACCATTTGAACTTTTATTTAATAAGATTCCATCATATTCTCATTTAAAAGGTTTTGGGTGTTTGTCATTTGTACATGATCACAGGTTACCTAAAGATAAGTTTAAATCTCGGGGGTGGCAGTGTGTGTTCTTATGCGCATGGAAAAAAGGGGTAGAAATGTTTTGATTTGCAGACACATGAATTTCTTGTCTCTCTAGATGTAATATTTGTCGAAAATAACTTCTGTTTTTATCTGAGTCCCTGATTGGTTTTTCTTCTGAAAGTAAATTGCATTGTAATTTTGGTGAAATTTCTGAGAATCCCTTAGCAGCAAAGGGGAGAAGTCCTGCATTGTGGGGGAGCAAGCCGGCCCAACTCTCTGGAACAAACCAGCAGTTCAGCCCAACTGGAGGAGGCCAGCCATCAGTCCAGTAACACTCTTCTGGCGTGGCCCATCAGTTAGCCCACTAATCCATCATCCACCATTTATTGGGCTGCAAGCACCTGGCCCATCTCGGTCCCTTGGAGAAACCCAGCCACAATTATCAGAAGCCCAGCGACTTGAACTGCCTTCTGGACCACATGAATTTTTTATTGGACCAGTCCAAAATCAAACAAACAGCCAGCCAAACAACTCTTCAAGGAAAGGCGGGTCGGACCAGTCATCACAGCCCGAGGCAGCCCATATGGAGGTGTTGGGTGAGTTTAACCATGCAAATAATGATTGGGATTACATGACTTCAAGCAATTCCAATTCCAGTAGCTCAAGTTCCTCTTCACATTTGGCTAACTCCTCAGGTAGTGAGCAACAAAATGATATTGAACCATTGAATCTCCGTCGAAGTAAAAGACCACATCGACCTCCTGGGAAATTGAAAGATTATATTTGTCATACAGTTTGGTCAAACCCTAGTGTATCTCTCTCTCTCTCTCCCTCTTCACCTTCTTCTTCGGGTCCTACAAGTACGTCCATGTGTCCATTAACCCATTATGTTTCTTATGACAAATTTTCTCTTTCATATTGGAGTTTTGTAGTAGATGTCAATACAGGAATAGAACCCACCAAATATTTCGAAGCAGCTTCTGTCCCAGAATGGCATCTTGCTATGAAAAAGGAGATTGAGGCTCTTGAAAAAAATAAGACCTAGACTATGACAAAATTACCTCTCAGCAAACGAGCACTTGGTAGTAAGTGGGTGTACAGAATCAAGTATAAGTCTGATGGCTTTATTAAACGATAAAAGGCGAGATTGGTAGTGTTCGAGATACTCAGCAGGAGGGAATTGATTACACTGAGACATTTGTTCTTGTAGCAAAAATGGTAACTGTGCGGACGTTGTTATCTGTAGCAGCCACCCGAAATTGGGAAGTCCATCAAATGGACGTTCACAACGTTTTTCTGCATGGAGATTTGACCGAAGAAGTCTATATAAAACTTCGTCCAGGATTTCAGGCTTCAGACCCACATCAGGTTTGTCGTCTCAACAAATCATTATATGGGCTCCATCAAGTGCCACAATGTTGGTTCTCTAAACTTACGGACGCTATT
The DNA here is from genome assembly GCA_028651295.1 of Catharanthus roseus. Lineage (NCBI taxonomy): Eukaryota > Viridiplantae > Streptophyta > Magnoliopsida > Gentianales > Apocynaceae > Catharanthus > Catharanthus roseus. The sequence continues at coordinate 1,849,661 of JAPQWS010000107.1, read as the reverse complement.
CGTCAGTGCGGGTTTATGCAATCATATGCTGCTTAGACTCTCTTGACATTTAGAAAAAATGACGTTTTCCTCTGCATTCTTATTTATGTTGATAACATGTTGATTCTGGTAATAATACGGCATGTACTAATAAATTTAAGTCGTACCGTGGATCGTGTTTTCATATGAAAGATCTAGGTCATCTTAAATATTTCTTAGGAATTGAAATTGCTCGTAGCCAAGTAGGATTTTATCTCAACCAACGTAAATATGCTCTGGAAATTATTTCTGAAGCAGGGATGCTTAGTTTTAAGCCTGTTTCTACCCTGTTGGAACCGAATCATCAATTGGCTAGAGCATCTGGAGAGTTTTATGATCGACTAGACCGATATCGTCGCCTTGTTGGAAAATCGATTTATATGTCCATCACCCATTCGGACCTTGCCTATTCTGTACATGTATTAGCTCAGTTTATGCAGAGCCCTCGCAAGGAACATTGCGACGTAGCTCTTTGTGTCATTTGATTTCTTAAAGGCACACCAGGACAGGGAATTCTACTCCGTGCCAATACATCTTTTCGGTTGATTGCTTATTGTGACTATGATTGGGCAAGCTGTCCAATTATTCCACATTCCGTTATTGGATATTTTGTCGCTCTTGGTCATTCTCCTATTTCTAAGAGAACAAAGAAACAACATATGGTTTCACATTCTTCTGCCGAAGCAGAGTATCGATTCATGGCTATGACATTATGCGAATTTAAGTGGCTTAACCAATATCTTGTTGATCTTCAAGTTCCGATGAATAACTCTATGCAACTTCATTGTGATAGTCAAGCAGCTATCTACATTGCAACTAATCCTGTTTTTCACAAATGTACCAAACTCATAGAGATAGACTGTCATTTTGTACGTGATGCGTTTCAAGCCCATCTGATCACACCTGTTTACATTCCAAGTGCTTCACAGCCTATCAATCTTCTCAAAAAGGTCCTACACCTACCACAATTCACAAGTTGTCCGCCACGTTGGGCATTTGTGATTTTCATGCTCCAACTTGAGGGGGAGTGTTGATATATTGTGTGGAATATAGCTATGTAGTTAATATGTGTAATTATGTAGTTCGGATATATAGTTGAGATATTTTATCCAAGGTAAAGGTTTTGAAAACTGATACTTTGTAACTACTTCCTGGTTTATAGGAAATCATCTATGTACATATGAGGAAAACAAACAATGCAAATGGACAGAAAAATTCGTAAGAAAAGTTTACCTATTGAAACATTTATGGTATCAGAGCCAGTTGTTGGGTTGCCCGTGTTGGGACACCCGTACAAATGTCCAGTCCTGCAAAACTTCACGCTCCAGATGTCCAGTCTTGAGCATGAGCGGGTGTGTTAAGAATCCCACATGGCTAGTATTTGAGAAATAATTACTCCTTATAAAGGCTTGGGCAGTCCTCCCCTAATGAGGTACATTTTGGGGTGAGTTCGGCTTAAGTCCAAATTCTAACACACTTAATTTTAAACTATTTTATTTGGATATAAAGACTTCTTGAGGCCAATTTTATCACTTTTCTTAAGGTTGAAATTATTCTTTGTGGATTTTTCCTTGCAAATCTTCAAAGGCGAAATTTCTATTCAGAAGGTAAAGGAAATCTTCTCTTTCTCTTAAAACAAACTTAACAAATTAAGATTCTATAAAAGAAAAAATAGAAGTACATAAGAATATGATTGCTTATTAAAACATTCAACACAGCAATAACTGCACACATGTAGTCAACTTTAATTTATAAATTATTTTATTTGGACATAAAAAGGCTTCTTGCCCTATTGAAACATCCAGATAAATTTTTTTTAGGGTTATTTTTTCCATAATATTTGTGTTAAGATTTATTCCATTTTTTGTGTACATTTATTTATTCCTTAAGGAAGGAACTCTGCTGAACCATAACATAATTATATATTTTTTTAAGTTATGAAACTTTAATATGAAATACTATTATCTTATATTTTGTATTTTGTCTACTAAAATAATTGTATCTTATTTAATTTTTTACCATAAATGGTAAAATCTGTAAGGTGATTGAAATTTTATAATATTACCATCAATTTTATAAACAGCATATTTCATAAATTATTTATGATTGTTAAGTTATTCTAAAATTGACAAATTAGCAATTATAGACTACAACATTTTTATATTCTTATACACATTTATTGTATTTATTTTTAAATATTTATGTTATATTTTCATATATATATATATTTAATTATTTTAACTTTTTTATTAACTTTTATTATTTTAAATATTACTTCTTATTTATTTACTGTATTGAATTCCCGTGCATGCGTTTTGTTTTGCTAGTTAGTAATATTGTTCAAATATATATATATATATACACATGGTACTGTGACGTTCTTTTCCTAAAATTAAATTACTTTTAATATTTGCAACTTTCTAAAATATATGTTAATCATGACACGTGCGTCTTAAACAGTAAAATTCCCTATAATTAATTTAAAGCCCTAAACCACTAACACAAACACAATCATACTAACATGTGCAACATAACATTTCCTTTTTATTTTTCCTTATAATTCGTTAATTAGTACATGAATATGCACTAAAAAAAAAAGGGAAAAAGGACAAGAAAAGGAAACCAAATATTGAGGGTATAATTGTCATTTTAGTGGTAATTAGCCTACTTATAGACAACATCCAACTCGCAATTCCCACCTTCCATTGCCTCCAAATCAGTTTTCTTTTTTTTTTTTTTTTTCTTTTCCATACACCATGAAAACTCGTATAATTCCTCTTGCTTTCCCCCTCCTCCTCCTCCTCCCCCTGCTTATCCAGGCAATCTCAACCGTTGCTCTCATAGACCCAACCGCCTTCGCTTCGGAGGCTCCGTCACCGGCCGTCACGTCCACCACCACTATCTCCGCCAACAACGATACGGAATTCATCCGTGCAAGCTGCGAAACGACCCGGTATCCCGAATTATGCTTCCACTCTCTCTCCGGCTACGCTAACGCCGTTCAAAATGACTCCGGTCGGCTGGCTCGTATAGCCATTGGAGTGAGCCTCTCGAGAGCTAGGAATGCGGCAATTTACTTCAATAACTTGTCGAAGGAAGCCGACTACGGAGCCGAGCCGAGACTCGCATCGGCTCTTCACGATTGTTTCTCAGTTTTCGGAGACGCTGTGGACCAAATTAAGGATTCCCTACAGCAGATGCGCCGGCTACGTATGGGCGGCTCACGGGAATCGTTTATGTTCCAGATGAGCAATGTTCAGACGTGGATGAGCGCAGCCTTAACTAATGAGGACACGTGTACGGATGGATTTGAAGATGTTCCTGATTGTCCCACGAAAACTGACGTCTCTGATCACGTTCACAGTGTTGAGGAAATGACTAGTAATGCCCTTGCTTTGGTTAATACATATGTTTCTAAGGTTTCTCGTCCACGATGAATGAGGAGCTAATAAGATTTTCAAACTAAAAAAAAAGAGTTTTTTAAATTAGGAAAGTTTCTGACTGGTAGATATTAAGGGATGAACATATTCGAATTATATGATTTGGGTTCACTGAGTTAATTGTATATGTTTTTTTCCATAATATAATATATATTTATGAGTTTGATTGTAACATTTATTTTAGTTTTTTTTTTAACTTTCTTTTTCCGGAGGGAAGTATATTTCTGGTTTTTTTTTTTTTATTTTTTTTTTGAAAGGAGTCTGCTTTTTTCTTATTTTGAGAGAAGTGTTGTCATTTATTATCATTTTCTTTAAGGTTTGTTATATATCATTGAGGAATCAAATATCAGAAAATTCTCCCAAAAGAAAAATAAAAAGAAAAAAATCCAAAAAAGCAAGTTCTATAACCTTTCCACATGAAATCTTAAGGAATGCTATCTCTAAAATAAGTTGGAAGAAAAAAATATTATTGTGACAGTATTTATCCAAGTTTAATATTTGAGAAAAAAATTAACTTCTAAATAATATACAAAATTTATTTCTTTTTTTTAATTATTTTATTTATTTATTTTTTATGACATATTTATATATTAATTGATGTCTATATTTTATCTACTGATTTTTTTAATATTTAACAATAATACTATTATAAAATTTAAATCATATATTGTAAATTTTAATTTCACTCTGACATTGAATAATACTCACCAAAATTTAGAAAATGAATTATCATTCTATTCTAACTTCCTTCATCCAAATAATGGAATAAAAAAATATTCTAAACTCAATCGAAATGGAAAGAAATTTTGGATGAAAAGATATTCCATTCTGTGTCATTCTGATGTATCAACCGCGTTAGAATTATTTTTGCCACATGTTTGGAAGAACTTCATAATAAATATTAAGTTTTAAATTTAATATTTCAATTTTCTTTAGGGGTTAAAAGAAAGAAGAAAGAAAGATAAATGATCACATGGAAGAGGCCCAATGCAAGATTTATTGAAGTATTGCTTTATGGCTTTATACAGACAAGGAAAAGGCGTTTTCTTTTTCTTGGTAAATAAATAGCCTATAAAAAGCCTTGATTGTAATAAAAAATCTGACCACGAAGAAAAAAAAAAAAAAGCGTCCGTGATGCCAAATATTTCACTATTTTTTTTGTTAAAAAAAATATTATTATTTGTTGGGTAAAACAACAAAAAATTATTATTATTTGTTTTTACATACATATCTGGCATACTCCCAGATAGTCTCTTTGTGGTCCTCTTGACCAGGATTTTTCTTTTTTCTTTTTTTTTTTTTTTTGTGTTTTGCCTTTTGTAGTTTGGGATTTAGCAGTGAGATTTTATTCACAGACATTAAAAAGGTAAAATTCAAAGGTTTAACGATAGCATATTGACTTGATAATAAAGGTAGATGAAGTATACAAATTTTTAATTTTAATTTTCTTATTACTTTACCTCATTTTAATTTTAATTTGAATTGAGTTCTGTTTAATTGACAGGAAAAGTGAGCAGAAAAAATAATCAATTTTTAAAATTTTAAATTCTACTATTTAGTTTATTACTTATATTTTGGGAAGGAATTAGATTTATAGGAAGTAAGAAAATAAATGAAGATCCTGTGATTACGAATCTTTTCACACGGATGGTATTTTAATTTATTTTCTTAGGATCCTAACAAAATAATAATATTATTTTTTTAAAATGAATTAAAAAGATATTTAAGACTTTTTTTCTTTCATTTAAATATATGTATATTTATAATCTATCATTTTTTTATTCTTATTTATTTATTTCTCTTGTACTCAGGAAATTTTTTTTCAACTTTTTACGCAATTATTACATAAAAATATTAAATCTTCTTTTAATTAATTTATAAAAGTAGATTCTCTCTCTTCCCCCATAATTCACATATATATATATATATATATATATACCTCACATGAAAATTAATTTTTTTAATTGAATTAGACGGACATTTTCTTAAACTTATATGAATTGAATATCAAATTAACAAAGAATAATATATAGAAATGCAACTAAATTTTTTGTTTAAGAATAAAAGTGTTTTTCTATTATGAAATTTATAGTCCTATTTTGATTTTTCTTAAAAATAATAGATTTAAATTGTAATCCTTGTTAACAATAACTATACAAACACAAATTTATATGAGATATTTATAGGTAATTTAAAGTAGTAATATTAAATTTTGTGTTAGATAAATGCAATAGGGTCACTTTCCCAAATTAATGTAAATATAAATTTATTGCTATGTACAATTTATTAAACTAAATATTTAAAATTTTTTGTTATTTTCCTTTTTAACATTGCGGATCAAACGGATAAAATTTTCCATATCTTGAAACTCTATTTGGTACTTGTGGTACTTGAGTTTGACACTTATATATAAGGATGAAAGTTATATATAAGGATGAAAGGCCAATTCCATCGCCTGTAATTCATGATGGAAACACTTTTTTTCTCGAGGGAAGAAAAAAAGTAAAGAACAAAGCCCACCAAAAATATAATTTCATGTTCATGGAAATTTTACATCAGTTGGATACATTTGAATGAAATGAAATGTACTATGAAATGTACTGATTTTCACTCCAAAACATCTTCCTATTCCCGGAATTAGATCGAAATATTAATGAAAAAGTTAAAATAAAATGATAATTCTTTTATTATATTTGATAAACGATTATTTAATATTAAAATAAAAATTAGTTTTCATATTATGTGACTTGAATATCATGCTAGTATAATTGCCAATAGTAAAGAATTGATACTTATGCAATAAAAGTATAATTAAAGATAATAGTAAAAGTAAACAAATAAATTTTGTATATTTGTTTGAAGCTAATTTATTTGTTGTGAATTAAAGCTCGAATAAAGTACTATGAGAGTTTCTTCTACGAATAAAATTCTTGATTTAATTGTAATATTTTTTTATCAAATTTATGAGGGTATAATAGACAAATAAGATATTTTTTCTTACGTATTTTTCTTGAAAAAGTCTTTTCTTAAATTTTGGTGTACAAAAACTTTTGGCGCTTCTTTCCGGGATAAAATTTTATATGGAAAAGCTATTTTCGTGTATAATGGAGTTCAACCGTTTTAATATACCAAATGTAGTGTATTTATAGTGTATTTTTTTTCTTTTTCATTTTTTTCAGAGTTGTCAAGATTTTATCATTGAGTTCTTACTAAATAGTTATATTACGAGTATTGCGGCATGATTTGGAATATATGTTTAGCACAATTATTACAGCATGCATGAATGATTAATAGTTAATGATGATATGGTATATCAAAAATTGGGGGGGTGGCATTAATTTGCTAATACATAGGAGATTATTATATATGACCCAACTAGGATTCAATATTTTGATCTTAATCATGTTTCTTCATAAAGTATAACAGGTATGATTGAGAAAGGAGTAGTTTGGAAATCTTGTCTAAAGTAAACCATCATTATATTTTGACTAATTTATACACACAAAATTAGGAAAAATGTTACCAATCTGTGTATTTCTTAGCATTTGACAGTACAATTTTAGTTAAACAAACTTTTGACCTTCTAATTTATGGCTCGATTGGTGCAACGTTAACATTATTAATAGTGATGTCCTCCAATCTCATGTGCAGGTTGATTATTGCTCCTTTTTCTTTTATGTATTTATTTACTTATGTTTCTAATCATTAATTACGGTTCAATTTATAAGTCAATTATGAGTCTGTATAGATGATAATTCTTTATATAATCAATTAAAATTACAATATGGTTGAAACAATATTTTTTTTTAAAAGAAAAACAAAAGAAAAATCAAGGTTTGCCGGGGAGAGTGTGGGAATTGAGCACATTATGCTTGTCCTGAAATTATGGCCCATTTTCAAAAAAAAAAAAAAAAAAATTTGTCCTAAAGGAAGTAGATTGATATTGGTTTATTTTGATTGATATTACTCCTTCGGTTTTTTATTATTTATGAAATTTGAACATCATTAAAAAATTTATCTCTCCTCATTATTATTTCTAAAGGTTTTTATATTAGAAGAGTTAAAGAAATGTTAAAATTCTTTTTAATTGAGAAATATAATACGAAAAGATTCATTAAATGTTGCATTGTTTTCATAATATGAGTGAAAGTATATAATAATGTTTTCACTATTTTCTAGTCGTACTGAACAAAGAAATGTAAGTAGGATCTGTGACTATATACTTAGACGGTTATATCATTTTTCTTATCACTTAAAATAAGTATTTTTTTTTTTTTTTGTGTTTTCAGAAAAAAATAAAAGATTTCATTATGAAATATCTTCATGAAAAGCAGAATATATTACATAAGGAACCACGTCCACCTAATGAATATTGGAGGGGCAATAAAAGTGGCGTTGTGTGAAAGAAATACGTGCTAAAATATTAAAATGTAACTTATATTATGAATATTATAAGTTATTCATTAACCATAGTAAAATTCCTTGTATAAGTGAGCTTTTAAGAGATTTCCTTGATTATCTCTGCTTGGTATTTTTGATTTTTTACTCGAATTCTTATTAAATTTGTTTTTAGCCTAAAATAATTTGAAAACAAGTGACTTTTGAAAAATTACATTCAAGGTGCGTCTGAAACTGTTATCAATACTATTAAAAATAATATTATTAGATTAATTTTTTAAAAGTACTTTTTTCAACTACTTAAAAAACACAAGAAATAGAAAACATGGCCTATACATTTTGCTAACAGGAAATTAGCTAGTTTTATCTATCACAAATTTACGTTTTCTATTTTTATACAAAACATCTTATTTAGGTTTCATCTTTACTCACAAATTTTCATATTGTTAAAACTATTCCACCACGGATAAATAAAATGTTTTCAGGCGGTATTTTGACCTAAGACCCATGTTTCAAAGGCATACTAAGAAATTTAGAGGTTTTCCTTAAATTCAATAAGTGTCCAACATATTAAAATCGGATAATATCTAAAACCGACTCTAGAACTTGAATAAACAAAACTTAGATTGCGTAAGTACTTTTTCTGAATAGGTTGCATAATTACATAAATCAAAAGAAAAATGCATTCTATGTTGTGTTTATTGGATTATAAAGTCAGTTCAGATTTAATCCAAGGAGAGGTATGCGAAGATGTATTAAAAGATGCAATAATCGATCTCGATCAATATTTCGGCCCATATTATTGGCTAATTTGTCAACTACTTTTTTAAATTAAGTTTTGAAGATTAAGAAAACGAGTCACTTGTTTTTTTAATTTAATTTAATTTGTGAAAAGAGAGAAAGGTTTGAGCGAGCATCTAAGTTTTTATTAAGTCCAATTGATCATATGTTGGACTCAAACGGTACAGACAAGTATTAATTATTTTAGATGAACTAGAGTATTAGACCAAACTAGATTCCAACAACAAATATTTATATTTTATTTTATTTTTTTAGTGAATGAGTAAAATATTTGAAGTGTGATGAGGTGGCTAGAGCGTAGTTTAATTAATAATTTATTTTTGAAACATTCTTTATTGGGCCGTTAATCATGAATATATATATATATATATATAATGTATTTTATGTGCTACTTCTGTGGTTTATTGTTGTTCAACGACGGGAGAGGAAGAAGATACAAAGAAATATGGAATAAACCAAATCACATGAAGAGTCCTGTTGATGTTGGCAGTACTCTTCATCATAATTCCTCTTACCTTGTTTTTATTCTAACAATTTTGATTGATCTTGTACTTCAACCTAATTCTGATTCGTCTCAACTCAGAACGTGACAAATCAACAAAAGAATCCCAAAAATCATGTCTATAATTGCATAAAGAATTTCTAATAATTTAGTCCATTAGTAAAATTTATTTTATGTATTATGAGAAGATTGTACGTATACTTAGATTGTCTAACATATCTTTTAATAGAATATTTTTTTTAGTAATAGATTTTTTTTTAAGTTTTATATTTTATAGTTTATTTTTTATTTTATAAAAAAATTATTAATAAAATTACTATAAATAAATGTATTAGACAATGTATGAAATATGTATTAGATAATCTGATAGCAATTTGAATTGATCAAATATATGTAAAACATTTTATTCGGTAATTAATAATCGTCTTTACTAACTCAATTACCTCCTTAGCAATATTAACATAATTCTTGCTCCGTTTATTGTATGGAATAAAGTATATATCTTAAGTCTCAAACTTGCATTTAATGCTAAATATAAATTTGTAATCTCATATTTGAACTCTCTAATTCGTTCTCTATCTGTATAAACGTTGTTTAATACACTGGAATGATGTAAAATAAAATCATTTCTCATCTGGAGTGGAATAAAATTCCTCTTTTCATTTCAATGTTTGGAAAAAAAGGTCGAAGGAATGATGATTCATTTTCTTTGTTTGAAAAAATAATTGTTTTATATCGGTACTGAATAAAATTATATATAATATGTCCTAAATTCCATTCTATAATAAAATATATTTTCATACCCTATCGCACTTTAAAGCTCCAAAAAAATATTAAATACTTTACTGCAGTGTAAATAGTCATATATAAGATTGAAAATAGTCATAAAATAACTCCTCTTTAAAAATCAAAATAAAAGAAAGTATGTAATATATTGAAGGTATAATAGTTCAATATTTTTTAAAATGCTCTCACTTCCTTAGAAATGTTTTTCTATAGGTTTTAGTGTAGAAAGACATTTTCATCTTCTTCCTGAAATGACATTTCCCATAAAAAGTTATTCATCTTCTAATTTAAATGCGAAATATTAAAATAGAAAAAATAAAAAAATCATTAAATTTCACCCATTCCCGCGTAAAAAAACATAGCGTAACTGTTAAGCTAAATAGAAGTACAACATTGCAGGATTATCATTTCGCTATTAATTTCATCATCTGTTTCGTTCATAAGAAATTGTACGTTTCTATTTTTTTTCTTTTAATTAAGTTTTCTTATATTTCTATAGGTTCTATATAATATATCTCTTTTAAAGGCATTTAATAATAATAATAAATAAATAAAATGAGACACGAAATGAGAATGATCGATGATCACCAAATTATCACCAATATATGGTTTTAGGAAGAAATTATATTCATCCATTCCGTGATAGAGGGTTAGTACTTGCAGACGTCTCCACAGAGAATAATTAAGGCCTTTTAATAAGACACTTATGATCGTTCTTAATATTTTTTAAGAAAATTTTTTTTTAAACCTTATAGTTTATGATCTTTTAGAATTTATATTTTATATTTATTTTGTAAGTTTATCCATGATATTATTGCAATAAAAGGTTATTTTTAAACAAATACTTCTAAGTTTAATGAATTGTCACTTAAGAGATCGTTCTTTTATAATTATCAATTGAGAGTCAATTTATGGTAAAATGTATAATTTTTAGAAATTCATTATTTATTTTTATCTCAAGTTCACTCCTACTTTCTTTAAATTTTTTAACTTATTTTACCCGCCTACTTTTACATCTTTCTTCATTATATTTCATGCTATTTAACTCATATACTTTTATGTCATTTTATTTCTATCTGAACTACTCTTCAATATTGTTGCTCAATAAACATTCTTAGCTCTTTATTTATTTTTCTTACATCTTTTTTGCCATTGCCTATTAACATTTTTGTCAATTTACATGCTACTATTTATTCTCTCTTCTTTTCTACTCTAATCTTTTTTTTTTCCTCAAATTAAAATAACGAGAAGAGAGGATATAGGATATAAACAAGAAAAGAAAAAGAGACAACTGCGATAAACGATGATGAATATATCTTAGACGTGTGGAAAAAGGAAAAACAATATTAAGAGATGATGAGTTTATGTTTTCTTCTATCTCTTCCTTTTCTCATTTCCATTTGAGACTGAATTCATATATGAAGTATTAATACTTTTTGTCAAAATTACTGTGCATAAACTATATATTCATAAAGAAAAAATTATGCAAAATAATAAAAGAGTAGAATGGATAAAGTAAAAGTTGGGACACTATAGAAACATTCAAAAAAGGAGAGGGTGTATGTCTTTTTTATTTTTTTAATGGAAAAGATCAAAAATTTCGTTAAAAAGGTAAAATATCTGTCAAAATGACATAGTTTACAGATTTAGGGACCTCTCCTAACCTTACAAGATAATTAGAATCGTTACAGGCATATTGGCCTAAAAAATGTGTCGAGACACTAAAAGATCTATTAATGTACCTAATCCTATAATAAGGATGTGAGAAAAAAAATCTGTTGCAAGCTTCCTACTAAGTGACCCAAATGAGATAAATCCTGTTTCCCTTCAATACCATAGGTGCACAGCCTGACTTCATAATGAAATTAGATATATGCAACTCTTCAACAAAAAGAATCCCTTTGAAATTGCTATCTGCTCCATTTGGCTTGCATCCGTCATTCCGGACAGGTTATAGGCCATAGATGCAATATTTCACCTTCATGATCTCGAACCACCACCTCACTCCGGCTTTCTACCCCTTAAAAGCTCCATCCAAATTGATTTTAAGAAGACCTACCGATGGAACTTTCCACCTTTCTACATTATCGGAGAGGGTATGGTTTTCATGAAAAATAAATTATAATTTTTTTTTTTTGCAAAAATAAATTTTAACGTTTATAAAATTATGTATCTCAATTTAGCTATTAATTAATAATTAAAAAAAAAGTCCCTTGATTGACAAACACCCTAAATTTAGGTCCTTCCTTTATACTTACCCTTAACAAAAATGGTATATTACAAAAGATATTAAAAGCAATCCGAACTTATTTCAGGAGTGGAAATATAGGACCATAACCGGATGGAGCCATACATGGCCTAAATGAGAGAGAGAGAGAGAGAGAGAGAGAGAGAGAGAGAGAGAGAGAGAGAGAGAGAGAGAGCTACAGGGGGCTCGGGTGAGCTCGAGCCCCCCAGCAATTTTACTTTTTTTCAAAAAACTTTGGGTTTTTACATTCAAGCCCCTCAGTTTTTTTTTTCAATTTAGCCCCCCCAAAACTTAGGTACTGATTTTAAAAAAAAACACCTGAAAACCCTCGCGCATCGATAGTAGAAACCAGAAAAAAAAAAACCTTCAATTTTTGTTCTCTCTCTCTCTCTCTCTCTCTCTCTCTCTCTCTCTCTCTCTCTCTCTCTCTCTCTCTCGATTCCCTCCTCCGCTCCGCAAACAGTCGCTCCTTGTTCCTCGGTCTGAGCTCGGCGACGCACGGCGCAAGACAGCGGGTGGTGTCGATGGCGATAGCGACAGCAAGCTGCAGCTGGCAGCAAGCAGACGGCTTTCGCTTCCCTGTTCTTCAAATTTTGAAGAAGAAAAAAGTAAGTTTTCTAGATTAATCTATGTAGAAACATTTCTTATTTTTGATTTTGGTAAATCGATTTTTGACTGCAAAAATTTTGATTTTTGTAGTGAAAAAATTTCTAGGGTTTTTTTGGGTAAAAATATGATTATTATGTAATTTATGTTCTAATTAATTATTATGTTATAAACGAAATGTGTTGAATTGTAAATTTAAAATATTTAAATATTATATAGGATTTTACTATGGAGAAATATTTTGGAAAGTGGAAGGACCGGTTGAAGAAAAATCATCTAATAAAGGAAATGTTAATAATGAAGATCGGAAAAGCCTCGAGTAGGGGTAGAGTTTTTGGATTGTGAAATTATTGGTGATCCAGGATTGAGTAAACCAATTGATAGTTATCCTTATAAAATTTGAGATGAATTAAGGAGACGGTATGTGGCTAAAGGCCCAACTCAACCATGCGATCATAAATTTTCGCAAACTGATTTTGGTGAAATTAGAAGATCGTTTCAGAAGATAAGGTTTAAAGATTTTACTTAGTTAGAGTACAATGTACATAAATATGAAGCATTTTGTTTCTGTTGTTATTTGTTTGCTAAAGGTCAAAATAACAAACATGGTGATGATATGTTTACAAAAGTTGGTTTTAAGAATTGGAAACGTGCTAAAAAAAAATTTAGAAACCATGAAGGATCTCCAAATAGTCCTCACTCTGGTGTTGTAATTCAGTTGTTGGGTTTCAAAAATCAAAGACATAATGTGGAATATATTTTAGTGAAACAAAGTAGTCAAACTAAGATTGACTAGCGTGCACGGCTAACTGCTGTTGTAAAAGTGATTCGATTTTTATTAAGTCAGGATTTTAGCTTTCTGTAGAAATGAGTCGATAAATTCAATCCGACGAGGTAATTTTCTTGAATTAACAAAATGGTATTGTGAGGAATCGGAAGAAGTAAATAAGGTCATGTACTTGAATGCTCCGGGAAATAATCAGTTGACTTCTCCTAAAATTCAAAAAGAAATTATTAATGCTTCTGCAACAGAATTGAGACAAGCTATTGTCAATGCGATTGGTGACAAGTTTTTTTTCTCTTTTGCTTGATGAGGCTCGAGATAGCTCCGTAAATGAGCAATTGTCTATAATTTTGAGATTTGTTAATGATAATGGAGAAGTGGTCGAGCGTTTTATTGGAGTAGTACACGTGAGTAACACTTCTGCACGGACATTAAAAAATAGTATTGATGATTTCTTTGCAATAAATGGATTATCAATTTCGCAGCTCATAGGTCAAGGTTACAATGAGGCGTCTAATATGCGTGGCGAGCTTAATGGATTGAAACAAAAAAATTTAAATGAAAATAAGTACGCATATTATATTCATTGCTTTGCTCACCAACTTCAAATAGTGCTTGTGGCTACTTCAAAGAAAAATGCTCACGTGTGTAGTTTTTTTTAGTACCTTACTAAGATTGTAAACATTGTTGGAGCTTCATGTAAAAGAAAGGATGCTCTTCTGCAAAAGCACTATGATGATCTTGTAAAACATTTAGAAAGTAGAGAAGTTGCTACAAGAAAGGGCAAGAATCAGGAAACAAGTTTAGCTCGGCCAAGTGACACTCGTTGGGGCTCTCACTTCAAAACAATAACTCGGCTTTTGCATATGTGGGATGCATTGATATATATGCTTGAAACTATATATGAAGATGCTGATGAGGTCAATAGTTGAGGCATTGCCCGAGGTGTGATTGATAAAATGTGGCAGTTTGAATTTGTATTCATTGCTTAATTAATGGTGAATGTATTGGAAAAAATAAATACATTGTCAATGTGCCTGCAACAAAGGACTCAAAACATAGTCACTGCTGTCTGGATGATTCAGACAGTAAAGGAAGATTTGAAGAAGTACAGAAATGATGATGATTATTGGGAGGAATTATTGGGTGTTGTTACTGCATTTTGTATCAAAAATGATATTTTGTGCCGAATATGCAAGATCCTTTACCAGGCCGAGCTAGATTATACAGGAGTGTAGATTGGCAGCCAAAGACTTACTACCATTTTTTTCGTTGAGATATCTTTTTTGAGGTAGTTAAATTTTTTTTTTTAACTTATTACCTAATACTCAATTATTTGTAATATTACAAATTATTAACTGTTCTTTTCTTTATTTAATATTAGGTACTTGATTTTATAGCCAAAGAAATGGATGATCATTTTACGTAGTCAACTTCAGAGCTACTTATTTTCATATCATGCCTTGAACCCAAAGATTCCTTTGTAAATTTTGATCGGAATAAGTTACTCCGTCTATTTGAGTTCTATTCAGATGATTTTTCTATCTCTGATAAGTTTGAGCTTAAAGCACAACTTGATACATATATCTCTTACATGAGATCAAGTGATTGGGCAGCTTTCTCTGGCCTTACTAACATTGGAGATCTTGCAAAGAAGATGGTTGAGACAAATACTCACAAGTTTTTTACTTTAGTTTATCGACTAATTGAGTTGGCTTTAGTCTTGCTTGTTGCTTCAGCGACCGTTCAAAGATCGTTTTCTGCTATGAAAATGATTAAGAATGATTTACGCAATAGGATGGGAGATGAGTTTCTCAATGACAGTTTGGCTTGTTATGTGGAGCAAGAGATTTTTATGAGTATTCAAAATGAAGACATCTTGTAGCGGTTTCAGAATATGCAAACTCGAAAAATAAAATTGCCATCTTAATCATTCCGTTCACATGTAAAACTCTATTTTAGATCATTTTTCAGTAGTGATTTCTTTTCCATTCTTAAAGTATTTTTATGAATGTTATTTGTTTTCATATTAATCTTCTAATCGTTCTAAATCAATTGCAGGTCATATTGGATTTCTTTTCTGATCGTGCTCATCTGTTATCTCAAGATTCTGATCAAGATTCTCAACTTTGATAGATGTATTTATCTCGTGAGTGATGGATAATCATTCCTCGTGAGTGATGGGTGATCACTCCTCATTGGTAATGGGCGATTACCTATTTTTTGCTATTTTATTTATAAATTTAGAATTGTAATGCTTATCCCGTGAGTAATGGATAATCATTCATCGTAAGTGATGAGTGATCACTCCTCATTGGTAATGGACGATTACTTATTCTTTTGCTATATTATATATAAATTTGTAATTGTTTGGATGTCTTTTATACGTGGAATGCATGTATTCTATAAACGAAATTCTGATAAAATTTTTATTGTTTTCCAGCCTTCTAATCTTTTTGTTCTATTTCTGTCCGGAGAGAGAAAGGAAAAGAAAAAAGCGTAACGATTTTAATTTAGAAGAGGGTTTCTTGGCTGATTTGGGGGTTAAGTTTTGTATGTATTTAGCAGAAGAAGGGAACAATGACACCACAAATACGAAGGAAGACAGACACGTGAAGCCACAAATAGACAAGATGAAGTTGGACAGAAAGTGAGTGATAACAAGACTTCATTATCAGCCACGCCACATTTCATTAGGCCCCAAAGTGTAGCGCTTTTCTATATGGTTTTTGTGGGTCCTTTCTTATTACATAGAAATCGTGCTACTCCACAATACGATTTGTTAATTCAGAACCCTTCATATGTGGCAGAACAAATAATTGAGTAAAGTTTTTATTTTATTTTATTTTATTTTTTCTCCTAATTATGGGGTACTTGGAATCATGTGATACAAAAGGGTCCATGCCTTCTGCATTATGAGGAGAGTTTCATTTTCATTTGATCAGAAAATGGACAGCAAAACAATATAAATTTATCCTTTTTTTTTTTTACAATATAATTTATCATCACTACTATATTTTACTTGCAACTATATCAAAAGTTTCCAGGGAAGATTTTTTTTAAAAAAAATGCTATTAGCGTATATACAAAATTTCATTTTAACTTTTTATTTTCTTCCGTAAATAATTTAACCTCGTGGAAAATAAAACGCATACAAATAAAAACTCAATCCGAATCCATACTAAGATTATGCAGATTAAGTGGAAATTGTATGTTCCTTTTGCTTTTTTAACAAAAAGTATAAGTGAAGATTATCTTTTTTAAAACTTTAATAATTTTGTAAGTGGAAGAGGAATTTGTATATTAATATTTTTTTTTAAAAAAAAAGTTATACACTACAAGTTAAGGTTGTACTTAGTAATCTAAAATGATATATCTTCTAATAAAGGAGAATATAAACTTTATGAAAAGTGATAACGTAATGTAAAAGTTAAATTCTCGACCAAAGTTGAAAGGTCTCACTTTTGTCACTCGTACTAGATCTCAGGACTCTTTCAACACTTTGTTATCTTATGCTATACGTCGTTGTCTAATTTTACCAATAATATTATTAGGAACAAAAATAAACAATAAAAAAATTAAGTTCAAAACCTATCTTTATAGGACCATTATATATGTATATATATAGGACCATTATATATATATATGTATATATATACATGTACATATATATAGGACCATTATATGACTGTTAGCGATCTACAATCAAATTATCCTAGCAAACTTTAGGCTCTAAGGCCATCTCAACGTAGCGGCAAAACCGTTGGAAATGGCGTAAATATTTCTCCAATTCATGCGATATTCTTGACGTCAATTTGGTGTGATACTATTCGTACGCCATTTTTTGAATTCTCTTTCTCTTTTAAAAGAGTTAATATATATATATATATTAAATTTTATCTTTAATTTAATTAAGTTAATATTTTTATATATCAATTTAGGTCCGATTCTAGTGTCCATGTAAGAATTCATGTTAGAAGGATATTAATTTTTACAGTGGATCCAAATCCGTCAACACAATTACATAAGGATGAAACCGGGATCAACGCCTTAATACGCCTTCCAACGGCTTTAAACAAGCTAACCCTCATCTTTTAGTAATTGTGGCCAGTTCTAGATCTCCTAACCCAAACCTTGAATTCTTGCATAAAACTATGAAACCAGACAAAACAGGATCTTCACAATATAGTTATTATGATACATATGAGTTCATAGCTTAACATGGATGGATTTAACCTGCCATTAGGCTAAATCGAATAATATGAAAATATAATAAGAAAACTTATAATAAGAAAACTTACCAGGAATGATGATCTTGAAGACTTCAAGCTTTTATTTATTTTTTTTAGAATATGGTACAAAAAGTAAAATTTTACAAGTGGAGATAGAGAGGGTTTTTAATATTCTAATTTTTTCTGGTTCTGCCTCTCTTGGATGATTTTCCATCCTATTTATAGCCATCAGAGGGGCTGGACTTATCAATTTTATCTATTCTAGTTTTCCTTCGGATTTTAAATCCGAATAGTACAATTATAACTATTACATTATTAAAGTGTACCCTATGAGAGCAGTCTTTTCAGAAATTTGTCGTATTATACAATCTTTTGAAAAATTTCTTTTCTTGCTTGTTGTTCAATTTTTCTGGCCATTTGGTCGATGTCTTCTTCTGATATTTCTTCCATATTATAATCTTCATTTGATGATCCTATCATTGACACGTCTGATTTATTATCTTCTACCAAATTTTTCACCAAATCCTTCTTTAATTCTTCCATATAAGATCTAATTAAGTCTTCTTTGGTTATAACCTCCTTTTGTAACTTTAATTTTGTTGCAGTATGATGAAAATGACTAATTTCCTTTATTTCTCCTTTTTCTTTCATGGTTTGATATTTATCATTTTTTATGTGGATTTCATCCAATATATTTTGTCCATGAATTTGATTCTTGTCTGGATTGATCTTAATCAATCTGTCCCAAAACCTACTACGACCCTTCTGAGACATGGTAAATTTTGTGGAGTATAACTCACTTCTGGGGTCCATTTCCATACCCATAGTATTGAAAATTCAATAAAGAATATCATTGAAGCTATTTCTTCTGTATATTGATTTGAAGCAATATAATCTGCTATTTTTGGTGAAATATTCACCCATTCACGATATAATGGTTTAAATCTGTCCGGGAGTATTTTCCCAGAGATGCCATAAATATTCCACCATTGCATAAACCAATTTGGTATGGGATTGTTATAAACATCCCCACAAATTTTTATAAGCCATGTATGTTTCCTATTAGGATTTTCATACAAAAAGGCTTTATGAAAGACATCAATATAATCCCAATAATTATATTTAAAAGATACTTTAGAGTCGGAAAGTATAAATTCCTTCTCTTTAAGAGGAGATAATCTCCATTCTTCAACAGATATAATCCGTTTAATTATGATTTTACTAAAATTATAAATATTAGTCACCTTGGTATTAGGATAAAAATGTGTAATATCACATGAATTTACTTTAAGTATACTCTCATAATATGGTCTTTGTTTATATGATGTAGCAACATATGATACTGTATCTAGATACCTGTTCATTAGTTTCCATGGATCATTTTTCCATGGAAGATCTTTATTTTCTAAAAGAAATATAATTTCTTTGTTAGTGTTTTTATGATATGAGGCCATATTATCCTCTTCTGATATAATTTGGGAATATGATCCTGATGAGGAGGTTTCACCTTCCTGTTGCTTTCTTTCAGCAATAAATTTTTTGAATTCCTCATATAATGAGGCATTCTTATTAGCAATATTTTCAGCTATTAGCTTTTTATTTCCCATTTGGACAAGGATATTATTTCTTCCTTGATTGTAAGAGGTATTACCTCTTCCACCTCGTCCACTGAAATGGCTATCTTTTCCCCGCAGTATCATGCTGTAAAAATTCACGAGTTAGGAAATCGGGAAGACTATTCTCTTCACCCTTTTTATAAATTATTTCAAAATCAAATGGGGCTAAATGAGCTTGCCATCTTGCAAACATTTGTTTAGAAACATTATGCTTAAAATCCTTATTAAACATAAATTTTGCTGCTTTACAATCAGTTTTTACTATAAACTTCTGATTATATAGATCATCTTGAAATTTTAAAATACATTTTACTATTGCAAGAATCTCTTTAGCAATAGTTGCATAATTTCTCTGACTATCAGTCCATTTTCCAGAGTGGTATCTAATCAATCTTTCCTGTTTATCATCAGGACAAATTTGTTTTAAAATTCCTCCATATCCTATATCTGAGGCATCTGTTTCAATAATTTTTTCCCAATTAGGATTAGCTAATATCAAACAAGGCAATGTTTTTATTTTTTCTTTTATCTTTTAAATTATTTTAGTATGTTGTTCTGTCCAGGGCTTAGGATTTATTTTTAATCTTTCATATAAAATAGTTGTATCATAGGCTAAATTTTTATAATATGGTAAGATATAATTTAAACTTCCTAAAAATCTTTGTAACTGAGATTTTTCTAAGATTTCATCTGGAAATTTTGACGCAAAATCTATGCTTCTATTAATAGGAATTATTTTTCCTTTTTCAATATTATGACCTAAAAATCTTATATTAGTCTAGAATAAAATCATTTTTGGTTTGAAAATTACTAAAACATTTTGTATAACTAACTTTTTAAATATGTCTAAATGTTCAAAATGCTGTTGAATATTTTTAGAAAATACTAAGATATCATCAATATAAACTATTATAAATTCACTATAAGGAATAAAAATATCATTCATTATTTTCTGAAATTCTGAAGGTGCATTTTTTAAACCAAAAGGCATAACTTTCCATTCAAAATGTCCTATTGGAACATTAAAAGCTGTTTTATATTGGTCATTTTCAGCAATCTGAATCTGCCAATATCCTGATTTCAAATCAAATTTAGAAAATATTATTGCCTCATATAATTATCTAATAAGTCTTTTTTATTAGGAATTGGATGTCTAATCCATTTTAATACTTTATATAAAGGTTTATAATTTATTACCAATCTTGGTACCCCTTTTTCTATTTCACTGTGTTTATTAACATAAAACCCTGTACATGACCAAGGAGAATTTGACTCTTTAATTAATTCTTTTCTTAATAAGGAAGTTATTTCTTCCTTACATAATTCTAGGTACTGTGAATTCATTTGACAAGGTCTTGCCTTTGTTGGTATATTTCTTTCATCAAAATTATCCATATATGGAAGACTAACAATATGTTTTTTCCTATTCCAAAAAGCATTAGGATGATCATTACAAATTTCTATTGAAATATTATGTTGGATTTTCTTTATCTTATCTTGTAATTTAGGATTTTGTAAAGCTTCTTCAATATTTAAAGAATTTATTTCGAAATTAAGAAAATCAATTTGATTATGTTTTCTAAGAATAAAATCTTTTATTTCATTAACAAATCTGGTATTTGGTTCAGTTATAAATTGAAAAGATACAGGAGTTTTCTCGTATGTTCATATAATAGAATCTGTACCAATATGAGTAATAGGAAAAATCTTTTTTATAAAAGGAGTTCCAAGTATAACTTGGTTAGTTATATTTTTCGCTAATAAAAAACTTTCAGGAATGCAAACTTTGTTATTACAAATATATGCTCGTAGTAGTTTAAAATTAATCTGTAATTTTTGACCACCCGCATGTCTTAAGCTATGAGTAGTTTTCTCAAAATATTTAGTAGGAATTATTCCTTCTTGCACAACACTAATATCTGCTCCTGTGTCTATTAATGTAGTTAATTCCATTATTTCATCATGATTTATTAATAATGTTATTTTAACGTAAAACTTAAAAGATGTATTATATCTAAGACAGAAAGAAAATTTTCTTCCCCAATATTATTAACATCATCAAATGTATTTTGTTTTATTAAAGTAGTTTCCTTATTTATTTCTAAATTAGAAATTCTAATGTCTAAATTTTTATTAAATTGTTTTAACAATTTAATTTCATTTTTAAGAGTACTTATTTCTTCATATAAATCATTTCTTGTACTAGGTGATTTTTGAGAATATTTATTCTTTTCTTTCATCATTTTATAAACTTCTGACATCGTATAAGGATTATTATTTACTATTAATTCTAATTCCTCTTTATTATTACTAGAAGATGGAACATCATCTATTTGTTCAATTATTTTTTACCTTAATTCTTGATCTTTTATTGATTTTAAAAATTCTAATATATTATTATTAATTAAAACATTTATATCTGATTCTCTAAATTGAGATATGATTTTATAATAATCATTATCATTTTTATCCGAACTAATTTCCTTTTTACAAGGAATATAACATGTAGAATTATCAGAATCATCAGAAGTATTATTTATTTGATCTATTTCTGAGTCTGAACTAATACTTTCAGAATCTTCTGATTCTAAAAATAAATTTTGTAAAGAATCTTTTATTTCTTGACTAATATCTAAACTATTAATTTTCTTCTTCATTTTACACTTATTAGCATAATGTTCTATTGAACACACAATATTACTTTTATCTTTTCTTTTGTCTAATCTATTAGTTTTTCTTTTCAATTTTGTATTTAATTTTTCTTGAGAATATTTTCTCTTTTTCCTTTTAAAATATTTATCATCTTTTCTATATTTCTAATTATTTTTCTTTCTGATGGAATTTCCATCCCAAATTGACTACAAAATTGACCTAGTTGTCTTCTCTCAGTTAATCTTTGTCTTTTAATTTATTGATTCAATTTTATTTCATTACATAGGGCTATACCCTCTTGTACACAAGTGCCTATTAAATTCCCATAGGTATAATTTTCATAGGGAATGGCCATTCTATCTTTCCTAAGAGTTTTCTTTACTCTTTCTGCAAATAAATTAGGTACCCCATCTATGAATTTTGACTTCCAATGTGTACTATTACTTTATGGTAATTCCATTACTCTATTAAGAAAAGCATCTTTATACCATCTAAAATCAGATAGTGTTTTACATCTTAAATTTTGTAATAAAGTACGAATATTTTCACTATTATCCGATATTCTTCCCGTAAAATGTTCTAATATGGTAACTATCAATGTATAAACTGAATTTCCAGTTATTTGATTTCCTTCTTGTTTTATATTTTTAAAAATTTATTCTTTATTTTGTGGAGATAAATAATTATCCCACCAGTCTTTTAACTGTCCAGGAAATCCTGCAACTATCATTTTTGCTATATTACTATCAGTATTACCAATTGTTTTTCTTATAATACTATACATGAACATTCTATGAGCCAAATTATAAATATGTTTTTCTGTATAACCATCTAAATTCCATTCATAAATGCATTTTCCATTATAACTATTATTACCTATGTATTCCTGTTCTTCATGTAGAATGTCTACAAGAGATGGTCTATTATAATAATGTATCCTTTGTGTTGGTCTATCTGCAAATTTATTTAATTTATTAATTTCATCATTTATAACTGATTTATAATCCTTATTTTCTTCTTATTTTTCTGAAAATTCATTTTCTAGTGTATTTATTTTTAACTGTTTAAATTTATTGTCTGTTAACATTTCTAAATCTGACATTGTTTTTAATTTATAATTTTTTATCTCAGGTGAAGGTTGAAGTGTTGGGGTTGCTATAAGTTCTAACTTTCCTGAGGCATTTATATCAGATTTTTCTAGTTTTTGTATTAATATATCAATTCTCTTATGGAGGGATATAATCTGTTCTCCTAAAACATTTAAATAAATATTTGTACAATTCTGTTGTTCTATTATTTTATTTATTTGTTTTACAGTAATAGTTAATGTATCATCTTCAAATAATTTTGAAAATGCTGTAAAGCTTACTATATTATTTTCTTTTTCCATATAAAATGATTGTTGAGGAGGAAATATTCCTTTTATTATATTACCATTCAAAAGCTTATAATCTCTTTCTAACACAGAAATATAAGGTTCAATATAATTTGACATAAACCACGGAACAAAAGGAAATACAATATTATGATATGACAAAAATCTATAAAATTCATTAGAAATATGATTTCTTAATTGATCATCAAAATTAGGGAAAAACCACTTTCTAAATGGTTCCCATCTTGGAAAATAAAATTCTTTTTTAACTTTTTGCCTGGCCAAAGATCCAGGGCTAAAATCTATTTTAGTTTTATTCATAATGAAAAATTCATTTCAGATTCGGTTATATCCGTATCTTTAGTGTTATAAACACCTTTAACAATATTTTCTTTATTTTTAAATAATTTTTCTACATGATGATTATTCTCATCACGTTCACTTACTTGTGAAGTAGAAACTCTGTAGGGAATATTATCCCTTTCTTCTATGAGAGGAGAAATAAAAGAATGATCAGAATAAGATCTAGTTATCACCCAATCTTGATGGAATATTATCCATCTGTATCTAAACAATTCCTTCCGGAATTTGCTCAATATGATCAATATTATGTTCGGTTTTAGACTGTATATGACCAGTTCTTTCAAGTTTCCATTGCTGAGGCATAGGGATTTCATCCCATTTAATGATTCTTCGAGTATAAATTTTTGATCTATTAAAGTTTGTTTCAATCAAAACAGTTTCATTAATCTGTTTATCCATTAATTTACAATTACGATTCAATGTAAATAATGGTTTATAATAGATTTTATAACATATACAAACTAATTCTGATCCAGAAGCATAATTATATCCATGTGTTTTAACATTTAAGGTTAATGCATCAAGTATATTTATATCACTTAAGGATAATGATAAATTAGGGTAAACATTAAAATAAACAGGGCCATGTGCCAAACTTGATTGAATGACACCTATTAGTGATTGTTTCCAGTTTAAATTTCTGGCATCTCTTAGGCATGCAATAAAACTTTCTGGTAAACCTTCTAATGTTAAAAGGCTTGAATGCAATTTGAACTAATCCAATATGCATAAATTTATATATGTCTTTATAACGATTTGTATCATGATGATGTAATAATTTAATTTCAGTTTCTTCATCATCTAATGAGACTGATTCCTCAGTAGTTTTAACTACTTGTTTTAAACCTAATTTCTCAAAAGTTCCTAACTGATATATAGTTTTTAATTCAATTTTAGGAATTGTCCACTTATTAAGTTCTTCTAGATTATCAGGAATATCCATTTCTTGTTTATGACTATTTTTAATTTTTCTCTTATAATTCTTAATAAATTCATTAGAATTTAATAAGTTCATGTTAAACTATGAATCACATATATCACATACCCATATAATACGCAAAAAAAATATTAAAATTATTTTTTAACATATATTTATTTTTTAACATAAATATTAAAAAATTAAAATTTTATAATATAATAAAATTAGATATACTCAATTTGTTACTACAAATATTTTTATTTTTTAATAATTGTAATTAAAAATTCTTAAAAGATAAATTGATCTAAACAATTTAAATAATTAAAGAACATTAAATAATACACACTCATATTAATAATAACGTAAACACGATAACAAATTACATAAAAATAAAATACATAATGACGCATAGACTAAAATTAAACTCACTGACGCAAAGACTAAAATTAAACTTACGGACACATATACTAAAATTAGACACATCGACAAATAGAGTAAAATAAAACTAACTCACATATACACTAAAATGAAACTCGTAATCAGGTAGTTTATTTGAAGATCCACAAATATTAATGAAATACTGGTCAAACATAGTTTTTGATGGAGGTGGTTGTTTCATAGATCGTTGTCGTTCTGCAACAATCTATGCATGGTCAGCAGCAATTAAAGCACGACTAATAGGATTTCTAATATGATCTAGGTCTTGCATCATAATTTACATCTCCGTATGGTTTTGGTGCATATGTATATGTTTTCCTTGCATATCCATATGTTTTTCTTGCATATTCATCTCTTGTTATTTCACTGTTAGGATTTAGTCAATAATTAGTAGTTTTACAACTAATAATATCTCTAGATTTATGGGATTCTTTCAGTTTTGAAAAAGTCTTTTGTTAGTGGTAGTCTGTTAGATATAGGCTGCTAAATTTGCCTCATTTTGTTTTGTAATGTATGGCTATTTAACAGCCATGACTTAGTTCAATTGGATCACAATCTTTTCTCCCAGTTTTTTGCTTAACTGTGTTCTTCTCTGTTACTTTACACTTGGTATTAGAGCCACCTCATAGGGTTTGATTATTTGAAAAAACAAAAAAAGACAGCAGTTTTCTACACAAGCAGTGAATCAAAATGTCATCAGAAAGTTTATTTGTCCAACCATCAATTCCTAAACTTGATGGACACTATGATCATTGGGCAATGTTGATGGAAAACTTTCTACGATCAAAAGAGTACTAGGGATTAGTGGAGAATAGGATTTCTGCAGCATCAGAAGCTACTGTGCTAACAGAAGGACAAAAAAAACTCTTGGAAGAGCAAGGATTTGAAGGCAAAAAATTATCTACTTTAGGATTTAGATCGTTCGATCCTTGAAACAATTCTCAACAAAGACACAGCCAAAAGTATTTGGGATTTGATGAAGCAAAAATTCTAAGGTACAACAAGGGCTAAGCATGCGCAATTGCAGACTCTTCGAAGGGAATTTGAGCTACTCGAGATGAAAGAAAGTGAATCTGTTAATGAGTATTTTGGGCAAACTCTCGCCATTGCTAACAAAATGAAAGCAAGTGGTGAGAACAAGGGAGATGTTGAAGTGGTCTCTAAGATTCTGAGATCGATGACTCGTAAGTTTAATTATGTGGTGTGCTCAGTTAAGGAGTCTAAAGACACTAGGACTTTAACCCTTGATAAATTACAGAGCAATCTACTTGTGCATGAATAACATATCAACAAGGATTCTCTGGTTGAAGAAGCACAAGCCCTGAAAATATCATCTAGAGATCAATTTGGTGGAGGAGGCAGAGGCAGAGGCAGAAAAAGCTTTAGAGGACGAGGAAGGGGACGCAGCAGGCCATCTGTTGACAGATCTACAGTGGAATGTTTCAATTGTCATAAGTTAGGACATTTTCAATGGGAGTGTCAAAGGAAGGAGTCAAATTATGCAGAAACGCAAGATGATATGTTGCTGATGGCGTATTTGGAAGGAGATTCAACCATCAAAAGGGACACTTGATTTCTTGACTCGGGGTGTAGTAATCATATGTGTGGAAAGAAGGATTACTTCATGGATTTTGATGGAAATTACAAGGATAATGTAAAGCTAGGCAATGGTTCTAGTTTGGCTATGATTGGGAAAGGCAATGTAAGGCTGCATGTGAATGGAATTGTGCAGATTATCACAGGAGTGTATTATGTGCCGCAATTGAAAAATAACCTATTAAGTGTTGGGCAGCTACAAGAGAAGGGGTTGTCGTTTCTATTTCAGCGTGAGCATTGCAGAGTATATCATCCTAAAAGGGGTTTGATTATGGAGATAAAAGTGTCTACAAATCGGATATACATGTTTGATGCTATATGTCGGTCGATAGGATCAGCTTGTTTTAATGCAATTACAGAGGATTTGGCGCAGCGTTGGCATTATAGATATGGGCACTTGAGCTTCAAGGGTTTACAGACTTTGGAACAGAAAAGAATGGTGAGTGGCTTGTCAAAGATCAACTCTCCTTCAAAACTATGCAAGGATTGTCTTGTGGGAAAGCAGAAGCGAGATCCTTTTCCAAAGAAAAGTAGTTGGAGAGCCTCACAGATACTTCAGCTCGTTCACTTTGATATCTGCGGGCCAATCAATCCCATTTCCAACAACAAAAAGAGGTATATGCTTAGCTTTACTGACGATTAGAGTAGAAAAACATGGGTCTGTTTTTTAATTGAAAAATCTGAAGCCTTTGCTGTTTTCAAAAGATTTAAGACTTATATAGAGAAAGAAACAGCTTTGTCTACTAAAGGTTTGCGCACAGATCGCGGTGGAGAATTTATATCACAGGAATTCAAAAGTTTTTGTGATGAGAAAGGGATACAACGACAGCTAACAGCCGCTTATACTCCACAACAAAACGGAGTTGCTGAATGCAAAAATCAAATTATAATGAATCTAGTTCGCAGCATGCTGTCCGAAAAGAATATTTCAAAATCTTTTTGGCCCGACGCTGTAAACTGGCAGTGCACGTCCTAAATCGCAGTTCGACTTTGGTGGTGAAGAATGTGACACCTGAAGAAGCCTGGAGTGAGGTGAAGCCTTCTGTTGATCATTTTAGAGTTTTTAGTTGTGTCTCTCATGTACACCTGCCTTACAAAACAAGAGCTAAGCTTGATGATAAAAGTCTATGTTGTGTCTTACTTGGAGTCAGTGAAGAATCTAAAGTTTATAGGCTTTATGATCCTATTTCTAAAAGAATAATAATTAGCAGAAATGTAGTTTTTGAAGAGAATGAAAGTTGTGCATGGGATGCCAAATATGAAGAGGATATTGCTTGTGATCTGGAATGGGGTGATGATAAAAGGGAGGAAGTTCAAGAAACACCAGAATTAGACACTGAAACAACATCATCAGAGGAGCTGATTTCTGGAAGTGAAAAAAGTTCTTCTTTAGATGGAGAACGAGATAGAAGACCACCAGTATGGATGAGAGATTATGAGACTGGAGAAGGATTGTCTGATGAAGATGAAATGCAGTTCGTTATTTTGTGGCTATTGTTGATCCTGTTTGTTATGAAGATGCAGTGAAAAGTGATCATTGGAGAACAGCAATGGACATTGAAATGGAAGCAATAGAAAAGAATGAGACTTGGGAGTTTACTAAATTACCTGAGGGAGCTAAAAAGGTTGGAGTAAAATGGGTGTACAAGGCCAAATTGAATAAAAATGGTGAAATAGATAAGTATAAGGTGCGTCTTGTAGTCAGGACTATGCGCAACAATATGGCATAGACTATACTGAAGTTTTTTGCTCCTGTGGCGCGCATGGAAACAGTTCGATTAGTGATTGCTTTCGCAGTGGAAAGGGGATGGGCTATTTATCAACTTGATGTGAAATCTGCGTTCTTATACTATGAGCTTAATGAAGATATGTTTGTGGAGCAGCCTTATGGTTACATACAGAAAGAAAAAGAACATATGGTATACAAGTTAAAGAAAGCGCTTTACGGGCTTAAACAAGCTCCCCGTGCTTTGTACAGCTGTGTAGAAGTTTACTTCACAAAAGAAGGGTTCGAAAAATGTGCTTATGAGCATACTCTCTTCATCAAAACAAACAACTTTGGCAGCATGATAATTGTAAGTTTGTATGTTGATGATCTTCTTTTTACTAGAAATGATGAATTGATGTTTAGAGAATTCAAGAAGTCCATGGAGAGAGAGTTCAATATTACTGATCTTGGTAAGATGAGATACTTTCTGGGACTTGAAGTCATACAAAGATCAGATGGGATTTTTGTTAGCCAAAAGATGTATGCCATGGAAGTTTTGAATAGATTCAAAATTGACCAAAGCAATTCAGTTCAAAATCCTATTGTTCCTGGTTTCAAGCCAACAAAAGACGAAGGAGGAGCTAAAGTTGACAAGACTTATTTCAAGCAGATCGTGGGATTCTGATGTATATTACCTTAACTCAGCCAGATATGGTGTTTGCAGTAAGTCTTCTTAGCAAGTACATGGAAAATCTAACAGAGTTACATTTGCAGTTGGCACAAAGAGTTCACAGGTATCTGAAGGGAATTTTTGAGCTTGGAATTTTTTACGAGAATGGAGGAGATGATGAACTTGTTGCCTACATAGATAGTGATTATACTAGAGACTTGGACGATCGAAGAAGCACATCAGGATATGTTTTCTTGTTATGTTCTGGAGTTGTATCTTGGTTCTCTAAAAAATAGCCTGTGGTAAGTTTGTCAACCACTGAAGCTAAATTCATTTATGCGACTTCATGCGCATATCAAGCTATATGGCTGAAAAGGGTCTTAAGGAAGCTGGATGGAAAACAAGATGAAGCTACTGTTATTCGTTGTGACAGTAGTTCTGCTATCAAATTATCAAAAAATCTAGTAATGCATGGTCTTAGCAAGCAACTTGATGTTCGCTTTCATTTTCTCTGGGAGCTCACTCAAACTAGTGTAGTGAAACTGGTTCATTGTAGCACCATCCAACAGCGAGCTGATGTGATGACAAAGCCTCTCAAGTTGGATGACTTTCTGAAGTTTCGAGCCTTGCTAGGAGTCTGTGCTGAGAGTAGCATAAACTAATGCTTTTAGCATTCAGTTTAAGGGAGGAATTGTCAGGATTTAGTCAATAATTAGTAGTCTTACAACTAATAATATCTCTATATTTATGGGATTCTTTTGGTTTTGAAAAAGTCTTTTGTTAGTGGTAGTCTGTTAGATATAGGTTGCTAAATTTGCTTCATTTTGTTTTTGTAATGTGTGGCTATTTAACAGCCATGACTTAGTTTAATTGGATCACATCCTTTTCTCCCAGTTTTTTGCTTTACTGTGTTCTTCTCTGTTACTTTACGTTAACCTCGATCTTTTTTTAGTCAATATCCATCTTTCTTTGTTGTACATCAACAATGGCTTTTTTTATCTCCTGCCTTCTTTAAAATTTCCACAAGGCTTCAACTTTCTTTCCTAAGTTAATTTATTTGATATAAAGTTTTTTCCTCAATTTTCCATTTTACTTCACCCCTATAGGTCTTTGGGAAGAACCACGAACAATATCATCACTTAAATTTAATTCAAAATTAGAAAAGTCAGGAGATTCTGGAACTTGAGTTTTTGATGTCAGAGTATCAGATTCTGAGGATACAAAGTTGCATCAATAAACTTGTATTGCTCTTGCAATCTCATCGGTGAATTTCTCAAAATCTTTGACAACATTCCAAACATGATCAAATCTAAATTCTCTTTTGTAATAGGGTCTTGCATAAGCAAGACTTTCGCTCAAATCATCTGCAAGCAATGTCTTTGTTAATTTATTTGCCGAAATTATATAAAAAAATGCATGATTTAAAATATATAATTTACTTATAATATCTTGCTCTGCTGCACTACTAGGATGCAAAAGCTCCCCCTATTTCACGCATGCATGTAATTTTCGCACTACTTTTCAATTGTTTGCCATTGTGATTGCAACTATCTTAATCTTCGTGGCTCTTAACCATCTTGTAATTTGCTGTGGTAGTCTTGCTATTCTTTTCCAAAATTATTCAATACTTTGGTTCCAACCGATAATCTAGTCTTGTGAAATATTTATGTAACTCTTACATAGTTACACATCTTCGAAAACATTACATCTAAGTTTCCGAGAAGACTTTTCTATTAAAAACGTAGTGTCTCGAAATATTATAATTCGTATCTTGTGAAGAAAAAGACTAGTGAGTGCTTCTTATTTATAGACCAATTGAAAATAAATCTTATCCCTATTATCGTCATCAGAACCGTTGGATGAGATTTCACCATTATCTCAACCATCAAACTTATTGAAAAAAAATCTTATCTATATCAAAATGTTATTAGCATATTAAACGTTGAATTAGATTTTATCACCATCTCAACCGTCGGAGGAATTTCATCCTCATTACACCTTATTTAAAACAGATCTTATCTCCTATCATCAATGGCCTACCACAACCAGCGCTATCACCATCAATTATCTTAAATGATTATCCTTATCATCCATGCCATCTTCATAAGAACCATTGGATGATATTTCATCACCATCTCTACCGTCGAAGAAATTTCATCCTCATCTCACCTTATTTAAAAAGAATTTATCTCTTATCGTCAATGGCCCTCCACAACTACTACTATCACCATTAATTATCTTAAAGGGTTATCCTTATCATCCATGTCATCTTTATATCAACCGTTGGATAAGATTTCATCACCATCTCAACCGTCAGAGGAATTTCAATACTATCTAAATTATATCAACATTTTTTCTATAAATACCATTCTATTAATTTCAATAACTACATCTAAAACACTAATATCCTCCTTCTTTTGTCTCAAAATATTCAATACCATGGAGAATTATACTATTGGAGGTACTTCTTCTAATACCGATTCCTACAATAATCTACCACAACCATTCACACTATCATCATCTTCATCATCATCAAATGAATTTGAAGCTTTAATTCATAGCATAAATGAAAAAAAGAGGACCTTACCTAAGATGATACTGAATAATAACTTAGAGATACATCTTCTCGAGCAACAAAACCAACAAAGTAGGCAACGTGGCTCCATCATCAAACACATAGTCATACATCGAGATCGTGAAGCTGTGGATCGTAATTTGGTTGACGATTATTTCAGTGAAAATCCGAGATTCAGTGATGCTATGTTTCGTTGACGATTTCGAATGTGGAAAAGTTTGTTCATTCGAATTGTTGATGCTGTTAAAAATCAAGATGACTACTTCAAACAACAAATAGATGGTCTCGGGATAGTTGGATTATAAACTTTACAAAAAGTAACAGCTGTATTCCAAATGTTAACATACGGTATATCGACGGATGCTACAGATGATAATGTAAAAACTGGCGAGTCAACAACAGTGGAAAGCTGAAAGAGATTTTGTCGTGCTGTCGTCGTGATCTTTGCACAACAATATCTTAGATCACCCGATGCTAATGATATTGCAAGACTACTTTACATTGGCAAGCATCGTAGTTTTCCTGGAATATTAGGTAGTCTCGATGCATGCATTGGAAGTGGAAAAATTGTCTGATAGCTTGGGCCGGACAATATGCTGGACACTCAGGATCTCCAACTATAATTCTTGAAGCTATAACTGACTATGATTTGTGGATATGGCACGCTTATTTTGGTATGTCAGGTGCAAATAATGATATTAATGGTTTGGAGTCATCACATCTATTTAATAATCTTGCGCAAGGAAATTCTCCTCCTGCTCACTATGTTATTGATGAAAAATAATATAATACAGGCTATTATTTAACTGATAGTATTTATCTGAAATAGTCCATCCTTGTGCAAATAATCCATAAGCCGAATATGGAGAAGAAAAAATATTTTGTACAAAGACAAGAGTCTTGTAGAAAAGACGTCAAGCGTGCGTCTGAGGTTCTACAATCTAGATTTGCAATTATTACAGGATCGGCACATTTTTGGAATAAAGAGTTGTCACATGACAATGACTTCATGCATCATAATGCACAACATGATAATTGATGATGAACGTGATCTCAGTGCACCTATACAAGAAAAATAGAAGCCCCAGAACCAACTGTGGAACGGTTGACAAATGAAAATACTCGATTTCAACAATTTCTTGCTCTGTATAAAACAAATCAAGGACAAGGATGCACATGTTGAATTAAGGAATGCATTAATAAAACACTTGTGGGAACAACATGGTTCTCCAGAGTATTAGGGAATACGTTATATCAATTTCGATGGTGTCATTATCTTTTAACGTTTTCTTTTTACATTTTAATGTTTGCAATTAGTAATATTTAATTAAATTTGGTATTTTATAATATATTATGATTAATTAAATTTAAATTTATTTT
Source organism: Catharanthus roseus (assembly GCA_028651295.1). Classification (NCBI taxonomy): domain Eukaryota; kingdom Viridiplantae; phylum Streptophyta; class Magnoliopsida; order Gentianales; family Apocynaceae; genus Catharanthus; species Catharanthus roseus. The sequence continues at coordinate 1,816,554 of JAPQWS010000107.1, read as the reverse complement.
TTAAATATTAATAACATGCATTAAAAAAAATAAAGTATTTTGATTATGTACAAATAATATAATAATAAAAATTGAAAGATAAGGAATATTAAGTAGAATAATCCTTTTGGAGTGAAAAATAGAGTAAATGGATTGGAGTAAAAGTACTATAGATACTGTATTTTTGTCTGATCTGTACTGCATTTTAAAGTATTGGGTTGGAGATAGCCTAAGCCTTACCTTTCATGTATTTTTTTATTAAAAAAAAAAAGAAAGAAAAAAAGGCATTTGTTAATTTAACTACTTCGGGACATTTGGGCTCTAAGGCCTAACCCAAACAACGATTTCTTTAGGGCTGAAATAAAAATATATATAACACCTTGAGAAACAGAAACTATAAAGTGTTGGCACAATGTTTTTCCTTTTTCCTTTATTTTAAGGAAAACTATGTCTGCTAATCCAAATGCAGTATTATGATAGAGACCATCCATCTCCTTCTCTAAAATTATGCTCAATACGACCAAAATACTTGATAAATATGAGCAGCCCACTTAGATTTGGTTAGCCCATTAACCAAATGGGGTTCAAAAGTTTTACTTGCGTAAATCTCACATCGATATTCATGTAATCCTAAATATTTTTTTGGTAACTCAGTATCCGAGAATCATCAACTAATTCGGGAGAGATCAGCTGGGACAAGGCCCCAAGCAGCATCACTGGACTGGCATTCGGCGTTAAACTGCTCCCTAGATAGCTCGAACTCAAGACCTCTCACTTGGCATGCCATGTAAAGGATTCTAAGTGAGCGGGGTTAACCCATTAGACCACACACCTCTTGTAAATTCATAGAAACATTGAGAACAAATCACCTGTAACTATTCATCTGTTACGTTATGTTTGGTATGAAGAAATAGGCTGGAATAAAATGACTTTCTTAACTTCTCTTTACAATTAAGAGTTTGGTAGTTAAATCGGACGTAGGAATAATCTTTCCACAGGAAAGCCCATTCTAGAAAGAAGCTAGAAAGACCTTTCCTTGCTAAAACCTATGGGAAGGCCTTTCTAGGAGTAGTGGGAATCATTTTAAAAAATATTATACTATTATATCCTTAATATATTACGTATATTACACTTAAATAAATTTTTATACATTGTACTTCTTTTATATTGATATTTAAAAAGGAGTTACTTTATGACTATTTTAAATTTATATATAATATCTACACTTTAGTAATTTTTTTTTAGTTTTAATGTATGTTAGAGTATGGAAAATATATTTTATGAAAGGGCATTTAGGTCATATTATATATAATTTCATTCAATTCCGACATAAAATAATAAATTTTTCAAAAAAAGAAAATGAGTTGATAGGTATAGCCCATCGGTTTAATCACTTGGGCTCAAGCCTCTTAGCCTAATACACTTTGATGGCAAGGAGACTTATCTCGGCCTACATGCCACAAGGTGATTAGTTCTAACCTAATCGGGAATAATAACTAATTTGCCCCACCTATCAACATCATACGATCTTCATGGAAATATCCTGAGTAACTTTCCTTGGGAAGCAAGAATATTCTCTTATAAATAGAGATATTGTTCATTACTTTTCTATTCCATTTTTCCTACGTTACGCTGTTGGATTGATCTGACTTAAGCATCGGAGGTGAAATGAGGGATCAACTCCCCTCCGGTGACTTTGTTTACCCTTGTGCAGGTTATATTGTGGAGATCAGTAACTTGGAAATTATTATTTGGCACCCACCGTGTTCCTTATCATAAAATTTCAATTCATAAACAATAGAACTCACTTTTCTTATGGCGTCTGATACTTCGCAGTCAAAGGATATTCCTCTCAATCCTCCCTCAATTCAACCAACGGTGGTAACAACTATTTCCATGCCCTCACTTGTCCAACCAATAATTCGGAGCTTGAATTCCATTATTGTCACTTCTGGAATTGGATCTATAATCATGAATTTACAACCAGAAAAAATCATATAGATGCAGACGCTCTTGGCATCTTTGCAAGTGATGTTGGTATACCAAGCCAACGAGTCTATTCCTTTAACAATTCCTCAGACAATCCCTACTACCACTCCTCCACAATTTACTTCCACTCAATTCTTGTCACCTTCTTTTCTTTCTAATTTCGCCTTCGGAGAAGGAACTTCCTATAACAGGCATCACCGATGTCCCCGACATAAACCATCCATGATTTAGTCAACCAAATATTAACTCAAATGACACCTTCCCTTGCTTCAGAGTTATGTACATTGGATTTTTTACAGTATAACCCGTTATATGAATCTTATGCTTGTGCTAAAGTTTACAGTGACTTTTCCCATTTGAAGCTACAACCTATGATGGATCCAGTGACCCAAAAAAAATATATCATGTGATATGTCTCTCAAATATATGTCTATAGTGCATCGGATAGTACTTGTTATTGCATGTTCCCGAGTTCTTTAACGGGAAAGGATTTGGCATGGTACGTTCATCCATCCAAAAGCATCCGTAGTATCAGAGAATTGGGTGAGAGGTTCATCGAAAACTTTCTTCCCCAATCAATTTTTCAACCAACATCAGATTTCTTATTGAGTGTTCGTCAGAGACCGATGAAACAGTGAGAGACTTCACAGCTCGTTTCAATCAAGCTGCTCAAGAAATTAATAATTTATCTGACCAAGAATATATTCAAGGATATAGACATGAATGACCAATTAGGCTTTTTCTCAAAAGTTAACTGAACAAAAATCCGCAGATATTCTGATTTGTTAGGAAGAATTCAGAGGTTCATACATGCTGACGATTATGTTAGGTGGAAAAGAGATTTGGACAATGAGGTCAAGGAATTGCATGTAAACAAAGAAACTTAAACATCCATATAGCAAACAGAAACCTCCTGTTCATGATCGATTGGGACCGCGTAAAATGGATGTCTCACGTTACAATTATACACCTCTTAAAGCCTCGATCTGATGTTCTTCAGAAGGTCGAATCTCTAGAAATTTCAAAAAAAAAAACCCTACTAAGATGCTTTCTCTTTCTGAAAAACGAAACAAAGCCAAATTTTGCCAATTCCACAAAGATCATGTACATGACAGTGAGCAATGCAATTAATTAAAAAAAAGTAATTGAGCATGCTATCAAGAATGTCAAATTAAAGGAGTTATGACGCTTTAGCTAAAAGGTCCTCTAGGACTGATAACACTAGAAGCCTTGGCATGATAATAAAAAAGGCAATAAACCTGATTCTTTTTCTTCAAAGTTAAAAGTAATCTATGTGATATAGGATGTCGGGCTTCTCATTGGCCTTAGAGTCATAGAGAAGATCCATTAGTTTTACCATGAGTATAGATCAATGCAGAGTCAAGCGCATTCTCATTAGCACTGGCAGTTCTATTAATGTTCTTTTCAAGAACACATTCAATCAAATAAGAACCCCTTGGGATCGGGTACTTCCATATGCAACACCTTTAGTGGGTTTCACTGGCCAAACAACCAAGTACGAAAGCAAAATAAGGTTACTAGTTTCGGTTCAAGATACTGCACACATGGTTGAATTCCTGATTATATATATTCCTTCCCCTTATAATTACATCATGGACAGATCGGCTTTAAACCAATTCCAAGCACGGCTCAACTTGTGATTTGTCCATGGAAATTCCTATGGGAGAAGAAGTTCACAAAATATATAGGGACCAAAAGGCGGCTCAGGAATGCTATTTTCCCACGGTAAAAGAAGTGGAAAAAGAAGAAGATTCAGTTGAACAAAGCACAATTCCAAAACTCGAGCCCAAAGGTGAATGTCAAGTTATTTGTTTAGGATCAACTCAAACCAAACCAAACATTGCGTATCGAGAGGAACTTCCTGGTTGATTTGCGAATGAAGTTAGCTAAACTTCTAATTGAATACAAGAACATATTTGCATGGCCTTCCTTATATTTAGGGATCATTCCTTGCCACATAGCAGACCGCAAATTGGGCATCCCTAAAGGATCCAAGTTTGTGTTTCAAGAAAAGAGAGTATTTGCTAAGCAGAGGCAAGAGATTATTCGGAAATAAATCCAAGAGCTTTTGAAGTAATGGATCATCAAACCTATCAATTTCCCCGAATACCTTTCGAATCCAGTAGCAATTGCAAAGCCAAGAGAGCATGGAGGGTATACATCAACTTCACAGATCTGAATAAAGCCATCCCTAAAAAACCATATTCCTTCCCCTACATAGATCAGTTAGCATACTCAGTGGCAAGCCATGAATTCCTTTCATTCCTCGATGCGCATAAAGGGCATCATCGAATTTTAATGGCTGAGGAATATATGGCTAAGACAGCTTTTGTAACAGATGATGGAATCTACTGTTACACAAGAATATCATTTGGTTTAAAAAATATTGAAGCAGATTTCCAAGAAGCAATGAATAAAGCATTTGAAGGTCTAATATGGAAAATTGTGAAAATATATGTTGACGATATAATTGTCAAACCAAAAAGATAAAAAAACTGCAACGGAGGATTTGAAATAAGTGTTTGACAGGCTTTTCAAGATATGGTGAAATTGAACCCCAAGAAATGCATATTTGGGTATCATCGGGAAACTGTTTGGGCTATCTACTTTCTCAAAGGGGTATTGAGGCAAATCCAGCAAAGATCAAAGCCATACAAGACATGCCGAACCAAAGACAGTCAAAGAAATGTAGTGCTTAGCAGGATGGATGGCTTCCTTAGGGCGAATCCTAGCCAGAGCTGGAGAGACAGGTCTCCTATTTTATCAAATTCCAAGACATCCTTCCAAATTTGAATAGACTTCTGCTGACTCTGTAGCTTTCCAAAAGTTAAAGGATTACTCATCCTCTCCCTTTCCTTGTTATCCCGGTAACAGGAGAACAATTGTATTTGTACCTGGATATCACTCCCAAAGTGATTAGTTCAGTTTTGTGTTCTTTACGTGATAATCATTTGAAACCTATTTACTATGTGAGTCATATTTTGCATGGACCAGAAGAACGTTACAGTTCTCTGGAAAAACATACTTTGCCTCATAATCACAGCACGAAAACTAAACCACACTTCCAAGCTCGTGTTATAATTGTGTTAACTAACATTCCACTGAGGCATGTTTTACATATACCTTAGAACCTCTAAATAGGCTTTGGAGTTAAGCGAATACCATTAACTTCTCCGCCCGTAAGACCATCCAAGGTTAGGCCTTAGCAGATTTTTTAGTTGAGTGCTTGTTTCCCCTAGACAGAAAAATGTTCAATCCACAAGTACAGCCCGATCTCCGGAGACTTGGATACTTAATGTTGGTTGCTCGGCCAGAGAAAAAACCAAAGGGGTAGGATTTATTTTAGAAGATCCCGAAGGACACCAATATGCATACGCAATGAAGTTCCTATTTCCTGTCAGCAATAATGAAGTCGAATATGAAGCTTTGTTAGTGGGAGTGCATATGTCCAAAAGTCTTAAACTCACACACTCTTAGTCTAGAGTGACTCACAAGCCATTATCGGGCAAGTAACCTGGATTTTTTAATCAAAGGAGGATAATATGCAAAAGTATTTAACTTATGCGTAACAGATGGTCTCAAAATTCTCCGATGTTACAAGCGGCAGGTTGCCCGGTACTACAACACAAAGGTAAAATCTTCCACGATCAAGGAAGGTGACCTAGTCTTTAGGAAGAGTGAAGTAAGCAGGGTAGATCCTAACAAGAAATTGGATCCTACCTGGGAAGGTCCTTACTGGGTGATAAAAGTTTCTAGTAACAGGAGTTATAAATTACAAGATTTTGAAGGAAAAATTTTAGCAAGGACTTGGAATGATCTCAATCTTAGAAAAATTTTCCCTTAGTTATTTCATATAACTCTTATGTATTTGAATATGTTCAAATGTCAAATACACTTATCAATATATGTCATCTTATTGCCTTTAAGCGGATATCACTACAAAAAAGATGGGTTTTGCTAACGCTCGAAAAACTTGGTTAATTGTATCAAAACTAAGGCCAATAGTCATTCCCCACGGATTCGCCACGGCTTTTGAGGTATGGAGATTTTGGGTGTTGGTAAAATTTTACAACGGTTATTTGACTATGGAAAAAAGTATTAGCCACAAATTTATCACGGTTTTTAAACTGTGGGTGATAAACCATGGAATATGCATAATACTTTTCCCTACGCTAATGCCAACGGATTTGAGCTGTTAGAAAATTTGTTTGCAATTTTTTTCCATGATTATTAAAGTCTAATCATGGTTTTGTATCCATAGTCGTTTGAGCATGGAAGCAGTGGACTTTTTTTTCTTGAGCTTTTGCCCACGGTTTAAAATCATGGGGAATAGTTAGTGGGTAAAAGAGCTTTTGACCAAAGTTTTAAAACTGTTGGCATAATTTGGATATTTTATTTTATTATTCCTATTGATGCAATAATTTGACATAATCCGAACTCTTGTGATGTAACAAACTACAAATAACATCATCTCAAAATCCATAAATAGCTTAAACAATCAATAAGTCTCATCCGACCATGAAAGATAATTTAACAACACTAAATCTCCAATACATATGTAGTTTGAAAATAGGAAAAAGTACCTAGTGGATACCACTAGAAAAATACTAATGTTCATCCAATATCACAACATTCCACAACAAAAACTATCCCAACTGTTTACTTAGTAGAAAAAAATGCATAATCCTCAAACCAACACACTAAAACATGCTTTGAGATTTTTCCAATAGACCAACCATTTCATCTAACCAGTCTTTAAGCGCATTAATTTGAGACTACATGCTTGACATTATAGGTGTTATCTTTTCCGTTACCAAACTTTCAACTTTTGAAGCTATTGTAGACTCATCAATCGGGGTCTGAGACATACTTGCTTTTCCAAATACTTGTGAAGAAGTAGGACCTAATCCCATTATTCTCACATATCCATTTCCGTCAGGTCCCATAAATGAGAAAGGATTCCGAATAGTAAAGGATTCCATTACATATCATTCACTACAAAAATTAACCTATATACCGACGGTCAATCCCGTAGGTCGGCCGTTGATGTTTCTTTGTTATCAACAACATGCGATGCTAATCACTCCGTCGGTCGAATTTCATCGGTAACAAGAATTAACGACGAAAGATCATCGGTAACAATATTTGCTGACCGATTTACCGATGATTTTTTAGGGCCAATTTTGCGATGTGTTTTCAGCGAAAGGTTGTCGTTGGTAAGATTTAATGACAATGGTACCGACGTGTAGTCAGTCGTCGGTAATATGTACTGACGACTCACCGACGAGGCGTCGATTCGTCGGTAACAAGTACCGACGACATTTAACAACGACTATTTGGTTGCTAGCAGTTTTTAAAAAATAAATTTTAAAACAATTTCTGTAGGTCCGTCAGTGTGCCATCAGTAAGGTTTTTTTTTTTTTTTAATTTGGAAACAGGGCCGAAACTTCCTGAATACAAAAAACCCAACAAACACCATATATAAAACATTCATGAAAGCTAAAAAATTCCAGTAAGCTAAACATATAATCCAATAGTTAAAACCTCCATGAAACTTTCAAAAAATAAACATCCATCAAACCTAAAAAACATAAACATCCATCAAACATAAAAAAACATAAACATACATCAAAGTGTAGCCTATGTAACATCTGTAGAGGATGAGGGAGCACCATCCATGGGGTCAAGTAGGGGAGAGGTGGGTCCGGGAGCATAAATAGATGGGGGGAGTATTAGAATCTCGAGGAGGCACCTCGGAGGCCACCACTGCTGCTGCAGTTGATGTAGATGAGGAAGTATCAGCACTCATCGCAGCTCGGATATATAAACCTTAAACTCTAAACAAAGTTTAAACTAAAAAAATCATACCTCTAATGTGTATTTAATAACGCACAAAGTCACCGAATAATCCTCACGAACAAAACTGTAAGAAAAAAAGAGAATAATATTAAACACTAAAATTACTTAGTTACCATAACTATACCCTTCATAAATAAAATTAAATATTTTATATAATGTGACTTTTATACCCAAGAATAAGAAGTCCATTTCCTTTCATCAAACAAAAATTTGGATATTCTTCAAATTAATAATCAATTTTATTTAATTATTAATAACTTCAATTAAATTAGAGTTGGGTTAAGGTTATTTTGAAGTTATAGTACGTAATTTTATATATTTTTTATGAACATCATTCCAAAAGTGAAAACCTTATTTGAGAACTGTAGACAACCATTATATAACCAAGAAAGGAATTATAGCATCCACTTTCTCAATTAAAATGAAAGATGTTCGTCCGATCTCAAAAGTTTATTTCTCTTCCAGAGAGGCCCTTTGTGCGACATCATAATTATTTTTAGGAGGAGATGTGATATAGTCGTGAAAGATGGATTATTTGTGAGAAAGAACGAGAAAGGTAAAAGTAAAAAAAATAAAATTGTTTTCATTCTTAAATACTAAACCAAATGCAATCTCAGTACTTTTTGTTGTGCAAGTTTTTTTTTTTATATATATAAATATATTGAGGGACATAATTCGAATGGAACTCTTATCTTATGTGGGTTCAAAGTCACTATCTCTTCTTCAACTGCTTTTATCATTAAGATATTATACTAACTTATCACTTTGTTTATTTATTGTACAGTCGATAATCATACACTCAACGTTAACATAAAATTAAGAATCTCATCTTTTGACACGTAACACCATATATAAAAAATTTGAAGTGCTGGATTATAGATTATTCTTACCATAGACAAGAATACCAATCAATAGATTTGGGAATAAACTACTCCTCTATACAAAGATCGATTTCGGAACAAAAGAATTAAAATTAGCATAGGGGATTCATGCTTTTTTGGTACTCTCTAATTCATTCTTATTATCAGCTAATTAAAGATTGCCCAAATTTACTCAAATAAATGTGCAAATATTCTTAAAAATTAGTATAACAATTGGGGAAACACAAATTCAATTCTCCTTTGAGCACCCTTTCGGAGATTATTGTAGTGTTTTTTTCACAAAGGATTCAAGATTTAGAAGAATAAACAAGAAAAAGAAAAACACGAGAAACAAAAGCTCAAATTAAACATTAAATCCTACATTTAACAAAAAAATAAAAGTGCACAATCTCAAAAGGTAATAAAAGTTAAAATGCCAAAACATTTACCAAGCAAATGTTGTTGAAAAACTGTCTATGAACCACTTATTTTGTTGCATTAGACTGAGAGTTGGACTTGAAACTGAATCAGTAGAATTGAAAAGTAGAACCAAAATAATTGAGTCCCTCCTCTGTATTTACAAACGTAGATAAATTAGCTAAGTAACTATTCTTAGCCCTATAAAAAAAACTAACTTAAATTTTGCATAAATTAGAACAAATCTGGAGAACAAATCTGTTCTAATTCAACAAATTAATAGCAGTTTTTTTAAAACAACAATAAAAGATTGAGAACTAAAACTCAGAATTCAAATGGATAGAAGAAAAGGAAGACTCGTTTTTCAGGTTTTTTCCACAAAATCACAACTCACAATGAATGAAATCAAAGAACTTCCTATATCGTCATTTGTACACAAATCAAAGAAATCATATGAAAATAAACAGAAAAAAAGGTCAGGGAGTACCCGTCGGGCTTGCAATAATTCGGTTGACTTATGGTGGCAGCGGCGATGGCAAGGAGTCGAAGGCGGTAGCTAGAAGAAAATAAGAAGAAGAAGAAGAAACGATGAAACTCCTAAACATAGACACACACACACACACATAGAGAGATAGAGAGAGAGAGAGAGAGAGAGAGAGAGAGAGAGAGAGAGAGAGAGAGATTACTTCAGTCATCGACGGTGGCGTCGGTGGTAGGGGTCGGGTCGTCGGTAACTGGTGTGAGGGTTGGGAGGGAGGGAAGGTTTGAGAAGGAGGAAGAATGAAATGGTTTTAGAGGAGAAAGGGTTTGTCCGATTTGAACTTCTCTGACTTTATTACCGACGGTTCATAAGTACCGACGAAAAAGTCGTCGTTAAAACCGTAGGCAAAACATTCATTTTATTACCGACGACTAATAATTCGTAGCAAAGCCCGTCGCTACACAAAGACACTGACGGAATGAGCCATTGGTACTTTGTCGTCACTTTTTGCCGCGAACTTTTCCTCCAAATTTTTGGTGAATCTGTAAAAAAAAAGATGATACACAAAATACCGTCGGTACTCATCGATAGAATAAATCATCGTTGGTAATTTCCGTTGGTAAAAGACCAACTTTTTGTAGTGATTCTAGGATACCACACATGTTACATTCTATTCCATTCTCTTTTGTCTTTACTCTGTCTAAGCAAATTCGACTTAGGCCTCGGAGTACAATAGGAGTCAACCCAGTTCCCTTACATATTCTTTGTTTCGCAGGTAAGTAGCCAAATTCGATCCAAAAAAAAGGAAAAAGAAAAAAAAAGGGTCAGTAGCCCAAAACGGAGCAACTGGGATCCATCAATGATTTATTAAAGAAAAGCTTTAATATGATAATATGGAATTTGTTGTGCATACATAAAAGCCCATTTAAGTTTCCTAGTGTACCCCAGATGAGAGCCCAAATGAACTGACAGTCTTACCCACGAAAATTCGCTTTAAAAGCCCAGAGAGTGGCTTCGCGCTGATGGCTGATCCATTATAATTCACCAAATTCACATTGGGCTCTCTCTCTCTCTCTCTCTCTCTCTCTCTCTCTCTCTCTCTCTCTCTCTCTCTCTCTCTCTCTCTCTCTCTCTCTCTCTCTCTCTCTCTCTCTCATTGAATTGTACTACCTCTGTCAGAAATATATCATTTTAGACTTATATACACAGATTAATATTCTTAAAATTAATATATTTTTTAATTTTAAATATTCAAATTACTCTTTTATCTTTTTCCTCACCCTTTCTTCACCCTTTCTTAAGAGTTAAAGACTATTAAATTCTAAAGAAATAAATGAGAGTATATTTGAAAAACAAGTATTAAATACTCAAAGAGAAATATAAAAGGATTTATATACTTGATCATGCTCAATACTTTTAAAAAGACTTATATTTCTGACTGAAAGTATCATTAGCTAGTAATTCATTCTATTTTTTCAAATTGAATATAGGACCTATATACTAGTAATTGGTAAAAAATAAAAAAATAAAAAAATAAAAAAAGCCTATATGCTAGTGACTGGAGTTTTACTACTAACCTACAGTTTTACCACACTTGGCCAAAAAAAAAAGCAGTTTTGTCACGAATATTGATTTGTTTTTGTATCTCTTTTTGAAAATTCTACTCTCACTCTCCTCTTTATAAATGAGAAAATTCTAAAACCCAAAAAGGTTTTGGAAGTGGAAGGTTTGGGCGCAATAATTTTTAGTGTCGTTTTTACTATTAAATCTTTTATCAATTATAGAACACAGAAGAGGGATGTAAATATCACTTCCCGTTTTTATATAAAATTTGAGAAAAGAATTGCATTTATTTAACAAAACAAAAAAAAAAAAAAGAAAAGAATTGCAATTTTGAAACTCTTTTAGTTTTAAGGATTGTGTTTCATATTCTCGGTCACACCTAATTTATTTTTTACAAATTGTAAGTAAAAATTTTTCACTCTTTTTACTCTCATCACTTGGAATGTTGAATACTTTTGTACACTTTAAATACATCATTTTTCATGGGGAAATAAAAATTTTAATTAGGAGATATTTTCATGAACAGCAGATAATTAACACGAGGGATATTTCTAATGCGATCAGGATCGTCTAACACATCTTCTAATACGCTTCCTCTGTTACATTTCTTTTATAGTATGTTTATTAACAAATCCTATAAAATAAAAGATAAATCCCAAACTCTAATAGATAAATCCTAACGAAAAAATTATTATAATATGAAGTATACTATAGAGTGTATAAGAAGATGTATTAAACGATTTTAAATACTTCTAATGCATCTTAATAAATATATCTAACACACTTTTTTTGCATCCCTCTTCTTATAATTTTTTACTAAAATATTTTATATAAATAAAAAATAATACCAAACTCTAAATAATAAATTCTATATTTTCTTCCAAAAGAAGAAGATAAACCCTATATAAAATACTACTATACAAAGAAATCTTGGAATTTTTTTTAATACAAGAGGTCTAACACTTAGTGAAAGTTACATCATATAATAAGAATATATCATTCAAGCATAACCCTAAATAAAGGGTATCACAATTCTATTAGAAAAGGGTGCAACATGCATTAAACATGAGTTAACCCTAACCTTTTAGTTGAAAGTCTTTATTTACCAACTTGAAGAAGGTCTCATCGGTGACTGGGAGTGTATTTGAAGGTATATTAGTAACCCCAAAGGAAAATATATGGTTTTTTATTCTTTTTTTCCATCTCAAATATTTGGTTTTTTTCTTTTTTGGGGTAATTTTAAGGATTTTTTTTTCTTTTGAATGTGTATGCAGTAAAATACAAAGTCTAAAAAGTGAAGACAAGATAAATAGAAAATGTTGGAGAAAAACAACTCTTAATTACTATTACAATGCACTATTACTATTACAAATTATCAAAGAAGAAAGATTACAGTGGAAGAAATAGAAAGATTCAATCTTTCTATGAACAGAAAAACCCACAAAAGAAAAAATAAGGCAATCTGCAAAAATAACACCCGATCAGTATAAAAATAACCCCAAATAAACAATGAACAGTTTTGCTTACCAACGCCACGTGAAACGGCCAACAGAAAATCAAAGAGATGACTGAGGAGTTGAAACCGTGAGGTTACCAAACCAGAACACAGACGCCGAGCAGCGGCACTACCGAATCGAGGCGTCGACAGTAAAGAAAATGATAATCGGGGTTATAACCCTCAGAAACGGGCCTCAACCGGGAAGAAATCACTGGCAATCTACTACCTATATCTCTATCTCTCTCCCTCTCTCTCTCTCTCTTTTCTTTCCTCACGGCTAACTCTCTAACCTCACCAGCAGACAAACAAGGTGACAAAGAAGGCTGGTGAACAGCATAGAACACCAGAACCGAGAGAGAACACTAACAGCAGAGCCGAAACATCAGGAGGAGAAACCAAGAGCCTCGAAGACTCCAAAAGACACAGAGAATGGAGAGACGGTTCAGAGGAGGAGAGCTAGAGACTGCTCGAGAAACGAAGCAGCAGCAATTAAAAGAGAAGCCAAGCGGACGTATCGCGGGTCACCAACGGACGGCCCGGGTGGCCAACCCGAACTTCCCGGGCATCCCTAAGACTCGGTCAAAGGAGGCAGCCAAGAAGCCTATTCCACATGGGTTGAGGCCCAAAATATCATGGGGTCAAAGGAGGTGAAAAATTGGGCTGGAAAAAGAAATAAAAATACTGGGAAGAATGGGCTATTTAAATCCTACAATCTCCACCTCGAACAATATTTTTCCATTCCTGAAGGATGACTCACTTTGAGTCAAACTACTGCACATGAAAAAAGTCCCTGCAAAATATAAATTTGTCAGTGTTTACAATTTTTGTACCAAAATCAGCAAGATTATTATCAGTACTAATCTTATCTATGTCAACAATACCACTAGAGACCTTTTCTCTAATAAAATTGGTACTTGACATCAATATGTTTCGTCCGTTCATGATAGACTGGATTTTTAAAAAAAAGTAAATAACTTTGACTATTAGTGTAAATAATAACTTTGGAATTTAAAATATTTAATTCACTCAATAACCCTTGAAGCCAAATGGCTTCTTTGATTGATTCTGTTGCTGCGATATACTCAGCCTCAATAGTTGACAAGGCAACTACAGGCTGCAGTTGGGATTTCCACGAAATGCAATTACCCGCAAGGGTAAAGAAATAGGAAGTGAAAAGAGAGATATGGCCAATATCCCATATAGAATGGCCATAGGCTTAGTTATGTACTCAATGATATCCACCCATCCTGACATTGTTTTTTCTATAAGTCTTCTTAGCAGATTTATGTCAAATCCTGGAAGAGATCATTGGGCTGCTCTCAAGTGGCTATTACGTTACCTAAACAGAACTGTAGATCGGGGTTTACACTACCATAATTGGTCTGATTTTGAATTGATTGGATTTGTTGATTCTGATTTCTCAGGGGACAAAGATGGTAGAAAATCCATTTACAATCAACAAGTTTTTGTTTTGAAGGTTTTGGAACAAGAATCTAGGTTTTGTTTTTGTTCAAAGAAAACATTTCTTCTTCCATTGCACGTAACCATAAAACGCGATTGGGACTTTTCAAAACCTCAGAAAACATAAAGGTTCTTTTTCTTCAACATAAGAAGCAACAGCAAAAGCATATGATACAATGTAGGAGTAACCATACCGAGGATGTTCCTTAGGTACCCTACGGACTCGATCTCTAGCGAATTGATAATCCCTAAGAGCTTGGGTTTGAGCCTCAGGATGTTCCTCTTCTTCATCAGAACCATCTAGAATAGGGTCAGAAGTTTCAGGAATAGGAGTACTACTAGAAGGAGCAGAAGGCTCAGAATTTATTTCAGGTTCCTGAAGTGGCTCTAGAGGGGGTTCGGAGATAGTCTCCACCTCCACCGGAATGCTACTAGGAGAAGGATCACAAGAAGGATTATATGTGATGGTGTTATCATTAAGACAGGGCATTTCTAACTCGTTGAAGATAACAACCCTACTGATGATAACCCTCACCCCTGGTTCATCCTTCAACCATACTCTATAACCCTTTACCTTATTAGGATATCCTATAAACACCCCATTCCTAGACCTTGGATCTAGTTTTCCCTCTTTTTGATAAGCGAAGGCTGCACAACCGAAAACCTTCAAATTGGAAAGATTAGGAGGTTTCCCACACCAGAGTTCTATAGGAGTCCTAAAGTTTATAGTTGTGGATGGAGATCTATTGATGAGATATACAGCTATACTAACAGCTTCACCCCACAACGGTTTTGGAATACCAGAAGAAACTAACAGACACCGGACCTTATCCATAATAGTATGGTTCATCCTTTCGGCAACTCCGTTTTGTTGTGGGTTATGTCTAACCGTTCTATGGTGTAAAATGCCATGTGATGCACATAAGTCAGAAAACTTCCGATTACAAAATTCAAGACCGTTATTGGTCCTGATAGTTTTTAGTTTATTTCGAGAATGATTTTCATCAAAACGTTTCCATTCACAAAATTTTTCAAACGTTTGATCTTTGGTTTTTAAAAGGAAAACCCATACATGCCTAGAAAAATCATCAACAATAGAAAGGAAATAAACGTTACCACCCTAAGTTGGAACCTTTTCAAGCCCCCATAGATCACAATGCACATAATCAAGAGGTGTTGATGACTTATGTCTGCTGGTTGAAAAACTAATTTTATGTTGTTTTCCCAAAACACAGTGATCACAAAAGTCCAAGAAATTAATTTTATCACCACATAAAAGTTTTTGTTTTTGTAAATGATAAAGTCCTTTTTCACTAATGTGGCCAATCCTCCGATGCCACAACATAGTTTTCTCAGGGACAGTTTTTGAAACCAAAGTAGAAGAGTTGCAAACTGTTTTACCAAGAAGGATATATAAAGTTTCCTTTTTAAAACCTTTTAGCATGACTAGGTTTTCTTTGCAAACACACAAAATTCCATTTTGGATTTAAAAGAGAGACCCAAAGAGTCTAAATAACTGAGGGAAATAAGATTCCAACGTAAGTCAGGAACGTATCTCACCTGAGTGAGTTTTCTAGTCACGCCATCATGCATTTTTATGAAAATACTGCCAGTGCCTTTTATATCACAAACCTGATTATTACCCATAAAAAATTTTCCTTGGTTTAAAGGTTTGAAATCAGAAAACCAGTATATATTAGGTGTCATGTGAAATGAGCAGCCAGAATCAAGCACCCAATGATTAACAACATCAATACATGAAGGAGAAAGATAAACGCACAAAACTTCAGAAAACAAAGAGTTACCATCTGATTCAAAACCGTGAGTTTTATCGACTTTATTCCCTCATTTACCATGTTTACGTTGTTTCTCATCTTTGATTCGTTTAAAACACTTATTTTTCATATGCCCTTCTTTCCCACAATAAAAACATTTTATCTTGCTTTTCTCTCGTGATTTGGAACGACTTTTAAAACGATGACTAGGAGGTTCTCCCCGGTCAATCCTTCCTATTACAAAAAGATTCTCACCATGAGATTTGTTCTCTTTTTGCAAATCCAAATATTTTGATTTTAAAACATTTTTGACATCAAAAAGGGAAAGATCATCTCTGCCATATTTGATAGCAGATTTGACATCATTAAAAGAATCAAGTAAGGCACTTAGTAAAATGACTGCAACATTTTCATCAGAGATTTTCTCTCCGACGTTTTGAAATTCCAAAATGATTTTATTTAAATTATCTATATTTTCAGAAAGTGATTTTGTCCCACTCATTTTGTAATAAAAAAGCTGTTCTTTTAAGTAGATTTTATTTGAAAGAGATTTTCCCAAATACAATTTTTCCAGTTTTGTCCAAATTTCAAAAGCATTGTCTTTTTCGTCAATTTCCCGTAAAACATTATCAGTCACATGCAAGGTGAGACAGCTATGAGCATCACCTAGTTTTTCTTTAAGAATTTCGCGCTTCCAAAATTCCGGATACTCTTCAGGGCTGCAAATAGCGGGAGCAATTTTATTTTGTACCAAAACTGCTTTCATTTTCCTCCGCCATATTACAAAATCAGATTTGCCATCAAACCTATCAGTTTCAATTTTTGGAATTGACATGTTTTAAGGGCAAATAGGTGTAATTTGGTGGTTTCAAAAAGATGAAAGATTTGAAAAGTTTTGAATAAAAATTGTTCGGATTTTCCTTAAAACAGAGGAAAGATTTTCCAAAGAAAAACGGCATTGTTTGTTTTAATTTCGTTTGATTAGGTTTGGTTTTGATTACAAAACAGTGTAACACAATAGCACAGAAATTCCTAATCAAAAGACAGAAACAAACAGAATAGTAAAAACAGAAACAGACGGATTCAGTAGTTAAAGAAAAAAAAAACAGAAGTAAAAAAAAAATTTTGAAAACAGAAATAAACCTGCTAAGACACAGATACTTGATATCTCTTGGACTCAAGCCAGGCTTGGGTTTTGGTTGTGAAAAAAAAAAAACTA
Organism: Catharanthus roseus; assembly: GCA_028651295.1. Taxonomy (NCBI): domain Eukaryota; kingdom Viridiplantae; phylum Streptophyta; class Magnoliopsida; order Gentianales; family Apocynaceae; genus Catharanthus; species Catharanthus roseus. The sequence goes on along the minus strand of JAPQWS010000107.1, from coordinate 1,799,432 downwards.
GAATAATAAACCAAAGGGAAAAAGAACAGAAACAGAAATGTAATAGTAATAGCAACAGAATCGGCAGCAAGCCATCACAACCAACAACCAACAGAAATAGAACTGGCGGCAAGCCAAAACAGAAACAAGAAACAGTAATCGGCTACAAGCCGAAACACATAAACTAGATAAAGCCGGCAGCAAACCGATAAACAGTAAACAGAAACTCGGCGACAAGCCGAATAAACTGAGAATAATAAAAATAAAAATAAAAATAAAAATAAAACTGTAAACAGAGAGGGTAGTAGGAACTTCACTGGCGGGATTCTGAGAAACTTCTCATATCCGAAAGTTGCTGTCGGACGTCGAAGAAAATAAGCCGGAACCTCGGCTCTTATACCACTTGTTGGAGAAAAACAACTCCTAATTACTATTACAATGCACTATTACTATTACAAATTATCAAAGAAGAAAGATTACAGCGGAAGAAATAGAAAGATTCAATCTTTCTATGAACAGAAAAACCAACAAAAGAAAAAATAAGGCAATCTGCAAAAGTGACACCCGATCAGTATAAAAATAATCCCAAATAAACAATGAACGGTTTTGCTTACCACCGCCGCCGTGAAGCGGCCAACAGAAAATCAAAGAGATGACTGAGGAGCTGAAACCGTGAGGTTACCAAACCAGAACACAGACGCCGAGCAGCGGCACTGCCGCGTCGAGGCGTCGACAGTAAAGAAAATGATAATCGGGGTTATAACCCTCAGAAACGGGCCTCAACCGGGAAGAAATCACCAGTAATCTACTACATGTATCTCTCTCTCTCTCTCTCTCTCTCTCTCTCTCTCTCTCTCTCTCTCTCTCTCTCTCTTTTCTTTCCTCACAGCTAACTCTCTAACCTCACCAGCAGAAAAAAAAATTGACAAAGAAGGCTGGTGAGCAACATAGAACACCAGAACCGAGAGAGAACAGCTGCGGCAGAGCCGAAAGATCAGGAGGAGAAACCAAGAGTCTCGAAGACTCCAAAAGACAGAGAGAATAGAGAGACGGTTTAGAGGAGGAGAGCCAGAGACTGCTCGAGAAACAAAACAGTAGCAGCAATTAAAAGAGAAGCCGGGCGGACGTATTGCGGGTCACCAACAAACGGCCCGGGTGGCCAACCCGAACTGTTCGAGCATCCCTAAGACTCGGTCAAAGGAGGCAGCTAAGAAGCCTATTCCACTTGGGTTGAGGCCCAAAACATCATGGAGTCAAAGAAGGTGAAAAATTGGGCTGGAAAAAGAAATAAAAATATTGAGAAGAATGGGCTTTTTAAAGCCTACAGAAAAGAAAGTGATTTTCATTTATGATATTTGTAGTGGTTACAAGAGCTCTTGAAAATTTACTAATTTGTAGGAGAATCCTTCGATTTTTCTCTTTAGCAAAATGTTGACTTGGGCTTAGAAGTTTGTTCTCAAATTAAACAAACTTTAAGGATGAACGATGGATCACAAAGTTGATGGAGCTTTTTCAATCTTCTGGAGGAAGAAGACAAAAAATAATTGCGGAAAATGCTTGAACTTTGAAGAAAATGTTTTTTGAAGAAGAGCTTTTGGAGAGAGATTTTTACTTGCATAAAGCTTAAATATTTTTTAAATAATATGATCTCAACCTTGGAGAAAGCCCTTATTTATAGGAGGAAATGAAGCTCCGAGTTACTTGGTCACCAAGTAATCCATCATCGGAGTTGGATTGGCATAGTTGTTTGTTTCATGAGGCTTAATGAATTTAACTCATCATCTAATAGATTTAATATAAAATAACTTTGAGCTCAATTTAACTGGTGACCGATTGCATAGATTTTATGTTTATTGGATTTTATTTAAAATGAGTTTGAATTTTATTTAAATAATTCAAACACTATCCAATTTAATAATCAAAGTCACATATCCCAATAGACTCCTTTTATTAATTTAAATAATTAAAATTAAAAATATTTATTTTATTTAATCTTTAATTAAATAAATAAATTAAAACTTTTACTGTCAACATAAACTTCCCCATTTTTTCTCGTATGGAGCAATTAATTAAGTGTATAGTACCAACAAAAACTATTCTCTTGAATCTTAATCTTGCCCTATGTTTTCAAACGAGGGGATGAACACGCTATTCCATTTATTTCCTCTTAATTTCTTTCAGAAGGTCCTAATATGGCTGCTAATAAGTACCTATCCTACCTATATAGTTTAAGACAACAATTAAGACCCGAAATTTATATATTCATTTCAAGTTGGTTTAGTTTATGCTCAATGGTGCCAAAAGCTTCACAAATTTGGACTTTGTAAGGAGGCTTATCCTTGTTTCTTTTTCAGATAATTTTTTTTATTGACATAGAAGAAGATAATGATGATGTATGAGAAGAACTTCTGATTTTATGTCAAAGACATATGATGTTTCCTTAAATGCTTTTCCATTTATTATTATTATTATTATTATTATTATTATTATTATTATTATTTTTTACTTTTGCCTTTACACTACGAATTTGTTTATAATTTCTAATGAGTAAACATGTTACCAACCAGATATTTAATGACTTTTCTGTGCATAAGTGGTATTTGGTATTGAAAAAGTGGTACCATATCCGAATATAAATTTATATATATAAGGAGCGAAATCAAACCTTCAAATTTGGAAGGTCGAAATTTAAGTACAAAATTTACATATAGTTTAATTTCGTAAAATAATATTAAGTATTATTTTTTTACTTATAATTCAAAATTTAATTAAACTTTTTAAGGGTTAAGTAGTGAAATACATTAATCTTAATATAAAATAAATATATTTATATGTATTATATAAAGTACATTAAATATTTTAGGAGAGCAAAAATGATAAAATATAATTAATCTTAACACAAAATAAATATAATTCTATGTAAAATATAAAGCACCAAAAAATTATAGGGGCCATGGCCCTCCACAGTCCCCCCTTGGCTCCACCCCTAATAAATATATATATATATATATAAGTCATGTACGCTTTTTAAGTCACACTATTAATAGGGTTTACATAAATATTAAACAATTAAACTAAATTATAGTTAAAGGAAAAATCAAATTTTATAAAAAACAGGCAACAACCCATCTAATACAGGAGTTCAACAAATATACAGTCAAATAAATTAATCATTAAGTTTTATATTATCATGTTTTAGTTATTAAGTTTTTTGGTAATTCATTATTTTAGAATTTCGATTAATTTGAATCATATCGAAAGGTACAAAGTCTCTAACTTATCTTTTTAATTCGAATTGAAAAGTTTTTATCACTTAACTAACTTACCTTTATTAATTGTCTTTATCTCCTTTAAATTTTTTTTTAAAATCTGCAAGCAAATCGAGGGGCACTATTGGATCTTTGACTTTGAAGGATTAGTCTCTTACATTAAGATAAGTTGTCCAAGTTGTGAGGGAGAGGACAATAATGAGGTATTTTTCTTTATTTAGCCCATTTTTAAAAAATGGGTACTAAATAGGCCCAGTTCTTTTTTTAAATCTTGAAGAGGTCATAACGCACAGTTATTTTGTGTTATCTATTATAGCTAATCACGGGCTTAATCCGCGTTAAATGCTAAAGTAGATGATAACGCACAAGATAACGCACAATGATTATGTTGATTAGGAAAAAATAATTTTTGTAGGTATTTGGAAAACTTTAAACATGAATAACTTTGTGATCGGATGTCCATTTCATGCGTATGACCACTCGTTTTGATGGTTCTCGTAAAGAGGAATGCAACGTCATCGTCGAAAAAGTGATCCAGATGCGTTTCAAGGCAAAAAAAAATTATTTTGTATAGTCGAAAACTTTGACGGGGCATAACTTTGTACTCGGACGTCCGATTGAGGCGATTCTTGTAGGCATTTCGGGTAATTTTTTAGACCTACGCGTTGGAAATGTTTTAACAGTTTCCCACCGATCGTTTCTAAAAAACCTTTTATTTTCGTTTTAATTTACGTTTTTTTAATTTCTAATACTTTCTCTCTTGTTAACTAAAAAAATTACGGCACCAATTTAAAAATTAAATAGAGGAGCAGTCTTCTTTTTTCTCTAATTAAAAATTCAAATGATTGAAGTTGTTAAATATTGGAATACATAAGTAAGTAAGTAAGTTATTATTAAATAAAATCCCATGCTCTTGTTGAATAAGATTCAATGATGATTTATTGGTAACTATTTTATGTTATTTCTCATGAGGTTAAGGGTTCAAATCCTATTATAAGAAAAAAAAGATTACAAGACTTTAAAAAAAAAAAAAGATGATGTGGCAGATAACCTAAACCGTTTTGCGTTATGGTCAAATCAGGGATAAAAAATTTTTTTTGACCACTTTAGTAGCCTATTAAAAAAACAGGGCTTGTTTAAGAAAACAGTTCAATAATGTCGATGAAGTTTTAAGCTATTAAAATATTGGAGACAGAAACATTTTCATTTATGTATTGGGAAACATAGGTTTTCCGAATGTGACTTTGGATAATGTTTTGGATGCAATGACGCAATGTAATAATGCATATGATGTAGAATTTTGCTTCAATGGCTTTATAATAATTCTTTAAAGCAAGCCCTTCTAATATTTTGTAGATTTTAAAAATCGGATTAGGGTTCCTCCTTTTAACACATATATAATCTCTAATATTATTGATATAATGTGTTAGCTAGTAATGTACAGTGGAAGTACACGCAAAATATAACGAAATTGTTCATCTCTTTCTATAAAAAAGTAGAAAGAATTAATCTTCATCAAGATTATAATATTCACTAAATCTATGATTCCAGACCTGAACTTTACTTTGATATATACCACTTAATGAAATGAGTAGCAAAAGCATTCATGTAAAATATATAGAAAAAATACAATAAAATGACACAATAATTTAATAAAATTTCGTTCATCAATAAGAATTTACATCCACAATTACTTATTCCGCACGAAAATATGATATTTTGTGTCTTTGGCACACTAAACATGTGTTATAACAATACTGCTTCAACACATAGTTCTTCCCTTTTACATTATTTTGAACAAATCAAAGAACTAGCACATAAAACACGAACCCAAAAAAAAAAAAAAAAAATTCTGAAGTGTACAAATTCCACCTCTAACATCGTCTCTATGTGCAGCTCTCCAATAGGGAAAATATGCACTTGGACTCTAAAACTTTAGATAGTTTTAAATGTACAAAGTCAAAGTGAATACTCAATCTAAACACAAAACATAGACATATAAAGGCCAGTTTCCCATTTCAATATTATTGTTATATGCATATTCCCATTTCCATATTAAGGGGAAAGAAGAAAAAAGGGGAAAAAAAAATGGAGAATTTCCTTTCCCACTTAATTGCTCTGAAAGAATTGCTTTTGTTATGCAGTTACGCCTTCAACTTATTTGAATTACATCATCAATTAAATAGACGATCAGATTTCTACTAACAAAAAAAAAAGGAGATTGAAATATTAATAAGATTTCTAAATAGTAGTTGAAGTACAAAAAAAGAAGGTAGCCCCAAGGATTTGACACGTATGAGAGCCCCTAGTTTACATATGAGCTTGACATTTTGCAAGTCATCTATTGCTAAAACTTAAAATCTGTCAAAGGACTGATTCTTCATCTCACCAAGTGGCACAAGAACAACTAATTGTTTCCAAACTCTCACTTTGCCAAACCATACAAATCTCTTCTCACCTAAACACAAAGAAAAAAGCCTCCTTATATCTTTATCAAATTTAAAACCTTCACGAGTCATTTCGTGGCTTTTTGGGAATCTACATGCCCTTCATGGATGGATCCTACAACCTAATTCAAAATCGAAAACATGAATTTTCATCTTCTCAACAATCTATATATATATATATATATATTCTTGAAAATCAAGATCCACTTTATGGTAATATTAACTACCTCATAATGTCTTTTTTTATCAAGATTTAATTTTTAATGGAGAAATTAGGTTTTTATATCTAAACTTTTTGTTTATAACTTTTTGATTTTATTATCAAATGTTTTTATTTTACTTTTTTATAACTATTACAATTTATGATCTTAATTGCTAATAAAAGAATTTTATGATCCTCAAGTTTTTGACATTTTAACCTTATGTGTAGTGAAAATTGACTACTGTGCACCTAGGCCATTCTTATGTCAAACATTAAAACAAATTATTTTGTTGTCTATTTAGTATGTAGGCGAATCCTAGTATGTGACAAGTCATGAATTCAACTGTTGAATTGCATTATAAATAAATTGTAAATAAGTTAAATTGTTAGAACCTTTAAGTCAAAGGTTATGTATGGTAAAAAACCTTTATTGATTAAAATAAAAAAAATAAACAATTTTTAGTCATAAATAAATAATTTCTCTTTTTAATATTTTGAATTATAAATCACACGCTGTATTTCATAAAATTGGTCAATGAATAGTAACTCTAGAATACTATACATCACTTATTGCTATTGAAAGAAAAAAGAAGAAAAATTAGTGGATCACATAGGTTTTGGAAGCATCTAATAATTGCATGCCTAAACAACAATGCCTAGTTTTTCTCATGTAATTATCATAATTTGTATGAGTGTTCTTGTTTGCTTGTGATCCGTATCTGGAAGGACGAATCACTTTTTTTTTTGGGTCAAATTACTTAATGTAAGAAAATTGGCCAATGAAGTAATATGGTTTAAGCTTTCAATCCAAAGTCCTCCTGAATTTGATTAAAACCTCCAATATTAATTTCTACAAAACTCCTAGCCACGAAAAAGAGAAAAAAAAATTAATGGAAAAATATTTTAAGTGGTTTTCATAATCAATTGTCCTCTTAACCAATTCACGCAAAATTGCAATATGCAAAAACCTAAGATTGTTCTCATTCAAAAACAACCACAAATTCTCCAAGATTCTTTTTTCCACGTAGGTTTCACTCCATATATGCATGGCCCATTGCATTTTTTTTCTCTATTTCTATGGGACCTAAAAGTACAATTGAAAAGAAATTAAAATAATAAAATATTAACCTAAAATTTGTGTGCTTCAATCTAGACCAAGCTTGGGCCTATATAAAGGGCATTCAATTTGGTCATCTTGGCATCCAAGAAACTCCCAAGTACAGAATCTTCCTTGTTTATTAATTATTCTTTTGCATGGATAAACTAATTGTTCTTCTTGCCTTCTTTTGCTTTCATATTATTTTACTTCCATTTGGGGTGGCAAATGGCACTCCTAATTTCTCTTTGTGTAACCAAACACCTTATCCCGAATTATGTACTTCTCTTCTGACTAGTGCGACTAATTATGATCCTCAAATGACATTAGAACGTACCACTAATATATTAGATATTCGTGATTTTACCCTTAAATTTATTCTTTCTCAAGCTACACAAATTCATAAGTTCATTTCAACTATGGACCTAAGTTCATTCAATGAACTAGGCAAATCTGCATGGACAGATTGTATAGAACTTTACGAGGATACTATTGATAAACTTAACCGTTCTGTTAGTGGCTTCGATAATTACCCACCTACTCTAAATGATGTACAAACATGGTTGAGTGCTGCAACTGCTAATCAACAAACATGCCAAAATGGATTCATAGATTTCAACTTGGAGTCCATTCCATTTCTCCAAACTAATTTTTCTAAACACCTAAGCAACTCTCTAGCCATCAACAAGTTGTCTGCAGCAACACTTTCAAGTGCTAAGCAGATCAAAGGCCGGCGACTACTCGGCGATGGCTTTCCAGAATGGATTTCTGGTGCTGATCGAAAGTTACTTCAATCATCCGGTGCATCAACGAAAGCTGATATTGTGGTGGCACAAGATGGTTCTGGACATTATGGTACCATTTCTGAAGCCGTAAGTGCATCGGCTAAGAGAAGTGGAGGAAAGAGGTTTATTATATACGTGAAAAGAGGGGTTTACAAAGAAAATGTTGAGATAAAGAAGTCAATTAAGAATATAATGTTGATTGGAGATGGAATTGATGCAACAATTGTGACTGGTAGTAAAAATGTCCAAGATGGCTCCACAACTTTCCGTTCTGCCACTTTTGGTGAGCTTTTCTTGTACTTAATATCTTTCTTAATCACAAAATTACTCCCTCCTATTTTCATATTATGGATCCTCTGAATATATTTTTTCTATTTCAATAATATCTGTTACTTTTTTTAAATAAAATATATTTTACCTTATTAAATCAAGATGGTGTTAAATAATATTTTTTTTTATATATCTTTTTCTAGTTGGAATTAAGCAATTTTAATTAGAAATTTAATAACAATTAATGGGTAATTTAGTTTATTTTCTTTTGAATCTAGACAACCCAATTATATTTTTAATTCTAGTGCATTATTTTAAAGCGACAAATAATATTTAAGGGAGTAGTTAACATAAAAATATAATTATATTCTCTATATTTTCTACAACTAAAAGAATAATCAGCACATATCATTTTCAATTCCTTCGACACTTAAAACATTATATATAATAGTTTAAAATCCCACTTGAAAAATATTTATTTTCATAATTATCCAATTGTGATTAAAAAAAATGAATATGGACTATTATATATGGACAAAAACAAATTAATCACATATTAATTAATAACTCACTGTCATACTTCTATTTTCATGATCAGCTGTTTCTGGAGGTGGTTTCATGGCTAAGGGAATCACATTTGAAAACACAGCTGGACCACAAAAACATCAAGCCGTCGCGTTCCGTTCTGGCTCTGATTTGTCAGTTTTTTACGGTTGTAGTTTCAAAGGATATCAAGATACTTTATATGTTTATTCTCAACGTCAATTTTATCGTGATTGTAATATATATGGTACAGTAGACTTCATTTTTGGCGACGCAGCAGCAGTTTTTCAGAATTGTAATATTTACATAAGAAAACCAATGAGCAATCAGTGGAACACTGTCACAGCACAAGGACGGACTGATCCTAACGAAAACACTGGAATTGTAATTCACAACTCTCGTATCGCAGCTTCGGAAAATATGGGCTCAATCAAGAGTTATCTAGGACGGCCATGGAAAAAATATTCCAGAACAGTTGTAATGAGGAGTACTATAGATGGTGTGATTGATCCAGCAGGTTGGTTACCATGGAGTGGCAACTTTGCCCTAAGTACACTATATTATGGGGAGTATATGAACTCGGGACCCGGTGCAGCTACTGGTGGAAGAGTTAAATGGGGTGGATATCGGGTGATTACATCCGCGGCGGAAGCCGGAAAATTTTCGGTTGGGAACTTCATAGCCGGAGGATCATGGATTCCAGGGACAGGAGTGCCATTCACATCAGGCCTGTGACTTTGAAAGTCACATCTATTTTCTTTTATAATTAAGCATATTATATAAATATAACATATTTAGTTGGGGGACATGACATGATATTTGTTATTAGGAGGAGAATTATGACTAAAATTATTGTCATGTACATTAATGTTATATGATTTGTATTGAAATTTTTATAGTTGTGTATATAGATATGTAGGTTATTTTACAGTCCAAAGATTTCCTTGTAATAAAGCATGAAAAATGTAAAAGTTTTTATGATTAATTGTCAGACCAAAGTGTAATTTGATGATTATATATATATATATATATATGTGTAGAGAACAATTAATAATTCTAATTATCTTTCAATTGCTTTCCATGTGTAGAAATGTATATAAATTTTATTTTTTACTATTTACCTACATAATTTAGTTTTATTTCCCTAAATCTATTTCAACAGTACTCTTTAGGCCATAGTTTTCAGTGCAAAATGAATACATACGGGCGTGTTCTTTACTATTTCCACTTTTTAAGTAGCTGAAAAAAATACTTTGAAAAAATTATTTTAAAAAATTATCTTTAATATTTTTAATTTTAATGCATTAATAAGTAGAAGCATTCTTTTTAGAAAAAAAAATATCCCTAACGCTCATCTTGGATTGGTTTTCAAAATGAAAAATACTTCTATTTTTTACTTTGAGATCCACATTATCTTTGATAAATAATTTATATTTTACGAACCACCGGATAAAAATACAAACTCATTTCAAAATAAAAATCAATCCAATTTGAAATAACTTTTCAAAAATAACTTTTTAAAATTTATTATAAGTTTATTACAAATATAATATATAAACAATGAAGAACAATTCAAAAATAATTCATAATTTAAAATAAACTAAAAACCTTTTTTTAAGCAATGAAAAACAACAATCCCATGTATAGCATACGTGCATCAAATTTGTTGAAAATCCATGGTGACAAAGTAAATTATTTTTGAAAAGAAAAATATATTTATGGGTATAAAAATGAAAAGAAATTGCAGATATCTTTCAATTGAAAGGTAAGTACTGCTGGTATAGTCATTTTCCCTAAAATAGATTAGTGCTTTGTGGGGATAAATGTTGAATTGAATGGGACTTAAAACAGTGATTGTGCCATCATAAAAGTGCCTTTTAATATGTTAAAATAGGAAAACAGTAGCCATCCATGCATGACTGACTGGTTTTTCTCTCTAAACAACAACTAGCGAGTTGACTTTTGAAGTCTGCCATGAGAATATTTACATCGTCCAAATCTTTAAATCCTTGACCAATCAATAACTATGAACAAACGCGGTGATTTTCTAATTCTTTTTGTTTTTTTCCCTTCCTTTCCAAGCAAACTAACGTGACGGGACCCTTAATTCTTAGATGGAAAAGGCCGGGAGGGGATTGTATGTTATTTTGATAATATATGTTCTTTAAGAAATTTATTTCAATACTTGGGTGTACTTGAATTATATTTAACTTTGAACAAAAGTGAATTGTTTTTTAGGTAAAAGTTAATAGAGGATGTGGAGTCCAACACAAAAAAATATATATACTTTTTTTTTATTTGTCACATTTCAGATATTAAACAGTTTAAGAAAATTCGGAAGTTTAGATATATAATTTTTCTTGTATATCTTAAAATACCCTCAAATAATCTCTCTTCTCATTATTATTTCACAAGTTTCAATATTAAAAGACTTATAAAAAATACTATTACTTTTGGTCGAAAATATAAGTCTTTTTGAACTTATGCACACAGATTAATAATCTTAAAATCAAGATGTTTTTTAATCTCAAATACCCAAATTACTCTTTTTTTCTTTTTCCTCACCTCCTCTCAAGAGTTAAAGTCTATCCAGTTCCAACGAAAAATAAATGGGGTATTTGAAAAAAAACATTAAATGTTCATAGAAAAATATAAAAGAACTCTTCTCAATATCTCTAAAAGGACTTATCCAAAAGAATTATAAGGGCATTGAAAACAATACAATTTTTTAAACAAAATACTATCATCTAATCATAAATGTAAGGGACTTTGGACTTATGCACAGAATTAAGAGCATTGAAATCAATGTAAGTTTTGAAACAAAATACTATCTACACCCTTAATAAATAAAAAGCAAGATAGATAAAAGGGGTGGAATAAATGATAAAGATAAGAGTAAAGATAGAAAAAAATGCAATAAATACTCATTGAAAAGTGTAAAAAGACTTATATTCTTGATCATCCTCAAACACACTAGAGTGCGCTTATCATTAATAAATAAGGGGAGAGAAAGATAAGAATAGTAGGATAAATGATAAAGAGATAAGAAAGATTAAAAAAAAGTAATAAATGCTCATTCAAATGTATAAAAGGACTTATATTCTTGACAATCCTCAAACGCTCTAAAAAGACTTATATTTCCAACCGGAGGTTGTACAATATTTTTACATTATTGATTAGTTGAAACAGTATCAATTGAATAAACAGGTATTATGTGATTGAGACCTAGACGACTTAACTTGTGTAAAACGTTACCGGCCGCTTCAATCGGTATCGTAAATTTTTTTTTAAAAAGATATAATTTTTTAATCTCAAAATTGATGTTCTCAATCATTTATGTCTATATTTTTATCTTTATTATCTCAAAAATATTTCAAATGATTAATTTGTGCAACATTTTTTAAAGATATAGTAATTAGAGAAAATTGCAAGTTGAATTAAAGTTAGAGAGAAAATAAGAGTCAGAGATCTGCACCAATAATTCAGAGGTTGTAAATAGTAACGAATTTTTTTGCCCTATTATTTATTGTTTTTTTTTTTAAGCTGTTGGAGAAAAGTATTTTTAAAAAGTCATTTTAAAAATATAATTCTTAAGATTTATTATTTCAATAACATCAATGAGTAGAAGCAGTTTAAAAAAGCATCCTTAAAGTCTCAAAAATAACTTTTTTTCAATTTATTTTAAACTAAAAAGTATATATAATAAATAATTGAAATAACTCAAAAATAACATATAACTTAAAATAAATTAAAATTTACTTATTTTACCAAAATATACCTTTATATAGATATTAAAGATTTCTTAGCAGGTGAGGTTTGCTAATCCCAAGCACTGGCAGGTAGCGTACAACCCTATTCTGTAGTGCTTATGCATTCTTTTTAAATTATGGAAAGAAAAGTATTTTTTAAATTATTTTTAGAGAAATTAATATAATATTTTTAATTTTTCACAGTAATAGAATAAGCATAGGTAATTTAAAAAATAATTTAAAATAATTTTTTAAAAATAATCTTTTAAATGTTTTTCAAGTTAAAACAAATTTAATAAGTTATTAAAAAAAACTGAAAACAATTTATGTTTTAAAATAAATTAAAAATAATTTATTATTAGTAATGGAGAATACGATACTAAACTAGTTTTATATCAAAAGTAGTATGTAACTCATAGTTTGAACTATTGTATAAGGAAAGAAATAAGAATAGCTATATATCACGAATATGATTTATTTAAGTTATTTAAATATATTCAGTTGATTTAAGTTTCAAAATTTCCTAAAAAGAATTTCAAAATAATTTTTCGAAAAGAATGAGAAAAATTTTAGAACTTGGCATTTCATTGTCTAGTTCCACTAAGAACACAAGTAGTATTTTATTTGTTCCATCTTGTCTTCCACTGCGCACTAAGTAGGGACAGAATTTAAAGGTTGAGGCTGAGGGATAGAGGCGATCGTTACTCAATTATCTTAAAAAAAAAAATTATAAGTATCTATTTTTTAAAATTTGTAAAGAAAAACTTAAAAATATTCAATAATTTGGAAAATCTTATATATATATATATATATATTACCCTTTTCTTAAAATTAAAAGAGTGATTTTGTTTAGCCACCAAGAATATGATTTGATATAGGTAGTAACAATTTTTTTATATAAAACTTTAAAAAATATATGTGGAGGAAAAAATATTGAGAAATTGATGTTGATTTCATTATCCTTTTGATTAGCTTAAAGGGACCGGCACTTATTACAATTATATATCCTTATGGAATTCATATAGTAGCTTAGAAGAAAGAATTAGAAGTAGAAAATGAGAGACCAAATTAAATTGGCCATTGTCACAGAAAGACTTATTACACAAAATGAGTCTAACAATGATTATGCTGTAAGTAATTAGTCTATTCCACTCTATAATGTGGATAACTTAGTTTCAATATTAATGAGCCGATGTAGACAAATGTTTCTTTTTGTGGTTATTATTAAGTCTTAAATTACAATTGATGAATTAGTATTTTCTTTTTTTTTTTTGTGATTGCACTTTTCTATATACCTATATGATCGTACTTTTCAATTTTAGTTTCAATAAATATATCATAATCAAGTCAAATTCATGTGTTGTTAGTAATCCTATTTACATAATCAGGATTACTAATCCTATTTACATAAGGATCCTTAACATGTGTACGTAATATAATAAAGTTTCAAACATTCTAAATTATAATAAGACATCTATAAAAAATCTATTTAATTAAGAGTGAATTTTTTTTTCGTGGTGGAATGTCTTTTGTCTTTTTTCCTCTAAAAGAAGTTCTTGACATGATTGATATATATGTTACTCTTATGTTCAAATTCAACTAAACAAATTACGTTAGGAATATTCTTTGTTAAAGAAATTAGAATAGTTTTTTGCGGATATTCTGCATTGAAAGATACAAAAAAGCAATGCATAAAACTTATCTAAATAAAAGAAGGAGAAAAAATTATCATAGGTAAAAAGCAAAAGTGGAAAAGACGATTGCATATTTGTCTTCAGCAATAGTATTAATGTATCTTATTTATATAGGATTTTGAGGTGTGATATTTCACATGGGAAATGAGGATATATACTTCAACTATTTACGGCTTTTGTAAAGCAGCCACAATCTAATTTGTTATTAATTTTTTATGTATTTAAATTATTTTTATCTATTGTTTTTATAACTTATCATCACTTATAAGAATGGTTTCTGTCACATTAATGCTTTATGACCTTTTTAATTGGTACATTTGTTCTAATGCATCACTTCTTCCAGAATTAAACTGAAATATATTAAAGGTAAGAAATAGATTTCATACTTTTCAGACAAAAAAGGTATTTCTTATCCGGCATTTCTAACTGGCTCGTTGGAGGGAGTAACAAGTTTAAATAAATTTACACTTGAAAAAAGGATTATACCAACATTACACGTATTTTATTTCGTATGAAGATCATTGTTCCAAGTGGTGATAGATTATAAAAAATAAAATTTAGATATAAAAAAAAATTAAAAATAAAGATTATAACTACTTTTTAATAAGAAGTGTAATAGTTAAAGATTACTTTATCTCCATTTTTGTTAATTCTTATTACCATGTGTAATTTTTTTTTTTTTTATAAATGTTGTTATTGGGTAATCTTGATTCTTCTCTTTTACTTTTTCAATATACTAAAACTGAAGTTTGGAAATTATTTTAGTTTTAATGGCCTAGTGATTGTAGTATCAATAGATAATCCTTTATACATTTGCTCAAAAAAGAAAAGAAAAGAAAAGATAATCCTTTATATACATAAAAAGAAAATTTGAATAATTATACTATGAAATGAGATGAGAATAACAACCAAGAAACCTTTCTAACACACAATTGTTTAGAGAGTACCATTTCTCTTTGATTAGATTCGTAAGGACAAGTTAGTTGAAATGTAATTATCTAAAATAAACCGACAAGAAATATCAAAACATTTTCTGTATTGTGGAAAATCTTGTCACATTGTCACTTTCAACATATAAAAAGTGAAATTCTTCTTCACAAATTACAAATGCTCAAACTAATAAACTTGCTTTTGATTAACAAACAAAAGTTGTGAAGGGTCATTAACAAGCATTTCTTACACCAATTTCCAATTCAAGGCATCAAGTTAAGTGGGGAAGAATTAGGGTATTAATTAATTAGTCGTAGAATTATTCACTAATTTGTGGACTTGGATTTGAGATTGCTAATAAACAAATTATAACGTGACAACTTAGAAAATGTATTAAATTCAAAGTCCAAAGGTTCAGTTTGGGATATATGCCTATTATAATTAGGTTTATGACAAGTGATATTTCTTGACTTGGGGATGCACAAATGAGTTACCTTCCAAAATTTTCTTTCTATAATTCCTTTGCTAGGTGGGATGAATCTATTCTATGAAGCTCCAATTCATGCTTTTGTTGCTTAGCATTTGACTTAGATTTTGAGTTAGTTTCCTCTATTTTGAGGTTTCTTGCACTTTTGTTATGTTCAGCCCACTTCTTGAAAACAAATTCCTTTTTCCTATAACTTTTTTCTATGTCTTTCTTTCATTTTGAACTAACTATGTAATTAATTTTTTAATTCTTTTAATAAATCAGAAATTATGTGATTCCAACTCGGGGATATAATTTGTTAGTTTGTAATATAAAATGTGTAAAAAGGTGTATAGCATGTGAGGTTAGTTTCGTGTAGCTTTCCAGAATAAAAGATTGATAGTTAAACTATAATATAGTTGCTAAAAAACTGTAACAAGGTAAGCTTCTCTCAAGTCTATTTAGCAAACAAAAAAAAAAAAGAAAAGAAAAGAAAAGAAAAAATGGCACCTCTCTAGTTAGAAAGAATTTGAATACTTGGTGGAGAATTTATGAATATCTATTTCTATTAAGTTGTTTTATATCTCTTTCACTTGCACAATATCTTTAACTACTTCTTCTTTTGAAACAAAAAAAAAATTTTCAAAAGCAAAAAGAGTTTCGAAATCCTTCAATAGAGAAGAAAAAAAATAGTGAAAATTAACTTAGTTATATTTATAATTGTAAATTATTTTTATTTTTCTCTTTATAGCTACAAGCTTTGATATTATTTTTTTATAATCATGAACTATTTTTTTTTCTCTTTGTAGCATAAGCTTTGATTTTACCTTTCTCTAACCATGAACAATTTTTATTTCTCTCTTTATAGCCATAGACTATTTTGACCTTTCAAATATAGTCGTGGAATATTTTTAATAAATTGCTATATTTGAGAGGTCAAAATAGTTCATGGCTATTTTTAGGAAAAATAAATACTTCATGAGTAGAGAAAGATAAAATCAAAGTTTGTGGCTATAAAGAGGAAAGTAAAAATAGTTCTGGATTAAAAAAAGATAAAATAAAAGTTTGTGAAAATAAATAGAAAAGCAAAAATAGCTTACGGCTATAAACAACTAATTTCTCAAAAACAAATATTACCAAAAAAAAAAAGAGAAGAACAAAAAGATTTATGCACTAAAAGGTGTCTCAGACCCATGATTGGTCAGGATTGTTTAATATAGCTTCTAATCATCTAATGACCTCTACTAATACACTTCTCTGACATACTCCTTATGTGGTAGTTTGATTAACAAATTATACAAGATAAAAGATAAACTCTAAAGTCTAATAGAGATAGATTCTAAGAGAAAATTACTATTATTAAAAGAAGTGTATCAGAGAGTGTATTAATTAAGAGATGCATTAGAGAATCCTTAGGCCTTATTTGATAATTATCTTTCCTCTTCAAATGAATTAGTTAAGAACTTATTAAATTAAGTACGTTTGATAATAAATCATTTTTAAGTGCTTAATATATTAAGTGTGTTTGATAATATTTTTTGCAAACTTAATTATTTAAGATGTGCTTAATAATAGTTATAAATTTTAAATGAAAAATTTTTAGCTTAGTTTTGAACTCTAAAATTTGAAAATATATTATTTGTAAAATAATAATACTTATATATATAAATTCTACTAATTAATTAATTCAACATTCGATTTCATATTTCATTTTTCATATTCAGTATTCAAAGTTAAAATTTTAAATTTAGAATTTAAACAATTTAGACTTAAGATATCAGTTTTACTTTTATCAAACGACGCCTTAGTGCTCCACGATACATTTCCTTAAAATATTGTTGACTTTAAAATAAAATTTTCAAAAGGAAAAAAACATTTTCTAATCCATCTTAATATACTTTTCATCACATTTCCTTTTCTAATAACTTCTCTATTAAAATTATATTTTAAAGTTTAGGACTTAAATTTTATTTACATAATTTATTAATAAAATTTTTATAAAAAAGTGTAGGAAAAAAAGTATATTAGAAACTAGATTATATAGAAAGAAAAGAGGTGTCTATGAAATCATGTAGACTTCTCTTTTTCTTTTTTATTATTATTATTATTATTATTATTATTATTATTATTATTATTATTATTATTATTATTATTATTATTATTTATTAGTCTCATTGTATTTATCAATCGATCTTTTTGGGAGTAACTTTGTACTATAAACTTGTTCACGTGTATTTCATAAGATGGCAAGAGAACATTAATAAGGGTTTGAATTCGTGGAGCTACTTCACGTGCGTTTTGAACGGAGATCGACTGCTTGGAGCAATGGAAAAACTTATGATCAATTTTTTTGTTTTTTTATTTGAATTTCCTCCAAAAGAAAAAAGATATTATATGATGAATGGATGCATGAAGGAGGAAAAAATTGACCCTAATCTATCCTATTATCTCTCAACTAATATCAGAACCGTCCTAGTTAATTAGGCTCTCTACCTTTTATGCTGCACTTTTGAGATTATCTTTTTATCACACTTCTCTTTTTTAAGAACATTTAACATAAAAAAGATATCCCATGTTCATTTGCATATAAATTAAAATATATAGTTAAATTAATCAATTTTGCTTCAAGTTTCTTTCTATGCTCTTCATTAATATTAAATAATTTTAATTTTTTATTTTGAAATTTTACTGACATATGCATAAAACTATTATAACATTGTACTTTTGTTAATGTTTCTTAAAATGTTAAGAATGTTTAATAACTAAAACGTACAATAATGTGAAATGTAAATAAAATTAAGAAATTTATTACCATTCATAAAACGAAAAAGAACTATATTTAGGACAAAAAGAAAAAAAAGTGAGACCATTTCTATAGGACAGAATGAATATTACTTAACAAGATTTTTTCCTATAAGTATGATTTTGCTTTTTCAAAACCAAAACCAATATTCCACGATTTGAATTTATTCTCTAATATATTTATGCTTGGTAATTTTGATGTGGGATTAATTCTAACTTTTTTCTCATCACTAATAAAGTTTCATTTTTCTTGACCAAAAAAAAAATAAAGTTTTCATTTTCAGCAATGTCTTTTGCCATCTACCCCCGAGAATCTAGCCACAAATAAAGCATAAGCAAAATACATGAATAATTTAATAAGGAAATAAATAACTTCCTTAATTAAGTTCTTTATAAAAATAATTTTGAAATTATTTTTTTTTACTTCACCATATCATAAGGAGGATTGATTATATTGATTTTTCTTTTAAAGAAAGCTCAATTAAATGAACTTATATAAGCTGGTCAGATTCCACTGTGTTAGATGCCCAAATAACTTAATTAATTAATCAAAATTTTATTTAGAATCTTCAAAGTTGTAATTAACTATTAGCGACTAATCAGTAACTAAGCTTCATCGTACTAATGTAGCTACTGAGATTAAACTGACCATTTTCCCTCATTTGAAAACTAATGGAACAAAAAGAAAAGATAAGACTGATAAGGGCCCAAAAGATTTAAGATTGATATTAACCGATGAATGAATAGAGAAGTGACTCTTAAGCCTTAACTAGAATCTCTTTCTTTTTCTTTTTTTTCAAGGGTGGGGTTGGGAGAGGGTTTAAAGTCCTACTCAAACACGAAATTTTAAATATATATGTATATATATATATATATATGTATATTCTTTTCTTTTACAAAAATATATATCCGGGATTTTTTATTGATATATATAAAAGTGGATGGTTTGTAAAAAAGAAAGCAGGATCCAAATTAAAAAAAAAAAATTTACATTTTAAATCCAATTCAAAACTAATTAAACTCTAATCCAAAGGATGATAACGTTTCAATTCATTGATGAGCAGAGAGCAGCATGATGAAGACCTAATGCATATTTAGTGAACAAGAAAGCCGGGATGTTCCCCGCTAGCCTAGCATGCTAGGCATTTTCTTTTCCTCGAAAAAGCAATTAATTACTTCCTTCAATCGGAAATATAAATCTATTAATTAAAATTAGACGGTCAAAATTATAAATTTTTTTTATACATTTCAATGTGTATTTATTGTCTATTTTTTAATTCTATCATATTTAATTCATTTATTATCTTCCTTCTTCTCTTTCTCTCCTCATTTATTGAGGGTAAAATAAAAATCTTATTTTAAAAATTACATTGTTTTTCTATTCTTAATTTGTGTACAAAGTCCAAAAAAACTTATATTCTTAATCGCAAGTAGATTATTTTCCCTTACTAATTATTGACCCATTAATTTTGATATATATTAAAAGAAAATTTCAACTTCTTCTTTTCTATACTTTTCTATTTCTTGTCAAAGGAATTTAAAATAAAAGTAAAGTATTTATAAAATATGACTGCAGTATGTAAATATATGTGAGATAAAATTAAAATTTTGATTTATAACAATTACTATATATATTTTACTTTTAAGCCGAAAATTTGAACAGAAAAAAGGTCTAGTCTGACACTATAGAAAAATAGTTAAATAGCGACGGCAATATCTGTCGCAAATCCGAACTTTGCGACGGACGTGAGACAGGAAAAGTAAGTCACAATTTCGCAAGCCAAATTTTGTGACAGACATTCGATCGTGTCGCCAGATAGCGACAAAATAGCAATGACTGTCGCACCAAAAATTGTACACGACCAGTTTTAGAACGTGAAGAATTTGTGAGGGAATGTCGTCACATGTCTGTCACAATAGTTGCGACATCCATTCCGTCTCAATTCAGTCGCAACACTTGTGACAGGTTATTCGTCTCAATTCCGTTGCATATTTTCATTTTTTTTAAATAAACTGTTTATTTCTATACTAAACCATCCTGAAAATAAAAAAATATATATACCAACAAACTGCACAACAAACGAATGGATCATAATGAACTATCAAACATTAAAAGGAAAGAATATACATAAAAAGTCTCAAATGACTCGTTATTTAAAATACTATAATAAACAAACAAAATATATGTATCAAGTTCAAAATATATAAAGTAAGTAATGAAAAGCATATATAAGCCTAATTAGAATGAGGGATCTCCTCATCCCCGGCACCCTCATCTTGCCATCGTGACCGTCGAATTCTTATGTACGAGGGTGTAGGCTTTACAAGCCCATATTCTCCCAATATTTTTCTGCATTTTTCAGCCCAATTTTTCCTCCCCTTTTTTCTCCCCATGATGTATTGGGCCTCAGCCCCATTTGGAATAGGCTTCTCTTTATTTCCTTGACTGGGTCAAAGGATGCCCGGCAATTCGGGTTGGCCACTCGGGCCGTCCGTTAGCGACCCGAGACTGAACCGCGCCTTTCTCTCTTTTTATTGCTGCTGCTACTTCGGTTTCCGTGCAGTCTCTTACTCTCCTCCTCTGAACTGTCTCTCCATTCTCTGTCTTTTAGAGTCTTCGAGACTCTTTGATTTCCTCCTGATTTTTGCGGCTCCGCCGCTGCGTTTCCTCTCTCTGTTTCGGTGTTCTATTCTGTTCTGTTGTTCACTGATCTTCTTTGTCGCCTTTAATTGTCTGTTGGTGAGGTTAGAGAGTGAGCCGTGAGAAAAGAAAAGAGAGATAGAGGAAGAAGGTTGCCGGTGATTCCATCACGGCTGAGGCCCTTTTTTGAGGGTTTAACTCCCGATCACCCCTTTGCTTACCTTTGGCGCCTCGACACAGCATTGCCGCTGCTCGGCGTCCGTTTACAGTTTTGGTGACCGTTCGGTTTTACCTCCTCGATCATATCTTTGATTTTCTGCCGACTGTTTCACGGCGGCGGTGGTAAGCGAAACTATTCTTTTGTTCATTTGATTTTATTTGGTATTAACTGGGTGTTAATTTTGCAGATTGCCTTATTCTTTGTTTCTGTTCTTAAAAGATTGAATCTTTTCTTTCTGTTCTTATTCTTCCGCTATTTTCTTATTAATTTGTAATAGTAATTAGGAGTTTTATTCTCCAACAAGTGGTATCAGAGCCAGGTTTCGGCTCATCGGCTCCGGCTTCCGACAGCAACCTTTCGGATCTGAGAAATCTCAGATCCGGCCAGTGAAGTTACTCCTACTCTCTCGGTTTTACAGTTTTTATTATTATTATTGTTCTATGTTTATTCGGCTTGATGCCGGGTTTTTGTTTACTAACTCTTTTGATCGGCTTGCCGCCGGTTTCTTTTTTTTTTTTGTGTGTTTCGGCTTGTAGCCTGTTTCTGTTTCTTGCTTCTGAGTTTCTTCTTTCGGCTTGCCACTGGTTCTATATTTTCTGGTTGTTGGTTGTGACGGTTTGCTGCCGATTCTTGCTATTACTGTGATTACTATTATTTATGTTTCTGTTTTTCCCTTTGGTTTGTGATTCCAGTTTTTTTTTTCTTCAAAACAAAAACCCAAGCATGGCTTGAATCCATGAGATTTCAAGTATCTGTGACTTGGCGATTTTCTTTCTGATTTCAAAAGTTTTTATATATATATATATATATATATTTGCTTGTTTCTGTCTTTTTCTTTGCTGATTGCTGAATTTGTCTGTTTCAGCCTCCTTGTTCGTTATACAGTTTGTTTCCTGTTTTCTGATTAGGTATTCCTTTGTGTTATTCTGTTACAATATTTTGTATAATCAAAACCAAACCTAATCAAACAAACTAAAACAAACACCGCCATTTTTCTTTGGAAGTTTTTCCTCTATTTTTAAGGAAAATCCGGACAATTTTATTCAAAACTTTTTTCAAAATCTTTCATCTTTCTGAAACCACTGAATTACACCTATTTGCCTTTAAAACATGTCAGTTCCAAAAATTAAAACTGATAGGCTTGATGGCAAATATGATTTTGTAATGTGACGGAGGAAAACGAAAGCAGTTTTGGTACAAAATAAAATTGCTCCCACTATTTGCAGCCCTGAAGAGTATCCGGAATCTTGCAAAAGCAAAATTCTTAAAGAAAAACTAGGTGATGCTCATAGCTGTCTCACCTTGCATTTGACTGATAACATTTTACGAAAAATTGATGAAAAAGACAATGCTTTTGAAATCTGGACAAAATTGGAAAAACTATATTTGGGAAAATCTCTTTCTAATAAAATCCATTTAAAAGAACAGCTTTTTGGTTTCAAAATGAGTGGGACAAAATCACTTTCTGAAAATATAGATGATTTGAATAAAATCATTTTGGAACTTCAAAACGTCGGAGAGAAAATTTCTGATGAAAATATTGCAATTATTTTACTAAATGCCTTACCTGACTCTTTTAACGATGTCAAATCTGCTACTAAATATGGCAGAGATGACTTGTCTCTTTCTGATGTCAAAAATTCTTTAAAATCAAAAGATTTGGATTTGTAAAAAGAGAATAAATCTCATGGTGAAAATCTTTTTGTAAGAAGAAGGATTGACCGGAGAAAACCTTCTTTAAAAGCCGTTCCAAATCACGAGAGAAAAGCAAAGTAAAATATTTTTATTGTGGGAAAGAAGGGCATATGAAAAATAAGTATTTTAAATGGATCAAAGATGAGAAAGAACGTAAACATGGTAAAGGAGGAAATAAAGTCGATAAAACTCACGTTTTTGAATCAGATGATAACTCTATGTTCTCTAAGGTTTTGTGTGTTTCTCTTTCTCCTTCATGTACTGATGTTGTTAATCATTGGGTGCGTGATTTTCGTTGCTCATTTCACATGACACCTAATAAATACTGGTTTTCTAAATTCAAATATTTAAACCAAGGAAAAATTTTTATGGGTAATAATTAGGTTTGTGATATAAAAGGCATTGGCAATATTTTCATAAAAATGCATGATGGCGTGACTAGAAAACTCACTGAGGTGAGATACGTGCCTGACCTACGTCGGAATCTTATCTCCCTTAGTTACTTAGACTCTCTGGGTCTCTCTTTTAAATCCAAAAACGGAATTTTACGTGTTTGCAAAGGAAACCTAGTCATGCTAAAAGGTTTTAAAAAGGAAAATTTATACATCTTGCTTGTTAAAACAGTTTGCAACTCAACTGCTTCTGA
Source organism: Catharanthus roseus (assembly GCA_028651295.1). NCBI lineage: Eukaryota > Viridiplantae > Streptophyta > Magnoliopsida > Gentianales > Apocynaceae > Catharanthus > Catharanthus roseus. Next base: position 1,775,998 of record JAPQWS010000107.1, on the reverse strand, counting down.
GACAACTATGTTGTGGCATCGAAGGATCGGCCACATTAGTGAAAAAGGGCTTTATCATTTACAAAAACAAAAACTTTTATGTGGTGATAAAATTAATTCCTTAGATTTTTGTGATCACTGCATTTTAGGAAAACAACATAAAATTAGTTTTTCAACCAGCACACGTAAGTCATCTGCACCGCTGATTATGTGCATTGTGATCTGTGGGGGCCTGAAAAGGTTCCAACTTACGGTGGTAACGTTTATTTCCTTTCCATTGTTGATGATTTTTCTAGGCATGTATGGGTTTTTCTTTTAAAAACCAAAGATCAAGCGTTTGAAAAATTTTGTGAATGGAAACGTTTTGTCGAAAATCATTCTCGAAATAACCTAAAAACTATCAAGACCGACAACGGTCTTGAATTTTTGTAAACCGGAAGTTTTCTGACTTATGTGCATCGCATGGCATTTTACACCATATAACGGTTAGACATAACCCACAACAAAACGGAGTTGCTGAAAGGATGAACCGTACTATTATGGACAAGGTTTGGTGTCTGTTAGTTTCTTCTGGTATTCCAAAACCTTTCTGGGGTAAAGCTGTTAGCACAGCAGTATACCTCATTAATAGATCTCCATCAACTGCTATAAACTTTAGGACTCCTACAGAACTTTGGTATGGTAAACCTCCTAATTTTCCAAATTGAGGGTGTTCGGTTGTGCAGCCTTCGCTCATCAAAAAGAGGAAAAACTAGATCCAAGGTCTAGAAAGGGGGTGTTCATAGGATATCCTAGTAGGGTAAAGGGTTATAGAGTATAGTTAAAGGGTGAACCAGGGGTAAGGGTTATTATCAGTAGGGATGTCATCTTCAACGAGTTAGAGATTCTTTGCCTTAAGGATAAAACCATCACCAATAATCTTCCGAGTGTTCTTTCTCCTAGTAGCATTCTGGTGGAGGTGGAGACTATCTCCGAACCTCCTCTAGATCCACCTCAGGAACCTGAAACAAACTCTGAGTCTTCTGCTCCTTCCAGTAGTACTCCTATTCCTGAAACTTCTGACCTTATTCTATATGGTTCTAATGAGGAAGAGGAACATCCTGAGGCTCAAACCCAAGCTCTTAGGGATTATCAGCTCGCTAGAGATAGAGTCCGTAGAGTACCTAAGGATCATCCTCGGTATGGTTACTCCCACATTGTATCATATGCTTTTGTTGTTGCTTCTTATGTTGAAGAAAAAGAACCTTTATGTTTTTCTGAGGTTTTGAAAAGTCCTAATCGCGTTTTATGGTTACGTGCAATGGAAGAAGAAATGTTTTCTTTGAACAAAATAAAACCTGGATTCTTGTTCCAAAACCTTCAAAACAAAAACTTGTTGATTGTAAATGAATTTTCAAAATAAAGGAATCAGAGTCTTCTAACGAACCTCCTAGGTTCAAGGCCAAACTTGTTGCAAATGGTTTTTCACAAGTTGAGGGCGTTGATTTTAATGAAATTTTTTCTCCTATTGTTAAATACAAAACAATTAGGATTGTTCTTGCTCTTGTTGCCTTTTATGATCTTAATTTTGAACAACTTGATGTGAAAAATGCTTTCTTACATGGTGATCTTGAAGAAGCCATATATATGCATCAACCACCTGGTTTTGCAGTAAAGGGTAAGGAACATATGGCGTGTCTTTTGAAAAAGTCCTTATATGGACTTAAACAGTCCCCAAGGAATTGGTACAAGAGGTTTGATTATTTCATGTCTAAAGTTGGTTTTTCAAAAAGCAACTATGATAGTTGTCTTTATTTTTTTGGTAATAATGTGGATTCTGCTATTTATCTGTTACTGTATGTGGATGATATTTTGATAGCTTGTCGTCACAAAGCTAAGATTGATAACCTGAAATCGCTGCTGAAATCTGAGTTCGATATGAAGGATTTAGGGGTTGCATCCAAAATTCTTGGGATGAGTATTTCAAGAGATAGACCTGATCATTCTCTTTTTCTATCTCAAAAGACTTTCCTTCAAAAAAATCGTATCCAAATTTTCAATGCACCTGTGTAAACCCGTTACAACTCCTCTTGCAAGCCACTTTAAACTTTCCGACAAAATCTGTCCTAAAACTGAAAGTGAAAAGAGAGAGATATGGGCAATATCCCTTACAGAATGGACATAGGCTCAGTTATGTACTCAATGACATCTACCCATCCTGACATTGCTTTTTCTATAAGCCTTCTTAGCAGATTTATGTCAAATCATGAAAGAGATCATTGGGCTGCTCTCAAGTGGCTATTTCGTTACCTAAATAGAAATGTGGATCGGGGTTTACACTACCATAATTGGTCTGATTTTGAATTAATTGGATTTGTTGACTCTGATTTTGCAAGTGACAAGGATGGTAGAAAATCTACCATTTCCTATTTCTTTACTCTTAAAGGGAATTGCATTTCATGGAAATTCCAACTACAGCCTGTAGTTGCTTTGTCAACTACTGAGACTGAGTATATCCAACGGAAGCAATTAAAAAAGCCATCTGGCTTCAAGGGTTATTGAGTGAATTAAATATTTTACATTCCAAAGTTATTATTTATACATATAGTCAAAGTTGTTTACATTTGTGTAAAAATCCAGTCTATCATGAACAGACGAAACATATTGATGTCAAATACCACTTTATTAGAGAAAAAGTCTCTAGTGGTATTGTCGACATAGATAAAGATCAGTACAGATAATAATCCTCTGATTTTGGTACTAAAATTGTAAATACTAACAAATTCATGTTTTGCAGGGACTTCCTTCATGTGGAAACAGTTTGACTCAAAGTGAGTCATTTCAGGGATGAAAAATATTGTTCGAAGTGAAAATTGTAGGCTTTACAAGCCCATATTCTCCCAATATTATTCTGCATTTTTCAGCCCAATTTTTCCTCCCCTTTTTTCTCCTCATATGATGTATTGGGCCTCAGCCCCATTTGGAATAGGCTTCTCTTTATTTCCTTGACTGGGTCAAGAGATGCCCGGGCAGTTCGGGTTGGCCTCCCGGGTCGTCCGTTGGCGACCCGCGACTAAACCACGCCCTTCTCTCTTTTTATTGCTGCTGCTACTTCGGTTTTCGTGCAGTCTCTTGCTCTACTCCTTTGAACCGTCTCTCCATTCTCTGTCTTTTGATTTCTTCCTGACTTTTGCGGCTCCGCCGCTTCTTTTCCTCTCTCTATTTCAGTGTTCTATTTTGTTTTGTTGTTCACCGATCTTCTTTGTCACCTTTGATTGTCTGTTGCTGAGGTTAGAGAGTGAGCCGTGAGGAAAGAAAAGAGAGAGAGAGATAGAGGAAGAAGGTTGGCGGTGATTCCATCACGGCTGAGGCCCTTTTCTGAGAGTTTAACTCTCGATCACCCATTTGCTTACCTTTGGTGCCTCGACGCGGCATTGCCGCTGCTCGGCGTCCATTTACAATTTTGGTGACTGTTCGGTTTCAGCTCCTCGGTCATCTCTTTGATTTTCTGCCAGCCGTTTCACAGCTGCGGTGGTAAGCGGAACTATTCTTTTGTTCATTCGGTTTTATTTGGTATTAACTGAGTGTTGATTTTGCAGATTGCCTTATTCTTTGTTTCTGTTCTTAAAAGATTGAATCTTTTCTTTCTGTTCTTATTCTTCCGCTATTTTCTTATTACTTTGAAATAGTAGTTAGTGAATTGTAATAGTAATTAGGAGTTTTATTCTCCAACAGAGGGATAATATTCATCCAAGCCTTTTATCATGCTTGCAAAATGCTTAAATGAATGCTTCATATTATGACATCTTTCTCATTCCCGTATAAATCCCAAACCAGAAAAATAAAAATAAAATAAAAAGCCCACACCATTCACAACCAATACAACTCCTACTTTAGCAAAAAAATACCAACACAACCAACCACCCTCAATACCAATATAACTCCTACTCACCATTTCTCTACCAATTCCACCACCACCAATAATAATAATAATAATGGTGAACAACAAATTCAAACAACAACAACAACATAACAGCTACAAATTCAAACAACAACAATATTAACAACAACAACAATGAACAAAGTTATCTCAGTCCCTAATAACACTCGTCTATTTTTCGCAAATCTAAACAACAACAAATAAGATCATCGTTTCCTTCCCATCTCTACAACTAGTACCAATAATAATATTCAATAATTCAAGTACAAATTCCACCATAAAGAGCAGCAGCAGCAACAACAATAATAAGGAGCAAGATCATCGCTTCTTACCAATCTCCACAAATGCAAGCAACGAAAACAAGTTTCTAAGAATATGTTATAGAGCTTAACAAAAATTTCATAGAAGAAATCATCCAAATTTTCTTCAAATATAACTAATTAGGCACAAAACTTACATTATGAAGAAGGAAAAAAACAAATATAATTCAAACTTACCAGCGATAACAAGACAAGCGGTGACCGGCAATAGTAGCGTCACCAGCAGAAGCAGCACCGACAGCGGGCAGCGGCGAGGGTATTGCATCGAGAGAGAGAGAGAGAGAGAGAGAGAGAGAGAGAGAGAAGGAAAGAGCAAGGAAGGAAGAGAGATTGAAAAAGGGAGGTGATCGGAGGTGGCGGTCGGAGGTGGGGGTTTCAGAAAGAGAGAGCAGCACGGAGGGAGGAGGACGGAGGAAGGGTTAATTCAGAAATGAGGGGGAGAGGCCGGTTGCATTTGACCTAATCTACGATGACGTGCGACCGATCTGTGACAGTGTCCCAATGCAATTTTATTAAATATGCGACCGCAAATACTCGACCCCTATTCTGTCGCAAATTTAAGAATTTATGTGACAACATCACACATCGGTCGCATGCTCGTCACGATTATTGTAAAGGATTAACTTCATCGCATAGCCGTCGCAAATCTGTCGCAATGTACTATCTCTATTTAACTGTTTTTTTGTAGTGCAAGGAGGCCAGGTGTCACAAAGTTGTTTGAGATACTTTGCACCCACACTAACCAAGGAGGCTAGTCAGCCTAACACAATCGTTTGAGTAAACTCAGAAAGGAACTAAGTAAATAAAGCAACACACAAAAATACAGGCAAAGCCCAATCTTATATTATCACCATAGAAGTACAATTAAACAATCACAAGGCAGCAAGCATTAGTTCCTCTTGCCAAGCAAAAGAATACAAGTATTTATACAAGAGGTGAAGGGACAGTGGGTTACAGCCCTAACCAACTAGAGACAACTCATCATGTCGCATTAGCCCGTGCCCCCATGATCTCTCAATAAATATTCATGGGTCTTTAAGTCAACAACTATCAAGGAAGTTCCAGATCTGCCAAGAAATGCTAGTAACTGTCACTAACATCTGACAACTGCCAACCAAGCTGCCTAAATGGGACCAAGGGATTAGGCTTGAACCATCTAGAAGCCATGCCTTCTAAATGGCTCACCAAAAGTGTCTTCTGCAAACTCCAAAGACTCAACTCCCTCTTGGCACTTTTTACACGAACCAATGTACCAAGGGGTGAACCAAGTGCAATTATTCATGCCAAGGCGTGGAGCCAGCTTACAAGGGGCTAACAAACCGCCCCCACTTGAGATGTCAACGACCTCGTCGATTGGGACTTGTTGCGAAAATAGGCCTTTATTTGACACATGCTGCAAAGATAAGCCTTTATTTGATCCTCAAACTGCCGCGAGGTTACATCTCTTTCCTAAGTAGCATCCGCAATAGAGTCACCCTTCCCCTGGTCAAATAATCTGTCCTTCGGTTCTCTTTTGTTGTAACCCTCAAAATATCTCATTCTCAAATTGCTTCTTAATAACTGGTGGAGTACTCCAACTCTTGCTCCAACCAACATCCAGCTCATCCTGATTGAAAGGCCTCAAGAAGCTCACATAGAATATTGGATGAACTTTCAGTCTGTCAGGCAACTCTAGTAATCTGTCAGGCAACTCTAAGAGATAGGCAACTCTAGTACTAGACTAACCCTTTTTAATTACTTCAAAGGGACCGCCATACTAAGGAATCAGCCTAAGATGCCTTGACTTGTTGCTTACTTTCTTTCAAATCTAGAGAATAAGCTTCAGCATCACTTTATCCCTCACTTGGAATTCAACATTTCTCCTCTTTTGATCAACATAGTGCTTCATTGGTTATTGAGTAAGGGTCAGACTGTCTCGGGCTTGATCTACCAACCCTTATCCATTTCAAGCAACCGATAGGCAATGGGGCAATTGGTATGTGTTATGCCAACGGCAATATCTTGCAGTGTGATTGGTTTTTGTCCATTTGCCAACCAGAATGGACTCAAGCCTCTGGATGAAAACCTATGCAAATAGTATGAAAACTAAGCTACATCAAGTAAATCTACCCAATTACATTGGCTGTTACAAGATCTTAAGTATTCTTCAACCAAGGCATTAATTTTCTTTGACTGGCCATTAGTTTGAGGATGTACAGCAGTAGAAAACTTTAGTTCTGCCCCCGAGAATCTGAACAAGATAGTTTAGAAATGTTCAATAAATCTAGTGTTCGATCACTAACAATGACCACTGGTAAGCCAAAATGCTTCACCATGTTCTTGAAAAATAACTCAGCAGCAACAATCAATAGTGCATACCTTAGGGGCAGGCACGAATATAACATACTTCAAAAATCTATAAGCTATTACATAGATGGATCCCATACCATTGACTTTAGGCAATCCAAAAATGAAATCCATAATTAAGATAGAGTGCAAGGTCTGTCTGATATTGGCAAGGGCTGCAGTAGACCCACCTTCTTTTTGTGTTCTAGCTTATCCTGTGGCACCAAAGGCAAGTTTATTTGATATACAGCTCCACATCATCCCACATTCGAGGCCAATAGAACCTTCAAGACATAAAGTCATTCATTCTTTCAATTCCTGGATGACTACATGGAGTGTCATGATTTTTCTTCAGAAATTAACACCTCAAGGAACCAACTGGGAAAGAGGTTATGTTCCTTCTAGCACGCAGCAAGCCATCTTCAAGCCAATATCGCCAAATAGTGCCATCCACCAACTTGTTTCACAAATCTATGATAGGTAGATTCATTGAGGGACTTCGCCTTCACCTTTGATAGGAAATCATTTTCAACCAAAGTAAGAGCAGCAACATACTCATCCACACCCTTTTGGCTAAAGGTAGTTGATCGGGATTTTTTATACCAAAGTTTAACCCAATACTTGCAAGTACACAAGATCAATGTAATACGGAAGTATTAGGGTATCGAACCACAGAGAAAGGCTTAACGACCTAAATTATTATCTTCCTAAATTAATTTTATATAAAGAATAATCAACTTTTGTTATCTAAGAATTATTCCTAAAGCAAATTAAAAATAATGAATATCGTAAATTAACTAAAACTAATGGGAAATTTACCAAAGAAATTGATTTAGAACCTTGAATCCACTACTAACCTATATAACAATGATTTAATTTTAGTTAGGAGAAAAGATTAAACATTCATGTGGTGATCTAGGCTACAAGCTTCGATTCACTAGAGAAATATATTGTGCTTAAATGCATGATATAACCCATCTAATCATTATCATGACTTATTCATTCCTATGACATAAATCATCTAAAATTAGCATGAACTATTCAATTCTAAAACCCACAATATACTTACAAAAATCACATATCGCTCACACCCAAGACTACAAGAATTAAGCATGGATAAAAATATCAATTAACCCCAATAATTATTCTAAAAGAACAATCACAAAGAATTAATGGCATCAAACCAATAACATCCCAAGATATGCAATCACATAAATAATAGAATAAATCTCCCAAAAATAAAATAAACCAAAGTCACATGGCTATTTGTCTAACTGTGCTTACACGTGAGGATGTGGCGTATTATTGTGAATTATTACTCAAATTTTCAAATAAATCCCACGCCTCATTTGCAGTTTTATGTAGCAAGGTACCACCACAAGAGGAATCAACCATATGGCAATTTCTCTCATCTAATCCTGAATAAAAGCTTTGTATTTACTGCCATTTAGGGACTTCATGGTGAGGGGTAACAACGAAGAAGTTCTTTAAATCTCTCCCAACTCTCATGAAATTGTTCATTATTTTGTTGGTAAAAAGTAGTGATTTATCTCCTTAACCTTGTAAGTTTACCCATAGGAAAATATTTTTTTAGAAATTCCCTAGACATCTCAGCCCAAGTACCTATTCTCTCACGTGTGTGCAACCAATGTTTAGCCTTATCCTTCAAAGAAAAAGGAAAAATGCGTAATCTAATAGAATCATCACTTACATTAGGCAGTTTAAAAGTAGAACAAATTTCTAAAAACTCATCAATATGCTTATAAGGATTTTCATAATCAAGCCCATAAAAAGATGGTAACATTTGAATAGTAGAAGCTTTGATTTCAAAATAATTAGCCTCAATTTCAGGTAGTCTATTACCTATTAGTGAATTATAAGTGTTAGGAGTAAAATACTCCCTTAGTGCTCTTGGATGTTTAGCCATTTTAATGAAATTTTTCCTTGTGCTCTAAGTGCCTTAAGTGTATGCTCTATCTCATGATCAAATTCTTTCAAATCAAAATAGAGCGAACGACAACCATGCATTAAAAAAACCAAATTCAAGAAAGAAAAAAAATTACTACAAATAATAATGAAGAATAAATATCTAAATAAAAGGGAATTATAACAAAATAAAGAAGATAAAAAAAATAAAAATTAAAGACAACTAAGATTAAAAAAAAATCAATAATAAAAAAATTGAAACAAACAAAAATACTAACAAATTTAGGAGGCAATAATACAAGCAATTAAATTAACCCTTTCCTGGCAACGGCGCCAAAAACTTGATCGGGATTTTTTATACCAAAGTTTTAACCCAATACTTACAAGTACACAAGATCAATGTAATACGGAAGTATTAGGGTATCGAACCACAGTGAAAGGCTTAACAACCTAATTATTATCTTTCTAAATTAATTTTATAAAAAGAAGAATCAACTTTGGTTATCTAAGAATTATTCCTAATGCAAAATAAAACTAAAGAATATCGTAAATTAACTAAAACTAAGGGGAAATTAACCAAATAAATTGATTTAGAACCTTGAATCCACTACTAACCTATATAACAATGATTTAATTTTAGTTAGGAGAAAAGATTAAACATTCATGTGGTGATCTAGGCTACAAGCTTCGATTCACTAGAGAAATATATTGTGCTTAAATGCATGACATAACCCATCTAATCATTAGCATGACTTATTCATTCCTATGACATAAATCATATAAAATTAGCATGAACTATTCAATTCTAAAACCCACAATATACTTGCAAAAATCATATATCGCTCATACCCAAAACTACAAGAATTAAGCATGGATAAAAATATCAATTAACCCCAATAATTATTCTTAAAGAACAATCAAAAAAATTAATGGCATCAAACCAATAACATCCCAAGATATGCAATCACATAAATACTAGAATAAATCTCCCAAAAATAAAATAAACCAAAGTCACATGGCTAGAGTTTCATCAAGATTCTAAAAATAAATTTAGTTTATGACTAAAGGAGGGAAAGAAAGAATCAATTTATTTGAGAAAATCATGGTTTTCCTTTAATTAGAAGCTTGCTGGAAATTACTTCAGCTGTTGGATTTCTGCTTCTTCTAGAATCTCTTGCTTTCTACTGCAATTATTATTCTATTGCTGCTTCAATTTTCTGCTGCAGTTGCTGGAATTTTTCTGCAGCAGCTTCAATTTGCTGCTGCTATTTCTTGTGCTGATTCAGCAGCTGTTTCAGTCAACAATCTCGGCTGCAGAAATTTCTGTTTTTGTGGCTGCCTCCCGCTGCAGCAGCTCCCTCTCCTCTCTTTATTTTTTTTCTCTCTTCTTTCTTGTCCTCCTCTTCGGCTCTCTCTTGCTCGCCTTTTGAAGTAGCTGCACAAGCAGCTTCCTCTTCAATTTCTTTTTCCTTTTTCTCCTTGGTCTCCGCTTTCCTTCTCCTTTTTTTCTTTGGTTTTCTTATTACTACATTGGGCCACCTTTCTCTCTTCTTTTGTTCACCATCGGCCTCTCTAATGGGTTTCAACTTCTCACTCATGGGCTTGTTTGTGAGCTTCTTTCCCTTTACTACCAAACTAAAATAAATTAAATATAATAATTATGTTTATTAAATAAAATATTTTTAAAGGTTAATAATTAAAACTTAACGTGTTTATTTGTATTAAAAATTGACTCTATAAGTAGTATCCACCAATTTTGCCATGTCAAGCTTGTACACCCAATCAAAGTCGAATTCTGCCAAGAACTCTTCTCATCTTGCCTGTTTAGGGGTTAGCTTCTTCTGGGTCTTAAAGTACGTATTAGCAACATTGTCAGTCACCACCATAGTATATTTGGTGCCTAATTCTTACACACCAGATCCATATGTAGGGACCTAGACCCAACGGTTGTGATTTAGCCACATTATCAACTTATTAATCCACTTATTAAATTTTTTTTAAAGCCTAACCACATCACCAAACTAACTAGATTTATTCAAATCTATTAAAAAATCCAAATTTGAAAAAAATATCCAAGCTACTTTCTCTCTCACTTTCTTGTGATTTTCTCTCTCGTCCTATTCAACCCCTGGAATTCTGCAAACTACCGCGAAACTTCCTCTACGAATATCACTGCCACCAAAGAAAGCCACATGAAGGCTCCTCAACAAACGTGGCCAAAAAGGGCTCCTCTACAACACCACCGCAACAAAGTAGGTGAAAATAAAGCTTCTCTAGGCTCTAGTAGGGATCTTTCCCTCGACTCGATTCTAGATGTGCTTCGATCTTCCAGAAAAGATTGACGACGATTGTAGAAGTTCTTCAATCAACTAGCCACAACTTTCTCAGAAGCTCACTGTAATCGACAAACCTCGTTGGATCCAAATGGGGAAGAACCCTTTACAATTTCAACTATAGGTAAAGATTCAGAGCTTTCGAATAAATTTATTTTAGTTAAACTTTGTGAAAATCCTAGTAGCATAAATTCTTGATTCTACAAATTCCTACACCAAAAGGCCAGTGGAGTCACTTGGATTAGACCAAGAAAGACAAGTGTTCTGTCCTGTTCCATTAGTTTTATTGGAAGAACTTTTGCCCGTTTTTGGATATTATTTCATTTTTATGTGAAGATGGTGTTCTTTTGTGTTTTTCCCAGATTGCTTCATTGTTGTTCCATCTACAGGAATAGTTAAATTTTAATATTTAAAGTAAAAGGTAAAAAAGAAATATCATCTAGAGGAATAGTTACATAAATAGCAGAATGACTTCAATGTTTTAAGTCTTCTTGGTAAGAAAAAAGTGGATAAAAAATGCTATTTGGACAGATATCTATGATAAGACTACCAATTCATCCTCTACATTGGGTAAGGTAGCTATGAGCTAGTATTGTTCCATATATTCTTATGGTTGTTGTCTGCCTATATCTTCAAAGCTTACGTTAATTGTTACTGTAAACCTACCTTTATCTTATAATTTTAAGGTTTGGATCTAGTTATTCATATTTGGATCAAAATTGCTCATTTAAATTCATAGATTATACCATTCATGACTGTTTGGATGTGAGATTCCATATTATTAAAAAAAATCTATCTTCGAAAATGAGTTCTTGCTTTAGTATTGTTTTTCTTAGTTTCTATTATTTTCAAATAAAAGGAAACATGTGTATATTTTTTTGAATATGCACGGGATATTTGTTGTCAGTCTCATTTAAATCTCGAAATTGTTGATACATGTCATGAATGGGAAAATCACAACTACTTCCAACTCCTAAATACTTTTTGGTGATATATACACACATTATAAGTGTTTTTAAATTGTGTGCAGAACTAGAATTAGATATAAATATTGGGTTCTAACTCAGCTTTATTGCTCTATAGTGTGACCCAAAGGAGTAAGGTTCTTGTGATTCTAGATGTAATGGTGGACTGATGAACAATGTCATTGAACACAGCACGGCCAGAATGTGTAGAAGCAGTGAAAAAAGAGATGATTTGGATACAATTTTGTCTACTAGTATAGGGGAAGTGGATGGATTCGTGAAAAGCTTGAAATAATCGGGATTAAATTGGGAAAAAGTTTCCAAGAATGATGGTTGTTGCTATTAATTATGTTATTGTTTCTAGATCCTTAAGTAATGGAGGAACATAGGGGGAGGAATGGAGTATTTCTACTCTTCCATCTTTTAAGACTCTAATTTTGAGATATTGTACATGGTTTATTGAGCAGGTTGGTGATGCTTTGTTTTCGGATTCATGTGTAATTATTTCTTGTTGTAAATAACATTTCAGGATGTTAGAAACTAAACTTGTAGCATATCTTCAATTTCTGCAGTTAACAGTTGTGAATTTGTAGTGAGATTTGTAGTTTGTTAGTTAATGGTTGTAAGATAAACGTAAACTAGTGTATTAATTCTTTATACATGGATAAGGCCATATATATATGTTTTAATTTCCTTTATGAATTACATTGTTTGTTTTGAAGTAGGCAGTAAGAGCCTAGCTAATAGTTTCTCCAATTTATCTTCCCTCTCATCTTGAACTTTGAAAGCAATGTTAACTATTCAATGTAAGTGCCTTTGTGTTCTAATAATCTTTCTGGTCAAGTCTCAACTTAGCTTGCTCAAAAGTTCAATGCCAGTGCCTTTGTGAGCAAGCAATTTTGAAGTGTGTGGATGCCGATTTTGAGAAACAAAGTCATAACGTGGATGCTAAGTTAACACTAAAAGGATCCAAATAGTGATCCCTTTTAGCTCTTTCATTTAAAGTAATGGATACTAATTTAACAATAAAGTATTAACATTAATTTTTTCGAATAAAAAAGGGTACCTGTGTATATATGTTAAAAAGTGGTAATTACAAAAAAAATTATATCTCCCCACGTTGTGCATATCTCTTTAGCTAATCTGCACAAAAATATCCAGGGATTTCACCTACTCCATAGCAGATCACTTTGATCATATTACATTTCCAAAAGATGATCACTCTTTGATATTAATTTAACAAAAGTTGATCACTCTTTAATCAAAATTACATTTACGAAAAAAAAAAGAAAAAACCTAAATATCTTGGCTCCAAGCAATTTCTCCCTTCAAATTAATCAACTTTTTCACCTCTACAATTTTCCTGAATAAAAAAACCAATAACAAAACCAACAATAAAGGTACTGTATATATAACTTTGCACCAAAAAGTTAAATATTAGAATAGAATATTTACTTGAGGTTGCATTACTTGTACCGGAATTGTTGAACAATTAACTTGAGCAACAAGATGTAAAGTAGTCATTATTGCAATATTATTTTGACTGAGATAAATTAGCATCAACTTTAGCTTTTTCCCCTACATTATTTTAGCAATTAAGTTATCTATCCTCCATAACATAAAATCCTAGAAAGTGAATAAATTTTGTAATCATAAGAAAACTAAAAATCAATATATAGTGCTTCAATTAAACTGGTGTGCAAATAAAATATATGTACTTAATATTGTAGAATTGCCTTTTGCACGTCTCTCCTAATACCCTTTTATGCGTCCTTTCTGTGTTCTTTTTATTCAAATTCATCTAGGATCTAACACTTGGTATCGAAACCCTCTTTCATGTCATTCACATGGTCAGTTGTCACTGAAGTTCGATAATCAAAATTTGAATGACTCTTCCATATTCATCTTACTTTGAATTAATATTCTCAAGTCCCTGCCAAAATAATATCGTTGGTTGCTTCATGTACTTGACTTATATGACAAGATCATAAGAAAATCTCATAGCAGGGTTAGTAAACATAATCTCAGAAGAGGAATAACCATCCATTTGAAAAATTCGATGTTGCCCAAAATCATTCGCACGCTTTCTTCCAACTTTACCCCATCTTTGCAAGAGATATATATGAGGAATTTCTTATATATTTCTAGCCTTGAAAACTCCTAATGCATGTTTACATAATATTCCATTGCCTCAAATTTCTTGTAACTACATTAAGCTTGCAGTTTGTTTTTAAAAAAAAAAAGAACTATACTAGTTCTTACACCCCAATTTGTCTTCAATATGACATCAAACTTAAACAAACCATCACTATAGATGTGCTCTACAAATGATGCAGCTAATATATCCATGAATTCTTGCTCAATAAACTTATAAACTTTATAAGTGTAGTGTTTTGTTGCTTGTTACAATACCATGTTCTATTTGATTTGAATAACAATCTTACCTTGCTTACAACGAAAATCAACCTCAATCTCTTTTTGACGCCATTCTCCAATTTTTCTGTCAAGCTCAACCTCAATCTCTTTTTGACGCCATTCTCCAATTTTTCTGTCAAGCTCAAGTGCAAATTTAGTGAGAGAAGTTGTTTTATCTCCAATTCCGTTTAACACATGGTTTGTTCCCTCACTTCTCGATTTTGATTTCAATCCAGCATTGAATGCATCTTTATTCAACACAGTGAACCATTTTTTCCTTAAGCTAAACAATCTATTTAACCAACTGTGATCTTCTAGATCATGATAAAAATTCATCTTATTCCATGTTTCAAGAACTTCTTCTTCAGTTCCACACCCTCGTAGACACTTATAAAATAAGTAGGACAACTTACTACTGGAGTTAAGACTCCCAAGATGAGATGGGGTATTCTTTTAAAATATGTCATAAACATAGACGATGAAGACTTTTAGGGAACACCTTTTCAATTGTTTTCACCATTGCTTAGGTTTGTCATGATTATCTTAGAAGGCTTACAATCCATTGAGTTAAAAAAAAATGAGTTAAATGTTTTCTTTTTCAAAACTTGATGTCATTTTATTAGATTAAAAGGCACAACCAAATAAAATCTTTTACCAATGATGATTAATACCTGTGGAGGAAGATTATATATTTTTTTGTACTGTAAGCAGCATCAAACACAACATCATCTCCAAGTGAATCATAATCTAAGTATTCTACCCTCATCAAGTTCTACATCCCAATAAAATATAACATCTTCATTTCCTTTATTCTTGCAATGATTTACTAAACTTTAAGCATAACCTTTATCTGTTAAAGCTCTTCTTTTTTTTTCATATTAGGTTATAAGCACATTTTTTAGTAAAACCCATTCTAGCAATATCAATAAAAACGAAACTGCACTTGACATGGATATTCCAAAATTGACAAAAGATTCCAAAGTATTACCTTGAGCCTTTGAGATTGATTTTACTGACCTTAAAAGATGTTTTTCATATTTTGATGTGAAATTTGCAAGTACACAAATATCGTAACAAGTAATAAAGTGATAAATAAAGATCGTCCCCCGAGGATTGTTAGCTAACTGGAGCAATCGTCTACTTAACCAGATTTAAATAAAAAATAAGTTGATTGATCAATGATTAAAACTAATGAAAACTAATAATGAAAAATATGATAAAAGAAAAATTTTTAAGAAAAGTTTATGATAAAAAACGGACTAAGGCACCCCTAATTCAGTCTACTCCTTGTATATCTATGGTTGATTTGTTCTTGATTAATTCTTGATTTGTTTAACGGTAGAATTCCCGAATATAAGCTAGACTGAATCTTTTGGTTGAAAAGCTCCTAGACTCGCTAATAAACCATCTCTACGTGATTTTAAGAAGCAAGACCACAAACACTTCTGTGGGCCTTCCCTAACTTTCGTTTCCTACTTATTAGAAACCACACAAAAAACCGAAACTGTCTCTAGTCAGTTTTAGGATGTATTGTTATTACCTTATCCAATTAAACCTAGTACCTCTCTTGGCCACTATATGCGATCAATGAATATGCAATAGTTGATCAGAATATCGCAAGCATTAAGAACACGTAATAACAATTAACCAAGAACAAGATGAAAGATAAAATCTTCAATTAAATTAAAACAACCATATTTATAAAAATTTCGATCTTCAAAGAAGGCCTTAGTCACAAAGAATTTAGCTACTAAAACTCATGTTCGAAAACATAAAATAAAAGAAAAAGAGATTAGAAGAAGCATGCATAACCACTCCCGACTCCGTCTTCCAAGTCGTCAATAATAAGGGAGATATCTAAACTAACTTCTCTACTTATAGAGGTTAAAGTCATAACCCGAAATGGATTAGGAAATTACTAAAAGCTACAATTCTAAACAAAACTGAAAAGGGAAAAGGAAGTTAATTAAAATTATAATTCTAAATTTACTCAAACAAAAGTTTTTAAGAAAAATAAAAAAATAAAAATTATGAAAGTTGTTGAACCGCGACGGAACATGTTCCGGTTTGACATTCTCGATGCTGGTTCAATTTAGAACCAACCCGAGGCTCGGTTTTATTTCGCAGAAAGCTTCTGGATCAGGATTGAATGAAGTTTGGCACTGGTTTTGACTGAATCCTACGCCGAATTCTTGGCGATAGTAGATCTGCTTGGAAAGCATCACTTCCTGCGCGAGTGAGTTAAATTCAACTCTTTTCTTTTTGCATTTTAGCCCTCTAACTTCTCCTTGTATTCAGTTGAACCCCGTACAATTTAAGTAAAGCATAAAGAATGTTATTTGTTCTAATTAAGCTCAATTTTCACTAGAATTTAATTAAAATAAATATCAAATTAATCTAAAAAAACTAGCAAATATCAATCTATCATATTTCTTGGCTAATTCATAATTATGATCCTTTACATGTGTTTAACTTTCTATCCTCAATCTTTGTCTACAGCAAAAGCCACCATTGCAGAACATCCTGTTCTAGTATCCAATTGTTTGAATACATTGCTGTTATTTTCTTCTGACACTTATTTCCATCCTTTATTTTAAACAATAATACTATTTTAACATTATATTATTGGTTCTCTCTTAACAATATTTTTTTCCTCTAGACATACTAAATCCCACAGCATATGCATACTCATTATACAACTTAAAAGCATCATTTTCACAATAAATTCTTCCATATATTTTTTCCCAACTCCATATCATGTTCATTAATGCTGTCATTTTGCTTGGATACATAATGATCAAAACCAAGAGTTTCTTCTCCAACATCATTAATAAAAATTGTCATTGTTACTCTTATCAGTATATCCAGAATTAGGTATTCTTGTATATTTTCACAAATAGATGTTGAGAATCCCACATCGGCTAATTAAAGAAAAACACTTGGACAGTCCTCCCCTCTTGAGGTACCTTTTGGGGTGAGTTAGGCCCAAGCCCAAAAATTCTAACATGATATCAGAGCCAGTTGTTGGGCTGCCCGAGTTGGGCCACCCGCGCAGATGTCCAATCCTGCAAAATTCCACGCACCAGATGTCCATTCCTGGGCGTGAGGGGGTGTGTTGAGAATCCCACATCAGCTAATTAAAGAAAAACACTTGGGCAGTCCTCCCCTCTTGAGGTACCTTTTGGGGTGAGTTAGGCCCAAGCCCAAAAATTCTAACAATAGAAAATCACCAATTTAAGAACATTAACACATACATTAATATATTGAGTACATAAACATTTCTAAAAATTTTGTGCACAATATAACTCATATCAATTTATGTACCTCAAAATGTCGAACAGAAGTCACAAAATTGAAGATAGTTTAGCATTGACTATTATATAGAAGCACCAATAGAGATACTTAACATCTTAAGCAAGGGTCTCATGAGTAAGAATAAGAAATATTTTCAATTATCCAGACAATAATTATGATAAAAACTTTATTAATATTAAGCATCTTCTAAGCACAAATAATTCCACAAGTTCTCTCAAAACCAATAAGAGAACTAAGAAAAAAATATTGTTTCTTGCTCTTGATCGAGCCTACTTCACCTCCAATCTTTTCCACAGCATAAACAAGCAAATGAATTCAAAACTACATACAATCAAAATCTAAATGCCAAAAGAAAAAAAAAGAAGAATGTTCAAGATTTCTTACATGGTTGCACAGAGCAGTGGTTGGCGAACACAATAGGAACCAGAGACAATGGCGACTACAAGAAAAGATGAATATAAATATGTTAACCCAACAAAGATTAATAACAAAAAATTACTAATAAAATTTAACCCATAAAAATGTGAACGTTTAAACATTTTTATACATTACAATATCAAAATTTTGGAGAAAAGAACGGACCTTTTTACCTCTTTGATTAGAGAAACTATGATTTCCAAAAAAAAAAAAGAAATAAGAGAAATAAGAAAAAAATATTATATTCCTGCTCTTGATCGAGCCTACTTCACAACGGTGCATTTTGTAACTATGAAAACAGTCACCTCCAATATTTTCCACAACATAAACAAGCAAATGAATTCAAAACCACCATAAAATCAAAATCTAAGTGCCAAAAGAAAAAGAAGAAGAATGTTCAAGATTGCTTACCTAGTTGCACAAAGCAGTGGTTGGTGAGCACAATAGAAACCAGAGACAACAACGACTACAAGCAAAGATGAATATAAATATGTTAATCCAACAAAGATTAATAACAAAAAGTTACTCATAAAATTTAACCCATAAAGATATGAACTTTTAAACATGTTTATATATTACAATATCAAAATTTTGGAGAAAAGAATAGACCTTTTTACTACTTTGCGTAGAGAAACTATGATTTCCAAAAAAAAAAAAAACAGAAAAAATAGTAGAAAAGCTTTTTATTCTTTGGAGGTTTCTAACCTATAAACACGAACTGTGGTTGTCCATCTCTGAATTCTCTCAAGAAGAGGATCAGAAGAGCTGTTATTTGTCTAAGAAATGTTGGAGTTTTCGTTTTATTAGTGAGTCCTAACAAAGTGTAATGTCATTGTCATCATCTTTCTCTTCGGCTATTCAGAGAATGGCTTAACTAAAAAAGTTTAGAAGTTTCTCAAGAAAAGTTAGAGTTTTTTCCTTCCTTTTGCTCATAGAATGATGACCTGTTCATCCCAAGGAGTATTTTAATTTTTTTGCTAGATTTTGTCCAATTATGGTTGGATGAGTTGTCCAGTTAGATTTTAAACAAACTATTATTTAATAGATATTATATGATCTTGTGATGTGGTTAAATCACAGGTGTTGGGTTCAGGTCCCTACATATGGACATGGTCCATATCAGAATTTTTTGCCTAACAAATAATGACTCCAAATATGCAAACAATGAACAACAACAATCATTTTTTTTTTTCATGTGTACTATATCGTTGCTCACAATATTTGAGCTTCCAGATCTCAAAAGAAATAGGATGTTTATTTTGAATAAGGACCCAATCGATAACACGTCTAGATGCGTCCATATGCACCTCAAATGGCTGACTAAAGTTTTGCAAAGCAAGGACCGGTTCAAAGACAACAGCTTCCTTCAAGTCCTGGAATACCATTTCATAATGGGCACTCTAGTCCCATTTCTAATACTTCTTCAGCAAATCCGTCAAAGGGCCACAAGCTTTTAATATCCTTTGATGAACCTGCGGTAATAGTTTGCTAATCCCAGAAACTATCTAAGTTTACCCATCTTGAAGGGAGCAATCCAGTCAATGATTGCAGTGGTTTTCCTTCTGTCCATAAGGATTCTTCCGTCCCTTATCTCATATGGCCAAGGAAAGTGATCTCCTCCTTGCAAAACTCACATTTTACTTTCTTTACATACAACGTGTCCTCCCTAAGTCATTAGAATACAAGTTTCAAATGCAACAAGTGTTCCTCTAAGGAATCACTATAAGTTACAACGCCATCCAATTAAACAATAACAAATTTATCAAGGAAATCGTAAAGTAAATCGTTCATCAAACTACAAAAAGTAGCAAGGGCATTAGTGAGGCCAAAAGGCATCACCAAAAATTTGTATGAGTCATATCTAGTCACCACAGTTATCTTTGCTTATCCCTGTCAACAATTCTCACTTGTCAATATCCAGAATATCGGTCAAGTTTTGTGAATGTATTGCATTAGCCAATCAATCAAACAAGTATGCAACATTCAAAATCATAGTGAACTTGTTCAAAGCCCTGTAATCAACACAAAACCTTAAACAATCATCAGCCTTTTTTGGAATAAAGCAGGAGCATATACAAAGCGTTGGACGGTTGTACCAACCCAGCCAGAAGTGAATCCAACTGTACCCGCAATTCAATCAGTTTCCTTAGAGACATTCAGTAAGGTACTTGAGATGGAGGTACAACACCATGGACTAACTCAATCTTATGGTTAGTAGGCCTTCTTGGAGGCATCTCCTTACGAAATTCCGTAGGCGTCATATCAACGAATTTATCCAATGACTTGGCCACTGAATCTAGTACTTCCTTATGTACATTTGTTTTGATTTCCACCAAGGAAACAAGATAGTTCTCCGAATGCCTTAATCCATTTTAAGTTGCATCATCAACAACAACCCGTTGTCATTGTTATTCCTATTAGTTCCATCAACAAAATCACCAAAAACAAAGCATAATTTCTCTCATCGCAAATAAAAATCCCACCCAAGTGAGTCATTACAAAACCTTAGCATTTATCATAAAATTCATACCAAGAATCACATCAAATCATCAAGTGGTACAACAGTAAGGTTACATTTACCTTGCCAATTTTCCATGACAAAGGCCATATCCGTTGCATCTCTCACTAGTCTTGCCTCGAAATTCACAACTTTCATCTGTTGGGAACTTTCAGCTAAGACCAGCCTTAGTCTCAGTAGTATCTTTTCATAAACGAAGTTTTGGGAAGTACCACTATCCACGATCGCCTTCACTCAACTGCGTTTCTAATGGTTTTTACATACAGCATGACATGATACCTATGAGGGCTAACACAAGTAGTTAAAGTATTTAGCAATTGAATTGGATTCACACGTACCTGGGACGGCCCACCACCATCATAAACACAAGTTTTTCTCTCGGGCTTCTTTACGAAAACAGCTTGACATGGAGTTCTTGCCCCAACCTACTAGGGGGTTTAAATCGTAGCTTGTTACTTAAAAACGTAATAGGCTAGTGCAGCTCGCATTTCTCTTCAAGCTCTGCCCCCCTTACTCAACTAGTAGCAACTATCTCTTCACAACTAGGGCAATTTCTTGATACATGTGGTCCTCCACACAAAAACCTCCGAAAAGCAAACTTCTTAGGGCCCTCTCCCTTGTTAAAATATTCAGCGGTAGCAGTCTCTAATTTCTTCTTCCATTTGTTGAACTATGCCTTCGCATTGTCCTTATTAAAGGACTTTTTCTCTCCGATTGGCCATTAGAAGAAGAAAAAGGGGTCTTATAATTAGCCAAAGCATCGGCAATAGCAATGGCCTGGGCAACAACTTTTACACCCTGCCTCCTTGAATGCGCTTGTGCCCAAGATTGAAGGTCATCCATGAAGTTGAACAGTTTGTCATCTTCACCAATATCTTTCACATCCAACAACAAAGCAAAAAAGTCTTCAACATAGTAACAAAGAGTACATGAATGTTACAACTTCTGGAGATAATTCTAGCAAACCAAGAGGTATTACTAGGAAGAAAATGTTTCTTAAGCTCGGCCTCCTTCTCTTCCCACTTTTTGATCTTGTGTTGTCCCAAGCAAGCTTCAAAAACTTGGGTGTGACACCACAGTTTGGAGTCCCTAGACAAATAAATCATAGTCATAGAGACCTTCTCTCATTCTAGAATATGAGCAGTAAAGAAATATTGTTCCATATCCCAAAGGAAGTTTTCCAACTCCCTTGCACTGGCGAGCACCACCAAAGTGGCTGGGCTTTGGCACTTTTATCTTCTAGACAGAATGTCCTCCAATCTCGCCAACAGTCTGTTGAAGTTGGCTAGTCTTTAACTGCTTCATGATGGTGATATCGTAACTTATCTCATTCACTTAGTCAGTTAAAAGAGTAATATATTCCAACATTTCCTTGTTCTTGTTGTCCAAACCGTTTTGGAAGTCCTTGATTTCGAACTCAAATGCATCTCATGTGGTAGTGAGAGAGAGAGAGAGAGAGAGAGAGAGAGAGCATCATCTGAATTAGGGGCACCAACATAGTCCTCCAAACTAGCCAGATGCTCGTGGATAGAAAAGGATCAGCAACAAAACTATAAGAACACGTCTTGAGCCATGGTGTTCTCAAAACAACCAACCTAGCTCTCATACCAAAATTGTCACAACCTTGTTTGAGATATTTTGCACCAGCACTAACCAAGGAGGCTAGTCAGCCTAACACAATCATTTGAGTGAACTCACAAATGACCTAAGTAAACAAAGTAACGCGCGAAAATACAGGCAAAGCCCAACCTTATATTATCATCATAGAAAGGAAACAATCCCAAGGTCCGGCAAACTTAGTCCCACACTCATCAGTCTTGTCAAGCCAAATAATTCAAGCTGCTAACACCCCAAGTAACTAGGGATAGTTGCTAACTCCCCAACTAACTAGGGATACCTCATCGTGCCAAGTCATCCCATTTCCCCATAATCTCTCAATAATTGATCATAGGTCTTTAAGTCAGCAATTATCAAGGAAGTTTCTGGATTTGCCAAGAATGGGTAATAACCGTCACCAACTGCCCACAACTGCTAACCAACACACTTTTCAAGGGACTAGACTTGAATCATCCACGAGTCATGCCTTCCAAATGACTCATCAAAAGAGTCTCTAACGAACTCATCTCCCTCTTGACAAATTTTACACGAGACTATGAACCAAGCATGAACCAAGTTTGTCGAAAACTCATGCCAAGGTCAAGCTGTGTGGACCCAACTTGCCAGGGGCTAACACCAACGGTCTTTCAAGGACACTCGAGATTAATTAGGGATCATGCATTGACCCTTGATCACTCCTGGGTTTTTTAATTTTTTTTCAAAAAAATAGTTTCCATGTTTTTTCTTTTGAAAAATTATGCTTCAATTTTTAAATAATCGAACAATATTTATGATTAAACTATATTTTGTGTTATATTTCTTCTAGAATAACATTAGGTTTTAGGGAGAAGAGTATAAAGAGTAAATGAGGAAAATTGTGAAAATGAATTTTGAATGGTTATATATATGAAAGTGTATCATTATATTTATCAATCACCTTTTGCAAAATTTCAAATTTTCTTATCAAACAAAACATAAGATTTTCTTTTTTGGAAGAAAATTTAAAACATAAGATTTTAACTTGTTCTCCTTCTCCTCGTCATTATTATTATTATTATTTTATGAACTTATGAGAGAAGTATACTATAACATGAGAGAGCACCCATTAATTTCATATATAGAATGGTTTATAAAAGGAAACAAAATTTACAGAGACCAAAAAATCATTGGATATGAAAATGCTTCTCTTCAACAAAATATTTTTATATTACTAAAAGTGTTCTCTCCTGTCGAATACACATTTCTCCTAATGACTCAGGCATGCAGAAGACAATTGGACACGGAAATGCTTTTCTCCAACTCTACAGTTCAATACAGAAATGCTTCTCTCCAAGAAAATATTTTTATATTTATAAAAGTGTTCTGTCCCGTCAATATAAATATATATATATATATAATGAGAATACTTTTCTCCAACTCTATAGTTAAATACGGAAATGCTTCTCTCCAAAAAAATATTTTTATATTACTAAAAGTGTTCTCTCCCTTCGAATACATATTTCTCCTAATGACTCAGGCATGCAGAAGACAATTGGATACGGAAATACTTTTCTCCAACTCTACAGTTAAATACAGAAATGCTTCTCTCCAAGAAAATATTTTTATATTTATAAAAGTGTTCTGTCCCGTCAATATAAATATATATGTATATAATGAGAATACTTTTCTCCAACTCTATAGTTAAATACGGAAATGCTTCTCTCCAAAAAAATATTTTTATATTTCTAAAAATGTTCTCTCCCGTCAATATAAATATATATATACATACATACATAAATATATACATACATATAGAGATATATATATATACATGGATGCAACTATATGGCGGAAGGAAGTTTTTCTATGAGTCACAGAGAGACTTTCTCTATCATTAGATTAAAACGTATATAATCTGGACCACTCATTTGTTTATCTTTAATACTCCTTTTAAAGCATACCGATTGATCTGCTCAAACCTCTGTTAACCAACTTTTCATGGAATTTCATTCTTGTAATGTTTCTTTACATTTATTTATTTATTTCTTCATTTCAATATATTATCACTTAGAACATATATTTGTTAAATATTTTTATCTTCAGCAAATTAATGAGTATTAACTAACATTTTTGGATTTTAAATAAAAAAAATCTTCAAAATTAGAGAGTTTGATCAACTGAGAATGAAATTGACTAATATTAGAAATTTTAATTTTGGGACATACATTTTTTGTCACAAAATATTCTAGTTTTTCAAAATCTAATACACAAATCTTAAAACCAAATTCTATCCAAGTACATTCTAAAATACTCTAACCTCCAAACTTATTTTATCATTATAGACTTAATTCCATCATTTTTTAAAAATAGTATGAGAATGTTGAAGGTTACTTGTCCAAAACAAAGTTCGAAATCTTAATTGACCAAACCTTTAATTTCAAAATTTTTTAGACTTAACCCAAATTTTTTTTTACATATACTTTTATTTACTAAGCACAGTGTGATCTAAATAAATGTATTAGATTTTTTGGATTTGGACCTAACTCACCCCGAAAGGTACTTCAAGAGGAGAGGACTGTCCGAGTCTTTATAAGTAGTAATTATTTTCTTTAATTAGCCGATGTGAGATTTTCATTCTCAACAAAATGTTTACATAAAATTCAAATACATTGGATTTTTTTGGAGGAGAAATACATCCGTAAGCCTGCTCATTCAAATTATAAAAGCCTGATTCATACTCTTTTTCCCCTTTTTGTTTCCAGACAAATGATCCATCTAAGCAATAATGCATGAAACTCAATCCAAAAATTGTTAAACTATTATGCTTTGATATCACTGCTGAATAATTACAGAGAAATAATAAAGGAAGAAATTTGGAATATTATTGATAGTCGACCAACACACAAATTACAATGATAGAATGTTTTAATTATAAAATAAGAACTAACAACTAATTACTAAGAAAAAGTAGAATGGTAGGGCTAAGTACTCCTACACGGTAGTAATGACTACCTCCTCTAACTTTTGTAGGATAGCACAACAAAACAACTCCTAAAAACCTAATCAACATCATACTTTATCAGTTAATTCTGTCGACACTAAAAAATAATATAATCGACTATAGAGACAGTACAATCGATTAAGAACTCTTTATTTCTAACATTCTACTTCATGTATCAGTAAACATTCCTTCCGAATATGATATGAATACTTATATTACATCTAATTACAGTATTTTAGCGCCAGTTAGCACATAATACTTACTACCTATTATCACTATTTCTATGACCTATTATTAAATACTTGTCTTTTTAGTACACTATTTAATGATGAACATAATCTATCTAGTAGCCTACACACTGGATATGTAAAAATTTACCGCACAGTTCACCCTTATGTTTACTATGTTTATCAGAAGTAGAATGCCTATTAGTAAAATTATCACATTATATTCACTTCTTAATTATATTTATTTTTATTCTCTCATTAATGGTACATCAATACCATGCTTCTGGTATACTGTATTCATATTCGTCATATTATTATCATTTAGTTAATATTGAATATTTTTCTACCCAATCAGCACTTATATGGTGTATTTTTGTACTAATTTAAAACCTATTATCATCCTTATTCATTCTCTATTAGCTTTATTATCATTTATTTAATTTAAATTTCTAATGGTA
Organism: Catharanthus roseus; assembly: GCA_028651295.1. Classification (NCBI taxonomy): domain Eukaryota; kingdom Viridiplantae; phylum Streptophyta; class Magnoliopsida; order Gentianales; family Apocynaceae; genus Catharanthus; species Catharanthus roseus. The sequence continues at coordinate 1,750,305 of JAPQWS010000107.1, read as the reverse complement.
CATATATTTATTCTTTGCGGTGTACTTTTCAATAAAACTATTATTGTATTTTAAAATTTCTAACAATTTCACATTTATGTTAAATTCACTATTATCATTGTATCAAATCAACGACTTCCCTTCTCAAATTCTTACTTTGGAAATTTAATATTCCTCCAACCTTGAAATATTATCAATGATATTATTATCCTTTTAATTTAAATATATTTATAAAGTTCAGTTAGAATATATTTTATTTTATATAACTTATATAGTATCTCTTAGAATTCTTTTTGGGTTTGGGTGGCATTCTGCAGGATTAGACATCTGCGGTAGAATTCTTTTTAGGTTTGGGCCTAACTCAAACCAAAAGGTACCTCAAGAGGGGAGGACTTTCCAAGTCTTTATAAGTAGTAATTATTTTCTTTAATTAGCCGATGTGAAATTTTCATTCTCAACACACCCCTTTTTTTTTATCATTAAATAAATAATTCATTTCATTAGTACGATAAAAGTTGAACATCATCATAAACTTCCATGGTTCTATTTCGAATTCCATGGTTTAACATAAAAATAATAATAATGAAAGAAAAAAAAAGAAAACTCGGATCTTTTTCAAACTCTTCCATGATTCTAAACCTCAGGCTGGGCCGAATTACCTTGATTTGCAGAATGGCGATGACCACTCATTATAGACCATACTAAGATCAGTAAAAGAAGAACAGCAATCCCTGCTATCACAAATATGATGGGTGCCATATTTGATTTTTTATCAAATTCTTTCTTCTAGCTAAAAATACTCTTCTTATTGAATAAATATTGATACCATGTTAAGAAATTTAGAGCGCAGAGAAGAATAATATTAAATACTTCAATTGATCGTTCTTTTTATTCATTATGATCTACTATTTATAGGATACAAAGTATCCTAATTCTAATCAATATAGGATTCTAACCAGCTACTAATAAGGAATACTGCTATAATAATATTATAATACAAAGTATGCTAATGTAGAATCAATATAGGATTCTAAAATAATCTCTTATAGAATCCAAGATAATCTAGGAGAATCACATACTGATGTAATATCTCCAACACCCTTCCTCAAGTTGGAATGTGCAAAATTGCATGTCCAACTTGCCACAATTTTTCAAATTTTTTTGTAACGTGCAAACTGCACATCCAACGTTTTTTATTTTTAAACTTATCGATAATGGTAGTCTTGTAAATAAAGCTAAAATATTAGAAACTTAAAAAAAACTTGTTCAAACTGTACCATGCTAAAATTCTTTTTGGGCTTGGGCCTAACTCACTTCAAAAAATACCTCAAGAGAAGAGGACTGTCCAAGTCTTTATAAGTAGTAATCATTTTTTTTAATTAGCCGATGTGGGATTTTCATTCTCAATACACCTTTTTTTTTTTTTTTCCTCCCCTCTTGAGGTACCTTTTGGGGTGAGTTAGACCCAAGCCCAAAAAGAATTCTAACATGGTGGCCACCCACAGATGTCCAATCCTGCAGAATGCGAGGTGAGTTAGGCCCGAACTCAATCGAAGTATATTCTGAAACAATTTTAACCCATCCATTGCCATAATTTTCCCTCAATTTATAAAACAAACCTTTTTTTTTTTTTTTTTTTACAAATATACGTATGAAGATTCAAAAAATTAAGTTAAATTGAGTTATTTCACATACCTCCTATAATATCAACATGTATATTTTGGAATCCTCCGCTTACCGTCATGATTCCACTCACAAACACAAATTTCATATGCTATTCTAAATAAAGACAATGAATTAAGGAATGCTTTAAGGCTAAAGTTACCTTAAGTGGGCTTTCATTGGCCTATTATTAATAAGCATTTCTTTTGATTTTTTTCTTTGTCTGAAACATTTCACAACCTTGGATTTTTTATATAAACAATCGCAATAAGCATTTATTAGATACTATTATGATTTTTAACCACCAAACCAACTAATACCTCGTTTAATTCACTACTTGTTCATCTCCACACTCCACCTAAATCCTAAACCTATATATATACATATATATATATATATACATATATATGTATAAATATATGCATATACTACAACAAAAATGAATTATAGCCACATACTTTTTAAGGCATTTAATAAACAATGCCTTCCTATAAATTTTTCTCTATATTATTTTATTTGCCGTAAAAGACCCTTATGTTGCCATTTACAAACGTCCAAGAAAGTAAATAAAATGCACATAAAACTTTTTTGGTTTGAAAGGCAAAACCGGGAAACTTGCCCCTCGACTTTATTATTTTTTTTTTTTAAACATTTGGGAGAAAATTCACAATGGTAGTCCTCTCTCTACCAAAAATTTCTCGTTCACAGAGTATTCGATACCAAGTAAAATAGGTAAATCACAGTAATTCAATTTAGTTGCGCCCGCGATGGCTTCAACGTGCCTCTCCTCTTCTTTCAGAAAGATGTGAAAACGTCTAATCTTCTGTCCGTCATCTCCATCCGTATAGACACGGACGCTCCTCCGCGCCTCGCAGTCACGACTCCGACGGTATCCTTTTTTCCGGGGCCAGCGTCCCTCTCTTCTCAGTCCGGCTTTAGTGAATTTCGCAGGTATATAAGACATTCTCTTTCAGTCTAGATCAAGAGATTAGTTGTAAGAAAGCATAAAGGAGGCCTCCCGACGCTCTTTACTATTGTATGTTTGCATCTTTTGCTTGAAAACAGTAGGGATTTTAAGGGCTTTTTGAGGTTGATTATTATGGTTTCATTTGGTGGATTTCTTTGTTTTTTTCTTCTGACGAGTGTTGCATCAAATGATTCCCTCTCTAACGCTCTCAATATCTCCTCCATCTGCAGATTGTTATGGAAAATTTTGGAGCTTAGGTATGGATTTTGAGGGATTTTGACAGTCGATTATTGTGGGGTTTGCTTTTGTTTTTAGCTTTCTGAGAAACATTTAAATGGTGGATTTCACAATTTTGAGATTGGTTGGATTTCCGGGTATACAGATATACCTACTTTTGTTTAATATTTAAATTTCTTGCAGTATTATTTCAGCCAGATCTTAAAGTATCTTATATTGCTAAGTCGTCAGAAAATTAAAATTTGAAATGGTGTGGTGTAAACCCTGCTTAGAATGATCTAGGTGTGGCTTTTTTCTTAGTTCTCTCACGTAAGAGCAACTGTTTTGATTATTTCTTCGTTTAGAACATTTGAGTGTAGAAAACAAGCAAATTATGTGCCCCACGTGTCTCTGTGTAATGTGTTTTTAGGATTTCTTTGTTTGTTAGATGCTTCAACCATATCATCTCATATAAAGGACATAAAGTAAAAATATCTGAAGGATTTTATCATATTACCCTATTCCTGGTTTACTGGATGTTAATTTAATTGATGGAGTTCCGGTAAATGTTTATCTTACCAGTAACTCTCAGCGGCCTTTCTCTACATTATACATTTTACTTGAATAACTCTAAAATTTTACTTTTGTTAAATATTTTATGACAAGATAGCCTGAGTTCTAAAAGGGATATGTGCAATGAACCAAGATTAGGAACAAACGGCTAAAATGTTAGCATATTTTGCCTTTTTTATTTTTTTATTTTTTTAGAAATAAATGGGTATAAGAGCTTTGAGTTTGACTATCACATATTAAAGGAACCTGATGTTTGTCTCATTTTCCATATTTCAAGTGAGAAGCCATTGAGACTGCTAAGCTAGCTAAGCAGCTTGCATTAAAAGAAGGATTGTTAATATGCATGCAGTATCTACACGAGATTTTATAGAATTATATGATTCAAAGTTAATCTTTATACATTCTACTTCTACTTGACATTTCCTTTGTACAAATTGGGACAGTGCTGGTCATTATATCATCTGGCCCTGCTGCTGCTGTTGCAATTAGGATAGGAAAGAAGCAAGAAATGCTAGAATACTTATTGTTGTAAGTTTCCTTCTTCTATGCTTTGATAAACAGTATTCCTTGTCCAATGAATACCACATCAAGAGGAAATAATTGCCTCGATCATTTAGTTCTCTAAGTAACCCAACAAGACTTTGACGAACATCTCATTGTGTACATTAACAGGTTGACTTCCCTAGATTTTACGAGCAATATATTTCTTACGTGCTTTTTGAAGCTTTGAAGAAAGAAATAGAGAACATGCTTTTTGAGCCATGAGAGCTTCCTGTGTTTTTAGAGTGCCAATAGATGTTTTTGCTCCGGGATGTTATGCTTGAATAGTGTTTCTAGAGTAATTTTTCAACTTTTGTTTGTTGGCATCATTGTTCGTGATAGCCTTTTATATGTGTAACATATTTCAGTGCCTTGTTTATTTTATTATCTTGAAATTCAGAAATAAGATTAGTGGCACTAAGGGTTGGCTTGGTTATTTGTTCTCTGTTAATAATGCAGAAAATGATCCGAAGAAAAATCATCATTCCCTATTAACAAAAACTAAGTGCGTTTATATTGTAAAAGAGATTTTAAGATTAAGGGCATGTTTTTTTATGGAATACTTTACATATTATTAGAGAAAGTAAAATGCCTATTACTATTTGCAACTCTCTATGTAGCAGAGGTATGTGTTAGATGGTTTCGTAGAATCCTTGCTGGTTGGTTTCTTTTCTCCTTCTATCACTATGCTATGCTTTAATCCATTTGAGAAGGTTTCACCAGCTTTTGTAAGAGGCACTTATGGGAGCTTCACGCATATTGCAAAATGTCTTGGAATAATGGGAGCTCTCATCTTCGGTATCCTTGCCAAGGCTGCGGTAATATGGTAAGATGTATGCATGTGATGTGCGGTATCAGAGAATATTCGTTTTCTCTATTTTTACTGAATTACAAAAACAATATTATTTTAGTCTCTTGGTCAAAGTTGAAGTGAGGGATAAAGTAATTAGAAAGTAAATCTTTTGAGTTCAAAGTAAGGCAAACCCTATGAGAAGAGTCACAACTTTCCTTGTCTTAATCTCAATTTTCTTATGAAGCAACAATCCTTCCTAGACCTTCAACAACAATCCACATTGGCTATTTAAGGTGTGCCTTCATTTTCTGCAACTTCTTTTATGAAGGTCTCTTTTTTGTTGATTTGCTAGTACATCTTAATATTACTTGATTATTTGACTGATTATTTTATAGTATATCTTTACTAGCAGCAAACAAACACATTTTTTTTTTTAATCTTGGGACTTATTATTGTACTCATTAGACATAAACCGAAACCATTGTTCTATCAGAACTTGGCATAGCTTGCTATTTGTTCAATGATATTTAATCACATTCTTGATCATTTAAAGAAGATAAATGACTAAACTCCTCAGACAAAAACATCAAACTCTTTGTGTAATCAAAATTAACGAGGTGGTAGTGAAGACACGCACCTTTCCTTAACCAAGTTCAAGGTTTGATTCATGTCCCCTCTTTCATGTATTTCTTTGTTGTAAACAGTTGTTTAATTTCTTGTAAAAGTTGCTCGTCAAGTGTTTCTGACTGTGCACTCAATAACAAAATTTAAAGGGTGCAACAAGCTTTAAAAAATATTCAGAATTGCATATGGATGATGAGTCGGCTAAGTAATTTTTGTTGTTCTAGAATTTTACAATAAACTCTCTATGTAATAAGCCTCTTTAACAGAAAGTTGTGTTCTACTTCAAAATTTTTAGGGAAGTTGCTTTATTTGCTTCGGTCTTGAAAATATTTAAAATAAAAATGAATTCAGTGGCTCAAAAAAGATCTGCAAGAATCTACTAAAATTCTATATCTATTGCTGAGAGGATTAATTCACAAGCAAACAACTTAATGCTAAATTCATGCAGGCAAGCAAGTTCTTTAAGGTAACAAGTTTTTTAGAGCTAAGATATTTTCAGGGAAAGCCAATTAGATCATTTGTTCTGCTTTGTATTGGAATCTTCTTGAGAAGTCTGTTACTTTCCATCCAAATTTTTTTACTTGGAAATTAGTCTTGCAATTCACACACAGTTACCATAATTTCTCTGTATTGGAGATTGGGTTGAGATGAATTTGTAAGTGTTATGTTAATTGGAGTCCTTGGCTCTTTTGCCTTCATGTTATAGCTTTAGCTCTATGATTAATTGGGTATTCAATTTTATACATATGGATAAACGTGTATGAGTCATGGCGTTCCTCTTCAAGTGTTGTTGGATTTATACATATGGATAAAAGCATGGCTGTCTTTGTACACTTTGAGGATGCTTTATTTTCCTTGTTTTTCAACTTTAGACTGTTTTATAGATGGTCTTCCCGTTTAGCTGGAAGATGATAATTAGCGAATGATATTTCCTATTTATTTGTGATTCTGCTTTGCTTCTTTTCTTAGTTGGTTTACTGGGCTCTTATTATTGTCTTCAGTTCCTAGTAGAATTTGATAAATATAATTTCTCATGGAGGACTTGTATGTCTCTCAATTCATGTTCTGTCACATGCATTGATTCTGGCATGCTGCCTAGGCCTTTGTGTGACCTGCTTTGCTTATAGGAAAGAAAATAAGATTGGTGATGTCACTTTTCTGCGATGCTATTGTTTGATTGCTTTCAAAATGTGTAGTATTCATTATGTTATAGTGCTTAGGTTTAATTTAAAGTAATTCTATATCTACCACTGTTTTTCATAAATTTATCAAATGCAATATTTGAACTATTTAAAGGGAACAACAACAGTGCTTCTTCATTGTTTAGATTGTCCGTTGAAGAAGAACAGCTTAATTCTCTCATTATGGTTTTGTGCAATCAGGAGAAGCAAAAGAAAGCATTCCAAGTTCCAAGAATATTTCTCTACATAGATGGTTACACTTTGGGATTCCATGTAATTTTTGTATAATCAACTTGGTGGAATTATTTTGTTGAACTCTTGTTACCTTTTGTTGTAGTACTTGATTTTCATTTTTAGAAGAGGAATTTGAAGTATATTACATATGTTTGTGTTTGAACTTTAAATATTTTGTTATAGTAATATTAGTTATATAGTAGTGGATATTTTGTTATAGTATTAATATTTGAATGCGCTAACAGATGTAAATATAGACAAATCTGAGCTTCTAAAGGTATTTATAAGGCGTGTTGAAAAATTATCTTTATATAGTTTTTTTTAGATAAAATAAATGCTTTTACGTGGCCTTTCAAAGGCATTATCTAACCAAAAAAAGATTTTTGATGGCATTTACATGTCAATATATTTTAAATAAATAAATTGTATAAAAGTATATAGTCACAAACAAATACCTTTAAATGCCTTTACAGGTCGTTTTTGTTGTAATAATATATGAACACATATATATATATACATAGTATGTATATATGCATATATATACATATATATAGTAAAGATTGATGATTCGGCGTAGAGACAATTAATTGTGCCTTTACACTTTTTGTCAAGATAAAAAGACTAGAATATCCTTTGATAAAAAAGGAGGGATTTTGACTTGGTTTAGTGAGAAAGTTTCCTTCTTTTTCTTTACTTTCTTTCTCTCTTCCTTTCTCATCAATTACTTTTTTTATATCAGAAGGCAAATCCCTCGCCCACAGAGCCTTACTAGATCGTCCGACGTTCAGGTGAAATATATAAATTATAATGACTCAGCAGCTTTGCAAACTAGAGACCAGACACTGGTGCATAAAGGAACTAGCCCTATATTGGAGAGATTAAAATTTCTATACATCAATATTTAAACTTTGATCATTTATATCAACTCTTCACTTCTAGAATCAATTGAACTACACCATACACCATGCAGGCAATCACTTTCTTATCTATGGGGAGAGATTGAGATTGATGGCTAGCAAGTTTTTTTTTTTTTTTATATTAATATTTTTGGCGAGGAACTTCAGCTAATGGATGGTGCTTTTTTTTGCTTTTTTTTTCATTTAGTTGGCGAAAACTTTGGTTTTGAATGCATGGCGAGCTCTTCTTTTTTTCTTTTTGTCAAATTGTGGGCGAGCAGCTTCAATGGGTGGTGAGCAAATTTTTGGATCTTGGTGGAAACTTTTGTTATAAAATCCCTAGTTTATAGATAATTTTCTACTTATAAAATTTTTTTTACTTTCTCAAAATAATCTCATAATTTATTTATTTGTTATGATTTACATTAATTTTAAATTTTGTAAACAAAATTACTTATAATAATTATAAATATACATACAATTTGTCTCAAACCCGCTAATTTCGTTATTTTATGTAATTCACATTAGTTTCACTAAATTTTCACAGAATTCACTAGTTTCTCAAAATGACCTTATAACTTATTTATTATGATATATATTTATTTTAGATTTTTAAAATAAAATTACTTATAATAATTATAAATATACTTATAATTTATCTATAATTATAAATATACTTATAATTTATCTCAAAACCTTCGCATTTTGTTATTTTATGTCATTTACATTAGTTTCACTAAGTTTTCACAAAATTCACTAATTTCTCAAAATAACCCAAAAACTTATTCATTTGTAATTGAAAAACATTTCTTTGAGTTAAATTACTTATACTAATTATAATTACACTAATAATTTGTCTCAAAACCCACTAATTTTAATATTTTATGTAATTTACATTAGTTTCACAAAGTTTTTCACAAAATTCACCAGTTTCTCAAAATGATCTCATAACCTTTTTAGTTGTTATGATATATATTTACAATTTGTCTCTAAACCCACTAATTTTGTGATTTTTTGTAATTTGCATTAGTTTTCCTCAATTTTCACATAATTCACCATTTTATCAAAATAACCTCATAACTTATTCATTTGTAATGATAAATATTTATTTTAATTTTTTCAAAAAAATTTATTTATGGTAATTATAAATATACTTATAATTTTTCTCTAAACCCACTAATTTCGTTATTTTTTTTAATTTACATTAGTTTCACTATACTTTCACAAAATTTATTAGTTTCTCATAATGACCCCATAACTTATTTATTTCTTATGATAAAAATTTATTATAGTTTTTTCAAATAAAATTAATTATAGTAAAAGTGATGGGGTTTTCAACTTTCACATCACGGATATATTCTTGTTAAAGTAACTTATAAAAAACAATGAAAAAGTATAAATGATGCCATCTTAAAATGGTCTAAATATAAGTAGTAAAGTTTTATATCAAAAGAAAAAAAAAAAAAAAACACATGATAACAAAACACGGGAGAAGATAGCATCTAACAAAAGTATTTCCAGAAATACAAAAAACACAAATATAGTGATCGGATTTTACAACAATAATTTGAATTATTTTTTGCATGTTTTGGATGAGTAATTTTCATATTTGATCAAATTCCATAAAGAAAACAAGAGGTTTTGTGCGGTGCAAAAATTAATTGTAAGATAGAGAGATGAACAAGGATTTCTCTAACTCGTCATATTAGTAGTTAACGAATCTTTGTGAACTCTACTTTGCTTAGTTGTTTCCGTGACTTAATTTAATTTAATCTTTAGGAGATTGGAAACTTAACTATAAATGGTTCTACTTAAACTAGAAGGCATAGTTAGCTTTATGAAGAAATTTTACCAATTACGTTAATGCCTAACCTCAACTTTTAATAAACCAAAACTTCTAAATAACTACTATTCATAACTAATCAACATGTGAGGACTTCCTAATTAGATTTTCTTGTTCAGAATTAATTTTAAAAACAAAATTTTATCTATCATTTTTCATCAAGCTAAATATAATAAAAAAAAAAAATTAGAGAAATCCAACATAAATAAATTAATTTGGACGCAAGTTCAAACCCAACCTTTCTTTCTGTTCTATATTCCCTCTCACAAAAATTTAAATTTTCAGAAATTTCTAAAAAAAAAAAACTCTCTTTTCAAACAAAACCACTTCAAACACACCATTGCTTAAAAAATCTGTACACAAACATGAAGAGGCCCGTCCTCCCGGACGGCCATTCCCAAAATAGGATGGCAATGGATAGGGTCAAGCATATGGTGTACTTAAATTAGAGCTTAGTTTGGAGAAAATTTTTTATTTTTACTTTTAAAAGTTTGTTAAAGTATTGAAGACTATCTCATATAATGTAAGAGAATGTGGCGGGATCGTTTAGTAATTTTATTAGTACTATAAAATTATACTAAAAGATGTATTAGACGATTATGGATGGAGAGAATTTCATGCCATATGGGATAATTTTTAATACAAAGATAAAATGTTTGTGAGTAAGAATATGAGGTCATAATAATAAATAAATAAATAAATCTAAGATTCGAGATTAAGCCCTGAGAGTTACTGGTGGAAAAACAATCTAATGTTTTCAAAAGATACCATATTAAATTTTTTAGATTAGAGTCTAACTCACCTCCAAAAGATACCTCATGAGAGGTGTATTGACCAAGCCTTATAAAGAGCAATTAGTTACTTCTCAAACACGAACTATGTGGGATTCTCAACACACCTCTCGTCCAAGGACTGAACATGTTTGGACATCTGTGTGGGACCCAATACGGGCAGTCTAATAACTTGACTCTGATCCCATGAAATGTTTTCTGTTTTATTATGTTGAAATAATTACATTGTGATTAAAAATCCTCTAATTTAACTACTAATTTGAAAGTATAACACAACTAGAAAAGTTTACAAAATTTAGAATTTATAAGTGTATAGTAATGTCTATATAAATATATAAAAATATGTAGATATGAAAATATCTAAAATGTAATCCTTAACAAGCCGCGGAGCTGCTCTAAAATGGCAATCGTTTGTGCTTCTTTTCTTTTAAAAACTTTTGTTCACCATCAGTTTTTTTTTTTTTTTTGGCTGAATTTCAATGTTTTTTCTTTCTTTTATTGTTAGTTGCAGTTGTTGATTCGTAAAAAGTTTGGTTTTAAAAAGATTTTGTTGCAGTTGTTGTAATTTGGCTGTAAAAAAGATTGAAGAAGAATTTTTTCCATTGTTCCAGAAAGCACTGAAAAGATAGGATGTTATGGATTGGACATGCATGGCACATTAATTGAATTGAAAGGGCACAGGTGGGTCTGCTTTCGGGCGGGCGGGGTCAGTCAGTAGTCAGTCAGTAATGTCTTTTGAATATTATACCCTTCTTCTCTAAATTGTACTAGTACTAACTAGTAACTACTATCAATCAAGGGGCATTTACATACATGTTTGTTGTTGGGTCGGGTCGGGTCGGAAGTGTCCGTTACTTACTCCCTCTTTGTAATATATATAATACTCAATCCTTAAAACTTTATCCAACTTGTTTATTTCTTATTATTTAAGATTTAGATATTGAAGTTTTCAATAGGAAATCTTTCCTTTTTTTTTCTCTCTTTTCCATTGTTTTTCCCCTTTTATAGATACAGAATTAACTTTCTATAAAACAGGAATTAGTTACACAAAATCTGTTTTCAAAACCAATACTGAACTAAAATATCTCAACTCCTTATCCTAACTACTTTGTTATAATCTACAACATCTCAACAGATATAAATATGTTATAAAAGAAATACGTATGATTTAATATTCTTTTAAATCACTTTATGCCACAGTACATATCTCAGAAGAGAGAGGTATGTAAAAATTTCAAATGCAAAAGCCTCGAGGGAAGTCATTGTAATTTGACCTTGTATTAATTTTTTTAAAAAAAATTTAAGATATGGATGTCCATTTCTTCTTCTTCTTCCTTCTTTTATATAAAAAAGGTAAGGTATTATTTTCTACGTTTAATAATAGGGCTTTAATTTGATATAAAGTCAAATATATATATATATATATATTCATTCTCTCTCTCTCTCTCTCTCTCTCTCTCTCTCTCTCTCTCTCACACATAAAATAACTCATTTTTTCAATTTAGTTACAATATTCCATGTAGAGCAGCTTAATATCACTTCCATTAACAGCTCAAATGTTGTACTTATTCTAAGGGGGAAGAAAAAAAGGACAGCTCAAATATCGGTTTAGGGGCATTTTGAAGAATAATAATGACAATTCTGTACTTTATCAGCAAGCCAGCACTGATCAACCGAATTATAAACAAAGAATTGAGTGAAGAGAGTTTAATTGCACCTGACATAATAAGACTAAGAGCATCATGAATTTGAGTTGAGGTTGAATCTTGCTTTTCTCCGTTTGCACAAGTGGATCGATCATGCAAAAGGAAAAGGAACTCTTCTTTTATACACTTGGATTTTCCAATAAAAAATGCTCCCATCCCTTGTTTCTCAACAGAGATCTGTATAAACATCATCCAGGCCTTATATAAGGAGTTGATAATTTTTTTTTTTTTTAATTTTTATTATTCAAAAGAAGAAAAGAAAAAGACATCATTAACATAATAGGGGTTAGGAGGAAGGAAAGCTGGATGGAATTGATTCCTCCATCCTCCGCCAGACACACTTGTATAAGATGAACAAGAGATTACCACAACAATGATCTTCTTCTTGAATGATACAATCCAATAACGTCTTCATCATCAAACTCTTTCACTCCTTCGGCACCACCAACTGCTTTGCATTCACTTTCTTTCCTTGAATTAGATTCTGCATTGTCATCCTCACTGTTTGCTGTGCAATAATTATGCAGCCACCTGTCAGTCTCCCAGAGCACATGCATTATGCTCTCTCGTGCTGTATACCCATGGCTCTCAAAGGGAAGAATAACTAGCCGACAAAGCGCACCATGCCCTTTTAATGCATTGAAAAACCGATCTGACTGCACATTTTGCAGGCAAAAACTTAGGAGAGGTGCACAAATACGGCCAAAACAAAATTATGGGAAGGAAGGAAGCACACCAACCATCATCATACCTGACCAGTACAATTGTTAGTTAAAAACCGAGTGTATCAAGAAAAATGTGAAGAGAGAGGTCCAGCCTTTTACCTGCATAGTTAAGGTCCCAGAATTGTTGTCTTCTTCACCATGTATAAGCAAGATAGGCTTCTTAATTTTGTTAGCTGACATGAAAGGGCTCATTTCCACATAGGTAGATGTGGCATCCCAAAGAGTTCTATCCTCGTTCTGAGCCAATAAAAAAGAAACATATAAAAATGATGCCATATCATGCAAACTAGATGAGGACAACCTTGGTAGAACAGCAAATGGAAATCCTCTATTATCTATCTCAAATGTAGTCAATTAAAAACAAAAGAAATTCAAAGAAAATAAGACAAAGATGACAAAGGCCCAATGCAACTTCTGTTGTTGCAGTCAAGGATGCGAACAACCTGAAATCCAAATGGTGTAAGAGTTCTATTATAGGCGCCAGATCGAGCAATTCCACAACTAAACAGATGAGGTGCATGAGCGAGCAGGTTTGCAGCCATGAATGCGCCATAAGAATGACCACCAATGGAAATTTTCTTGGGATGGGCCACCTACGTAGCACCAAACAATCAAAAGTTTATTCTAGTTGCACAATTGAAACTAAAAGGAAGTTTTGAAGAAACTTACACCCCTGCGGATAACCTCCTCTACTGCAGCCTCTGCACTTGCAACAAGTTGCTCCACATACCTGGTAAATGTACCAATACTTAAAACTGGTGAACCGATACATTTTTATTTTAGATGACATATATGATTTGACACTTCATAGTCTGAGAGTTTACAAGCAAGATAAGGAAACAGCATAAAACTTGGAATGAACTGAAAAATGTCAAAAGGTAAGGACCAAGATGTCAGTCCAGAACATGAATTTACCCAAAAAAAAAAGTCCGGAACATGAACGTTCATATGATATTAGGAATTTTGAAGTCTTCATGGCGTCATGTAAAATCAAAACACTAACCTCTGTCACTATAAAACAATTCAGCCTCAAGAGTAAGAGAAAAATAATTTTTCCTCTATTTTCCAGATGGGGATTTCTCATGCCAAAAGGAACTATTTTGGAAAATGTTTTGTTATGTATTATTTCTTTTCAGCAGTTATCAATTTTATATCAAGTCTCAGAGTTAGTTATTCATTTTGAATGCCTAGTCTAGTGGACAAAGACTGTCATCGTGCATCTAACATGCTTGGAAGATTACTTTCCTCTGCCCACAAAGGGATAACTATCATCCAAAGTGCTTCGCGTTTTAATCCCGTTTTGCTGTCCAGTATGTCTCTTGCACTTTTCATGGAAAGGGATAGTCATTATCCTGGGTATATATAAATATCACATTACCTATCATTTGCCTCTTCATCTCCCTCGCCAATGATAGGAATTGTTGGTCCAGATAGAACAGCAAATCTGCAAATTTGATTGTCATAAGATAATCTAAATATACAAAAATACAACAGACCTACAGGAAAAGATTTGAAGTCTTGAATAGGAATGGTCACTATGAACTGAAGAATTGAGCATCTAAAGGAAGAAAGCGTGCCTCCTTGCCAGCCAAAGCAAAGGGGATGTTGGCCCAATGCCAGCAAATTCATTAGGTGATCCACGGACTTGTCCTGCTGCATCTTTACTTTTGAATTCCCCTGGGTAAGACCAAACCAGACATGGAAGGGGCCCATCTCTTGATGGATCATAGCCTGGTGGTAGATATAGAGTTGCAGTAAGTTGAACACCATCTCTTCTTTGATATCTGATCATCTCTTTCTGTAGAGATGCCAGCTGAGGGTATGGATGGGGAAAATTTGTTATCTGGCATGATTTCTTTTCTGGCCAACTTTGTATGTAGTATTGAGTATTTTCAGTCTTAGATTCTTTAGAAGTGAGTATTTTCAGATCATTAATGTATAAATCCCCTTCATTCTGATCAGACATGAGAGCAACAACAGTTTCATAATACTTTTCTTTATCACTCTGCCATATCCGCTCCTTTTTCCCTGTATTTCTGAAAATCTTTATGTCAGAATTTCTTTTCATTTATAATGGAAAAAAAAGAAATGGAGATACACCATAATCAAACTCACATGTCAAACAAATCCAAAAATGGAATGTTTCCTTCTGGAGTGGCGCCACTTCCATTTAACAAAATGTAAGTGCCATCACCATCAGGCTTTTTCACTTTTGCAATCACATAAGTCCCAGCAGCTGTCCTCCGAGACATGGGAGAGCCAGGATCAGAGTAAACATCTTCAGATGATCGATCAAACAGTACACGTGGACTTATATCCTTGGATCCCGGAGAAATCACCCAGGTCCTTATCTTGCGTGTTTTGTACCAAGACTCATAAACTAAAGCAAGTGAATCATCACACCAAGAAATCCCTCTGTTGAAGATAAAGTCAGAGATAGTGGAACAACTACAGCAAGACTACAAGAATAGAGAATTTTCTGGACGACTTCCAAATGCAATGAATTGATGCATATTTTTCATTTCAGGAATAAACTCAGCAAGTAAACCTTCTTCGCATTATTCTCAAGTCCTCAAGGTCTAAATATTCACAGCTTTTGTTATGAAGAGAATATGATACAATGCAAGAAAGCTACTTTTTTTAACAAAAAAATAAATAAGCAAATAAAAAGGACACTATGCAATACTAGCCACAAGAACAACTGAACAAGAACGCTGTTGTAAACTACTTTTGAATAACTCCAATTTTGACGACCATAATTGTTATCTCCGCACCGCAAAGATGTACTGAAGGCAGAAAAGGAAAGATGTTCCAACTGCAAATGTTTTTACTTAATATATCTTCTACCAAGAAACACATGACATATTAACCTTAAACCTGGAACTTTCGAAAAAGTCGGTTGTCCAATGATTTCAATAATTCAAACTGCACAAGCCCAACAGTTCTGGGATATACAAATGAACAGTACTAGGAGATACTAAAACAATAACAGAATTTTAAAAACAAGCTTCGACGCAAGCAACAATCAAAGCATTAGCATAAAAAAGGCATGATACTCAGAAAAGAAGAGGGTTAATCCAATACCCATATCGAAGATCAAGTTGATGCAGAACAGTTGGCTGTTCATTTTCAAGTGGCTCAGCAGGCTGTGTATAGATAATATCACGCGGAGAGACTTCTACTTTAGCATCACCATTGTCCTGTGTCTCAACCCTAAATAAAAATTTGAGAAAACATCTAATTCACTGGTATAGTACTGCACAAAAAGCAAAATTTAATAAATTAAAACTAAGTATATATACATATTTGCACATAGAATTTTTGAATAAGTAGGCAAACAACAGTCCGATGTTTTAAATGACCTAAGCTGTTAACAGCTCGTGTTTCAAACAGTTACTTAATTCGTTTGACTCTATTCATAGGATATGAGCAATATCGAAAAGAACTAGGCTCGTTCATGAGCTAAAGAAGAGAAAAACCTTTTCATCATGAACTAGATAGTCGAGCGCCTTCAATTTATGCTTAGATATGCAATTGAGACATCTACACAAATCAAATTATAAGTACTATAACCCTAAATCATTGAACATTAAAAAAAATATATTAAAAAAAAAAAAACCGATCATTATAAACATCAATCATGACTCCGTTCATTATCTACAATAGCATTGTTGGAGGTTATCTTCAATAGTTCATCAAGAAGTTGAACTTGACACCACCTTTTACCTATTCTGTTAAGTTTAGCCAGAACAAGCTCGCCTTCTAGCTCTCATCATAACTTTACCCAAGCTTGCTTAGACAAAAATCAGTAAACAAACATGAAAACCCTCAGTTTCATGCAGGTTTGTTGTTTTACAACCACCCTCCAAGAGATATCCACAAGCATAAGAAAAATTGACATGAGAAAACTCGATATGATTGTAAATTCGAGTATGAGAAGTTCCTTATTAAACTTTTACTTCTACATCACTGAAAAAGGTAACAAAAATTCTTTTCACAACATACTGCCACAAAATCTAGACAGACTTTCTTCAATACAAGCATCACAGTCAGATCTCTAGCTGCAATATATTAGTTTAAAGGATCAGTAGAACAACCCAAAGTGAGTCACCATAAGTTCAATACCTCAACAGATTGACATATTGACCTATGACATATGGTAGATGTTTTCAGCTTTACACAGTTTCTTGAAAGAAAAAACAGTGCCCAAACCCGATGGTCCTGCCTAACTTAATAGGAAAAATCATCTGAATTTTTTCTTCCTAGAGTTGGCAAGGAAATAAAGAAAGGGGATATATGAGAAGTGTATCTCTCAAAGAGAGGAGGAACGGGGCTGAGGGTTATCACTAGACATAAAAATTCCATAAACAATAGTTGCTGCTATGATCGACATTTTCACTGGCAGAAATTAATTAAATAAAATATCAGAAATGTTTTGAGATATATACCAGTACAATGTTGAAGGCTTGTCTGCTCTCCAGTTGATTGATCGCATTCCTTTTCGCACACTATTAAATGCAATAGGAATATCTTCGGCTAGGGGCAAATCACAAAGTTCTCTAACAACTCTGCCATCAGCTGCCCACACCTCAACCCTTTTGGGGAACCTTCCACATGGTACAATGAAAGAATAAGGCCTGTGAATCGAAGTAATCAAAATGTATTGCTCATCTGGAGAAGGATCCAGGGATGTATATATTGCTGGAGGTCCAATTGGCTTTATTGTCCCATCCAGAGAGGCCAAAACAAGTTCTGATGTGGCATAATACTCAAATAAAACTTCATCATGTTCATCTTTGAGCAAATCCTGATAGGTTCTGGCTTGAATGACACTCTTCTGCTCATTAGATTGAATCTTAGGACCAGAAGGAACCAAAGGCTTCTTAGGTGGATCCCCACGAGATTGAGGGATAGTGCAGACCAATAGAGTTGAGTTATCCACCCATACAAAGCTGAGAAGAACATAGTGAATTAAAGAGGAAACAATACTAACTGAAATTTTTCATTAACTGGACCTAACAGGAAAACACGTCGTACTTATCAAAAACTGCGTTTAGGTAGATATCTGGTGATTGGAATAATGGTCTAGCTTTTCCAGTTTCCAAATCAGCAACCCAAACACGGAGCTTGCTGCTACTGCCATCCTCCTGCTCAGAAAAGGTTTCAGGAGCAGAGCATGATGTTTAGAAAAAAGGAAGCAGTTACAAACACTCAACAGCCAATGCTTGTTTAGAATTAGTTTGATGAAAGGAGGAAAAGAGAATGTTGCTTTCGGTAAATAAAAAATAAAGGGGGGGGCTGGGGAGCCAGGCCAAGATACAATTAACCCCACTGGATCTCTTAAGATATTAGTGATATTTAAGGATCGCAATCATAATAATCTGACCTTGCACAGCAAGAGAATATGCTGCCATGTAAACATACACATGTATATACATTTTGATTAGCAGAAATGAGCGGACAGCCACTCAAGTAAACTTCTGATTTTCAAAAGAGGAAAACTGAAACAGCATTAAACTAATTGCATAACAAGTTACCAAAAAGTATAGTACCTCATCAACTCGGACACTAAAGGATAAATGCTGACCATCATTTGACCTAGTTCAGAACAGGGAAAAAGTAAATACAGGTTGGTAAAAGAAAGGTATTAATGTTCCAGAGTATCAACTTAAGCCATCAACTAGCATTGCAAAACGGAAAGACACACCACTCCATATAAAATCTTTTCCCACTGGGACCTTTCTCCCACTAGTTCAGTGCAACATAAACTTTTTAAAGGAATGAATATTAGCACAGAGAAGAACTATACTTAAAACACCAAGGCTTTAGCCAACCTTTTAACAATAATAAGGTTAATATCTTCTGAAATTTTTGAAAGTCAAAATAGATCCAACAAAAAGAATGTGATGCAAGCAGAGAAAATTTATTTCCAGTTATTCAACATTTCAAGTAGATGGAAACTCTACGTATTTCCTTTTTTTGCCTATTTAGAGCTGTAAACTTCAGACTCCTGTTTGTAATCTCCCCCCCAACCTCTCATGACAGCAGAGATGTTTTATTACTCATTGCTAGAAGAATAATTTGAAATCGCAAATAAAGCAAGGTAAGCAGAAGTACCCAATGAAACCGTCGCCAACAATTATAAGGAAAAAGAAAATGAGAGGAAAAAAAAAAATCTAAGCTAGTTAAATGTATGACACTCACTACAACTCCCTGGAAGCTCAGGAAATTAAGGACATAGATGCAACGGGGGAAGGAGCTCCATTTACAAAATTTGTCAATTTATTTAAGTTGATAAATGGTTAAAGAAGTTCTAGGTGGTGTATTAGTCAAGTTCTCAATCTTGCATCTTGTTAATGCAAAGATGTGACAAAATCATCTCTTTTCTCTTTTTTATTATCTTCCTTCTGGGTTTCTTTTCTTCCAATTACCTCAGGATTTTCACTTGAGATACTGTAATTAAGAAGCAAACACGTTTTAACATAAGTAAGAATTTATATAATAAGGCGCATTCTTAGGGCATACCAGGTAACAAAATTGATTTTAGCACCTTCAGGCAGACCTGTAACCACTTTTTCTGGGCCTAAGGTGCCATCGTCCATCAATTGGTGGATCCCCATACCAGTGTAAAATGACCTGGAAAAAACCAGAAAGATTCTTCATTAGAGAAGATTAACCATAGGCAAAAGAAGCACAGACATATTCAGTTTCATATAATATCCTCGCTTCTTTGAATCCAATATCCACTTTGGTCTTGTGACAGAATGAACAAGTGGATAAGGTAACAGAAAAGTTCAAAAGAGCTCGTATGTAGTAGGCTGACTACCAAAAATACGACAAAAAGTTTGTCTTACTCACATACGACTCCGGGAGTTACATTTTCCATCAATCCGAATTCCAGCAAGCTTCTCCTCTGGCCTTGCTAAATCAGACAAAGGAGGTAAAGATCTCCGCTTAAGGAAAAGTATTTTATCCCTCTGGGGTGAAAATGATAGCGCAGGAAGAGGTGGAGCATCAACAATATCTCGAATCTCGGTTGGAGGAAGGCGGTAGCCATTTCCATTGTCTGATTATAGATCATGTAAAATAAAGCCCAGAAAAGAAAAGGTCAAACTTGGCCAGACTGAGCCTTTTTGAAACTATACTAAATACATCTTTCAATCAAATGTTAAATCAACTTTAGCAGTGAAATCCAAAGTTAAGAAAAACATAGCTGGGTAGATGATAAGAAAATAAATGGAATTATGAAGAGAAATCCTTTCTAACTTCTAAAACAGAGGTGCTGCAATCCAATAAAGTGCATTTTCCTAAGATCCCAAAGCTATTTATTAACTCAAACCAGAATTTCCAACAGTTGTATTGATCAAATTTAAAGACAAAAAATCCATAAAGGGACTGCTTATGAGAAATTATCCTGCCCAGACAAAGAAATATATATATATATATACAGAACATCAAAAGGCATGTGAGACAACAAAATCTATCAGTTCCTGAACCTACGAAACCCGAATAATACAATTATACAAAAAAAGAAAGAGAATCATCTAGTAAAGCATCAACTAAACCAGAAGCAAACAAGAAAACCATAAAATTGCAGAAAATGCATGCAGATTGAGATTACAACCGTCATGAGCAGTGGAAGTAGTAGTTTCAGTGGCGGAAGAAGAAATGGCGCCATTTGAAGAAGCACCGTTCTCTGCAGCAAAGGCGTTGACGGGGATAAGACAGTGAAACCTGGAGGAGGAAGACATGGAAGTTGATTTAAGGTAATCAGTACTAAAATGAGCCTGAATTGGAAGAGGAGACCGATGGGATTTTGCGGGAGAGATGGATGAAAAGGGCAGAGGTTTTGGAAAATGATGAAAGAGTGAAGGGGAAAGAGGGATTAAGGAGAAGCGATGATAGACTTGGGAAAGGCGCATGACGACTCTCTCTACTCAAGCCTCACTTTGTGTGTTGTATACTAAATTGTAGTCTTAAGTCATCTCTCGGGATGATACATTTACATTGACATACTATCCAAATTGAAATCACTTGCAAATCGCCAATCCAAAGGAAACGATTTTAACAGGTAAAAAGGGAACCGGTACCTTTCAGACGCCCGGCTTTACCTCAAGCTAGACTCCCCGTTGCACATGCATATCTATGTTTGGATGTTTAGTATTGATACTCAATGGATTGTGCGTTAAGATTTCACAACTTAAACAATTAAAATTATGAAATTCTGATAACATATAATTTTAACAATTATAAAACACATCAATCATATGAAAAAAATAATTATTTTTCCTCATCTCTTACAATAACGACAAGATGAAAACTGAACTGCTACTATCATTGGAACTTGCTGTCGGCGTTAGAATGCTACTGCCATAGTTGGATCACCGCCATTGTTGTCACCATGAAAATCGTTCTTTTGAGAGAGAGAGAGAGATAGAGAATTTCTGGAGAATATTGGTAGAACGAAGAAAGGAAGAAAGAAGACTGAGATGCGCGGCTACAAAGGATACAAGAGAACATAAAGGTGCATGAAGTAAGAAAACCATAATAATTTGTATCAAATTTGTAAACTTAATAAAACGACCTAGTTTTAATAAATAATGTACCTTGCAAGGCACACTTGAGTGTACCATATTATTTACGAGTACATATGTTCCGCAATTGATTGATTGAATAGGGATAAAAATATTGTTTAGTGTGAAAAATACTTCTATAAAACATTTCTGCTAACTTTTCCTTTTATAATATATTTTTTCCCGAAGCCTAGTTTGGATAGGATGATTTGAAGAGAAGATAATGTGAATCCAATTATAGAAGCTTGATTGATTCAATCACCATCCAAGATCACCTCCATGCATTGAAGTACTTC
Source organism: Catharanthus roseus (assembly GCA_028651295.1). Taxonomy (NCBI): domain Eukaryota; kingdom Viridiplantae; phylum Streptophyta; class Magnoliopsida; order Gentianales; family Apocynaceae; genus Catharanthus; species Catharanthus roseus. Next base: position 1,728,706 of record JAPQWS010000107.1, on the reverse strand, counting down.
CATTGAAAATTTTAACTCAAGGCACTCTACTATAAAACCTACGGAGAACTAAGCACTATAAACTCATAATGAGAGGAATGATTCTTTCCAAATTGGCAACAAGAACCTTAGGGATACAAAAGCCCTAAAACCCAACCTACACAATTCAAAGACCTAATCAATCAACCAAAGAAATAAGAACTTCTATGATTGACTAAAGAGGAATTGATGATCAATTGAATTCCATAGACCTACAATCTAGGCTCATCAATTGTTCACCAACTAAAAAAGGAAACCCTTAAGAACTAAGTTAAGATAGGTTGAAGAACCCTAGAAACCCATTTGGGAATTCTCTCAATTTTATTCAAAGTCACCTTAGTGCAAATGAGCTAATAAGAAGTACTTATAGTGTTTAAGACTAAATCATACTTTGACCATGATCTTAGGTCACTAAAAGACCAATTAAGACCTTAATTAAAAGCTGAAAATAGAATTAAAATACTAAAAACGGTCTAAACAATGTATTGTTGTTGATTGTATACCTATAGTCACGCTAGGACCCTACAGTCAGCAGTGGGCTCTTAAATCTTTTGACTGCCAACAACAAAACCCTACCATCGACGATAGGGGCAGGGCCTACCATTGACGATAGGTCTTGTTTTCAGCCTCCCTTCCTCCTTTCACACCTCTAACTTACTCCATTGGTTACTTCTTGCTTAGGACATGAATCATGAGCAGCGGTTTGTCACCATTTTTTAAGCCCTCCTCCATCTTTCACTTTAGTCTATTCTTCATAGTTTCTTCCGCAAATGCTATCATAACTTTAGTCATGTCATCATCATACTCCTCTAGCTCTAGTAATAGGTTCTTGAAAGGGCTCCTTAGCTTTTTGGTCATTCCGGTTCATATCATCCGTCCCTCCTTTGAAAAGATTCATCCTCGAATCTTTACCTATATCAAATAAAGACAAGTCAGAAATATTGAAGGTGGCACTAACATTATATTCGCTCGAAAGATCAATCTTATAAGCATTGTCACTAATGTGCTCAAGAGCTTGAAAATGGTCGTCTCCACGAGCATCTGCTTAGATTTTCGTTGATAAGGAAAGCACTCTTTTTGCAGGTGCACCCAAACCCAATCATCGGGTTTAAGTACCACTCGCTTTCCTCCAACATTCCTTTTAGTTACAAGCTTTTTGTTATTGGCTTCAATGGGATCATGGACTTTAGAATGGATAGTCTGAACAAACTCTGCCTTTTCCTTTCCATTCAAGTTTTAAGCATGATTTATAGGTAAAGGTACCAAATCAAATGAAGTTAGAGGATTGAAACTATAAACAACCTCAAAAAGAGAGTAAGAAGTAGTAGAATGATGCGCTCTATTGTAAGCAAACTTAATGCAAGGCATATAATCTTCCCATTGGTGCAAGTTCTTCAATGGAGTCTAGGAAGTGGTTCCTTGAGCTTCATCACCAATTGCTTCTTCCTCTTCAACAATGTCCTCTTGGCAATCCTCTTTATCCTTTTCAATCTAACCATTCAAGTCTTCACAAAAGATCAAAGTCTTCTTGGTAGAAAAATTGATAGCTATATGTCCCACGTCATTGCACTTGAAGCACCTAGTTGGATTGATAATCAATCTACCTTTCTCCTTCACCTTAGGCTTAGAATTATCTTTGAAAGCCACCTTAGGTGTTTCATTCTTCTTTGGTCAACCCTAGAAAATAGATACTTGAGGTTTAGACACTACATTTCTTGAATAAGGAAGAGTGGTTTTAGAGAATCCATTCCTTTTTATTTAATTTTCAATCTTTGTTGCTAAATGGCACATGTCTTCATAAGTGGTGTAAGGGTACAATTATAATTGATTAGCAATGTCCTTGATGAGACCACTTAGAAATCTAGCAATAGAAGTATCCTTGTCCTTCTCCAAGCTCAACCTCAAAAGTGTATAACTCCATCTCTTGCCTATATTCTTTAACATTCTTGCTACCTTGCCTAAGAGTCATCAATTCGTAGTGAAATTCTTTATATATAATAATGCTCTGGCACAAGTCCTTCTTTCATAAAGATCTTCAACTCGGTCCAAGTTTCAATTGGTCTTCTTCCATTTCTAAACCTTTGAGTTGCAATCTTGTCCCACCAATGAAGTGCATAACTCGAAAATTTGGCAATAACTAACTTAGTCTTGACATTGTCACTTTAGTTTCTCACCATGAAGAGATTCTCCACTTGACGTTCTCAATCAAAGGAATACATTTGAATCACTTTTCCCCTTGAAGCTAGGCACCTTCTACTTGATCTTGTCTAAAGCTTTATCTCCTTGTTATCCTCTTTGTTACCCACCAAAGAAATCTTGGCCAACATTAAGATTTTCTCCATAATCATCAAACAAGCTATCTTCATGCCATACTTCTTTTTTTGGATTCTCTTCTTGTCGTCTATTGATCCCTCGTTCTCCTAGGCCCCCTCTTCTTCCACCTCTGGTGGCTTGCCTTCCTTGGTAACCACCATTATGACATGGGAAGGAACTTTGAGTCGACATATCATAGTAGTCATAAGGTGCATTATCATAGGACCTTTGGGGGTGAGGTAAAAAAGCTTCTCTAAGATTTTTCTCTACTCTTTGCTCTATTTTGGCACTACCCTTGCGTTTCTTTAGATCCTCAACATCTCTAGCCACTCCTTGGAATTGTCTTGCTAAGCCGTCAATGGATTGTTGAATAGTTCGCAAGATTTCATTTAGGCTGTAAACGGGGCGGGTCTTATCCGTACCCGCGCGAGTCTGTGCTCGTTTTTAGCGGATAAGGTTTAAATTTTATACCCAGGGACCTGTACCCGTGCCCATATTTATACTGCTATATGGGTCTGGGCAGAGTATGGTGATGTAACGCCCCACTCGGTAAGCACCTCGGGCAATCTTGAGAGGGTGAGTGACGTTAACATAGTAGCCGGGGTCTAGCGTAGTAAAACCTAAGAATTTATGGTATGTACTTTTTAGCAGTTTGGAATACTCGGTAGTTTTATATAGGGTTAAAGTGGTATATTTTCTTTTTGTGGAGAAATACTAATTTTTTTATTTTTATTAATTTTGATTTTATTATTATTATTTTGATTTATTTTTTATTATTAGATTTTATGGTAGATTTTAAAAAAAAAATTTGATGGCCACTTGTCAAGCATGAAGTGCCACTTGGCATCTTGCATGCACTTTGGTATACTTATATATATATATATATATATATGGGTAATGAGGGGAGAAAAAGTTGCTGAATTTTTTTTTTTCTCTCCTCCTCCTCTCAGTTTCCCATAGCAGCAACAGGTATATTTTCTTTTTTTTTTTTCCTTTTTGTTTTATTAATTCTTGTTTTCTCTTTTCTCCTTTTCCACTTATTGTCCTTGTTTTCTTTTTCTGTTTTCTTTCTTCCTGCCGTATTTTTTCCCCTCTTTCTTTTTGCTATTTTGATTCTTTTGTGTGTCTTGCTCCATCTTTTTATTTTTTTTAGTCATTTAGTAATAGTATAATTTTGTTAAGATTTGTTTAATTTTTTATTTTTTTGTTGATTTCTCTTACCTAATTTTATATAAACTTATTTATTTAATTTTTCTTGGTATAATTCTTTTACCTAAAATGTTTTATATATATACCTAAATTTTTGGTAAATAATTTTAAAGTATTTTCTTATATATATTTAGTACACATAATTATTTATGTTCTCAAATATATATGTAGTATATATATATTTTTGCATGTCTAGTTTTAGTATTTATATACCTTAGATATATGTTTATATGTGCAATTTGAATATATAACCTTTGTATTTATATATATATATATATATTTATATATTTACATGTATTGTCTTAGCATGCATATTTGTAGATACATATTTCAAATATTGATATATATATTTTTTCTCACGTGAAGCTTGTGTATATATAAATATATTTGAGGTGTTGTATATCTTATATTTGCATGCATGGGGATTTATACCTAATTGTAGCATATGAAGTCTTAATATATATATATATATATGATTGTTGTAAATAATTTTAATATATATAAATTTATATATATACACATGTTTGTGGTATATACAACCGTTGCAAATAATTTTAATACATATAGTTGGTAAATATGTGTACATATATATTTTTAGTATATATGGGATTTTCTTTCTATATAAATAATTTTAGTAAATAAGGTCTTGTTTATCTATATATTTTAGTACATAACTTTATATATATTTATATATAACTTTTGTAACTAGTTTCGGCATTCATAAATTTGGTACGTATTTTTATAAATGACCCTAGAAAATATGTTAACACTTATGGTTTGTATGTATAATTTTAGTACACTTGACTTACATAATTAATCTTGATATATATACCTAATTTTTGTATATAGCGTTAATATATATATTTTTTTTTGGTATCACTCGTAGGTTATATGATTTTAGTATGATGGGATAAGAAGTGTAGGCTCATTAGATTAGTATACGTGCAGTTATATCCTAGGTTCGTAAGAAGTTATCATCTTTTATATTTTTGGAGACGAATAGAAACGTGTGAATTTGTACTTAAATGGTTCTTCGTATCGTGTTTGTAGGACTATAGCACTAGAGTTGCATCCAGGTGAGTCCACAAAACCCTATTTTCTAATATTTATAAATACTGCAGGCCTTGTAAGGCGTGTTTCCTGAATCTGTTAGAAAATATTTACTACGTTCAGCATGTACAATTTAGCATTTTTTTGGAGATGTTCTCCACAATGTGTTACCTGTTTTCTTAGGCAATGCGTAGGAGCCGTGCTTCATATATGTGTGGTTTTTTCAAAAAATGGTTTATAATTGTTGTGAAGCAGGATTTGACTGCATACATGTTTTCTAGGAAAAATTTATATATGTTGGAAAAATGTTCTGGTTTTTGAAAAGCTACCCTATTTCGACATGCATGAGTATACATCTGGCATAATTATGTGAATTTTGTATAAACATGTGGTGAACTGGCAGATGGGGATTTTTATTAAATATTCATGACTTGATTCTGTTCTGACAGCCGATCAAGCGGCTTTTCTTTTTGTGAACACATGGAAAACAACCCCATTCTGACCAGAGTTACAGTTCTGGATTATGTTGATATATTCGGAAGCGTCAGAGGATTGCACTGTACGTGGCTGGTCCCACGTACGAGGTTCTCTTCCGATGGCATGGATGATTTAGACTCGGGAGAGTGGATCCACTTGAAGAGAGGCGTAGACCGCAGAGGGTGTAGCCTAATCGGTCTACGTTGACACCGCATCATGCTCTACGGTGGGGTTCGACTGCCTAGTGAATAGTCAGAAGGGACTCGACACTGAGGTTGGTCCCAGGGCAGACCTGGTAGGTGCCCCAAGAATCTGCGGCCTGATGTTTCGACAAGTTTTGGGGAGAGCGGTTGTTTGGTAATCGAGTGCTCGTACGGTATTGGGCTGTGCCCAATGAGTTACCACTTCTACTTTTGTCAGATCCACCAAAATCCCTTCCTGGGTGATAACATGTCCTAAGAAAGTTACTTGACTCATCCAAAATTTGCCTTTACTGAACTTGGCATATAGCTTATGCTCTCGCAGGGTTCCAACACTTGTTGAAGATGTTGTTCATGAGTTTCAAGGTTGGATGAATAAACAAGGATGTCGTCTATAAAAATCACCACAAACTTATCCAAGTAAGGACTAAAGACTCTATGCATCAACTCCATAAAAGTTGTCGGTGCATTAATCAATCCAAACGGCATAACCACAAACTCATAATGCCCATATCGTGTATTGAAAGCCATTATTGGGATATCCTTCTCTCTTATCCTGACTTGGTAATACCCCTGTCTTAGGTCTAATTTAGAAAAGCATCCCGCCCCTCGGAGTTGATCAAATAACTCATCAATGAGGGTTAGTGGGTATTTGTTCTTAACGGTCACACTATTCAATCCTCTATAATCAATACACATCCTAATAAAACTGGCGCACCCCAAGGAGATGTACTTGGACGGATGTATCCTTGCTATAACAGTTCTTGTAATTGGTTTTTCAATTCCTTCAACTCTTCTTATGCTATCCGGTATAGAGTTCGAGAGATTGGTTTAGCATCAGGTACCAATTCTCTCTTACTATAGGTACTGTTTCTAATCTCACCTCTTCCTTAGGCTCGTTGAGTAAATATGCTAAGTACCCTTGACATCCTTTCCATAGCAACCTCCTAGCTTTCATGCCCGACAAAAAGTGATTCTCTCATTTCGTTTGCTTCCATTAGAACACCAGGATTGGCATACCCGGTCTACTAAACTTAACCAACTTCCGTCGGCAGTCTACTTGAGCATAATGCCTAGCGGACTAGTCCATCCCAAGTATCACGTCATAACCCTCAAAGGATAAGGCAATTAAATCACCGGCTAACACCATACTTTCGACCCAGATGTCACAACCTGGGTACTTTACCTCAGCCATCCTACTTACGCCCATAGGAGTGCTAACTAACAACTGATAATGCATGTCAACAAAGGGAATAGAAATATATTTTATGAAATGCAAACTCACAAAAGAATGTGTAGCTCCAGGATCAATGAGTGTTCTTGCTGGTTGAGAAAAGATTGATATCATACCTTCAACTGCGTCCGCTTCGGTGTTCACGGGCAGTCCATCCAATGCATAAACTTATGCTTTCATTTGTGGCTTATTGTTCCTTCCTTCTGTAGTTCCTCTTATAACCGGGGGTCGGCCTGGTCTTCTAGACGTCTCCGGAGGTACTTGTTGCATCCCAGGGCATTGGTCCTTGGGATGTCCTGGTTTCCCACACTGGAAACATAACCTAACTTCCGATAACACGTGTCTGCCATATGTCCACTTCGTCCACAGTATGTACATACTCTATGGACGCCTCCAGGCGTTAAGGTTCGCCGACCTCCATTCCCAATCCTTTGTTCACCACAAGGTCTCTTAAAATCTCTAGATTTCCAGGGTCCTTGTACAGGACGTTTATAGGGAGTTTTAGCTGAGCCAATAGCTGCTTTCCTCTGCGTAACCGCTTGATCTGCCATTTCTGTCCTTGTGGCGGCTTCAACTGCTGCCGCGAATCCCATTAGTGGTAAAGGTGCCAATGCCCGCTGTAGTTCCGCCCTTAATCCCTTCACAAATTGCCACGTCTTATTCTCATCCGTATCTATCAATCTTAAGTAGTATTTAGCCAACCTATTAAACTTTATCGTATACTGGGCAACTGTCAGATTACCCTGTCTCAACTACTGGAACTCATCCTCTTGCTGCTCACGAACCCATCGAGATATGTACTCTCTTTTGAATTCTTCTTGAAAATCAATCCAGGTCCATGGTTGGTTCTTGAGTGCCCGAGCTTCGGAAGCTCAAAGCCACCAATCCTTTGCCATTCCACGGAGTCTAAAAGCTGCAAATGTTACTCTCAAGGCATCTTCATACCTAAGGGTATCATAAGTATCATTTAGTTGTTCAAGAAATAGTTCCGCTTTGGCTTCTAGCTCAGCTTCTCCATAGAACTCTAGTGGTCGAAACTTTAAAAATCGTTCTAGTGCTTCATCTGTCCCAATGGCAAGTATTCGCTCATTTTTCCTTGTAGCCATTGAAGTTTCTAACAACTCCGTCATTCTAATCATGAAATTTTCCATCATCGTATGCGTAGCTCGCTCTGGACAAGGTGTGTTCTCCCTAGTGGGTTCAAGCTGTCTGTTTTGAGAATTCTCGGACACAGCCTCGTCCGCATAGTTGGAAGGTCGTGAATCTGACATATTTCTAAACACCAGAAGTTTCATCACTTATAAGTTTGCAGCTACTCTATAACAAGTAAATGTATAAACTCATCACAAGCACCAACATTTGTTGGAATCCATAAGCAAAAACAAATAAAATAAAACTATGGAAATCCACCATCAGGATCTACACATACTAGAAAAACCGATTCGATAGAAATTACCTCAATGTTTTTAATTGTTCGGTGTAGAGCTGCTACTGGTATCCACGCGACGAACTCCTCTGCAAGCGATCGGGATGCTAGCCCCTTTGTGTTCTGAAAACTGTTCAGAACTAATCTTGACTATCTGGTAATAGATCGAATTTCGGAGAGAGGGAGGTAGATACTATATCGCCATTTCAGGGTTTAGAGTTTTTTTTTTTTAATCAGATAAAGACGGCCACAGAGAAAAGGTTAACATAACCTTTTATAGTTGTCAATATCAAAACTCTAATTGTCATCTAATGAGAATTTAATCTCGTCCGTCTATTCCTATAATCATCCAACGGTTGGATGATTAATATTAAGTAATTAATTTCATTTATTCGATAAATAAAATTAGTTACTTATTAACTTACCAGAAAATACAACGTGGAATCTGATTCCCCTTTTGTATACGTTCAACAAATCTGGACACAATCTAGATTTATTAAATGTGGACATTATGCTCACAAGATCGTCTATGCGTATGACCCTGTCGGTTCACTTAACATTGGCAGTGAATGAAAAATGTCCTAGACATTTATTCACAAAACATAAGCGGCTTCTAGCAAGACATTATGCTTACCCAAGTTAAGTAAAAGCAATAATAACCTAGCATCAGATTTAATATTTAGTCCTTTTGTCATACGATATCCTAATTAAGTATAAGACATGGACCGAGTCATCCTTATAAAACTTAATTAACCATTTACTTGATCACCAGGTCTACTGTTCCAACAAATAATATTAATAATACCTTATTAATACTTATTTGAGCATGGCCATGCATATTTTCGAGTCTTCCTTATCAAGGGGCCCATGGATATCTCTCTCTAAAATGAGAGGGATAAATCCCTTTCACTATCTCCAATATTCAAGCCATGACAAGAAAATAAGTCAACCAATAGTCATAATAATCACCTAATTAAAAGTGACGTTTGACTATGTCAAAACATATTTTCTCCCCATGCAAGAAGGATTAGAAACATTAGGTCAAATGACATCAAATATAAAACTGAGAAGAAATACTTATAACTTAAACCCATGCAATATTTCTTCTTTACTTTGGGTCATGTCAAATACAATATTCTTAATATGTATTTATGAATTGATTTTATATCTCATATTCATGATCAGTAAAACTTGACCATCAATCAACTTTACACTAGTTTAATAATACAATATGTAATAAAACTAGGGACAAATAAGAATAGTATTTTTATTAGCTATAAGGGTTTTACTATCAAGTCACATACTTGATGACCAAGAGCATAAAATACAATTCAAAATACATGCTTCATAAATTATAAATGTGAGTCAATTGGTCTTAGGCATATGTAACAACATTAACACGTTCATATAAACATAAACATATATATATATATATATATAGATCTCAAAATGAGGATTTCCAGTACAAGTGGTGTCATAAACAAATCGTCCTGGTCCAATCACTCCCAAAAATATGTGACCGGGTTACTATACACATCCAAAAACCCGGGGACCTCCTATCCATTATCCTAAGGCTACTATATCCAGCCTCAATCAAACACCACTTTTACTTATCCAAGTACTATATACACAAAAATCCGTACGTCCTACCCCAAGCCTACTCCGCCTAAGGGTATTGGCTACCAGAACCTCCTGGCCGGGATTCCAGCTCGGTGCGGGCACTGTCCACTGAATCCCTAATCGTACCAAGGAACTGGGCGATAAACCGCCTAAGCCAATCTCGCTTACCAGTCAACTCTTGAATCTCCCTCTCTCGGGTCGCGTGCACCTCCCGCACCTGGACTAGCACCGCCTCCAGTATAGCGGACCTCGCTGCCGCCTGTCGACGTGCCTGGCGGGCCGTATAGAACAAGGTATCTACCCTAGAAACCTCCTCTCTCAGCTTGGCGATCTGTTGTCCGGCGGCCTCCACCTGCTGCCCGCTCCATAGACAATAGCCACAAATGGGTGATAATGATACCAAGAATCCACCCGGTGCGAGGGTGTCCATACCCTCAGTATCCACCGGTGCTGGTACCGCTCCCTCCTGCTCAGGTAGCATCCCTACATCAGACTCAGCCTTGCTGGGGTCTTCCTCGATCGAAACTCCAGGCTCCACTCCCTGCACCTCCGATCCCTCTACGGTCTCGTTGTCTGATAGGTCAATAATAGGGATCGGCTCTCTATCCGGTACAATCTCCCTAAGAGAGTATGATGATGAAGGGGTCGTCCCACTAGACCCGCTCACAAGTACCCCCTCCTGATAAATCCATCTACGGGTATGATTTGCCATCTAGTACCTACAAAACAGAATCTTAGAGTCAGTGCTAACCAACAAATCGAATGGTTGACATTAAGGTTAAACAGTTAACTCCTATAGCTTGTCTAAAACTCAACAGTTCAAACCTAGGAATGAACTAGATGCTCTGATACCACCTATGATACCCCCAACCCTGCCACTAGGTCAACTGCAGCTGAGTAAGGTATCTGCATGCCTCTCGACACTAGACTATAAGTCCCAAAAACGAGGGCCCAACCCCGAGCAACACTAGAAGTATATACACAAAGTACGCAACGGAAAAACTTGAGTAAATTGGTTACCACTAGTTCGTTCCAAACACAAGATTTAGAAAGAAAAAAAAACTTCTTAAAACTGTTGCAATACAAAATAAAAGTTTTATACCAACAAAACCCTATAATAATATAAAAAGAAGAACCTTACACCTGGCCCGAGTCTAAGAAAAACAAAACATAATACGTGACACCCAAAGCATAAACATGTCCTTATAGAGAAACATGGTCCAAGATTCCATGCCTGCAACTTCAACAACTTACCGTACCTCTGTTTGTCCTGAGTTGATTTGAGAAGAAAACATGAAATGGAAAACGTGAGCGCAAACACTCAGTGAGTCCACGTGTGTGTGTGCGTCTCAGTGATTTCTTTTAAATAATGATGATGCAATTTCACGAACCCATTTTTATGCAATATACTAAGAAAATATTTTATTTTAATAATATTGGTACTTGAATTGGAATAAAGGTTTCGAGCGCAGCTGGGAAGTCTGAGCGAATCAAGACACATCAACGCTGCTTCTACACCTTGCAAAGAAACATGCAATGCTACAGGGCTCAACGGACAAGGTCCGGATCCCGAAACAAGGTCATCGGAAACAAGTCCGGCATCTCCTAGTCAATACCATCCCAACACCGTACGAGCGCTCGATTACCAAACAACCGCTCTTCCCTAAACTGGTCAAAACATCAGGACACAGATTCCTGGGGCACCTACCAGGTCTGCCCTAGGACCAACATCGGTGTCGAGTCCTCCTGACTCTTCACTAGGCGGTCAAACCCCACCGTAGAGCATGATTCGGTGTCCACGTAGACCGATTGGGCCATATCCTCCGCGGTCTACGCCCCTCTTCAAGTGGATCCACTCTCCCGAGTCTAAATCGTCCACGCCATCGGAAGAGGCCCTCGTACGAGGGACCAGCCACGTACAGTGCAATCCTCTGATGCTTTCGAACACATCAACATAATCCAGAACTGTAACTCTGGTCAGAATGGGGTTTTTTTTCCATGTGTTCACAAAAAGAAAGGCCGCTTGACCGGTTGGCAGAACAGAATCAGGTATGAATATTTAATAAAAATCCTCATCCGCCAGTTCACCACATATTTATGCAAAATTCACATAATTATGCCAGATGTATACTCATGCATGTCGAAATAGGGTAGCTTTTCAAAAACAAGAACATTTTTCTGACATATATAAATTTTTCCTAGAAAACCTGTATACAGTCAAATCCTGCTTCACAGCAATTATAAACCATTTTAAAAAAAAACCACACCTATATGGAGCATGACTCCTATGCATTTCCTAAGAAAACAGGTAACACATTGTGGAGAACATCTCCGAAAAACATGCTAAATTGTACATGTTGAACGTAGTAAATATTTTCTAACAGATTCAAGAAACACGCCTTACAAGGCCCATAGTATTTACAAATATTAGAAAAACAGGGTTTTGTGGACTCACCTGGATGCAACTCTGGTGCTATAGTCCTACAAACATGATACCAAGAACCATTTAAGTACAAATTCACACGTTTCTATTCGTCTCCAAAAATATAAAAGATGATAACTTCTTACGAACCTAGGATATAACTGCATGTATACTAATCTAATGAGCCTACACTTCTTATCCCATCATACTAAAATCATATAACCTACTAGTGATACCAAAAATATATATATTAACGCTATATACAAAAATTAGGTGTATATATATATAAAGATTAGTTACGCAAGTCAAGTGTACTAAAATTATATATACAAACCATAAGTGTTAAAATTATTTTCTAGGGTTATTTATAAAAATACGTACCAAATTTATGAATGCTAAAACTAGTTACAAAAGTTATATATAAAAATATATATATATATAAAGTTATGTACTAAAATATATAGATAAACAAGACTTTATTTACTAAAATTATTTATATAAAAAGAAAGTCCCATATATACTAAAAATATAGATATATACACATATTTACCAACTATATATATTAAAATTATTTGCAACGGTTGTACATACCACAAACATGTATATATATATATATATAAAGTTATATATATTAAAATTATTTACAACAATCATACACACACATATATATATATATATTAAGATTTCATATCCTACAATTAGGTATAAATCCCCATGAATGCAAATATATAGATATACAACACCTCAAATATATTTATATATATATACAAGCTTCACGTGAGGAAAAAATATATATATATATATACATATATATATATATATATATCAATATTTGAAATATGTATCTACAAATATCATGCTAAGACAATAAATGTAAATATATATATAAATACAAAAGTTATATATTGAAATTGCACATATAAACATATATCTAAGGTATATAAATACTAAAACTAGACATGCAAAAATATATATACTACATATATATTTGAGAACATAAATAATTATGTGTACTAAATATATATATATAAAAGAAAATACTTTAAAATTATTTACCAAAAATTTAGGTATATATAAACCATTTTAGGTAAAAGAATTATACCAAGAAAAATTAAATAAATAAGTTTATATAAAATTAGATAAGAAAAATCCACACAAAATAAAAAAATTAAACAAATCTTAACAAAATTATACTATTACTAAATGACTAAAAAATAAAAAATAAAAAGATGGAGCAAGACACATAAAAGAATCAAAATAGCAAAAAAAAAAAAAAAAAGAGGGGAAAAAAACAGGAAAAAAAAAACGGGAAGAAGAAAGAAAACAGAAAAAGAAAACAAGGACAATAAGGGGAAAAGGAGAAAAGGGAAAAAAATAAATAAAACAAAAAAATATATATATATACCTATTGCTGCTGTGGGAAACCGAGAGGAGGAGGAGAGAAAAAAATATTCATCAACTTTCTCTCCCCTCATTACCCATATATATATAAGCATACCAAAGTGCATGCAAGATGCCAAGTGGCACTTCATTCTTGACAAGTGGCCATCAATTTTTTTTTTAAAACCCACCATAAAATCTAATAATAATAAATAAATGAAAATAATAATAAAATCAAAATTAATGAAAAAAAAAAATTAGTATTTCTCCACAAAAAGAAAATATACCAATTCAACCCTATATAAAACTACCGAGTATTTCAAACCGCTAAAAGGTACATACCATAAATTCTTAGGTTTTACTACGCTAGATCCCGGCTACAACGTTAACATCACACCCTCTCAAATAGATCTGTATTAATAAAATAATAATATATATTATATGTATTATATTAAATGGAGGGCAATAAATGTGCATAGGGAGGTTTGGTCAAGTGGTTAAGAAGGTAAACTTAAATTCTTGTTTAGCTTGCCAGTGCAAGTTTGAATCCTATTGCTATCAATCTTTTTTTTTTCCCTCCTTTTCAGTCATTTTCTCTTTTTTTTTCTGCTTTTCAGTCCTAAATAGAATATTTTTAGTTGATGGATTTGGCCCATCCCGCGTAAAAGCAATTTATGATAGTAATATTTTTGCCTTATTTTTTATTTCATAGAATTGCTGAAAATATTGATCATGACAAAAAGAACAATCCTTTTTTTATTTTTCTTTGTCGTTCTCTATCTTATATGCTACTATTTGACTTATCTATTAGGCGACAACGTATTATTACATATACTCTTTGCTCAGAGGTTGTCCAGAAATTTAGATTACAGACTGAAATTAATATAGTTAAAGGGGTTTATATCCCTATTCATTTATGTATATGTTAAATGATTGTATTTGTTGAAAGAAATGTTGAGGAGATTATGTTAATCATGTTAAAATTTATTTTAGGATTATACATTGTTTTATATATTTTTGTTTAACAGGGAAAAAAATAGAAGAATATCATACAGGTACGGGTATACCCAGACCCTACCCTGAATCCTGGAGGTCGGGTCTGGGTCCAGAATTTTATACCCTGGAGGGTATGGGTCCGGGTTTGGGTCCAAGTTTAACTATAAGGGTACGGGTCTGGGTTTGAGGGGACCCTGAGGGTATGGACCCTTTTACAGCCCTAATTTCATTCACATTCATCATTGTAGGATCATTAGGGTCTTCATGATAAAGTGAGGTAGGTAAATGACCATACATAGACATTCTAAACCTGGAAATAAACAGAAGAAAACCAGAAATAGGACCTCTCAATCACTCTTTAAGTGTTTGCCTTCTTTTGATGATCACTCAGTTTTCTCTTGTTTAATTCTCTTATTGGGTTTTATGAAGTTAAGCTCACCTCTTGCCTCTTACAATCACTTACCTCTCAAGGTTCTATAGATTCTTCAAACTTTTTAGCCAACTCAACCAAGAGTATCAACCTAAGCAAGTAAAACAATTAATGCACTTAGTTGGACATAAAGATTCAAAGAAACAAATTATCAAACACTTGAAGTGTAAGGAATTTCAACGAGTTTGTCCATGAAAAAGAGCCAACAATCATCAATGATCATCAAACAAAGAATAGGAACATACAAGAAAGCAATTAGAATTCAAATTAAAAGTAATTAAAAGCAGTCGAAGCAAACAATGAAATAAAGAGTACTAAGAAAAACTTCTAGAAAATAGGGATGATGAAACCTTGTTAACAAAACGGCAATAACTTTCAAGTGATAATCTAAATTGAGTCAAACAAGTTTAGACAGATTCCTCACTCGAAGAGAATGAATTGGAGTACAAATTTTGATTGAATTAAATTAGTATAACATAAGATATGCTCAAATTAATTCATGCTTGTTCTGCAACCGAGACCTCAAAACACTTTTTTGATTTTCAATTGAATTGATCGATCAAATGAACTCCAAATTTAGTAAAACTTATTTCAAAAGATCCCCAACTCACAGAAAATTAGATCCTTCACAAATTTTGCATACAAAATTTCACTTAGCATTTTTTTTCATTTAATTTTTCTAACATGACTTTTCTGTATGAGTTTTGCATGATCTTCATGGTTATTCCTTTAGATCAACATGTACTACTCTTTTTTTTTTTTAGCTAAATTCAAACAGCATAAACATACCTTCAATTGGAGGTTGCTCTAATACCAATTTAATGTGAATCCACTTATAGAAGTTTGATTGATTTAATCAGATCCCAAGATCACCTCCATGCATTGAAGTACTTCTATTGAAAATTTGAAATTAACACAATCTATAATAAAACCTAAAGAGAACTAAGCACCATAAACCCCATAATGAGAAGGATGATTCTTTTCAAATTAGCAACAAGAACCTTAGGGAAACAAAGGTCCTAAAACTTTAAGCTACACAATTCAAAGACCAAATCAATCAACCAAAGAAACAAGAACTTCTAGGATTTATTAAAGAGGAATTGATGATGATCTATTGAATTTTATAGACCTACAACCTATTCTTATCAATTGTTTTCTAACTAAGGAAGGAAACCCTTATGAACTAAGCTAAGATATATTGAAAAACCCTAGAAACCCATTTAGGAAGTCTCTTAATTTTATTCAAATTCAACTTAGTGCAAATGAGCTAATAAAAAGTATTTATAGTGTTTAACACTATACCCTACTTTGACCATGATCTTAAGTCACTAAAAGACCATTTTTAAGACCTTAATTAAAAGCTGAAAGTAGGATTAAAGCACTAAAAATTGGTCTAAACAATGCATTATTATTGATTGTACCTACCGTCAGTGGTAGGCTCTTGACTCTTTTGACGCTAGCAACAAAACCCTACCGTCGACAGTAGATCTTGTTTTCAGCCTTCCTTCTTTGGACCTCCTACATGCTCCATCGGTTGCTCCTTGCTTAGGATATGAATCATGAGCAGCTTGGGAGGTTCGTCACCATTTTCTAAGACCTCTATCTTGCACTTTAGTCCATTTTTCATGGTTTCTTCCACAAATGCAATCATTCCTTTAGTCATGCCATCATCATACTCCTTGATTTTCCTTGCTCTAGCTCTGGTAACCGATCATTGATAGAGCTCCTTAATTTTTTGGTCATTCTAGTTCATATCGAAAGAGAAAGGGAGAAAAATAAAATTTAGATGTGTTGCTTGAGAGTTTTTTAAGGAAAAGAAGGGGGGAGAAGTGGGAGAAAAAAATTCTCTCATTTCTCTCCAAACTCTTTCTTCCCATGTCTGGAATGAAGGAGAAAGGAAGTAAGGAATTTTGAAGTAAAACTTTTAGAATACCTAAAACACTCATTAACTAATATAAAGAGAAATTTTAATAACATTGAAGTCCTCACATATAATATCTCATTATCAAATCAATTAAAGCTCCTTATGTATCGAACTTACGATCTCTCATTTGGCATATCAAATTAAGATATCTAAGTGAAGAGATCGTGCCGTCAAACCATACACCACTTGTCATCATCATCATCATCAGAGGTTATTTATATAAAGAGACTCACATGGGTGTAGTTCAATTAGTTCTTAAATTTTAGAGTTGATAACAAAAACCAAAATTCAAATCTTAATAGTAATAGTGGAAAATTTTCAACATTTCCAATGTGATGATTCCTTATAATTCCTTACACACTAGCACCTCACTTTAAATCTGCAAGGTTGTTGAGTCTCCGTAGTTTACATCATCCACTTAAGTGTCAAACAATTTAGTGAGAGGCCTAAAGACGAGATTTCTCCTTTTGACAATAAAGTTATTTATATAAAGAGACTCCTCGTCATATTATTTCCTTCCACTTCTCTCCTAACTCCCAAATGAAAAAAGAACATTCCTTTTCTCTTTTATCCAAAACTCCCAAACAAGATTTGAATAATCACTTCAACTTCTTTTCTCTTCTCTCCTAAACTCTCAAATTAGGCCTTCAGGTTTATTTTTTCTCCTAATAAAATATAACAAACTATAATAAAATATAACAAACTAGAAATGTTATAAGAGATTTAAGGAATATTACAAACACCCCACCAACACATATATGGCTTAATGCCTTACTCCCTAAATTACGGGGCATTTGACCATAAACTTTTATTTAGAAGAACAAAACTAGTAACTTTTCCCAACAAAACTCAGAAAATAGAATCATCCGTATGCTGTCCTCTCATCCCGTTGTGCTCATTGTATAAGGTTACAGGAAAACAAAGCAAACAAAAGTTTTTAGCAAAACTCTTCTAATAATTAATACTATGAGAGTAATATCTTGCTGTTTTTATTTTATATAAGGCATACAGTTAGAAGCGACAACAGGAAGCTTATGATTTATGTGATAACGGTAGGGGCAGATCGGCCAGTGAACTCTTGCATCTTAGAGAGTTTAAGAGCAACTTCAACCTGCAGCAACAAAAAGTCCAATTTAGTGAGAGAAGTGAAGGAAATGAACCAGTATAAAAGAGCTGGGATATAGCAAAAACAGTGTCAAAATACCCACCAGAGGAGCAAGGGCATCTTGAGAATCTCTTCCAGTCTTGCTTGAATCCTTCTCATATTGTTCAATATAAACACGGATAGTGGCACCCTCTGATCCAGTTCCAGAGAGACGGAAGACCTGGAGTAATGCAAAACGTATATTAAACAGATCAGAGCTGTAACTAATCTTACCCACATTTTCATAGTCAATTTAATTTAATCTGTCGGCAATAAGAGATGTCCAAAAGAAATGGTGTTTTTATAGTGAGATATATAATTGAAAAGAAATATCACGCCAATTGCTACAAACCAAATTTCTAAATAAACTAGGAACTTCACAGGATAAGGAGTTTCATAAGCAATATGATCCTAAAACATTTAGGTGAAAAAGATAATAATAGGTATTACCAGTCGCGAACCATCCTCAAACATGTACCGGATTCCCTGATTTTTAGAGATGGAACCATCTACCGGGTCTTTATATTCAAACTCATCAGCATTGACAACATTTGGAACGTCTGAACGAATGCCCTTTATAATCCTACAATAAGAAAACAACCTCTCTAAACACCAGATACAAAAGATCATCCAAAATCAATTTTTCAACTTCAATAGCCATACAAGCATCATCAAATTGTTAAGCCTAATGAGTTATATAAATACAGAGAAATTCTCTCCAAAAATATCTAGTTTCCAGACGATAGATATATTCGAATTTTAAACATATTAAAGATTTAATTAATCCCTATTAACTGATTTTTTTCCTAATTTGGATAGCAAGACTCTGGTAATTAACAGTCTTTTTCTTCTTCCGTCACCTATCACTCGTCCCATGAGTTTCGAACGCTATTGACGAAATGCATGAGCAAATTTAGGAGCAATTCACCAAAGTAATGATGAATAAAGCATATTAATAATTTCAAGGGAACAAAGGGTAACATAGAAGCTTCATATCTGATAACACCTTTGGGATCAAAATAAATGACTTTTTAGCATGCATTGATATATAGAGATGTGAACACTCAATGCAGCTACTGCTGCATATGTATCTAAGAAACTTTGGAATATTCAAAATTTGAGAGATATGGTGGTCAAACGACAGGCATACTTGTTCACTTCACTTAAGGAGGATTGCAGCTTGACCAAGTGTGCCATCAATTCCTTTGCGCCACTTGCATCAACACCCTAGAAAGAAGCAAGCAAGCCCAAATAAAAAAATATGCAAGACAAAATCAATTGATGATTAGATAATTGAACATATTAAAAGAACATCAATGTTATGGAAAATGTACCTCATAATCATATCGTGTATAATAGTGGCGTCCATAAGTTGCCCAGTGCTGGCGAACAATATCTTCAACGGTCACAAGCTTTCCACCACCCAAGTTGTCTTTGTTTTTGTAGGCAAGAATAGATAGCCAAGCCAAAACAGCCCAGATACCATCTTTTTCACGTATATGATCCGAGCCTACCAATAAACAAATGAATTATGCACAGTTATCTAGTGTTCACTGAGTAGGCCTACAAAAGTGATGAAATTGCACCAAAGCAATGACATATGAGGATAAGGCACTGGAGCCTACCAGTTCCAAAACTTTCTTCACCACAAACTGAACACATTCCAGCATCCATCAAATTACCAAAGAATTTCCAGCCAGTAGGCACCTTTATATGAACAGATTGGTTACGATCTATATCCACCAGCAAGGAAACACACTGAAAGGTTGAAAAATTTTTTACTGAAGCACCTCAAAGAATTTCAGATTAAGATGTGTAGCTACGACATCAAGCGCAGCTGATGTGGGCATGCTCCTGCAAGCAGAAAGTTAATATTAGAGAGAACTTAATATACCAAGAGGAAAATGCGCTTGTGTGCGTAAGTTTGTTACTAATACCGATGTATCCATTCATTAGAATGAAAACTAAAGCATCCAAATATGAGAGATCCTCTCCATGAATGTTGTGCATGCATACCCAGTAACCAAAAGAAGCCAGTTAAAGTAGTAACCTGGCAACTCCTTTCAGACCACCCGAAAAATAGGGGATCGATTCAACTGCATTTGCAGCTATGATAGCAACAGAATCCGATGGAGTCACAAAAAACCTGACATCAAAATAGCAATTTAAAAAAAACATTATAAGTGGTAAAAGTTTTAACCAAAATAACATATAAGGTAACCTTTTCCCAACAACCATGTTGCGGTCAGCATCTCCATCAGCAGCAGCACCAAATTCTGGAGGCTCCTTTCCAGTGTTTGTCTTTCCCAATCCCATAACTGCGACCAACTCCTTTGCATAGGTAAGATTGGGATCCGGATGCCCACCACCAAAGTCCTCCTGCTCAGATGCAACCATAAACAAGACATACAAAATTAGAACTGAAGGAAAAAAAAATGAGAGAGAAATATAGGTAATGTTTAAAGATTTTGCTTCAAGAAAGTTTATTAGGTATCTGGACACCTTAGGCACACAATTCAACAAAGAACCTTCATTTGCACCAAGCTCTTCAACAAAAATGCGTTTAGCATAAACTCCAGCAACCCCATGAAGCGCATCAAAGCTGCAGTTAAATTAGAAATAAAGTCTCAGATAGAAAGGAGGATAATATTTGAAGCATGTGCAGAAAAGGAAGATGTATGCTTACCAGAAGCTAAAGTTTGGAGATGAAAGCAACTTCTGGATTGACTGGAAATCAAAAATGGACCTGATAACAGATCACAAATGGGATAATGGCCCAAAAGTGCACTCTTAAAAATAAAAATTAAAAATTAAAAAACCAAACACGAAAACAAGCAAAATATTAGGAAAGCAGAAAAAAGACACAGCAAATGGAGATGGCTATTATGCCTATGAATCTCATTAACTGAAGTGTACTTGCTGTTATAAGCTCTATGTTCTATTGCTGTGAAAATCACTCCAACTGTAATCAAGATGCAGAAATACATAAGCGCATTATCTCACTTCTACTTAGAATTGAAGGATGGTGATACTTCGTGCTGGTAAAAGCAAAAGAGCTTCAGATAAAATTGATACCTGAATTGAACCCCAGAACTTCTTTACTTAAAAGAACTAAATATTGTAAATAAAAGCTAAAGTACCAGCCTGCTAGTGACATAACAACTAAAGATCCTATAAAGTTCATAAACAAGCAAAAGAATTTTAAAATGCATATTGCAGGAAGTTCAGTCATCTCGAGGAAAAATTGCAAAAGAAAGCATTATTCTAAATATGCTAAACAACATGAAACAAATAAGCTTGTGCTAAATTTCAAGAACATACTTCATCAATTTTACATAATCACTCGTTGAATCGAAAACGTCAACATCGAACTGCCCCTCTGGACCAGGAAAGCTTGAAACTGCTACGGTACTGATATCCACCTGAGGTGAATTAAACATTCAAAAGCTATGCAAGTAAAATGAAAGGTGAATTCCACTTTACCAGAGCAGAACACCAAAAACACAGGGGTGCATCATACGTCTGGCAGTCCTTCTGCAGTTAAGTACTCCTTTATTGTTGTAGTATTTTCATAGATCTTGTTCGTAACTGATTCTGGTGCAGGTCCTCCATTTTCCATGTTGTATTTAATTCCAAAATCCTGCAGTGTAAACCATTGAAGTCAGAGAACAAGTTTGGCGGTGAGAAGATTTCATATTCTCTGCTTAAATATTTCATTTTCAAGATTTCACGATGATTAACATGAAAAGTAAAGATGAAAGTTAAATAGACTCGTTCTGCATCTTTCTTTTCTTTTGGTGCTTAGTTCTCGCATTATTCCACATAAGAATGGTTGTGGAATAACATATTACAATCGAACTATTTTCTTACCTTTCTCTTGAAAACAGATAAGAATAAGAAAAAGAAAAGATAGAAAATTTCTAGGGAACATACAACAACTTATATCAGAGATCGAAGTTTTATTACTCTCTCCATGATCACTTGCTTTACTAGAAACTCTGTAGACTTAAAAGGACTATTCCTTCCAACAAAGTTCTATAATACTATCCTCTTTCTCACAAAAGTCAGATTCCATTTTCCTCTTCCAACTTTCCGAAAACAATGTAACTTTTGCGGCTCCTGACCCTCTCCTTCCCTTCTTAAGCTTTTGAAAAACTTAGCCAGCGCCTGGCTTTTGAAAAATCTAATTGATTGAACTGAAGTATGTTTGAATAAAGATTCATACAAGAAGAATTCTGTTTGTTGATAAATTCCTTCAGAGCCATTTTCTACATAATGATAAAGCAAAAAATCACATGAATCTTTAAGTCATAGTTACATGTCCTGGAAGATGCTCCGAATATTCATTCCATGAAGAAAATGCAGGGGATACTGACCTCATGAGGGCCACCTGGGTTATGACTTGCTGTTAATATAAATGCTCCGGTGGCCTTAGATCCCTGTGATGTATTACAAAAACAGTTAAAGATCATTTTGGAAAAAAACAGAGAAATATAAAGATACAGATCTCTGAAAAGAAGTACATACATCAGCTGCAACCCTCTCACGTACAACACAAGATACAGCAGGAGTAGATAGCAGACCATTTTGACCAACCCAAACACGTCTCACTCCATTAGCTGCTGACATCTTGATGATTATCTGCCAGAAATAGAATAAGCAGGCATGTCATGTTGTGCATATCAGTCATCTAAAGACAAAATGGTACAGATCCTGTTGTCAGAAAAGTATGCACTTTCAGCCATATACACCCAGCAGTTCAAAGTCATGTCTAACTGAAGCATAATGGAATTACCAATCCAATCTTCCCATAGTAAAAAAGTGAAGAAAATTTTAAATGCATATTTAGATTGGCAATTATGAGAGCATATATCTTTCTTCAGGACATCTGCAATTTGCAAAGTACCTTCATGATGAGACTTATTCACAACAATGAAGAAGAAGGACGAAAAGAAAACTAAATGCCAGAGCAACATCAAATAAAACCCATGAATATTTTCAACAGCAAGACTTGCACATTGTCCCCAATATAATTGCTACTTTGAACATCTTTGAAGGAACTTTGCTCACTACAAGCAAAAATGTTATCAGCTTCACCAATTATTACATTTTTATATTAGTCATATTTGACATACGGCATAAGATGAGCGCACATTTCCCTTACTCTTTATGCACTGTCAACAGACACAAAATTATCTACTGAGGTCAAAGATCGTCATACAAGTTGGGATGAAGTTTTAGATAGGTCTTAAATGACAGGCTTTAAAGAAAGAAAGAAAACAGTAGACTTTGAAAGGATGTAAGTTCAACCAATTACAACAGAAACCCCTTATTTGAATGATTTGGCACACCCAGAAAATTCCCCAGTTAGATGATTATTTCCCATTTTTGTTGATGGATAATACTCCTCCCTCCCAATTGAATGTCCCCATTTTTATTTTGGGCTGTCCCAAAATGAATATCCACTTTCTATCATAAATATTTTCTTTGTATAAACTTCCTCTACTAACCTCCTTAATTAAAAGAAAAAATGAGGGATCATATCTCCCACACAAGGTACCAACATTATTAATAAAGGTTAAAAGTGGTGTGTATGGATATGAACTGCTCTCCTAGTTTGTCAAATGTGGACATCTGATTTGAGCAAATTCGAGTGTAGGACTCTTCAGTTTACTACTTTTTTCTAAGACGGCAGGCAAGCAACAGCAAATGCTACTGATAAAACATGGAAAGCGATTATATGTAATGCATATACCAGATTATTCACAAGACAAAATGCATGGACATGAAAAGAACATAAAGTAAAAAATAAAAGAATCTGTGGAGAAGAGTACCTTATGCTTTTATCTCATGTAAGAGTAACTCTAAACTTGTTAAAAGTTTGCAAAAGTAAACCACTCAATGCATTCTAAAATCCTGATTGAAGTAATTAATAATGCATACTGCAATATACATTCCAGTTAATAACCAACGACAAAATAAAGCATGAATACATAAATTCTCACTGTTAAAAGACATGAATCATATGGTGAACAGACTATCTCTTCTCATTTAGACTATTAGGCCAGATTACTGTGCAGTACTATACAAGTGCGAACAACACATTAGAAATTGAGGATTTGGTTAATAGTTCAAAGATCTAGAAAACTACCCTAAAAGGGGAGAGAGAGAGAGAGAGAGAGAGAGAGAGAGAAGATCTAGAAAACTGGGTTGAAAAGTACACGTGATGACAATGTAATTTACAAAGATGCATATACAAAATGGCATTCTGAAAACTATTGAGTTTAACATGATTCCAAAGTGAACCTGTGATGTCCCAGGAGATCTGTAGATTACCTGGATAGCATCTTTGGAGAAGTAGCGCCCATCACCAGAAACTACAAGTGTAGCACCTGCACAAATGGAACTTAAATTACAGAAACAGAATAAAAACGAAAACTTGAGAAAACATCGAGAAAACAACAAAGATTTTTGGTTTTAACGGTACGACATAGAAGGAATAGGAAAAGGCCTGACCAAAATCTTTTAAATTTAAAACGGCTCAGTCGACCAGGTCTACAAATCTATTCTAATTATCAACGAATTCCTCAAATTTTAGGCAGGATGGGAATTGTAAAAAGAAAAGAAAAATAAAAATGCACAGGTTGAATATATGTTCATAGTTACTAAAAGAAGAATAAGATTCTTTATCTGTGTATTAAACAAGTGAAGCAAGAAAAACAAAGTGCAGAAAGAAAATAGTTCTTATACTAGTTTCATTATAATGCATAATCGAAATCATCTAAAACTCTTTTATTAATAATATATAAATAAGGATAAACATCAGGACACAGTTCTGAACTAGTGCAGAAATCTTGGATCACAATTCTAAATGACTAAAAGAGAAGCACTCCGAGTTATATAAACTACCCTTATATCACATAAGATCTCATACTCTATTGCAATTATAACTTCACTTCTCATGAATTTTAACAACTGCATCCATCATGCATAGTTGGTCCTATGAAGATAATTTACATTCTGCCACCGCTACTGTACTGGGACTACATTCCCTTTGTTCTTAGATGAGTATGGTATCAATATGTTTGAATAAAAAGTTTGTCATAAGAACACCTTCGATTAAGAAATGTGATCCATAAAATAACTAGTCACACGTAAAAGTTCCATTACATTATCACTTAATGACTTATCCAACTAGACAACTCTCTATGAACAACAACTATTTACCCAACTACAACTCAAAACAACCATTATCTCAAATATTCATCTAATGTTAGCACAAAATTCAGCATGATGCATCTACATTCATATATAGAACTAACAGCATGGTCCTACATATTTTTGGTTTCAGATTCCATGTTTTCATTATTGTTATCAAATAATCTTCAGGACAATGGAAGGGGAGAAAGTAAAGAACAATATGCTCAGAGCTCAGAGCTGTGCTATTGTGCATAAGAACTAAATATACGGCACAAAGCTAAAATATACTATAAGTACAAAATTCCCATAGGAGAGCGAAAAACCTCTATACTGTTCCCAACTAACCTCTGACTTTGTCAGCTCCAAGGGCATTAAAAGTGGACTGGACAAAATTTTGCAAGTAGTGAGGTTGTGTAAAGACCTTCACCTGGAACATTTGCAACCATATTTACATTAAATCCAACAGTTAAAAAGTGTCTATAAATAAAAAAGGAAACGCATAACTGAAACAAAATGACAAATCTGCATTAATCAAGTCAAGATCTGGTATTTGAAAGGCCCTCATTATTCAAATACATGAAGAATTGCAGAATTTAAAGAACTTAATCACAACAACTGAACTACCCAGCCAAATACTTAAAACTAAAATTATGAAGCATCAGCATCTGTCAAGAATCTAGCTTTGGCATAATTGAGCTAGCAAGATCACACAACCAGCAGATCCACTGATGAATAGTGGAAATGAGACAAAACGGATCCTAAACTCAAAATGCCGCACAACATAGATGATATTGCACAAGTTAAAATGCAATGCAAGACGAGATCGCATCAGTACCATAAGATGATGGATCGACACATTTTCATTAATCAAATCAACCGTTCCAAGTAAAGCGTACGAATTCATCAAAAAGTAACAAAATCATCAAAGATCATCCGTACCTAAACTAACTCTCATCACCTCATCGCGAAGAATTAATAACAGTCACAATAAATTGAAACTCGCGGATAGCAATTACTAACCTTCTTCCGGAGACCCGAAGTACCAGGCTTCTGGCCATCAAATGGCTTTGTTTCGACGCGAACAACCTTGAACACCATTTCTTGCCAAACTTTAACTGAGAATCGTTAGCTTAATGTTATATATGAAATTCACTACACATACACCACCAATACACTTATATTTATACACAGAGAGAGGAGAAAGATGACAGCGATGAGAGAGATGCTTACAGTGAAGGAGAGGAAGAGAGGAGAGCCGAGAGGGTGATGAGTGTGAGATTTGAGAAGAGCGAGTGAAATGAGTAATATACGCAAAGGCAAAAGTGAATTATCGAGGGAATTATTCTGTGGGCAATTTTAAGCCCCACATCTTGTTTTTTTCACTTTAGAGACCATTTCGTTCGCGAATCTCCTATTTTCATTCTTTTCCCTCTTTTCATTTCACTTTTACCAAGTTTTTTAATTTATTCATTTCAAAAAATTAAAGTACATCCTAAGCTACATTAATGTATTTGGTTTCTAGAATTTGGTTGGAATTAGAATTGGAATTCTATAAAATTAGAATTCTGTAGATTTTTAAAAATTGTAATTTCAATTCTTTTGTTTAGTAAAACTATAGAATTATTATGTAATTCATTTTCTAATTCTAATTCATTTGTTTGAAAGTCCAAAAATTATAAAAATAGAATTCAAACTGTAAATATATATTTTACTCGAAATATGTATTTGTATAAGAGTGAGAAAAAAAATGAGTGCATGAGAGTGTTTATAATTTTTTAAGAGAGAAAGTGTTGTAAATCTTAGAGAGAGAAAATGTCGTGAATTTTAGTGAGAGAAAGTGTCATGAATTTTAGTAAGAAAAATGAACATGAATTCTAGAGAGAAAATGTTGTGAATTACAGCAAGAAAAAGTGTCGTGAATTACAGTGAGAGGAAGTGTTGTAAGTTTTAGAGAGAGAAAGTGGCGTAAGAGAAAGTGTCGCAAGTTTTAGAGAGAGAAACTGTCGTAAATTCTGAAGAGATAAAGTGTCGTGAATTTTAGAGAGAGAAAGTATCGTAAGTTTTAGAGAGAGAAAGTATCATAAATTTTAAAAAGAAAAAGTGTTGTAAGTTTTAGAAAAAAAATGTTGTAAATTGTAGAGAAAGAAAGTATCGTGAATTATAGTGAAAGAAAGTGTCGTAAATCATAGTGAGAAAAAGTGTTGTAAATTCTAAAGAAAGAAAATGCCATGAATTCTAATGATAGAAAGTTTCGTGAATTCTATAAAGAGAAAATGTCTCGTGAGTTTTAATGAGAGAAAGTGTGAGTGTAAAAATATGAATATAATAAAATTATATAATTAACAATGGAAGTGAGGAATATGAAATGAATTGTAATTCTTTGGTTTTAATTTAGAATTAGAATGAGTGGATTTTGTATTTCAATTCTAATTCCATGATGAATGGTTGGTTTTTTTCTAGGTTGGGCCCAGAAAATAGAATGAAGCACTAAAGAGGCCCAGCCTTTTTTTTCCCTAGACAGGCCATAATTCAAAACGATTGTGCGTTATCAGTTAATCACGCATTCCGCACTAATCAGCCGACGTGGTTGACAATGCACAGACATTATGCGTTATCAGCCACGTTTTTTTTTTTTTATTTCCTTTTCTAATTTTTTTTAAAAAATTTTTTTCTAATTTTTTTAAAAAAAATTTTTTCTGATATTTTTAGGGAAGATTTTTTATATTTTTAATGAAATTTTCTTTTGGGAAAACTTATAATTGTATAATTTCTTTTTTTTTATTTTTATTTTTGTTTCTAATTTTTTTTAATGAAAATTTTGTATGTTTTTAATGAAAATTTCTTTTGGGAAAACTTATAATTGTATAATTTATTTTAATGTGTTTTTTTAATGAATTGTTTTTTTTTTAAGTGAAAATTTCTTTTGGAAAAACTTATAATTGTATAATTTTTTTAGAAAGACTGTATTTATTATATTTAACTTATTTTAAGTGTATTTATGATGGTAATATTTATATCATTTTCTTTAAAAATATATTTATATTTTAACCATTTCATCTCAAGTTATTTGAAAAAGTAATACTACAGAAATTGTAAAAATTTAGAACAATGATTACTAAACTAGAAGAAATTGAAAGAAAAATTTCAGTAATAGAAACATGTTTTATTACAACTATTTCAAGAAAATGTCAAACTTATACATTGCTCGGTCTGGGGTTATTACAATTTTTCCTATTATGTCCCGGCATGTGACATTTGCCACATCTTGCGAGAGAATCCGGATTTCTATAATCCATTTCCCCCTGAAATCGTTTGCCCTGTTTCCTACCAGGTTCCTTTTTCATGTTTGGATGATAGAATGTTAAATTAAAAGGAACATCCCTCCAAAAGTTCTCACTCAAGACCGGATGAAAATTCGCTTGATAAGTTCTTCTGTGCGTTTGTCGCGAATATATCTCCGGCACATAAGTATCTGTTCTTGACCCATTTTCTCTACACACTGCAAGAACATGAGAACAAGGCAATGTATATATTTGCCATTTTTCGCAACTACATGATTTATTATTTAGCCGCAATGTATAGACGTTATTGCCCGTACCAGAAACCCAGATTGGAGATCTGACCATGTATATTCCCTCTCGAGGATTGTAAGTTGTACCTTTGTGTTCTCTTGATTTCAGTTCAATCCGCAAGAACTTGTCAAAAATTCGAGTCGGAAATGGATGCACACAATTTTCTGCCTTTTCACGGTGTTAGTGAAAGTAATTAACTAGTTTGTTGAATATTAGTTCAACCAGGGCTTTTAAAGGTAGAACCCTAGCTTTCTTCAACACATTGTTAAGTGCCTCGGAAATGTTGGTTGTCATGATACCGTGTCTATGACCGCCATCATGCAACAGTGTCCATTTCTTTGCGTCCAACTTCATCAAGTAAATGTATGCATCCACATTTCTTTCTTGAATCTCTTTTATTACACGGTCAAATTTCTATTGTTTTGTTTCAGTTTCGGCCTGTCACATCAAGCTTTTTAGGTTTGTATTTTTAAAAGCTTTGTTGAAATTTGCTCAAATGTGGCATAAGCAAAACCGGTGAATTGCAAATGGTGGTTGCCACAAAGGTTGACTTTGAATAGCAGAGAAAATACCTTTGTGGCGATCAGAAATGAGGCATACGTGGCGATCTTTGACAATGTATTCTCGCAAGTTTTTAAGGAACCAATTCCAACTCTCGGAGGATTCCTTATCAACAATTGCAAAAATAAGTGGGAACAAGTGATTATTTGCATCTCACGTACTTGCAATTAACAGCACGCCCTTGTATGGTCCCCTTAAGTGTGTTCTATCCACAGAAATCACCGGCTGGCAATATGGAAATCCGTCTATACATGGCGAGAAACACCAGAAAACAAATTTGAAAACATAATTCGGGGGACTGCTTGTTCTGTGATGCAAAAATTCGTATACAGTCCTCGGGTTTATATCATTTACAGCTTGTAAGTATTTAGGTAAAATACTGAAGGTTGTATCCCAGCTACCAAAAACCCTCTCGATGGCAAATTTTCGAGCATACCACGCTCGCTTGTAAGTACAGCCAGTTTGAAACAATACCTGCACTTCTTGAATGATGTTTGTGACAATTAGGTGTGATATAGATATTGATATAAATTTTGAAGACAAGTTTCTATGTTTGTTTTGTTCAATCTGTATAAGGCATGTGTGTTCTTTGACGAATCTGGTTATTTCCAACCGATTATGCGTGGCTTTCTTTTTTATTCGGATGTACCATGAACAATAATTATCATCAATGTGATGGTAACATTTTGCGGTCCATGTATCAATCTTACTTTTCAAAACTTGGTATTCAAGCCCCACACTGATAGAATACTTACGAACCGCACTTACTGCCTGCATTTTGTCAACGAATCTCATGCCTAACTGTATGTCAGTCATGGAGTCGTTCCAATCGAGTAATCGGACGTTACCAGATTTTACAAGGTCATCTATAGGAGAACCCAAGCTCATATCTAGGAATGCTCCAGAATGTGTGTAGTCATACCTTGCGTTGCTGAACTATTGGCTGCTCTCCCATTGTTGCACTATGTTTTCGGTGAGCAGGTTGACAAGATTTACAGGATTCAGGGGGGTTTGGAACTCTCCTTCTTCCGGGTCATTGTCATCATCCGATTCAGATTGACTAGAAACAACATCATCTCCGTCCGATCTGTCAACCTCATCGTCATCATTATTAACGTTACTGTACAACATAGACGGTTCATCACCGCCGTAATATGTTCAGGCAAAGTTGTTGTATTTCTGTCATGTGTATTTGGAATATTTTGTTGCTGGATAGACTCAAATTCAACAAGAATATGAATCCCTTCCTTCGATAGGTTGGCTGGAATAGTCCATAAATACCGCATTTCTTCATCGTTGTTCATGCTATATAAATTAAAGTAAAACATACGATGCACCTCGTAGTACGAAGGCACTCGCATCGTCATTCGAACATTCCAGATATTGGAATCCATATCTCGGTATTTCAATTTTTTTTTTACTAGTTCCGCATGTGAAATAATTCGGTTCGTTGGCAATGTCTAACTTTTTCGAATTGTTCCAGTAAAATAGGGACTGTATGCATCACTTGCAATTTCAGAATCCCAAAATAGTTGTACTCTAATAGGGTTGATTACTTCCATTTCAAAATTATTTAACTGTAAGAGGTTCGGGAATTGGAAAAGAATGGCTAGAATGTTAAGGGAGGTAAGTTTGATATGGTGTATGTGTTTAGTAGATGTAGAGAAGGATGAATGAATGTATCTATTTATAAGGATACAATGGTTTAGGGGGCAGATAATGGATTGTCGATGGAAAGAGGGTAAAGTAATTGGAGGGATGAATTATTGTCCTTTGACGAGCTGGGCTCACGGGATGAGCTATTTTGACGTCTTTGCAACCAAATTATTGTCCTGGAAAAGAGCTGTGGCTGAATTATTGTAATTGAAAAGAGGTGGGAAAGAGGAAAAGAGGAGGTGACAAGTGAGGATAACGCACAACCGTTGTAAGTAAGGTTACTTATTGTATATTTTATAAGTAAGTATTTTACTACTTCGTAAATCACTATTACGGTTTTAGAGCTTAAATAAAAGTATTAATTCCTAAACTATTAATTTCCAAGTATCGGTTCTACTATTTACAAAAAGTTAAAACTACCGAATTACAGGTACCTATATTTTCTAATATGCAAAATAATTATAAAAAAATTTCAAATTATCATAAAGTAAGGTAAGAAATTAAACCTAATTATCCAAATAAATTCATGAAAACAACAATTTCAAACATAAATCCAAACCCCACTTTCACAAAAAAAAATTAATGTAAAATTTGGGATTTCAATAATAGATTTTTAAGTTTTGTATTATTTACATTTTAAAATTTTTAAGTTACAAAAAAAAAATTAAAAATACCGAATTATAGGTTCCCATATTTTCTACTCAATAAATTATACGAAATATGCAAAATAATTATCTAAATAATTAAAAAAAATTCTGATAATCATAAAGTAAGTAACAAATTAAACATAATTATCCAAATAAATTCATGAAAATAATACATCACATCACTTTTTAAATGTAAAACAATTATATACATAAATTTATCAAATTTGTACAAATTTATTAATAACAACAACTTTAAACATAAATCCAAAACTCAATTTCTCAAAAAAAAAAAATAATTCAAATTAACAAATAAAATTCATAAAAATGATTAACAAACAACAAATAACAAACCGAAACACACAATAATTAAACTTAATAAATAATACACAAAAATTTTTTTTTTAAATAACTAAAACCTTACCGAAAATTTAAAATGCAGCTCTAGTCTAGCGTTTTCCACTTCAAACCTTCGTACTCCAAAGAAAGTCTCGCAGATTAACTAATTTTTAACTTTAAATTTCAAAATAAAATACACAATTATTAGAAGAAGAGAAGTCAAACCATAATAATAAGAAGTAAGAAAATAAAAGGAAGAGTAAAATAACTTACCGAGCAGTGGCGGAGGAGGTAAAAAAATTTCAAATGGAGAAAGCTGAAAAAAGGAAGAAGAATGAGATGGAGAAGGCTGAAAAAAAGGAAGAAGAATAAGATGGAGAAGGCTGAGAAAAATAAAAATGAGGGTGGAAAGCCGAGAGAATAGGTTGATAAAAAAAAAATCAGTGATAAGAAATAAGGGAGAAGAAAAAAACAGAAGAAGAAATAAGGGAGAGGAAAGGGGAAGAATAAATAGGTTGAAAAAATAAAAGAGAGGAAGGAGAGGGGCGGCTAGGGTTTTTTCTTTATAAGGTGATAACGTACAGTCACTATGCGTTATTAAGCTTGATAACGCATAATGACTGTGCGTTATCACCACGTCAGTGCCAGATGGGCTCCACGTCATTTTTTAACGCAATTAGCGCGGCTGGACGCGGCTCAAGCCGCGTCTTAGGGATAACGCACATCGATTGTGCGTTATTGATAACGCACAATCGATGTGCGTTATGGCCTAATTCGGAAAAAAATTCGGCCACTTTAGTACCCAATAATCAAAACTGGACCCAGCCCAGAAAAAAGCCTGAATGGTTCAACCAAACAAAAGAATTGTAATTGCAATTGTAATTCTAAACTTCCAATTCTATGACACCAAACACACCCTAAACTCACGTCTTATTCATTTCATGCCTAAATTACTTTTTACATAAAATTAATAAAAGAGAGTGTTCACTGTTTTTAAATTTCCATTTTTTATAAATTAAAATTCAACGCCAAATTATTTAGACGTATACATAAGAATGAATAGTTTTGAAAATAATGTAAGTTTTGCAATAAAGCATCCTTATATCATAATTAAAAAAAGAAAAAAATAGATACTAAACATGAAATATATAAATTAAAAAATTAATTAAAGTTAGAAGTTACATGATGAATCAAAAGATTTATGGCTTTCATTTAAATAAAAAGATTTATGTATATATATTTGGTGATTCAATATTTGAAAGTTATCGACTAATTCGGAAGGAATCGAAAAACACAAAAAATTTATATTTTAATCACACAATTTTTTTTGGGGGGGGGGGAATCTAAGAGTTCTTACATTAAAAAAATATTGATTTTTTATTAAGAAATAAACCATCACAACTAAAAATACGCACAGGATAAATTTTGTATGATAATCTCAAGGTTATACAGGAAAATAACTGCACTAAATAGACTTCTTGTTTTTAATGCTCCAATCAATTTTCTCTTTCTTGCATTTTCAGTCAAAATCTCTTTTATGCTTTTGTTAATAGTATCATTTATTTTTTAAAATGCAATATACTTGTGGTAAGTGTTGACGTCTTCCAATCTAGATGTTGGGGCTTCAACTCCTGCAGTATATTGTCAATAGTGTGATATTTCTGGTAAAAAAAAGTGCAATATACTGCCTACTTTATGATTTGAAATAAGAAAAATTTTATTATGCACTTAAATTTATATTCTTATTATGGACCTCTTGATTTGTCTTAAATCTATACTAGTTACGTTTTCCCGGACTTGAAGCAAGAGTAGATATTTTTTATTTCAATTAATGTTGTACATATTAATTATAAAATTGAAATATTATATATATTGTAATGTTTTGATTATAATTAACTTATGCTGTGTGTTAAATATAAATAACTTTATATAAATAACTTAACGACTATAAATATCTTATAGGACCTTGAAAGTGATTTTGTTTGGTTAATAGTTTTATTAAAAAGAATTATTAAATTATTCTTCAAATAAAATTGTGGGTTTTATTTTTAAAATTGCTAAAAAAGTATTTTATTAGCCAAAAATCTTATTCATTCCTCCCCCAAGGTTTTTCACATATAAAAATAGTTATAATAGTTAATATATATAACACATGTCACTAACTTATTAAAAAATACATATGTTATTTCAATATGAGAAACTTTTAATAAATATATATCATCACACATAATATATAATTCTCCTCCACTCCAATATTTATTCTTTTCAAAACAAATGATGAATCTCCCCCTTTAAAAAACTATATATAAGAATACTAAATTTTTAATTCAAAAAATTTTATATTTATATATTTCCGATACAATTTTTCATTTTTTTGAGGGGTCACTTTTTGAATTGCTCTTTCCGTATTACCTTTTAATTAAGGGTTAATTATATTTTCCCATAGAGGTTTGTCCAAAATATTGAAGAATATGATAATAAAATTAATATCTAAATTTTCTTGTTATAAAATTAATAATACATAATGCATAAATTTTTTTTGAGGGAGCCATAGTAATATGGTACCCATCATAGTTAATAGGAGTTACATTTTAATAGCTTTTGTTAGACAACACAACAAAAAGTTTCTTTTAGGATCAAAATACCCTTTTGTTTATAAAATTGGAAAAATTAATTTTTTAAAAACCATTTTCAGTGGCCATTTTATTGAGAATAATGTTTATTGCTCAAAGTTGTGCTTTACACAGCTCAATGGCATTCATTACATGTTGTACAGAAGATGAATTAACAAAGGGAACCAAACTAAGCTAGGTAACTTTCGTAAGACGTCTAAACCACTAAGGAAACTAACAAGTAATGGTATGTGTAGCAGTCTAGTTGTTGATGCTTGGAGAAAGGTTTAGGTGATTGATTTGAGAGAGAGGCAGAGAAATAGCAGAAGCAGAAGAATGAAGTAATTATCTTATTAGAAGACCTAGAACAAAAAAAAAAAAAAAAACTCTTATTAGAAGAAAAGTTCTCCCATGTTAGCTTACCTAATTAGCAGATAAGTTACAGAGATTTCAGAAATTGAAAAAAAAAAAAAAAGAAGATATTTCTTCCTTTCAATTTAAGTCTTTTGAAATTTTAAAATAAGAATCCAATTCTAAATTCAATTTTTTAATAGCTAAAATATCAAAATTAGAGAAAAAGAGGAAACATCTACGGGAAGGTTTTTTTAGGGAAATTTACTTTTATAAATATAATAATATAAGGAAATTATATATGAGAATCTCATTGAAATATATGTCATCTAATTTTTTTTTTTTTGGCTAAATATATGCCATCTAAACCCTAAATCAATGAAACTGATGCATTGAACTTAACACATGCTTGGGAAGTTTCCACATGGTTTCGTCCTAGTATCCATGTCATCTTGAATTTTCAATGTAGATGAAACTGTGCTAGATGTAAATAAAAGCAAAAGCAAAAGAAAGAAAAAAGTCATTAGCAACGGAGATGAGTTCAGTACTTCTCAAGGACGGAACAGAGGTTGCAGCACAATTGTCTTTAATATCTATAAAAATTCTATATAAATATTTATTTGTTTTAATTTTATAAAAATTTTTGAATTAATGTTTTAAAAATTTACTTCTAAAAATTTTTCAAACTAAAAGTAAGAGTATGAAACTTGAAATTTAATAACCTCCAATTCGAATTCTAAGCAAGGAATCCATCCTGGTAGAGAAGATAGTCAATTGCTCTAGTCTGAGTGAAGGAAGGTAGGAGACAGATACTTCTTCTTTCCAACTGTAATCACACCTGTAATATATGCACTAAACAAATTAATTAGCCAAAGTAACTACAAAATATTATTACAAAATAAAAGAGCCCGCTAGCCAAAGACGCTTAAACAACCATTAGGATCTCTCTCTCTCTCTCCTCCCTATAGTCCTCCACTTGCAGTCTCTCTCCATAATCAATCAATTCCAAGAGTTAGATATGGGTTTGATTATTCAAAAGGAAAAAAAAAACTGTAATGTAAAAAAAAAACTAATAATAAAAAGTTAAAAACATCGAAAAACTCATGGAACTGTGAGTAAGAAAAAAACTAAAAAAATGATTTAAAATACTTACAGGATCCCATTCTTAACATGCCATACAGAGAAGAACTATTGATAACAAAAAAGAAAAATGAATTGGGAAGTTGGTTGATTCTGCAATATAATATATAAGTAGAGATTATGATATAAAAAAACGATCCTATGTTGATTTAGTTAGGAATAACTGAGTTTATTTAACAAGATTTGATTTTTTACTAGATCGGGCCTATTTTAAAAAAGCCCAGACCGAAGTTGGTCATTTTTTTTTTCCTATTCAAGCCATAACGCACAATGGTTGTGTGTTATCTGTAATATAACGCACAATCATTATGCGTTATCAGTTAATTAAGCTGATCAGCCAACGTGGCTGATAACGCACAATCAGTGTACGTTATGACTCGGCATAACTCATACTTATTGTCCGTTATCAGCCACGTAATTATTTTTTTAATTTTTTTAAATGTTTTTTATTTTTTTTTTTGTTTACAATTGTGTTATTTAATTTATTTTATTTTTGTGAATGAACATTTTTTTTTTATTTTTAATAAAAATTTCTTTTGGGAAAAACTTATAATTGTATAAGTTTTTTCTTAGTAATTTGTTTAATGAATTATTTTTTTTAATGAAAATTTGTTTTGGAAAAACTTATAATTGTATAATTTTTTTAAAAAGACTGTATTTATTATATTTAACTTATTTTGTGCTATTTATATCATTTGCTTGGAAAATATATTTACATTTTGACCATTTCATTGCAAGTTATTTGAAGAAGTAATACTAAAGAAACCGTAAAAATTTAGAGCAATGATGTAGTAATTAGAAGAAATTGAAAGAAAAATTTCATTATGATAAACATATTTTATTACAACTATTTCAAGAAAATGTGAAACTTATACATTGCTCGGTCCGGGGTTATTACAATTTTTCCTATTATGTCCCGGCATGCGACATCTACCACATCTTGGGGGAGAATCCGGATTTCTATAATACATTTCCCCCTGAAATCGCTTGCTTCCTACCCTGTTCCTTTTTCATGTTTGGAGGATAGAATGTCAAATTAAAAGGGACATCCTTCCAAAAGTTCTCACCCAAGACTGGATGAAAATTCGCTCGGTAAGTTTTTATGTACGTCTGTCGTGAATATATCTCTGGTACATAAACATCTGTTCTTGACCCATTTTCTCTACACACAGCAAGAACATGAGAACAATGTAATGTATATGTTTGCCATTTTCCGCAACTACAAAATTTATTATTTAGCCGCAATGTATAGACGTTGTTGCCTGTACCAGAAACTGGGATTGGAGATTTGACTATGTATATTCCCTCTCGCGGATTGTAAGTTGTAACTTTGTGTTCTCTTGATTTCAGTTCAATCCGCAAGAACTTGTCAAAAATTCGAGTTGGAAATGGATGCACACAATTTTCTGCCTCTTCACGGTGATGGTGAAAGTACTTAACTAGTTTATTGAATATTAGTTTGGTGAAAGGGCTTTTAAAGGTAAAACCCTAGCTTTCTTCAACACACTGTTAAGTGCCTCGGAAATGTTGGTTGTCATGATACCGTGTCTGTGACCGCCATCATGCAACAGTGTCTATTTCTCTGCGTCCAACTTCATCAAGTAAATGTATGCATCCACATTTCTTTCTTGAATCTCTTTCATTACACGGTCAAATTTCCATTGTTTCGTTTCTGTTCCGGCCTGCCACATCAAGCTTTTTAGGATTGTATTTTTAAAGGTCTTGTTGAAATTTGCTCGAATGTGGCGTAAGCAAAACAGGTGAACTGCAAATGTTGGTTGCCACGAAGGTTGATCTTGAATAGCTGAGAAAATACCTTTGTGGCAATCAGAAATGAGGCATACGTGGCGATCTTTGACTACGTATTCTCGCAAGTTTTTAAGGAACCAATTCCTATTCTCGGAAGATTCCTTATCAACAATTGCAAAAGCAAGTGGGAACAAGTGATTATTTGCATCCCACGTACTTGCAATTAATAGCACGCCCTTGTATGGTCCTCTTAAGTGTGTTCTATCCACAGAAATCACCGGCCGGCAGTATGGAAATCCGTCTATACACGGCGAGAAACACCAGAAAACAAATTTGAAAACATAATTAGGGGGAATGCTTGTTCTGTGATGCAAAAATTCGTAGACAGTCCCCGGGTTTATATCCTGTACAGCTTGTAAGTCTTTGGGTAGAATATTGAAGGTTGTATCCCAGCTACCAAAAACCCTCTCGATGGCAAATTTTCAAGCATACCATGCCCGCTTGTAAGTACAGCCAGTTTGATACAATACCTGCACCTCTTGAATGATGTTCGAAATAGGTATCTCAGGATCGTAGGCAACTAGGTGTGATATATACATTGATATAAATTTTGAAGACAGGTTTCTATGTTTGTTTTGTTCTATCTGTACAAGGCATGTGTGTTCTTTAACGAATCTAGTTATTTCCCACTGATTGTGCGTGGTTTTCTTTTTTATACGGATGTACCATGCACAATAATTATCATCATTGTGATGGTAGCATCTTGCAGCCAAAACGCCTACACTAGAGGTCAGTATAACACGTCTCCTGATCCCCACTCCAGATCAAACCTGATCTGTGCTCGCGCTGTCTGGATAAGACGTTAGTGACAATGGGTTCCGGATGCACATGTGCTGGCACTTCTTCCATCTACATTAATTATATTTTCCAGATATTGTGAACATCTATATGTTAAAATTAAAAAGTTTTAAACATATTCTAACTCCTAGAATATTAAGATTTAATTGTTGTTACGTTTAACGGTTGTAAAGTTTATAGTTTTACGTTATCATATTTCCAAATATCAAGTATATTGTAAACACAATTAATCAACGATTTAGAGATTTTTAAATAAATAAGATTTTAAAGTTTTTAAGGTTTACTGTTACGTAATAAATTTCACTTTTACTGTTAGTTTTTAAGTTTCACTGTTAAAAAATACCGGTTCCCATATTTTTAAATGAAATCCTAAAACCTAATATCAATTTTTACATGAAAAAAAAATTATATTCATAACATTAAAAAATTCGTACACTTTTATTAATAACTACAATTTTAAACATAAATCCGAACCACACTTTCACCAAAAAAAAAAAAACATAATGTAAACTTTTGGATTTTAATAATAGATTTTTAAGTTTTGTATTATTTAAATTTTACAATTTTTAGGTTGCAAAAAATAAAGTTTCAATAATTTCTACTGTTTAAAAAAAAAATTAGAAATACCGAATTACATAAACCCATATTTTCTAACATTCAAATTAATTACCTAAATAATTAAAAAAAATTCTATTAATCATAAAGTAAGAAATTAAACCTAATTATCCAAAGAAATTCATGAAAAAAAATCTTAAACCCTAATATCACTTTTTTAATGAAAACAAAAATTCGTACTCATTTATTAATAACTACAATTTTAAACATAAATCCAAACCACACTTTCACAAAAAAATAAAAAAAAAAACATAATGTAAAATTTTGGATTTTAATAATAGATTTTTAAGTTTTGTATTATTTAAATTTTACAATTTTTAAGTTGCTAAAAAAATTTTTTCCATAATTATCCGCTTGTAAATTCATGAAAAAACATTATCCCTAATATCACTTTTCAAATACAAAAAAACAATTACATGCATAAAATTATCAAATTTGTACAAATTTATTAATAACTACAATTTTAAACATAAATTCAAAAATTAAAAAAAAGGTAAAATTTTTTATTTTAATAATACATTTTTAAGTTTTGTATTATTTAAATTTTACAATTTTGAAGTTACAACAAAAAGATTTGTTTTCATATTTTCTACATTTAAAAAAAATGTTAAAAATATCGAATTACATATTCTCATATTTTCTACTCAATAATTTATATATATTATGCAAAATAATAATCTAAATAATTTCTAATAATCATAAAGTAAGGTAATAAAGTAAACATAATTATCCACATAAATTAAAGAAAATAATACATCACTCTAATATCACTTTTTAAATTCAAAAACAATTATATACATAAAATTATCACATTTGTACAAATTCATTAATAGCAAACATTTTAAATATAAATGTAAAACCCATTCCCACAAAAAATAAAGTAATTCAAGTTAATAAATAAAATTCATAAAAAACATTAACAAACAACAAATACCGAAATAATCACACTTAATATGTAAAGAAAAAAATTTCTAAATAACTAAAAACTTACTGAAAATTTAAAATGCAGCTTTAATAGCCTTCGTACTCCAAATCCTTAATAGCCTTCGTACTCCAAAGAAAATCTCCAAGATTTAATAATTTAACTGTAATTTTCAAAATAAAATACACATTCATTAGATAAAAAGAAATCAACACATAATAATAAGAAAAAAAATTACCGTAGAATACCTAGCATATGGCGGAGGCAGGAACAAAAAAATTTTCTGAAGAAAGAAGGATGAAAAAAAGAAGAAGAATGAGATAAAGGTGGCTGAAAAAATGAAGAAAGAATGAAGGAGAAGGGGGCTGGAAAAATAGTAAGGGGGAAGGAGAGGAAATGGAGAAATAAGGAGGAAGAAAGGAGGAAAGAGAGTAAAAAATGGGGTTGGGAAATGAGGTTGGGGGAAAATAAAAAGGGGGAGGAAAGAGGGGGGAGATAGGAGCCGCACTGTTGTAGAAAAAAAAAATTGGGAAGGAAGGGGAAGGGGCTAGGGTTTTTTTTTTTTTATAACATGATAATGCACAGTCACTGTGCGTTATCAGCTTAATAACGAATTGTGGCTGTGCGTTATTAAGCTTGATAACGCAGTCATTATGCGTTATCTACAGCTCAGCGCCAGTTGGGATCCACGTCAAACTTTTACACAATTAACGCGGTGATTAAGGATAATACACAACGATTGTGCGTTATCATCTCTGATAACGCACAATGAATGTGCGTTATGGCCTTAACCGGAAAAAAAAAAAAAAAAAAAACTGGCCCATTTCAGTCTGGGCTTTTTTAAAATGGGCCCAGCCCAAAAGCAACCACAAGATTTCTTAAGATATAAGGAGTATCAAAAGAGTTTTAAATTCTTAAACAATTTAAATCCCTAGTTTGAGTGATTAGATAATTATTCTAAATTCAAATTATAAAATAATTAAAATCTAAAGTTTGTTATTATTTATTCTTATAAAGTTAATCTTATCAATTATCATTATTAATTATCGCTTATAACTTTTTTTCCATTTTTGCATAGGAAATCTTAAATTTGATAAATACAAAATATGAAAAATATGAAATTGTATATAATTAAAGTTTTCTTATTCATAACAACTTAAGTTGCTCTAACGAGCATATCTAGTAGCTTTTATATTGATTGGTGGAAGTGGCATCCTACCAAAGTAGGCTCTCCCATGAAAATCTTTCGATAATGAACTACATAGATGTCGTGTTTTATATTTCTTATGCGGGTAGCAATCGGCCCAAAGAAAGATTGTTATTGTCAGGCTGAGAGTTACAAACATATATGGTGATAAACATGTAATAGTTATCAAGTATCCATATTAAGTGTTAAGTCGGCCCAAAGGAAGGCTTGATACGTGACTGGATTTTACTATTAGTGCTCGATTATTACATCAAGAAAATCACTTGCAAACTAACTCTTTGTCCAAAGACTAGACTTAGTGTTGCACCGATATTCTTGTGATTGGATTTGTTATAAATATAGCCAAGAATTGTTAAAGTTATATACATATATATATATATATATATGAGTGACCATTATTTATTTTTGTTATATTATGTTTTCTGTTACAGTGATTGGTATTTCTGTTGTTCAATTATCTTGAAATTTGAGTAATATTTCGCCATTAAATGGTACTAACTTTGAGGCTTTGAAAGATAAGGTTGCAATTTATCTGGGTTATTTGGATATGAACTTGGCCATTAGGGAGTCACGGCCGAATATTAGTACCTTCGAACAACAGAGGGAAATGGCCCAGTGGGAACGGTCAAATAGGTTAACTCTAATGATCATGAAAAGTACAATTCCAGAGACTTTTCTTCCTAACATGACAGATGAGAATAATACAGTTAAGTTTCTCGAACAGTTGAAACAACGCTTTATAAAAAAGCGAAAAGGCAGAGATTATTACGCAATTGCATAAACTCACTGCCATGGGGTACAATGGTTCAGGAAACATTAGGGAATATATTCTCGAGATGTCTCATATTATATCAAAACTAAAACACTGAAGTTGGATCTTCCAGATAATCTACTGGTGTACCTTGTTTTGATGTCTCTTCCTCCTCAATTTGGCTAGTTTGAGGTAAGTTACAACTGTCAAAAGGAAAAATGGACAGCCAATGAACTCATCTCACATTTAGTGCAAGAGGAAGAGAGAATGAGGCAACATAAGGTCGAGAATGTTAATCTCACTTTCTCAAAAGGTAACAAGAAAAGAAAGGGCAAAATGACTGTGGATTCATCAGCGAAGAAAAACAAAAGGAACAGTTGAAAGACATAAAGTGTTTTTTTTGCAAAGATCCCTCTCATGTTAAGAAGGAATGCCCCAAATTTCACGCACGGCGCGTGAAGAAATGTGTGCCTCTAACTTTTGTCTATTCAGAGGTTAATTTATTTTCGGTGTTAAGATGTACTTGGTGGTTAGATTCAGCTGTCACTACTCATATACGTATATCTATGCAGGGTTGCCAGAGTTACCGCCAACCAAGGGATGATGAAAGATTCATCTATAAGGGAGATGGCAGTATGACATAAGTTCAAGCTATAGGCATTTTTAAAATTATCATTAAAGACTGATTTATTTTTAGATTAAAAGAGACATTCGTTGTACCGTCATTTAGATGGAATTTAGTTTCTATACCTATTTTGCACAAAGAATGTTTTTTCTGTTCATTTGGTAATTGATAATGTCGTCTCGATTTTGATTCTAAATTGATAGGAACTGGTTTTTTATATCCTTATGATAATTTATATGAGCTTGAGACTAATTCTTCTAATGAATCCTTGCATGTAAGTATACATGGTACCAAATGAAAATTAATTAATGAGAACTCCTATTCATTATGACACAAAAGATTAGGTCATATCTCCAAAAGGAGAATTGACAGAATTGTGTCTGAAGGAATTCTTGACACCCTTGACATTTTGGATAATACAATATGTGTCAAGTATAGTAAAGGTAAATTAATAGACAAGAAAAGAGTAGGTGGCAAGAGAGCTAAAGATATTTTAGAACTAGTACATACGGATATATGTAGACCATTCTCTGTGGCTTCTTGGAATGGTCAACAGTACTTTATAATGTTCATAGACGATTACTCTCGTTATGGTTACCTATATTTGATACATGAGAAATCAGAGGTTGTATAAGTTCACAGCATTTAAAGCTGAAGTTGAAAATCAACTAGGAAAAAGGATTAAATGCATTAGATCTGACTGTGGAGGTGAATATTACGGTAGGAATGATGGTTCAGGTGAATAATGTCCAGGGCCATTCACCAAATTCTTAGAAGAGTGTGGGATTATCCCTCAGTATATTATGTCGGGGTCGCCAGCATGAATGGAGTTGCTGAGAGACGAAATAGAACCCTTAAGGACATGGTAAGAAGTATGATTTGTCATACTAATTTACCAGAATCACTCTAGTGGGAAGCACTTAAAACTGTAGCCTATATACTTAATAGATTTCCAACTAAAGCAACAACAAAAACCCCATGTGAGTTGTGGACAGCTAAGAAACTTGTCTTAAGACATATAAGGGTATGGGGATGTCCAGCTGAGGCAAGGCCTTATAGGCATAATAAGAAGAAATTGGATGAAAGAATAGTTAGTTGCTATTTTGTTGGATAATCTGAACGGTCACGAAGTTACAAGTTTTACAATTCCTAAAACAGAACATTTTTTAGATGGGAAATGCCCGGTTCTTTGAGGATACGAGGTTGTGAGGGAAGATAAGGCAAAAAATTGTCTTTGATGAGAACTCAGTTCTCTTTCCTAGTGTTGTTCTTGAACATGTGCAGGTCCTCGTACCTGATCTTGTTCAAGAACAAAATTGTATACAAGAAAATATTGTGTTTCCTCATAATATAGGTCAACAGGCTCTGCCTGAAATTGATCATCCTGTCTCTCCTCAACCTATTGTTCCTGTGGAGCAACCTCAACAACCTCAAGAACCAGTGCCCTTAAGAAGATCCATATGAGAAAGAAGAAGCGCAATTTCAAATGACTATGTTGTGTATCTTAATGAGTATATGGAAAACATTGACTCAGCAGAAGATGATCCAATCACCTTTTGTCAAGCCATTGAAAGCTCGAATGCTCGTAAATGGATAGATGCCATGAGTGAAGAAACTCAATCCATGAAAGACAATGATGTGTGGGATCTCATTCCTTTGCCAAAAGGTGTGAAACCAATTGGTTGTAGACAGTTTTTAAAACCAAAAGGGATTCACAAGGCAATGTGGAGAAATATAAAGCGAGTCTAGTCGCTAAGGGATTCACTCAAAAGGAAGGCATTGACACAAAGAGACTTTCTCTCCTATTTCTTTGAAAGACTCTTTTAGAATAATTATGGCACTAGTGGCACATTTTGATCTTGAGTTACATCAGATAGTTGTCAAAACAGCTTTTCTCAATGAGAACATTGATGAGACAATTTATATGGTACAATCTAAAGGTTTAGAATCTAAAAATTCTGAACAATTGGTTTGTAAACTTAAGAAATCCATATATTGGCTCAAACAAGCCTCTCATCAGTGGTACTATAAATTTCACAATATGATATTATCTTTTGGTTTTGATATAATGTTGCAGACGATTGTATGTATCACAAGTTTTGTAAAAATAAGTACATTTTTCTAGTACTTTATGTGGATGACATCTTGCTTGCTAGTAACGATGTAGGTTTAATGCATGAAACTAAGAAATTTCTCTCGAAGCAATTTGAGATAAAAGATCTTGGTGGAGCATCTATTGTATTAGGAATCCAAATTCATCGAGATCGTTCTCGGGGAATTCTTGGATTATCACAAAAGGGATACAT
Organism: Catharanthus roseus; assembly: GCA_028651295.1. Classification (NCBI taxonomy): domain Eukaryota; kingdom Viridiplantae; phylum Streptophyta; class Magnoliopsida; order Gentianales; family Apocynaceae; genus Catharanthus; species Catharanthus roseus. The sequence goes on along the minus strand of JAPQWS010000107.1, from coordinate 1,683,755 downwards.
CGAGAAGGTAGTATAGCGATTTAGAATGCAAGATTGTAAACCGCTTGATACTCCTGTGGCCTAAGGAAATAAGTTTAATCTCAAACAGTGTCCTAATAATAACTTTGAATCCAAGCAAATAGAAGGTATTCCGTATACTTCAGTATTTGGAAGCCTTATGTATGCACAAGTCTGCACTCGTCCAGACCTTGCATTCATAGTTGATATGCTGGGCAGATATTTGAGTAATCCGAGTCCTACATATTAGATGCAGCCAAGCGGATCATGAGGTATTTGCAAAAAACGAAACATTATATACTCACTTATAGAAAGTCAGATAAACTTGAGATCGTCGGGTATTCTGATTCTGACTTAGGTGGATGTCAAGATAGCATGAGATCTACATAAAGATACACTTTTCTACTATCTAAAGGGGCGGTATCATAGAAAAGTGTCAAACAAACACTCATTGCCTCTTCAACTATGGAGGCAGAATTTGTAGCATTTTTTGAGGAATCAAATCAAGCTATTTGGGTGCGTAATTTCACTACAGGACTACGTGCGGTTGACAATATTGAGAGACCACTTAAATTATTTTGTGATAATAAAGTTGCAGTCTACTATTCTAACAATAATAGGAGCTCAACAAAATCTAAGTATATAGACCTCAAGTTTATAGTTGTAAAAGAGCGAGTTCAAAATGTTATAATTAGTATTGAGCTTATTGGGTTAGGCTCCATGCTTGCTGATCCGCTAACTAAAGCATTGACACCGAAGGTCTTTACAGAGCATACTACCCATTTGGGTGTTGTATATTTAGATGGTGCCTAAGTTCAGTGAGAGTCTGTATATATATTTATGCTTATACTTTATTTACTTATTATTGTTAATATGACAATAATTTTCTACCATTTGCTCATTGAGACTATGTTGTTGAGTTGTTCATTTCCTATTTATATGTTACAGTGATCGCAATTTTTTTGGACCAGTTGGAAATAGGTATGCATAGATTGCATTCACATGTAATTTTCATGCTACAAATCCACACTTAACTCAGGTCATTTAGTTGAATTAATGCATGTGACCAATGATGAGTTTAACTGTTCTTTTAATACAATGAAAGTCTCTTTGATCCGTTTATTAATGAAATTATTGGACAGAGTTAGTTTAAGATGACAAATTAAAGTGTGCTAGCTACTACAGTGATAATCACATAATTGTTTGGACAAGTGTATACATGAATATTAATCCAAGTGGGAGATTGTTAGATCTTTGGACTTAATTCATGTGCACACGTATTTATAGCATTTGGACATGTAGACGTACATGTATTGCTTTTAATTATGTGTTTGTTATTTTATATATATATATATATATATATTGAGACCTAATTGAGGTAATCTATATTTATATATGTGGTCTGTCATCTTAATAAAAGTGTGGAGTCTCTTTATAAATCTGTAGAAACCTATGGGTTGTATTACAAAACTATGATGGGTTGTTTAGCAAATACATCTATATATTAGAGTTATGGACCTTGATTGCACGTATGCTTTATATTATTAGCCATCCCTAAAAGCCCCATCTCTTTGAGGAAAACGGCTGTGTACGTAACAATCAGAAGATTCAAACCCGATCTTCAAATCACTCAATTGTCATGAATCAAAATACATGTTTCAATTCTTTATTCTAAATAATCTATTGAGTAAGATTGATTCTTAAATTTTATTTGTTTAATTCCATCATTCAAATCATACAAAAAAAGTTACAACCCCAGCTTGCATGACCTCTCATACCCAAATCATCATTAGGGATCTTCTTCTTAAAATTGAGTAGCTTCATTTAATTGTATGAGGATACACAACTAATCTGCGATCTCAAAGTTGAAAATATGTCTATACTTTAAATAATTTTTGTAATTTTAAAATCATTTTCATTTGCATCTCAGGAACAAATAATATTAACGAATACAATGTAAGAATAATTTTCGACATCGAAAACGTGAGTTGAAATCTACGAATCTTTAAAGATTTGTTTTTCAACGGGGATATGGGAATCTCAAAGTTGGACACTGCGATGCACATACTTCAGATGTAGCAAAATGTTCTAACGGAATTATAACATCGTCCACATACTTTCCTGAGCTGCGCGATCAATGTCCAATTGTCCACTTTCTAAGCCGTTACTATCTTTGAAAGATCTAGATAGAAGTGTAACACTATAAGGATCAACATTAATCCAATTAACTGTCTCAAAAGAGAAAATACTTATACTAATTAGTGGTTGAAATATATTTTTTTCCTGTATTTTCAATTTTAGCTTCCTTTTAAGACAATAACTGTCTCAAAATTAATCCTCACATCCTTATTGATGTTGATCTCCACATCCTTATTGATATTCCCAAGTATGTTTGAGGCATATGGTTATACATTTAGCCATTTTTTATGACTAAACAAGGGTAAAAGTCCTTTCAGTTGAGGTACATTTGTATGAATAAGGGTCAGAAAATACCTTTTTTTTTTTTCTTATATTTCTAATTTTTTTCCGTCTCAATAAACTAAATACTTTGGCCCGAAGAATTATTGAATGCATTTATGTCGTTTCTTTGAGTTAACTTTCAGACAGTATACTTTGAATCATGAAAGAATTGCTGGAATGATGAAATTGATTGCATGAGAATATATTAGATAGCTGCTCGTCTTGGACGGGTTTTCAAAATGAAAAGATCCTTCCCCTTTTTTTTTTTTCCCCCTTTCTTTTTGAACCTATATTTCTACTTACAAATATCTACTTTTCAAGTTTTATCAATACCAAATGAAAAAAGTTAAAGGACAAGGTTCATTTGATTAGAAATAAGAATGAAATAATGAAATTTTTTTATTCAAATTATGTAAAAAATGAATTAATTATGAGAAAAGAGGTAAGGTCTACAATAAAATAAAAAAAAGTAAATGGTTTTTTTAGTTTTAAACTTTATCCAAATGTATCCTAATACAACAATTTACCACCCTTCTTTTTTCCTTTAAACAATACTATCTCCACTCAAGAATATAAGTCCTTTTATATTTTGCACACGAATTAAAGATTGAAAAATAATGCAATTTTTAAAATAATATTTGTATTTACCCTTAATAAATAATGAGAGAGAAAGAAAAATAATAAGTGAATTGAAAAATAAAATTATAAAATAGATGATAAACACACATTAAAATATATAAAAAAAAATTATAAGTTTAAGTATCTAATTTTAATTAAAAAGACTTATATTTTCAGCCAAAAGTATTACTATTCCAGTGCCAATTTGCACCTGATTTTGTTTGCTCCTCCCTCAAAAAATCAAAGAGGTCTCATCAAAATTCAAATGCGCACCGCCAAAAAAGCTTTTCCCTCTTTAAAATTTCAACAAGTTTTTGAATTAAAAAACACCCAACCATTTAAGATCTCTACCAACCAATGAATGATTCCAAATCAAATAAAAAAATTTTAAAAAAACCGTCCAAAAACCATTTTCCATTATTATTCAAATGCAAAGTAAAAGCAAAAGAACAAAAAAGTTGCAAAAGAATAATCGTAAAATCGGGGATCAATCTTGGATTTATTATTTATTGCATTTTTCTTTCAAGAGAAAAAAAAAAGAAAAAAAAAAAAAAGTAGGCCTGAATTTCAATAAAAGAGGCTCCAAAAAGCCTCAACTGCCGCTCCATTAAATAAATTTACATACATTGGTCCAATTACATTGTCACATGTCACAACAACAGCTAAAGTTATCTTTTTCTCTCTCATCACTCAACCCCACTTGATATGAGGCCTGATTAAAATTAACTCAAACTACAAGGACTAGAAAACAAAAACCTAAAAGACCCCAAAAAAAAAAAACGTTACGAAAAAAAAGAACAATTAGCACTACCACCCCTAAATTTATTGTTTCATTTCAATCAAGCCCCTACTGGAGCAAGCACAGCAGGCTTCACCTTTGGTGGTCTTCCTCTACCTCTAGGCGTCCCGGCAGGCGACTGAGTTGGTGCCGTCTTTGCCGCTTTAGGTGACTGAGACACACCAGAGTTGGACATGTCAGGCTTCACCTTAGGCGGTCTTCCACGCTTCCGACCAGAGCCGGACGGACTAGGAGCCGACTTGGGTGGTGGCGAAGGAGAGAATGGATCTCTCGGCTTAGGCGGTCGGCCACGGGGGCGAGGAGGAGGTAGAACAGTTCCAGGTGGGAGGGTTGGCTTGGGCTTTGGAGGGCGGCCGCGGCCACGACGCGGGGGGGCGTTAGGATCAGGCCTGAGGTAGTTGTTTTTCACCAACGAAAGTTGACCTGTGGCTTTCATTCTGTTGAGATGGTGAGTGAGGAGTGTATTGTGAGCTGGTGGAAGATTACCATAGGTGGCCTCGATTTGCCTTGAAATTGAAGATTTGTTTGAGCCATTTTCATCATTTAAAGCATCTATAGCTGCTAATATCATCTGCAACGTAAAAGATTCAGAAATTTTAGCAAATTTATAGCTCATTTAGTGACCAAAAAAAGGGGTTCAATTCAGATAAACCACAAATAATAAGTATAAACTTGTTTCCTTGAAAGAAAAAAATGTTTGAATTTCTCTAATCTACTGCGAGGTAATTATAAAATTCAGGTTTAACCCAGGAAAAATTTCAACAACTCAAGTAAATAACAATTTAATTAACCACAAAAAATTCAGCTATTGTTGATTTTAAAATAAATAAAAGAATTAGCTTAAAATCTGTACCTCGGGGTAAGGGGGCAGAGTCATCGGAGCGGCTGGGGATGCCGGAGGACTAGTATCTTCATTACCGTTAATTTTGTGCTCTTCAGTAGCCATGCTACCGAGAAAATCCAAGAAAAATTACGCTACAGTAGAAATAAAAAAAATTAAATTAATTTGGAAGAAAATTTCGACTATATATTTTTTGGGCAGAGAGAAGAAGGAAATTCGGATGACTATAAGTTTGAGATGGCGATGGGATTTAAAGGGGTGTGAGTGAGTGAGGCCTTTGAGTTATGGAGATCGGAAATGGATCGAAGAAGAGAGAGTAAAGCGGAGTGGAGTGTTTCCTGTATTCATCCAATGGTTAGGGATTTCTCATTCAGCTAATAATCTAATGGCTACTGTTCATTTACCAATTTTTTCACTTGGATCGATGACGTGGCTGTTCTCTTCCTTATCTTAATTCGAATTTTTTTATTTAGTAGCCAAAATTACGATAATGCCCCTGGACTGTCCGAATTCAACATCAAAATTTTCGAAATAATTTTTCGGCTTGGGATTTGGTGTGACGCGGATGCGCAAGATGTGTCCTGTGCCGGAGTGATTGGCCACTTTTAGTTACAGACCATTAATTTCACTAGTATACTTGTTTGAATGAGTGAGTTTTTTTTTTTTTATTTCACAATATGTAAATTAGTTTTCTTTGGCTTTCGGCTTGAGCCGAACGACCACTCTTGAAGTCCGTCTGACTGAAAGTATCTGAAGTTTTACCTGACTTGTGCATGCCATTTCCTGACCCTATTTCGATTTTTTTTTTATTTGGCCTATTTTCAAAAAATGGATACTAAATAGGTCCAATTTTTTTTTTAATCTTGAAAGAGGTCATGACGCACAATCATTGTGCGTTATCAAATGAGATAACGCACAATGGTTGTGCGTTATAGCTAATTACCACCTTAATCCATGTTAAGTGCTGAAGTGAATGATAGCGCACAACCATTGTGCGTTATCTTGTTTATATTGATTAGGAAGAAATAATTTTTGTAGGTATTTGAAAAACTTTAAACATGAATAACTCTGTGATCGGATATCCGTTTCACGCGTATGACCACTCGTTTTGATGGTTCTCGTAAAGAGGAACGCAACGACATCATCGAAACAGTGATCCGGACATGTTTTGGGACAAAAAAATTGCTTCGTATAGTCGAAAACTTTGACGGGGTATAACTTTGCGCTCGAACGTCCGATTAAGGCGATTTTTGTGGGCATTTCGGGTATTTTTTCGAGACCTACGCGTTAGAAATAGTTTTAATGGTTTCCCACCAACTATTTTCACAAAAATCTCATATTTTCATTTTAATTTACATTTTTGTAATTTTCTAATACTTTCTCTCTTGTTAACTAAAAAATTACGGCACCAATTTGAAAATTAAATAGAGGAGCAGTCTTCTTTTTGCTCTAATTAAAAATTCAAATGATTGAAGTTGTTAAATATTGAAATACGTAAGTAAGTAAGTTATTATTAAATAAAATCTTATGCACTTGTTGAATAAGATATAATGGTGATCTATTGGTAAGTCTTCTATGTTATTACTCATGAGGTTAAGGGTTTAAATCCTGTTATAAAACTTTTTTTTTTAAAAAAATTACAAGACTTCTAAAAAAATAAAAAATAAAAATGATGTGACAGATAACGCACAACCATTGTGCGTTATGGCCAAATCGGGTATAAAAAAAATTTAGGCCACTTTAGTGGCCTGTTAAAAAAAATTGTCTTTTTCAAGAGAAAAACCCCCCATTTTCGATTAAGGAAATTCGAACTTTTTTTATATTTAAGTCTGAAAATGTGTGTAAATAGATCGGAAACAAGGTATCCAGATCTATATCCAATTATGTACCGAAATGATCAAATTCGAATTCAGATCTGTCAGTGTCATTTTAAGCACTATAAATTTTTTCATCTTGATTAAATATTTTTAATAGCAATACATTAATTAAATAACTAAACTTGTAATTCTAATAAAAACTACATAATTCATAAATCATACACAAGTTCTAATAAAGAAAATTTAACAAATATAAAAATTATTAATACTCATAGAATCCAAAATTATAGTCTTTAATATTAAACTCAAATAAATTAAGCAATCCTAGTAAAACCTTAAACCCCAAACCCCAAAAATTAACCTTGCTAAAGAAATAATTTACATAAGTGTGTGCATATATATGTATATTTATAATTAATAATATATATATATATATACAAGATTGTAAAATGAATATGAATCTCATGGATCTAGAATGGCCTATCCCAAATTTGGATTTGTTCTAATGTTAAAAAATGAATCTGAATTTGGATATGGGTAATTGAGTATAATCCATTCAAATTCGATAAATCGGTCCCATTTTCAGCCCGATTTATATCTGCCCTTTCTCTCTCTACCTTTTTCTCTCTAACAAAACTCTCTACCTCTCTCTAAAATGATAAATTCAAATTCAATATTTTGAATTTTTTGAACAAAACTAGATATAGATTTGTACATAAACCTTGAAGATTTTCGTTTTAAAAAAAAAAAAAAAACTTTTTAAAAGACTCAGATGAATCACACGGTGATTGTTACTTCACCAGCGGATAAATCACACGGGGTAGGTGAAATGCACCCACAACCGGATGAACCACCCAGTGTGGTTATTTACCCACCATGTGATTTATCTGGTGATGAAATAGCAACCACCGCATGATTCGTTCGGTCCCTCTTTTTTTAATTTTTTTTAAGTTAACTTCTTTTATTTATTTAGTATATTAATTAGTTTATTTTATATAATTCCTAATTTTTAAATTGTATGTTTTACTTGTTGGCATTATAAGGAATTAGAATTATTAGAGAACTAGAGGAATTAAAAGGTTATAATTAGAGAAATTGAATTTATTTAATTGGAATTAGAGAACCAAAAAATTGATTGAAACTTGAATAGGTAAAGGACATAGAGAGTTTTTTTAGAGAAACAAAGTAGAGGGAAAGGGTAGATATAAATGAAGTTCAGGTTTACTGTATTAATAATTTATATTACTGCGAATAACAATTCCCTTTTTTTTATTCAAATAAAAAGATTGCATTTTAATTTTTTTCACTCTAAATATTACTCTTTCGAACTATTTAACTTGCATAAAATTTAAAAAAAAAAAATTTATTTTCTCATATTAAAAGTCAATTCACATAAGGCCAAATTCTCTTTAATTAGCTCTATATCATATTCTTGGTCCCAATATATATATATATATATATATCAAATTCTAAAACTCTTTTTAGGGAATATCGTAATTATATGCTCTTTTAAACCAATTACTCCCCCGAGAAGTAAGCAAATCAATCACTTAAGACGAATAAATGACTTTCTCTATCCCACAAGGGAGACCTCGCTAGGGCTCTTCTCGTCGCCAGTGGGTAAGGAGAAATATGAAGCATAGTGTGGTGAGACTGTTGGCATAGTAATGAGCACATTTTGATTTTAAAAGTTATAGGTTTTATTCTAATTTTGAAGGTGTGGCTCTCCGTATATATGTATATATATTAGGTTTAGTTTTCTCTTAATTTGATTGTAGGTCTGCTTTTATTTTCTATTATATTTACTGTGTCATTTCTTTCAGAGGTATTTTGGCTTGTTAGTGGATTAGCAGTGGTGGTTGGTGGTCTAGTTGTTGGTACAAACCTTCTTGTTTTTTCTCTCCAGCGTCGGCATTGAGAACTACATCTTTTTGGCCAAGCATTAGATTGGCTAGGGAAGATTTATGACCAATAGTGCTCTAGTTCATCTTGTATTGCTTTTAGATGTTTATGGCGTCCATTCCATTTCGAAGGCTTCTGCGCTGCAAGGGTTCTGGTACTGAGAGACGGGATGGATATGATGAAGGTTCTGAGGGATTAGGCTGTGTTTTGAATTGCTTGTTTGCTATTTTTTTTTTTTTTTTGTTATTGGGAGAGACAAGTGTTTCATTGCTGCTTTGTGGTGGTCTCTGATAGTCTTTTGTAGTGAATTTCTACTCTTGAACGATTGGTGGTGTTGCAGATTTTCTCATGATGTCGATTATCCTAGGTGAATAAGGTTTTTAGGTCGTTGTCGTGGAGAGTTTGATACTCTGTAGCTAATTCCAGTGGACAACCTCAAGTGCAGGTGACAGTTTCTATCCGCTACTCATGCCCTAGTTTGGGGTTTTAGGTCGCAATGTGAGCCTTGCTTTAAAGGTTGGGATAGGCCACCTGATTTGGTTTTGGGTTGTCTGTTTTAGTTTGGTTTTATTGTTTGTTTTGTCTTGTGTGGTCATGTGGTACCGACGTCAAATATAGTTGAATTTTTTCGTATATAGTCCGGTTATTACAGGTTCTGTTAGTTGTCCGATTAATGACCTTTTCAATAAGTTAGAGCTTTAGCATGTTATGAGATTCCGATATTCACATGTGTCTCAATTATCGAGTTTTGATATTCCGAATAAAAATTCACAGGTTATTTCAAACATATATATTACCCAAAACATGTTTTTAAGAAATACGTTCATGCATTAAGGCTCACTTCGGATTAGTTTTTAATTTGAAAAACATACTTCCTCCGTTCCACAAAGATAGTCTTATTTTCCCTTTTCCTTTTTTCTTTTTCGGGCTGCAACATGAAGGTGGATGCTTTAGTAAAAACTCCACTACTTTGTAGGCTTTAAGAACCATTGAGGAATTCTTGAATTAAGTTAACATTCCACTTTCACTTCTCCAAGGCTTGTTCCCTCTCCAGAGCAATCTTTCTTGTCACCTTCTAAGGAGGGTAACCTTACGTTAATTCTGACGTGGCTTTATTTGAAGGTAAGATTGGCACGATATCCTTGTTCAGAACCACTATGGTTTGGACACTTTACTATTGATTATGGGGAATTGTTGGGAATAATGGAATGGTATATAATTGGCTCTATACTTGCTTGGAAAATTTTGGTTAAAAGTGACTCTTTTTTTTACCATCTAGACTCTCTCAACTCATGGAGTTGACTTCTTTGAGTTTACAACTTTAGCTCCGGGCTTCATATGTCGTTGCTAATTTCACTGTCACCGGTACTCATAGAAAGCCGTGGCTAATCTATTTCGGAAATTTAAAAAAAAATATACATTGTAGGCAATAGTACTGACGACAATATGGTACATAACATATTAATGAAATATGGTCGGAAGAACATAATGGCTCTGATACCATATTAAAATTTGGCCTTAAGCCTAACTTACCCAAAAGTTACCTCAAGAGGGGAGGACTGCCCAAATCTTTATAAGGAGTAATTATTTTCTTTAATTAGCCGATGTGGGATTCTCAACAATAGCTGGAGGTTGTTGGCAAAAGTGACAGGGAGAGGGAAAAGAAAAGGGAAACTGGGAAATGCGAAAGGCAACAGTGGCAGACAAAGAGGGGATTGGGAGGAGGGTGAAATTTGTTTTGGAAGGAGGGAAAAAGTTGAGAAGGGGGTAACACAGAGATAAACATAGCTTGCCAAGGATTTAAAATAAGAGCATTTGATATATCAATCAATCGCCTTCTTAATATGTCCCTTAGTTAATTAATTAAAATTGAATACCTGGAAGAATTGAGGTATTTAGTAATTAGATAATTTTTTAAGAGTTATATAAAAGACAAAAATAAATATAAAAATAAAAATTAGGAGTTTAAATAATATATGGAGCAGTTTGAGGGTTTTCAATTATTTCTCCTTTCGTCTCATAAAGATAATCGAAAATGAAGAAAAAGAGCAGAAATTTTGTGAACAATGCGGAATCGAATTTGTTGATTCTCGAATACGAAGGTATCAAATGGGCTACATCAAATTCGCATGTCGAGTAACCCATATGTGACATTTAAAGCGTCTTCCTAGTTATATTGCGAATCTTTAAGATAAATCCCTTAAAGAATTAGAAGGCTTAGTATAATGCGATGTGTGATTTGATCAAAATTCTGATTTTACAGATTCGAAATGAGAAACTGTAATCCCAGTCAAATTGGGATACCTTGGACCCGACATGTTGCTCGGGAGGAGTAACATGAAGCTCAAAATTAGATTAGGGGTGTATGTAATCAATACTCCCAAATAAATAAAAAGGGGAATTGATCGACGGTCGATTTCGGAACAAATAGATAGAAATTTTCTATTTCTAGCTCATAAAAAAGACTTTTTTGTTTTGTCGAATTAACATTCATATCATAATATATGAACAATAATAACTAAGAACTCATAGGGAAGAAAATAGATTTATGGATGAAATCAAATATGCAGTATTTATAGATAAAAGTATTCGGTTATTGGGGAAAAACAATATACATCTAATATGGAATCGGGATCAACTAGGACAGAAATAAAGTATTGGGTCGAACTCTTCTTTGGTGTCAAGGAATATATAAGAATAACTAATAGTTAACTAATAAATTTTGGAGGGGGAATATAAGAATTATATGCAGAAAAGATTAGCTTGAAAGAATTCTTCTAAAGACATACAGATAGAGAAGTAAACAATTATTACAAATCCTAATAGGTTAAAACTTTTATTAAAAATATTCAAAAATATTTATTGAAAACCTCAAGATAAAGATTTGAGATCAGAAAAATTTTATATTCTATTTATAATTGAATAATTTATTTATTCATTTAATTATATAGATTACTGTGCTATTTTACCTTACATAACCAAGTTTTGAATTAAATAATTAATTTTTAAAGTTTATAAACTAAAAAGTAGTATTTCAAACTTTATACAAGCAATTGTTATAATTTTTTTATTATAGATTAAGGTATAAACTAAGCTGATTTTATATTAAATTTTAAAATGTTATTTTGTAATAAACAATAACTTACCTAAGAGTATTTTGATTATTTTATTTAATTTTATAATTGACCAATGGTCTTGGGAAGGAGGTGGGGGGAGAGATATTTGAAATTAGAAGGTAAATGTTTTTATCCCTAATTGTAGAGTGATATTTTGTTACAAATCCTAAAATAATTAGAGTTAAAATAAAAAAGTTTTTAATTTTTTTTAAGTTTCTAGATTTTCCTTTATAAATAATTTATTTTTGTGGAACTATTCTGAAAATTATTTTTTTTCAAATTAAGATCCAATTTCCCCTAAAAAAAAAATTAAGATCGAATTTATAATATTTTAAGTGGACAATATTTATGGAGGAAAGTTCCGTTTAGTTGGTGAGAAACACGGAGATAGAGTGGAGAAGAGAGCAGGAGATGGTGTTGATATTAAAATATTCAAAATTGTGGTAACATGCAAGTGCGTGAAGTGGGGCCTACATTTCGTACAATAGAAGGAAAACAGACCGGCAACTTGGGTCAAAGAGAGCAGAGATTTGTTTGGGTGCGCCTGAGGAGCATGTCACTGTTGTTAAGGTGCACCTAGACGGGCCCACAACTTGCTGACTTAGGGTTTGACTTTGTGCTATAGTTTGAAGACGTTACTTGAATTCCAGAGATTCAAAAGGTAGAGGTATATAAAAAGTACGTTGTATTTATTTTTTTAATTTCTCTTTTTTTTTTTTTTATATTTATAAGTTTATGTTTATAAGGGATATATAAGTGAAATAATTTCTTAATTATTATTATTCTTTTTTAATAAGTAATGTTTTGAGTAGCTTCATTAGAAATAGTTCCTTAATTTTAAAATTCTTTAATACTTGTGCTTAAAAAATATTATTTTGAAAGGAAGAGAGTATTTATTATGAAAGTTACTTATAAAAACAGGAAACAGGGATATAATTTTACTCTTCATTTCCATATATAAAATAATTTTCTTAGAAAGTAATTTTTGTATAATAGAATCTGTGAGATCCACAGAAAAAAAAAAAAAAGATTTTAACTTGTAAATTCAATTCAAATGCACCCTAAACTCTCTTTAACCTATTTTCCTCCTTTTTCTTCTTTCCCACTCCTTTCCGGCAGCCTCCAAGACCACCCATCCCGCCGTCACCTTATTCCTCCACCAACAAAACAAGTTGTCTCCAACAATGGGGATATCACATCCAAAGAAAACCCTAACACAAAAACCTTAGCAACCCTAATCACATGCATTTCATACATAACCAACCCTTTACATTGGACAGAAAAGAATACTTCTTCCAGTCCATTTTTCTTTCAATACACAAAAACACTCCAATGCCTACCGTCAACAACAAAAGAAATCAAAGCTCACAAATTAAATAAAAAATAAACCTAGCACACGAGCTAATATTAGGTTCCAACTGTCAATCCAATTAGAGTTAATGCAATCTGAAGAAACAACGAATAAACAATTCCATTAGAATCTGCAGAAAATTTGAAAATGCTTTAAATCTGATTCTGGTCTTTTCTAAGTTACAAAAAAGGAATTAATCACTTTTCGTATAATTATCATCCCCTATTTATTTACATGATCAACAAAATAGTTATGTAAACCTATAAATACATATGATGCACATGAATAATAAGCAAAATCTCCTAAGAATCAGGTTTGTACTCCATAGGACGTTTACCATGAGGATCTGCTCTAGGACTTGGTGGTATCAATGTAGTGGCAGTGGCAGTGGCAGTGGCCATGTTTGTATTGGTGGTGGAGCCGAATGAACGTGAGGATTCACCTGACGTTCCACTAGTAGATAAGTTGTTCGTCTTGCGAGTCCTTCTATATCTACCAGGATATCCAGGTCTTGTTGGTTCATCAAGAGTGCCTGGCTTTCTTGATAGCATCACCACTACCCGCCGCATGTTGGGGCGTAATTGTGGTTCGGACTGAGTGCAAAGCAACCCTATCTGAATGCAAACTGCTACCTGATCAGGATTGGCTGATGGTGCCATTGAATCATCCATCATGTCCAAACTCTTCCCTTTCTTGTAAAGCTTGTATGCCTGTAGCAACACCATCAAGATATTGGTATATCAAATTAAGAACCTAGGCTTATGAAGGCATTTGTATACAAATAGGTAAGGTGTCCCTTTGCATTAGAGAGTTCAGTTAATTGATGCTTTAGTGCTCCCTACCAAGCAAACAGAGAATGGTTTTTTGGGCACTATAATCCTAATCGAATTTTGCATAGCTCAGATATAAACTTAGGTGCATTTGACTAGTTCTGTTTTCTTTTCCTTCCATAAATGTTTCTTTCAGATGAGAGTTTAAAAAAATAAGCCAAGAACGATAAAAGAATCAAAGGGTTGCACCAATCACTCATTTTTTTTTCTTTTTGGCATTTTAGGGCAGTGCTTAAACAGGGATTTGAATCTTCCAATTCATTACTAAGATCATCAAGTAGGTCAAATAACAGTTCCTTTTAGCTAAGAGAACATGTGCAAAAGATACAGCATGCTCTTGTTATTTTTGCATTTGCTTATTACTATGATAGAACATCATATCGAAGGTGATCATCCTGGCCAGGAATCATCAACCACCATTCATTCAGGACATATTTTCCTTTTTCTTTGGCAGAAACATGATGACAAATTAGTCTACAAACATCTTATCTTACATTATTAAACCAATTTAATTGCTTAGACGATGTTGATCTGACAGTAATGTACTTAATAGCTTATCATACCAAGTCCCAAGCTGAATCTCTATCCATGCTAATTGTAGGAAAGCCTATTTGAGTTATAAATCAATTTACTAAACCAACACCCCTTCCCCCCAACTTCAGCTCATCTATTTATTGGACATTAGGATTTTGCTATGCACTTCATATGCTGATGAACCGAGAACTTTTCAATTGTTACTTGGAAGTCTTGGCTTGAAGTAAGCCTTTTTGATTTGCTTATGATACTTAACCAGTCTGAAGTATGATAAGTAATTTGTTGATTACAAGAGTATTAGAAGATATTTGACCACTGTAAATTCTAATTATCAAAGATAGTATGAGTTCTTACCCACTCAAGGAGGTTTGGGCAGTCATCTTGGTTGAACGTTGAATTTTTTTTACCACTAATCAGCTCCAGAACTACAACCCCAAAACTGAATACATCTGCCTTCACAGTTAAACGTCCATGCATGACATACTCTGGTGCCATGTAGCCACTGGTTCCAAATCAAAGCACAAATTAAGACTGATATTATAACTGCCTACTTGCAAGTAGTAGCGATTCATCAATGGGATCCGAGTTGACCCCTCTCAAATGATTTAACAATCATAGAAAATAAAACACTCAAATATTGAGCTGGGAAATAACATACTTGGTGCCAGCTACACGGGTGTTAACATGTGTTTCGTCTTCAGCGAAAAGACGGGCCATTCCAAAATCAGCAATTTTTGGCACCCATTTATCATCTAATAGGACATTGCTGGCCTTAATGTCGCGATGGATTATGCAACTATGTGCATCTTCATGAAGGTAAAGTAAACCTTTGGCCAAGCCCATTATTATGTCATGTCTTCTGTCCCAATTCAGTAGATTTCGCCTATCACTCTCTAGTAAAAATGTCGTGATTAGCATTTTCAAACTAAGAACATCTATTTAAATTTCATATTAACATACTGGTTTAAGTAATTAGAAATGACTTCTGAAGATATGACATTTGGTTTCATTTTATAACTACTAAATTGAAGTGATAAACCATTCTTATAATATTGAAAACATTTGAAGGTCAAACAGGAATAATATCCTCATACCATTCAATATGGGATTCTAGTAAAATTAGTCCCGTAACTTTCAGCAGTTAAGCTTCCATTTTATTAAAAAAAAGTACCTTTATCTGTTCTCTAACATGATTTCTAGAAGGCCTCAAGCATCAGTTAGATTTGACACACTAGAAGAGCTTTCTTTCTTATTCTTTTCTTGGACACCATAAAAGTGGAGTTCTATTCTGCTAGATTCTTTTCCACACCAAAAACACTCTGTAGATTTTAAATAATAGTGCACCGTTGACCCCTATAATGCTTTTGATCTTTAATTAGCCTGTCAAACACCATTTCTGAACAGGTAACGAGTTACTAAATTTTGCTACCCAACTAATCTGGACTTGACAAAAGAATAAGCTTTAAGTAATTGCTCCTCACAAATTCTTTCCAAATTAGATAAAGGAATGAAGGCAGCATAAATGATACTCAACTTTAGCACTTTATCAACACCCTAATGCAAGATTCTGAACTTTTACCAACTTTAATCGTCTACAAATAAAATGAAACATATACAATGAGTGCAGTTTTAGAAAGATACAGATAATAACTACACAATTATTTGCATTTCAAACGAAAAGAGTTGGAGATAGCCTTGAGAAAGATAAATTGTATCAAGATTCCAGCAAAACTTACTGAATAGAATCTTGTCAAGGCTCTCATTAGCTACATATTCATATACAAGCAGTTTCTCTTGACCATGTACACAATATCCCAATAAGTTCACCACATTCCTATGCTGCACTCTTGCCAATAGCTTGGCCTCAGTCATGAATTCTTTCTTCCCCTGCCTTGAGTACTGAGCCAGCTTCTTTACAGCTATTTCTCTCCCATCACTCAATCTTCCCTGTTAAAACCCATTACCCAATAGTTTCATTTTTTTTGCCAAAAATTTCAGAAAATAAAAAATACAAATAAAAGAAGACATTCGGACAGATTAGAAAGATTCAAACTTTGGAGATCATTTCTACCTTGTAAACAGGACCAAAGCCATCTTGCCAAGGCTTGACAAAAGAACAAATTCAGAAAATGGACGAAGACTGAGCATCTTTTTTTTCAAAACAAGAATCCAAAAAACTGATGGCAAAGTTTCTACCTTAAAAACAGGGCCAAAGCCACCTTCGCCAAGCTTGGTACTATCATGGAAATTTTTTGTTGCAGCAACAAGAATTTCAAACTGGAATTGCTTTTGTTCTTGGGCTGCAATTTGCTCTAGGTCCTCTTCCCTTTGCCCTGTTTGATCATTCAAACAAAACCAATACACAATTTACACAGAAAATCAAGAAACAAAGCAACTTCCAATCTACGAACTCATTGAAACTAACATTTGAATCAACAAAGTTTCTTACCTCTACCGGAATTTGGCAAAAAGGGTCTGATGAGGTTTTGAAGAAATCCTTTGGATTTGGTCATGGATTTTGACCATGAACAAAACCCATCAAGAGATTATGCAAAATCAAGAAATATTGTATAACGTGAATTTCTTTGGATACAGAATAAAAAAAAAAAAGATCAATATAATAATGTAATCTTGAGCTTCAAGTTGATATCTTCCAAGGGCGCATGTATCTAGCAGAGAAACCCCTGCGAAAACAATGAAGAGGGCGTGTTCGTGTTGACTTGAAAAGGACTTCGTCAGGCCAAATGACAACCACGATTGTTTTCTTTTTTTTGATGCTAGGTAAAAGTGAAATGTATTTAATTCCATATAGGAAGAAGAAGAAGAAGATTGCAAAATTGCATTTGACTTGTTGATGTTCTTTCGTTGGGTTGGACTTTGTACTGCTGTCTCTCTCCGCGTACGTTTCTCTCTTCTTTCTCTCCCCCCCAAAATTGTAAAAGGGTTAATTACAAAATACCCCTTAGGGTTAAAAATACTTTATCGCGAAGTTAAAAAATAAATAATTTATCCTAAAATATATAAACTGTCCAAAATAATTTTTCATATAAGTTATAACTTATTGCAAAATGATCTCTCAAGTTCGATATAAACTCATTTTAGTTCATTACCTAATTTATAATCATAGTTTCTTATAAAATACTTTCATAAAATTTGTGATAGTATTTTTTAGTCCATATTATTTCAAGATTGATTATTTAACTTAAAAACTTTATTGTTTAAGGAAAATTAGCAAGGTGATTTGAAATATAATTCAATGAAAAAAATCGAAAGTAAAGTACTAAATAATAGATGGAAATTTAATTTTTTCCTTTATAGTAAATTAATTTATTATAACAAATTAGTTACAAATTCTAATAGTTTGTTTATTTTTATAAAATAAAATACTTTTGTTTTGAGTTAAATAATCATTTTAAAGAATACAAACTAAAAAAAAATTATTAAAAATATGTACATAAAGCTTATAATGATATCTTTATTAGTCTATATTCTTTCAAGATTAATTATTTAAATTGAAAAACTTGTTTTAAGGAAGAAAAAGGCAACTTTAAAACTAATACTATTTTACTATAAAGAAAAAAAATTACATTTTCGTATATTATTGTAGTACTTCAACTCTAAATATTTTATATTTTCATTGAATTATATTCAAAATAATCATGCAAATTTTCCTTAAATAATCAAGTTTTTAAAATTAATTAATTAATCTTTAAAAAATATAGATTAAAAAGGTATTCTTAAAAATTTTATGAAAGTATTTTGTAATACACTATAATTATAAATTAAGTTATGGATTAAAATACTTTTATATCGAACTCATGCAACAAAAAATAATTTATATAAAAGAGTATTTTGGCCATTTTTATAAATTTTGGGAGGTAAATTGCCTATTCTTCAACTTTGGGGGTAAAATGTTTCTACCCTCCCAAGAGGTTCGTTTGCAATAAAGTATAACTTACATAAAATGATATTTTAGTATTTTTATATATTTTAGGAGGTAAAATGTATATCCTTCAACTTCGAGGTAAAGTACTTTTATTCTCCAACCTAAGTGAGTATTTTGCAATTAACCCATTATCAAAATCTTTTTTTTTTTTTTTTTTACTTTCATTTTGTAAAATTCTACCATCCTTCTTTCATCCATTAATCATGGTATTTCTTTCCAGCGTTGATCTGTCACTTAACCAAAAATATTTTTTATTAGATGATAATTTTTTTTAACGTTTAATGGAATAGCATGCACTACATACATGAGGGAATATTTTAGTTCCATTCCAAGGGAACACTCGAAAACAAAGTAATCTTAGCTAAAAGGTGAGTCGAGTTATTTCCCCACCTGTACACGTGTGAACAGATAGTGGAATCAGAATTTTTAAGAAAATAAGAAAATGTGAGAATAAAGAACCAAGTTCAAAAAGATCACTCCCATGGAGGAGAGACTCCGAATAGCCAATAACAAATCACTCACAATAATCAATTGGCGAGAAAGGGAAGATACAGTCACATAACCTTCTATGACACTAGTAAGTTCAACATAATACACTGTGAAGCGCCCCTGGCGAGGTAAGGCTCTTGCAAGAAGGGGCATGCCTATATGATTTCAGACCAAGATTCCAATGTCGATCTTATTTTCAGAGAAAGCTATATCAGTATTGACCTTTAGATAACAAGGATTTGGAGGCTTCCACATACACTGAATTGATGAGGAATGACTATCTCTGTCAAAGATGACAAAATGAGGATGAAGAAGCTTATATTCCTCAGCGAAGTATAAGGTATGCATTGAAATATGATGCGTATTAGAGCATGATCTTTCATGGCGGAGTTTATTATGGGTATGCCATATCAACCAGGCACATATAGCAAAGACAGAGACTTCCTCTACTTCGTATTGTGTAAGAACTGAGTGAAACAAGTCTTTGAAACTGAGAGTTGAGATGTTCCTTTTTTGGCGCAAAAAACATAATCCAATAACACATTCCTATCATCTTCAATCTAAAAGCCACAATGTATACATGGTATGATATCCATCATACCCCTCTTAATAAGGTTTTTCCCGGTAGGATAAATGTTTAGCGCTGCCCGCAAAGAAACATCCTAATTTTTGGTTCAACGAGGTTGCATAAGGAGTTTCGTAATTTGGCTTCTTGGACCGAATTCGATTGGCCATAAGTAGATCTGATGGATCGCACAAAGTTAATTCCTATCCTTATACCCAAAATTGACAGTGTAAATACCATTTGGTATAAGATGCCACGTTAGCTTGTTGGCCGACTAGGCGAGATTTAGAGGAATTTTTTCATTTTTTCTATCTATAAAAAATGTGAAAAGTTGTACTTTCTTTTCTCATGTCTTTTGTGCAAAAATTTTTCTATAGATATACATGATTTGAATCTTGTTATAGAATTATATTAGTATGGCTGTCCATCATAATCTTATTAGTATAGTTGTCCATCTTATCTTCTATCTTTTTTAGAGGATAGGGTGACTCAGTTACTATCTTCTTCATCTAATGAATTATTTTTACCTATCATTCTTATCTTTGCCATCTTTATCTATCTAAGACTCTAAAATCTATAAATAGGGCTCTAAGGCAATAGTTCTATCTTGCACCAGAGTGCACAACGGTACAAAACGATGCTGTTCTACTTAATATGGAACAAGAGAGAAAAATAATCACAGTCGCAACAAATTAAACGCGTATGAGTTCTGCTTGTTTAGTTTCATAAAAACAATATGCATGCTCCATATTTTTGTTATGATGAGGTTCCATGAGTTTTGTATTAGAATTCCAAGGAAATATTATAGAAGTTCTATGTAAATAGTATGCATGTTCAATGGCTTTTTCTATTTCTTCTTCCTGGATTTCAATGTTTTGTTGTGATGAGGTCATGTTCCATATTCTTTATTATAGATCCATAGAAATAGTATTGATATTTCCAAGGATTATGTGTTAATGCTTATGTGTATATAATGGATTCCCATGTTTTGTTGTGAGGAGGTTTCATGGAAAAATAATGCATGTTCAATATTATTTGTTATAGATCCATGTAAATAGTATTGGTGTTCCATGGGTTATGTGCTAATGTTTCACGTGAATATAATAGAACCCGAAAACATATACAACTTTTAATACCCACATATATTGAAAAGAAAATACACCACAACTTAATATTTCATGGACAGTTACTTACGTAATCATGTAACTACAGTATACAAACATAGAACTCAAGCAATTAAAATATGGAACTCTAATGACATATAACTTTAACAACCAGAAAAAAGATCAATGATACAACAAAAAATGATTCTTCCTCTTCATCTCCTCCAATAATAATTTTTCCACAATTCTCCATTGATTTACTCACAATACATTGAAAAAGATAAAAAATAATGCAAAAATGTAAAAGAAATAACTAAAAAATTAGTGTCATGAAAAGAAAAATGTCACTGCCATTGGAATCTGTTGCCAGTGCTGCCGTTGGAATACCGTTGCTTTCATTATAAAAACCATTCTTTTCTAAAGAGACGGTGATGATGAAAAAAATAAGGAACAAAGGAAAAGGAGATGCAATGCTGGAGGATAGGAGAGAAAAAGAAATGCGTGTAAAGACAAAACCCTATTAATCCTCCTCTTAAATGGAACAACGTCGTTTTGCACAAAAGGTGCACCTTGGAAGATTTAATTTACGATTCTAAGAGGGGTTTGAAAAGTACTTTTGAAATATAATAATAATATCTTAAAATTCTCTCTACTCTCTCGTGTCCTCTACTTTATTTCAGTTCTTAGTCTTTTCTAATCTTTACTTTTACTCTGATACGATTATATTATAATATGTTATTAACACGAGACTTTGCCACCAGACTTTTAGAAAGTTTATATTCATGACAAAAAGAGGTACTCTTTTACTTCTTTTTGTTTTTCATAGCAAATCTCACTAAACTCGAATTTCTGTCTCTTGATATTTCTTGTAAAAATTACCTAGCATGGACACATGATGCTCAAATCACCTTGATGCAATGGGTTAGGCGACAACGTTGTAGAAGAAAATGCATCATCATCATAGAACTGTACTAAAGCCATGATTTTTCTCCGACATCATCTTTACGAAGATCTAAAGATAAACTATTTAACTACGAAAGATCCACTTATTTTGTGGAATATTTTAAAAGATACGTTGCACAGAAGATGGTCGTTTTACCTATAGCACGATATAGATGTATATGAAATTTTAAATCCGTTAGTGAATATAATTTCATTATATTTAAAAATAAATCTCAATTAAAATTATGTGGAGAAAATATCACTGGTGCTAACGTGTTGGAGAAAACGTTTTCTTCTTTTCACGCCTCGAATATTGTCTTGCAGCAACAATATCAAGAATTTTTTTTAAAAAAAAAAATACTCTGAATTAGTTTCTTGCCTTCTTGTAGCTCAACAAAATTATGATCTAGATGAAAAATCATGAAGGATGACCAACGAATTCTACTTCATCCCTAGAAGCAAATGCTGTTAGAGCCCATAATAGTCTCGGAAGAGATCGTGACCGAGGCCGTGGAAGCTAACGCAATTATGATAGAAATGGTCTATATTATCATGGAAATCAAAATAAATCATCAATCGAGAAAATAATGATAACCACCAAAAGTGGACCAAATATAATGAAATTGGAAAAGAGAAAGTCAAAGTTACCTCAAATTATGAAGATAAATATTACCGTTGTAGAATGAAGGTTCATTAGTTCCGTACTTGTCGTATAACAAAGAACCTAGTTGAGCTTTATGAATTCTCACTTAAAAAGAATGACAAAAAGGACCCTGTTCTCTATTTCTTATGTTTTTTTAAACAATTAAAAACAAGTGCTTATAAAAAAAGTTGTTTTAAATAAATTAATATAACAATTTTATTTTTAACAATATCAATAAGCGGAAGTAGTTCTAAAAAGCACCTATACAGTAAATTTTTAAAAAAACTTTTTTCAGCTTTTTTTAAGCTAAAAGTAGATATAATAAGTAATAGAGAACAACTCGAAAATAACTTATAACCTAAAATAAGCCAAAAGTTGCTGATTTTAAGCATTGAAGAATAGTGCTCGGGTTGTAACTAATTTTACTGCTGAACATTCAATTCAGAATAATCATAATGCTTAAGAGTATATAACTCTTACGACACTACTGATTTCTTCGAGAATGGAACAGAAAAGATGGATCATTTGATTGGTGATGGCACTATCTAAAAATATTAAAAGTTTTATTATAATGTTTTAGTTTTATCTATTCTAAATATAAGTTCTGTTTTATGTTTTAGTTATGACATGTAATTTGTTTTTCTAGTATTATACTAGTTTGGTCTTCTATTTCAAACTTTCTTGTAAGTAAGTTTATATGTAAATATTTTGTCATGTCCATATGACTTTTGTTCCTTACGTTTATTCAAAAATAGTGAGGATATGTGTCTATGGGGAGTGAGACTAAGCATAACATTTTCAATTATGAGAAATATTTTTCTCGGTTGAATATGGGAGAGACAAAAATGTAAATAACATAAATGCTAGCGCAAAGTTGATTGAAGACTATTCAAGAGCCAGTATATTACTACCCAGAGGAACAATTATATTAATATAAGTAAGACATTATTTTCCTCTAAATCCACAAGAAATTTTATTAAGTTTAAAGGATATCCGTCAAAATGGATATCATATTGAGACAATAGAGGAAAATGATTTTGAGTATTTATATATTATTCAAATTATACTAGATTTAGCTTCTAGCTTGTATTATGCAAAAATTAGTTTGATTGAATCACATAATGTAGTAAACAGAAGTTGAGTGATCCTTCTATATTTATAATTTGGTACGGTTGTTCAAGCCATCTAAAAGCCATTATGATAAGAAAGATAACTGAAATTACACGTGGTCATCCCTTAAAGAATCAAAGAGCTTTTTGACTTTAGAAAAATTATCATGTGTTGCTTGTTCTTAAGGAAAGTTAGTTCTAAAACCATATATGGAAAAGTAAGAGTTGAATCTCTTGCATTTCTAGGATGATAATATTGTGATATTTGTGGACCTATTTATTCACCATGTGAACCATTTAGATATTTTATAGTTTTAATAGATGCATCAATTAGATGGTCTCATGTTTCTTTATTGTCGACTCGCAACTTGGCATTTGCAACATTGCTTGCTCAAATTATTCACTTAAGAGAAAAATTTCCACACCATCCTATTAAAAACATCCATTTAGATAATGAAGGTTAGCATTCTTCTCATGCTTTTAATGCCTGCATATTGCATGTCAATTGTTATAACGGTTGAACATCTTGTAGCACATGTTCATACCCAAAATGGTATGGCAGAATAATTTATTAATTGTTGGACCTCTTTTTAACAAGAACAAAACTCCCGACATCTGCTTGGGGACATGCAATATTTCATGCTGCAGAACTCGTGCGTATCAGACCAACAAGTTTTCTGAATATGAGATTTTACACTATAAAATAAGCTTTATTCTATGGTTATTTTTAATTCTAATGAAATTGGCTTTAATTGAAATAAATAACTCCTTCTATACTTATTTAGATTTTTAGAGCTGATACCAAGAGAAAACACAACTTTGGGAGCTAAATGCAAAAAGGACAAAAAAGCTAAGCAGTTAACCAAAAGGAAACCAGCGCCGAATTTAACAATTTCGGCACCGAATTGAAATGGGTCAATTAGTAGTACGACACGATGAAGTTTAGAGACCAAACAAAAATTTTCAAAAACTTCAGGGATCAAATTGAAAAATATGGAAAGCATTTGGTTGAACAGAAATCCACAGGGAGCAGGAGAGGTTACTTTGTTTGGTTGCAGGTAAAAGTGGATGAGATGTAAATATGGGAAAAGTTCTCTCCCTCCATGTCAACAAATTCTCTTTCCAAAATGGATGAATAATAATGTTAAAAAATACATTTTATCTTCTTACAAATTAATTTATTATAAATCTATCTTAAGTAAACTCTTACCAATATATGTAACATTTCAACTTTATCTCAATATATATATATATATCATAAGTGTCACGTGCCTGCCTTTTTTTCCCCTCCATTTGAGGCGACTAAATTAAAATTAACAAATTATTAACAAAATTAAATTTTTAAGAATTGGATGCAAACTAATGTTCTGATAATTATGTTTTCATTGAACCAGAATTTTGACAGATAAATATTGTACTAATATCCCTTAAAAACATTTGTATCTTTATCATCAACTTTTTCCTGAATATCTTTATCTCCAAATTGTTATCTTATAAAAGTCAACTAATTAAATTATTTTTCATATCCATTCTCATTTATTCATCCCAGCATCCCGATTCTGTTTTCTAAGTTTCATATGATAAAAGATAAAAGATTAGATTTATTTAACTCTCCTAATTAGAGTTAAAATTTAACTTTTTTCTTATATGAATGAAATTTTCTTTACCCTAATATGATAACAAAAGCCATAATGAAATCACTTGGCACCCTCCCTCATAAAAACCTGATTGGCATCTATCATATCCTAAAAATAAGTTAGGATAAATTATTGCTAACTTAAAAAGTTAATTTAACTTAAAATTCTAATTTTAAAAGGATAAGTTTGGAGTTGTTGATTTCTTTTGTAATGTGTTCAGTAGAACTCCATATACCATATAATAAAGCCGTTAAAGTATTTACACTATTCTTTATTCTTCCGCAGCATGTATATTTTCTACCCGGTTATCTAATTTTTTTTTTATAAATTTTTTCTCCAATTTCCGCAGCGTGGAAGGTAATCTTTCCAAGATTCTTTCTTTTTAGAGTATTTGATTCTTCAATGAATTTCTATAGTTAAAACACAATTATTTCTTTCTCCTTGTGGTCTCTATTAAGTTTTGTATTAGTTTTAGTTAGTAAAGTCTTTTCTTTCTTATTAACTTCTTGAACCGTGTCTTTTAACTACCATAAATTGTTCACTGTCTGATTCTTCTTGGAGTTGGAATCAAGAAAAGATCACGGCAGTGTACGGCCCCTACGTAAAATCACACACTAATGATGTCTTCTAAAACATTTTTTACTTGCAATATTTCTACTGGTTCTTATTATCTCTATCAGCCTACAGTATAAACTCAATCCTTGAGTACTTTCCCGTATATTAAATTATGGATTTGTGCATACTGAAGCAATGTATTTGTTCACTCTTAATAGTTTCCAGTATTGAATTAGGGCTTCAGCAAGATGTCTGGCTGTGTAATCATAGATGCTGATCATGTTTCCATGAGAGAAATGCATGAGCAGTGAATGTCTCGGTTTGAACGTGAATACAAAGATCCCATAGGAGTACATTAATAGTTTGTTCGGTGATAGACAAGTACGTGAATTCATGGTTTTTCAAAAATCTCATTTGTACCCTTTTTATTTATCAAATTAGTAAACCTTTTTAGAAAAGTTTCAAGCTTACCTTCTTTTGTTATGACGATCTAGCAACTAGAAGACCTATTTACTATTACAATTACCTACCTTACTATTACAAACCTTTAATGAACAAGAAGAAAAGCAGAAAATGAATCCTATCTATTACAATAAGAATCCTCTTTCTTCACTTCACGTTCCGAGAGATTATCAGAAGAACTACTAGAAAGGTAGAATAGTTAGCAATAATAAAATGACGGGAAGTAGATCTTACCTCGAGACCCTCAAGGTCTCGGTCAGAATAGTGTAGGAAACTGGACGAGCTTGGCGAGTTCTGTCTCCGTGCACGCGGTGACAGGCCGTCACTGAACCTCCTTCCAGAGGAGGAAGAGATGAATCCCTCAGGTTAAGTCGGTGAGCCTCAAGCAAATACAACTCTCTATCTCTCCCCGCAAAGGCAGGCCTTTTCCTCTCTCAACCAAGCCACACGCACGGTGTCAAGGATGACAACCGGCACAGACTATCAGTGACAGACTATCGGTGACAGAGTCCCGAAGGGCGAAAAGAACACGAACAGACAGTCGGTTCGAAAGAAGAGAGAGAAGACAAGAGGTCAGAGAGAAAGTGTGGGAGGCAGCGGCGGCATCAACAGAGAAAGAGGAATTAGGGTAGGCTGGGAGAAAAGAACATTATATAGCCAAGTCGCATGGGTTGGGTCGGGTTGAACCCGGCCCGCCCGGCATCAAGGATCGGCCAGCCCACTCCACTCCACTCCAATGAGGCCCAGTCCGGTTATTCATCATAGGGATAAAAAGGGCTGAGGAAATAAAATGAAAAATGTGAAAAAGATGGCCCAATAGGCCAACAAACTCCACATTGAACATATTTTCATTGAATTTCCAGCCAACACTGACTCAAAGAGTCATCCTTCATCTGCATGAAGGAGGTCCCTGTACAAAGAAAATTTATCAGTTGTCACAATTTTAGTATCAAAATCTGTAGGATTATCTTTAGTACTAATTTTCTCAATATTGACTAAACCACTTGAAACCTTTTCCCTTATGAAATGATACATAACATCTATGTGTTTAGTCCTCCTATGATAAATAGGATTTTTACACAAGTGGAGACAACTTTGACTGTCAGTATAAATCACAGCTTTGGAATTTAAAACATACAATTCAGATAGAAGGCCTTGAAGCCAAATGGCTTTCTTAATCGCCTCGGTGGCAGCAATGTATTCAGCTTCCGTAGTCGATAAAGCGACTACAGGCTGTAATTGTGACTTCCAAGATATGCAATTTCCTGCTAAAGTAAAGAAATAAGAAGTGGTAGATTTCCTACCATCTTTGTCACCTGCAAAGTCAGAATCTAACATATCCTACCAGTTCAAAATCATCGGACCAATTATGATAAAGTAAACCCTTATCAATAGTCCCATTAATATATCGCAACAACCACTTGAGAGTTGCCCAATGATCCCTACCCGGATTGGACATGAATCTGCTAAGAAGGCTTATGGAATAAGCAATATCGGGTCGAGTGGATATCATAGAATACATAACGGATCCTATAGCCATCCTATAAGGTATGTTTGCCATGTCTTTCTTTTCCTTTTCAGTTTTGGGGCAAGATTTTTCAGAAAGCTGAAAATGGCTCGCAAGTGGGGTACAAAATGGTTTGTATAAATGCATCGAAAATTTGGAAACAATTTTCTGCAAAAAGGATTTCTGGGATATGAATAAGGAACGGTCAGGTCTATCCCTACTGATGTTCATCCCAAGGATTTTAGAAGCAGAACCTAAATCCTTCATATCAAATTCTGACTTTAACAAGGATTTCAAACGAGTAATCTTATCTCTATGCTTACAAGCAATCAATATATCATCCACAAAGAGCAAAAGATAAACAGCAGTTTCAGCATTGTCACCACAAAAATATAAACAGCTATCATAATTGCTTTTAATAAAACCAGCTTTAAGCATGAAAGAGTCAAACCATTTATACCATTGCCTTGGTGACTGCTTGAGTCCGTACAAGGACTTTTTCAAGAGACATGCCATGTTTTCCTTACCCTTTTCTTCAAAACCTGGTGGTTGTCGCATATAGATAGTTTCTTCAAGTTCCCGATGCAAGAATGCAGTTTTTACATTAAGTAGTTCAAGATCAAGATCATAAAAGGCAACGATTGCAAGCATTATCCTAATTGTTTTATATTTAACAATGGGAGAAAATATTTCATTGAAATCGATGCCCTCAACTTGAGAAAAACCTTTTGCAACCAGCCTAGCTTTGAACCTTGGGGGTTCATTGGCAGATTCAGGCTCTTTGATTTTGAAAATCCATTTGCAATCAATCAAGTTTTGCTTTGAGGGTTTTTGAACAAGAATCCAAGTTTTGTTTTTGTGAAGCGAGGACATTTCCTCTTCCATAGCATGCAACCACAAAGAGCGATTAGGGCTCTTTAACACGTCAGAAAAACACACCGGTTCTTTCTCTTCTAAGTAAGATGCAGCAGCAAAAGCATATGAGACAACGTAGGAATAACCGTACCTAACGGGTTCTCTCGGCTCTCTTCTAACCCTATCCCTAGACAGCTGGTAGTCTCTTAGGGCTTGTGCTTGTGCCTCTGGATGATCTTCATCATCATCATCATCTGAATCTTCAGATTCAAGTGTGTCGGTTTCAGGTTGACTAGTCGGTATATCCGACTCTTCACTGGTTTCGGGTTGAGCGTGAGCTTGTGCAGGTTCGGAGGTGTCCTCCACCTCCACGGGAATATTCCCATCTAGGGGAACATCGATAGAACTATCAGGATTGGTTTTAGCCTTTAGACAAGGCATATCAAGTTCGTTAAAGACCATATCCCTACTCACAATAATCTCACCCCCGGCTCACCTTTGAGCCAAACTTTGTATCCCTTCACCCCACTAGGGTAGCCTAGAAATACTCTCTTTCTTGACCTTGGGTCTAACTTACCCTCATTTTGATGTGCAAATGCAGTACATCCAAATACTCTAAGGCTTGACAGGTTTGGTGGTTCTCCAAACCACAGCTCTAAGGGAGTTTTGAAATTTATGGTTGTCGGAGGTGATCTATTAATGATGTAGACAGCTGTACTTACAGCTTCTCCCCAAAAAGGTTTTAGGATTCCTGAAGACACCATAAGACACCTAACCTTATCCATAATTGTACGGTTCATCCTTTCAGCAATACAATTTTGCTGAGGATTGTGCCTAACAGTCCTATGATGCAGAATGCCATGCAGTGCACATAAATCAGCAAACTTTTTGTTACAAAACTCAAGGCCATTATCTGTCCTAATTGTCTTTAGTTTGTTCCCGATTTGATTTTCGGCAAGGCGTTTCCACTCAGAAAACTTTTCAAAAGTTTGATCTTTTGATTTTAAAAGAAATACCCACACATGCCTAGAAAAATCATCAACAACAGATAAGAAATAAACATTGCCACCATAGGTTGGAACCTTTTCGGCACCCCACAAATCACAGTGCACATAATCAAGGACAGAAGTGGACTTGTGTGTGCCAACTGAAAAACTAATTTTATGTTGTTTTCCAAGAACACAATGGTCACAAAAATCCAATGATTCAATTTTGTCACCACCCAAAAGATTTTGCTTTTGAAGGCAATGTAGTCATTTTTCACTGATGTGGCCAATTCGACGGTGCCACAACAAAGTCTTTTCAGGAACAGATTTTGAAACCAATGCAGATGCTTCGCAAACAGTTTTTCCAATTAAATGATATAAACCATCCTTTTTAAAACCTTTGAGCATGACTAGTGCTCCTTTGCAAACTCTCATAATACCATTTTCAGATTTGTAAGAATAACCGTTTGTGTCAAAAACACCAAGGGAGATTAGATTCCGACGAAGGTCGGGCACATATCTCACCTCAGTCAATTTTCTGGTCACACCATCATGCATTTTAATATAAACATTTCCAATACCTTTGATGTCACAAACATGATTATTACCCATAAAAACTTTTCCATCCTCAAGGGGTTTAAAATTTGAAAACCAATGCTTGTTTGGTGTCATGTGAAAAGTGCATCCAGAATAAAAAATCCAGTGTTCAGAAACGGGAGAACGGGAAGGGGATACACACAAAACCTCAGAATACATTGAATTACCATCTGATTCAAAGTCGTGAGTTTTGTCATTTTTATCGCTCCCCTTACCTTGTTTACGTTGTTTTTCTTCTTTGATCCTTTTAAAACACTTATTTTTCATATGATCTTCCTTGCCACAGTAAAAACACTTCACTTTTGTATCTCGTGATTTTGACCTCCCTTTACTTTTAGAACGGTGACTCAAGGATTCTCTCCGGTCAACCCTCCTTCTCACGTAAAGGTTCTCTCCGTTAGATTTGTTTTCTTTTCTTAAATCAAGGTCTTTTGATTTTAAAGCGTTTTTCACATCAGTAAGAGTCAAATCATCTCTGCCATACTTGATAGCAGATTTAACATCATTAAAAGACTCAGGCAAGGAATTTAATAAAATAACAGCAACGTTTTCATCGGAGATCTTTTCTCCAACGTTTTACAATTCCAAAACTATTTTGTTTAAATCATCAATGTTCTCCGAAAGAGATTTCGACCCGCTCATTCTATAACCAAAAAGCTGTTCTTTTAAATAAATCTTATTTGATAAGGATTTTCCCAAATACAGTTTTTCAAGTTTTGTCCAAATCTCAAAGGCGTTGTCTTTTTCGTCTATTTCTCGTAAAACATTATCGGTTAAATGCAAGGTGAGGCAACTGTGTGCATCACCAAGTTTTTCAGAAAGCACTTCACCATTCCAAGATTCCGGATACTTTTCAGGGCTACAATTTGCGGGTGCGATTTTATTTTGGACTAAAACTGCTTTCATGTTCCTATGCCACATTACGAAATCAGATTTGCCATCAAATTTGTCAGTTTCAATTTTTTGAACAGACATGATTAGAATGGCAAATAAGAGTAATCGATGGCTAGAAAAATGAAAGATTTGAAAAAGTTTGTCACTCAAATAAAATAACCCGGATTTTTGCTTTGAAAAACGGCACGGTAAAATACGTGAAACGCAGTAGTGTCTTACAACCAAAACAGCGCAGATGTACAAGAAAATTAACCGAGACAGGAAAAGGCAAAAAATGCTGGAAAAACAGCCACACAACACACAGACAGTCACAAATAATGTAGTTGTTTTGTAAGCAGGTAA
Organism: Catharanthus roseus; assembly: GCA_028651295.1. Taxonomy (NCBI): domain Eukaryota; kingdom Viridiplantae; phylum Streptophyta; class Magnoliopsida; order Gentianales; family Apocynaceae; genus Catharanthus; species Catharanthus roseus. The sequence continues at coordinate 1,652,858 of JAPQWS010000107.1, read as the reverse complement.
CGAAAATCTCCAAGGCACAGATACTTGGAGTCTCTTGGACTCAAGCCAGGCTTGGGTTTTAGATTTCAAAAAAAAAATACCAGAATGAAAAAACAAGTTCGAAGCCGAGACAATGCAGTAATTCGAATGACCAGGATAGTGAACTAAAAAATGAAAATCCAGATAATCAGAAACAGCAGATTTAATACTAGCGGCAATTTATAACAGAAAATAAAGCAAATCTATGAAATCATCAAGAGAACAGAAGCAGACTTAACCCAAGAGCAGATTTAACAGGAATAAGCAACGAAAGTAATAGATCTAACAGGTATAATCACAACAGATCCGATAATAGCCAAAACAAAAAAACAGAAGAGGGTTAAGAAACTTCCCTGAGTCAGTTCCCACGTGGATCTGAAAATCGAGTGGTTGCCGAACGGTTGCAGACAACCGCGGCTCTAATACCACTGTTACGACGATCTAGCAACCAGACGACCTATTTACTATTACAGTTGCATACCTTACTATTACAAACCTTTAATGAACAAGAAGAAAAGCAGAAAATAGATCCTATCTATTACAACAAGAATCCTCTTTCTTCACTTCACGTTCCGAGAGATTATCAGAAGAACTACTAGAAAGGTAGAATAGATAGCAATAATAAAATGACGGGAAGCAGTAGATCTTACCTCGAGACCCTCAAGGTCTCGGTCAGAATAGTGTAGGAAACCGGACGAGCTTGGCGAGTTCGGTCTCCGTGCACGCGGTGACAGGCCATCACTGAACATCCTTCTAAAGGAGATAGAGATGAATCCCTCAGGTTAAGCCGGTGAGCCTCAAGCAAATACAGCTCTCTATCTCTCCCAGCAAAGGCAGGCCCTTTCCTCTCTCAACCAAGCCACACGCAAGGTGTCAAGGATGACAACCGGCACAGACTATCGGTGACAAAGTCCCGAAGGGCGAAAAGAACACGAACAGACAGTCGGTTCGAAAGAAGAGAGAGAGAAGACAAGAGGTCAGAGAGAGAGTATGGGAGGCAGAGGCGGCATCAACAGAGAAAGAGGAATTAGGGCAGGCTGGGAGAAAAGAACATTATATAGCCAAGTCGCCTAGGTCGGGTCGAGTTGAACTTGGCCCGCCTGGCATCAAGGATCAGCCAGCCCACTCCACTCCAATGAGGCCCCATCCGGTTATTCATCATAGGGATAAAAAGGGCTGAGGAAATAAAATGAAAAATGTGAAAAAGATGGCCCAATAGGCCAACATCTTTTTTTTTTGCATCTCCATTTTCTTCTCTCTGTTCATGGTTTGATTATTAAGAGCTTACAAATCAGTATTAGTAATTTTGGAGATTGAAGTATTGCAATGCCATCATCTGCAGCCTTATCTAGAAATTATCACTACACTAATGGAAGCTCTTGTATATTCTGCTGATCAGTCAAGTTCCTCTTTATAGAGTCATACGCTAATAGAGGTCCGGTCTAGATAATAAACGGGAGAGCAAGACAATTATGCCATTTTTGTGGCAAATGTTAATTGATATACTATTTCGTGGTAAATGTTTGCTGCTTCTAATCTTTTGGATCGTTTCCTGTGGTGGATTTGAAGGGTTGAATTAGAAGAACACAAATCATTGATACACTGGAAAATCATTTGAAGGTGATTGTTGGTAGAGTTCTAGCTTGGATGTTATATCTTTCCTTATTTTGCAAAAAAAATTCAAAAAATTAGTTATCCTTCTAGAGAGAATTTGAAGACCTATTGTGTGAAGAGTTTGTGCCATTAATTCTTCAGTTTCTAATTCATTTGCGTTTTTTAAGTATTAGCATAGCCTTCCCTCTAATGAATAAACTCCAATTCTTTAATCTTGATCCTTTAGATTTTTAATTTTTTAATAAGTTAAATTATTTTAAATAAGATTTGAATTTTTTCCCTGATCATCTTTAGATATTCTATCTAAATCTTTCTAAAGTTTTTGGTTAGGGATCAATCTTCAAATTTCTTTTCAATAATATCAAGCTTTTACATTCATCTAAATTTATTAGAGTTTAATTTTAAAAATTAAAACTTTTGATTTGATGATAAGTAGGTAAATCTAATTTTTTTTAAGGAGTTGGTAAATCTATTCAAATATATTTTTTTTAAAAATTTATTGAGAAATCCAATTTATTTAAGTCACTGCATTTTTGATTGAGGGAACCAAACTTGGATTAATACAAGAATTATTTACAATTACTTAGTTGGGACAAGGAGTATCAAAAACTTGGACAGCATATTAGGGGCATGGATTTTATGAATTTTTGGAGACTTCTCTTTTTTCTTCTAATTACATTTTCTAAAGATTATGTTTTAAAGATAATGATAATATAAGAACTTTAAATCTGATTCTAATTTCTCTTTTGTATTTTGTTATAAATAATTTCTCAAGATTCTAATTTCTTTGACTTACCTGAGAAGGAAGTGATCTCTTTAAGACATAAAACTTGATGGAGGAAAGAGTATCTATTTTTACTAACTTGGATTTGTTAGCTGAGCATATATTTGATCTTTGACTTTGCATTTTAAACTCATGCAGTCGATTGTCGTTGATTTTCATCACTTGGAATAACTTTATAGTTTGGGCTTGTGTAGTCAAGGATGAGATTTTGCAGTCAAGGAGCTTTATTTTCACCATTTTGGATTTGTCGACAAGACTTTGTAGTTTAGGCTCATGCAGTCAAGGAGCTTTATTTTCATCATTTTGGATTTGTTGGCGAGACTTTGTAGCTTAAGCTCATACAGCCAAAGAGCGTCAATTTGAACTTTCAAATCCTACTCGTGGAGAAAAATTTGCATCTTGCTTTGACAAAGATGATACTTTTGAGAAAGTGCGCTTGCCTTACTCCTTGTCATTATTCCAACACTTGAAACTTGTCAAGCGATGCTATAGCCTATGAACAAACAGATTTTGAGCTTGATTTGAACTTTGAAGAGAAGAGATGGGAGGCACGCAGCAAATATTTAAAGTCTATAACTTAAAAGACAAGAAAAATAGCATCCAAGTTCCAAATTTGTAGGAGAATCCTCAAAGTCTTCTCTTTAGCAAAACATTGACTCGTGGGCTTGGAAAAGATGGATCTTGGATCAAACGAACTTTAACTGTGAACTCGATGGTTTGAAAGTTTTATCTCGAATTGCATGAACTTTGGTTGTGAGTTTGAGGGCTTGAAAGCTTGATCTCAAATTGCACGAACTTTGATTGTGAATCGAGGGCTCGAAAGTTTAATCTCGAGTAGCATGAACTTTGATTGTGAATCGAGGGCTTGAAAGCTTTATTTCAAATCGGATGAACTTCGACTATAAACTCGATGACTTGGAAGCTTAATGTCAAGGTCCTTGACTCCGTCGGTAATTTCTGACAGTGTACCGACGATCTTGAGGAAATGACGGATCATTTTCAATTAAGGGAAACCTTTTGGAGAGAGAATGCACCCCAAAAAATGACGGGATCTACCGACGAAAAATCCGTCGGTATGTAAAGGTATCAATGGGCTAAGCAACGATAATAGATAAAAGTCACCGACGGTAGTACTAAAAAAAATGTCATTGGTAACATAAACTACTGACGTTGGTGAAATAAGAAATTGACCCCGTCGGTGAATTAATTTTGTTACCATTAATCTTGCCGACGACCTCGACCGTCGATAAACTTTAAGTATTCATTTTCGACGGCTTGTGCGTCGGTGTTCCGTCGGTAACAAGTCCTAGAATTTGAATTGAAATCGGGGGAACCCTCCCCCTTCAATTCATTCCTCACCAAAATCCCTCACCTGCAAGAACCTCTCCTACCTTCCCCATTCCTGCGAGAATCCGACGCCACCCACCGACAGCCGTCGTCTTTCGGTGGAATCCACAACCGCCGGTGGCGGTAGTAGCGCTGGTAAGGCCCCCCCTCTCTCTCTCTCTCTCTCTCTCTCTCTCTCTCTATAGTTCTCCCATTTTCTTTTTCTTCTTTTTATTTTCTTCTTCTTCCAGCTGTTGGAGCTGATTGTCGCCACCGACGCGGAAAGTGCATCAACTGTTGAAGGTACTGTTTTAAATTTCTCTCTGGAATGCCTATACTTGTTGGAAAAATTATTTGCTCTTAGGGTGAGGAGGTATATTGTCTGAAACTTCAACTAAAGGTACGATTTTGTTTAGAAAATTGGGGTCCTTTAGCTTTTGGGAGTGTTGAGGTTATGAGCTTGAAACGTGGACTTGTTTGCTATTTGTCTCCTTGTGCTTGAATTTTGTTTGTTTCCACTACCTTGCCATAGTTGGAATTTTGCTTGAACATCAGTTTAATTTATACGTGGAAGAAGCTTGAAGTTGGAATGATTAAGTTGATTGAGATTTTTTCATCTCTTATTTGACTTCCTGTTAGTATATCTTATGCCTTGTAGACATGGTTAAATTACGAGCATCTTTCTGGTTTTTGGTTTTTTCCATTTTTCATCAAGGGAAAATGGAAGAGTTGTGTAGGTTTAAACAACCTAGAAATATTCCTATTTGCTGGAGATTGTATTTCATAGACCATTTTTGCAAAGATTTCTTATGCCATAGTTCTTATCTTTATGGAAATTTAGACCTTTTACAGTATGGGATATTTCTAAACATCCTGTGTACGTTTACAAGTTACAACAGAAACATTTTACAATATTGATGCGCAACACTTGACAATAAAGATTGTAAATTATTTCTAAAGTATAAAAGAGCAAAAGTTTTTGTCAAATTATCAAAGCTAGTGATCACAAGGCAAAAATACATTAGCTATACATCGTAAAATAAATTAATTATGCCCATAATACGTAGATTTTAGAGTTCTTAATATTTATTTAAACTTTTAAAAGATCTTACATTATGAAATAGACATAGACAGAGTATTAGATTTTCATTCGACTAAATTAGGTTAATGATCGATACATTCTCAAATTAGCTAATAATTGATAGAATATTAAAACTCTTTTTAAACAAATAAGTAATATATATATTCAATAGATCGCTTTTAATATAAAGGAAATTATGATAATGTTCACATTAAGAGATTCACTTTCTATGAGCATTGAGCATTGATTTTCTAAGTTTTTTCCTTAAATAGCCATAGTTATATACTTGCATTATGATTGTGCTTTTTCATGATTTTTTTTATTAAAAACATTATGAATGTGAAAATTTTTATTTTTTTTTTGGGCAACATCATTATAAAGAAAGTACTTATTCAATTTTTTGAGCTTATTATAATGTTTGTAATCTCTTTATATTTTTCTTTATAATTGTAAAATGCTTTAAGTGTTAATGTGTGTGAATCTAAAATGGTCTTGGAATTTGAATCATAAATATGAACTTGAATTTTTAAACATTGGTTATATAAAAATATAACTTCTTTTTTCTTAAAAATATGTTGATTATATAATGGAAAAAATGTACAGTAATAATAGTCTTTAGTTATGATGATTAAGTAATTTTAGTATTTATGCTAAGTTTTGTCTCTTTTATGTTTTTAAGTACTAATAGTCTTACATTAATAAATTTATGTCTCTTTTATAGTAAGTTATCTATTGTTACATTTTTTCCCTTAAAAATCCCATTGTTTAATAATCTTGACAGTTGCCTCTTGAGCTTTCTTCTTTTCAATGTTTAATTATAAGGTTTCTGTTTTTTTTGGCACGAAATTATTTTGGAATTAAGTTTAAGTACTTTAAGTTTAAAATTTAATATTATTCTCTCTCTTTTTTTATTTTTTATAGTTTTGGTCGTTTGGATTTTGGTGATATATTATCCATCATATACACATTAGAGGTATGCGTTTAATTAGTATAAATTTTGTTTTACGAGGGAGCCCTGACTCTTTAAAGTTTTATGGAGAAGCTCTAATATTTTAAAGTTTTAGGGGAGGGTCTTGGCTCTTTAAAGCTTTACGGGGAGCCCTGACTCTTAATTATTTGTATGGTATGTGTTTATTGCTTGTTTGAGTGGCCTCTGTGCCTGGAAAATGTCCATAATATAGAGGAAACTCTGCCAAAAAATTTTCAATCTTATAAAAAACTTAGATTTTTTAGTAATGACTAATGTAGAACTTAAAATGAAAGGAGAAGTTGAATTTTTAATCTTTTAAGGGAAACTTTGTTCAGGATCCATCGCCGCAAACACAACAGGAGGCACGTTTTGATGCTCCCACTTCATCTTCCACACCTACCAAACAGCTGTCATTCTATGCGGCTTCCTCTACGGATCCTGCGGCTTGGAAGTTGCCTCCTGGTGATACTCGACAGTTATTAGTGCTGAATGTAGATCCATAAGTTGAATAAACATAAAAACATATACTTATCATTTATAAATTATAAGTAAATATAATATATATACTAACATTAATATGTACAGAATACATCCTTTTTCAAGAGCTGCCACCCACATTTCAGCTGTCATGCAGAAGCGGTTCACGGGGCCTTACCACTGTTGTTCTAAGGTCCCACCGGATATCTGCAACATGTGATGGGGAGAGTTTCAGGTAAATGAATACAATATTATAGTTGTTTTACTTTGTCTTAATTTTTTTACAAGTCTTTATACTTATAACATTTTGAATCTTTTGAATGTTATACTTGTTATACTTATATTAATACAAATATTATTTTCTAATCTTTTGAACTTTCATTGAATTTTGAGAAAAAATGTGTATGGGACCCATCATTACCCATCGCCAAGATGAGGCATGCATGGGAGGTCAAGGTAAGTGATCGGATGAGAGATAGCTTCGCGATGCTCGGGCCGCGAGAAAGAGGTCTATTTGGGTTCTGGAGATTATCTTGGAGCAGGTGATAAAGTATTAGGAGAGTCCTACGTATATAGCTTTCTGTGAATGGAATAAAAGGAAGTAGAATAAGAGACTAGGGGTCGAGGAGCCGGGAAGCACATATATGCTTCTATCTCCTTCACAGAGCATCAGTTGAAGAAGGTAAGAACTCTTTGATTTCATTACTTTATTATAATGTAATTAATAACCGTGTTATTGTTTTGCAACAAGAGGATTTAGCAGAGAGGTTCTCCAAGAGCAAGCATTTGGAGGAGCTACACAAGCATCATAAAGGGGATAAGAAGGGGCAATATATGGATTTTTAGTCAGAAGGGTTCTGTGTAAGTTTACTGAAATTTATAACTTAGGTTTATATAATATTTTATAACTTATAGCTTTAAATTTCATATAATATTTTATAAATTATTATCCAACTAACATTTCATATTGTAGTCGAGATTTCACGAGGCCCGATAGAAGGCCAAGGAGGAAACTACAACCACATGTGCTATTATGCCCAATGAGCTCTAGCTGAGGCTATAGTTGGTGGATTGATCTGCGACCGATTATATAGAACTGGTTTGGAGGCAACTCACCTCAGAACTGAGAACAGTCGGACGACAGCTGGATTGCCACCTTGCTGTTTGGATGTGGAGTAGAGGATCATGAGAAGGGTTGAGGCTGCTATTTCCAATATCTATGCTACCTTCAACAAGCACATGAGGCGGTTTACCGAGTAGAGCCACTTGCCATACACTCTATGCCACCAATGATGGACACTGTTAGAGCTGCTATGACTGTCGTTCCATCGAGGATATCTTCATCGATTGCAGCAGCTATGGGGACCTCAGACGCGAGGGTATCTTCCTCTACACTCCGTGTCCTCTCTATTGATGCGCCGGGCACCAACACTATTAACCCTCTCCCCTTCATGCCCTCTAGTGATATTAGGGATGCGAGGATGTTTGATACTTGTATATTTCAAGTTTCTTTAATGTTTTAGTTTATGGATGTTTTATGGATTTGATGTTTTATGTATAACTATGAGTTTATGAATATGTACTACTGTTGTCGGGGTTTTTTTTTTTGCTTTTTAGGGACTTTCGAGTCTATTTACAAATTATGAAAAAAAATTAATTTACTGAGAAGATAACGAGGGTAGGGCCATAGCAAGAATGTCTTTTAAAAATTAGTTTCCGATGGAAAAAATTGTTGAAAGATTTCGTCAGTAAAATACACGGTAAGAGCATTGGTATGTGGTAGCGATGGAAGGCCATGGATCATCGAAAATGTGGTCGGTCATTGTTACCGAAGGCCTTCGCATCGGCAAGTGAAATCTCACAGAACAATAAGTTACTGTCAGTAACTCCGTCGGGAGTAGGAATTACCGACGGTCGTCTATCAGTAACAGTTGTTGTCGACGAAAACTAGCTGACGGGAACATTACTGTCAGTGTGCCGTCGGTAATAACATTATACCGACGGGTTTCTGATGGGTATAACTGTCGATATTTGTCTATTTTTTTTAGTGGGCTTGGAAGTTTGATGTTGAGTCAGACGAACTTTGATGATGAACTTAACGACTTGGAAGCTTGATGTTGAGTTGGATGAACTCTGATGATGATCTCGAGTACTCAGAAGCATGATCTCGATCGCAGAATCTTTGAGGCCTTCTTCACTCCTTTGGACGAAGAACACTTGATGATTCGAAGAAGACCACTGCTGGAGAGAATCTGGACAGCTTTCACTTGTTTGAAGCTTGAGTCTCTTCTGAATGCCCCTGTTATGAATGATCCTTCTGAATGCTTCTATTGAATCTTTTGAATTGCTTTCTCAACCTCAGGGAAGACTCTTATTTATAGGCAGAGATTGAGTTGTGGGTTAATTGGCCACCAAGCGACCCATCAGTGTAGGGTCAGCCCATTTCCTCCTTGATGAGACCTAATGAATTTAACCCATCATTTAATGGACTTAATGTAAAATGACTTTGGGCTCAGTTTAATTGGGACCCAATTATGTAAGTCTCATATTATTAGGTATTAATTAAAATGAGTTTGGATATTATTTAAATAATCCAACCCAATTTGGGTGGCCCAAAACCCTCTTTTATCAATTTAATTTAAATAATCAAGACTAAAATATATATATTTTATTTATTCTTTAATTAAATAAATTAATTAAAAATTTAAGTGTCTACAAATGCCCCCACTTCAAGACTTGGATAAAAGTTATAGGGCTAAAACTTTAAAGACAAGATTTGAAGTACTTAAATGCAATTTTCTTTTTTGCAATTTGTATGAGGGTCAAATTTCTTTTGCAATTCACATACAAAGACCCAATTTTCCAACGTGATTCTTTACAAATCTTTGGTAAGATTTTTTTAGAACCACTTGAAGATTTGAATCTCAATCAAATTAGAGAGATAGAATCCTTGAAGATTTAAGAAAGTTGAATCTTTCTCACACTAAAATTTGGACCTTCATAAAATTTGGGAAGCTTGAATCCTTCTAAAATTTTGATATTAAATCGTCATAAAGTTTGCCGCTATAAAGAGAAAAACAAAATAGTTTATGGCTATAAATACTCAATTTCTCTTAGGATTTCTTTATAGATAATTTTTTTCAATAAACCTCTATAAATAGATGGCTTTGGTAGCCATTAGAGTTTATCAGTTTTTAGGTTTAGTGTAGTTTAGTTTAAGAGTAGTTTATGTTAGTTTTAGATTAATTTTTCTTTATAAATTTTAGTTTTTAATTTTGTAATTTTTAAGACAAATATTGAAGCTTTATTCGATGCAATATTGAAGACTATTTTTTATTCAAGTATTGAAGGATTTATTTGATTCAAGGATGTCTCATATAGCTCTCTTCTTTATTTTGAATTTATTTATTATTTTCAATATGTGCTAATATTTTGTTCAAAGGCCATGGTGTACTTACTTTAATTTGTTACATTATTTATTTTTATTCTATTATTTGGCAGTTTATGGATTTAATGACAAATTACTCTTATTAATGCTTTTAAATGCTTAATTACCATTTAAATTATTTTAGCTTTAATTATGCATCCTTGAGAAATGACATAGCTAAATAGGTTAAGTAATTTGGCCATGAATTTCATGCAATATAGAGATATACTTGTGTGGTTTGTGAGATTTGTGATGTCATAATCGAATTCGTTTTTATGGATTAAAATCAACATAGAGACGTAGTTGGCTTGTTTATAGGGATATGTTTTGAAAGCTTTGAGAAAATTATTGAATAATTTTGAATGTTGATCGATTAATGAAATTTACTTCAGAATAATGAAACATTAGGGAAATATAGTGATTACCCAGCGAAGTCATATGCTTTAGACCTAATACTCTTTTTTGAGAAAATTGCGACCTTTAGTTTAGTTTCTTAGTTTAATTAACAAAAAACGCGCTCAACATTGGTTTTAATTGCTTTCTTTGACTATGTTAATTTTGGGTTATAATTGGAGTAAGGATAATTTTATTCTTTGTCGGACAAGCTTGTTATTTCTATTACGATCTAGTATATTAGTTAGCGTGCTCGATTTTGATATCATTATCCAAAATTGTCTCTTTTGCATCTAGCTTTTGGTTTTGAACAAAATATATCTTATTTGAGAATTTTCGATTGTGTTGTAATATTCTGATAGAACCAAACTAGCAAAGTAAAATAGGTCGACAAAAAAGATTGGGTATATATGTTGGATATGATTCTCCCTCGATAATAAGATATCTTGAGTATTGAAGGGAGATGTATTATGGCTCCTTTTTCTCATTATTTATTTGATGAAACTCTCTTCACTAAATTAGGGGGAGAAGATAAACCACAAAGGAAAGAGCTTGTCCAGACAACATCATTAAATTATTTTGATCCGCGCACCATTGCAAGTGAACTAGAAGTTCAAAAGATAATTCATTTGCAAAGAATAGCTATGAATTGCCAGACACATTTGCATATTCGACAAGAGTAACTAATAAATTGCGTATTTCGGCCATTGATGCTCCTATTCAGTGTTGAAGTTCGGAAAGAACAAAATACAATTTCTATAGCTATTGAGTCCAAAATATGCTAGAAGTGTGGCCGACCTATGATTCTAAAGATAAAATTTCTCGAAAGAAAAGAGGATAAAATAATCAAAAAAATATTATATTAAACAAATTGAGTAAAACTACAAAGAGATAATTGATAACTGATAAGTTGATCGTTGGAGGTATTGTATTAATGCAATCAAGATTCTCAACTAGGATAGTTTTGAGATCTATTGGAGCTGGTTCCCTTTGTTTTTCTTTCCTCCGCAATATCAATAGTACTTCATGGAGTTCTCACTTGTTTGGTGACTTGGTATCCAACAGTCATTGACTAATTTGGGAGGTATCAAATGGCACATAAATTGTTGTCTGGCTGACTCGAACTTAGGACCTCTCGCTTGGCATGCCAAGTGGAGGTACTTAAGTGAGGGGGTTCTGCTGTCGGACCTTACAGCTCTGGTCAGAATTCTCACTTGTTTATTGGTTATGCAATTAGGTTCACGTTTTGAAATTATAATTGCTTTAAATATGGATGTTTTGTAAGATGATCCCGAAACATCCTTGCTGTAAGTCACATTGTTCGTCTTGATTTTAATTATATATAATTCTTTATTTTTTTTTAAAAATCTATTAAGACATAATATTTGTGCATATCCATAAAAGATAATAATATCTTATATAAAGTCTATCTCCTGAAGTGATAGATATTCTAAAGATATAGAAATCTTGAAGAGATAAATATTCTGCAGAGATAGATATTATGAGAGATAAGTGATAGAATTTTAATTATATATAAGTGATAGAATTTTAATTATATATTAGTTATGATACAATCTATCTCCCTGATTCACCCTTATCTCTTGTACATTCTGAGTATAAACAGAGCCCTTACCTTTCAGTTGTAAAAACACCTCATAGAGAAATCAATAAAAGTTCTATACTTTCATCTGTACTCTCCTCTGTCTTATTTTTATTCTCTATATATTCTTCTAGTTATTCTTTATATTTCTATTCTTTATCTCTTTATACTTTATATTTTATATTTATTATTCTATTGTGCCGATAACACATATGTCAACAGGTTTCATAATACTTTATCAGTACGAGACTCTACCATAAGTTGTTACATTCTCCGAGACCAAAAAATTTTTTAGCAATGCTGTCGTACTAGCAAAAGACAGAGAGAAGTAATTCTTTTACTAATATCTTAATTATAAGGCTTGAGCTTTTAGCTCATGATATTTTAGAAAAAAATACTTTTGTTTTGTAATTATTTGTGTAAATTCATCTGGATATATATATATAATGGGTTTGAAAGACACCATTAAATAAATATATTTAGATACAAGTGTTTTGAAGACATAAACTATAGCATCAAGGCCACCTGCATTATGAACAACTAGAAGTTGGTTGTTATACAATTTTAGATCAGCTACGCAATCACCAGAAGTTGGTTATTATACAAACACCAGTTGTATTTGGTTATTCAGTAGCATACTTCTATCACATTTAGAATTTCTCCTCAATCATAATCTACGGAGAAATATTATTGTTGGTGATAGAAAAAATAATTATACCCTTATCATATCTCAAATATGTTCCTGTAGTAGTAATATCGAGAAAGACATTTTTTATCATTTTATTAAATTAGTCTCACATCTTCTTGAGATTAAACGGAAATTGAGTCATTGATGAAAGTGATACTGGCCGACCAATTGATTTTATATCATTCCCTGAAGTGAATGCATTAAATTTATAATTTATTTATAAAGTAGATTTTAGTCATGACCACAACTAGGGTATAAATATTACTTATAGTTATCACAATGACTCAATAAACTCTCAATATATGGATTTCACCAGAAGTGAAAATTAGTGAAAAGAGAAAGATGATACATTGTAAAATAGTTATCGATGCAATCGCATCTGAAGTATGCCTTTTAAATTGTTGTCAAACATTGTCTAAGAAGGGATATGAAAGTGTTATTTACTTACCGAAATTATGCTACTGATATTAGTGATATTAGTAATGACATCGAAATGACACATGCAAATAATGTCAAATTATTCAAAAAATATCAGGATGATTTTTCCTTGACATATATTATGATTGTTAGATTTTTTCCAAAGTAGCAGACTATTTTATTTGTATTCCTTATATTTAAAGTTTATTATTATTTTATATTGTATAGTGGTGAGATGAGGTATCTCTAATTAAAAATGGTGCATAAGGATATGCTTTGAATAGATGTTCAAATGTACACATGGTAGTACAAAGTTCTTGAAGAAATAATTGTTTAAAACTACAGAAGAGTTAAACTAATTAAAAGGCTCCAGAAGAGTTAGTGTATATTTACATAAAATGTCAAATTGTAATGCATTCTTCTCGACAAAGTGTTTTAGAATATTATTATTAGTCTTGATGATATTTTCCGTCATCCTGAGACAATGGATAAGAAATATGCATTACTATTAGCCTTTTGTAAAAAAAATACTACCATTTATTTATATTGCACCAAATAAATAAATTTGAGATACAATGTTAAATAAACCAAAAGTTTATTGAAGTTTATAGAGTTCAATAATTTGTTATTGGTATGATCGGTTTGACCATCGAGAATCATTAAAATACGAATAATATTTAGGAATTCATGAAATAATATGGAATCAGAAGTTTCCTAGTTAGATGAATTCTATGTGCTACTTATTTTCGATGCAAATTATTTTATGAATATCACCAGTACTACTTTAGAATTGAATATGTTACTTTGGGACGAATACAAAAAATTATTATTCGATTTATCGATTAGATAGTTGTATATATATTGTTGACTCTAATCCGCAGTTATGATGGCTTAATAATGAGTTAATACTTTAAATTCTCCCAAAGGTACAATTTGTCCCAACTATAGTGGTTGTGATATGTATTTGTTGATATTAGTAAACATCTTGTAGAATATATTCATACACTAAATGGTCTTGTAGACCATTAAATTCATCAATATGAGTTATTATAAATGTAGTAGCACTCGCTTCGTATTTTTGCCCATAAATTATTATATATACTCCTCTTTGTTATTGGCTTATGGTTACAACCAAGTATTGCCATCTACGAATTAAATGTGAGTTATTCATTTATTGCTCCACCAAAAAGTAGATGGGATTATATATGTTAGGCAAAAAATATCAATGGAGATATTTATAATTTGTTGATTTTGAATATCACAAACAATAAGAGGAGGAAACATATTGTCGGATTAAAATATTAATAACTTGTGCCTCATCTTGATACTTATATGAGATTCGAACCATAAGTTCAAAAGAATATAGCCAGGCATATTTTTTTACCAACATCCGACCAATAATGCTCCTAATATGTTTGACATCCCTGAAAGATAATCTACCACAATCGATACATTTGAGATACAATTGAAACTTGGTAGATAAGTCGATTTAATGAATATGAAGTCCTCGCATATGTAAGGAGCAAGATTTTGAATGGTCATATTAAAAATCAAGGAAATAACATTCTAGAAGATCATTTTCCAAATATGACCAATGTATTATTTTCAGAAGAAATTCAGTTACCTGAAAATGGCGATATTATGAGATCTCATCATAATAGATAATGATTGAGAATGAATAGAATTGCAAAAATACACATGTTAGAATAATGTTTTCAAAGTTCACAAACCTAAGATAATATGGAGTTTGCATGAGAAATATTAAAGGCAGTCTGGACAATTAACAAGTACACATGAAGTGTAAATAATTCCCAGAAGGAATTATAGGCCTGAAGTGTAATCCCAAAATGATAGTTTTGAATATTTATTTATGATATACGAACTATGAAATACGTATTGATGATGAGTCTTCGTAAAGTCCTTGTATTACTTACCAAGAAATATTTCTGGTGGAGAATATGATTAATTTTCATAATAGCGCCCAAGACAATTGATATACATCTGTCTATGTGATCATTTTGATAACATATTTATATAAAGCCCTAATAGACTTTTTCTGAAGCATATAAATAAATTGTTGTAGAAGAACATGATGTAACTAAGTCTTAATAAATCACCGTTAAAAATGATGATGAGAAGATCGAGTATGTCCATTATGAGGAAACATTTACTCATGATTAATTATCCTTGATATGTATATATATTATTTTGTTAGAAGATAATTTTATTGTAAAATTTGATGAATAATACTTTGATGAACTAGTGTGTCCCATATTAGGGGAGAAACTCAGCCTATCGTAAGACTCTTCTATGAACATTATCTATCCACAAATATTAGTGAACAAGAAGTTCATGAAATTGTCATTTGCAAATAATTGCAGATAAAGTGCTTTAAGTTTTTATAAGAGTTATAATTATATATACTCTTATTTGGGTAGATATACTAGAAGTACAATATATCTCATAAGTTTGAATAACCCTTAAAGCGTGATATACCTCTTGATTATAAAGATATATATCCTCTAAAAGAAGAGGATTGTATGAGCAAATGTTATTACAAAAGAATAAGCAAAGGCAAGTACGATGATCAAGAGTACTGAAATCAAGCTTTTGTCTTGATTCATAAATTGAACATTTTGAAAATGTCCAACACGGACATGGCACATCATTACTATTTCAAGTATTAAGTCATTAGATATCGATAAATATTTTTTGTAAAAGGATATTGAAGAGCCAATTAGACCTGAAGCAATATGATTATGCAAATTAGTACATGATTATGCTTGTTTCATGCAAGTATATGACTGTTATGGTTCTTCTCTAACTAATAACTTTGGAATATGTATTGAACTTACCATTTGATATCTCTTTAAATTATTATCTCGAAATTTGAGAAACAATTCAACTCCTACAAAGATGGATATATAAGATATTGATTATTACATGATCCACACAAATCATGTCATGCATACATACACTATGATTGTGTATATAGATACATATAATAACCACTTCTTTCAATTATGTTGCAGGAATAATCAATTCTGATGGCTGACTAAAATATGTTTGATTGAAATGAACAAATTGTTATATTCGATATTTTATATATCCTCTTAGATAAAATTTCAATTATATTATTGGAGATGATTATAAAGTTTGAGGATATACAAAAGGACATAAGATAAATATGTCTATTCTTGAGATCCAAACGAGATATATCAATGATGTGCAAACAAGTTCGATCACTTAAATCTGGAAGATTTATCCATTAAGACATTACCGATAACAACACTTGAGATCATCCCTGAATACGTATGTTTAGAAATCTCAAGTGATTATCTCATTAGGAGAGTAATGTTTAACATAGAAAGTAGTACATACTCTCAGGTTTTTCCTACTAGGTTTTTATCTAGTAAGGTTTTAATGAGGCATATTCTCTATATAATGGAAGTCCAAGTTGGAGTGTTATGAATTAAATAATATTTGTGGATATCCATAAGAGATATAATATCTGATATAAAGTCTATCTCCTGAAGAGATAGATATTCTGAAAATATAGAAATTCTGAAGAGATAAATATTCTGCAGAGATAGATATTGTGAAGAGATAGGTAATAGAATTTTAATTATATCTTATTTATGATACAATCTATCTCCCTAATTCACCTCTATCTCTTGTATCCCCTGAACCCTATAAATTGATCTTATCTTTCAATTTTAAACATACCTCATAGAGAAATCAATAAAAGTTTTATAATTTTATCTCTACTCTTTTCTGTCTTCTTTTCTTCTCTATATATTCTTCTAGTTATTATTTATATTTTTATTCTCTATCTCTTTATACTTTACATTTATATTGATTATTTTATTATGTGACAATGTTGTGCCAACAAATTTTATAACACAATCTCACTTTTAATTTTTTTAAAGAAAGAGATTAGTAAACGTGATCACATGTCAAAAGTAGCTAAATTGTATCTCTCTCTCGCTCTCTCTAAATAAGAAAACCCAAAAGAACATGTAAAAAAACTTCAGTACCAATTGAATAAGGCATGAGATAATTAGATAATTTCCAACAACACAAGCTATAGCCTTTTTCAAAAGAAAGCTTAGGCAAAGAAAATAAATACACTCTCTTTAAGCATATAATCCTATATTCTTTGGATCAAGTGAACATCAATCAACTTCAAATATTGTAAGCATTTTCCAAACACCCAAATCTTTTGTAGCATTCTGTGTATCACTTTTTTTAATATATTTTTTTTAGAGTTTATCTTTTCTTTAATAAGTGTTATTAATAAAATATATTAAATTAAGAAATGGAACAGAGAGTGGTACACAAAATAATACAGACGAATCGAGCCGTTTTCCAAAAGCTTTTTATATAAACTAAACCCAAAATGATTAAGGTTTAGACATGCCAAAGTCTGCAAAAGATTAATTTATATTAAGGATCTGACATGCATTAATATGGATGGAACATACTTTATATATAACGAAATTTATATTTAAAAAATTGAAAAGTGAATTCAAATTAATATGTGTCCTGAGCATATTAGACAAACCCTTATATTATTTACTTCAACTTAATTAAGTATTTAAATTAACTTTTGAATTGGTAGAAAAAAACTCCCCTATCTGTTCTCTCTCCCCTCTCTCCTTTGAAACAATAACCGAAGCTCTTGGACTCCCCTGTCGCCGGAAACAGTGAGCTCTCGGGCTCTCCTTTTGTCATTTGAGTGGGATGGTATGTTTTAAAGTTTTCTAGTACTTCGAATAAATTTTACTTTGGTTCTTATTGTGTCTTTTCTTCTAGCTCCAAAACAATCGGATTCGGTGACATTGTACCGGACTTTCTTCACCGATGATGTAGGTCCGGTTCTTCCTAGTTTAATTAAGTTGTTTTTTGTTTATTTTACACTCTGAGTCTGTGGTCTTGGCCGGAGATAGTGGCGGTGGATGAATGTGGGAATGCTGGTGTAGTGTTCTTGATGTTGGTGGTTTATGGGTGGTGTGCTTTTATTCTTTTCATCTTTACTGCTTTTCGTCTTAGGTCAGAAATATCTCTATCTCTGGCTCTGCAGCTTTGGCTTCTATAAGATTAGTAAAAAAATTGATTCTTGTCTTCAATGGCTCAGCTTGATGGAATTGCTAGCAATGGATGAAATTTGGTTCTTTATGATTTTCTCTTTGTTTCTACTAGTATTATGGTTTCAAGTAGAGTATTCCGATATTTCTATGCCGAGAGTCATGTTGGAAGCACCAGTGGAACGATTTGGAACTCAGTTTTGTTACTCTCTATGTAGCTACCACGTTGATGCATATCTGTCTTATTAGCTTTTAATAAATAGATCTCAAGGATACTTTTCCTTGATTGTTTTTAATTTTGAGTATGTTCTATTTAGAAGTGGACTCTTACAATAAGAATTATGTAAGTCTTTTTAAACCCAGTTATAACTATTTGACTACCTAGATATTACTCATATTAAATTCAGTTTAACTATGTTGAACTTCATGTTTGATCGGAAGCATATTCTAAAGTTTTCAGTGGGAAAACTTTTCTAGAAATTTTCCTTGTGTGTTCTTTCTGTATCCTCCAAAATATGTATATCAGTATTGTCTTATAAACTAGCAAGTGGTTAAAAAATTCCAGCTATAGCAATAATATAAAATAAGCTAATATATCTCAACTACAACAACTACCTATTCTAATCCTAACAACCTTAACACTCCCCCTCAAGTTGGAGCATAAAGGTCACAGATGTCCAACTTGCCAGACAGCTTATGGAATTGTTGGACATGTAGTGCTTTTGTAAGAAGATCTGCAGGCTGTAAACTGCTTGGAATATAAACAGGAATAATTAAACGTGCTTGAAACGTATCCCGCACAAAGTGACAATCTATTTCGATATGCTTGGTACGCTCGTAAAAAACAGGATTAGCTGCGATGTAAATGTCTTCTTGACTATCACAATGAAGCGGGATAGAGTATTGCACCAAAACTTGAAAGTCAATAAGAAGTTGAGTAAGCCACTTTAATTCACACAGTGTCATCGCCATTGTACGATAATCGGCTTCTGCGGAAGATCGAGAGACTGTGTGCTGTTTCTTTATCTTCCAAGAAATAGAAGGGTAATCAGGCAGCTAGCACAATCAGAATCACAATACGCCAATAAACGAAGAGAAGTATTAGATCGAAGCAGAATACCCTGACCTGGTGAACCTTTAAGGAAACGAATCATGCGAAGAGCTGCTTCCCAATGTTCCTTGCGAGGATGTTGCATGAACTGAGCCAGAATGTGTACAGTATAGGCAAGATCCGGACGAGTGATGGATAAATAAATCAATTTACCAACAAGACGTCAATATCGGTCTTGCTGATCATAAAACTCTCCACAAGCTTTGGCTAATTGATTATTTGGATCCAACAGAGTTGACACAGGTTTACACCCAAGCATTCTAGGATCAGAAATAATTTCCAAGGCATATTTTCTTTGAATAAGATAAATCCCGGCCTGACTCTTAGCAACTTCTATACCAAGAAAATATTTTAAGATTACCTAAGTCTTTCATATGAAAATACGACCCTAGGTAAGACTTAAACCGAGCAATACAGAATGCATTATTGCCGGAGATTAAAAGATCATCAACATAAATAAGAATACATAAATAAATATCATTTTTCTTGTAAGTAAAAAGAGAATAGTCAGCATAGGATTGTATAAACCCACACTGAAAAAAAAGAAGCTGTAAGTTTCGAGAACTAGCACTGAGGCGCTTGACGTAGTCCATATAAAGATTTGTTAAGACGACAGACCTGATGTGGGTTGGAAGCAGAACACAGGAGGAATTTTCATATACCTTCTTCAGTCAGATCACCATGTAGGAAGGCATTATAAACATCCATGTGATGAACTTCCCAATTTCTGCAGCAACAACAGACAATCGTGTCCGGACAGTTACCATTTTGGCCACAGGGGCAAATGTTTCAGTGTAATCAACCCCCTCCTGTTGAGTATTCCCAAAAACCACCAAGCGTGCTTTGTGACGTTCTATGGAACCATAGACTTATATTTTATCCGGTAGACCCATTTGCTACCCAGTGCATGTTTGCCAGGAGGTAGTCTAGTCATCGTCCATGTATTGTTTTTCTCAAGGGTATCTATCTCATGTTTCATGGCATGCCGCCATTCTGGTACTGATACTGCTTCAGAATACTTGGTAGGTTCTATGCCTGCATGAACAGCTGCTACAAAACTCTAATGTGAAGAAGAAAATTTGTCATAAGAAAAATAGTGAGTTAAGGGATACAAGGAAGTACCTGAGGGAACCGATGAAGAAGATAAAGCGAGATTTGGTTATATGCCGCAATTTGGTTACTATCTGAAGAAGCACTGGATTCTGAATGTTCACCATTACTGGACAAAATACCGGAAGTTTTTTGTCCTCCATGGAAGCCGAGACTCCTTCTGGTATGGAAATATTATGCTGCCCAATTTTGTCTTGGAATGGATTCTAGTCTGGAGCAAGAGAAGCTGCATGTTGGGCCACTTGAGGAGGAGCAGACCCCATTTCAGAAGGAGCAAAATGGTCCATGGGTGAAGAGGGTTGTTGTAGCGGCCGGTGGGCTGCTTTAGTCAACGGAAGGTGGGCTACATCTCGCCTGGGCCGTGAAAAAGTCTGGGCTCGGCTGGGCCGTGAGAGATTCTGGGCTTCATCTTGGCTGGGCTGCGAAGGATTCTGGACTCCCCCTTTGCTGGGTTGTGAAATATGTTGGGCCTCCTGTAGTTGGGCCAATAGTCGCAGCCCAACATCTGTTGAGGAAGCAGGTGCATGGGCTACTCCAGTGGCTTGCAGGTCTGCTCCAGAAAATTGAAAAGGGGCTACTAGACTACTCCCCCTGCCTACAGAACTGGATACAGGAATTTCACCAAAATCACAACTCAAAGTGTTCTCATTCGATACTTCCCGAGATTGAGAAAAAAAATGGAAATTCATGTTCAATAAATACTACATCCCGAGAAGTAATGAATTCATGAGTCTGTAAATCAAAAAATTTTCATCTTTTTTTTCCATACGGATACCCCAAAAATACACATTTTCTCCCCTGAGATCTAAATTTATCTTTAGGAAAACCATGATCCTGTACATATGCCAAGCAACCAAAGAATTTGAGATGAGAATAAGGTGGTACTTTATTAAACAATAGCTCAAACGGTGTTTTTCCCTTTAACATAGACAAAGGAGTACAGTTTATCAAATACCCAGCTGTCAGCACACTTTGCCCCCAAAATTAAATTGGAAGATTTGCCTAGAAGAGCAAAGCACGAGCCACATTAAGAATATGACGATGCTTACGCTCTACAAGGCCATTTTGTTGGGGTGTATATACCATAGATGTTTGATGTAACATGACATGTTCCAAAAATATTGTTTCATACAAGTGAACTCCATTCCATTATCTGTACGTACCATCTTTACTCGTTTAAGAAATTGTGTTTGAACCATAGAAAAAAATTATTTTAGAGTATGTGCTAATTCCTTTTTTTCTTTAAGCAAAAATATCCAAACGCACCTCGAAAATTCATCTACTATGGTAAAAAAGTAACTGGCTCCACAAGAGGATGGAGTTTTATAAGGTCCCCATAGGTCACAATGTATCAAATCAAAAGGGACAATCACATTATTTAAACTAATTGAGAAAGGTTCAAGTGTCTTTTTAGCACGCAAACAAATTGAACAATTATTCAGCGAATCACATTTGAAATTTGGTCCCAAAAATATCTTAACAGCAAATTTAGAAGGATGGCTCAACCGGTGATATTATAATGTGCTCATATCCCATATTTGAGCACAACAAACAAAATTCAACTTCCTGTTCAAAGGCCTGAAGTAGTATATCCCATCTCTCTCTTCACCTGCTCCAATCGGCATCCCCGAGGTACGGTCCTGTAACATCAACACACTATCATTAATTATGAAAACACAATTATTTGCTTTGGAAAGTTGAGAGAGAGAATAAATTACACCGGAGTTGAGGTATAAATAAAACATTATTAATATTTAATTTCAAAGGCAGACTTATGGAACCCAATTCTGCTCCAGTTGTTTTAGAGCCATTTGGAAGGGTGATAGTATAAGGATGAGATGGTTTAGTATCTGACAAAAAAATCTTCCTTCCTGTCATGTGGTGAGAGCATCCACTGTCTAAAATCCATTCATCTTCTATCTTACTAGAGAGATTTTCCATAGCTGGTTTGTATTTTTCTGATAGCTCAACAACTAGAGAAATGAACTCCATTGTTCCTGTGATAGGCCGGGAATACCAACTGAAGATCCAGCCGACGCCGCCGACGCCGAAGTCGCCATACTCTGTCATTTGTCAGTGTTGTCCAGATCTACTACTCCGCGTCGGTTTCCGCGAATGGTTGAGTAAGCTGTCAGACTGTGAGCTTCCCAACCATGGTCGACTGAGGAAGACAAACTGGTTGCAGCGACAGCCCATCCAAGAGTTTTCAGAGAAGACAAACCAAATCTAGCTGCTGTCCAGCCATGATTTGCCGGAGAAGAGGCAGTAAGTCCGCGGCCGGTTCCGTCTCTGCCGCGCTCCCTATCTCGGAACATTCTTCCTCGTCCTCTACGACTGCGGCGCTGACTTTGATGCTCCGGTCTGACTACCCTGCTCCGATGTTTGGTCTGGATAGCCCATCAGTAGGTAGCAATTCTTTGCTTCGTGTCCTAACTTGAGATAGTATGTGCATAGTAATGAATTCTGTACTGATTTGGGAGCTGTAAACACAACTGCTTCACTTCCAATTTATGTGGTTTTTATTAATTTTATGTGTGCTTCCTCTTTGATTATCATTGCATATGTTTTCTTAATGTTTGGAATTGGGTCCATTTGCAAAATACTTGATCGTGCAGTGTCGAATATAGAATCATCTAAACCTATGAGAAACTAGTGAACTTTGTCTTCTTCTCTTTGTTTAATAATCTCATTAATCATTCCACAAGTGCAATTAGGCAATTGTTCATAATTGATTAACTCAACCCATATTTTCTTTAATTTTGCATAGTAAGCTGAAATGGGCATACCAGACAGTTTACAGTTTACCAGTGCTGTCTTCAATTCATGTTTCCTTGGTGCATTTCCTGACATGAACCGTTCTTTGAGTTCAGCCCATAGCTCGTCACACCTTTCTGCATAAGACATTGTAGTTCTCAAATTTGAATTGTGTTCAAAATCCATGAACCCACCATTGTATTGATTGTCCACCATTCTTCTTCTTCTGTAGTTCCAGGCTTCAGCTTTGGAATTGTTCTTTTTACAAAATTGAGTTTTTTCTTGGCTCGTAAGGCCAAACGCATCGCCTTTATCCATTCGTCATAATTATCTTATTTGTACTTGTATGAGAATTAGATGCGGACTGTCCAAAGATGCAAGATGGTAGGCATCCTTTCGAACATGATTGCGAGAATGATCACCATCATCTAAAATAGAGGTGTCAATTTGCCTTGATCCACTCATTCTTAATGAGTCTTGATCTGAAAATTATGAAGCCAAGAAGCGTGGCTATGATACCATAAAGTTTTCAGTGAAAACTTTTCCAGAAATTTTCCTTGTGAGTTCTTTCTGTATCCTCCAAAATATGTACATCAGTATTGTCTTATAAATTAGCAAGTGGTTATAGAATTCCAGCTACAGCAATAATATCAGATAAACTAAAAGGGGTTCGATAAAGATAACTCGGAAATCTATAAGGATAACTCAAAAATATTTCATTTTAAACATTCAACTTTCTCTTTCTACAAACATTCTCTCTAACCTCTCTCTAAAAAAAACTCAAACTTTGAATATTTAACCTAAATTAGCCTAAGGTATGGAGTCCCCTAAAGAATTACTGCAACAAAATGTTGGTTTTCAGGTAAGAAAATCGATTTTTTTTTTTCAATTTTAGTAGCATTTTCGCCCGGATGGGCAAAAATTCTGGGTCACTTTCGCCCAGAATGGCAAAGGTTGTGGCTTACTTATGTGGACGAAAGGTCCTACTTTCCTCCAGATGGACGAAAGTGAGCCAGAACCTTTGCCATTCTGGGCAAAAGTGGCCCATAATTTTTTTTTCGTTTGATGAATTTAGGTTTTTTTTTGTAATACTAATATTTTCATTTTACATTAACAGGTCGATGAAGATCCAAATACGTTTGAAGAGTTTTTAGAACCGGACGAATATATTGATCTTGGACCTTTATTCACAACAGACAGAATTTTTAGCTCCAAAGATGAGTTGGTTGATTGGGCAAAGCAAACTGCAATGAAAGCTAAGACATATTTAATCATAAAATCGGTATAGAGATCAAGAACAGCTGACCGTCGACCATATGTCACATTAGCTTGCGAGCATGGAGGGACAGCTAAAAAGTATAAGAAACTAGTAGTTGACGATGAGGAAGAAGAAATTCCAATAAAAAGAAGGGGACCTTATGGGACCAAAAAATGTGGCTACCTATTTAAACTGAAGGGAGAGTGCAAATGGCAACAAGCGAAAACTAGCGATTGTTTGTGCAAACGGGAGGTACAACCATAAAATAGCTGTTTACCATCACGGTCATGCTCAGGCTGCAAGACTTATGGATGAGCAGTTGCAACAGACTGAGCAGTTCAGGAAAAGTCAAGTGCCGCCTCGTAATATCTTACGATTTTTTTTAGAACAAGACATTGGTTGTGCAGTTAGGTAAGTTAGAAGGGAATTATTTCTAATACTTTATTAAAATATTATAGATTTGTTTTTCTTCCGTTAACAAGAATAATTTTTTGATGTATGTAGTGCATAGAAAATTTACAATGTTGTTGCGAATAATAAAGAAGAACCGGATGTAGGGAAGGAACATGGTAGAGGAAGTTCTCTACCTAAGTGCACAAAGGGGTTACACAGTGTTCTACATAAACAATGAAGAGAGCAACATACTTAATGATATTGTCGTTTTGCATCCGACATCGATTGTAATGATCCGAACGTGGCCATATGTACTTATAATGGATACCACGTATAAAACGAACAAGTGTTCTAGTGGATCATTGTATTGTGAAATATCTTTACTAATTTATCCGCATATACATTTAAATTCATTAACTACTCCAGAGGATCATTGTCTTTTTAACAATTTTTTTTAATAAATAGTTTAGAATAATAACGATGTCCGTTTAAAATAGTTGCCAATGTTAATCATTAATTTTCCACTTTATTTTTTAATTAAGGTACAATATGCCACTATTGGAAGCTGTAGGGATGACTCCGACAGGAAAGAACTTCACAGTGGCAACAGCTTTTATGTGCAATGAACAAGCTACGACATATAGATGGGTTCTCCAACAAATCAAGCACTTATATGTTGCATCTGCTATGGCAAATGGGGCTGGTTTGATTCTCAATGGAGGTGAGCCACTAGTGATTCTTACGGATAGGGAAAGCGGACTAATGCCAGTGATTGATGATGTGTTTAGAAATTCATATCATATGTTATGTAGAAGACACATCGATCAGAATGTGTTGGCAAAGTTTACAGAGATGGTTCAGGATGAAGAGGTTGCACAATGGTTCGTGAATGGGTCGTGGAAGAAATTAATAAATGAAATTGATGAGGAGGAATATAAGAGAAAGTTGGAAGTGTTGAAGAGTAAGTGGCAAAGTAGGCCGGACTTTCTACATGACCTGTTTAGCACATTTTGAATCTATTTGCGCATAAATTTTGCAAAGTTTGGACATCTCAAGTATTGCATTGGGGTTGAGAGAATGAACCGTGCTGAGAGTGAACATTTGGTGTTAAAACTATGGCTATCAACGTGTCATGGTGATTTGGACACCGTATTTCTTAATATCGACTCTCTCATCGAAGGTCAAATAGCTGAAATAAAATACTCATTGGAAATTTCTAAACTTAAAGAGAAGTTTGCCGCGAAGAGTAATGCAATATTGAAGAATATAAGTAATAAAATCAGACATTTAACTTTGAAGAAGATATGGCTCGAGATAAAGAAAGCACGCGAGATGGTCGAAGACTCAGGAAGTAAGTGTTCATTATTTAAGGAAGTCGCACGGTCTACCATGTGCATGTGAACTGGTTCACAGGTGCCAATATTTAATTCCAATATAGTTGGAAGATGTTTATATTTTTTTGGAGAAAACTAGAAATTGGTGTTGATATCCCAAATGTATATGAGAGAGACATGAATTCCGAGATGCATGATGTCACCTTAATGCTAGAGGAAATTAGTATAGGTCCGATTTCTAAGGTTCGGAAAGTGCGTCGCCTCATCAAAGGTGTTATATTTCCAGTGTTGCCTGAAGATCCATGTCCTCCATTGACAAACCCACCAGAAATAGCAGTTACGAAGGGACGACGGAAGACAAATTCCACGAAAAGGGATAAATCTCACTGGGAATACGTATCCATCGCACATAGGAAGATAGGAAAGTCAAGTGGTTCAGGATCTGAGTCAGGAAGTGGTTTAGGATCAGGGTCCTGTCCGAGTCCATAGGGAAGAGGTAGGCCGCCCCGTAGCGGTAGAGGTAGGGGCAGAGGACGTAATAGTGGTAGATTCAATTTATCATCTGTTGTAAATCCGGATGCCCCATCAACGCCATTCCTGTTCAATAATGGATTTCCCGAGTTCATGTATGACTTTATACAAAACTGGAAGAATGTGGTTGGTGACGGTAATTGTGGATTTAGGGTTTTATCCAATTTTTTGTTCGGGGATGAAAATTATTGGGTTGAAATTCGTAAAAGAATGTCCTATGATTTGCACCACCATATGAGCGTGTATGTGAAATTGTTCAGATCATTAGAATGTGTTACTGAGCTGATAAGGAAAACGAATTGGGTTGAGGGTTCGACGCCTGTTGATTATTGGATAGATACTGCTGATTATCTTTATGTCATAGCCAATACATTCAATTTATGCGTTGTTTTAATTGCAAGATTCGGGTCGACCACCGTACTTCCTTTTTATTCTAATATGGATTGTACTGCTGGAATGCTATTCATCGGATTCACAGCAGAACGGAGCATTTCATACAGGTATTTCTTTTTGTTATCTATTATTGATTACGTTATAATTATTACTGCTATTTATTTACATTGTTAGTATCCTGAGATTTTTATTTACTGTTTCTGCTACCCCCTACAGCTACAGCTGCGAGATGGATGCCCTTTGCCTCCAATGCAGGTGCAATGGCAATATCATCGAGATGTACGAGTTAGTGGATGGACAGACCCTTATCATAACTGGATTGTAGATTGGGTTACTAGATACCATGAAATGTAGCCACCTCAACGACATTAACTAGTCACTTTAGAATTTTCTGATATAAATCATGACGTGATTTTTTAGTTATTATTGCTAGTTAAATTATTTCCTGCGTTTTATATATATATATATTTTATTTTTTAGAGGTAAGGTTCTTCTAAATATGTTATTAACATGAATTTATATAGCAAGACATGAAAAAATTAAATAACATAAAAACACAGTATGCGGAAATAAAAAATAAGAAAAGGAACGTAACAAAATATGTAACAAAGTATCCAAATATATAGCATCATACTAAGGAGAGCGGTAATGCCTTCTTAGTAAATCAACTACCGTATGAAGTCTCTCTCTCTCATCCACATCCTCTCTGGTAGCCTCGCGTACAATCAAATCTAACAGAGCTCTGTCAGGCATCGCCGGAGCTACATACGTGAAATCCACGAGGAATATTAGTGGAATTCTGTATCCTCGGGTGACTGCGGGGGAGGTGCCACTCCATGTAATCATCCGTACAGGAACTCGGTAGAATAGTTGGAACACTAGTCCAGGGCTCTGTCAGTAAATGCGAAGGTGCCTCAAGCCACAGTGCCTCCACAAAATTATTCCTCACCACATACATCCTGTTGTTTGGCGGTCTGCGTGCCTCATGAGGTTGGATAGGATGGGCAGGGATACACTACCTAAACCCGAACTGTCTCAAAACCCTGACAGGCATGTACGGCTCGACGTAGCCAAAATACACTATGAACCCGTGCCACGTGGAAACCCAGCAAGCCCGAATCTCCTGAGTCCTGTACGGTGTCCACAATACCTCGTCGGCTGTCATCAGATCCAATCTCAGTCGGATCTCCAGCAGTTTATTTTCATTCTTATAACCTAACATGGGATACTGCTGGATGTATGGCTTGCAAGCTTGAGTACCCTGTCTGACTGCGGGCGCAAATATGGGAAAGTACAGATATATCCACGCCTAAAATATAGAGTATAAATGCAAAATGTAAATATAAAACCCTAAATACAAATATAAGGTATAATTACACAAAATATAACTTAATGTTAAACAAATAAATATATAATTTAAAAATGAAAACTATAAAAATAACATAAAACTTGTTTATTTAAAACACATACCTCAAGTAGTGACCAGCACCCACCAAGCTCTTTTGCATCAACACGTGATGCCTGCCCCAGATTTCGGTACAGGTACGCAAGCGTTGCAAAGCCCCATGCGATCTTGCCAACAGATCTCACATCCTTTAGCAGTGGCCAAAGTCTGGCTGGAACTATGTTGCCACTCTTATCACTGAGTAGTGAGCTACCCAAGATATACTGTATGTAGCAGGCAGTTCTAATATTGGATGACAGTGAACACTGGGAGCTAGTGGAAACATCGTGAAGCTCCGCCGTATTAAACCCTAAATCACCAGTCAGATCCAAACCCAGATCACCCTGTACGAGCAGTACCAGCTAATCCAGTGATAACCTCGAATTAACCATAGTGCCATATACAGGTACCCCGAAAATCAGCTCCACATCGTGTAATGTCACGCTCATCTCACCCCATGGCATGTGGAAGGTGTTGGTGTCGGGCTGCCACCTCTCAACAAACGCCGAAATCAATGCGGAATTTGGGTGCTGGAATATGCACGATCGCAGATTGTCAGACCTGTCCCAGCAGCCAATGAACGAGCATGTGCATTTGTAAGGTCCCACCCTGTGAGTGCCATGTAACGCGATCGGCACTTCAGTGAACCACGATCCTGAAGATAAAACAAATAAATTTAGCAAATTTATTACCGTTACATAATAAATCCTAAACTATTCATATAAGTATAAATATTTCACAAATTAAAATATAAAAATGTATAGTATGTAACTTTAAGATAAAGATATGTACCTGTCCACGCTATATCGGACCCGCGACATGTCCACCGTATGATGGGATGAGCTCCGGGTCAAAAGGACCTCCATCTGCTAGGCCAGTCTGCTCCCAGTCTGAAGACTTGACTTTCTTCCTCCTCTAAGTCGGAGCTGGAACTTCATGAGCTACATCGAGTCTTTTGTTGCGAAACCCTGAAATCTTGCTCATCATTGACATAAAGCTCCTGGTCAATCCTTTCCCTTTCCCATGACGAGGATGCCTGTCGGATCCACTAGCATGTTCCACAAGTGCCACAGGCATGGGCTGCTCCTCATCACCGGCATCCTCACTCTCATCCTCATCATCATCATCACTATCACCACCATCATCACCTCCCTCTTCCTCCTCTCCCTCAATATGTAGGGCCTGGACCCTGTCATGCTCCAAGCCCCCTATCACCCTCAAAAGCCCTATCACCCTCACAAACCCTATCTACAGGCCTCCCTATGTAAGGCTCAGCGGATGAAACACCAAAATCAGCATGAGAATACCCATGTATGTTGCATGAAGAATCATGAGGGGCGGCGCCAACCATTTGATCAAAAAACTCTACCCCTATCTGCCTCGACTGACCACTAAACTCCACTATTGACTCCTGAGCTGTAAATCTATATGGTATGCATGGTAGTATAGTAGGCGCGTGTAAGTAGGGATCATATACTGTGTCTGGGGGGTGTGAAGTTCCGGGATGTGCAGATTCATATGCCTCATATGGCACAGGGGTGTAAGATAGATGTAGTTGGAGGGGAGGTCAAGATCTAAAAGATACGGTCGGTGGCTGGGTAGAAGAACCGGGTGCACCTATTCCATTATGGAAACCAGGTGCGAG
This sequence comes from Catharanthus roseus, assembly GCA_028651295.1. Classification (NCBI taxonomy): domain Eukaryota; kingdom Viridiplantae; phylum Streptophyta; class Magnoliopsida; order Gentianales; family Apocynaceae; genus Catharanthus; species Catharanthus roseus. The sequence continues at coordinate 1,623,003 of JAPQWS010000107.1, read as the reverse complement.
AGGTTCAGGAGTAGCGAGGAGGTCGGAGGTACTATGTCTCCCCCTAGTATCTCTAGATGAAGCTGTAACAGTGCGACCATGAACTCTGCCTGTCCTGTCCGTGACAGGACCAAGATCATCGTCGCCTCTACGTCTGCTTGGTCAAACCATCTATTATGTATTCAAACTAATTAATACCCGTTCATCATATGTTTCAACATTTACTTTTACATATATTATTATGTTATTATTTATTATTATCAAGATCTGTTATTTCATTTATACTATTTCTTTCATACTATTATAACTAATATTCTTTAATAATAATTATTAATTTATATATTATTTGATCTTATCGCCTAAACTTTAAATCTAAAGCCAAGAATAATGAAGAATTCAAATTAAAATTCAAATAGTTTAGCAATTACATAACACATTTCCTTATTAAACAAAATTATAAGCAAACAATTTTAAACTACTTACATTTAATCTACATAGAAAAAAATTAAATAACATCTTATTATTACTTTCTTATCACATAAAACATTTTAAATAACTAGTCACACCTAGGGCTGTAAACGGGTCCAGACCCTCAGGGTACTCCCAGACCCAAACTCGTACCCTTATAGTTAAACTTGGACCCAGACCCGGACCCATAACCTCCATGGTATAAAATTTTGGACTCAGACCCGACCCTCCAGGGTCCAGGGTAGGGTATGGGTATACCCATACCCGTATGATATTTTTTTATTTTTTTCCCTGTTAAACAAAAATATATAAAACGATGTATAATCCTAAATTAAAAATTTTAACATGATTAACATAATCTCCTCAACATTTCTTTCAACAAATACAATCATTTAACATATACATAAATGAATAGGGATATAGACCCCTTTAACTATATTAATTTCAGTCTTTAATCCAAATTCCTGGACAACCTCTGAGCAAAGAATATATATAATAATACGGTGTCGCCTAATAGATAAGTCAAATAGTAGCATATAAGATAGAGAACGAAAAAGAAAAATAAAGAAAAAGATTGTCTTTTTTGTCATGATCCATATTTTCAAGAGTTCTATGAAATAAAAAATATGGCAAAAATATTACTATCATAAATTGCTTTTACACGGGATGAAAGAATATATTTTTATATTTAGTAAAAATAAATTATTTGTGAAATGACATTTGAAATAAAGTTGAAAATAAATAAATAATTTGAAAGAGGTTAGTTGGGCCAAATCCATCAAATAAAGAGATTCTATTTAAGACTGAAAAGGAGAAAAAAAGAGAAAAGGACTGAAAAGGAGAAAAAAAAAGAGAAAAGAATTGAAAATGAGGAAAAAAAAGATAAAAGGACTGAAAAGAAAAAGAAGAGAAAAGGAGAAAAGAAAAAGAAGAGAAAAGGAGAAAAAGAAAAGGTTGGCAGCAGCAGGTCTGCGCTGCCAAGCCATTATGATTTTAACTTCCCCTCCCTAACCACTCGGCCAGACCTCTCTATATATCTTTAATATTTTCCATCTAATATAATATATAATATATATTATTATTTTATTAATACGAGTCTACGGGTATACGGGTCTGGGCATCACCATACCCAGCCCAGGCCCATATAGCAGTATAAATACGGGCACGGGTACGGGTACAGGTCCGCGGGTATAAAATTTAAACTTTACCGGCTAAAAACAGGTACAGACCCGCGGGTACGGGTAAGACTTGCCCCATTTACAGCCCTAGTCACACCCTTCTATATATAAAAAATTAATTAACGATTCAAATAATTATTTAAAAAAAATTACACTTTTACTCGGCCCGACGACAGAGCCCGGTAACTTTTGTCCGGGCCTGCGAAAGCTTGTCACACTTTCGTTCGGCCCGACAAAAGTTAGCGGACTCTTTCGTCGGCCCGAGCAAAAGTGCCATTTTCGACAGAATTTTTTTTTTAAAAAGTTCGATTTTTTTCCAAATTAAATGCATATTTTCATGATGTAAACCGATAAATTTGTAAATAAATGATAATAGATTGAAGAACTAATCTTTTTTTTTTTTTTTTAATTTTGACGGTCGGATCTTCCTAGATCTGAGATTGAAGTGAAGAATCTTAGAAAGTGTTTAGAGAATTTTTTTTACAGAGATGGAAGATTTTAGGTGAAAATGAAAATTTTTGAATTTTTTCGAGTTATCCTTATATATTCCTGAGTTGACTTTATCAATCCCAGACTAAAATATCTCAACTACATCAACTACCTATTCTAATCCTAACAACCTTAACATATTCCCCCATCATTTGTAAGCTATTTTTATATCACAAAGACTTTGTCTTCTTTAATAAAATGATGGATGGTTTAAAAAAAATTAACTTTTGAATAATTAAAATAAAAAAGAAGAAGGAGAAGAAGATTAGTGAAAAAATCCTTCTAGCTAGCTAGTATAATATCTCTAGGGCCTAGCTGGATCATCTCCTTAATTTGTTGCAAAAATTGGATGTATGATTAAGTAATTGTACTTGGGAAACATATTAAAGCTATGTCATAAAGAGGCCAACGAGGTTCCATAATTGATCCTAACCATAGATTTTAAGAATATTTGCTAATGATTATGCCAGATAAGATAGAGAGGAGAACTGAAGTTAGATTAAAAACTCATTTCCAGACGGCGGTAGCTTCTGCATTATTTGGCCATGGTCCCTCACTTCATGTGCAGCTATTATAAACAGAGAATTGCAGCTTTATATATTTAGAATTTAATATTGATGGTCCAACAAAATTAGAACCCATAATCATAATTCTTTTATGTTGAAAATGTCCATCAAGATTATCATAAACGCAAATTCACTAAAATATTAATCTTAAATCGCATTATATATACTTCTGAATTTATTTTTTTGTCTTTTAATTAAAATCACGTGTTAGAAAATGACCCGTCATCACTAAATTCATCAGAGTTTGCCAAAAGATTTCATGTGATGTCACTTTTTTATATAAGATTTTAGTTCGAGCTTCAAGGGTAAAAGAAAGGCAAAAAATATCATTTCATAAAATTAATGGGACTTAAGTAAATAGTATAGTAATATTTTCAAAAATTGAATAGCGTGAATAGATATATTTGTCCTTTCAAATCATATCATGAGATGACATATTAGTTCTTTTGGCAGACTCGCCGAATTCAGTGATGACGAATTATTTCTCAACGTGCAATTTTAGTTCAAAAAAAAAAAAGAAAGAAGACTTTAGAGATATAATACGACTTTGATACTATATTAAAAAATTAGCTTGAATGTAATTCCATTTTCAAAAGATACCTTGAGAAGAAGAGAAGGGCTAAATCTTATAAAATAAATCTTATAAAAAGTTCAAATGTTCACCAAGTATTAAATGTAAGATTAAGATACTAGTATTAGTATATCTTTATCGCATATAATGTGTGTTTATATATGTTACATTATGTATCATTTATATTAGTATGTTTTACGGTTGTTTGGTCATTATAATTTCTTAACATTTTTTATGTGGAGAAAATGGATAGATCAATATGAGGTTTTTTCTTTATTTAGCCCATTTTTTAAAAAATGGATACTAAATAGATCCAATTTTTTTTTTTTAAATTCGGAAGTGGCCATAATGCACAATGATTGTGCGTTGTGCGTTATCACCTGAGATAACGTACAATGGTTGTGCGTTATAACTAATCACCGACTTAATCCGGGTTTGATGCTGAGGTGGATGATAACGCACAATGGTTGTACGTTATCTTGTTTATGTTGATTAGGAAGAAAGAATTTTTGTAGGTATTTGGAAAACTTGAAACATGAATAACTCTGTGATCGGATGTCCGTTTAATGCATATGACCACTTGTTTCAATAGTTCTCATAAAGAGAAAATCAACGACATGGTCATAAAAGTGATCCAGATACGTTTCGGAGCAAAAAATTATTCCATATAGTCGAAAATTTTGACGGGGCATAACTTTGCGCTCGGACGTCCGATTGAGGCGATTTTTGTGGGCATTTCGGATATTTTTCGAGATCTACGCGTCGGAAGGGCGGTTTCCACCAACCGTTTCCACAAAAACCTTCTATTTTCGTTTTAATTTACGTTTTTGTAATTTTCTAATATTTTCTCTCTTGTGAACTAAAAAATTACGGCACCAATTTGAAAATTAAACAGAGGAGCAGTTTTCTTTTTACTCTAATTAAAAATTCAAATGATTGAAGTTGGTAAATATTGAAATACGTAAATACTTTATTATAAATAAAATCTCATGCACTTATTATAATAAGGTGTCATGTTGGTTTATTGGTTAGTCTTCTATATTTTTTTCCATGAGGTCAAGGGTTCAAATTTTGTTACAAGACTTTTTACGCACAGTGATTGTAACCAGTGTGCGTTATGACCAAATTAGAAATAAAAAGAATTTATGGCTATTTTAATATCATGTTAAAAAAAAAGGCTAATTTTAAGAAAAAACCTCAATATGACCAAATTAGAAAATAATACAACTTCCCTAGCTCTCTAATCCTCTCAAATATGAATCTCAACTGTGTTTTGGCCATAGCGGGACAGTTTCTCCCTGACAAAGGTCAGTATGGAGGGTCATTTGATAGCACAAATCAAGCCAAAAGGAGGAAAATCCTGATCAAGAAGGTTGGTCACTGGTCCCTCCCGCTGGTCTAGTCGGATTAGATCGAGTTGCGGTTTACGAACCAGCCTGTGGTTCAACCGATTCTGAACTGCTTCGGGTCGTGAATTGGAGTTGGTCGACCCAATTCGATTTTTAAAAAGGATTGATCCAGACGGGTCAGTCTGAGGCCGGTCCGGATCAATCTAGTTTTTTTTATTAAATAAATATAACATATAAATAAATAAAGTTATATTAATTTCATTTATTTATATATAAATAAATGAAGTTATATTAATGATAAAATTAACTTATATGAAATAAAGTTACATAATATAATACTTATTTATTAATACATGAAAATAAAGGATACATAAGACTTTTTTTTTATATTAAATTAGAAAATTTAAGATTTTTTTTTTAATTTTAAAAAACTTGAGTTTTGAGTTTTTTTTAAGTTTAGAAAACTTAGATTTTTTTTTATAAGTTTAAACTATTTTAAATATTTTTATTAATTTTATTTAGACTTAACGTTTTTAACTAAGTTTAAGAACACTTAAATGAATTGTTTTGGGGTTTAAAAAATTTAAAATATTTGTTTTAAGTTATTTTTATTACGTTTATAAAAGTTACGAGTTAATATAAATATATATGTATATATATTAGAGAAAGTGGGGGTTTGGCAAGGACTCCTACTGATTTTATTAATAATAAAATAAGAATTACATATGAAGAGGACTTAGGGCCTAAATCTACAAAAAGAAATTACAATTTAAAATATAATAAATTAATCTTATATTATCTTACTAAGTCCTAACTATTACAAGTAAGAAAATATTAATACTATCCCAATGTCTAACTATTACAATTTAAATATAAAAATCCTATCTATTTGACTGAGTATAATTAGATTCGTCGTCTCTTTTATGTTCTTTGCCAAATCTTCCGAAAATACTACATTTATCTATCGATATTCAACTCGACAATCCTGTCTTTTTAAACATAACAATCCGCTAGCCATATAATATCCTTAGATTTGAATTTATAACACTAATTCCAATCGAGTTTGGATTAATCTGATTAATGAGTGAATATGAAATAAATGTTAGGAACATGGTCCATATATGAATTAGTCTTACCACTTACCAATTACAATTACACTATTTGAACATTTTTTTTCCTTCCTCTGAAATTGATTAAAAAAGTGTAATACATGTCAAAAAGCAAGAAGCCCCGCCCCCCCCCCCCCAAAAAAAACGCAAGCACTTTTTAATATAAAAAGCAAGTGGAAGAACAAAACATGGAGCCAGCTGAATGACAGCAGCATCCAAATTATGTTGCCATGGTTTACAAATTCCTAAAGATATGGCTTTTTCACTGTCAAAAAACATATGGTGAGAAGAAGAAATCATTATAAGTCTCCATATAAATAAATCTCAACTTTGTAATGATTCTATTAAACCAATGTCTTAGCTGTAAAATAAAAATACTGTCATTTCACTAATAATAATGAATATATATATATGAGATTATTAATTTATTGAAATCACCTATAATTAATTACTAGTTCTTTTCAATTCATACCTAACAAAAGTTGTTTTTGCTTAAAGCAAAATCCACTATGAATTGAAGGCAATCCTTTTGCTTCTATATATTTTCTATCTTATACTGTACATTCATTTTTGTCATGTTTGTGTCGAACTTGACACCAAAAAAAGAATGAAAAACAGACCATGACAAACACTATAAAATCAAATGAAAAATGACAAAAAATACCCTTTATCTATTTTCAAATTGTCAATCTAAATCTAATATTTTATTATTGTAACCTTAAAATTATTTTTCGCATGACTAAAATTATTCGAACACTATATCCGATAAATATAATGATTTAGGTTCCGCTGTGTTTGAATAATTCTTGACACGAAAAAATAGTTCGAAGTTACAATTAATTCAATAAGTATAGATTGACAATTCAAAAACACATGAACATGTTAGCTATTTCCTCTAAACAAATATTAACTTGTCACTAAAAAGAAAAGGGAAAAAAAAATATGTATGCTATAAACAAACACTCAACTTTACTTACAAAGGGATAATATAAGTATACAACTAACTTTTTTTCCATCAAATAATAAACAAACCCTCTTGATGAAATGATGCAAAGATGAGAAAGGAAAAAGGGAGTTAATTACCCCCTCTTCTCCTAACCTCCAAAATATTGAAAAATAAAAATAAAAATAAAACGGAATGTTCTTCTAAAGCTAGATGCCTAAAATAATCTAATTCTATGAACCTGTCATTGGAATATTGATGGTATTGTTTTAAAGCTTTTGCAATCCAAATGACAGGTTGGCTGGCTTCACTCACTAAACTACACACACATACATTCATCATCCCCCTTTTTCCCTAGAAAAAGGTGGAGATGAAAAACAAAAACCCACAAAAAATTTGGGTATATTTTGGATTCAAGAAAACAAAAGAACAAAAGTTGTCCACCAAAATTTGCCAAAGAAAATTGACCATTTCTAGGAGAGCCTCCCTCTTCCATTAAGGGACTTCCCAGATTCCAGGAGCCAGATTTTGTGAACTTGTTGAGCTATACTTGAACCCCCCGAAAATGCTGTCTGAAATTTTCATTAAGGACTAATGTGAGTGACAAAATATTGAAACAGAACAGAACATAATGTATGAACATTTTAAGGAAAACATGTACATTACCTTTTTTTTTTTTTGGTTTTTGTCATGGAAATGAACTTATATTGTAATCCCATCTGTGAAATTCTTTGCTCGAAGTTCAACGTTCCTAAGATCTCGGAGATGTTGTAGTATTTCTTGAAGAAGATCCATCCCTTTATCACCTTTCTTCAATGAACTTATGCAATGCTTCAAGAATTCTCTATCTGCTTCAAGTGCTTGTAGCCTTTCAAAAAGATGATCAACTTCTTCTTCAATGTACAACTTCTTGTTTTCCAATTCTAAAGCTTTCATATCCAAGTCATGATGGATTCCATTAGTCTCAAAACCATTTCCACTTCCATTTATTATCATATCTCCATTTTCATCATCCATTGCATCAAAAAGAGGAAGAAGGCTTTTACCCTTTGAACCAATGATCATTCTTCTCTCTTGTTGATTTTTCTCCTTTGAGTAACCATTCGCGTGTCCATTTGCTACGCCATTAACATGATGATGATGATGACCGTTTTCTTCATGTAAATGATGGGTTGGGCTTAAACATTCAAAGTTTTGTTCATGATCAACATCTTCATCTTCATCCAAAGTCATTAGTTTTTCTTCCAAAACTTTGAGTTGCTCGAGTATCGATAGCCTTTCCACTTCAAAATCAGCTAAAGATTCCTCCAAATTCAGGACCGAATCAACTGGAGTGTTGTGATTGCTGCTGCATTCTTGAGTATTAGTATAAAAACTTTCTACTTCTTTTGCTTCTTGATTTAGATCAATAGAAACTCCATCACTATCCTCAGCATTGCTACAAGAAGCAGAGGAAAATCCACTTCTTGCACTTCCATCTTTACTTCTTCTCAACATTTTCATCTTTTCTTTTGTTTCGTATTCCAAAACTTTCCTTCTATAAACCTCCAATTCTTTCTCTAACTCCTGTTTTTCCTTTTCCCTCTTTACCATAAGCTCGTTTAGAAGTTGCAGCGCCTCTTGATCATACTCGGATTGTTCTTCCATCATTCTCTGATATTGCAAAGCTTCCATTTGCATTTGTGCTTTTTCCTCTTGAAGTCTATTTATCATTGCCATAGTTTGATTAGCAGCCACTGCAGAAGCACTTCTCTCTTCTTCTAACTCCAAATATAAAGCTTGTAAAGCTTTTCGTTCATTTCTTAGCACTGACTTAAGACGTTCTACTGTGGCTACACCGTCACCTCCCTCTATTTCACTTATGATACTTCCATCTAACGAATCTTCAGTGCCAGAATCCTTCTTCTCGAGTAGTAACAGTTTCTTGTGTAAACTATTTAGACTGTCTATAGAAGTCGGTGTATCAGGAACTTTCTCTTCTTCAATACCATTCAATTCCATCGATAAACTCCTCAATTCAACCGCATCATGTTCATCTTCCTTAGCACCTAATGAAAAATTCATTACTTCTAGAGTCATCACCAAATCTAATACAAGAAATGAAACACAAAATCAACCGTTAACTCATAATGCCTTACCATGATTATCGCCAAGATTGAAACCGGCAGAGCTTGTGGATGGATTTTCAAGATTAGAGTCATATGAAAAAACAATATCTTCATTTTGAATATCATCTGTGGCATCTAAATCAGGAATCTCAGTGCCAATTGAGACTTCAGCATCAGTTTCATTAGCGTTAAGTTGATGAGCATCTCCTGAGGCTACAATATATATATATATATATATATAACAAATTCATTCAAAATCACATAAATTTTTACCCATATGAATTAAAAACAAGTAAAAAGAAAAATCCCACATCAAAACTCATCATACCTGAATTCTTTTCTTCATGTTCTGTTGCTTCCATTGCTTCAAAATCATCGGTAGATTGGGCCGAAACTGAGTAGCATTCTTTAGCATGAAAAACTAAGGAATTCTCATCCTCTTCCATTTCCATGGACTCAAGAACTGCATACTTTTCCTTCTCTTCAGGCTTCTGGCAAGAACCGGCTGCCTCCGGCTCCGGCTCAGGCTCCCGGCAAGTCTTCTTTTCTGCAGCAATTTCTTCTGAATCCAAATGGGCTTCTGGATGATGAACATTAGTCTGGTTTTCCTCAATAAGGGTGTATCCACTTTGATCTTCCTCTGCTGCTGAATCAATTAATTCAAAGGGAACTAACCCTTTACCTGAATAATCAAAAAAGAATTCCAGATGCTGCTGAGGAACAATCCCGAATGAAGAATCAGGTTCTTCTTCTTCTTTTTCTTCTCCAAAACAAACTTGAACAGATTGATCTTTCATAACCCTTTCTGGGGTTTCCTCAACTTTAGATTCTTCCTCTTCTTCCAACCCTTTGTCTTCTTTTTCAACCTCAAGAAGCATCAGATTTTGATTCTTGATTACAGAATCTTGTTCATTTTCGCATTGTTCAAAACCCAAATCTGATCCACTTTTATCCAATTCTTCACAATCATCTTCTTCACCAGAATCATTATTTCCCACTTCTGAAATCAAATTAGACTTTTGAGGATATTCCAAAGCATCCCAAGAAGGCTTAATCAGAATATAAGATGAGTACAAATTGTTCTCCAATTTTACCTCACAACAAGAACACTTAAAATTCTCCTCATGATTTTCTTTGACAAATGGAAACAGAGCTATATTCTTTGATAGCTCAGAGAAATCTGGCCTTGAAGATAAGCAATCCTCACACATACTATGAGACTCAGCAAGGTTCTGATGATTTGAACAATATCCCAATTTGGAAATCTCTGAAGCATGAAATTCGCAGAGAAGATCTCTGTGGAAACTGTTTTTCTTATTGGGCTCGAAAATATGATCAACTCTAGAACACAAAAGGCAGGGTGGTTTTAAGCCAAAATAATCAGCAAATTTGATGATCAAATAAGAAAAAAGAGAATTGAGTAAGAGAAGAGTAATCAGAGTCCATTCAAGAACTGCATAGATGAGAATAAGTGTTATTTTGTTAGTATTTTTGTAAACCATAGTTGCAAATTTGTTTGCAGCCATACTTTTGATGCTTCAGTTTCTTCTTCTTCTTTCTTCTTCTATTTACAGTAGAGAGAGAGAGAGAGAGAGAGAGAGAGAGAGAGAGAGAGAGAGAGTGGCAATGGCTTGAGAGAGAGAGAGAGAGAGAAGGGAAGAAGTAGATGTAAGTGCTGGTTTTATGTAAAGAAAGGACGGTTTGAATATTAGACAGCCAAAGGAGACTTGAATCTTTAGAAAAGAATGTAAGGGAAATGATTGAAAAAAAAATTGGGGAAAAGGAAGAAAAGAGTTTATGAAATAGTTATTCAAGAAAAACAAAAAAAAAAAAAGAAATAGTTGAGTATTGTTTTTTTTTTGTTTTTTTTTTTTCACTAATCTAGTGAAAGTGGGGATAGAATTATTTTTGTAGGTGTTGATGTTGGTTTTATATTCTAAACTTAATTGATTTAAAATTATAATTTATATTTATTGTTAATGTGTTTAGGAATTTAAAAGATACAACAATTGACCAATATTTATAATTAATTATAAGATAATAAAATAGATTAATTTATAAAATAAATTAATCATAAAGAATTATTATTAAATAAGTTATTGGCTGTCTTTGACTCAAATTCATTAGGCAGCTTATTATATAAGCTTCTACCATTAGTCCTAAATTAAGTAGAATTTCATAATTCTTTAGGGTTTCACATGCATTAGTCATTACTGGAACTCTACGGTTTAGAGGAATTAGCCGTCATTAATTGGTGGTTGATCTGAAAATTGTTCGTGTGATTACCGTTAGAGGTCGGACATCTGTGCAGCTCGTGATTGGAATTACTTACGTTGTTAATTGCTACGAATCTGCTACATGTGTAACGTAGCTATTCTTTTACTTATAATAGTCATAGATTATAAAGTGATTCTGACATAGAATTAGTTTTTGTTTTATTTCGATACATATAGATTGATTTATTTATAGTGGTATCAAAGCAAACTTTGTTTAATCTAGTGGTATCAAAGCAACCTTTGTTTAATCTATATTTGATATGTAGATATTAATTTGTCATGGATTTGAATTGTTCATATGTGTATAATTTGTACATAAGTTTTTACTAATTAATTTTGAAAAATCATTTAAAAAGAACGTTGCCATTGCACGGACATAGCAGACCAGTTTCTTTGTTTTTTTAGTGATTTTGTTTTGATTATCAATGAAAGAGTTCATCGAGAATAGAGCCAATGTGTGATAATTGATTCAAAGTTCAAAGGAGTTTGATTTGTTTTAGGAAAAAAAAAGTCGATAGGTGCAACTCGGAAATCTATATAAGTAATATAATTTGAAAAAATTCAAAAAATTTTATCTTTTTATAAAAATTTTCTCTCTCTAAAAAAAATTTCTAAACTCTCTCCATTACACTTCACTTCAATCTCATATCTTTGGAAATCCGACTGTCCAAATTCAAAGAAAATGTTAGTTATTCAATCTATATTCAGTTATTTACAATTTTATCAGTTTAGATCATGAAAATATGCTTAAATTCAGAAAAAATCGTACTTTTAGTTTTTTTCTTCACAGTAATGGTGACTTTCGCTGGTCTGGGCGAAAATCACCATGCATTTTCGCCCGATCAAGCGAAAGTCACAAGACACTTTCGTTAGACCTAGCAGTCAGACGCTTGGACAATCGCCAGGCTGGGCGAAAATGTATGGTGACTTCCGCCAGCCTGGCGAAAGATTCCTGCGGCTAATTTTTTTAATGTTTATTTATTTTACTTTTTTGTCTATAATTATTAATAGTGTTAAAAGAAAAAATAACGGATATGAAATAATAAATGTAGTTAAGAATAAATAATAAACTAATAATAAATGTCATTACAAATGTTATTTAATTTTGTACATGTAGAATAAATGTTACATGTTTGAAATTGTTTTCTTATATTTATGTGTTTAATATGAGAAGGTGTGTTATGTAATTGCTCAACTATTTGAAGGTTAATTTGAATTGATCGTTATTCTTGGCTTTAGATTTTAGGGTTTAGGTAAAATAATATATAAATTAATAACTATTACCAAGTAATATTAATGATGAAGTAAAAAAAATAATAATAGTAGTAGTAGAAATTAAATGGTATTAAATAGTACGAAATAAAATAATAGTAGAAATAAAAGAACATTATACCGATAAGAATAAATAATAAAATAATATAGGAAAAATTAAATGTTGTAATGTATAAAAATATTTATTTATGTGTTTGAATAAATAATAGATGGTTCGACCGAGCGGCCGTAGAGGAGATGATGATCTTGGTCCTGTCACGGATAGGACATGTCAAATTCAGGGTCGTACTGTCACAGCTTCTTCCAGAGGTGTGAGGGGGCGACATAGTACATCGGACCTCCCGTCTACCCCTCTCCTGCTGGTTTACATTATGATACAGGTGCACCCGGGTCTTTTACCCAACCACCTCATGTAACTTTTAGATCTTGACCTCCTCTCCCATCACATCTGTCTCACACCTTTGTACCATATGATGCATACGGATCTGCACATCTACATTCACAGCCACCACCTGCAGTGTATGATCCCTACCTAGCAGCTTCCACTGTATGTCCTCATATACCATACAGATTTTCATCTCAGGAGCCTTTGACTGAGTTTAGTGGTCGGGTGAGACAGTTAGGGATAGATTTTTTTTAGCAAATGGTTGGCTGTCTAGCCGACTCTTCGTATAGCACACATGGTTATACCGCCGAAGATTATGGTGTTTCATCTTCTAAGCCTTTCATGGGAAGGCAGTCCGCAGATTTGAGGTTTGAGGGTGATAGGGGTTTAGGCAATGAGCCTGACAGGGTCCGATCCCTACATATTGGGGGAGAGGAGGACGAGAGAGCTGATGATGGTGACGATGGTGATCGAGTTGATGATGATAATGATGATGATGATGATGATGACGACGGTGAGGATGCTAGAGACGAGGAGCAGTCTGTGCCTTTGGCACTTGCTAGTGGATCCGCTGGGCGGCCTCGTCACGGGAAAGGAAAAGAGTTGACCGGCAGTTTTATATCGGTCATGAGTAAGATTTCAGGGTCTCATAACAAAAGACCTGATAAGGCTCGTGATGTTCCGGCTCCTACACAGAGGAAGAGAATGAAGGCTTCATATTGGGAACAGACAGGCCTAGTATAGGGGGGTCCTATTGACCCGGAGCTCATCCCCTCATACGGTGGCAATGTGGCAGGCCTGATATGGCGTGGATAGGTACTTATCTTTATCCTCCCGTGTACATGTTAAATTTTTTAAAAAAAATTTTTTATTTAATTTATCAACTATTTATATTATATTTATATTTTTTTATGATTTATTATGTAACACTAATAAGAAATTGATTTGTTTTATTTTCAGGATCATGGTTTATTGAAGTGCCGATCACGCTACATGGCACTTACAGGGTGGAGCCTTACTGATGCGAAGGTTGTTTCATTAGTGACCGGGACAGGTCTAATACATTTACATTTGTGCATGTTCCAGCACCCCAATTCGGCATTATTATCGGCATTTGTTGAGAGGTGGCAATTGGACACGAACAGCTTCCACATGCCATGGGGTGAGATGACGATTACACTACATGTGGAGCTGATACTCGGGGTCCCTGCATACAGCTGTGCCGTTGATCTACATTTATGACGGGATGAGTTGGTAGCTATTATCCAAAGTGATCTCAATTTAGGGTTCACTAGTAGAGGGATAAACGGTCGGGAGCTATTTGATGTTGCTACTAGCTCACAGAGTAAACTGTCCAGGAGTGATAGAGATGCATGTTACATACAGTATTTCTTGGGTAGCTCCTTGTTCACTGATAAGAGTGGCAACATAATTCCTTCCAGACTTTGGCCACTGGTGAAGGATGTGAGATCTTCTGGGAAGTTTGCTTGGGGTGCTGCGACGCTTGCATATCTGTATAAGAATCTTGGAGCGGGCTCACACGTAGATGCAAAGGAGTTGGCAGTTTGTTGGTCATTACTAAAGGTATTATTTATGTTCATTTTTTATTTATTAATTATATTTATATATTTAATTATATATTTATTATGATTTATATTGCATATTATTTATGTTCACAGAATTTATGTTTAGGGTTTTATTTTCATTAATATTTATGTAAGTATTTATTTATTGTATTAGGCATGGATTTACATGTACTTTCCCATGTTTGCACCTGCGGTTAGGCCGGGCACTCAGTCTTGCAAGCCCTATATCCAGCAGTATCCCATGTTGGGTTACAAGACTGAGCATAAACTGTTGGACATTCGGCTGCAGCTGGATATGATATCAGCTGATGAAGTTAGATGGACGCATTACAGACTTTAGGAGATTTGGGATTGTTGGGTTTCCACATGGCACGGCTTTATTGCATACTTCAACTGTGTTGAGCCGTATATGCCTAACAGGGTCGTTAGACAGTTCAGGTATAGGTAATGTATTCCCGCACACCCTATCTAATCTCAGGAGGCACGCAGGCCTGCCAACAACAGAATGTACATCATGAGGAATTTATTTGTGGAGGCACTATGGCTTGAGGCACCATCGCATTTATTGACGAAGACCTGGACTAGTGTTCCGGCTATTCCTCGTAGTACCTGTATGGATGATTACATGCAGTGGTTCCTCCCTCGTAGCTACCCTCGGATACAGAATCCCATGAATATTCTCCGTGGATTTCACGTACCAGCTGATCCCCTGATGCCACCCCAGGCTCTATTAGATTTGATAGCCCTTGAGGCTAGGCAAGAGGATGTCGGGAAGGAAGAGAAATTCGATAGGATGTTGGAATTACTTACGAGGCATTACCATAGTAGTTAGTAATTTGTTATATTTATTGTCGCAGTGAGAATTTATTATTTTTTTCTCATTTTTTCGGCATTTTTATTATCAGGAGTTCTCTTATGTTTATCTTTTTATATACGATTAATTTTTTTAAAGGGAATAGTGAAATAATAATAATAATAATAAACAGAAAACAGAAAACTGTTAATGTAATAATAATATAATCCATGACATGAACAGAAAATAATTTCTAAACGTACAACATATATGTAACTAGGGAATAACAACATGAGTAGAATACCGTGTTGGATTTGAGGTACGTGATCTCCGAATCCACTCTGCAATCCGTTCATAATAATGATTTGTCCACCCACTGACCCCTACAGCTCGATGATATTTCCATTGTACATGCATTGGAGGCAACATACATCGATCTCGCATATGTAACTACATAATAAAAAAAAAGAAAAAAAAAACCATAAGATGGAAAAAAATAAAGTACTTAAGAAGCTCTAAAAATCCTAATAATAAAGTACCAAGACAATAAACCGAAAGGATTATCAATTACACATTCTTTATACCTGAATGAAATGCTATTGGTCCGATATGAATCCGATGCAAAGTATTCCAACATTGCAATCCATATTAGAGTAAAAGGGAAGGATGGTGGTCGATCCTAAACGTGCAACTAAAACCACATAGAAATTGAATATGTTGGCAATGACATAAAGATGATCAGGGATATCCAACCAGTGCTCATAAGGCGTCGAAACCTCATCCTAGCGGGTCTTCCTTATCAGCTCATACACACGTTCCACTGATCCGAACAATAACACATACATATTCATATGATGGTGCAAATCATAAGACATTCTTTTACGAATTTCAGGCCACTGGTTTTCATCCCCGAATAGAAAATTGGCTACTATCCTAAACCCATAATTACCATCACCTACCACATTCTTCTAATTTTGAATGAACTCATACACGAACTCGGAAAATGCATCATTGAACGGGAATGGCGTTGAAGGGGCATCCGGATTTACAATAGAAGATAAACTGCTTCGTCCATTGTTACGTCCTCTGCCCTACCCTTACCGGAACGGAGAGATCTACCTCTACTACATGGACTAGGACCAGACCCTGAACCGGAATCGCTTCCCGAACCATACCCTGAACCGCTTGACTTTCCTATCTTCCTATGTGCGATGGGCACGTGTTCCCACTAAGACTTATCCCTTTTGGTTGAATTCGTCTTCCGTCGTCCCTTCGTGACTGTGGTTTCGGGGAGGGGAGGAGAGGGAGGGGGGAGG
This sequence comes from Catharanthus roseus, assembly GCA_028651295.1. Classification (NCBI taxonomy): domain Eukaryota; kingdom Viridiplantae; phylum Streptophyta; class Magnoliopsida; order Gentianales; family Apocynaceae; genus Catharanthus; species Catharanthus roseus. Next base: position 1,606,615 of record JAPQWS010000107.1, on the reverse strand, counting down.
GGGGGAGGGAGTTGTCAATGGAACACAAGGATTGTCGGGCAACACCAGACTTATAACATCTTTGATGAGACGACGACTTCCCTGACTTTTGATATTGGACCCATACTTATTTCCTCTAACATGGAGGTGAGATTACGTATTTCGGAATCCATGTCTCTCTTATGTACATTCGGGATATCAACACCAATTTTTAGTTTTCTCCAAAAGATATAAATATCTTCTACCTGTAGCGGAAGTGCATGTACGTACCTACCAACCAGTTCACATGCACAGGGAAGACCGTGCGACTTCCTTAAATAATGCCCGCACTTACTCTGCGGATCATCACCTATCTTACCAGCTCTCTTTATCTCAAGCCATATCTTCTTCAAAGCCAAATGACTGATGATATTACTTATATTCTTTAATATGGGATTACTCTCCGCGTCATACTTTTCTTTAAGTTTAGAAATCTCCAATGAGGTTTTTATCTCCGCAATTTGACATTCGATGAGAGAGTCAATCTTAAGAAACATGGTGTCCAAATCACTATGACACTTTAAGAGCCATAGCTTTAGTACCGAATGTTCGCTCTCAGCACGGTTCGTTGTCTCAACACCGAAATGCAACACTTCAGATGTCCAAACCTTGCAAAATTTATACGCCAGTGGATTCAGCCATGTATTAAACAGGTAATGTAAAAAGTCTGGCCTGATTTGCCACCTCGACTTCACAACTTCCAATTTTCTACGGTATTCGGCCTCATCAATTTTATTTATTAATTTGTGCCACGAGCCATTCACGAACCGTTGTGCAACCTCTTCGTCTTTAACGAGCTCTGTTAACTTTGCCAACACATTCTAATCGATGTGCCTTCTGCATAACATATGATATGCTTTTTTGAACACATTATCAATCACAGGCATGAGTCCACTTTCCCTATCCGTAATAATAACGATTGGCTAACCATTATTAAGAATTGAACCGTTCCCGGATGACATAGCAGATGAAACATTTATGTGCTTGATTTGTTGAAGTACCCATCTGTATGTAGTAGCATGTTCATTGCACATAAACGCGGTTGCCACTGTGAAGTTCTTTCCAGTCGGAGTCATTCCGATAGCATCCAATAGTGTCATATTGTACCTAAATTATATTCATAAATGGGAAGATTTATGATTACAATGGAAACTGTTTTAAATGATATTTAAAACATTTTTCACTATTTAAAAAAATAATTAAAAAGCAATATGCATTTAAATTATAAAGAGATTTAATAATACAATGATCCACTAGAGAACTTACTTGTTTGTTTTGTACGCGGTATCCATTATCAGTACATATGGCCACGTTCTGATCATTGCAATTGATATTGGGTGTGCAACGATAATATCACTTAGTACGTTGCTCTCCCTACGGTTTCTATAGAAGACCGTGTAACCCTGTTCTGCACTTAAGGAAAGAACTTCCTCTACCGTGTTTCGTTCCTTCATCCTGTTCTTCTTAATCTTCGCAATAACATTGTATAATTTTTGTTTACTACATATATCATAAAATTCGTTATATTAACGGAAGAAATATAAATCTAAAATATTTTTATAAACTATTAAAAATAATTCCACCCTAACATACCTAACTGCACACCAACGGTTTTTTCACGGAAAAATCGTAGGATATTACGAGGCAGCACATGACTCTTCCTGAACTGCTGAGTCTGTTGCAACTGCTCCTCCGTAAGTCTAGCAGCCTGAGCATGACCATGATAGTAAAGAGCTATTTTATTGTTGTGCCTCTCGTTGTGTACGAACAACTGCCAATTCTCACTTGTAGCCATTTGCTCTCCTTTTAATTTAAATGGATACCCACATTTTTTTTGTCACATAGGTCCCCGCTTTTTGATTGGCACTTCTTCTTCTTCATCATCAACTATTGGTTTTGTCTTTTTTCTAACTGCACCTCCATGCTCACATGCCACAGTTCACTCGCGTTGATCAATCAAAAGGTTTGCCGCTACTCCTTACCTATTCTATCATATACACTTCTTGTATTCTTTCCCACGCTTCATACCTCCTCTTTTTTCTTCTTAAGGTAAGGTAAAGGGCCAGGCATGGTGGGGTAGGAGCATCCAGTCGGCAATCTTTTTGGCTTGACCAAGAAGTTTTATGTCCTCCGAGTCGCACGGCGTTTTAACCGAAAGAACTTCTTGCGCAATTCATGCCTTTCTGTTTTTATGACCAAAAATTGTTTCTTGATTTCCATTTGATGTAATATACGATCGACGGTTAGATGTTCTTAATTTCTGATACCTAATGACGATCAAATACGTGTTAGCATTCATCGCAGTTTGTATTGCCCAATCCATCAACTCATCTTTCGAATTAAATTTTCGGTCTTTTGTGAATAAATGTCCATGATCAATATATTCTTCTAGTTCTAAAAATTCTTCGAACGTATTTAGATCTTCATTACTCTGTTAATGTAAAAAAAAAAATATTAGCAATGAAAAAAACAAAATTTAAAAAAATTCTGAAGATCCTAAACCAGAAAAAAAAATTCTGGACCACTTTCGCCCATACGGGTGAAAAGTCCAAGTAACTTTCGCTAATATGGGTTGAATGTGTCGGTGCAGTTTCACCTAGATGGGCGAAAGTTGCTTGGACATTTCGCCCGTCTGGGCGAAAGTGCTCCAGAATCTAAAAAAAAAATTTAATCGATTTCCTTACCTCAAAACTAACATTTTTTTGCAAACAATCTTCAAAGGGATCCATATGTTCTTCTAAGTTTGCTTTAATGTCGAAAGTTGGTGTTTTTGTTAGAGAGAGGTTAGAGAGAAAATTTGTAGAGAGAGAAAGTGAAAAGTTTAAAATGAAATTTTTTCAAGTTATCCTTATAGATTCCCGAATTTTATTTATTGAAAAAAAAAATTGCACCATTAGATAATAGTGCCGATTGTCACCCAAAATTCAAATTGATGATATTCATGTAGAGTTCATGAAAACAATTCAAAAGAAAAAAAAAAACTTTAAACACCATTTGACAATGTTGAAAAAGAAAAGAGTCTTGCTATTTTCAAATAATTTGATTGGGTGAATCTAATTTGGCTTTAATTAGATTGTGTCTGCATATTAGGCATAAATGGCAGCCATGAAAGAAGTAATTCAAAAAAATATTTTGCTTTTGATTTATAATTATTGAAAAAAAAAAGTGGTTTTAGTTGATTTCTTGGCATATGGAATCTGCCATGAAAGAGTTTCATGGAAAATAATAGTTCTAAGAAGTTTTATATTGCTAGATAAACACGAAGAGTTCATGGAGTTTGGATTCTTATACAATATTAGCTTTTTGTGTATCTTATTTGTTCAGAATATTTTTTACTGTTTATTTTCTTAATACACTTTATTTACAAAGGCTTTATGCATTATTTATAATTACGAAACCATTTGGATTTATTATTGTAATAATCTCATTGCAGATTTCTAAATCTAGATATGATTTTAAGTTTAAAATTTTTTTCTTTTTAAATTTGAAGTTAATTCACATTTGAATTAACCAAAACTTCTCAAGATTTTATCCAACGTTGTGGAGAATCAATAAACTCAACTGGAGAATCTATATGTATAGCGCAAAAAAATTCATTATTTTCGCTCCTCTTTCTCTCTCTATACACTTTCTCTCTTACTTCTCTCTACTCTCTCTCTCTCTACTCTAAAACTGTAATTTTTAACATTGAATTTGTATTGGAGATAGATATGGATCACTCTGAAGATTTTGTAGAAGAAAATATCGATTTTGATATAAGAAAAGTTGAATTTATTTTTTTCAGTACTGAGGCTTCATTCGTCTAGACCGGCAATCTGGAGGGGAGCGGATCGCTCATTCAGGCGATCCGTTCTTAGGAACATTTGCCCAGATGGGCGACCAGCTTCTTTCCAAATCGCCTGTTTGAGCGAATTTGGGTGAAATTTTTTTTTTGGTTAAAAAAACAATTTAAAACAAAAATTCCATTCGCCCATTCTGACGGTCAAAGATGGTCTCAATCGCCGGGAGATCCGACTCTGCTCCAATCTCTGGTTCGGGAGATTCGAAAGGGTTTCGGACAAATTTTCAAGCATTAAAGAACAGTCTTTTTTTTTTTCCAATCCAAGGGATATTTTCAACAGATAAAAATGTAAAGAAATGAGTACTGATCGAAGTACTAATATATTTTTCAAATTACAACGGGAGAATCTTCCTAAATCTGAAGTTGAAATTTGTGGTTTTAGAGAGAGTTTGGAGGGTTTTACATTCAAAAATGAAAATTTTTGAATTTTTTCGAGTTATACATATAGATTCTCGAGTTGGGTTTATTAACCCCAAAGTTGTGTCATTTGATGTGATTAGGTGATACTATACACATATATCCATGATTTGATTTAAATACATTTTGGGTATGATATTTAATTTGATTAATTGATTATATGATAAATGTGCAATACGATTATATATATTTTATATATTTATGATCATGTAATTAGATTATATGATTACAATTTGTATGATAATATTAATATGTTGCATATTATGATGAGACCTAACAATATCTTAAAATTCCTTAATATTTATTAAGCCTAACCTTCCATTATTATAGCATAATATTTGTTCTTGTGAAAATCAACTTGTTGGGTCTACCCGAGGTTTATTTTATCGATAATATACATTATATTGTGAATAGTGGGTTAGACTTAACAAAAATAAATAATTTGTTGGGATTTTCTCAAGGTTATATATTTTTGAGGCAAGGGTTAGGAGACACATTTGAAGTGCTTGTTAAGAGTTGGTAACCTAACGATCTAGAAATTGCAAGAGTTATAATTGATAAATGTTATCTACTCTGCGACGTTATTTTGATTTGTTAGAAATTCCTCAATGTCAAAATAATTTAGTGGAGGTTCTAGTTCACTAGAAATTATAAGATGATTCCCAAATAAATATTTAAGGGTTATTAATTTGAATAAAACAGTGGGAGCAAAATTATATATATAATTCATTTCTTATGTTTGATTTTGTTTATTGCACAAATTATATTATTTTATTTATTCTATCTTTATTTATTATAATAGAAATATGAGTAATCATATTCTTTGTCTACGTGATCTGCTCCATGACACTAATTTGAATGGTTCAAATTTTTGAATGGCAACAAAATCTAAGAATAGTTCTCATATATGAAAAATGCTTTATTTCTTGATACTCCTATTCTTGATGAGCCCTCTATTGATGTTGATAAGGTAACTTAAGATGTCTATTTGCAACATAAAGAGGCTGATGAACAAGCTTGTTGTATCATGATATTCTCTATGGTTTATGATTTGCAAAAATAACAAGAAAATCTTGATGTGTATACAATGATGCAACAGTTGAAATCATTGTATGATAAGTGCAAAAGGAACGAAAGGCATGAGATAGCTTAGGAGCTCTACCACTACAGAATGGTAAAAGGATCCTCAATTGTATCTAATGTACTAAAGATGATGGATCTCATTAAAAAGATGGAGTTTCTGGGAAAAATTATGTATCATCATTCAAATGTTGATCTGATACTTTAATCATCGCCTCCAAACTTTTATCTATATATTGTGAATTTTTTACATAAACAAAGTTGAGATACTACCTTGGATTATTTTCTTAAGATGCTTAAGGCATGTGAAAAAGCAATGTTAGAGGAACAAGGGTTAAAATAACAAGTTTGATGGTTAGTTCTTCCAAGTAAAATAATAAAACATTTAGAAGAAAGGTAAAGCTAGTCTTAAGAAGACTAAATTGGCTACCATCAAAGCGTAGCGTGTAATCAAGAAGGATAAAAAGGATAAAGGCACATGCTTCCATTATAGCAGATATGACCATTGGAAGAGAAACTGCAAGGAGTTCTTATATAAGTTTGGAGAAGTTTAATGAAACTTCAAATTCAAGTATAATATTCATGGTTGAAATCAAAGTTTCTGCTTCTAATTAAATTCTTGAGTTTTAGATACTGGATCTGTATCTCAATATCATATTTGTAAAAATATGCAAGATTTGAGAATTAAGAAGTAGGATTTGGAAAAAGAATAAATAGACCTTCATGTGATAAATTCAGCAAGAGTTACTACATTAGTCGTATGAACTTATTTTCTTAATTTTCCTAGTTGATTAATTTTATAATTAATAGATAATTATTTGTTCTAACTATTACCATAAAATATATTATTTATATTTTGTGTTTGGATATGGATAAATTTACCATTACACAAAAGGATAATTGTTATTCTTTATTTCGTAGTAGTATATTTTATGGTGCTGGTACATTGATAATAATCTTTATATTCTTGAATTTGAAAATTCAATCTTAAACATTAATACCAAATTACTCAAAATTGATAATCTGAAATATTGATTATCTCTTTAGCTTTGTAGACTTGGTCATATAAATGAGAATCGCATAACTAAATTAAATACTAAAATTTTTTTGGATTCATTTGATTATGAATCATATGAAATATGAGAGTCTTATTTAATTTTAAAAAAAATGACCGAAATCCCCTTTGGAAAGGTAAAGATCTAATTAATTACTTGGCCTTATATATATTGATGTATGTGGTCCAATATTTATTTCAAGCTAGATGTGTTTTTCATATTTTATTAATTTTACTGATAATCATTCTCGATATGGTCATGTATACTTTTAAAAGTACAAGTTTGAAACCTTTCAAAAGTTCAAAAACTATAAAAATGAAGTTGAAATATAACTTGATAAAATATTAAAATGCTTCGATTTGATAGTGGTAGAGAATATTTTAGTCAAGAATTTCAGAATTATCTTGAGAAGAATGAGATTCTTCCTCAAAGACTCTAAATACACCACAATTAAATGGTGTTTGAAAGGAAGAAATGAACCCTATTGGATATGGTTCGATCCATGTTGAATTATACAGATTTATCTAAATTGTTTTTGGATTAGGCTCTTGAAACTGTCTCCTATCTTTTATATCATGTTTCATCTAAAATTATTGATTCTACGTTAGATAAGTTTGCCTTTGCTAAAGGAAATATCAGATAAGCTTGATGCAAAATCTGATAAATGTTTATTTATGGATTACCCAAAAGAAACAGTTGGATATTATTTTTACATTCCCAAGAGCAAAAAAACTTGTTTTCTCATAAACTTTGACTTTTCTAGAGAAATGGTGGAAGTAAAGTAAAGCTTGAAGAAGTTCAAGAAACACAAACAACAGGACATATGAGATGGAACAAAATAAAATTCTACTATGTGATGATGTCATACAAAAGGAACTTTTGGATACACATGTTACTTGCAAGAATATTAGGATAAGTCATCTTTCCCTAAGGTATGATGATATATTTATCAAAAATGATGATAATGAACCTAATACACACTTATTAACAAGTCCTATTTGATAAAGGACTCTGAGAAGTGATTACAAGTCATGAAATCTAAAATAGATTCAATGTATGATAATAAGGTATGACCTTATTTGATCCTGCTAATGGGGTAAAACCTATAGGTTATAAATATATCTTCAAAAAGAAAAGATACATGGATGGTAATGCGTCTACTTATAAGGCATAATTGATTATAAAAAGTTTTTTCACAACAATATAGTATTGATTATGATGAAACTTTTTCGCCAATTGCCATGATTGAATCCATTCGGATTTTACTTGCTACAGTTGCATATTGTGATTATGAGATTTTGCAAATTAATGTAAAGAATATTTTAATAGATATTTGCAAGAAGGGGTGTATATGATACAACCTTAGAGCTTTGCATTCAAAGAATCTCATAAACATGCAAGTTGGAAAGATCAATTTGTGGTCTTAAGTAAGTTTCTAGAAATTGGAATATTTGTTTTCAATAAAATAATCAGAGAGTTTGGTTTCATACAAACAAAGGGTAATCTTGTGTGTATAAAAAGATAGTGGGAGTACAGTAGTTTTCTTGATACTTTATGTAGATGACATATTGTTGATGGGAAATGTTGTGCCAATGCTTTATTAACTAAAGAATTGTTCTTTGTTTATGGAGAAACAGAAATAAAAGTATGCAGATTTACATATGCTACCATGTAATTAGACAGCAGGAGGTATTAAAACAAGTTGAATTTATTGGTAGGCATAAAATAAAGATGGAGAAAGTCCCTATGGATGATAATGTATCTGATCCATTGACTAACCTATTATCTAAGAAAACATGAAGATCACGTATATTCATTTAGTTTTAAACTAATGGATGACCGGTTTTAGTCCAAGTGGGAGATTTTATTTAATGTATGTAATGTATGGAAAAAACCATCTTGTTTTGTCATATTTATACATTTATGTTTATGCGATTTTATGATATGGTTATTTATCATTTATTTTTATTATTATTTATGTAATTTAAATGATAGTCCTGCGGATAATATTTGAATGAAAGAAATCATAAAAGTTATGATAATGAGATTCTTTACATACTCACATATATTATTCTTAAATTATCCCTAGTCATAGCATTAACAAGATGTGACATTGTTAATACAGATAGACTAGCACATGTTATATTTCTTTCTATTGTAGAAAGTAGTTGATCTCATTGACTATTGTGTGGTGATACAAAGTAAATACGTGGATGCTTGTTAGAGAACAAGCTCATTGGATTGACCCACTCAGAGATATCTATAAGGTAATCTATTTGAGTGCTAACGGAATTAATCTCTGTATGAAAGTAGTATAATTGATCCTTCGATTTGAGATCATAAGAGTATTTAGAATGTGAAATATTATACTTTTACTCTTTTGGTCCTTAACTTTAGTTATGTGTGCTTTGAGAGTTGGGTATAGTATGAAACATGGCCCGGGTAGTTTGTGATCAATAAAGGATTCACCAATGCTAATATAAAGAAGAGTATATCCTATTTATGGCCACCTATTGGAGTATGACTTGAGAAACGTTTGCGCAAACTAAAAGTGTTTTTAGAAAGTGCTCTAAATTCTACTTCTAAGGAGTCATATTTTGGGAATAAAAAAATATATAATTAGTTCTTTAAGAGTTGGCATGAATCCTTACTCTTGAACTAATTGGGATATAGTATGGTGAAAGAATAATCATTACACGGAATCTTATTCATGGAAAGGTAAAATGGATCACATGACTTTTTCTGACACTTTGTGGTCATGATGCCTGACTAGAGGCCAATCTTGATCTATAAATATAAGTTTTAATTCTAGACTTTAGGGCTGATTTCTTTAGTCCAAAGGGGAATTGTTGGTTTTATGTTCTAAAGCCAATTGACTTAACATTATAATTTATATTTATTGTCAACGTATTTAAGAATCTAAAGGGTCACCCACAGAAGAACAGTATTTTTGATCAATTATAAAGTAATAAAAGTGATTAATTTATAAGATAAATTAATCATAAGAAATTATTATTAAATATGCTATTGGGTTATTAGGCCTTTGACCCAAATCCATTAGATAGCTTAAACTTCAACCAATAGTCCTGAATTAAGTAGGATTCCACAATTCTCTAGGGTTTTACATGCTTTAGTCATTGGAATCACCCACGTGGCTCATGTAGATACCGTTAGAGGCCGGATACCTGTGCGGCTCGTGATTGGAATCACCTACGTTGTTGATTGCTGCGAATCTGCTACAGAAGTAACATGGTTGTTCCTTTGCTCATATTATTCATAAATTATAAAGTGATTCTGGCATGAAATCAGTCTTTGTTTTCTTCCGCCGCATATAAATTGATTTACTTATAGTTGAATAAATTATTACACGTTAGATTAATATTAAAGAATATAGCATTTTTGGTCCCAAAAGTTAGGTCAATTTTATTTGTTGATCCCAAAAGATCTTTTCTTTTAGCCAGTATAATCCCAAGTCTTTTTATTTACATCTTAAATACTCTCACAAACAATCTCCACCACTAGCCATGGCAGTAAACAAGCACCACTTAGAGCACGTGCGTGATCTTGACAAGGGTAAAATTGGAACACACAAAATTTTTCTCCCAAAACTTGAGCCCTGCAAAATTTAACCCTCTGTTTGCTGAAAAAATAAGGAAAAAATAGAGGGAAGAAAGAAGAAGAAGGAGAAAACAAAGGAAGCCAAATTCAAGGGTTTAGCATTTTCTGATTTGCAACTCTTTTTAACTTCAGTGACGTGGGAGGCAAAAGGCCTCAGATAAAAAATTTTACTGTTCCGGGAAGAGAAACACTTTTTTCTCCGGCGAGCTTTCTCTCGTAAAGCCAAAGACGCCCCAAGACAAGACAGTTAAGGCTGTTGGGAAGGGGACATGATCAATAGAACCCGGCGGAATCCGGGCTGGGATAGTGGCGCCCATTCTTAACCAGTCCCGAAAGGGTAAGGGTTCGCTCATGCTGGAGGGAGCATCCCCACTTAGTGATCGGTCCAATTTTGTCCTTTATCAAGATCGCACGTGCATTGGGCATACTTATATACTACCATGGTTAGTGGTGGAAATTAGTGATGTGATTATTTAAAATACAAATAAAAAGACTTGGGATTATAATGAAAAAAAAAAAAACTTTTGAGTTAAACAATAAAATTCGCCTAATTTTTAAGACAAAAAGTTCATTTTTCTTTAATATTATCTCAATTTAACCATTGAGAAATTTAATATAATGATGAATAATTATTCACTAGTTAATCATCTCGTAGCAAATAATATTTTAGTGTATAAGAAATTTTAGGGATTCATCGAGCATTAAAAAAATTACCTAATAGTATTGCAATAAAATAATTTTTCCCTCACACGTAACATGTAAAGTAAATACATATATTATTTGATCTTTAAAAAAAAGAAAAAAAAGAAATAACCAATACAATCATTCGGTAAACATATGTATGATTAACACTTCTTACTAATCGCATAAAAAGTTTGGTAAATATTTTTTTTGAAAACTAAATTGCATATAAAAATAAAAAAATTACCTTAAAAAATCACATATAAAAATGAAAATTGGAATTTAAAATTTACTATTAAAGAATTATACCAAACTATATTATAAAAAGCTTAAGTCTAATAATTGTTTCCTCTTGTACTTTAAAAAAAAAAAAAAAAAAAAGTCTGATAATTCTTTTGGCATTAATAATAATATCACTCTTGATCTAACACAAGCATTAACGAAGAGAAAGAGTCTTGTGATTTTTGACCAAATCTTAAGCATGCCAAACATTGAACAATTAAAGGATATGCTAGATTGTTCTTACAAAACCCCCCCTAACAAATTACATTAAATTATTTAATTAAAAATGTTCATAAAATTTAAATAAAAAAAGTGCACGTTTGGGCTGATTAAAAAGAAAGTGCATAAATTATGCAAATAAAATAACTTTGTTAGGCAAAAGAAATCCTTTAAGTGATACAATTAACTTTGGATCCAAACAAACAATTTCTTTTTTTCCAAATTTTTGGCCGCTCCACCCTGTTTTTCTATTGGAGTATTAAAATAAAGGGGTCCACCAAGAACAAAAAATGGGTAAGTGGGCCACCAAACCAAAGTTAAATTGGGGCCCATGGAGGATGCCATATGTTGGAATTCATCATAATACTGTGTCCATCTTTTCTCTTCTTTTTTGTTTGGTCAATAATCAAACTTTGTTTGTATATTTCAACATGCCTTTTCTTCCCCACACACACAATATGAAATTATTTTTCTTTTCACATATTATTCTTTATTTTGGCGATATGTGAACATAAATCAAGTTATCATTCTCCAATTTCATCCATCATCCAATTTTATCAATAATTTAGCATTCCTCAAATTTTTACTTGTAATATTTCATTAATATTTATATCCTTTTATTAGTTACATTAAATAAAATTTTTAATTTTTTTAAAAAATTCTAATTATACCCTCACATAAAAAATAAATTTCAATGCTTTTAATTTTTCTAATATAGAAACCTACAAAAGTAATAATGAAAACATAATAATTTGAAGGGCATTCTAACATATAAAAAAAAAAAAAAAAAGATTATTCGATTTTTGTATTTTTTTTAAATGTGATATCTAAAATATGATAATGGGTAGGAAAAGAAGAATGGTAATTTGCTCATTGATTACATATATATAACCTTAGTAAAGAAATATCTAGTTGAGGGGTCATTTTGTATATAAAGATTTTCTTTTTTTACATACAAGTTTATAAATCAAAACTTACTAGTTTTGTTATTCATATAATCATCGGCCATAAATATAAATTTTTTTTTAAAAAATGTAGGTGATCAAAAATAAATTTTTAAATATTTTAATGTATATTTATTATTTAATTTCTAATTCTATGTATCTTTTTATTTTATTAATTTATTATTCCTTGCTTAATTATTAAAAGTATATGTATAGTTTTAAAAAGACTTATCATTCTAACTCAACATAAAAGTTTTTTAAATTGTTTTGGGATAAGAATACAAATCAAATATAAAACTATATATTGATAAATCATAATATTTTTAACCTAAATTAATATGTATGCTCAAGCAGCCAGAGTTAAGACAACCTAACCAAACTAGGTTCTGAAAATTTAACATTCAAATATAAAAGCCTTAAGGCTCTACTAGAATTGCTATTATTTTTAAATTCATAAAAGTTAATTTTTTGTGAGAGGAAAAATAAGATCATAGTAAAAATTTGAATAAAAATTCCGAAAAAATCAGGTAGAGTCGTTTCTAATATTTATCCATTTAATTTCTAGATTCAATCCATATTGATAAAAGGCCAAGATAAACAAGCATGACTTGTCATTTGCATACTTGGTATCAAATGACGAAAATTTTCACCTTCAAGATCTTCAATCCCATAGTCTAATGCGTGGTAGAGAAATAAATCACGAATTAGAACACAAGATCTTTCGTACTACTTTGTGTATCACTTTATGCAGCACCTTTCTTTTATAATATATATTTTTTTCTTAAAATTATCTTTTATTTATTAAATTTTATTAATAGAATATATCAAATTAGAAAACGATATCACAAAAGGACAACTATCTTGAAAAGTGAAATCTCATACTGCTATTGCTGGGAATCGATGGTCCGTTTCACAATGGATTCCTAGCAATCTGAGGCTCCAGAATCTTCTGCGTGTTTTGCATACTTCACAATAGTAAATATGGCATAGTTTGTGTTTCCTCTTTTTTCCCTTGTATAATATGATTATGATATAACATGCATTGATTGCCATATGCATTAATAGGAAAAAACAAACTAATTATCCAAGTCAAAACCATATAAGAAGAAAAATCATTTTTATACTAACTAAAATTACCATCCTATCCTTAGGTAGCTGTGATTAATTATTTGAATCTATATATAGAGAGAGCCTCATAGTAAGATTTTGATGGGAATCAATATATTCTCATGGACTTAGTGTGTATTTATATGTACAAGATTTTTGCATGTACTTGTTGTACCTAACTGAAAAGGTAAAAGATCTTTCAACCTCACTTGTGAAAGCCACTATATAATTAAAACTAATGAAGTTCACAGCTCAATCCAGGTAGCTTGGCAATTTCCTTCTACCCCTCTTTGGCAGATGAAAGTGACATCCCCACAAGTTAAGCCAAAATTTCCTTGCAAGCTATCTATGAAACCATTTTATTGGCATCTCCCCAAACTATTCTACTTCTAGGTAGAAAAGGTAAATTATGATGATTCAGTCATCTTACAGATTGGAAAAAACTAGACTCTGATGCGTACAAAAAAAACATTCACATATTGGAGAAGTTGAAATTCTCACACATTTATTGTCAGAATTTAAATTTTAGTCATTATTACAAACTCTGCCGTCCTACACCACTTTATTGGCATCTCAATATTTCACAATATAGTTTCAAAAACTCCTAGTAACAAAATAATAATTTAGTGATAAAAATTGTGCTAATCAAACAAAAATCTCTCGGTTCCAATAACGGTTCCTTTTTTTTATATATAAAAGAAAAAAAGAAAAAACAAAAACTTTATTAGATTATACACGGATCTTGTCACCAGTAAATATTATCCAAACATTGGAATAAACTAATAACCTATAGTAACTTGTTATTAGGAAATACTTAAAAGCAATGTTGCTATAATAATGCTGATTATTCATCATTCATTTGATATACATTTTGTCCCTTCATAAACATTTATGATTAAGGTAAATCTTTTATTTTAATTACAATAATTTAACATTTTATTTAGCTAATCTAACTTTTATGTCTCGAATCAAGTTGCGCAATTATGAAAATTGTATAACCAAAAACACCTTGCCAAAGTTATGAAGAGTGAAGATTGTTTTGATCTACTCTAATAAACTGCATCATATAGTAAAAAAAAAAAAGAGAAAAAAAAACCCTATTTTTATTTCAATTTACACCAACATTAATATAGAACCATTATATATAATATAACTAGGGTTAATTAAAAAAAACACAAAAACATTCCATGTAGTCCTTTTTTTTTTTTTTTTTTTGGGAAAACATTCCATGATAGTCATTATTCTGCTAGCATATATATTGTACTTAATTTGCACAAAATGTTATGATTGCTATATATGCATATTTTCATTTTCAGAACCCAACTTTTTTTCTGCCACATGCTTTGCAAAATGTAGCCATTTGAGTGCATGCATATGCTTTCTTATAAGTATTTTTTTTCTTCTTGTACATTATTAAATCCCATGTGTGGGTTTTCTTTTCTTTTTATTTTTTATTTTCCTTGTTCTTTTCCCCCTTTTCTGGGACAGGAAGGGTGGCCGCTCCCATTTTGTTTTTTTAAAGAATTCTCATTCTCAAAAGTAAAATTGAAACATTTTGATATGTTTGAAATTTTAATTTCCCCCTTTAATTGCTATACATACTTTAAAAGTTAAAATATCTTTTTTTACCATAGATACTCTTTTATGAAAATCAATTTCTTATTTTGTCTACATATTATCTTACGACAAACACATAATAGTATGTTTAGTATACTAAAATAACGCGGAACGAAATCTTTTATCACTCGTAATCTTTTCTTATTAGAATAGAATAATTCTTTTTTCATTTCAGTGTTTAGAAAGAAAATGTAGAATGAAATGATAATTTATTTTCTTTATTTAAAAAAATTATTATTTTATATTGGAATATAATGAAATTATATATAATATGACCTAAATGCGCGTCTAGGATAAAATAAAATATTTTTTTCAAACCCTAGCACACATTAAACTTCCAAAAAAATCAAAAATTTATTGAAGTGTAAATATTTAAATATAATATTTAAAATAGTTGTAAAACAACTCTCTTATATATAAAAAAGTATGATATATAGAAATTAAATAGTTATTAAAATATATGTAGTTCTTTTTTACAAGGTTTATTTTATGTCATATTTCTTAATTGAATATAATATTGAGGGTATAATAGTCTAATATTTTTTTAAAATGATTCCTGCTTTTCTTAGAAAGACCTTTTCATAAATTTTAATTTTAAATGTAGAAGGCCTTTTTAATTTCTTCCTAATATAAGTTTCTCGTGAAAAAATTATATTACTTCTAATTTAAATATTAAATATAAAATAAAAATAAAAGTTAAAAAAATTATTCTATTCTACCCTATTCTCGCTTGTGAACATAACGTAATTATTTTATACCCACAAAAAGAAGGATGAAAGCAAAAGGCTATGAGTTACTATTTGCTTTAGTTTATGATCTCTTTATTTTTATGTTCCTTCGAATGCTTTTGATTCTTTAAAATTTTTTATGGGATCCCAATGATGTCTCAATTTTTCACTACCTCTCTCTCTCTCTCTCTCTCTCTCTTCATAAACTGCTTTGATTGCTAAAGATGGTACATTTCTTCTCTTATATCAACGTTTCTGTCCTTGGCTACAACAAAAGGCAAGAAAAGGGAGAAATTTTATCGAATTCCACGCCTTTTTACAAATTTCTTGTTTATCTTTGGCTTTATTTAGCAAATGAAATATATCATATTTAGTCCTTAACGATAATTAAAGTTTATTTTCTATTTTCATGCTTCTTAAATAATTTATAATAATTTAATAATATTTTTTATCGTCAAACATTTAATTTATTAAGAAAATATCACACGAGTTATTCATGTGTAATAATCTGATGAGTAAAATAAGTAGTATAAATAATTTTGTTAAAAAAATACGTAATGTTCAATTTTGGAAGGAAAAATAATTTTTGTTTTCCCTAAACCAAAGCACAGGTGTGTTCCATTTAGAGGAAATGACCTATTTGATTTATTTTACCTTTAGGTTACTCCATGTGAGCAGATCTTGTGATTTTTTTTACGAAATTTAAGTACTGGACGGCAAAAGGATGTTATTGGATTTCTGTAAATTATTTATGGACCATAATAACAGAAAATAAACTTTGAAAATTATATCAAGTAAAGGCTTAACTACTTTAGGGACTGGATAACCCTTTTTCCCTTTATAGTGTGTATATATATATAAATATATAAAAAATTAATTATAAATAACTAGGAACTATTTTAATTTTTCTGTTTATAACCACGAACTTTTATTTTATTTTTTTCTAACTATGAAATTTTGTTTACATTTCTGTTTATAGCCACAAACTTTGATTTTATATTTTTCTATCCATGAACTATTTTTGACCTCTTAAATATTTATTAAAAATAGTTAATGACTATATTTAAGAAGTCAAAAATAATTAATGACTATTTTAAAAAAACTAATTTATGATTTAAAAAATAAAAATAAAATTTATAACTATAAATAAAAAAATAAAAATAATTTATGATTAGAAAATTATAAAATAAAAGAATTCTTTCACTCCATATTATCTAACCGCTTAAGTATTTGACTTTCTATACATTGAGGGTTGTTTCTACTGCTAACCGCTCAAGTTTATTAAAAAAGAAGGTTTAAAGAATTTAGGAATTAGTATTTAGAATAGTTTTGATCATAGAATAACTATTTTTGTGGTATTCCTCTAGAAAACAAAGGAAAAGATCAATACTTGTTTTCCTCTTCCTTACAATGTGATAAAAACAGCTCTTACGGGATTGCCCTAGCTCTTTGTTTTCGGCTCCCATGGTTTTTATACCACTTTCATGGATCATTTTTTATCTCATTCCTTATTTGAAATATTTTAATAATAAAATTTATCAAATAAAAGATAAATTTCAATACGTTCAGTAACTTAATATTCAAGAGTAACTGATTAATACAGGAGGAATCAGATGATACAAAACCCTTCGAACCACAACAATATGTTGGCATGCGGCATTAAACCGCTCATTAAGTGACTTGAACTCGGGACATTTCACTTGTTATGGCAGTTCAAGCCATCAGACTACACACCCTCTCATCATAGATCCCAACACGTTTGATATATTGAAATTATATGAAATTGAATTCTTTACCATCCAAAATTCTTTTCATTTGGAATGGAATGGGAATCCTCTTTCCGTTCCAGTATTTGAAAGAAAAATGTAAAATGAATTGATGAATATTTTTCTTTGTAGAAAATTTATTATTTAATATCAGAATGTAATGAAACTTTACAGTAAATGACTTAAATGTCCTCGTATTATATTTGTTAAATATTTAAAAATTAATATTTAGAATATAGATGTCATGAAGGAATACTATAAAATATAAAACAAAGAAATAATAACAGATAAAAAATAAATTTTTCAATGGTTATAAGTTAATTTTTTATTGTGTATTAAAATTCACATAAGTATTGTATAATTTTTTTTTATGGATGAATTATAACTAAATATTAATATTTTTTCATGAAATATTGTGAAGGTATAATAGATTCAAAATATTTATTTTCTTTCTCACTTCTTTTAGAAAGGCTTTTCTATAAGTTTTGGTGTGAAAATGTCTTTTTCACTTCTTCATGATTGAATTTTCTTGTCGAAATGCTTTTGCTACTCTAATTTGAATACCATTTACTGAAATGAAAAGACATGTTCAAAAAGTCATTCCATTCTAACGTATCAAACATGCAATAAGAGAAAAAATAAATTTTAATGAAAAATATATTATAAAATGAAATGGAACGTAGGATGACATAAAGAAATAATGCAGAAGATTTTGAATGCTTTGTTTTACTCACAAAATTCAGGTATATATTATTGCCTCAAAAAAAATTTTAGTGTATAGCCTCAAGAGTTTAAACATTATTTTGTGACTAAATATTTATAATCATAATTAAAATTTTTGAACCGGTAAAAATTTTAAATTTGTAGTTGAATACATGGTGGCATATGTATGATGTATTAAATTTAAAGGTCATGATCATTTCACATGGAGAAAAGATGTGTTGGGAATCAATCTTGCAACTTTAAAGAGTTGAAAAAAACAGTAGTAGTTATTATTCTATTAGGTTTAATAGTCTAAGAAAACTAAATAAATCAAAAAAAATATTTCAAGACTACATCAAAATTGTACATTTTTATTAAATAAATATAAATAGTTCTTCTGTTCATTGTTCACCCAATCTTACATTACATGTACTATATTGATATTGATGGCGAATTTTGTTTTTAAAAAACCATGAAATTAAGTAATCTATAGAGTTTTTACTAGTTGAAAATACTTTACGTACCTTGAATTTTAATATATATTTGATGATCGATCACTTGTAGTGACATCTTTTTATTTCTTTTTTGTTACTTTTATTTCAACCTTTAGCCTTTATACTTTTTGGACCACTACATCATATAATATCAGTATACATATTTGAAGGGGAAAAAATCTCAGGGGACAAGTATTTTTTTTTTTAATAATATGGTACACGAAAGTTATTGACTAATTTGAAAAGAATCATAAGGCATAAGACTTCTAAACAACAGCACATGGTTACGTACGACTTACGACCTCATCCTGAATGACTTGCAGAACCTCTCAATTGGCATATCAGATGAAGTTATCTAAATAAAAGGAGTTGTGTCATCAAGATACACACCTCTTGTCTACGAGATAAGTATATGTTATTCCCTAGAACAATTAAAAATTAGTTTTCGTTGTACATATATAATATATTTCCTTGTTTAAGTCCACTACATTTTGAATGGTCTTAGTTGTCACCCCCCTCATCTTTTTGTATTGACAAATTTTAAAATGTCAACTAAAAAATCTTTAAAAGAAAAATTGGGTAAAAATGTTATTAAAGGGACCAAATGATGATCACATCTACCACGGCATGGTGGCAAAGAGACCATCTAACAGAACTACTAATCGATGTTATATATTAAGAAAAAGGAAAAAAAGACTATTATTAAATGTTACCAAGTATTTTTCAATGTATTTGTCGCCAAAGATATACAGAAATTTTCAATATTCTTAACTCCTTTGGGACCCTTTGATTATTCCCCATCATAATATAATATACAATTCTTCCTCAGTGTCTATGTAGTGTAGAACGAATATTCACATTCAATGGTTACTCTTTCTTAATTTCTTACCCCCTTTCTCCCTTAATATAAATATAGTCTCACTTTCTTTTTCTTTTTTCTTTCTTCTCAGAATTTTTTTTCTCCTTATGGACAATATAATTAATTTATTCATTTTCCTTATACCCTTCATTATTATACATTTTAAAAACTATTCATTTTCTAAAAACATTAAAACTATACACAATTCTCATAACTTCATAGTAGTAGTACCTTGATTAGTTAATCTCTAGAGGAAAAGTCAAATTTATATAATATTTCATATGCTCTTTTGTTTTTGTCACGTTTCATCAATTTTCACATTTTTTTACTCATCACAATGCGAATAAAATACAATATTTAGTGAATATTTTTTACCATACCTTCTCATTAAAAGCATTTCAACATCTTTTATTTTTTGTAATATGAAAAGCTTGTAGAAATAATATTGAGGAGAGATAAGAGTTTGAAGGGCATTCTACTCTAATAAAAAAATTAAAAATTTTGTATTTTTTTAAACATGATGTACGAATTGTGACAAGTAAAAAAAATAATAAAATGAGTGTTAAAGGACACACAAAGAAGAAACCAAACTAAAATTTACTAATTTTCTTAATTTTTGTAAAAATTGAGCTAGAACTATCCTCGTGATCGTGAAATATGGAGAGGGGTAACATACAAAACCATGATTAAGTCACTTAGAGTTAATTTGCTAAATGGAATAATTGGATCCAATATTTTAGTAATTATTTACGGAAAAGGATTCCTTAATTTCTTTCTCATATGTTAGTTCCTTTTCAGAAAATCCTATTGAGCAAATATTAGCAAAGATAATTTGCCTTTGATGTGGGGAGTGTATATAATTTTTGGGACTGGAGGTCCCTTTAGGGTATCTCTCACTTTCAATTTGGATTTTGGATAAGCCATACGGTGATACTTGGTGGGGCAATGTCGGGGGGCGGGGGGAGGGGGGGGGGTGTTGTTGTTGGGGGTTGTAATAGGACTATGTTGATGGGGGTTGAACTGTCTAATGTATACTTGACTTTTTGCAGCAGTGCTGCTTTCTCTTGGGGGCTGTTTGGAGATATATTTCAACTTGTGCATTACATATTGGAAAAATTATCATTCCATTGTGGGTATTTTAGAGATCAAATTTGGAATGAAGAAAATGTCATCATTGCAAATAGGAAGCGTGAAGTTTATTGCTTATATTCCTTCTAAAAGCAAACGGTCCCTTAAAAAAATCAGCCGAATTTGACTTAGTAGACATTACTAACAAGGAAAAATCAAAAGAAAATTGCACACATTTTTTAGTAGAAATAAAATTATATAAAATCTATTTGAATAGTAGTGAAGATAAAATGTAGATTATACTATGCAATCGGTTACACTTTGCACTTGTCAAAACGACGTCATTTCGGTGTAAATTATAAACAAAATCATTATAGTTTCCAATCTTATACGCCTGACCAAATCAATTCAAATCTAATCTTCCGAGAAAATCAAATATTTTTCCTTGTTTTACGCAATTTCTTCTCCTTTCATGATTGTCTTCTTCGTAACCTTATCAATTCACTAGATTTCTTGTCATTTCCTACTATTTTCATTCAATTGATCATCGATTATCGTCTGCAACATTGTGAAATCAACGGAGAATTAGTAAAGAACCAAGATTGTGCTGTTTGTTGATATGTAGAAGTTCAATTGTGATGTTATCTATCATTATGCATGCATTGGTGATGATTCTACTATTTTGGAATGCGTAGAAGAAGCTACAGGTAAGACATTATTGATTTTCGATTGTTTTGTTGTTCGGTGTTTGTATGTGTTTGAATGTATGCGTGTCGAGTTTTTCAACTACCAATGACAAGTTCTTCAATTAAGAGTGCCTACTTTTTTAACTACCAGTACATATGATTATGAACAGTGCAACTTCAAACCTTTTTATTTTTATTTGTGTATTTAGATAATTTATTCGTTTGTTTTATTTTTAAATTTTTGTATATTCATCATTATTTTTAATTATAATAAAGCTTGTACTGGTTAGCATTGCCAACTTTTATACATTAGAGTGCCTACCTTTAGTGCTTAGTTTTTGAACTGAGAGTGCCTATGTTTCTTACCATTAGAAACTTTATATTTTCTGGTTTGTTACTTTTCTTAAATGCTTTTTGTTGGTTTTATGTAATTTTTTTTTGTTTGAACATATTTATTTAGTAATGCATACTTTATAAGTAAGAGTGATTACTTGTATATGTGATAGTGCCTACTTTTGAAATGATAGTGTATATATTTATTACCATTGGAAACTTTATATTTTTTTTTGTTGTTGATTTTTTTAGATACTTTT
The DNA here is from genome assembly GCA_028651295.1 of Catharanthus roseus. Lineage (NCBI taxonomy): Eukaryota > Viridiplantae > Streptophyta > Magnoliopsida > Gentianales > Apocynaceae > Catharanthus > Catharanthus roseus. Next base: position 1,584,840 of record JAPQWS010000107.1, on the reverse strand, counting down.
TGTTGTGTTTTGAACATATTTATATAGTATTACATACTTTTATAAGTGAAAGTGCCTACTTTCATAAGTGAGAGTGCATATTTTTATAGCTGATAATGCCTACTTTATAAGCAATTGAACATTCAACCTATCCTTTTTGTTTCTTTATTTAGATAGTTTTTGTTACATGTATTTACATATTTTGTGTTTTAATCTTTGTTTTTTGTGTAAATGCAGTTGTTGTTGAAAAATCAATTGAAGATTCGTTGTTGGAAATGTTGTTTCATATGAAGAAAATGAATTTAAATTGTACAATGATCATGCATTCAAATTGGGATTTAGTGTTCGCAAGGGAAATCAAAAGTGGGTAACAATGTAAATTATAAATGAAGAACTCAAGTGTTATGATACCCCCAACTCTGCCACTAGGTCAACTGCAGCTGAGTAGGATATCTATGTGCCTCTCGGCACTAAACTACAAGTCTAAAAACAAGAGCATAACCCCCTGGGCAACACTTAGAAGTGTATATACAATATGCAGCGGAAAACTAAACAATCTGAACACTAAAAAGAGCTCAAAATATAGGGTTCAAGAAAACTTATTATCTTATAGTAATTCCGATACAAAGACAGAAATACTTTACAAACGGCTCGAGTACAAAAGAGCAACACAAAAACATATGTCCTTCCGGAGAGACTCGAACCAAAATTCCACGCCTAAATCTTCTGCGATTTATCGTATCTCTAACCGTCCTGAGTTAATCTGAGAAGAAAATATGATATGGAAAAACATGAGCGCGAACGCTAAGTGAGTCTACGTGTGTGTGCGTGTTGTAGTGATTTTTTGAAAACAATGATGATGCAGTTTCACAAAGCATTTCATGCAATATTATAAGAAAACATTCTCTTTTAATGTTTTAACAAAACTTATGCTTGAACCTACATGAGGGTTTCGAGCACAGCTGGGAAGTCTGAGTGAATCAAGACACATCAGCGCAGCTTCTACTCCCCGAATTTAAAAGAACATGTAATGCAACAGTGGGGTTCCACGGACAAAGTTCGGATACCCAAAACGAGGCCATTGGAACCAAGTTCCGGTATCTTTTAGTCAATACCAGCCAAATATCATACAAGCGCTCGATTACTAAACAACTGCACTCCATATCACTGGTCAAAATAGGCTACAGACTCTTGGGCACCTACTAGGTCTGCCCTGGGACCAACCTCGGTGTCGAGCCCCTTCTGACTCTCCACTAGGCGGCCGAACCCTACCGCAGAGCATGATGCGGTGTCCATGTAGACCGATTGGGCCACACCTTCTGCGGTCTACGCCCCTCTTCAAGTGGATCCACTCTCTCGAGTCTGAATCGTCCACGCCATCGGAAGAGGCCCTCGTACTGGGGATTAGCCAGGTATAATGCAATCCTCTGACGCTTCCAAGCACAAGATCGTAACCAGAATTGACAACTTGGTCAGAATGGGTTTTTTTTTTTTCATATGCATTTGTAAACAGAAAGACCATTTGTCCGGCCGTCAGAACAGAATCAGGTCATAAATACTTTTAGCAAAAATCCCATCCGCCAGTCACCACATGTTCATACAAATTTCATAATTATGTCAATGCCAGATCTATATTCATGCATGTCAAAATATGTAACCTTTCAAGCTAGAACATTTTTCAATATTTAAATATTTTCGAAAATTTTCCAATATTTAAATATTTTCGAAAAACCTGCGTACAACAAATTTCTTATGCACCACCTTAATAGTCTGTTTTAAAAGAAACACCTATATGGAGCACCTCTCCTATGCATTTTTTCTAGGAAACACGTAACACATTGTGGAGAACATCTCCAAAAACATGCTGAGAGATATCATTCCAAAAATAGCAATATTTTGTAATGGTTCGGAAAAAAAAAACATATTTATACGTCTTGTAATATTTGAAATAACATAATAAAATGGAGTTTGTGGATCACCTGAATACAGATCTGGTACTAGGATCCTACAAAATAATAATACGAAAATACTTAATACTTGGGTACCAATCAAATAGTCCTATTTCCTAAATAATATCGAAATCCTACGAAATAAAATTATGATGTATATATATACCTCTATAGCGATATATGTATACTTATAATAATTCTTTTAAAAGATCAAAAATCCTATATTCTTAAAAAAAAATTATACTTTCCCAAGAAACCATAATTAACTATATACTATATATTAAAAATCCATTTAAGAAATATTTAAGTCCTAAAATAAATCAATAACCTAAACTATATATATTCTAACGAAAATAAAAACAAGATAAAATAATAATAGTTAAAAAAAAGAAAAGCTCTTAAAACATAAATAACTAACCTTAATTTATTACTATGGCTACTTCCACATGTTCTTGTTGCCAAACGAATCAAAAAGAAAGGAAGATATGCTATATATATGTATATACATGGGATTGAGGCGGTTAAGAGGGAAAAAGAAAAAAAATAAAAATTGGGGAAAATTTGATAGTGGAGACGGGTGTACCATGAGGTGGTTTTTTTTTTTTTTTTGAAACCTTATATAAGAATGTCAAGTACTTAAATTTTTAAAATACACATACTAGGTATTCTAAAAACATTCCCACTTAAAGGCATTTATAAACCCTACTAATAAAAGCTCAACATAATAAAATTTTACTCTCATTTCTAAGTTTTCTCCAAAATACCACTAAGTGTCGAAAATACTATACTCCACTAGGTCAGGTCTTAAAAGCTACTTTAATATCGCCTGCAATTTTTAGAGCCATGCTAGGCGCTTACTAGGTGGCCGTTACATTCTACCCTCCTTAAAAGAAATTTTGTCCGTGAAATTTAATAGTCATATACCTACAACTTCTAAATACTTCTTCTTCAGGTATTCCTTAGTCTCCCAAGTTGCCTATTAAATTTCATGATGTCTCCAGACAACCTTATATATTAGAATCTGTCTCCTGCGTAACTCTTTTATGCATTGCTCTACAATCTCAATTGGTTTTTTCTTCGTATGACAGGTCGGTTCGTAACTCCAATTTGTCATCGTTAAGAATATGATCAGGTATAGGATAGTACTTATTCAATTATGATATATGAAATACGTCATGTATACCTCATCAGTTCACTTGGCAAGGCTAGCCGATGCACTACTTTACCTATCCATAACTTTAAACGGTCCAATATATCGAGAGCTTAATTTTCCTTTCTTTAGATGTGTAAATTTTTGTGACAAGGCGTAAGTTGTAAGAAAACTCGAATTCTCATACTAAACTCCAGATTTCTCCTTCAGTTTTTGGTATAGCTCTTCTGTCTACTTTTAGTTGTCCGAAGCAATTTTGAGTTCTCTTAACTTGTTTCTACATCTTCTCCAACTCTGGCATCAAGTCTCTTTATCTCCAATGGGATCGAACTGCGACTTCATCCTTCTCCAAGGGTATTATGCACCTCCTACCATGTAATGCTTCAAATAGTGGCATTCCTACCGAAGAGTGGTAGCTATTATTATAAGCATATTCAGCATAAGCAAGATTGTCTACCCACTTATTCCCATAGTCCAAGGCGCTCTTAGCATATCCTCTAGGGTTTGAATTTCAGACTGTCCATCGGTTTAGGGTGTGCTGTGGCGCTATAACTTAGGTTGGTAACTTGGGCCAAAACCTTGAGGTAAACCTTGGGTCTCGGTCCAATACAATATCAACAAGCACTCCATGAAGTTGTACAATCTTGTCTACATAGATTTACGCTAACTTGTCCAAAAGGTATATCATATTAATGACAATAAAATGTGCCACTTTTATTAGGCGATCAACGATCACCCAGATAGCATCCTTATACCCCTTGATCCGGGGCAATCCTGTGACAAAGTCCATTGTCACATGATCCCGTTTCCCTTCGTGAACAGAGGTAGCGGTTGTAGTAGTCCTGCTGACTTTTGGTGTTCGGTCTTAACCCTTTGACATGTAGACAGGCCGCTACATACTCCGCAATCTCTCTCTTCATTCCATTCCACCAAAAGTTTTGCTTTAAATCTTTATACTTCTTATTCTCTCCAGGGTGCATTGAATACTTACTTTTGGGTGTTTCTTCTAGTATTTTACACTTAAGCTCGGTATCGTCAGGAATGTACAACCGATTATGAAAGTACCAGCTCCTATTGGTTTCTAATGTCCGATAATCTGTCTACTTCTTAGCTTCTGCTCGGTTCTTAAATTCCATGAATCTCATGCTATTCTTTTGGGTGCATGTACTATCTTGTTGCAAGGTAGAGGTGACGGTGAGACTTGATATCTTTGCCTCCTTTCTACTTAAATCCACCATCACATTAACTTTTCCTATATGATAGTTAACTTGGCATCAGTATTTTTCCACAGCCCCATCCATCGAAATTGTCTTATATTAAATCTTCTAGGAAAGCGAGTACTATAAACTTTTATGATCAATAAAGATCTCATATTTTTCCCAAATAAGTGAAATCACCACTCCCTAGTTGCACTATAGTTATTAGCCTCATGTCGTTTGTTGGATAGTTCCGCTCATAATCCTCGAATATAATTTAAATATAATCAACGACCTATCTATCTTGCATCAAAACTGTCTCTAGGCCTTTCCTTTATAGGGAAAACTCTTCACTTGAATTGGGTAGTAGCACAACTCGTGCCGAAGTTAGTCGATGCTTTATTTATAAGTTGTGCTAAAGGTCTAATGATTCTAAAAGAAATTTTTTATGAATCCCGATAATACCCTCCCATACCCAAGAAGATATGTACCTCTATTGATATTTTGGGTTGCGTCCAATCAGTCACTTCTCTACCTTTACTGGGTCTATTGATACTCTTTCTAGAGTAATCACATGCCCTAAGGAAGTCACTTGTCGCTATTCAAAACTTACATTCACTAAACTTGATGTACAGCTTATGCTCCTGTAGGGTTTACAACATTATTCAAAGATGCTTATGTACTTCGAGGTTAAGCTAATACATAAGAATATCACCAATGGAAATTACCACAAACTTATCCGAGTAAAGACAGAAAATACTATGCATTAATTCCATGAATGTCGCAGATGCACTTATCAACCCAAATGGCATAAGACAGACTTATAATGCCTATATCTTGTGTTGGAAAATGTCATAGGAATATCTCTTTCTTCTGTTCGTACCTGATATTATCCTTATCTTACATCTAATTTGGAATAGCATCCTACTTCTCGAAATGATCAAATAGCTTATCAATAAGTAGAAGTGGGTACTTGTTTTTAATTACCATATTATTTAGTCATCTGTAGTCTATACACATAGGCCTAAGGTCCCATATTTCTTCTTTACAAGCAAACCTAATGTACCCCAAGGAGATGTACTTGGATGGATATGTTCTTGTTGCAACAATTCTTGCAGTTGCTCTTTCAACTTTCTCAACTCTTCTTGTACCATCCGCTATGGGGGTTCGAGATATTGGTTTAGTACCGGGTACCAACTCTATGCTGAGCTCCACTTCTCGATCTGGGGCAACGTCGTTAATTCCTCGGGAAAAATATCTATAAACTCCATCACCACGGGTACTGTCTCTAATTTTACTTCTTCCTTATGTTTGTTGAGTAAATATGCTAGATACCCTTGATATCCTTTCCAACAACTTTCTAGCTTCATGCCAGACAAAAAGGGATTTTCCTATTTTGTTCACTTCCCTTGGAATACAAGGATTGACATACTCAGTCGGCTAAACTTAACCAACTTCCGTCGACATTCTACTTGAGCGTAATGTTTAGACAATCGTCCATCACAAGTATCATGCCATAACCCTTAAATGGCAAGGCAATCAAGTCATCGGATAGAATCACACTCTCGACATAGATATCACAACTGGGTACTTTACCTCAGCTATCTTACTCACGTCTATAGAAGTGCTAACTATCAACTGATAACACATGACAACAAAAGGTACAGAAATATGTTTTATGAAATGCAAACTCACCAAGGAATACGTAGCTCCAAGATCAATAAGTATTCTTGCTGGTTGAGAAAAGATTTGAATCGTACCTTCAACTACGTCTACTTCAGTGTCTACGAGCAGTCCATCCAATACGTGATTTGAAATATCGACTCATCCTCTATTATTTTTTTTTAATTTTTTAATTTTTTTTATTCTATCCTAGGCTCGACTTCCCATTCTGGAGATGCAGTTGCCAGTTTCTTTTAAAGATATCTAATAATTCCCTTATCATTGAATCGACTTCCTGCCAGACTAGTTACACAAGTATGTTAGATATCCTAACTCTAAAGATCAGAAACATTGACTGACTAGACTTAACTAAATTCCCACAATGCACATATATGCACATGTCCAGTCAACCAATCCATTCTTACTATCATACCCGATCCTTCAAATAGTTGAAACAATTATAATCCCCTTGCACTTCCACTGTCCTTTCCAAAGGCATCTACCCAATGTTAAATACCTAAACCTTAACTTATAGGTTAAAACTTACATACAAAACACCGCACACTAGAACTGTATATCAAATGAAGAGTGGAACATCCTCTCTATTAATAAAAAATAGTCGTTGGTGCACAGGGTAGAGCATGTATACAAAATCTGCCATTGATGTACTATACATAATATAATTTACGATCAACATGATCCTAAGCTCTTCCAGGTTATATAGAGCCATTAAATAATCACACTTACAAAACTAGATTTATACTCAACATATATGTACAGTGTAAACTAAAGAATACAAGTACACCAGCCCAGTTTAGGTATATCTTCTTCCTAAAGACTATGGTCTAACACTGAGCTTATCAAAAATACTCTGGATATAATCCATAGCAAACACACATAAAGATCTCAATAACTATATCAATTGTTCCCTGCTCTCATAGACTACCAATCTCTCATTTACAAGATATACTAATACTTCAAATCTTAAGAAACTTGGATTCTAGTTTACCCATCCTCGTCATCACTTATTGTTCTTGTTATCGAGCTGAACCCATCATTATTAGCTCACCTTCATCTTTACATTCACCGATCGGCAGCATGAAGTAATACTTAATATATACCGAATATAGAACCAAGTACCGGAGAGCTCTTTCTGTTGCGACAACAATAATGAAAGAGTCCATTTTACAAGGTACATGGAGTTCTTTAGTATCACTGAAGTAGGGATGATAGAAATCGATACAGATTACATTTTGTACCTAATAAGAACTTGACACTCACTCTTTGTGCAGTTTATATATTGCAAGTCATCAGAGTTTTCCCCTAATATCTTATCTCCCACGAAATCCCTTAATCGAGCTACAAGTCTCAAAACAAGTAACATCTTTTGATGACTCAAACAATCTTAGTCCTCTGTCACTTGAACCATGATCAATTCAAAAGCTTAACATATATATATGTCCTCTCATTGTGATTATGACCAGAGATATGGCATTGTATACAAGGGACAATGTTCTCATCAAACTAATAACACGATAAGCAAAACGAAAGAGGAAAAGGGAACTTAAAAGTCTTTGAGAAAAATAAAACGATGTCGTTGACTCCTAGTACTCGTCTAGAATCTACTAACTCTAACCACAAATCGAAACTAAAGCTCTGATACCACCTGTGATACCCCTAGCTCTGCCACTAGGTCAACTGCGGCTGAGTAGGATATCTACGTGCCTCTCGGCACTAAACTATAAGTCTAAAAACAAGAGCATAACCCCCTGGGCAACACTTAGAAGTGTATATACAATATGCAGCAAAAAACTAAACAATCTGAACACTAAAAAGGAGCTCAAAATATAGAGTTCAAGAAAACTTCTTATCTTATAGTAATTCCGATACAAAGATAGAAATACTTTACAAACGGCTCGAGTATAAGAGAGCAATACAAAAACATATGTCCTTCCAGAGAGACTCGAACCAAAATTTCACGCCTAAATCTTCACCGGTTTATCGTATCTCTGACCATCCTGAGTTAATCTGAGAAGAAAGCATGATATGGAAAAACATGAGCACGAATGCTCAGTGAGTCTACGTGTGTGTGTGTGTGTGTGTGTGAGCTGTAGTGATTTTTTGAAAATAATGATGATGCAGTTTCACAAAACAGTTCATGCAATATTATAAAAAGACATTCTCTTTTAATGTTTTAATAAAACTGATGCTTGAACCTACATGAGGGTTTCGAGCGCAGCTGAGAAGTCTGAGCGAATCAAGACACATCAGTGCAGCTTCTACTCCCCGAATTTAAAAGAACATGTAATGCAATAGTGGGGCTCCACGGAGAAAGTCCGGATCCCCAAAACGAGGCCATCGGAATCAAGTTCCGGCATCTCATAGTCAATACCATCCAAACACCATACGAGCACTCGATTACTAAACAACTGCACTCCCATATTACTGGTGAAAATAGGATACAGACTCTGGGGCACCTACCAGATTTGCCCTGGGACCAACCTCAGTATCGAGCCCCTCCTAACTCTCCACTAGGCGGTCGAATCCTACCGTAGAGCATGATGCGGTGTCCACGTAGACCGATTGGGCCAAACCCTCTGCGGTCTACGCCCCTCTTAAAGTGGATCCACTCTCCCAAGTCTGAATCGTCCATGCCATCGGAAGACGCGCTCGTACTGGGGACTAGCTACGTACAGTGCAATCCTCTAACGCTTCCGAACACAAGATTGTAACCAGAATTGACACCCTGGTCGGAATGGGATTTTTTTTTTTTTCATATGTATTTGTAAACAGAAAGGCCATTTGTCCGGCCGTCAGAACAGAATCAGATCATAAATATTTTTAGCAAAAATCCCCATCCGCCAATCACCACATGCTCATGTAAATTTCATAATTATGTCAATGCCAGATCTATATTCATGCATGTCAAAATACGTAACCTTTCAAGCTAAAACATTTTCCAACATTTAAATATTTCCAAAAAACCGGCATACAACAAACTTCTTATGCACCACCATAATAGTCTGTTTTAAAAGAAACACCTATATGGAGCACCACTCCTATGCATTTTTTTCTAGGAAACACGTAACACATTGTGGAGAACATCTCCAAAAACACACTGAGAGATATCATTCCAAAAATAGCAATATTTTGTAATGGTTCCGGAAAAAAAAACAAATTGATACGTCTTTTAATATTTGAAATAACATAATAAAATAGAGTTTGTGAACTCACCTGAATGCAGATCTGGTACTAGAATCCTACAAAATAATAATACGAAAATACTTAATACCTGGGTACAATCAAATAGTCATATTCCCTAAATAATATCGAAATTCTACGAAATAAAATTAGGATATACATATATACCTATATAGCGATATATGCATACTTATAATAATTCTTTTAAAAGATCGAAAATCCTATATTCTTAAAAAAAAAATTATACTTTCCCAAGAAACCATAATTAACTATATATTATATACTAAAAATCCATTTAAGAAATATTTAAATCCTAAAATAAATCAATAACCTAAACTATATATATATATATTCTAACGAAAATAAAAACAAGATAAAATAATAATAATTAAAAAAGAAAAGCTCTTAAACACAAATAACTAACCTTAATTTATTACTATGGCTGCTTCCACATGTTCTTGTTGCCAAACAAATAAAAATAAAAAAAAAAGAAAGGAAGATATGCTATATATATACATGGGATTGAGGCGGTTAAGGGGGGAAAAAAATAAAAATTGGGGAAAATTTGGTGGTGGAGACGGGTGTTCCGTGTGGTGGTTTTTTTTTTTTTTTTGAAACCTTATATAAGAATGTCAAGTACTTAAATTTTCAAAATACATATACTAGGTATTCTAAAAACATTCCCACTTAAAGGCACTTATAAACCCTACTAATAAAAGCTCAACATAATAAAATTTTACTCTCATTTCTAAGTGTCTCCAAAATACCACTAAGTGTCGAAAATACTATACTCCACTAGGTCAGGTCTCAAACCCTACTTTAATATCGCCTGTAATTTTTAGAGTCATGCTAGACGCTTACTAGGTGGGGCGTTACAGGCGTATTGTGTTTGTTCGTATATTTACCTTGCAATTGTAGTGGTCAATGTATCTTCATCAATTGGAAATCATGTTTATGTTTGGTTATCGTTTTGTCCCTTTTGTCATTGTAGGCATTCATTATGTTAAAAGTAGGCATTCTCAATTTTAAAATTTGGCATTCTTAGCTTTAAAACTAGAAATGTGTAGTTTTAGAACTAGGCATTCTCAGTTATAAAACTAGGCATTCTCAAATTTCAAAACTAGGCATTCTTAATTTTAAAAACTGGCATTTCTGGTTCTAAACTAGGCATTGGTAGTTTTGAAATTCGTCATTCTCAATGTAAAAAGTAGGCATTTGTAAGTTTTAAAACTAGAAATACCTAATTTAGAACATTATAACACTAGGCATTCTTAACTTAAAAATTAGGCATTCCTAAATTTCAAAGCTTGGCATTCCTAGTTTTAAAAATTGGGCATTCTTAATTCTAAAACTAGGCATTATTAGTTTTGAAACTCGTCATTTTCAGTGTAAAAGTAGGCATGCGTAAGTTTTAAAACTAGAAATGCCTAGTTTTAGAATTAGGCCTTTTCAATTATAAAACTAGGCATTCCCAAATTTCAAAACTAGGCATTCTCAAATTTCAAAACATTGCTAGCTTTAAAACTCCGTATTCTCAGTGTAAAAAGTAAGCATCCGTATATTTTAAAACTAAAAATGCCTAGTTTTAGAACTAGGCATTCTCAGTTATAAAACTAGGCATTCCTAACTTAAAAACTAGGCATTCCTAGTTCTAAAACTAGGCATTCCCAAATTATAAAACTAGGCATTCCTAGTTTTAAAACTAGACATTCCTAGTTTTAAAACTAGACATTCCTAGTTCTAAAATTAGGCATTGCTAGCTTTGAAACTCAGAATTCTCAGTGTAAAAAGTAGGCATTCGTAGGTTTCAAAACTAGAAATTCCTAGTTTAGAACTAGGCATTCTCAGTTATAAAATTAGGCATTCTTAACTTAAAAACTAGGCATTCCCAAATTTCAAAATTAGGTATTCCTAGTTTAAAAAATTGGGCATTCCCTAAACTAGGCATTTCTAGTTTTGATACTCAGCATTCCCAGCGTAAAAAGTAGGCATTCGTAAGTTTTAAAACTAGAAATGCCTAGTTTTAGAACTAGGCATTCTCAGTTATAAAACTAGGCATTCCTACCTTAAACACTAGGAATTCTCAAATTTCAAAACTAGGCATTCCTAGTTTTAAAAATTGGGAATTCCTAATTCTAAAACTAGGCATGGCTACCTTCGAAACTAGGCATTATAAGTGTAAAAAGTAGGTATTGGTAAGTTTTAATATTATAAATGCCTAGTTTTAGAACTAGGCATTCTCAATTATAAAACTAGGCATTCCTAGTGCTAGTTCTAAAATTAGGTATTCACAAATTTCAAAACTAGACATTCCTAGTTTTAAAAATTAGGCATTCCTAATTATAAAATTAGGCATTGCTGGCTTTGAAACTCTTCATTTTCAGTGTAAAAAGTAGGCATTTGTATGAACCTAATATTTCATAATCCAAGCAATTTTCATAATTTTATATATTTAAAATACAGAAAACAGATCATAAAATACCTAATATACAGTTTGCAAGATCAAAACACAGATATAAAACATAAAAGAATGAAATATACATATACATTTATTCTTAGTTCTTCATATAACATGAAACTACTTCGTCGAACATTTTTTTTTTGCTGAAAACTACAATTTCATGTTGTTTTTTTTCACGTTTATGGTTGTGAAATTGAAGAAACTAACAATGATATTGAAGCAACAAACAAAGAAATTGGAGAGAAAAAGAAGATAGAAGTTGTAGAAACTTGAAAATCACTTGAAAATCTCTCAAAAATTACAAGTTGGATGAATTTTTGAAAGGTGGATGGTTTGGGGAGAGAAATATGGGTGTTGGGGGAGGGGGGAGGAGACGCATGAGGTGAGAGTGAGTTTTGATTTTTGTTCAGTTGATGAACTTTAGTAAGACAACGTTGCTTTTTTACATCGATCACACATAGCATGGTTTAACCTAATACATAGTACAACAACTGAAAATAAAAAAAGAAAATTACCTTAATTCAAACATTGAAGAGGTAGGTAAAAATAACTAGAGCGGCCAATAAATGTGTATTCCTTCTAAAAATAGGAACGGTGAAGTTTATTGCTTATATTCCTTCTAAAAGCAAACCTTAAAAAAATCAGACGAATTTGACTAGTAGACATTATTAAGAAGGAAAAATCAAAAGAAAATTGCACACTTGATATCTTAATTACGACGATATATAGATATATATTGAATAGAACGAATTAATTTTTCTAGCAAATCAATTAGCCAGTAATAGGAAATAAATTCTCTTTGAAAAAGTAATAGAAAGTAATTCTTACTGTACGAAGATTATAAATTCAAATCACATCCTTCCTCTCCTAATAATTAAAAAAAAAAGTGAAGGAATTACTTTTAGTTTTTGATTATTGATTACCATTACCTATATGCCATGCACAACCAAACTTTTACAATTCTGTGTTTAAAAAAAAAAAGTTTTCACGATTCTTTATTATTATTATTATTATTATTATTACTTTCCAAGCGTGGACGTGTGGTTCTAGAAAGTTAAATCTTTATAAATATAATAGTTAATAAATTTGGTAGAGGTGGTTAGTTTTAAATTAATTACTATTTTGTTTGATTTTGAGATATTGATTTTTTTTTTAATAAAGATATTAATGTTTAGACAAAGACAAGTATCCATCACAATCACTATTATCCTTTGCTTGTTTTACTCAAGCTCGACATTTCCACCCATTCCCATTTCGGAAAAGACTCGCAATCTATATAATTTTTAAATTACTTTTGGTTTGTATTACAAGAATTTAGTAAGTCGATTACAATATATGACGACAAAAGAAAAAGAAAAGATAGATAATTTGATGGTAGGCTGACGTCGAGATTCTCCTTCTTTATAAACCTTTTATTTGTCATCTTAAATAAAAAAATTATATAAATTTTCATAATTTTGTACGGTAATTGTGGGATAGAGGTTAAAGTGAATAAAATAAATAAATGAGGAAAATAGGATCCAATCATATACACTACCTCCCTGTCATATTATTTCTCAGTTTTGGTTATTTGCTACATTTTGAATATTGATACAAAATTTTAAATTATTTTTTATAGATTAGAATACTTTTTATAGTTTTCTCTCTCTTTATTATTATTTCACTAGTTTTCATTAGAAGAATAAAAAAAATGTTGGAATTTTTTATTAATAGGAGAATATTATAAGAAAAAATTCATTATATAGAACTACAAGTAAAAAAATATGAGAATTTCCACAATGTGCCAAGTAAAAAGACGGAGGGAGTATAAGATTATATTGTTATTTCACACAAATTAAGAAAAGTCTGAAATCGACGCATTTTTTATAATAAAATACATCCAATGTCCTTGCATTAATTTAATAAATTGAATTTTGCTTTATCTTCTTTCTCCTCTCCCCTCTCTCTTCTGTCAATATTTTAAACTTTTATCAAACATAAACAAGTTTATATTTTAGGAATGACTAAATAGGGATGCACTAATTGAATAGGAGTATTCTTAAAAAAGAAAATTTATAAAGAGAAATGATATTGCAATAATAAACTCTAGATATGACAATTTTATGTTATATTATGAAACAGATATAATACTATATTTAGTAAAAAATATAAGTCCTTTTAAACTTGTTCACAAGTATTAAAGATGTTGAAAACAAGATAAGAATTAAGTCAAAATATCATTCATATTCCTAATAAATAAAGAGAGAAATAGAAAATAGAGGGAAGGTGAATAAATAAATAAAAACATGAATAAATATGAAAAAGGTTTATATTATTGGCAATTTTCAATAACCCTTAGAGAGCTTATATTTCTAACTTGATGTAATATAATTTAGAGATGGTATAATTTGGAAGGAATGTTAATTGGAACAAAGTTTGAGGAGAACGAATCCCAATAAAAAAGAAGTAAAGAAGACAAGCTTGGTTTGGTGAAAACTTGAATTGCATATCTGTCTTATCTACTTCGTTTCTTGCTGTTGTTTTCTTTTTCTTTGGCAACCCGAATGCTAATTTTTAAAAAACTTGTCAAATTTGTTGAATTAAAAGGATCCTGGAGCTTTTATGTCTGTCTTACTATAATATTTTGTTAACCAATGAACGAATAATTTAATTTTAAGAAGCCTAATAGCGGAAAACCTGCAGGACAGAACAGTCCTTCTCCCTCCCTGCCTCTCTTTCACTTCACTTAGACCCCCACCCCCTCATACATACATACATACATACATTAATTTCTGTTATCCAAACAACGTTTAAATTTGACAATTAGATATTTATTTTAATTTTTTGTTAAAAAAATTACTATTGATAGCTTGAAAATAATTAATGATTTGTGTTTTTTTAATCATTGATGAACCTATTTCTCTAAATGTTCCTCCTAATAACATATTTCTTTCGATAATAACCGTTAATTATTTTTGAGTTTCTTGGAAATTGAACACTGATAAACTTTCATTCATTCGCAAAGTAACTATGGAAGTATAATATATTTGAAGAGAATTTTAGATAATTAGTATTCTTGTCCATTCTCGTTAAATTTTCTCTAATGAAGATTTAAAATAGGTATCTGATTATCACTTTTAGACACAAAGTTTAGAAGGGTTTTTGGAATTAACCCAATCTTTTATGAAACAACAATAGCAGTATGATTTTCCTATTAGCATTCGTACAAGTCATTGCATCTATTTCAACTGCCAAATTGCAACCACAAAAAACCTAAGGTTGTGATCCGATAAAGTTGTATTTTAAAATTTTGTTCTTGTCTTGAATTTTATTAAAAAACTCGTGACAAATTTGTATTAAGTTTTGAGAAGAAAATGACTACCTTGCAAGACACCCCTTCCTAGAGTACTTAATACGTGGTCTTAAATTCGAATTATTTAAACGCAATTTTATATTGCATTTTCAACTTTATACTATAGTCGTGAACCTTATGCCACCAATCTTTCTTGGAATAGTTGAAAACGCTCGGATATCAAGATTACCAACCCAAAAAAAAAAAATTGTTCATCAATCATCAATCAATCAATCTTAAACTCAGAAGTCTACAAAGGTATGCAACTACCACAATGAACTATATAATTCATGAAACATCTGTCATTCTATAAAATGAATCTAAGAAACGAAAAGAACAATCATTCAAATGGCTTTCTGTGATTCTTAACAAGCTTACTCAGCCTCTGTATACATACTTCCAAGTCTAATAGTTGATGATGACCCCATTTGGTTAATTAAGAAAATATAAGACCATAAGGAAAAGTCTTAAAGAAAGCATTTGAATTGAAACAAGATGAATGAAACTTCAACAAATACTTCATTATTGAATTGGTGTTATGTAACCTAACTATATAAGTGCTAATATATTCATCCATCCAATCAACTACCTTTACAAACTTCAAAAACAAGCTTATGAACCCAAACCTTAAACCCTGAAATAACAAAAAGACATGTCATGGGGATAGGATGCACAAACCCACGCTGCTTCACTCATTCCAAATACACCAAAACCGAGCCGAGCAGTTCCCTTCTCAAAGATCTCATGTTCCCATCTATATTACAGAAGCCCTGTGCTACCAAATGGATTGGTTGTCTGTGGATGATGGCCAGCAGGATTAACAGGAAATGCTCCAAATCCCACATCGCCAAAAGGGTTCTGCGGTCCCATCATCAAGTGTTGCTGCGGCTGCTGCTGGGGATGGGGATAGGCTGCTGGGAATGGACCGAAAGGATTCACCTGAGGTTGTGCCATGGCAGCCATTTGGACTGAGGGAGGAGGAGGAATGGTGTTGGAAACTGCAAATGGATCAGCTGCTTCAAATGGATTAGGGGCAGCAGGTACTCCGTATTGCATTTGCTGCTGTGAGGCTCTATATGCAGCATCATCATATAAGCTACTGAGAGTGAGCGAGTCCAATCCACCAGCCTGACAAGCAAATAAAAAACGCAACCAAATACCAGAAGTTCAAACATCAGAAATCACGCCATTCATATTGAAGACAGTATGTAATAGGGACCCCATGTGGGAGATACATACATAAATAGAAGATTTCTATTTCACTGATCGAACTAGCATCACATTTTTCTCAACCATACAAGGTATGAAAGTCTTATACAAGACAAAGAACTAAAGGAGATAGAAAGTCCTACCAGCTGTCTCTCCTGAACTGTAGATAAGTTGCTACTGGGCGTGGTGACCAGGGCAAGTTCCCAACCAGTAGGATCAAAATCTTTTGCTGGGCCAGCATTAGAATCAAAAGGTGTACTGCCTGCATTATCACATAACTTATGCTTCATCCTCAAATTACAGTCAGATGCATGACATAAAAAAAAGATACATATATATATGCAGAGAACGTCACCTGATGGAACTATAGCCAAGGCCAGAGCATTGTTTTCCTCGATAGCAGATGCATCAGGTGTGATAGAATTTAATCCCTGGACCAATCAAATTAAATCAAAACTATGTAAAACAGAACAAAAAATAAAAAATAGCAGGAACATCAAGTACCGAAGAGAATCAAAAGGTATACAATGAAAACAAGAAGGGAGAGTTTTACCAATAAATCATCAGTAGCAAAGTTGTTTGAAGGTGGCGGAGGAGGTGCAGAGACCTCAGCAGTTGAGACAGTAGCATCATCTGAAGGAACTGGCTTAGGCTCATCAGCTGGTACTTCAGACTCTTCAGGAGGTAAAGATTCTTCCTCTGGCTTATAAGTCAACATAAGTCTCTCTGGATATTCCTGATTTTTTATGACAAGGAAACCAAAAATGAGGTTGCAAAACACGAATTTGGCTTGTTGGAAAATATTTTGGGAATAAGTCTGAGAAGATGAGATAAACATACTCACCAAGGTCTCTCTGGGAACAGACACCATCCTTGGTGCCTCTCTTATGTACTCTTCCATGGTCACAAGAAAGGATTGAGGAGGCTGGAAATGGAGAAACAAACATCAAGCCGGGCAATTTGGAATGGATGACCTTATTTAACATTGCATAAAAAATTATAAGTGATCCACCTTATCCTGTGATAGTTATAGTGGGCTCCTAAAAACGGAAGTTCTATATTTGATATAAGTTCAACAAATACTATTCAACTAGATAGAAAAGGTGGTTATTTTAATACAGTGGACGTTCATTTTAGACCATCCTAAATAGAAAAGAAAGCAGTCAGTTCCAAATTCGAATGGCAGCAACCTTAAAAAATATTCAGAAAACAAATCATTCTCAACAGATGTCCCTTACCTCCCGCAAGACAGGAAACTGGAAATTCCTTGCGAGTTCTAAACCTTTGCAAACTTCATAAAAATCAGATAGGGTGGTAGCCTGCACAAAGACACTGATCTTTTTAAAACAAACAACCAGAACAGATGCAGAGATTGATATTAACTACTGAAATACAACCTGCTGACCCGCTCTTTTATAGATATCAAGGGCTTTGATAGCTTCATGTCGGGGCATCTCAAAAAACTGGAAAAGATCAAGGGAGATAAATTAATGATCATATAGATAAGTAGTATCAGACCATCAATTAAAAAAAATAATCTCTAAAATCTTCAAGATAAAAGTTCACCTTGTCTACAAGATTGATAATTCCATCATTTATGGCACAATAGATTTTGAAGCTCTCCTTGAGTACCTGGAGATAATACATAAACAAGGAACAAGAAACAAACAATCAGCTCAAGGAAAGATTGTCCATCTACCATGCCACCAGAAGAATTCATCTGCAGTGAGTGTGCCAGCTTCTTATGGAAATATTTGACATTTCAATCAACAGGGAAAAGGGGGAAAAAAAAAGAAAGAAAAATAAAGCAACAAGTAAACTTAAGCTTATTAGTGAGTTAAAAAGGAAAAGCAGACTTTCATACCAGGGCTAGTGCATATTGTATCACGTAATTGCCAACAGCTGCTCCTTCAGGCTAAGTAGTTTAATTCATTTGTTAGTCATATATACTTTTGGATGATAGGAATTAAGAAAATTCAAGAAAAGGTAGTCAAAACCAAATATGTTGAAAGTAAACTATGTCAAGCTGAGCAGAAGTACCCGGCATCCAATGAGACGATATAGCAGCTGCTGTAAAGCAGGTAACTGCTCTAGCAGTCCTTCACTGTCCAACTCTCTAGTTCTACTGTAGCTCTGATAAATGTGAATAACATGCATCAAAACCAAAATATTCACTCAACAAAAAACAAAATAGTGCACCAAAAACACACACCGAGAAGACAGAAAGAAGCCTTTCATCTTTGTTTATTACAAATCAAATTCCCAAAACACACCAGTTGAGAAGTATCCTGCAACATGCATATGTTGCTTAGCAAGGTACTTGGGACACTTGAGTAGGTGCCTTTTTCAAAGTAATGACCAGCAACCTTTCTACCTTTTGAATTTCGGTTGTTTAAATAAATATTCTATCTACAAGTGTTTGCAGTGTTGAAAACATTCTTATTTTGTTGTTTCTATTTCTATTACCTATTGCCAAGTCACATAATTTAAACTACAACACTTAATACAGTTGTTCCAACACACAATTTGATAAGTAAAATTAAACACCCCCCAACCCCATTTTCTTCTTAAAAGCAACAATATGGTTGTAAGTCATAAGGAAACAGTGAATGAACATCTGAACATACTACAACTTTGGGGCGAGCATTGTGAATGTTCATTGACAAATTAAACTTACTTCAAAAATTTTAGTTCACAAACCAAAAATGAATGTAGGCTCAGAAGTAATTTCACCTTTAATGCAATACAACTGAAAAATAACGTAATGGTTACCAAATTACTTATTAAGAAAGAGAAAATGAACCATCAAGATAACTAGTATATTGAAAACCTTTTCATCTCCCTGGGAAGGCCTGGGAAGACGCTCAGCTTCAATGTCATACTTCAGAATCCTAAAGCATTCAAGTCGTTCTTCCAAAAAGAGTGCATAAGTGCGCACCCAGGCAGAGCAATCCCAAGCTGAAGCAAGAGAAGAGAATTAATTTACAATGCTTTCATGTAGATCAAATTCATGGTTAAATTCTAAGTAACTGAAGAAGAATTAAAGAGAATATATAAATACAGGGAAAAAATAATAGCTGAGAGGCTTTATATCATACCAATAGGGCTTGAATCATCCTTAAAATTGGACATTTGTAGTATACGTCCCCTTTGTTGGAAGTTTAGAAGTTCCTCACGGAATGTTGGATCACCTTCTCTTAATGTTCTATGAATGACTATCAGTGTCTTCAATGCCACCTGAATAAATGAGATAAAATAATAGTTATAACAGAAGACAAAATTATCAGCCTAATAGTGTTGCAAATCTAATGAAGACTGGATCATTATGGAGGAAAATCTTTGCAGCAAAAAAACATCACGAGATGTTTAGCAATATTTGACAAGCATCCCCACAATTTTCATATTTCATCAGCAAAATGAAGAATGAGGAAGATCAGATCTGATCTTAGTAAAGATACAATCAGCTACTATATCAAGATTTGTGTATTTCCTCATCCACAAACCATAGATATTCATACAGAAAAAACCCCGAG
Source organism: Catharanthus roseus (assembly GCA_028651295.1). Taxonomy (NCBI): domain Eukaryota; kingdom Viridiplantae; phylum Streptophyta; class Magnoliopsida; order Gentianales; family Apocynaceae; genus Catharanthus; species Catharanthus roseus. The sequence goes on along the minus strand of JAPQWS010000107.1, from coordinate 1,565,169 downwards.
GAAGAAAGAAATATAAATTAGGTTAAATCCATATTCTGAATATGATTGCTTTACTAAATCTTAAGAAACTTAAAACAGGTTTGAATCGTTCACTATTCTTAATTGCATTTAACAGTTACATACAGCACAATGTTAACTAATAGCCATAAGTTTAATTTGCAATGAAATCATGCACTGATCCTCTTACTCAAATGGACATTTACAGACTGGAGGTCTAAGTGTAACTCAGAACTTTATCTTATTAACCTTTTGTATTTTTTACTTTAGAACCTAGGGACCTCTCATTTACCCCGACGCCACTATCACCTATGGTATTGTACCCACTCAAACTGGTGTTCCGAATATCCAAATCCCATTTAACAGTATAATGCAAGGATCTTCTGAGGGGAAGAATCCAATCAAAACCTAACAAACCGGGTATGGAAATATTAAACTAAAACCATATTGGAACAGGACCAGAAAGCAACAACAAATATGAATGAGAAGATGCCACCACAAATAACCTGGACAACAGCGAGAAACACAAAATTCAACAAGAAATTCTCCAGTATTGAACAATTATTGCAAGGAAAAAATTGAAAGAATATTGTCAAGCTACTGAACAATATAAGATATTTTCCTCTCTTCCTCTCTTTTTTGGGCAAAATTTAGCATCGCAAAAATAAGAGTAGAAAAAGAATTAGATCCAAGAAAACACAATAGCTGCAGCCAATTCTAATCTTCCATCGATGTCAGAAGAAAAATGGACCTAAATGTAGTATGATTACAATGCCTTCAGGCATCTGTGCCAGACAGTTATATTTGCAGAAGCTACAGTACTCTAAGAAATTTAAAAAACAATGTTTTCTATTCAAAACACTGTTCTGCAGTAAGAAAAAGAACTACTGTTATGCCACAAAGTCATATCTCAGAACGAAAAAGCTACAATACCAAAAAAAGAGTCAATTTGCCTCTCCTCTAGGTACCAACATTCTACCTTGAGCCCTAGGCATTTGCATTCTCTGACTTTTCCACCCATCTATTGTACTTCTCATAAGTTATTTACTTTTTATTCGCTTCCACATAACCTAACGAATGATAAATGTATTAGATGATGTAGTCCTTAGAATGGGTTTGGTACAAAGATTCTCTCATTATGTAGTTCCAGGATCGTCATCTGTCTCAGTGCCACCGAATTTGCACTTTATCAAAGATATTCTCAACGAAATACCAGATTGAGTTAGTGTTCAGATACTCCCCATATATCTTATCATTATCAAAGTAAAAGCAGCTTGGAACACAATCAAACTTCCAAAGAGTTTCAAATGGCCTACCCATGCTCTCTCATTTGATAGAATAATTTGCTTACAACTCAAACCCAAACTGATTCAAGAACTAATGGGCATTAGCATTGCAAATGCAAATCCTTTATTTAAGAGTATCATTCCCAATATTTGTAATTATATAACCAATTATCCACTAAAATATTACTACTATCAAGGTTTATCTTGGATACAAGATGTTTGAATTGAATGTTCCAATGACATAAAGCCTTGAAAAAGGTCTTCCGAGAGAAGAAATATCTCATTTTGTGCCATGACTATGCATTCGCTTGGGTTTGCTCTGTTCACCCATTAACAGAGAGGTAAGAAAGAATCTAGATACTCCTTACAAGAAATAAACACCCAGCCAACTATTAACTTTCCCCTTTCATTTGATAGAAGAAGTTCAGTCCACTACTTGAGAAGCAATAATAATGCCACAGAGAACTGTTCTTTCAATTAATTTCCTATTTCTTCATTTGATGCCACCAATCACAAGGAACAGTATTAACTTCCCCATAATTCATTTGTCTTCTTTCTTAGAACCATCTTAGTCCAAACAGCAGGACTGATTATCATGGAGCTATAATTCCTTTAAAGAATTCACTCAACATGATGTGCTGAAATTAAAAGATCCAATGAACACTCTTTTTATCATGCCTTACATAATCATCACAACCGCAGATTCCTGCCTTTTGGCAAAGACACTGGACTAAAATGGAAAGGCAGGATTAGCAGATATAACAGGATATATATTTTTAAATAGAACTCATATCTTAAGATGGTAATCGTCGAAATCTAGTCTTTTTAACAGCCAGTTTCCAAATCACTGAAGCATTAGCTTTTTCAACAGCAGTGCATGATTACCAGTATTTTTCAGATTTTCCAATTAGCTAAATCTCTATGAAAACTAGATTTAGAAGATGTTCCACACAAGGGTAAACTGATGCATTATCTGTCATCACGGAATGGTCATTACATAATGCATTACAAAACAGAAAAGTAAAACCTCCAAGTTCAACACCTTCAAGCTAGTAAACTACTGAGAAGACCATAGAGGAATTATTCATGAACAGCATAGCATGCCAGCAGATGATTTTGAAATGGCAACAGATATTGACATTAAACACCCAAAAGAGCAAGAACCTCATATGTCCAAGTAGCACATTAGAACCAAGAACTATTTGACCCTACTAATACATAAAACATGAAAGGAAGCCATTATGAACTTTTATATTCAAAGGCCAAAGGCAATAAGTAAATATGAAAATTGTAAATCTTAATCAAAATCAAACATTGACAATCACTAATCTGCAGAAAAATGTAATTTTCAGCAAGATCAGTACCGTCCAATTATGTGTCTTAGCCAATCGCCTAGCCAGCGCATGTATGCAGTATGCAACATCGGCCCGAGGGCGAACTGCTGATGTAGCCAGCAAAATTTCTGCAAGAAGCACCAAAAGCAGAGTAACTGAACACCAATTCAAGCATTTCCGCTAGAAACTACCCAGAAGTAATATCTCAAGTCATAAAATGTTCCAATCCCAGATCAAGAATTTCTTAAATTTTGCCCATAATTAAATAACGCCAAGTAAAATTTCTCTTTCCCCAAAGGCAGAAAACTCAAGATGTTCGTTCCAAAGCTAGTATCCGATAGGAAATTTAACATACATATTTCCCGGGAAAAGGTAAAATCCGGGACCACTAGCCCGATGATTATCCTCAAATATAGGGAAAAAACGGACAAAATTCTTCACAAAAAAATTCAGATCAAAATTTCAGATCCCTTGATTCAGAATAGTAACCAACAAGAGCAAAGTATACTCACTTCTAAGGTGCCGCTCTTTGGGTGGACACTCGACATGATTCGTAGCCTTAACAACTGCCACATCCAAATCCTATTCAGAGCAATATGCACAACACACAAACTTCCATTAAAATCCCATCAATATTTTCCTCATCCTTAAATACTAAATAAACACCCACATCAAAATCGCGAAAAAAAAATTGAAGTTGCAGACAGAAAGGACCTTGAAATCGCTATTAACGTGGGCAAGTCCAACTTTTGTGTGGTCTTTGATAGCGCCATAGGCTTTTCTCCAAGTCTGAAGAGTCCCCATTTCTCTCTACACCGGTGCCGTAAATGCCGTCCGCCTTCGGAATCGCTTTACTCCTCTTTCTCTCTCTTCAACAAGACCAATGGAGGAGAGAGAAAAATTGAGGAAAAAAAGAGGGAGTTTACTGTGTGTAGTGTGTGTATGTGATCTTGACTGTTCTGTTTTGTGAAAAAGGCTTTATTGGTCCATTTCGACCCCCCGGAGGGTATAATGAGTCATCATTAGTACAGTAAAATCTATTGGGGTCCCCAATCTTTAATTATTTGCGTTTTGCACCTCATTTTCTTTTTTCTTTTTAGAGAAAAGAAAAACTCAAATGATTTTCTTATGAAATAAATACTTTATAAACCATTTTAATTTTTTCCATATTCTATAAGTCTTTATTTATATATTTGTACAAATAAACTATATTCATAAATTCTAAATCTCTTTAAATATAATCAAATTCGATAAATTTAACTCAAAGTTTATAAATTCATATTATATTAGTAGAAATGGACAAACATGCTTTTAGGAACAAGAACTTGCATTATTTGTGAGTTAAATTGTGAGATTCTACTTTGTATTATTACAATGACAAAAAAATAGTCCATACATATAAAAAATTAAAATAAAAATTTGAAAAGATAGTTATAAATGTAACTCAACAATTTACGCTTCTTTCCTAAAAAAAATTATTTACGTTTCTTCAAAAAATATTCAAAAATATTTTATTTTAATTATAATAATCATAAACTATATTTTTATTATTTATTACCATCTGCCACCCAAGATAATAATTTTCGAAGGTGCAATATGCATTACAAATATAATAACGTCTCACACATTTTCATTAATTATTTTTCACAAAATATTTTTCACTGATACCATATTCATGTTTTTATCTTCCTCTACATAAAGAGATATGAAAAGTTGCTATGTGCGTTACACATGCATTATGTATTCTAAAATCACCATCTTGGGGTGCCAGATGGTTACAAATAGTCAAACAATATTGTTCTTTGTTATTAATTATAGAAATGAAAGATTATCGGTATTTTTAAAGAAATATAAATAATTTATGGTATTTATAGCCCTTTTCTCTAAAAATTTTATAGATAAGATAAGAAAAATAAAATAGTTTATAACGATATGTTTGGTACTTTGGAATTATATGGAATGGAATTCTTTATCAATTGAAATTCTTTCTCATCTGAAATGGAATGAAATCTTCTTTCCATCCAAGTATTTGGAAGGAAAATGTAGAATGAAATGATGATTTAAAAAAAAAAATCATTATTTTATGAAATTAAATTATATACAATATGATCTAAATATCCTTATAGCATAAAATTTATTTTTCATATCATAACATACATTAAAATTCCAAAAAAATTCAAACATTCTATTGAAGTATAAATATTTATATATAAATTTAAAATAGTCATAAAATAATTTCTTTTAAATATCAAATAAAAGAAAGTACAATATATAAAATTTATTTGCGAATAATATATGTATTGAAAGTATAATAGTATAATATTTTTTTAAAATCATTTACACTTCTCTTGAGAAGGCTTTCCATATGTTTGAGTATGGAAATGTCTTTGCAACTTCTTTCAAAAATGGACTTTTGTGAAAAAAATTATTTTTATTTTTAATTTAAATACTGGACATTTCTGGTACCAAACATAGCTTAAGTATTTATAATCATTTTATCATATTTCTTTCATTTTACTTAATAAGAGGAGAGAGAATTTGATAAAATTAATTTATTTAAAAAAAAAAGTGAGGTACATTAGAAGGGTAAGAAACTGTAAGAAAAGCCAAAAAGGGGAATAATTTGTGGGTAGAAATGGGTTGGCAATATACAGGTTGGAGCACATGAGCCACATAATTGAAGGATTAAATAAGCCTAAAGTAACAGGTAAACGCGTACTATGTATCACTTTCTGTAATTTTTTAATTTGACATATTTTATTAATAAAAATATAATAAATAAAAAATATAAAATTTAAAAAAAATATATTATAAAAAATAATATAAAAATGATACATATTTTGGATCAAGTAAACATTCTATTTATTAGAAGCTTCTTTGAATTGAGATTGTATGCTCCATTCAACCTTAAAAAAAAATTTTGCAAATTTCATTTGGTGGAATATTAAGGACTCAGATTGTCGGCATGACTTTGTATTATTTTTTAATTTTGATATGTTTTATTAATAAATTTTAATAAATAAAATATAAAATTTAAGAAAAATATATTAAAAAAATAATAAATATAATGATACATAAAATGATAAAAAATATATATATAATAAATATTAAACTACTAATGATAAATTTCTAATCAATTTTAAATAAAATTCAACTCCCAAAATACTAATTATGCTGGGATTAAATTCTTCTCATTGATATTGTTTATAATTCTACCAATGATGAGCTAATATAGATCATACATGAGAAGAGATTAATGAGGAGTGAAAGAAACTAATGAAATAGCTACTTCGCATCAAGGTTTCGGTCGATTTGCCTTTATTTATTTATTCTATTTTGCTGACTTATCTATTAGGCATTAGTGGTGTTTTGGAAAGGAGGGATGAGTAGTTTTTGTAATTTTATTTTTTATATAGAAGAAGTGTTTGTAAATTCATTATTGAGTGAATTTCAAAGTGATATCCTGCAATTTGAGGATATTGTCAATCAGATATCGCATCTTTCAAAATTTTAAAATAATTTAATTTTAATTTATCTTTGGATAAAAATACTCAACATTACTACTCCCTTATTAACAAAATAAAACATGTATTTAATTTGTTTTTCTTGTTTTTTCCTTCTTCACGATTCTCACCTCTGCTCACCATCTACAACCCTCATTGGTCGTCACCATAATCCGTGCCTTTTCTCCATTGCCTCGACAAGAAGAAGGAAGTTGCAAGAACAGAAAAGAAAAGGGAGAGAGAGAGAGAGAGAGAGAGAGAGAGAGAGAGAGAGAGAGAGAGAGAGAGAGAGAGAGAGAGAGAGAGAGAGAGAGAGATTGACGACATAAACAAAGGGCAGAGTGAAAGAGAAGAAAAAAAATAAAGAGAGAAGATGTTAATAGACTTTTATATCCTTTTTAATTTTAGGCTCGTATTTTTTCAGGTTAAATTATTTTACTATAAATCAAATTTTATCTTTTATTTGATAATTTGAAAAAATATTATATTAATTGATAAAACTCTCTAACTAAAGGATATGTTTCAAAAATTAATCCTTTATTATTTGATTTGGAAAAAAAAACTCACTAATTGTAATCTGATTTATTCAATCCATAAAAAAGAAATACTCCTCCCTATGTGGTTCTTAAAAAGTATAAACATAGTTGCAATAAATTTGCAAGGCACATTTGTTTCGATGCTGGAGTTTAAGAAGACAATTAAGATAAGCCTCATTCTTGCAATTTAATGAAATTCACGTTTCTTTTCTTATTTCTTTTCTAAAGATTTTCGGACATTGAATTGAATTTAATTTTAACAGAAGAATAAGGACTATGTTAAATGATTCATTGAACCAATTAATTAATTTTATTGAAAGGAAATAATCAATTACTTAATTTAATTTGAACAAATAATCATTTTCCTCCAAGAAATGCGTTAATTAAAGAAAGCAATTGAAGTTGTCAGCGTCCCTACTACTCCCTAAGCCTTTACAGCTTTGGGGCAGCTATGACTTACCCCATAGTTTTTTTTTTTGGAAGTTCTTTCGGCATGCAGAGGACCCAAAAGCCAAAACTTCTTTCCTAGAAAGAGAAATTAACTAAAAGAGTTAATTCTAAAAACACCCCTATATACTTTCCAAGTGTTTTTAGTTAATTATTAATGAAGGATTTTAACTTTTAATTTTGATAATCAAATATTTAAATTAGAGTTTTGTTAACAGAATAAATTTTTAATTTTGACTATCAAATATCCAAATTAATGTCCAACCGTTATTTTACTAGTACAATCCTAATTTAGATAATTAATTATCAAAATTTTAAAAATTCAAATATTCAATTGACAATTAACTAAAAGTACAAGGGTATTTTTGGAATCAGTCCTTAACCAAAATGGCCCTTTAACTATTTATGTTTTGTCAATGTGAGGATTAATCTTTTTTATATTGGCAATTATACCCGTCTAATATTTATGCATGGCTAAAAATATCTTAATACGCGAAAGCCGGTGTCTAGTGGCGTCTACTCATGTGATTTGCACATGTCATTAATGAAGAAGTAAAGTTGGCATAACATTATATTTTTTCCTTCCAAATTTAAATAAATACTTAAATATAACTAAATACATATTATATCTTCAAGTTATTCTATGCTACATACAATGAGTGGAAACGAAATCACAATTTCTATGTTATGTTTATTTTACCCATTCAATTCGGTTTATGTACGCATTATGTGAGTAATTTTTCCACATTGCGCATATTTTTACCATATTAGGATATTTTTTACCATATATAAATAGTAAACTGAGTATAAATGGTGTATTTTTTTCTCCTTTTTCTTTTGTTAGAGAGAGACTGAGAAGTGAGAATTCAAGGACAGGCAAAGCAATTTTTACAAGTGGCATAATTCTGGTCAACAAACAAATTAATTAACTCCTAATATATATACCATAGACATCACACCGTTACTGAATTTGTTCAACCTCCCAAAGACAACTTTGACCATTAAAAAAAAAACCATTTTATTAGGTCTTCCAACTCAGTATTGTAAATCAATTTGTTTCACAATTAAAAAGTCTTTTTGGGATTGAAGACTTTTGACTAGATATAGTAGTAGAACTCCAAAAATTATTTTTGAGAGGAGGAACTATTCTGATTTTAAGATTTAAAAAAAATTTTCGAAACTAATAAAATTATATTTTTTACATTTAATAAATAGGAAGAAAGAAAGAAAATGATATAAGGAAGTAGAAAGGATTGCAATTTTGCAATAAATGTTATTTAAAGTGTGTAAATAGAACTCAAAGTGCTAAATGGACTAAAAATTTATATTGTAAAATAAAAGGGCTAATGTGAAGAAAGAGGTCAAAAGAGGATGGCTATCTTTTTTTTCTTTTAGGGGTTAAGTAAAGAGGATGGCTATTTATACACGTTTGGTTGAGTTTTTCCCATATAGATATATTTATTTTTAATTAATAAAACATTAAACAGATACAAATATAATATTCCTTTAAACAAACAAATATAATATTTATGCGGAGCTGAATAAATATAATATTTATGAAGAAAAGAAATATGAAATTAATTTTATAATTCCCCCTATCGCTTCAAAGAAATCAATAATTTAGTTTGAATTACAAATGTTAAGTGGGAACTATTTGACAAATAAAATTTTAAGAGGGATCAACAGTACTTTTGTTTTGATTTCTTTCCTAGAAAACAAGTCGTTTTCATTTAAATTAAATGTGCTCCAAAAATATTTAAATAGCCTATCTCTAATTAAGATATTAATTAAATTACTTAACAAAATTTAATTAAAGCAAATTTCTATTTGCACTATGTAAATTACTCCTACACTCTCTTGTCAATAGAAATCTCATTTCTCTCTTGTCTCTCTCTACTTTTCACTCTACCTTTTTTTTTTAAAACTCAAATTCATGATTTTAAATTTTTAGAAAAAAATGGATGAAGATTTCAACATACCCAATGATTGGTGCTTGAAGAATTTCTTTTTTTAAGAATATAAGTAGGGCCTGAGTGAACCAACCTGTACTGGTTGCATCGCGACTTAAGATAAGTATTTTAAGTTTAAAATTTAATATTAATCTCCCTTTATCTTGTTGTTTTGTTCGTGAGGATTTTAGTGACATATTGTCCATCATATACACGTTAGAGGTATGTCTTTAATTAGTTTGAATTTTATTTTCGGGGAAACCCTGACTCTTTAAAATTTTACGGGGAGCCTGAATCTTTAAAGTTTTACAAAGGAGCCCTGACTCTTAATTTTTTGTTTGGTTTTGTGTGTGTTGCTTGTTTGAGTAACCTGTGTGCCTGGAAAATATCCATAATACAGAGGAAACTCTACCAAAAATTTTTCAATGTTATAAAAACTTAATTTTTTTTAATAAATTAACGTAAAAGTTTAAATGAAAAGAAAAGTTGAAACTTTTTAAAACTTTTAATGGAACTTTGTTAAGATTATAAGAGAGGAACCTTGTTTGTAAGATTATAAAGCTTATAATAAGAGGTTGTTTTTCCTATCATATATCCTTCTTTGTTGCGTGCATATTTATCAAGAATCTTTGAGGAATTTGATTTAAAGTAACATTGATGGTTTAGAGTTTAGTATAGAAAGTGAGCATTTCATTCCATCTTTTTTTAATCTTCTTTGATAGAGTTTAGGGTTCGATTGCGAAATAGGGGAAAACAATCTTGGTTCGATTGCCATGGATGTTTCTTGCCATCGAGAAATCAATTTAGACGATATTCCCAGTCTTTCAAGAAGGATAAAGACGAAGACCGCTCGTCGCTACCACTGAGACTTTCAGGACATCGGATATGGGAAAAGGTCCGATACTTTTCAAAAATTACAGAAACGGGAAAGGAACTGGATAAGGAAGATGGTAGGGGGAATGGGCACAACTGGACAAGGAGGAGTATATTTTGGGATCTTCCTTATTGGCGTACCCTTTTAGTGCATCATAATATTGACATGATGCATAATGAAAAGAATGTGCTTGATAATGTCTTCAACACAATTATGGATATAAAAGGGAATATCAAGGCTAGACAAGATCTACATTTATATTGCAACTGACCAGACTTGTTGATGGAAGAGAGCGGTGGGGGTAAGTGTTCGAAGTCAACGACATGTTACAGTTTGACGAAGGAACAAAAGAAAATGGTGCTTGATTGAGTTAAAGAGTTGCACATGCTGGATGGATATGCATCTAACTTGGGAAGGTGCGTTGATTATAAAGACATGAATATGACCGGCGTGAAAAGTCATGATTGTTACATGTTCATGGAACGACTTTTGCCCATCGCCTGTAGAGAGCTTTTTCTAGTGAAAGTGTGGAGTTGTTTGACCGAGTTGAATCTCTTCTACCGAGATTTGTGTGCGCCGAAGATAAGTGAGTCTCATATGCAGGAATTAGAGGAAAGCATTCCCATTTTGATATGCAAGTTAGAACGCATATTCTCTCTGGGGTTTTTCGATGTTATGAAATATTTGATGATTCATTTGCTATACGAGGCGAGAGTATGCGGTCCCGTCAAATACATGTGGATGTACCCCTTCGAGAGGTAACCTACACAACTTTACTTAATTATTTGCCAAACGTTATTTTAGTTAAATTATATAACTTATTCTAATATACTTTCAATATATTAGGTACTTGCACCATATAAAGAAGACAATAAAAAATAAGGCAAGAGTCGAGGGATTAATTTGCAATGTTTACCTAATTGAGGAGGCTGCAATATTCTTCAGCTACCATTTTGAAGAGTGCGTACCTACACTCTACAAACAAGTTAGGCGAAATGATGATTTCAGGAATCCTCTTCATTAGGGTGGGGTTCTATCAATATGCAATCAACAAGGAAAAAAATTCGGCAAAATGAAAAAAATATTCTTGGATGATCGAGAATGGAAAACGGCTTGGAACTATATGCCCCCTTAATCCTAAGGAAGTGGAACCTTACCTTCAATAAATTAAACCCTTCCCACACTTTTCATACACATATAACTTTCAATCTTGTAAACTTTAAATTTACTTGTGCAGGAAATACGAATTAGAACTGAGAAATCTCACTTCGAATATATTGGATGATGAAATTCAAGAGAAACTAGGCGAGGTATTCGCAAAGTACTTTAGAGTTGAAATAAATTAATCTCTTCCTAAGTATTTAAATTTAATTAACAACGATTGATACATAATCTTATTAACCTTGTCAAATGTGTATATAGATACACAAGCCCACACAAGTGTAGTCAACTCCTAAAAAGTCTATCTTGGGGTCCTTCTAAAAAAGTTAAGACGTGCACAAGATACATTGTCAATGGGTTTCGGTTTCACACAAGAGATATGAGTAAGGAGAGATAACTTATAATGATGATGTGTGCGTGAAACCGAACTACTACAGTGTTTTAAAGAAATAATTAAGGTAGAGTTGACTGAAACACCAATCTAAAAGGTCTTCTTGTCTCATTGTGATTGGTTTGATTTTTCGAATAGAGGATTGAGGATTCATCCTCAATATAAAATTGTTGATTTGCACAAAAATTAGAGGTATAGAGGATATGATCCTTTCGCGTTAGCTCATTAAGCCGAGCAAGTTTCGTTCCTCCTGTATCCTGGCTCTAAAAGATTGAGGACCGATTGAGTTAGTGTGATAAAATCTCGACCCTGCATAATAGAAAGTTCTCCACCAAGATGATGAGTTCCAAGAGAATGTGGACATTAAGGAGGGTTTTGCAATAGGTGGGAGAATTAAAGACGTAGGAGAGTCCACGAGTCTCGTTTGTCGGAAGAATCAGACATCATAGTCGAGACATATTTTGAGGAAGTACAAAATGATGAAAATAAAATAGAATGTGATTTTGATGAAGACTCCCATGAAGAGATCGACGAGTATTTCAATACTGCATCTTCTAATTATTCTGATGAGAATTTCGACAGATAGAACATTGTATGATTAAATTTTATTATACTTATGATTGTACTTGTATTATCATTATGATTATGTTTGTTAACTTCTTATTATTATATTGATGATATTTAGAATATTTTTATAATTATACTTATGTTTACTATCTATAACTAATTCTATCCTCCTTACTAATATTATAGGTTCGATGACTACAAGATGTAAGAGAAAGGATCCACCACTCTCCACACAGTAGGAGACACCACTTATGAAACAGACGAACCCACAGACTTCCACACAGCAGAATCCGTTGACTCTGGCACAATAGGAACCACAGACACGTACGGATCAGGATCTACTGGCACAAGCACATATACCGGCCCATTCTGACGCTCCTGGGTCATCTTTTGTACTGATCCACAGCCGTCATCATCTACGACTCCTTCTATGGATTCTGCGGCTTGGAAGCCGTTTCCCACTGATACTTGACAGTTATTGACCCTGAATGTAGATCGATAAGTTCAATAAACATAAAAAAAATATCATTATAATTATATAAACTATAATTAAATATAATATATACTAACATTAATATGTACAAACTAAATCCATCTTCGAGAGTCGCCACCCATATCTCAGCGATCATGTAGGAGCGGTTCATCGGCCATTACTAGTGTTGGTCTGAGGTCCCGCTGGATGTTCGCGACATGTGGCAGGAAGAGTTTTAGGTAAATGAATCCAATATTGTAGTTGTTTTACTGTCTTAATTTTTTTACAAGTCTTTAATACTTATAATATTTTGAATGTTTCTTTTTGAATCTTATACTGGTTATACTTATATTTATACAAATATTATTTTTTAATGTTTTGAAATTTCAAAAAAGATACGTATGGGACCGATATTATCCATGACCAAGATGAGGAAGGTCAAGGTCAGCGACCGGATGAGAGATTTTCAATGCTCGGGCAGCAAGGAAGAGGCCCGTTTGGATTCTTGAGATGTGCTGGAAGCAGATGATGAAGTATTGAGAGAGTTCTGAGTACAAAGCATTTTGTGAATGGAATAAAAGGAACAGGAATTAGGGACCGGGGGAGGGGGGAGGGGGCGTCGGGGAGTGGGGAAGTACACAGGTGGTTCTATATCCTTCACAGAGCATCCGTTGAAGAGGGTAAAAACTAAAGTTTGATTTTATTATCTCATTTTGTTACTTCATTATAATGTAATTAATAATTGCATTATCTTTTTGCAGCACGTGGTTTAACGGAGAGGTTCTCCAAGAGCAGACACTTGGAGGAGCTCCAATAACATCAAACCGGGGATAAGAAGAGGCAATATGTGGATTTTCATTCAGAGGACTTTTGAGTAAGTTTAGTGAAATTTATCACTTAAATTTGCATAATACTTTATAACGTATAACTTTAAATTTTATATAATATAATATAATTTATTATCCAACTAACATTTAATATTGTAGACAAAATTTCACGAGGTTCGACAAAAGGCCGAGGAGTAAGCTGCAGCCACGGGCGCTCCTATGCCCAATGATCTCCAGTTGATGTCCATTATATCTGGTGGATTGAGCTGCGGGCAATTATATGGAGCTGGTTTGGAGGCAGTTCATCTCAGAGCCAAGAGCAGTCGGGCCGCAGCTGGATTGCCATCTTGCTATTTAGAAGCAGAGCAGAGGATCTTGAGTTGGGTTGAGACTGTTGTTTCTAGTGTCTGTACTGCCTTCGACGAGCACAACAAGCAGAGCCACTTGCTGTACACCCCTATGCCACTAATGATGGACATCATCAAAGTTGCTATGGCTGTCGTTCCATCGACATCTTCATCGAAGGCAGTAGCTGCAGGGACTTCATACGCGAGGGTATCTTCCTCCACTTCCCCTCCCTCCTCTATTGATGCCCCGTGTACCAGCACCATTGATCCTTCCCCTCCACTCCCCTCCCCTCCCCTCCCCTTGTGATGTTAGGGATTTTGAGGATGTTTTATTCTTGTACATTTTTTTATGTTTTATTGATGTTTTAGTTTATGGATATTTTATTGGTTTGATTTTTTATCTATAAGCATAGGTTTATGAATATATACTGTTGCTATTGGGTTTTTTTTATATTTCAGGAAGTTTCGGGTCTGTTTTACAAATTATAAAAAAAACTTACAAATGGGATACCGACGACCATACTGTAGCTAACAAAGTTTTTAAAAAAATAGAAATCGACGGCAATTTCCATCATTATAATTGTCGGCCTCACCGATGGAAAGAAAACCGTCAGCCGTGTTGTCTGTAAAACTTAGCAATGGAAAACCGATCTGTTGGAAACACCTTCGGTACTTGTTTCTGACGGAAGAGGGGTATCGACTACTGACATACTATGAGAAACAAAATTTCTGTCGGTAACATCGTCGGGAATAGAAGGTATTGACGACCTAATGTTGGTACAAATTATTACCGACGTGAAGGGGCTGACGGTTCTGTACTCGTTAGTTTTCCATCGGTAATCAACTTGTACTAACGAGATGCCAACGCCATCAATCGTTGGTATTTCCCTGTATTTTCTTAGTGTCTATAAGAGTAAGGATTGGAAAGGAGAGGTCCTTTGGCCTTGCCAAGCTTGTGATGTTGTTCCATGGGAAAAGTAATAAGTTTGGCACCTAAGAGACCTACATCAGATAAAATGTCCAAAGCATATTTTTGTTGGCATAAATAAATTCCATGATTATTCCGGGCCACCTCTACCTATACCAAGAAAATATTTTAGGGTCCCAGATTTTTCATATGAAATCATGTGCTTAAACGTGCCATGAACCATTGAAGAGCCGGGAGATCATTTCCTATAATGATTAATTCATCTACATATACAAGAACACAAAGAAAGATACAACCTAAAGAAAAAGTAAATAAGGAATAAACAGAATACGACAAGGCAAAACCCGCACTGTTTGAGTACGCTAGTCAACTTTGCAAACCAGAAGCGAGGGGCCTGCTTGGGACCATATAAGGATTTTTGTAACCGACAAACTAGACCCTCGTGACCTCTTGAGAACCCAAGAGGTAATTTTATATACACGTTCTCCAATAAGTCACTATGTAGAAATGCATTGTGTACATCTATTTGATGCACATTCTATTTTCGGGCAGTGGGGCGACAGATAAAAGAGTACTAATAGTGACCATCTTTACAGCAGGGTGAAGGTTTCATTGTAATCCAACCCCTCAACCTGTGTATTGCCGAAAATAACTAACCGGGCTTTGTATCTTTCAATACTGCCGTCAAATTTTCTTTTGATTTTGTAGACCCACTTAAAGCCCAAAGCCTTTTTACTGAGTAGAAGTGAAGTAAGATGCTAGGTTTTATTTCTTGCAAGGGCGTCAATCTAAGTTCCATTGTTTCACGCCATTGAGCTGTAGACAATGACTCAGAAAACTGGGAAGGTTCTGTGTCCACAGAAATAGCTGCAAGAAATTTCTTATGCATGATGAGGATTTTTCACAAGAAACATAGTGTCGAATAGGATAAGGACATATACCTGAAGATAGAGTTTAAGAGGTAGTGACCCGGTAGGGGTGAAAAACTTTCACAAAATTGCAATCATAATCACTGAGATCGAGTACTTCGCTTGAGAACAGTAGAGTCAAGAGTAGGAGATGTAGGAGGTAGGGGAATTTGGTGGACTGAAGGAGCCTTGGGGACTCATTCAAGCTGAGAAGAAATTGTGGGAAGAGAAAGCTCATCAGAAGAGGGAATTAAATCGAGCAGGGAAGAGGGACTAGGATCAGGAGAAAGAGTTGAAATCATGAGTTGGGCTAGGCCAATGACTATGCTCAGCGACAGAATGAGAAGATGTGTGCAGGCCCGCCAATGGGGTAGACCTAAGAAAGAGAGAGAGCCAGACACGTATGTGCCAGCAGCTACGAGGACGATTGGACTAGTAGAGCCAGTAGCTAGGCTGGAGGAAGAAGGCTCATAAGGAGATGTTTGTGCCACAGAAGGAAGTTGAATAAATGGGTCAAAATTAAGAGTTGTGGCAGGAAAGTGGCAGTGAGCTGTGACCTAGATTCTACAATGAAAGAATGGGGCTTTGAAAAAGGAAATTCTTGTTCAAAAAATTTAACATCTCAAGAGACAAAAAATTCATGAGTCGACAAATCATACAAAGTCTAACCCTTTTTACCATTAGGATATCCCATAAATACACAATTACGACTCCGAGATTGAAATTTATCAATAGTGCGGACATGTGCATATCAAAGACAACTGAAAACTCGTAGATGAGAAAAATCTGGTGTTTGATAGAAAAGAATTTCATGTGGAGTTTTTCCATAAGGACAACAGAGGGAGTACGATTAATGAGATAAATCGTAGCTTTGATGCATTCCCCCCAAAATTGAGATGATAAGGAGGCTTGGAAACATAGGGCTCAAGCAAAATTTAATATGTGCTGGTATTTTTGTTCTACCCTCCCATTTTGTTGTAGTGTGTACATAAAAATAGTGTGATGAATGATCCCATGAGTAAGGACAAAGGATTTTAAAGGAAGAAATTTTGTACCATTATCAGTACAGACACATTTAATAGTTTTATTGAATTATGTTTTAACAAATTTGAAAAAATGTTCAAAGTTTGTGCGGACATTACTTTTGTCAGAGAGCAAATATATCCTAGTGGCACGGGAGTGATCAACTACGATAGGAAGAAAATATGAAGACCCACAAGTAGATTTATGATTATAAAGTCCCCAAATATTGCAATGCACAAGATCAAACACATCACTAGAAATAGTAGTACTCAAAGGGAAAGAATTATGGGATCATTTCGCATGTAAACAAATATTGCAAGAATTAGAAGACACATTAGAAGAACGAGAAACGTCAGTAGATCTGTCAACAACATGAAACGAAAGATGTCTCGAACGTTGATGTAACAAATTCAAGGAAGCAATAGAAACATGATTGACGGCTAAAACATGATTAACTTGAGCATTGTGTTAAAAATGGTAAATCCCATGGATCAAGGTTACCCACTCCAATTTCCTGCAGCTTAGTATAATCCAGTATAACAAATGAATCCTTAGAAATATAAACACTATACTCAGGATTAAAATGAAATAATAGGGACATAGAAATTAAGTTGCATTTGAGATTCGGAACATAAAGGACATGATATAAAGTAAGCTTTGATCCCAATTTCACAGACCCCTCAAAATTCTCCACTATTTGTGATCCATCAGTTAGGCCAGTGTAAAACATAATAGTAGCATGCACATTAAATAAAATTATAAATATACGAGTCATGTGTCATGATGCTCCGGAGTCTAATAACCAAGAAGGCCCATTATAAAGTGGATGATGGGTTGTTGAAATGGACTGGGCAGCACCAACTGTGGCATGGAGAGAAGTGACTTGCATTGGGCTTGGGCCTAGAACCATCACATTTAAATTACCAGAATGTGGCAAGTTTGCATTCATGCTTTTTGTAGGTTCAATTGGTTTGCCTAATTGAGTTTGGACCAATCCAAAGTAAGGTTGAGAAGAAACAATTGGAGTAGACCTAAAAAATTGTGATATTGCAGCAGGAAGAAAGGTCGGACACTAGTCCATGGTTGCGGTCCGGCTACGCCACCGAAAGTCCCTGGGTGAGATGCCTATGGTTCGCTGGTTGTTGGGGAGAAGAATGGAGAATGTACAAAAGGAGGTGCCCATGGGTTTCCGAGAACCCCCGGTTGGTTCCAGGTTGGCGTGGCTCCAAGCAAAGTTTGCAAGCTTGCCAAACTTGTCTCTGTGAAATCGTCATTTTTTTTTTTGGCAAACAGCACCGGTTAACATAAGATAGGAAGAAAAAGAAGATTCATGGGATTTCCCACAGTCGGCACCACGGCAGTGTCATTACTGGCAACCAATTCTTTTTAATGTTTAGACCTTGCCTCTGATACCATGTTAAACGACAAAAAGTTGTATAGAGAATAAGCTGCAATTCTTATCTTTTTTATTGATAAAAGAGCAATATATATACACTTAAGTTTCCTAATCTATTTCCTAATATGTGGAGACTAATTAGCCTAGAAAAATGTCTATCAAGACTACCTTCCTTACATTGGAAAATGCATACAAGGTAATAGAATTCTACAATGAAAGCAAATATATGTACATAAAGGACTTTCCATAAGTGTGAAGATCCTTATCTCAATATCTAGGAATATTTATTTATTTTCCAAATTTTGGTATTTTTAGGCTGATTTTGATGTTTTGAATTGATAAAAGTGTAATAATATAGTTAAAAGATCGATATACTAACGTCTTTTTACTTAAATTTGATGCCAAAAGCCCCCGATTTGATGATTGAAAATTGAATATGTAGAAACATATTGAGAGAGTTTTTTAGAGAGAGAAAGTAGAGAGAGAGAGTGTGTGTGTGTGTGAAAGGGGCAGATAAGGTTTCAATTGATTGTAGGAGTAATCTACGGACCACAAATAGCAAAAGTCTTACTAACAAGGATATATAATCCTTTTATCTTTTTTTTTTTTTTTTTATTGATGAAATTATCCATTTAATCCTTGTACTATTTATGATTGAGCTTTGAGCCCTAATTTTTTTAGTGTTAAAAGTCTTCGAACTATTTACCAATAGCATTAAGAGTCCCCAACATCCTTAAGCGACAAAATCTAGCTAGTCCTTGCCTGTGCATGGTACATGACTATTCAAATACATATTTGTCCTATATTTGTCATGTAATAATTTTTTGTTCTCTATTTTTTTCAATTCTCTCTCTTTGCTCCTTTTTCTCTCCTCTTTAGACCCTTCTTGTCTCTCCTTCCACTATAAAAAAAAAAAAAAAGGCAATTTAATGACGACACGATGATTGACATTCCGTCATGACGCTAAGATTTCTTCGCAAACGTTTACTTACGGCACAATCTATTCCATCGTGAGAAGACTAATGTTACAACGAACTTGTATTTTATCGTGTTGGTGTAACGATCGAAATTAAATTTGATAAGTTATGACAGAAAGGGTTACAATGAAATTTGAGAAAGCAATGAATGTTTGCAACAATTTTATGTTGCCATTCCACTGAAAACTATTTTCATTAGAAAAAAAAGAAATTGGCGACAGACTTTCATTGATATTTTGCCGAAAATAGTATAAATTATTTTTTTTAAAATATATGTTTCGCAACAAACTTGTGTCGTTATTCAAAACAATTTTATTTTTTTATTTTAAATATACCTAGTAACAAGTTCTAGAA
This sequence comes from Catharanthus roseus, assembly GCA_028651295.1. NCBI lineage: Eukaryota > Viridiplantae > Streptophyta > Magnoliopsida > Gentianales > Apocynaceae > Catharanthus > Catharanthus roseus. The sequence goes on along the minus strand of JAPQWS010000107.1, from coordinate 1,545,892 downwards.
ACCACTTGGAACACAAGAAAACATCACAATATCTATCAACGAAAGTAATCAAATATCCATCAACCAAAGTAATAATATCCATAATTTTTTTTTCAGGAAATAATATCCATAAATAAAAGTATGCTAAAATATTTAAGTATGTGAAGCACTATGTCTAAAGGGCCGTGAATCATCAACAGGATGACCAGAAGAGGAGGTGTCACTTAATGTTGGTGGTCTAGTGCCATCCGCAGGGGTACTAAAATTTGGCAGCAAAGAGGGGGGCGAGATAGAGAGAGAAGGGGCAGCTAAAGGAGGCTCAAACCGATGCAACGACATTAGCAGGCAAGGCAGATGCAATGTTGTCAAGGATATCTGACCAGATGCTGAGGCGGCTAATCTGTCATGGCTCCAGATAGGTGAAAAGGCTTAAACGTCATATTGTTTTCCTCGAAAGAGTGCTTCAAATAATCCTTGGAAATCGCTTTGAAAACCTACAATGCAACATCTATCTTATCCTTAAAAATTCAACAACACTCCCCATTGTCCGAGCTGACTGAGGGATGATGGAGCTAGAAGTGGTAGCCCGACTCTTGATTCTAATTCAGGCTGAATTTGAACTAGCATCATATAAATAGCCTCTATAAGGCCACCGGTTGTTAGTACATTAGTTGGAATTTATCAGGATAGAAGTACCTATCACACGAGTCATCTCTTCCGTTATGCGTGCCAATTAGGCTCATTCATTATAATTTCAGCATTCACCATTTGTCTAACTGCCTCTGTTAGGATAATGAAATTAAGAAAAAGAGAAGATTGCTAGGATTTTGTTTCTCTAGTTCCTTTATATTATGATTTTCTCAATATCCCATTAGGTGTAGGATTTTTCAATCCCATATTGAAAGGGTTGAGAATAATTGAGGGAAGAGACACCGATAAATATATTCTCTTAGTTTAGGTCTTATATGCCAGTTGTGAGTGTCCAACTAATATAATGTGTTAAGAGTTGTCTTGGGAAGGCTTGTTTTTCTTCGTACAAAAATTACTTGGTAGTTTTCTCTTTGCAAAAATTACATAGTGGGATGGTTTGTAAATTTCTACATGTAAAAATTACATAGTGGAGGTTTGCCGTTTAGGTCGTGGACGTAGATCTATATTGAGAATGAACCACATTAAATTATGGTGTTGTGTTTTTATTATTTTCTCTCCATATTTCGTGTGTATTTCCACTGCCCGTTCCCAATAAGTGGTATCATAGTTAGGTTGGATTCCCAATAAGTGCTATCAGAGCGAGGTTAGATCCCCAAAAAGTGGTATCGGAGCTAGTTTAGAACCCAACAAGTGCTATCAAAGCCGATTGTTTCAACTTAGGAAAACGAAGATATCATAGTCGATAGAGAAAGAGATAACAGAGTCGAAGTTTCTAACTTCAGGAGGAAACATGGTGGAGTAGGATTCAGGCTTGAGTAGAGAAAAAGAAGAAGCATGAATTATCATATCAACAGATTGTGGAGTAGAGAACCAAATTGGGAATATCAACAGTCGTGCCATATGTTAAAGATTTGCTGAATAATATGGTCATTCTTTAAAGATTTTCTTCAAGGAAGTAAAACTGATGGAGGAACATAGAAGAAGATCAGGAAGACTTCGAAGATGATAAAGTGTTCTTATTCTATTGTATTTTGGGAAATTGGGAAAAGAAAAGATTTGTTAGGATAAAGAAATTGAGAAAAATAAAAGATTGTTAGGATTCTGCTTTTCAAATTCTTTTAAATTATGATTCTCAATATCCCATTAAGTGTAGGATTTCTCAATCCTACATTGAAAGGATTGAGAATCATTGAAGGAAGAGACATCTATAAATAGATTTTCTTTCTTGTTTGTCAGTTGTGGGTGCCCAACTCATACAATAGGTTGAGAATTGTCTCGAGAAGGTTTATATTTTTTCTCCATGCAAAAATTACGCAATGGGAGGCTTTGTAATTTTTTTCCGTGCAAAAATTATACATTTTGATGATTCGTAATTTTCTCAGTACAAAAATTATATAATGGAAGTTTGCCCTTTTGGATCATGGATGTAAGTCTATGTTGAGACTGAACCACATTAAATTATGGTATTGTTGTTTTTATTCTTTTCTTTCTATATTTTTGTGCATTTCCGCTATGCGTTTCGAACAAGTGTGGTATCAGAGTTAGATTGGAGCCCAACAAATGGTTTCGGAGCTATTTTAGAACTGCTTCAACCCCAAATAACCAACACTGTCACCATTAAATGAAGTAAATCCTCTATAACATTCTCTTAACGTTCTCTTTGTGATATTCCTATTATAGTATTGTTATATTTAAATTGCTAATGATAAAAAATAAACTCTAAGGCCTACTTTGAGAGTTTAGGAGAGAAGAAAATAATAGAAATTTTAAGTTAGAAGAGAAGAGAAGAGAAGAGAAAAGAAATGGGGTGATTTATTCCAAATATTATTTGTGAGTTTTGCATAAAAGAGAAAGGGAACGTATTTTTCTTATTTGGGAGTTTGAAGAAAATTGAGAGAAAGATGTCTTTTGATTAAAATAAACCTAAATAGAAATAATATGAAGTTGATAGGGATATGGTTCATTATTATCATGAGGGTAAAATAGACATTTTAAATTTTTTGTTAAAACATCCCTCCCATCCGTCTCCTTCTCTCAACTTGGGGAGAGAGGATTTGGGGCTTTGAGAGGATGAATCATCATCCCACTTCTTTTCTTCTCTCTCCTTTTAAAACTCCCAAACATACAAAATTAAATTACTTTTCTCCACGTCCTTTATTTTCTTCCTAAATTTCAGTTCCCAAACTAGCCTTAAGCAGTAATTGCTAAATTCTAAAGTAACTATTATGAAAAGAGAAAAAAAAAAAAAGATAAATACAATTGACAATTTAAAGAACGATTTTTTAATTAGTAATTGTTTAACCTTAGAGGTACTTATTTATCATTAACTCTAAAAATCGTACATGATGTTGCCACCTTTGTTGGAATTAATTGGCAATCACTAATTAACATTGAAACCAATTATTTTCAGTCACTATCTCATTACACATACCTATTTTACCTGTGAAACAATTATAAATTAATAGAAAAGTAATTATTAAAGCAAAAATAATTTGAGGATGATAGGAGGTGTGTGACGATGTTCGATCTCTCTCACACACATAAGCATCTATACCTAATATGTTAAATGAGAGGTTTTGAGTTCGAATTATTTAAAGAAAGGTTAAGTACCACATGTCAATTTTGTACTGCAATTTAAGAACCTAATACCTTTTAATTCCTTTCGAATTAATCAACAACTCTAATACCAAATTAAAAAGAAAAAAGAATGGTAGTACGTAGGTAGTGTTACAAATAATTCTTAATGAAGACAGCCACGTCCAAGGATCCATTAATGTCTCCTCGCATTGCAGCTCCAGAGGAATTATTAATTATTATTACAATGTGGAAGAATTTCAAGAGAAGAAGGGAGCAAAATTTGAGTGAAGAGTTGTTGAACTAAGATGTCCCATTGGCTCCATCAAACTAACAACGTCACTCCTCATGATATTGTGACCTACGTTTTCATGATAGCAGAAAAAATGGCTAAAGAGTAACGCAAAGGAATTCAGATTTAGGACCCATATGTATGTATATATATATATATATATGTTTGTTGCTCCTAAAACACCCCCTCAATTCAATAGTTACATCCACTTGTCAACCCCAACTAATTCCTTTCTTAAACAACTTAATTAGCACCAAATGTGATATGCTCCTCAGATTAGTATGCACAAATTAATAAAAGGATTAGATTGTCTAAATTTAAAATAAAATGAATTAAATTATCATTTAACTGTCATTTATAATTCTAATGAAAGTTTCTAAACAATTATTTAATTCTAAAAACATAAGAGTATATATACAAAAATACTACATCCGTTTCATATTATAAGGAACTTTGTCATTTCATACAAATTAATAAAAACTTGAAATCAATGTGTTTTTTAAGATAAAATATTTCTAATGCTCTTATGTTGAAAAATAAAAAAATTAAATTGGGAAGGAAAGAGTTTGTGAAAAAAAAAAATGAAAATAGTGATTAGATTAGATTAATAATAGAATATAAAAGACAGGGCTCAACGGGACTTAGCTTAGGGATTCACAGATTTCAAAGTTTGAAAGCTATAAAAGCGAGCTATAAAAGATTTGAATAAGATGATGGATAGTGTAGTGGTTACTATAGGGTATTATTCGGTATTATTGAAAATAAAAACTTTAAGAAAGGAAAGTTCATAATATACCATGCTAAATATGAAAATAATTCCTTATAATATGAAATATAGGTAGTATAATCTAATAATTTCTTATTTACTAAAGTGACATATTTTGTAAGAGAAAAATATCCACTCCCTCACTTAGGATCCTCCACATCGCATGCAAAGTGAGAGGTTTGAGTTCTAGTCACCTAAGGAGGTTTAATACCGCATGCCAACCTAGTGTCGTTGTTTGGGGACCTTGTACCCTCCGATCCCTTCAGATTAGTCGATAACTCTCGGATACTGGGTTATCCCAAAAAAAAAAAAATATATCTATGCCACAAATAATATGAAAGGGAGGTAGTAATTGATAAATAAAAACAAGTCTTTACAGAATTTTCACATACTTAGCAGTTCTTTACCAACCTCATTTCATCTTTCTTCTGTACTGATAGACTTGAAAGGGCAGAAAACATGAGTAGGGGACATACAAATACAAAACATCCTGGGCTAATTTTGGTTGTTTTAGTTAATGAATGGTTCTAACAGAAGCAATTATCCGCACTGAAATCGTGATACCTCATTTATAATTTATAATCTGCAGGTATAATATCAGCTATCAAGGGGATTTCAATCATGTTATTCAACAACTAACTTTACGGCAATTTTATATGAATTTTTAGCAACTTTGCCATTTTCTTTTGCTGCATAAGATGTAGCCATCAAATATGCATTTGTAAAGGCATATGCCAACTGCTATTATATATACACATATATATATATATGTGCATTAGAAGCTACATGGTAGGTGCTAATTGTTACTAATAAGTTGCAGGTCATTGTCTTCACACAATCAAACCGTTAAGGAAGTTGGTCAATGAGGTCTTATCCGAGTTGGTAATAGGTGATGCCCCTAACTAAAAGGTTAGGGTTCGTCTGCTCCCTGCCTAGTTGAGGATTTACCTTGTAATTGTATAAGACATAGCTAGAGTGACTGAAGCTTATGTTACGCAAAGGATATATGCTCAGAATACATGGAAATAAAAGGTTTCTTCTTTTCTGCTGCCTATGTTTTTCCTTATTCAGTCCAAATATACATTTGCAATTTCATAACATAAGATCCCAGAGAAAAACAATGTAGCTAAAATGTATAGATTATGGTGTTTTTTCTCACATGATAAGGTCATCAAGGAAAGGGCTGTTGAATGGTAACTTTATGATCCCAGAAGCAATGAGGAATCCACAAATCCAAACAGGGAAAACCCATTGAAATACGAACATCAGAATTGGCTTTGCTGTGAAATTCAACAACAATAAAGAATCAATATTAATGGAAACTAGTAGTGTTGAAGCCAAGGTAGATGAACAACATCATGAAAACCTTTTGGAAAAAAATATGTATCCATCCAGATGATTTTGATAAGAGATTCATATGTTTTATACAAGAGATATGATATTCTCAAATCAAATAGAGATAGCCTCTAGATTCTTTTTCCATTTCCAAGTAAGAATCAGAGCCATATGCTGATGGCAATCATCAATTCTATATGGCTAGTTGAAATCACAAAATTAAGAATTCAGAACACTCTTAAGATTTGCCAATTCAAAGTTAGGCCAATTTCATCGGTTGCTCCCACAAGTTACTCTCCAACCAACCATTATGATCTTTGAAGAACATACATGCACTATTATAAGACTAAAGGGAAAATGACCTATTTAATCCTTAATGATGTCTAATAAGTTTTTATACAATATAATCTTTAAAGTTTATTTTTAGTCGTTATGATCCCTAAATAATTTATAAAAAATCTAATATGACCCTTTTGCTATTAAACGCTTAACTTCTGTAAAAAAAAAACTATACAAACTCTTCACGCGAGATAAGTTAAAGAGTAAAATAGATATTATAAGCCATTCTATTAAAAAAAACACATTAGCTGCGATTTTTTTTAGAGGGAGCAACTTTTTATTTTCCCCCAAAACTAAGTCTTAGGTGTATCTCTTTCCAAAGAAATTTTTTATAATGTCTATTTTATCTAGCAGTCACCTTGCATGAGCAACTCTTGTGAATTTTGTTACAGAAGGTGTTTGATAGTAAAAAAAATCTAATTAAATTACTGAAAATTATTTGAGGATCATAACGGTTGAAAATAAATTTTGAGTAACATATCATGTGAAGGCCTAAACTTTAGAGACTAAATAAGTCCTTTTCCATGAGATTAAATTTAAAGGGAACCATGTTAGTTATATAGGTGTTCTTCAGGAACTATAATTGCTCAAAAAACTTGTTGGATAAAGGAGTAAAATCGGATTAATTTTGGGACTGAAATGACCATTCTCGCAGTTTCTAATTAAAAAAACTTCAAAATGCATGTCAATGGAATTTGAAGAACAAAATAGCCCAAGAGTTACAAGCATAATCCACTTCAAAGAAAAAGAACATGCAAGATATCAAGAAGAAGAAAAAAAGTTACCCGCAGAGCGGAATGTCTTCTCAGATCTATCACCTATCCATTCCCCAGTCTCTCTTAGCTGCTTTTCCACTGACCCTTCAGTTTTTCCAACTGATTTTAAGAATATCTTATCAAATAGGGTCAAATTCTCTTCACTGAAAATTTACAAAACCCTCATAAATCAATCAAGAATAGATAATCGATAAAACAAGCAAATATTAAAGCTTAACATGTAATAAGAATCAAAATGACGGGTATTTGCCTATCTGGATCTCGGTCCCTAAAAATGCCTGCTCCAATGGCTCTTTCAATCTCAAGAACCGATGGTTGCCGCTTTTTTGGCCTCTGTTTTTGCTCTGTTTTTTCAAGTTTTGGCAATGGTGGGATTGTGGGGTTTGAAGGCTTAGAAGGAAGAGGAGGAAGATTAGGAAGGGATTGTGAAGTAGTATTGTTTGTGGGCAATGCAGAGGCAAGAATTTGAGGTCTGTTAATGGATAAGCAATTCAAGCTAATCATTGCAGCTTTTCTTGCTGCTGCTGTCCTTGAAGAATTCAAAGGGGTTTTCTTTTCTGTTGAGTTTGATTGAAGGGCAGGCTTTGGAAAGCTGCAACTGAAGATTGAGTTCATTGATGAAATATCTTTGGTCTAATAAGATAAACTTTTTTTGAAAACAAGGCTGGACCATTCCTGGGCTTTTCTTGAATTGATAAGAGTTACAAAATGTTCAACTATATAACTCATTGAATTTCAACCTTGGACTAGTTTGGGAGTTTAGGAGGGGGAGAGAAAAGAAGGGAAAAGAAGAGAAGAGAAAAGAAGTGAAGTGATTTATTTAAATGTTGTTTGAGAGTTTTAAGTGTTATAGGAAAAAAGTATAATTTTCTTTTTTGGAAGTTTGGTGGGAAATAGAGATAAAATATCTTTTGACAAAAATATGTTTGGAAAAAGAGAATAAAATATTTAATAATTATGTAATTTGTTATTATTTATAAGAATAAAATAGATATTTCATATTACTTTAGGATAGAAAGAAAGTGGAGAGAAAGACCTTAATTTTTCCCCTACACTCCCTTTCTTTCCTTTCTCTCCTTAAAAAACTCCCAAACAAAACCCTAAACTTCCTTTCCCTTCGTTCTCTTCTTTTCTCTCCAAATCTTCCCATCCAAACTAGCCCTAAAGGTATCATTACTCATACCTTTTCTGTCGTAAGATTAATTCAGATTCGACTATTATTTATTAAAAAGTTTGACACTTTTTAAACATTACGTTACACTTAAGAATCAAATTCAAATTCTTCAAATCCTGCTCTTACTGGAGGGAAGCTTTGATGCTCTTTCAACATTACGCCACATGTAATAATCAAATTTGTAACCTTATATTGTTACTTGTACTTAGAAAGCCCCCTCTTACTTCGAAAAAGATTTGATATTTTTTAACATTACACCCAATATAAGAATCAACTCGTGACCTTAAATTACATTTTTACCAACAGCTGCAAACTATTAAATTAAAGAAGAGAAACAAGAAAGAAGAAAAAGAAAAAGCTGATGATTCGTATTGAGAACTTGAGATATGATGTGACGTCAAGAACCACACAAGATATTCCCCTAAGAGATGACAGAAATAGAAGAATGTTTTGAAAAGGGATAGCCATTTTATATAATAGTCAAAAGATACAAAATTGTGCCCAGTTTCTTGGGCTTTCTCCTGCAATACAATGATTTTCTCCGATCAAAGTAATCATATTATGTATGAATTCTCTTCTCAGACAGAGTATGAAGCATCCTGCAAACTCAAATCATGTAGGTAATGTTCTTAGCAGAAGAAGAGCGCGCATCCAGTATGGCTTCTGAGAGAGCACAATTCTTCTCAATATGGGAATGGCTCCTGCAGATACCAACGTGGGTTGGTTCTCGATGTCCATGCTTAAGTTGTATAGTATGGATAAACCAGCTTCAACTGCTCTGTCACTGCCACTTTCTATCAGTTTCACCAGTGGAAAAATGCCCCCTTTCGAAGCAACTGCTCTGGTTGAATCTACCATTCCTTCAGAAATTATTCTGTTAAGCTCTACCACTGCAGCTTCTTGGACTTCTGGTGAGAATGAGGTTTTAATCTGCTCTATCAACCTTGGGATTGTTTCATAAAGGGTTACCTCCATACTAATGGGATTCTCAAAGTCCGCATTTGGCTCAGTGAAAAAGCTGAGTTTAACAAGACAAGCAGCAACCCAATCTTTGTAATGAAGAGGAACGTTAGAAATGAGAATATTACGAAGCAACTTCATGAAATGGTTAGAATCTATGCTTTGGCGAAATGGCTCAATATCAAGCAGTTTTGTAAATAATCGGGATGCTGCAGATATTGCCTGACCGGCTTCTTCAACTTCTAAGGCAAGTAGTTCTGGCCTCTCAACATCACTATCAGATACTGTCTTGGCCACTAACAGATTGAACAAGAAAAGAAAATCAATTACATGAGGAGCAAATTAAAAACAGGTGGTAAATATTCAGGCAGTCAGGTATTCTGAATAGAACAGTATGAAACCCCATTTCCAGAAACTACATAGATGGAATCAAACTTCACGATGCACGAATACCAGAAACAGATTGTGTAATTCTGAAACCATCTTTTTCTGCTAAGTAATGGGTCCATCATAATAGCTCACATCTGCCATATGAGTAAAAAAACTAGTTTAACATGAATCTAAGCATGTTTGTCCTGTTTCATACTCCCTCCGTCCCATAAAGATAGCCTCACTTTCCTTTTCCTTCCGTCCCAACCAAAATATAGGCCTGTTTCTCTTTATAAATGAGAGTTAATTTGTTAATTTCTTTTATACCCCTCATTATTGTACATTTTAGCTATTAAACATCTCCACTTTCCAATAAATATTTTATTTGGATTGAGTTTTAGTGTAAAAAAAGTGAACTTTTTAATCATGCAAACTTCAGTAATCACAAGAAATGAGAAGATCGAGCTGCTCATGATCTTCAATCATCTTACATTTTAAAGATTCTTGCTGGAAAACAGCATCAAGGCCAGAAGCTATGTCTACTGAGATGATCTTCCCAATATGTGATTCATCAGCTATGACAAACTCAAGGATGGAAGCCGCTTTTCTCTGCAAATTTGAGGAAGGTGTCTTCAATATCTCAATAAGGTGACCAAAGAATGCAGAATCCAGAAGATCTCCGACCTTTGTTGTCTGCAAACTGCAGAAAACGTTACCCTTCAATGAGTAGCATTACTCTGCTACACCTAGCCTCAAAGAACTAAAGCAGAAGTTGTAGCAAATATACAAAAATCTGACATACAGTAGAAAATAGATCCAGAAATTCTTGTGCATAGCTATTAAACCGTCAAGAGGCCAATTTCAGATTCCCAAGTTTGAAAAGTCACAAGCATTGGGTGGAAAAGCGATAAACAAATGTACAAACTAGTACCATCTCCTCATTCATTACTCTTCTGTGTTCTGGAGAAATACTTGAACTTATTACATTTGGGTTTCCATCTCTTATAGTACAACTGCCATCCTCATATGACATGTCTGTTAAAATAAATTTTTATATTGAAGATATGCACTTTTATCAAATAAACAAGACATCAAATTTCGGAATTAAATAAAAAAAAAAAAAAAAAAAAAGCATGATGAGGAAATGGATGAGAACAAGGATGTTGATCATAGATTTAAATCGAATAAAAGAATTTCATGCCATGAACAATCCATCAAAAGACCACACAGAAAGCCAGGAACAAAAGTACCTACGGATAGGTTACCTTAGAATTTCAAGAAAAGAAAAGAAGAGAAGGAAAGGAACGTAAATCGTCAGAGAGACATAAAGAGTTGAAAGGATCATACTGTATTCGGATGCTCTAGGTCAATGTAGGTGACAAGAATCACACTTATACAGTCAAGCATCAAAGGTTCCAGGAGGTTGTTCAAGATTTGTCAATGTTTATATGGGATGAGAGATTTATTAACAGACAACACAATGAACTTCGCAAAGTTGCACAGGTTTCTTTACATTGAGAGATTTATTTGTAGAAAAGGACAGTTTGAACAGTAGTTTTGCCTCTTAAGAGTTTGTTTATGTCAAATAAGCTAACGAGAGCCAACGTAAACAAGTGGGACTAATATTATTGATGTCGTCCTTCTTGGAATTCTGTTGTTTACAAGCCGCTGGCTTCAGATGGCAAGTGGAGAGAAAAATCCTCTAATGGGTTACATTAAAATGCCATGGAATTGGCCAAAGAATCTTTGCTTCTTTTTGTATTACGAATGAAGATGAGGACAGGGAGATCTTTGAAATTATTGATAGATGATGGGAAACTCAACTTCAACATTTGATTGGACGCTGCTGGTTATTTCTCAAAATCAGTTTATTGTATGCAAGTCCAAGTGTTGAAAAAAATATAGAAGTTAAAACAGCTTCCCAAATTCTTTGTTGTTGGCTCCTTGTTTTGAAAGATGCAGGTCTCCTAAAGGAATTACTGTTTTATTTTTGCATAACTTATTTTGCTTTTGCTCTCGCTTTTAGTTTAAGCAGGGAGAACGCAACCAAGTAACAGGCATCTATCAAAACGAGTCCAGAAATAGGGTGGTTTCTAATGTCAAAGAAAGAAAAAGTACCTGTTGGTTGATTTTGTGTCAGCAATATTTTTCACGGGTTCAGTAGTTGCTGAATATCTCTCCGCATTCCAACCCCTGTTTGAACCATTTACTGGTCCATCATAAAACTATAAGACAAAAATAAAAAAAAAACTTTGTCAGAAAATCTAAATGAATAGCTTATTTTTTCTGGACTAATATGAGCAGTGTTACAGACCTTTGATTTCATTTCTTTATCAGGGTCTAAAATCCGAGTAAGAATATCCAATATCTGCACCGCGAGAAAATAGAGATACCTATATCAGCAGGATAAATTAGAAATGCTATGAAACAGAATTTGGGGAATATTATGGTACCATTTCTGTCAAGTGTCCATAAGTCTCCAACTTCATCAGTAAGTTTATCAGAGGATGCAAGATGCCTTCAGCTTGAATTGTCTGGCAAACATAGTTGCTGCATTAAGAAGTACGTGAAATTAATGAACTATATAGTTTGATGCAAATTCCAGATATGAAGTTGACAAAAATTAATTTTATGGCCATAAATTAGGAACGTGATATGTTGCGCATCACATGGAATTAAGTGTCAGCTTCAGGAGTTGAAATATTGTAGCAGCAAGAAATACACCAGTATAGTGTTAGTCTGCATTGGGTGACAGACAAATGAATAAAATCATGCTGAAAGCAACATATGGAAGCCACTGAAAAGGCGTGTAGCAGCAGATCGTCAAAGGTCTGATTGGTATAATAGACAACACCATCCATGGCAGCCACAAGAGATGTTTGTATATAGAAAGGGGTGCAGTTGCAGAATTTCAAAAGATAAGATTGATATATTAGACAACATCATTAGCAAGCAGAACATTAGATAGAGAAGAGTTAATAACAGAAATGAAAAAAAAAAAAAAAAAGAAAGAAAAATATGATGATGGAGATGAGAAAACGAATGACAAATAAAAACATTTGGGGAGAGGACATCCAATCTCCAAACTCATTCTCCAGTTTCACATGATACAACCGACTGTATTATTTAACACACTCAGACGAATTCAAAATGTCTTAAGAGCTTAATATTTATGAGAAAATTAATTTCAAAGCAGAATGCTGACACTAAAGAGTCTAACTAGGAAACTAAAAGCATCAAGGAAGATTGTGCTAATGGAAACAAATCCTGAAAGGTGAATCAGCCACAGAAAGAACCAACAATTTGAAAGGAAGAAACTCAAGAAGCCACATTCAGCACTTTGTTCAATAATTAGGAACTTGATCATAAAGAATATTGCTTTTATCTCACAAAAAGTTTTAGATGGCATAGAATAACTAATGTTAGTTTGAAAAAGACAGGAAATGCATTAACAAACCTGACTGACAGCTTCTCTAAAGCCCGAATTGCAGCAAACCTAACTGAATCATTTTGATGATCAAGAAGTTGAATGAGAAGCTTGACTGCTCCTGCTTCCTTAAATGAGATGCGCATATGTTCATTGATTGCTGATTCAGCAATTGAATTTGCAGCTCTGGCAATAGCTGAATCATCTTCAAGCCCAAGGATTAAAACCAGTCTGGCAACAGCATCAATCCATGGCAAAAGTGTAAATCTCTGACTTGAATTTGATTTTCCATTTATGTTATTCTCATCTTCTACTTCTATAGCTCCTATACGAGCAAGAAATTGTTGCTGTGTTCGTCCCACAATAGCATTCGTCTTTGCCTCCTCTAGATTTACATTCTGGTCTTGAATATTTAATCCAAGAAGAAGTTCTGAAGCACCATATCTTGAAGGACCTTTGGAACTCTGCTCAATCTTTGTTCCATCAGGCAAAGAAGGCCACGAGTACAAAGCTGGTTTAAAGGCCTTGTATGCTGCTGAACCAATCAAAGGAACCACAACAAGACCTTCCTCCAATATAAGAATCCTATAGTAATCATCCTTTGCCATTTCCAATAATGCATTTCTAGCCTCTTTCCTGATGACCTTAGATCCTTCAATATCAGTGTTCAAGAGCTTCGCCTGCATGATGTCTATTGCAAATAAGAATATAATTCATCATGTTTAAGCAACTACAGAAAAGGGAATAGGTATGACTAAGGCACTCTATTTAAGTAAGGTGTATTACTTTTAACACCAACTTCTATTTCACGATGTAAAGCCAATATCAAACACTTGTTAAGACCTAGAAATCTAGAAAAAGTTTAAACTAGATGGAAGATGGACATCACAGATTCAGAATAAGAAGTTACGGAAGGTGTCACTAACACAATTTTTAGAAGCAATACCTAATTGTCCATGCATTTCATAACAGTAGATATCCTCTGTGATTGATTCTTAAAGGCCTTCATGGCCAAATAGCAACCATGCAGTCTATATTCTCCTTCAACCAACCACACTGTTCCTTAGGCATGAAAGCTCAAGTCTCATTTGAGAGACCAACATCATAGTTTATGTAGCAAAGTAGCAAAGACTTAATGCTGCCTGAAATAACTATGCTTTTGGGTCTTGCAGTTAATTTGATTGGCATAACACAGCATAAAGTCTGAGGTTCATTTGGATCTAAAGGGTAGGATTAAATTCTTAATTTTGATAGAACTAAGTCTGCAAGCAGATACTACCTTCGTTTCATATTAACTGTCACTTCGACATACTTTTCTTATTTCAAAATATCTGTCACTATAGTAAATCAAGGGAGTACTAAATGGTACTTTTTCATATATACCCCTATCTTATTAACGGAACTAAACAATTGTCTAAAAACTTTCATTAGACTATTAATGATAGTCAAAGGGTAGTCTGCAAGCAATACTACCTCCGTTTTATATTATCTGTCACTCGGACAAACTTTTCCTGTTTCAAAATATCTGTTATTTTAGTAAATCAAGAGAGTATTAAATGATACTTTTTCATATATACCCCTATCTTATTAATGGAATTAAACAACTGTCTAAAAACTTTCATTAGACTAGTAATGATAGTCAAAGGATAATTTAGTCTATTTCAATTTGAATTCATACAACTCAATTATTTCTTTAATTCTTGTGTCATGTCCTAAGGTGACAGATAATATGAAACAGAGATAGTACAAAATAAGAAGAAAAAGTTGAAAGTAGAATCGAGGGACAGGAGAGAACGTAGAATAAAGAAATTAAAACTGCAGAGAATTGCGGAAGCAAAATATAGAGAACAAGAGATCATCTGCGTGAATTAGAGGCTTTCTCTTAGAAATCCAAATGGAGTAATAGAAGGTGATAAACAAACACAGGCCTACTAATAGAAGAGGCGTAGTGGGCAAGGCAAAAAGAGACAACAGTCAATTTGTAGCACTGGAACCATCACCAGCTTCCCCTAGTCTCTTGATCAACACTGAGAGAGTTTATCTAAATAGAAATTGCCCAGAACATGTCTTGTATGGTTTATAGTTGAATACTTCTCTGAAAGAAATTGGTAAGAGCTTCCTGAAAAGGTAATTTATAATGGTCTCTTGCAAGAAGCAATAAATGAAAAGATTTTGGCAGAGATAGTCCATCATCCAGTTACAGTTTTAGTGATTAATGTAAAAGATCTAAAGACAAGTTAGCTAAGATGCGTTTTTGGCTGCCAATGACCAATTAAGTCAATTTTATTAAAAACTGCAACAAGATTCCCCCTAATCCTAATATGCGAAAGAGAACAAAGGAAATAAATTTCCTTCTGGGTTCTCGTAATCTCACCACAGCCATTACATGTTAGGCTATATGCTACAACATGTTGTTCAGACCCTCCTTTTGTTGTTTCTATCGGATATTAAATTTGATATTAAGCACTAAATTTTAGATTAGTGGAAAAGGACAAACAAATCAAAAGATATCAATACCAAGAAGAAAAGCAAAGTAAAGAGTAATCCTCACCAACTTTGGGATAGCACCAGCTTCAACCAAAATCTCGTGATTACACTGGCTTAATGCTAAATTAGCCAAGACCCCTCCAGCAGCCTCCTTCACTTTTACATCTTCATCCTCCAAGAACTTCAGAAGTAAAGGCAGGAGCTCAAAGTTGGCAATTTTCATTCTGAGCTTCTCATCTACAGACAAGTTCCACAATGTACATAGGCTTTGCTCCTTTACCTGCGAAATATTGAGACTTTCACCTGAATACATTTTAATAAACATATTTAGGAAACATCAATCATGAGGACGCTTTGTTTTTACATTAGAGGACAAGGAAGATCGTCTGAGCAAGTTAGTTATTTCTTCAATTGCCCCACTTTCTGCTACTGTGTTTCTGTACATGTTAACTGATGAAGCCACTCTCAACACACCAGCAGCTGCTTCACATGCAGAATCAGAATTTGACTTGAGAAGGGTCACGGTGAGATTAATAGTGCCATGGAATTGCATGATATTGTCTATGCACTGCTTCCCTCCAAGAGAATACTTCCATAGAGCAACTATAGCTTGTTCTCTATCAAGAGGATCATTATCTATCCCAAGCAGGCGAACAAATAATGCCACATAACCATCGCCACTAGTTGCTGAACTTCTTGTTAATTCATCACTATCCTGATATTAAGGAAGAAAAATGTTTCGTGATGCATGCAAAAAAAAAAAGAAAACCAATCACATCCAAGTGTAAATGGAAATAAGAGAATCCAACTGAAACATGAATGCCATTACATAGAAATCAATCAACAATTAAATCCTTATTGAAATGCCATGCCAATTGCCAAGGACAAAATTGATTGTTCTGATTAAATTTTGTTATTTGTAACTCATAGAGAAGGGGTCAGTAAACATCCTCATATTAAATGAAGCGAAGTGGAAGTTTTTTGTTAAACTTCTTAATCTCCCTAATAGCTTACACCTTACAAACATAGTATGCAACCCAGAAGAAAAGTAAAGATCTCCAAAGGAGAAACAAACTTCAGATTACATCTAAGTCTCCAAAAACATTCAACAACAATCTGATTATAATTATATCCCAGCAGAAGAATATGAACTTTTGATTCAAATACACTCAAGAACATCTTAATGAAGTATTCCAAATAACATTTCACATACTTTAACTAAACAAACATTGCAGACTGCCCGGGTGAGAGAAAATCAAAATGACAAGAGCCAATTTGAAAATTTGTTACAAGAAAACTTACAGAAGTTAAAGATTCATGTGGGATAGAACCCTCATCATTGCTGGCCCTTCTTGAAAACACTGAACTCTTATAGCAAAATCTGGGATTCAAACAACGCTTATTATGATAACATTTGTGAGAAAAGATTGTCGAAAACGAAGAAGCTGCAAGCGAGCTTGTGAAATTGGATGATTTTCTTGTCCTAATAGTTACAAAATCCAATTGGGTAGGCAAGATTTCGGTTTGAAAAAGATGCCAAGGCTTGAATTTGAATTGTGCCGGGATTATCAAAGCCATTAATGCTGGAAAATCATGCGCCTTAAACTATAATGGTTTCTACCGTAAAATGCAAATTACTCCATCTCAATGTCTCATAGATTGTCAATGAATTGATGAAGAACGCAGAAATCCAAGTGATGATTCTGGTTCTGGGGTTCAAGAGCAGAGGTTTATCTACTTATATATGAGAAGAGAAATGATCCTCTTGTCTGCGTTTCTTGAATCATCTTGGAGTAAACATTGTCCGCAGGGAACTCGCTTTCGGAAGGAGCGCTTTTTCACTTGCTTAAAGCGACTTCATTTATGATTTTCTTTCAGGCCTAGTTTGGGAGTTTTGGAGGGGAGAGAAAAGAAGGGAAAAGAATAAAAGAGAAAATAATGTGAAATGATTCATTCAAATGTTGTTTGAGAATTTTTTGTGGAATAGGAAAGAAGTAGAATTCTTTTATTTGAAGTTTGGAGGGAATTGAAAAGAAAGATATCTTTTGATAAAAGTAACTTTAAGATAAGAGAATAAAATATTTAATAATTATATAATTTTATTATTATTTATAGGAATAAAATAGGCATTGCACACTATTAAAAAAATTTCTGTCCATTTCCTTCCTTTCATCCCATTACAAGAAGGAAAGAAAATGGAGAGAAAGGCCACCATTTTCCCCCTCTACTTTTCTCCCTTTCTTCCCCTTCCTCTCCTTAAAAAACTCTCAAATAAAACTTCTACACCTCATTTCCCTCTTTTTCTCTTCTCTTCTCTCCAAGCCCTTGAAGAATATTTAGCATGGGTAGCATTGTTTGCCGTGCTTATTGGAAGGGTATTAAGCTCTCTAAAAATGGCCCCACCCTCTCACATACATTTGTGTTTTGCAGATGACTTCCTTTTATTTGACGTAGTTACTAAAAGATAGGCAACGGTAATGAAAAATGTATTGAGGAAGTTTTGTGATATTTCCGGCTAATGGTGAATATGTCGAAATCCAAACTTATTTTCTCTTCAAATGTGCATTTAGAGGGGCTATTACTCTCTTCACCAAATTTGGGATTCCAGTTTCTGAGGGGTTTGGGTTGTACTTGGGTATGTGTTAGCCCATGGCAAGCTGGCTCAACGTGGCTTGGCCTTGTCATGATATTTCGGCACGTTTTGCTCATGTCAGGGACATTTAGTTCGAGGAAAAGTGCCTAGAGGGAAGCTAAGTTCACGGGATACTCTATTGGTTAGTCATTTGGAAGACATGGCTTATGTTGGCTCGAGTCTGGTCGATTAGCCCTTTGGAACATAGACTGATTGGTAGTTGGAGGCAATTATTGGCGGTTACCAGCTTTTGTGGCAGATTTGGCAACCTCCTTGGCGGTTGCTGGCTTTCTTGTCCCATGATCTAGTAACTATCCTACAGTTGCTGATGAAGAGACCAATGATCAGCGGGGAGATCATGGGAAGTGGGATGACATGGCAACCCTTGATTGGTTGGGGTGTAATCAATTAGTTTTGTCCATCTTGTATAAATAGAAGCATTCTTTAGCATGGCAGACTGATGGGTGTTATGACTAAGTCTGCCAAGCCCCTATTGTATTGTTTCCTTGTATTATACGGTGCTAATATAAGATTGGCTTTGCCTGTAACTTTTTGTGTTGCTTACTGTTTGCTTTAATTTGCTTAGTTCCTCGAGAGTTCACTCTATAATTGTGTGGAAGGTTGACTAACCTTATTGGTTAGTGCCGGCGCAAATTTCTGTGAAAATACTTTGTGACAATTTAGGTATCAGAGCCAGGTTGGCTATTGAAGATCCATGGCACCTGAGACACGTTCATACACTTCCACCCCTAATCCGCATTCTGTGCAAGAGCACCCGGCGAGTCTGGAAGACTATGTTGGGGCTCCAGATCGAGATGATGCTCTCCCCTCACTTTTCAAAGATGCATCATCGAGTCTTTTGAGTCCGTTGATGTGAGATTTGAGGATGTCCAGAATGGGCTGGACAACAAAAGCAAAGAGATGCTTGAGGATCTTACGCTCTTGAAGGATCAGGTAAATTAAATGTCTTGTGATATTATTCTTCTCAAATAGTTGAAGACTTCCCAACTTCAACAAAGTTTTGGCTCCTATGGCGTGTTAAGTGGTCATACTGTTCAAAAGATTAAGGTCTCCAAGCCTAGTCATTTTGGCAGTGCTCGTAGTGCCAAGGAACTGGAAAATTTCTTATGGGATATGGGGCAGTACTTCTCCACTGCCCATATTCCTGAGGGCCAAAAGGTATCTATGACAATGCTGTACCTCACTGAAGATGCCAAATTGTGGTGGCGTACTCGTGTTTTAGAAGTATGCTTGCGACAACCTAAGATTGAAACATTGGAAAAGATGAAGGCGGAGTTAAAGAAACAATTTCTCCCCAACAACACTTCTTGGCTTGCTAGGGACTCTCTTCGAAAACTGAAACACCCATGTACGGTGCATGATTATGTTAAAAACTTTCTGCTTTGTTGTTGGATGTGAAGGACATGAGTGAAGAGGATAAGTTGTTCAACTTTATGGCTGGCATGCAGTCGTGGCTCAGGCAGAGTTGAGAAGACAAGGGGTGAAAGATGTTGCCCATGCCATTGTTGTTGCTGACTTTTTTTCTGATTATAAAACATCTTTTTCTTCTCCTTCTTCTGACCGTTAAGAAAGGAAAAAGTCCTTTAAGAAGGACCAAGCTAAGAAAAAGTTCAACAAAAGGAAAAAGAAACCAGAGGCTGACACTGGAGACACTTCGAACAAGGGGAATGGTGCTAAGAATTCGCCTCTAGATGTTTTTTGTGAAGAGGACCCTATGCAGCTCGGAATTGCCCAAATCGGGAAGAGATGGTTGCCGTTTGCCAGGCTGTGATGGCAAAGAAGACAGAGGAAAAATCATGTATCGGTGATGGTGCTGGGCTGTCCTAGGTACGTGTCAATCATATTCAATTATTGAATGCTCTAATTACTTTTATTGACCCTCCTACACAGTACGGACTATTGCATGTCAACACTATGATAAATGGAGTGCCTATGAAGGCAATGATGGATAGCAATGCGTTCTACACATTCGTTGCAAAGAAAATGGTGCCACAGCTAAGCTTTGACTTAGTAGAAAGCTCTCTTCGAATGAAGGCTGTGAACTTTGAGGTACGGCTTGTGAAGGGGGCATCTAATGTATCTTTAGTGTTGGGTAGTTGGCATGGTACATATAATTTAACTGTTATTCCTCTTAATAATTTTGACGTAATTCTAGGCATGGACTTTATGTTAGGTGCTAAGCCTTCTGTAATACCTTATTTGGGTGGGATTTTTATTGGGGATGAAAGAAATCCTACTTTTGTTGCTGGTGAATTTATTGATGGACAAACAGGAACAACGAAGAACATAGGTTGCTATCGGCTATGCAACTCAAAGACGAACTACAGCGCGAGGAGATAACCTTCCTGGCAGCCTTAGTGGATATCAAACCTGATGTATATTAGCAAGTGCCTGACTCGGTGTCCTCGTTGTTGGATGATTTTGTAGATGTGATGCCTGCGGAGTTGCTTGAGGTGTTGCCTCCAAGAAGGCCCATTGATCATAAGATTAAACTAGTCCCAGGTGCTATACCTTCGGCTCAAGCATCTTACCGAATATTTTCGGTAGAGTTGGCTGAATTGCGGACTCAACTAGACTCTCCCTTGGATGCTAGGTTGATACAGCCGTCCAAGGCTCCCTATGGTGCCCCTACTCTCTTTCAGAAAAAGGATGAGGGTCTCTTAGGTTTGTGTGGATTACTGAGCTTTGAACAAGTATCCAATTCCGAATGTTGCGAACTTGTTTGATCGGTTGGCTAAGGCAATGTACTTTACCAAACTTGACCTTCGTTTTGGATATTGGCAAGTGAGAATTGCTAAAAGAGATGTGACTAAAACAACAGTGGTGACTAGATATGGCTCTTATGAATCTGTGTGATGCTTTTTGACCTCACTAATGCTCCTGCTACTTTTTGTAATTTGATGAACGATGTACTTTATGATTTCCTAGATAAATTTGTTGTTATGTATTTGGATGACATTGTTACTTACAGTGATTCCTTAGAGGAACACTTGCTGCATTTAAAACTTGTATTCCAAAGGCTTAGGAAGCACAAGTCGTATGTAAAAAAAGAAAAGTGTGAGTTTTACAGGGAGGAAGAATCCTTATGGACAGAAGGAAGATCCCAGTAATTATCGATTGGGTTGCTCCCTCCAAAGTGGCTGAACTTAGATCCTTTCTTAGGTTGGCAAACTTTTATCACAAGTTCATCAAAGGGTACTCAAAGCTTGTGGCCCTTTAACAGATTTGTTGAAGAAGGGCCAGAAATATAATTGGAGTGACTATTGTGAAGCATAATTCCAAGCCTTGAAGGAAGCATGAGTTCTTGTACAAAACAAATATCTTATTACCTTTGAGAGTCGAAAGCTCAAAGACTGTGAGCAACAATATCGTACACATGAGAAAGAAATGACTGTTGTTGTTTATTGTTTACATATTTGGAGATATTATTTGTTAGGTACCAAATTCACTGTGGTGACTAACAATGTTGCAAACACTTACTTTAAGACCCAGATGAAGCTAACCCTTAAGCAGGCTAGATGGTAAGAGTTCTTGGAAGAATTCGACTTTGATTGGGGTACAAGCCCGAAAGAGAATCTTGTTGATAATGCCCTTAGCCAAAAGGGTGTGGACGAGTATGTTGTTGCTTTGACGTGGTTGAAAATGATTTCCTAGCAAAAGTGAAGGTGGAGTCCCTCAATGATTATGCTTATCAAAGGACGGTGAAACTGGTTGGTGATGGCACTGCTCATCATTACTGGTTTGAGGATGGCTTGTTACGTGCTAAGGGGAACAAGATCTATGTCCCAAATGGTTTTTTGAGGCGGCAACTGCTGAAGGAAAATCATGACACTCCATGGGCTGGTCATCTTGGAGTTGAACGAATGAATGCCTTGATGTCCTGGCAGTTCTATTGGCCTTGCATGTGGGATGATGTGGAGCTGTATGTGAAAAATTGTCTTGTGTGTCAACAGGACAAGTTGGAGTGCAAGAAAGAAGCGGGTTTGCTACAAGCCTTGCCCATTCTAGATCAAACCTTGGCACTCTATCTCTATGGACCTCATTTCTGGATTGTCTAAAGTTAGTGGCATGGTCCCATCTATGTAATAGTTGACATATTTTCTAAGTATGTTGCATTTGTGCCTTCCCCTAAGGCATGCACTACTAATGTAGTTGCTGAGTTATTTTTCAGAAACGTTGTCAAGCACTTTGGCTTGCCAGTGGACATTGATAGTGATTGAGACACTAGATTCACTCGATGTTTCTGGACTACTTTGTTCGGATTCATGGGGATAGAATTGAAGCTCTCTACTGCTGTACATTCTCAAACTGATCAGACTGAGAGAATCAATGCCTTAGTTGAGGAATACTTAAGACATTTTGTAACAGCTAGCCAATGTAATTGGGTAGATTTACTTGATGTAGCTCAGTCCTCAAAAAATCTGCATAAGTCTTCGGCTACAGTTTTGAGTCTATTCGAGTTGGCAAATGGACAACAACCCCTCATCCGCAAGATATCATTGCTGGCATGACTTACACTGACTGCCTTGTTGCCTATCGGTTTGCCAAGAATAGATAGGAGTTGGTTGATCAGACCCGAGACATTCTCAACATTGCCCAACATAAAATGAAACAATATGCTGACGGGAAAGAGAAGAGATGTTGAGTTCCAAGTAGGAAACAAAGTGATGCTAAAATTGACTCCCAAGATTTGGAAGAAAGTGAGCAGCAAGACTAGGCATCATGGGCTGATTTCGAAGTATGATAGATCCTTCGAGGTTATAAAAAAGTTTGGGCGAAGGGCTTATTGGTTGGAGTTGCCGAACAAGTTGAAGGTACTCCCTACATTTCATGTGAGCTTCTTGAAACCTTTCAACCAAGATGAGTTGGATGCTAGCAGAAGTAAAAGTTATTATGCTTCACCAGTTATCAAAAAACAATTTCATAAGGACATCTTTAGGGTTATTGATGATAGGACCTTAGGGCAAAATAAAAAGAATCGGTTAACAAATTATTTGATCCAATGGAAGGGTGAGTCTATGGCTGATGCTACTTGGGAGAGAGATATAACCTTGTGGCAATTTGAGGATCAGAAACAAGCTTACCTTGGCAACAAAGTACAGTCAACGAGGGCGTTGACATCTCAAGTGGGGGTAGTTTGTTAGCCCTGGCGAGCTGACTCGACGCGGCTTGGCCTTGGCATGATGTTTTGGCATGTTTTTCTCATGTTAGGGACATTTGGTTCGAGGAAAGTTACGTAGAGGGAAGCTGAGTCCATGAGAGAATCTATTGGTTATTTGGAAGGCATGGCTCGTGTTGACTCGAGTCTTGTCCATTAGCCCCTTGGAACTGTTGGAGACCGTAGACAAAAAACAAAATAAAATAAAACTACGAAAATCCACCAACAGGATCTGCACATACTAGAAAAACCGATTGGATAGAAATTACCTCAAAGTTTTGATTGTTCGATGTGGATGCGCTGCTGTTTATGCTTCGCCCTCTACTGGTATCTACGTGGCGAACTCCTCTGCAAGAGATCGGGATGTTAGCCCCTTCTGTGTTCTGAAAACTGTTCAGAACTGATCCTGACTATCTGGTAATAGGCCGTATTTCGGAGAGAGGAGGCTAGATACTATATCGCCGTTCTAGGGTTTAGGGTTTTGTTTTTCTTTAATCAGATAAAGGACGGCTGCCAAGAAAAAGTTAACATAACCTTTTATAGCTGTCAATATCAAAACCCTAACTATCATCTAATGACAGTTTAATCTCGTCCGTCTATTCTTATAATCATCCAACGGTTGGATGAGTAATATTAAGTAATTAATTTTATTTATTTGATTAAATAAAATTAATTACTTATTAACTTACCAGAAAATACAATATAGAATCTAATTCCCCTTTTGTATAAGTTCAACGAATCTGGACACAATCTAGATTCATTGAACGTGGACATTATGCTCACAAGATCATCTATGCGTGTGACCCTGTAGGTTCACTTAACGTTGGCAGTGAATGAAAAATGTCCTAGATATTTATTCACAAAACATAAGCGGCCTCTAGCAAGACATTATGCTTACCCAAGTTAAGTAAATACAAGAATAACCTAGCATCAGATTTAATATTTAGTCCTTTTGTCACACGATATCCTAATTAAGTATAAGGCATGTACCAAGTCATCCTTATAAAACTTAATTAACCATTTACTTGATCACCAGACAGACTGTTTGAACAAATAATATTAATAACACCTTATTAATACTTATTTGAGCATGACCATACATATTTTCAGTCTTCCTTATCAAGGGACCCATGGATATCTCTCTCTAAAAAGAGAGGGACAAATCCCTTTCACTATCTCCAATATTCAAGCCATGACAAGAAAATAAGCCAACTAATAGTCATAATAATCACCTAATTAAAAGTGATGTTTTACTATGTCAAAACATATTTTCTCCCCATGCAAGAAACATTAGAAACATTAGGTTAAAGGACACCAAATATAAAACTGAGAAGAAATACTTATAACTTAAACCCATGTAATATTTCTTCTTCACTTTGGGTCATGTCCAATACAATATTCTCAATATGTATTTATGAATTGATTTTATATCTCATATTCATGATCAGTAAAACTTGACCATCAATCAACTTCACACTAATTTACAAGATGTAATAAACTAGGGACAAATAAGAATAATATTTTATTAGCTATAAGGGTTTTACTATCAAGTCACATACTTGATGACCAAGAGCATAAAATACAATTCAAAAATACATGCTTCATAAATTAGAAATGTGAGTCAATTGGTCTTAGGGCATACACTAACAAGAACATGGACTGGTTGGCAGTTGGAGGCAGTTATTGGCGGTTACCAGCTTTTATGGCAGATCTAGCAACCTCCTTGGCAGTTGCTGGCTTTATTGTCCCATGATCTAGTAACTACCTTGTAGTTGCTGATGAAGAGACCCATGATCAGTGCGGAGATTATGGAAAGTGGGGTGATGTGGCAACCCTTGATTGGTTTGGGTGTTACCAATTAGTTTTGTCCCTCTTATATAAATATAAGCATTCTTTGGCATAGCAGACTGATGAGTGTTAGGACTAAGTCTTCCAAGCCCTTGTTGTAATTGTTTCCTTGTATTATCCGGTACTAATATAAGGTCGAGCTTTACCTGTAACTTTCTGTATTGATTACTGTTTGCTTTAATTTGCTTAGTTCCTTGAGAGTTCACTCTATCATTGTGTAGAAGGCTGACCAACCTTGTTGGTTAGTGCCAGTGCAAAGTTTTGTACAAATACTTTGCAATAGTATGCTTCTCATACATAAAAGGGTCAGAAAGGGTAGTTATTATCACTTCTTGGTGGAGAAGGCCTGAAAGGAATTAAGTACTTGGAAGAGAAGAACTGTGTCCATGGCTTCCCGAGCTATTCTAGTGCAATCCTTCTCTTCCACTATTGCCAGCTATGCTATACAAACTACCCTCTTGTTAGTAGGTACGCTGCAGTTAATTGAAAAAGCTATCGGAATATCTTTTGGGGTGACTTGGATGTGGACTCGAAGATGCATACTATTTCTTGGGCTAAAATTGTCAACCAAAGGATAGAGGTGGGTTGGGTCTGAAAAACATGAAGACTTCCAATATTATTGCCCTTGCAAAAATGGTGTTGAGGATGATTTGGAACCCACATCAACTTTGGGTTTAGGTATTGCTTGTAAATACGGGAGCATCCAAGATTTGGATTTGGGGAAGGTGTTATGAGCTTCTTTGTCTATTTGGCGAAGTTTATTAGAAGGTTATAAGCTTTTAATGGGATGTTGGTGATGGCAGTTGTGTTCGATTTTGACTGGATAACTGGCTTGGAGAGGGTCTATTAGTAGAGCTTTGCCCTTCAGCAGTTTTCAGTGGAATGGATGCGCTCTACAGTTGTTGATTTCTTCACTTCCTCTTCACAGTTGAGCTTGCCTGTGTCTGTATTCAATAAACTGGCCTTGGTAGCACCAGCCCCTCTTAGTGTAGAGGAGGATCGTCCGCGGTGGGCATTGGAGACAAGTGGGTTTCTCTTCAAGCTCGATGTATCACCTCTTTCTTCCACTTGCACCGATTGATCAGTGGCAGTGGAATAAGCTGTGGAAGTTTACAGAACCTTCTAGGTTCCCTATAGTGCTATGGCAAATTCAGCGGATGAGCCTCAAAATGAGGACACTACTTGCTACTTGGGGTTTGCCGATTTTTCCCTACTGTTGGACATGTGCTGGGGTTCTGGAATCAGATTTGCATGCATTGTGGGATTGTACTGTTGCCTCAGTTATTTGGAAGGCTTTTCTTCCGCCCTAACAGGTCTTTCTTCTCTAAAACAGATATTGTTCGAAGGATTGATTAGAATTTGTCATAGACCTGATATTCAACTCTTGTTTGAGTAGACTGGTGGTCCCTCTTATTTTGCTTTGTCTACTATTGGATTTGGAGGTAGCAGAATGATGTAATATTTTTGGAAGATTATCTACTTCTATGTATTTCAACTAAGTTAGATAATGTCCAAAAATATGTCCTTGACTTCATTGTATCAAAGAATAGTCTTGGTTAAGGTTGTACCAACCTTGTAATCTCTATTTTGGTGTATATATATAGTTCGCAAGTTTCAGAATAAATATCATACACTCTCATGTACCGTGCAAGATACATTCTAGTAAAGAAATGGTGCCCGTCTCACTAAAACATTAATCAAGAAAAAAATTCATTCTAGTTGCAACAAACGCAAGTGATGCACACACGCGTGAGATATTCCATAAGTTATGTATTAATGTTCCTAGGTTATGTGTTAATATCCCATAAAAATATACTATATATTCCATCAGTTATATATGCACGTTTCCATGAGTTTATGCTAAGGTTGCTTTGTTGTAATGATGTTCCACGTATTATATGTTAGGTGAAATCAATAACATATAACTTTATCACCCATATATGCTGAAAATAAAATACATCACGACTTAATATTTCATGGACGGTTAATTATGTAATCGTAGAACTACAATTATATTCCCATGAAGCATTAGCAATTGAAAAAATGGAACTATAATTATATTTTCATGCAATATTAGCAATTGAAAATATCAATTTTACATGAAAAATATCATTAATATGAAAACAAAATTGCTACTGCCATTATTGGACATTAACAATTAAAATATGGAACTATAGTTATATTCTCATAGAACCTTAGCAATTGAAATATGGAACTTCGTAACTCTAGTGACATTGTACTAATATTCCATGGAGATAATACTGATGTTCCATGGATTATGTATTAATATTCATTAAAATATAATACATGTGGATATAATAGATGTTCCATAAGTTTTCTATGGGTTTCCATGAGTTTTGTACTATGTTTGCTTTGTTGTAATAATATTCCATGGATTACGTATTAATGTTCCATAGAAATAAAATATATGTTCCACACGTTCTCTGGAGGTTTCCATGAGTTTTCCACATATAACGCACTATAACTTTTAAGAACTATAAACCTCATCAATCGCACAGAAAAAACGATTCTTCCTTTTCATCTTCTCCAAATAATGATTTTCCCATAATTCTATAAGTGAAACAGCGCCGTTTGACCTCAGTGAGTATCATGCAAGGTACACTCGGGTGTATGATATAATTTGCGCATTTTTTGTACTACATTTCTTTTTATAATACTTTTTACTTTTAAAATTTATCTTTTTTTTTAGTTTATTTTTTATTTGATAGATTTTATTAATAAGATATACCTCATTAGATATGTTACGGGAGGAGAAGTCGGATCATCCAAACCCAATATTTAGTAGCATCAGTTTCTTTTTCCTAAATTTTCCCTGAAATTTTTCCCCTTATTCCACAGTTTCCAAATTATTACTTAGATTTCCTAGAAAAGAAATTCTCATTTAAATTTAGAAGATATTTACTTTGCATGATTATTACCTCACTTAAAAATTTTAATTTTTTATTCACCATTTATTTAAGTTTGTATACGGTCTTTCAACAAATATAAAATGTTGGAAACTTTATACCAGAATCGTAAATATATTAGAGATTAAATATGATAATCCCTCTTTTTTTAAATTTGTAATATGCTCATTTTTCATTTTTTATTTTAAGTTGGATGATTGAAATCTGTTAAATTTAACGGAATTTTTAAAAAAAGACGTAAAAGGAGTTCTTAAATTAGTTGAGAACTTTAAAAATTAAAATTAAAGGTTGAAAACTTTATATGAGAATGCAAATATATTGGGACTAAATATAATAATCACTCTAAACATTTAAAAACCAAAATAACTAGAAAACCCTCCTTCAAAAAAGATAAAAAAATTAGAAAACCTGAAAATTAATTTTTGTACATGCTTTTGTCTTTCTCCACTAAAATAATAAATTTGCTCCCAAAAAAGAGAAAAAAAAAGGGGGGGGGGATGGGGGGGGGGCTAGTCTCCACATGGCAAGATACAACAAAAGCCTCTTGAAATCCACCAAAAGAAAAAAACCCTTAAAATTTTTTCCATTATTTATTTTATGGGGGTTAAAACCAAAACAAAATACCAATCAAAAGCTTCTCGTCCAAAATGTTTTAAAGCAATTCATGCAAACTCTGGATAAGGAAAGGAAACCAAAGAATTGGCTCTGAAGTAATGAGCTCTTCACTGAGCTTCCATTTCACCAACAAGCCTTTGCCTCTTTTTTCTCCCCTTCCTCCTCCTATCACCAAATCAACTACAACTCCTCCTTCCTTTGCCATTCTTTTCAAGCACAAATCACCAAAGCCCTTTACTCTAAAGGTCTGTTTTTCTTTATTTATTTCATCTCAATATTTATATATAAACCTTTAAAGTTACAAAATCCACACTTTCTTCTTAATATTTTCTTTTCTTTTTTTTTTTTATTCAAAATAGGCACAAAAATTTGTCAGCTCAGAGCCCAGCAGCAAAATCCATAATAGTGATGCCAAAATTCCCATTTTGGCAATTCAAATTGGAGCCCTTTTGGCCACTGTGAGCAATATTCATTTTGTTTATAACTAATTACTCTAATTACTGCTATTTAATTGAGGTAAAATATTGGATTACAGGTAGCAGAGCCTGCTCTTGCAGTAACCGGAGTTAATGATGAAGAAGATTTTATATGGATTTTGATACAACTTGGGATTTCTGCTTTCTTTTATTTTCTTGTTTTTCCAGTGAGTAAAAAACTTTTTATCTTTTCCTATCTCATTTTGGCCACTGAAATTAGATAGACTTTATCCATGTTTTGCTTTCCAGTTTATTTTAGTAGCTCTGCATTCTCTTTAGTAGCATATGTTAGCAGATAGCTTGGCACAAATGGACTCTCAAATATTTGCTCGTCAAACTTGGTTTAATCAGATTCCCGCTCAGCTGTACTCTAAAGTTCGCTATGATATGATGACATGAATATCGCGAATTGTTCAGAAGAAAAAAAGAAATTAGATAGAAGTAATTTATGTTCTGCTGATTGGTTTTATATTGCAGCCTATCATCATGAATTGGCTAAGGATCAGATGGTACAGAAGGAGTCTGTTTGAGATGTTTATCCAGTTCATGTTTGTCTTCATGTTCTTCCCTGGGTGAGTCTCTCCTATAATGCTCCCTCCCTTATCATTTTCAATATTCTTGTTTAATAGTACGTTAAATTATTATCATTTATCTTTCAGAAATTTACGCTTTAAAAAAACAAAAGTTTTATAATAGGAATAATTATAATATTTAATAAGTGCCGTCATTTTTGTATGTTGTATAATTATGATTTAAGTGTTTATGATATCTTGAAATATTTATTTCGATATAATAAAAAAATACTTACTAAGTAATGGGTCACGAGTCTTGTCATGTTTATGAATTATACTTTCATACTCGCAGACTTGAAACGTGACATTATGATATTAAAGTTAAAGTGTAATTATCAATTAGAAGTATAAGAATTTAGTATTATATCCTGAACTATCACTTCTAGATTTCATGGTCCTGAGCTAAGTGTGGTACTATCTGTAGTTTTTTACATAAGAAACATACCAAAGGGTGAGTCATGGTTGATGTCAAAGTTCATGACTCCCACTCTCATGCCCTAGGCTTGGGGAGGTAGAAGTATCATGGCACTATTAAAGTATCAATTTTAGCATTGTAAGAACAATGGCCAAATAATAATAACCTACAGGTACTGTCAAATTCATAGACTCGAAGTGTCACGAGAATATTTTAAAAAATATTTTATCATTCAATTCTCGTAAGTTTTCTCATGTGTCTTTTTATTGCCCCCATAGTGCCCTCTCCATTTGATTTAGGATGCTCTTAGATTAGAATTTATTTTCAAAATTCATTTTTTTTATTGAATTCTACGCTTACTCCATTTCTTCTCTCATACTAAATTTACTTTTCACGAAAATCGAAAAAAAATAAACTTTTTTCTTTTTTATTTCTAATTCAAAGATACCCTTAAACCTCGTTTGATAAAACTGAAAATTGAAGTCTAAATTATTTAAAGTTTAGTTTTGAATTCTGAATTTTAAGTGTGAAGTATGAATATGAAAACTGAAATTTGAATATGAATAATAAATTAATTAATAAGTAGTAATCATATATATAAAAAGTATTATAATTTTGCGAAACATATATAGTTTAAAAATGATTTGTTATAAACACACTTAATGTAAAAAATCTTTAACTAATTTATTTTAAGAGGTAAATTAATTTATCAAGCAAGGCCTTAGTTGAGTCTCATCATTTTTGTTATGCCTGCTAATGTTGATTTACTAAACATTTCTCAGGCTGCTGCTATGGGCACCATTTCTGAACTTTAGAAAGTTCCCGAGAGATCCATCCATGAAGTATCCTTGGTCTACACCAGAAAACCCCTCCCAAATCAAGGGTGGGTTTCTCAAATATCCATGGGCTACACCTGAAGATTATGACTAATCTTCCATTACAAAAATGCCGATGAGATTGAGAATTTGTTACCGACTTTAAATCCCTTCTTTGCATCACATACCAAAAACAAGTGAAATAGTTGAAAAAGAGAATTATAGTGTCTTTCCATTGGAGAAAATGAAAACAGAAACTTGAATTGCATTAAACCTCAAATCTTCTTGATGGCTATCTACATTGATTTCCTGCTCTGTGTCAATAACTAATGTATGCAGCCAAATATTCAACAAAATTTCAACTAATAGGCATCACTAACATAATTTGGTGCAACTCGTAAGTGTATCATTAGCCAACAGAAGAAAGAACACAAGTGACCTTGTCTAATTAATGAATTTCATGAGAGAAGTGTCAAACACAATGGTGAGTTCCCAGAAAGCCAATTCAAACCATCCTATCAATATGCCAGGGTAATGTAACAAATGAGGCAAAAATCACGACAAAAGAAACACAATAAACCAAGTCATTGGATATCTTCCTGGATTTGATCAATACAAACTTCATCTTTGACATAGTTTGTTCTTGTTCCTATATATATGAACATTTTGTAACAACATTTTCAGATGATAAAAATGCTGAAAGAAAATCTTCTCCAAGACCTTAATGCAGGGGAATACAAAGGCCTAGGTATAGTATTCCAACTATTCTAAGTCATCCAATGACAATTGGTGAAACTAAACAAGTCTGTATAGCTACCTCTTTAGCCCCATGATTTGGTTTGGGCAAAATCTGATACTTTTACAAGGCCCTACAAAAAATGATTTCAGGATATCTCATCTCCTGTATGCAAACCTTTCCTAGAAAGATAAACATAAATAACTCTGCTCCTATGAACAATCCTAAAAAAAAAACTAGTCTTCTAGGTATAACTTCATAGATCATACCATTTATCCACTGTTTCCTTCAGTCCAAAGTTGTAAATGGCAATTCCAATTGCCATCCAAATGACACAAACAGATACGGCAATATGCCAACCATATTGGAGGCATTTTATCTTTGACAAAAGGTTCTTGCAGTACGTATCTGACTCCTTGAAGAGTGCTCGATTTGCAGCATCTGCCCCTTCATTGGATGCTTTCTCGTTCTGAGGATAGGGGAATTTTAAAAGATTATGTATGTAGAACTACCATTTTCTAGCTAGACATACGTTTGACAATCTTAAGGCATTAAAATTCCAGAAACGAGTCGTGACCAGAAAACATGTAATTGCATTTGAAAACAAACACGAGTAAGAAGGAACCTTCTACCTTTTGCCTGAAACTGCTGAGGGTGTCATGTAGAACCTCATGAGGAGACAACTTTTGAGACAGCTCCCTCCAACCCCGGATAAGTCTTCTCATAACAATTATACTTGCTTTGACATTATTTAAGTAAATTTGCTCCTATTAAAACCAACAGAAGCATTAAAAAAAAAGTCTTCTTATGACAGTTACACTTTTCAAAATTATTCACGTAAAGTTGCTCCTATTAAAACCAACCAGAAGCATCAAAAGGCTGATTCTTTAAATGATTTCTGATGACTAATGCTTTAAATTTCCAAAGAATACATACTGATAAGAGCGAGAAGAAAAAATTTCAGATGAATGAAAACTGCAAATAGACCTTACCCAGTGCTTATAACACTCAGGACTTTGAATTAGACACCAGATAAATATCTTGGCAGCTTCTTCAGATAGCCCTGGAATGCCTGCAAATATTCATTTGGGGATTTAAATATTGATTGCATTTTTTATTAGATAATTTACAGGATTCCCTCCTGAAACAAGGGATCAACCTGACTAAATCAACATGCAGTCGCTCAATGGGTGGTTTTACTAGTACATATATATATATATATATATATATATGGTGTTGTCAAACAACACAAAATTATTCTAATAACAGCAAATTAAAATAGAGAAGCAGAGCCATCGTCAGAGGAAACAAACCGCTAGAAGAAATGGTACATAAATAGACTCACTCTTGGTCATAAGATCGACTTGTCCTTTGAATGGAGTTTTATCAACTTGAATTAACCTCTCCTTACTATCAGCAACTAAGAAATCAACGCAGGTGAACTACTTCTACTAATTGACTTTATTTCCATGACATTGATGGTTAAACCCATGCAAACTATTCAAAAATTTTACCACTATCCAAAGTGAAAACCTCAAAGCGAAACGAGCTATTGAATCTAAACTTCAATACTCTTACATGTAAAACATACAGGCATATGTAGATGAACACAATAGCCTTTGACGACATAACTCGTCGGCTAGGACATTTCAAAATAAACAGGGCTGTCTGCTGGTAAACCAATATAAGAGGAACAATCTTCTTATTAAATATATTTGATTTATGATGGGAACAATCAGCTGACATACTTAGATTGACAGCAACAGAAACCAGACTGTTCCATAGCAGGAATGCTGCCAACCCAAACAATGATGTATAATACTCTTTCTTACAAGTGGATCCTCTTAAAATTCTCATGATATTCAAGGATCTAATTATGCATAGCTATTTTTGGAATTTAACACCAACCATAACACTGTGAGTATAACAGAGTCAAATTGAAGTTTCATGAATTAACAATTAATAAAATAAAGCATCAAGCAAAAGAAAAAACTGGCAATATTAAGAAGTTTTTCGGTTCACCAACAATTTAAGGGCCTTATAAACAGCAAAGATTTTGAAATGTCAACAATTTTCAACGTGTCTTTAAAGGTATCTTCAACTTCTATCGTCACTTTTTATATTTCTGTTTATAATATCCTGTTAAATTCTGTTCCCTCACAAGTCTCAACTCTATGATTACCATCAATACTCGAACAATATTCTTGATCATGTTATTCTAAGCCTGAAATTCAAGAACAAAGTATAACCTAAGCATTTTGAATCTGCCTGTCTGAAACTTGGAAGATATCAAGAACATTATAACGTTTATAAAAATAAAAATAAAAATCATCTTATTTACAAGAAGACCAACTATAACCTAATCATGTTCTTCTAAGTAGGGGATCCCGTGGAGACTCATTAAGGACAACACCTCTTGCTTCAGGTGCATGCACCAGAAGTGGATGTTCTCAAGTTGAAACTTACAACCTTAAGTTTCTATCTAGAACATTTTATAAGAAACTTAAAAAGTAGTTATCACTAGTCATATGGAACAGTTTACAAGAAATTTTTAAAAGTTAAGATTGTTGTCATTATGGAAAAGATGTCTGCAAAATAAAAGTTAGATAATAGTAGATAGAAACAACACTTGTAAGCTGTTGAATTAGTAGCAACAGAGCAGAGGAAATGAGAGGAGTATTATGCATTGTGGGTAGTAGTTGGGAGGTCAGTAGGCGAATGAATGAGAGGCCAAGAGATCATAGATCATCTTATGGTTCATACATTAGATGTAGG
Organism: Catharanthus roseus; assembly: GCA_028651295.1. Classification (NCBI taxonomy): domain Eukaryota; kingdom Viridiplantae; phylum Streptophyta; class Magnoliopsida; order Gentianales; family Apocynaceae; genus Catharanthus; species Catharanthus roseus. Next base: position 1,511,773 of record JAPQWS010000107.1, on the reverse strand, counting down.
AGTTTTAATAGGTAATATGTTCTTATCAACGAATAGTCAAACCTAACTGCAAAATCTTTCAGTTGTGACATCACGTTTGTGTTCTTGTACTAATGACTAGTTAGCACTAGAGAGTGCCAATAGTCCAACAACCCAGTTAAGCAGGGATAAACTGCAAACAGGCTTCATTCCTCACTATCAGAAGTTCAGTGCTGACTGATCATAACAAGATTACTTAGTGGAATTTCCTTTATGACAGAAACAGAACTCTTAAGATACTTCCATCAAGTTCAAGTTACCTTCCCCAGCTGTTTTCATTACGATAGGAAGAATCTGCTGCGAAAGCTGCTTCATTGCTTTGCTTCTAGGAGAACCAGCAAGGGCAACATATATGAGTGTGGGATATATTGCTTCAAATCTGTCAGTTGACTACATTGCACAGTACAGTGAGTAAATGCATAAAGGGTACTTAATTTTCTTAGTCAAAATAACAAGTGTAGAGTCTACTAAATTCCACCTTGACTTGTGATGAAGCTGCAGGAAATGTTAAATGCAGCAGCAGATCCACAGCTGAAGGTGGCACTATACGCTGTCCATTTTTCACAGCATTGTTTGCCAGATTTTTATGTGCATTTGGAGTAGAAAGAATTCTGTGATAGAAAATGGAAAATAAAATATATCAGATCTTTTTTGAACAATATCTGAGAGGGACCGGGAGGGGGGAGTGGGGAGGGGGGGAAGGAGGGGGGGGGGTGGGGGGGGGGTTGAGCAGTTTCAAACCTCTCCACTAATTGCAAAACCAAATCCCTGGTATGTGGATTAGAACTGGACTTGCCTCCCAATATAGGCAAGACTTGATGAGACCATAAGTACATCCCTACCGTCAAATCTCCTTGGGAGGCCTGTATCGGACATTGAATGCATATTTAGGAGACTAAGAAAACGAAGAAAAGAAAAATATCAAACTTATTGGGAAGTTCTCTGGACAAGTGGTAAATTCATCTGGCTACCTGAACTATCATCCATAAAATTACTGGAAGTTTTTCTTGGCCATGATACTTTGAATTGTCCCTCAGAATTGGCAATAGATTAGCAAGAACATGAGGTTTTCGTCTCAAAACCATTGATATTACAAGAAACATGGCAACCTGAGCAAATGATATATAACATATCAGATTGGCCCCACAAGTATGGAGAAAACAATTGGCAAGTTAGGCTATGGTAATTTATTGGATCAATGTTTTCATTGTTTCACTTTTAGGCTTTGGCATCAATGCACACTTTTCTGTTTTAATAATTAATATATAGGTTACAATCAACAATAATGAAGTACTGAATTGTTTTATTGATTGAGTGAAGTGTCTTCCAAGGCAATGTTTTTTTTTTTTTTTTTAACAGAAAACAGCTTGGGAGACTTCACCTGAGACTTTGAGGATGTCTCCTGCCCTTTCTTATGCCATTTAGAACCCAGTTGTTGCATGTCAGCAAGAATGCCATTCAATGACCATATCACAAAGGATTCGAGCACTTCATGGGAATGTTTCTCTATCCAGTCAGCTGAAGTTTTATAAATGGCTTCAGGAATATGACAAAGAGGGATCTGCTCAATATAAATAAATTAACTAGAATTTATTGCAAAGGACATACTGGTAAAAACAAATCCACATACTGGAGTCAATCTCCTTCCTTCAGCTAAAACAAAATGATGCTATGGAACACAAATTCATTTTCATGCTTATACATCTAAGTCCTGACATTCAAAGGCAGACATCAGATAATGCACTTCAATGGGTCACAATACGTTTATGTCAGGACTACTTGAAAAATCCTAAGACCACTTCTTAATGTCTGAGCCAGTGTTCTTATGTTACACTCCAAGGACTCACAAAAATTGCAAGTAAACTAATTTCCAGTTTATCTCCCTGATGGAATCTTCTAATAATTTCAAACACTAGAGATTAGATAATCATAGGATTCCAGTGATTTTTCCATTCTCCATTTCCAAAACCTGCACATGTTTCCAAACCAAACAGAGACCAAGTGTATCACCTAACACAAAAGTGATATTTGGGTGTCCGACTTTCACAAATCAACCATGGAACTTAAACATATTGTACAAGAGCTGCATAGCATTATTGTGCGAGATAGAGAATCTTTTATTCCAACCACTGATGTATAATAATCGATTCTTTAACAGGAAAGAAGAATCTTATGCTGCGCAGAAAGAAGAAAATACATATACATATAGTCATATACATATCTTCGGATCACACACTTGCATACAACATATAGATGTGCATAATGTTCCATTCAATGGAGGAACGTTCAATATATTTGAATACAATACTGGTCCATGAAAAGGAACCAAAGGAAGGCAAATTATCACAAGACCAATTAGATGCAGCATAACATCAGAATGGATACTTTAGTTGACAAACTTAAATGCTGAAGAAACACAAAATTAGAGTACTTTGGTTTCAGATTTTCCCCACATCATAGAAGAACTAGATATTTATAATATAGCTTATCAGGATATCCATTTCAATTTTACAGCAGTCAAAAGGAAATATGGCCTAAACTAATCTCAATCTTTTCTCGAGAAATTGCCTTATTTATTCCTCCTATTTAGAACACACACCAAGGTTATAAAGCAATAACTATTTACATCTTTCATTGGGCAAGCTACCTCTGATCCTTAGGAATCTGAACCAGCATGTCTACAACTCTCAATATATAGGTATAACTGCCAATGATGTTAATGAAATATAAAGCAAAAGGCAGAAAGGTGGTAAACCAATACTCACATCAGCTAGCTCTTCAACTTTGGATTCTCTGAACAATTTCAGCCAAGGAAATTGTGCTGCATTTACTGCAGAAAATGCTCGTCCAAAATAGTCAGCAAATCTCATCAGTTGGACTTCCTGTTGTGATCCATATGATGCCTACACAACCCCAAAAAGGAAGCTAAGTATATAAATACAAAAAAGAATTACTTGAAAATTCAAAATCAGACCTTTACAATAAAAGATGATTGATCAACCAAATGGTGATCTATATCCGTCATTTCATTATGCCAAGTAAACATTCCTAAAACACAATAAAAATTATTATACTTTTTGCATTTCAAAGTCTAGATGTCTGTACCCCAAGGAGGACATCATTAAGAATCCTATTTTGATCTCTAGATGTCTGATCTTTTTTAAGTTCTAAACCAAACATTCTACCATGATATAACCACATAAAGCTCTTAAGCAGAATGTGCAATATATTGCACTTTACCATATAGTTGCATACACATAAAAGCATGGAGAAATACATTATTTCTTTTTTTTTTTTTTTTGTAAAAAAAAAAAAATGCAAATATTCAAAGGAAAAAACTGACGTAAGCTGCAATTCAAGGCCAATAACTAACCGATAGCTCAGCCAGATAAGTGGCCAGATCATCCACATCAATCTTGACAGCAGCTTCTGCAACAGTCATCTTTGGCTTCTCCTTATCCTTGTTCTTCTTTTTCTTCTCCACTTTTCCATTCCCTTTATGTTTCACATTGCTATCATCATCCTTAATCCCAGACCGATGCTTAGATGCCCTAACTGCATCGACGCCGTCACCATAACCATCAATATACGCTGGATTCGCTCTTTGAGCCTCAATAATTTTCCTCCGCCGCTCCTCGGAAGACTTCTCCAAAGACGAGAACACGTTACCATTTTCTTCAATTTTGGAGGAATCCGCCAACGTAGAAGATTTTGCGACGGAGTTTTTCTTCTTCTGCCTCTTCTTCGCATAAGTCACCGTTTGCCATCCGCCATTACTGTGAGGATCTTCCGAAGGATTTGATTTCTCTTCCATTTTCAGAGGAGAGAGGAAAAAGGAGGGAAAAGCGGAGGGGGAAGTATATATATACGGGAATTTGAACGTGAAAGAGGAATGGTTTCTGCGGTTTGTGATTTTTCTTTTACCTCAGACGGGGATAAATTTACGGAGGATTCCGTGGATGAATGGCTGAAGTTTACACAGTAAATGTGAAACTGAAAGGCATTTTTACCGCGGTTTTGTGGCTTGCATATCTCATCCTTAGCCATTGTATAGGAGCCCTTGTTTAGGATTGGTGGGATGGGAAAGAAATTCAAATTTCAAATCACAATTTTATTTTAAAATTGGTAGGAAATGATATAAGACCTATTATTTATATTTAAAAATTAAATGTGAGGTGATTTGAATAATTTCACATTCGGGTTCTCAAAAAATTCTAATTTTGAGATGAGATAAAAAATAAAATGTTCAAAGTGCTCTTTTTTAGTTTCATTCCGAAACCAAACTAATTAGAAATATCTTCTAAGAGTAGCCAGTAGGATTAGATATGAGTTTAAATTTCAAATCTTAATTTCATTTAAATTTAAGATTCATTTTTCATGTTTAAAATCCATATGTGATTTGGACAGCCTCACATTCGTGTTATCTTAATAAATCCGACTTAGGATGAGACTTGAAAATAAAAGACCCCCAAAGGGCCCTTTTTTTGGTTTTAATAGAAACCAAACTGGTTATAATCTTTCATCTAAAGATTGGTGGAAAATAAGTTTTGGATCTTATTTTTGAATTTATAATCCATATGTGAGATAATTTTGATAGCAACAATTTTGTGTCTATCTATTTCATATTTCGGTCATATTTATCACTGAAATTTGATAAATTTTGGGCGTTGAAAATAGGTTTATCTAGTGAAATTTCTAATCTGAAAATATTTCGAGTCACTATATAGAAATGGATCTGAGAAGAGATGAAATACAAAAGCAAAAAGGACATTTTTTTTTTTTGTTTCATTTCTAAACTAAACTGTTTCAAAATGATATTCAAGAGCACCCCTAGTTTGGTTTGTGAGGAGGGGAATGGGGGGAGGGGGGGCGGGAGGGGAATGAGAGAGGGAACGATATCATTTTCTTCCACTAAGAAAAATATAATCATATACTTCAAAATTTTTTCGTAGGCGTAGAAGGTATTTACTTCCCTTCATTTGATTAGGGTGAAAGAGGAAGATAAATAGTTTTCAAATATATATATATATATATATGTGTATATATATATATACACGCACACACACACACATATACATATATATACACATACATATATGTATGTATATATATATGTATGTATATACATACATTTATATATACATATATATATGCATATATAATATATTATATATAATTTATGGGGGCTGATAAAGGTAACTCGGGAATCTATAAGGATAACTCGAAAATTTTCAAAAATTTCATTTTTCCTCCTCTCACTTTCTCTCTCTACACACTTTCTCTCTAACATCTCTCTAGGATTACAAATTTCAATCTCAGATCTTGGAAGATCCGACCGTCCAAATTGAAAAAAAAGGTTAGTTCTTCAATCTATTCTCTTTTATTTACAATGTTACATTTTTAGATCGTTGAAATATCTGTTAAAAAAGGAAAAAATCGAAATTTTTAAAAAAAAATAATTCTGGCAAAAATTTTGGCACTTTCGTCCGTCGCTGGCGAAAGTGCTGGAGAACTTTTGGAGCCAGCAACCGGAAGTTCTCCGGCACTTTCGCCGGCGACGGACGAAAGTACCAAAATAATTTTTTATTTATTTTAATCTCAGACCTTGGAATATCCGACCGTCCAAATTGAAAAAAAATGTTAGTTCTTCAATCTATTCTCTTTTATTTACAATGTTACCGTTTTAGATTGTTGAAATATTTATTAAAAAAGGAAAAATCGAAATTTAAAAAAAAAAAAAAAACTGGCCAAATTTTTGGCACTTTCGTCCGTCACCGACGAAAGTGCCAGAGAACTTTCAGCGGAACGACCGGAAGTTCTCCGACACTTTCGCTGGCGACGAACAAAAGTGCAAAAAATTTTTTTTATTTTTATTTTTTAATTATTTTATTTTATTTTTTAAATTTCCTTTTTAATTTATTTTTTAATTTTTTAAAATTTTTTTAATTTTTAAAATTTTTTTAAATATTTAAATGTTTTAATTTTTTGTGCATAGTATATTTGATTATTTAATTAATTTTGTATATGTAATTTAATTGTTTGTGACTAGTTGTTTGTATATGTAGAATGTGTGTGACTAGTTGTTTAACATATTTTATGTGATACCCTTTTTTAATTGTTAATGTGAATATAGATTTGTGAACATTATGAAATGAAAAAAAATAACGGAAATGAAATAGGATAATAATCGATAAAGTGAACAATATTAAAGTAATAATAAATATCTCTAATAATGTTATATAATTTAGTCCACTTAGAGTAATGTAACTAGCTTAAAATTGTTTTCTTCATGATTATGTGTTTAATAAGAAAATGTGTAATGTAATTGCTAAACTGTTTGTATTTTAATTTGAAATCATAGTTATGTTATTCTTAGCCTTAGTTTTAGGATATAATACTAAGGTTGTATAATTTGCAAATTAATAACTATTATTAAAGAAGAATATTAGTGATGAATAATAATTGAACGAAAGAAATAGTAGTCCCATGAAATAATAGATACCGATAATTCTTAAGATAAAATAAGAATCGATGAAGTGAACAATACTAAAGTAATAATAAATATCTCTGATAATGTTATATAATTTTGTCCACTTAGAGTAATATAACTAGCTTAAGATTGTTTGCTTTATGATTATGAGCTTAATAAGAAAATGTATAATGTAATTGCTAAACTGTTTGTATTTTAATTTGAAATCTTTGTTACGTTATTCTTGGGATGAAATAATCGATAAAGTAAATAATGAAATATATGATAAATAATTATTAACGAGTTTGAATAACTAATAGATGGTTCGACCTAGCGGCCGTAGAGGAGATGCTGATCTTGGTCCTGTCACGAATAGGACAAGTCGAGTTGAGGGGCGCCCTGTGACAGCTTCGTCTAGAGGTGTGAGGGGGCGACATAGTATTTCTGACATCCTTGTTACTCTTACCCCTCTTGCACCTGGTTTCCATCATGGTACAGGTGAAGCCGGGTCTTCTACCCAGCCACCTGCTGTACCTTTTAGATCTCGACCTCCCCTTCATCCCCATCAGTCACACATACCTGTACCCTATGAGCCATATGGATCTGCACATCTACCTTCACACCACACAGACACAATATATGATCCATACCTACAGGCTCTTACCATTGTGCGACCTCGCATATCGTATCTATCTGCTTTCCAGGAGCCTATATTATACGATGGGTCTTAGGCGAGGCAGATAGGGGTTGAGTTTATTGATTAGATGCTTGGAGCCGCCCGTCAGGATTCTTCTTGCAGCACACACGGGTATTCTCATGCTGATTATGGTATTTCATCTTTTAATCATTATGTACCGGGCCTGCAGATAGGGTTCCTGAGGGTGATAGAGTTTATGGGGAGGAGCAAGAAAGAGTCCGAACCCTACATATTCAGGGAAAATCGGATGAGAGAGGTGACGACGATGGTGTTGATGGTGGTGATGGTGAGGGCGGTGATGGTGATGGTGACGGTGGTGATGATGATCACGATGACGGTGATGATGATGGAGATGAGGAGCAGCCCATATATGTTGCACCTGTGGCACCAGCTAGTGGATCGGATAGGCGTCCTCGTCACGGAGAAGGGAAGGGTTTGACCGGCAGCCTTATGTCGGTGATGAGTAAGTTTGCAGGGTTTCGTAACAAAAGATCGACGTGGTTCGTGATGTTCCGGCACCGACGCAGAAGAGGAAGAAAGTGAAGCCTTCCGATTGGGAGCAGACAGAGGCAGCAGAGGGAGGTCCTATTGACCCGGAGCTCATCCCGTCATACGGTGGACATGTGGCGGGTCGGATATGGCGTGGACATGTATTTATCTTTATGTTAAATTGACATGTTATTATTGTTATTAGTCTTTATAATGTAAAATATTATTCATTTGATAAATAGAAAAAACAATAATGGAATAAATATATTTTTATATATTTGTATAAATTTATATGCTTTATCTCCAAGATCGTGGTTTATTGCAGTGTCGATCTCGTTATATGGCGCTCACTGGTTGGGAGCTGACCGATTCGTAGGCTGGGCCTCTGGCGTCTGGGTCCGGTCTGACGCACCTACGATCATGCATGTTTCAGCACGCCAATGCTGCGTTGTTGTCGGCATTTGTTGAGAGGTGGTAGCCGGACACGAACAACTTCCACATGCCCTGGGGTGAGATGACTGTTACACTGCACGATGTGGAGATTATTCTTGGGGTGCCTGCTTATGGTGCGGTAGTGGATCACAGATTATCGAGGGATTAGTTGATACGGGCTGTTCAGCAGGATCTGGGTTTAGGTCTAACTGGGGGTTTATGGTTTAATGCACTGGAGCTCTACGCCGTTGCTACTAGCAGACAGACTTCACAGTCACATCAGGTCAGAGCTGCATGTTACCTACAGGACATTTTGGGTAGCTCACTCTTCAGTGACAAGAGTGGCAACATTGTACCCGCGAGAATGTGGCCACTTCTGCGGGATGTGAGTCGTGTTGGGAGGTTCGCATGGGGTGCTGCCTGTCTTGCATTTCTATACTGAAATCTGGGTCAGGCTTCCAGGGCTGACGCGAAGGAGCTTGCAGGTTGCTGGTCACTATTGGAGGTATGTGTTTTAAAATTAACGTTAATCATGTCATTATTTATATTTAAACGGTTTAGTGTTTAGGGTTTATTTATTTAATATTTCATTTTTATTTAATTTTTTTATATTCTTATTGAATTTATGTTTCATATTTTAGGCGTGGATATATTTGTATTTTCCCATGTTCGCTCCCCCGTTTAGACATTCTCCCGAAGGATGCAAGCCGTACATGCAGATGTTTCCGCAGATCGGCTATAAGAGTGAGCATAAACTCCTGGATATTCGCCTGAGGCTGGATATGATGACAGCCGATGAGGTCCGGTGGATGCCGTACAGGACTCAAGATGTTCGTGATTGTTGGGTGTCAACATGGCACGGTTTCATTGCATATTTCGACTGCATGGAGCCGTACATGCCTGATCGGGTTCTAAGGCAGTTCGTGTTTAGACAGTGTATTCCCGCCCACCCATCCAGTCTCGGGAGGCACGCCGACCGCCTAACAATAGGATTTATGTCTTGCGGAACACTTTCGTGGAGGCACTCTGGCTCGAGGCACCTTCACACTTACTGACAGAGACATGGACTAATGTCCTGGTCATTCCAGCCAGTTCATGTACAGATGATTATTTGGACTGGTACCTCCCCCGCACTCACCCGAGGATTCAGAATCCCAGGAATATTCCCAGTGGCTATAATGTCCCGGTAGCTCCTGCCATGCCACCACAGGCACTCTTAGATATGATTACACATGAGTGTCACAGACAGGATATTTCAACTGAAGAGTTTCACCATAGGGTTCGAGATTTACTAAGGGTTCATTACAACGCTCTTTAGTAGATCTTTATGTATTCGGATACTTATTTATTATATTGTGTATTTGTTTTTTTATTTCTGTTGGTTATGTATTACTGAGTTTTTGTCATATTCATTACATGTATTCCCTCATGCATGTATGTACTGGTTTATTATTGCATCGACGTAAAATAATTAATTTGAAAATTAATATAATTAATACAGGGAAGGGGTAAAATAAAAAAATTCCGAACGAAAAACTTATGAAATATTATTAACACTTTTAAAAAATAAACTACGTTATAAATTACAAGTTGCAACATTATTACATAAAATGTCTCTGTAGCTGATACATTTCATTGTATTTCGCAATCCAATTTGCCATTCGATTGCGATATGGGGTCGCCCATCCACTAACTCGCATATCTCGATGATATTCCAATTGCACATGTAATGGGAGCAAAGGGCATCCATCTATCAACTGTAACTGGAAAAAAAATTTAATACATACAATTAATATAATATTGGTCTGCAATAATTCAATTAATATTAATAATAATAAAAAGTTATGAATCATAAATACCTGTATGAAATGCTGCAATTTCTCTATGAGTCCGACGAATATCGTTCCCAAAGGCCCGTCCATATTAGAAACAAGAGGCAGGATAGTGGTTGACTGTGAACGTGCAAGAAATACAACGCATAGGTTGAATGTATTAGCAATTACATAAAGATGATCAGGTGTATTAATCTAATACTCCCGTGGCACCGAACCATCTTCCCAATTTGTCTGCATCATCAACTCTGTCACATATTCAACTGACCTGAACAATTGCTCATATACCCGCATATGGTGCCATAAATCAAAGATCATTCTTCTTCGAATTTCAACCCAATGATTTTCGTCTCTGAACAAGAAATTTGATACAACCCTAAAATCACAATTACCATCTCCGGCCACGTTCTTACAGTTTTGTATAAATTGATACGTAAACCCGGAAAATGCACTGGAGGTGAATCGGGACTTACAACAGTTGATAAACTCGATCTACCACTGCTACGTCCTCTGCCCCTGCTCCTACCACTACGAGGCAGCCTACCTCTTCCACGAGGGCTAGGATTAGACCCTGAACCTAAACCGCTACCAGACCCAGAACCTGAACCGCTTGACTTTCCTATCTTCCTATGGGAGATGGAGACGTATTCCCAGTGATACTTATCCCTTTTGGTGGAATTCGTTTTCTGTCCTCCCTTCGTGACTGCGGTCTCTGGGGGATTTGACAACGGCTGAGAAGGATTATCAGGCAATACCGGACGTGTAACACCTTTGATGAGTCGCCTAACTTCCTTGGACATTAGAAATTGGACCAGTACTAATTTCCTGTAACAGTGAAGTGAGATCACGTATTTCTGATTCCATATCTCTATGGTGTTCTTCAGGAATATCAGAACCAATTTCTAGTTTTTTCCAGAACATGACAACTTCTCCCTTGTGGATTGGCAATAAATGTTGGCATCGATTAATAAGTTCACATGCACAAGGTAGACCGTGCGACTTCCTTAAGTAATGCAGACAATTACTGCCCGGTTCTTCTACCATTTGACGTGCCTTCTTTAACTCATCCATTATCTTCTTCAATCCCAAATGACTAATTTTATTACCTAAATTCTTCAAGATGAGATTATTCTTGGCGCCATATTTCTCTTTAAGTCTTGAAATTTCCAAAGAGTATTTAATTTATGTGACTTGAGCTTCGATGAGAGAATCGATATTAAAAAATACGGTGTCCAAATCACCGTGACACGTTGATAGCCACAGCTTCAACACTTAATGTACACTCTCAGCACGGTTCGTTGTCTCCACCCCAAAATGCAACACTTGAGAGGTCCAAACCCTGCAAAATTTATGTGCAAATGGATTCAACCATGTGCTGAACAGGTAATGTAGAAAGTCGGGCCTGATTCGCCACCTAGTCTTTAACACTTCCAACTTTCTTTGATATTCCACCTCATCAAGTTCATTAATTAATTTCCTCCAAGAGTCATTCACGAATCGTTGAGCCACCTCTTCATCTTTCACTATCTCAGTCAACTTTGCCAACACATTCTGATCGATGTGTCTTCTACATAACATATGATAAGAATTGCTAAACACATCATCGATCACCGGTATTAGTCCACTTTCCCTACCCGTAAGAACCACTATAGGCTCTCCTTCATTGATAGCCGAAACTTGACAATTCAACATAGCAGATGTAAAATATAAAAGCTTGATTTGTTGAAGAACCCATCTGTATGTCGTTGTCTGTTCGTTGCACATAAAAGCTGTTGCCACTGTGAAGTTCTTGCCTGTTGGAGTCATCCCTACACATTCTAATAGTGGCATGTTGTACCTTAAAAAAGAAGCGATAAATTTAATTATTATGAATTGGCTAATCATTTTTCATGGACTTAAAAATATTATTAACTACTTACTAAAAAAATTTTTTCTTAAAAATGTTTGTGTGAATAAAATTAATAAAGATAGCTACTAATACAATTAATCCACTATAGTACTTGTTCGTTTTGTACGTCCTATCCATTATCAGCACATATGGCCACGTTCTAAGCATTGCAATCGATGTCGGGTGTGCAACGACAATATCACTGAGTACGTTGCTGTCCTCACCATTTCTATAGAAAACGGTATAGCCCCTTTCCGCACTTAAGCGGAGAACTTCCTCTACCGTATTTCTTCCCTGCATCCGGTCCCTCTTAATCTTGGCAACAACATTGTAAATTTTCTGGGAACTACATACATGCAAAATTTTATATTTATTAATGGAATAAAAACAACTCTAAAATATTTAAATAAAGTATTAAAAATAATCTAATAATTCCCTTATAACTTACCTTACTGCACAAAAAACGTCTTGTTCTTGGAAAAATCGTAATATATTGCGCGGTGGAACATGACTCTTCCTAAACTGCTCGGTCTATTGCAACTGCTCCTCCGTAAGTCTTGCAGCTTGAGTATGACCGTGACTATAAACAGCTATTTTATAGTTGTGCCTCCCGTTGTGCACGAACAATTGCCAATTTTCACTTGTTGCCATTTGCTCTCCCTTTAGCTTAAATGGACAACCACATTTTTTCGTCCCATACGGTCCCCCTTTTTTTTTTCGGTATTTCTTCTTCCTCATTGTCAATTAATGGTTTTTTATATTTTCTTACTGAGCCTCCGCGTTCGCAAGCCAATGTGACATACGGTCGATGGTCAAATGTTCTTGCTCTCTGATACCGAGTTATGATTAAAAATGTCTTCGCATTCATTGCAATCTGTTTTGCCCACTCCACCAACTCATCTTTCGAACTAAATATTCGGTCAATTGTAAATAAATGTCCAAGATCGATATATTCTTCTGGATCTAGAAATTCTTCAAAGGTACTTGGATCTTCATCACCCTGTTAATGTATAATGAAAAATTAATATTACAAAAAGAAAATCTAAAAAAAAAACACAAAAAAAATATTTTTTTCACATTATCGGGCACACTTTCGCCTAGATTTAGCCTATCCTCACGGTGACTTTTGCTCAATCTGGGCGAAAGTGTGCCCGAAAATGTGAAAAACAAATCCTGATTTCTTACCTCAAAACCAATATTTTCTTGCAGAGATTCTTGAAAAGGATCCATTCTACATATACAAAATTACTTAAATAATCAAATATATTATGTGAACAAAAAATTATAAATTAGATAATTATATATTCATTTCATCGATTCTTATTTTATCTTAAGAATTGTCGGTATCTATTCACGGGGCTACTATTTCTTTCGTTCAATTATTATTCATCACTAATATTCTTTTTTAGTAATATTTATTAATTTGTAAATTATATAACCTTAGAATTATATCCTAAAACTAAGGCCAAGAATAACATGACAATCATTTCAAATTTAAATTCAAACAGTTTAGCAATTACATAACACATTTTCTTATTAAACCCATAATCATAAAGCAAACAATTTTAAGCTAGTTACATTACTCTAAATGGACAAATTTATATAACATTATCAGAGATATTTATTATTACTTTAGTATTGTTCACTTTATCGATTTTTATCCTATTTCATTTCCGTTATTTTTTTCATTTCATAATGTTCACAAATCTATATTCACATTAACAATTAAAAATGGGTATCACATAAAATATGTTAAATAACTAGTCACACACATTCTACATATACAAACAACTAGTCACAAACAATTAAATTACATATACAAAATTCATTAAATAATCAAATATACTATGAACAAAAAATTAAAACATTTAAATATTTAAAAAAAGATTTTAAAAATTAAAAAAAATTAAAAAAAATTAAAAAAATTAACAAAAAAATTAAAAAAAATCAAAAAAATTAAAAAAAATAAAAAATAAAATAAAAAATAAAAAAAAGTGCAAAAGTGAAAAATAAAAAGTTCTCCGGCACTTTCGCCGGCGACAGACAAAAGTGCAAAAAATTTGGCCAGAATTTTTTTTTTAAAAAAAAATCGATTTTTTCCTTTTTTAACAGATATTTCAACGATCTAAAATAGTAACATTATAAATAAAAGAGAATAGATTGAAGAACTAATTTTCTTTTCAATTTGGACGCTCGGATCTTCCAAGATCTGAGATTGGAGTTTGTAATCCTAGAGAGATGTTAGAGAGAAAGTGTGTAGAGAGAGAAAGTGAGAGGAGGGAAAATGAAATTTTTGAAATTTTTTGAGTTATCCTTATAGATTCCCGAGTTGCTTTTATCGGCCCCCATAATTTATATATACCTATAATATATATATATATATTTATATATTGCAGAAAGAGAGAAAATCCTCCATTATATTTTGTTCTTTATCCGTCATAATATAAGTCTTTTTAGAGGGTTGATGGTTGATTAAGAATATAAGTCTTTTTACAATTTTCAACACTTATTTACTAAACTTTTTCCATCTTTACCTATCTTTCTATTTATTTATGTCACTCACTGGCTATCTATTTTCTTATTTACTAAAGGTAGAAAGGATATTGTATTTAAAATTGTCATGTTTTCAAGATCCTTAATCCTTGTGCATGAGTCCAAAAGGACTTATATTTTCGACTGGACGGAGTGTTTGCTTTTAAAATATTAGTTACTTATATACCATTAAACATTACTAAACGTGAATAAATAGATTATTTTAAATTTTAAAATTACTCCTTTTTCTCTTGGATTAGTTGGAATCAAATTCAGTTGCTTTCCTATAAATACCAAACTCACATGTAGGGCTGTAAACGGGGCGAGTCTTACCCGTACCGCATTGGTCTATACCGACCCGTACCCGTATAGATTCTATTAAATGGATTTGGACAAGGTATGATGATACCATATACCCGTTATAATAAAATAATATATAATTATATTATTTCTTCAAGATTTCTTCTTTTTCGAGACATCAGTACTACTATTTTTCGGTGGTTATATACAAGAGGCATGATTTTTTAAGGTTAGATTTTTTAAAAAATTTTTCAATTGCTGACTTGCATTGAAGTGGGTATTATTCTTAAGGTTTTTAAGTTTAAAATTTGTATTCTTCATCACTAGATTATGTAGGGTGTTTATATAAAATTGGATGTACTACCCATGTTAGGGTTCTTTATTAATTGTTGTTTTTTGTTGTGAAATTCACTCTATGAAACCTAACTATGGTTATGATTTCATTAGTGTCGCTTGTAAACATTTTTCCTAGAGGAATTTTTTGTTGTTATTTGATAAAGTTCGTTGATGATTATCAATAATACTGAATTATTTCTTTGTCTTCATATAAGACATTTTATTTAGGATGTCTGGTACACTTGGAAATGTTGGATCAATACCAACTGAAAGTTCCAAGACATCTACTATTGATGATATGGAAATAACTAATTACAATGAGTTGGTAGAGTTAGAGATGTTAAATGATTGTATTTGTTGAAAGAGATGTTGAGAAAATTATGTTAATCATTGTTATAATTTTTATTTTAGGTGTTATACATTGTTATATATATATATTTCTGTTTAACATGGAAAAAAATTGAAAAATGTCATATGGGTATGGGTACACCCAGTCCCTACCCTAGACCCTGGAGGGTCGGGTTTGAGTCCATAAATTTTATACCCAGAGGGTCTGGTCTGGATTTGGATCCATGTTTCACAATAAGGGTCTGGGTCTGGGAGTACTAAGAGGGTGTGGACCCGTTTACATCCCTACTCACATGGTTTATATTTCACTATATATCTCACACATCTAACAATTATCTCCCATTATAGTTTAAGGCAAACAAACACTCCATTTATCAACAAGAACATCGATTTTCAAATTTTTTTTTATTTATGCTTCCATTGCAAACTAGTAGTTAGGTATAAAGTGGTTGGTGATTTTAGAAGTGCTTTGCTTCTTTGCCTAGTTTCAGGTGTTTTATCCTTTAGCAATTTTTTTAAAATTTCTTTTGGAACTTGGCTACTTTTGCAAGTTTCATCTTACTATTGATCCTTTTTTAGCAGATAAAATATGGATATTCCATAAAATTATGTGGCCAGTCAAACAAGGAATAGGAGGAAAATATGTTAGTACTGAGCAGGAAAGGAATATATATAATTGATCGGGATTTTCTAACTAAGTTTTAAACCCAATACTTGCAAGTGCACAAGATTAATGTAATACGGAAGTATAAGGGTATCGAACCACAGAGAACGACTTAACTACTAAAACTATAATCTTCCTAAATTAATTTTATAAAAAGAAGAATGAGATTTTATTATTATTCCTAAATTAATAAAACCTAATGAATAAAATAAATAAACTGAAACTAACAGGAGATTAACCAAAGAAGATGATTTAGAACCTTGAATCCACCACTAACCTATATAACAATGATTTAATTTTATTTAGGAGAAAAGATTAAACTTTTATGTGGTGATCTAGGTTACAAGCTTTGATTCACTAAAGAAATATATTGTGTTTAAATGCATGACATAATCCATCTAACTATTAGCATGACTTATTCATTCCTATGACATAAATCATCTAAAATTAGCATGAACTATTCAATTCTAAAACTCACAATATACTTGCAAAAATTACATATCTCTCATACTCAAGACTACAAGAATCAAGCATGGATAAAAATATCAATTAACCCAAATAATTATTCTAGAAGAACAATCACAAAGAATTAATTGAATCAAACCAATAAACATCCCAAAATATGCAATCACATAAATATTATAATAGATCTCCAAAAATAAAATATACCAAAGTCACATGGCTAGAGTTTCATCAAGATTCTAAAACTAAATTTAGTTCATGGCTAAAGGGATAGAAGGAACCAATTTCTTGGAGTAGATCATGGCTTTCTTCTTCTCCAATTGAAAGTCGCTGCAGCTCTTCTCTTTCTTTTCTCTCCTCTCTTCTTGTGTGGCTCTTCTATATATAGACAAAAGAGAAGAAAAATCCTAAACCTAAAAGGATTCAACTAAAATCCTAATCCTTAAAGGATTCTATTAAAGTTTTAATCCTAATCCTTAAAGGATTCAAATACTGCAGCTTCCCTTTACCAAATTTAATATGGAATCTTTATTTTCCATTCTTTTTTTTAGAAATCTGCACAAAGATAAATAAAATAAAATAAATATAATAATTATGACTAATAAATAAATAAAATATTTTCAAAGGCTAATAATTAAAACTTAAGGTGTTTATTTGTGCTAAAAATCGACTCTATCAATAATATATATACAATATGTATATATTATATATATATATCTATATATGTGTATATATATGTACATATATAGATATATACATATACACATGCACATATATACATATATATACATATTATATGTACATTATATATATACATATATATAAATACATATATACATATATATACATATATATAAATATTAAGTGGTGGTATTGCTCTGAAGGTAATATTAAA
This sequence comes from Catharanthus roseus, assembly GCA_028651295.1. Lineage (NCBI taxonomy): Eukaryota > Viridiplantae > Streptophyta > Magnoliopsida > Gentianales > Apocynaceae > Catharanthus > Catharanthus roseus. Next base: position 1,494,411 of record JAPQWS010000107.1, on the reverse strand, counting down.
TATGAATGTTTGTTTAGTACATATAGTACCATTAACTATGTCCACTTACACTCAAACTGAACATATTTTCCTCATCGCGAATTCATAATAGTTTACATAGATGATATTCTAGTATTTTCTAAAAATGTTCAACAACATTTTGAACATCTTGATATATTTAAGAAATTAGTAATACAAAATGGTTTGGTTATCTCAAAACCAAAAATGATTTTATTCCAAACTAATATTAGGTTTTTAGGTCATAATATTGACAAGGGAAAAATAATTCCTATTAATAGAAGTATTGATTTTGCTTCTAAATTTCCTAATGAAATTCTAGATAAATCTCAATTACAGAGATTTCTGGGAAGTTTAAATTATATTTTACCATATTATAAAAATTTAGCATATGATATAGCTATCTTATATGATAGGTTAAAAAAGACTCCAAAACCTTGGACTACTCAGCATACTAACATAGTCTAGAAAATCAAAGAAAAAGTAAAAACTTTGCCTTGCTTAATATTAGCAAATCCTAATTGAAAAAAAAAATTATAGAAATAGATGCCTTAGATATAGGTTATGGAGGTATCTTAACCCAAATTTGTCCTGATAATAACAAGGAAAGTTTAATTAGATATCACTCAGGAAAATGGACTGATAGTCAAAGAAATTACGCTACTATTGCTAAAGAAATCTTAGCCATAGTAAAATGTATTTTAAAATTTCAAGATGATTTATATAATAAAAAATTTATAGTCAAAACTGACTGCCAAGCAGCCAAATTTATGTTTCAAAAAGACTTTAAACATGATGTTTCTAAGCAAATGTTTGCTAGATGGCAGGCTCATTTAGCCCCATTTGATTTTGATATTGTTTATAAAAAAGGCGAAGAAAATAGCCTTCCAGATTTTCTAACTCGAGAATTTTTGTAGCATGATACTGCGGGGAAGAGGCAATAGTTTTCGTGGATGTGGGAGAGGTAATACCTCTTAGAATACAGGCAAAAATGTTATTATCCAAATGGGTAACAAACAGCTTATAGCTGAAAATATAGCTGATACAGATGCCTCATTATATGAGGAATTTAAACAATTCATTGCTAATAAAAAATAGCAGGCAGGTGAAACCTCCTCATCTGGGTCATATTCCCAAGTTATTTCAGAAGAGGATAATATCGCCTCATATCATACTAATATTCACAAAGAAATCATATTTCTTTTAGATAATAAAGATTTACAATGGAAAAATGATCCATGGTTACTAATGAGTAGATATCTTGATACAGCATCATATGCTGCCACATCTTATAAGCAAAGACAATATTATGAGCACATACTTAAAGTAAGCCCTTGTGATATTACACATTTTTATCCCAGCACTAAAGTTGCTAATGTTTATAACTTTAGCAAAATTATAATAAAAAGGATTATATCCGTGGAAGAGTGGGGTTTATCTCCTCTCAAAGAAAAGGAATTCATAATTCCTGAATCCAGGTTATCATTTAAATATAATTATTGGGATTATATTGATGCATTTCATAAAGCATTTCTATATGAAAATCCTAATAAAAAACACACCTTGTTAATAAAGGTTTGTGGGGATGTTTATAACAATCCCTTACCAAATTGGTTTTTATAATGGTGGACCATATATGGCACCTCCAGAAAAATACTTCCTGATAAATTTAAACCATTATATGGTGAATGGATTAATATATCCCAAAAAATAGCTGATTATATTAGCTCAGAAAAATATTCAGAGGAAATAGCCTCAATGTTATTTTTTATTGAATTTTCCATACCATGGGTGTGGAAATGGACACCAGAAGTGGGTTATACCGAACAAAATATCCCATGTCTTAGAAGAGCTACTCATAGTAGATTTTGGGACAGGTTGATTAAAATCAACCCAAAGACCAAAGAAATTTATGGCAAAAATATTTTGGATGATATCCAACAGAAAAATGTTTCCTACAATAAAATGAAAGACAAAGGCGAGATTAAATCTACAAGTCCTTTTCATCATATATCAACAAAATTAAAATTGCAAAAGGATGTGATCTCCAAGGAAGACCTAATCCGTTCATATATGGAAGAATTAAAAAAGGATCTGGTTAAAAATCTGATCACCGAGGATAGAACGGATGTATCAATGACAGGCTGTTCAAATGAAGATTGTCTAGCAGGCGAATCGCAAGATCCATATATGGAAGATTTCTCAGAGGCACACATTGACCAAATGGTCAAAGAAATTGAAGATGCCGCAAGAAAAAAGATAAAGTAATACAGGAAAAATGCATTATTGAATACATTATTGTCATAGCCATTATTGTATAGCAATAATTGTATCCTTATAGGACCCACATGTAATAGTAATAGCACTATGCGGATTTAAAATCCTTTTGTAAACTAGAATAGATAAGAAAGTTGAAGTCCGCCCCTTTATTTGTCAATAAAAGGATGGAAACTCATCCAAAAGAGGCAGGATGAAGACTGTCTGGTAGGCGAATCGCAAGATCCAGATATGGAAGATTATTCAGAAGCAGATATTGACCAAATGGTCAAGGACATCGAAGATGCTGCAAGAAAAGAGATAAAGTGATAACGACAAAATAAATTATTGTAATAGCCATTATTGTATAACAATAATTGTACTCTCATAGGATCCCATGTAATAGTGATAGTACTATGCGGATTTAAAATCCTTTTGTAAACTAGAATAGATAGGATAGTTGGAGTCCGCCCCTTTATTTGTCTATAAAAGGATGGAAACTCATCCAAAAAGAGACAGGACCTCAGTAGTAGTAGCTAGACAATTCTCTCTCCCTCCTTGTAAAAATATTTCTTCAATAATCAAAGTTTGAAGTTTTCTTCTCTGATCCCTGGTAAGTCTCAAAGACTTTCTTATTTTAATTTACTTATCATAAATTTTTATAATTTATTGTTTTAGGTTTAGCCTAATGGAAGGTTAAATCTTTCCATGTTAAAATATGCAATCATGTATATCATTGTAATTATGTTGTGAAGATCCTTATTTTGTCTGGTTGGATAGTAGTCTCTTGTAAGGATTCAAGGTTTGGGTTATGAGATCTGGAACTGGCCATAATTATTGAAAGATGAGGGTTAGCCTGTTTAAAGCCTTTGTGAAGGCGTGTTAAGGCGTTGATCCCGGTTTCATCTTTTGTAATTATGTTGACGGATCTGGATTATTTCATGTAAAATTTGTACCTTCTAACCTGGATTCTTACATGGATGACTACCCCCGGACCTCATTTGGTATCAGAGCCATGTAGTTATGTGATATATGTGAATCCTAGTTTAACATAAAATTAAATTCAAATGAATTTATTAAAAGATAAAAGAAAAATTAAAAATTCTTATAAACAAGAAATGGAAATTCCTGATAAATTAGAAGAACTTAATAAGTGGACAATCCCTAGGATTGAATTAAAAATTGTATATCAGTTAGGCACTTTTGAAAAATTAGGCTTAAAGCAAGTAGTAAAAGCTACTGAAGAATCAATTTCATTAGATAATGAAGAAACTGAAATTAAATTATTATCCTCATATGACATAAATCGATATAAAGATTTATAGAAATTTATCCATATTGGATTAGTGCAAATTGCATTTAAACCTTTAACATTAGAAGGTTTACCAGAAAGTTTCATTGCATGTCTAAGAGGTGCGAGAAATCTTAATTGGAAACAATCACTGATAGGTGTAATACAATCAAGTCTGGCACATGGCCCAGTTTATTTTAATGTTTATCATAATCTTTCACTTTCTTTAAGTGATGATAATATACTTGATGCTTTAACATTAAACGTTAAAACTCATGGATATAACTATGTTTCTGGATCAGAACTAATATGTATATTTTACAGAATTTATTATAAACCATTATTTACATTAAATCCTAATTGTAAACTAATGGATAAAAAGATTAACGAAACTGTTTTAATAGAAACCAATTTTAATAGATCTAAAATTTCTACTAGAAGAATTATGAAATGGGATGAAATTCCTATGCCTCAACAATGGAAACTTGAACGAACTGGTCATATCCAGTCCAAGACTGAACATAATATTGATCATATTGAACAGACTCCTGAAGGAAATTGCTTATATACAGATGGATAATACTCCATCCAGATTGGGTCATATCCCAAGGACTTATTCAACCAGATCTGAACATTCTTTTATTTCACCTCTTATAGTGGAAAATGATTATATTCCTTACAGAGTATCTACCTCACAGGTGAGTGAACGTGATGAGAATAATCATCATGTAGAAAAATTAGTTAAAAACAAAGAAAATATTGTCAAAGGTGTTTATAATACTAAAGATGCGGAAATAACCGAATCTGAAATGATTTTTTCTTTATGAATAGACCTAAGATTAATTTTAGTCTTGGATCTGAGGCCAGACAAAAGGTTAAAACAGAATTTAATTTACCTAGATGGGAACCATTCAGGAAGTGGTTTTTCCCTAATTTTGATGAAAAATTAAGAAATCATATTTCTGATGAGTTTTATAAATTCTTGTCCTGTCATAATATTTTATTTCCTTTTGTTCCATGGTTTATGTCCAATTATATTGAGCCTTATATTTCTGTGTTAGAAAGAGATTATAAGCTTTTAAATGGAAACATCATAAAAGGAATATTTCCTCCTCAACAATCTTTTTATATGGAAAAAGAAAATCATATAGTAAGTTTTACAGCTTTTTCAAAAATGTTTGAAAATGATACTTTAAGTATTACTGTAAAACAAATAAATCAAATAATAGAACAACAAAATTATACAAACATTTATTTAAATGTTTTAGGAGAACAGATTATATCTCTCCATAAAAGAATAGATACATTAATACAAAAATTAGAAAAATCTCTTATAGATTCTTCAGGAAAAAAGGCAATCATAGCTACACCCTCTCTTCAGCCTCCTCCTGAAATAAAAAATTATAAATTAAAGACTCTGTCAGATCTTGAAATGTTAATAGATCATAAATTTAAAAAATTAAATATTAATACTCTAGAAAATGAATTTTCAGAAAAATTAGAAGAAACAAAGGATTATAAAACTATTATAAATGATGAAATTAATAAATTACATAAATTTGCTGATAGACCAACTCAAGAATACATTATTATAATAGACATTCTCCTGTAGATATTCTACATGAAGAACAGGAATATATAGGAAATAATAGTTATAATGGAAAATGTATTTATGAATGGAATTTACATGGTTATACAGAAAAACAGATTTATAATCTGACTCATAGGATGCTAATGTATAGCACAATAAGTAAAATGCTTAGTAATAGTGATAGTAATATAGCAAAAATGATAACTGCAGGATTTACTGGCCAACTAAAAGGTTGGTGGGACAATTATCTATCTCCACAAGATAGAGAGGAAATATATCATAGTATAAAACAAGAAGATAATCAAATTAGTGAAACAGCAATTTATACACTGGTAGTTACTATATTAGAACATTTTACAGGTAGAATATCTGATAATAGTGAAAACATTCGTACCTTATTACAGAATTTAAGATGTAAAACACTATCTGAATTTAGATGGTATAAGGATGTTTTCCTTAATAGGGTTATGGAATTACCTGAGAGTAATAGTACTCATTGGAAGTCTAAGTTCAAAGATGGACTACCAAATTTATTTGCTGAAAGAGTTAGGAAAACTCTTAGAAAGGATAGAATAACTATTCCTTATGAAAGTTATACTTATGGAAACCTTATAGGAACTTGTATACAAGAAGGTATAGCTTTGTGTAATGAAATAAAATTAAATCAACAAATTAAAAGACAAAGATTAACTGAAAGAAATCAATTAGGACAATTTTGTAGTCAATTTGGGATGGAAATTCCGTCACAAAGAAAAATATTAAATAATTATAGAAAAAATGATAGATATGTTAAAAGGAAAAAGAGAAAATATTCTCAAGAAAAACTAGCTAAAAAATTGAAAAGAAAATCTGATAGATTAGAACGAAGAAAAGATAAAACTAATATAGTTTGTTATAAATGTAAAAGAATAGGACACTACGCTAATAAGTGTAAGATGAAGAAAAAGATTAATAGTCTAGATATTAGTGAAGAATTGAAAGATTCTTTAGAAAAATTATTTATAGAATCTGATGAATCTGAAAATAGTACTTCAGAATTAGAATTAGATCAGATAACTGATCATTCTGAAACTTCAGAAGATAATAAATGTTGTATACCTTGTAAAAAGGGTAATAATAATTCTGATGATAGTCATGAGGAAGATTATTATAAAATGATATCTCAATTTAGAGATTCTGATATTAATGTTTTAAGTAACAATAACATCCTAGAATTCTTGAAATTAATAAAAGATCAAGAATTAAGATCAAGAATAATTGAACAAATAGATAATACTCCCTCTTCTAGTAATAAGACAGAAGAATTAGAATTCATAGAAAATAATAATCCTTATACGATGTCAGAAGTTTTTAAAATAATGAGGCAGAAGAATAATAATTCTCATAAATCTCCTAGTACAATAAATGATTTATATGAGGAGATTAGTACTCTTAAGAATGAAATTAAACTGTTAAAACAAATCAATAAAAATTTAGATATTCGGATTTCTACTTTAGAAATCAAGAAGGATAAAACTTTGATACAACCAAATCCTTTTGACAATCTTAATAAGATTGGTGAAGAAGAGTTTCTATCGGTTTTAGATATGATAACATCTTTTAAATTCTATGTTAAAATAACCTTATTAATAAATCATGATGAAATCATAGAACTAACTGCATTAATAGATACAGGAGCAGATATTAGTGTCATACAAGAAGGATTAATTCCTACAAAATATTTTGAAAAAACCACTCATAGTTTAAGACATGCAGGTGGACAAAAATCACAAATTAATTTTAAATTGCCACGTGCATACATTTGCAACAATAAAGTTTGCATACTTGAAAGCTTTTTATTAGCTAAAAATATAACTAACCAAGTTATACTTGGAACTCCTTTTATAAAAAAGATTTTTCCTATCACTCATATAGGAACAGATTGCATCAGAGGAACTTATGAAAAAACTCCAGTTTCGTTTCAGTTTATAACTGAACCAAATACTAGATTTGTGAATGAAATTAAATATTTCATTTTAAGAAAACAAAATCAAATTAATTTTCTTACTTATGAAATAAATTCTTTAAATATTGAAGAAGTTTTACAAAATCCTAAATTACAGGATAAAATTAAAAAAATACAGCATCATATTTCATTTGAAATTTGTAATGAACATCCTAATGCCTTTTGGAATAGGAAAAAGCATATAGTAAGTCTTCCTTATATTGATGATTTTGACGAAAATCATATACCGACAAAGGCAAGACCTTGTCAGATGAATTCTCAATATTTAGAATTATGTAAAGAAGAAATAGCTTCTTTATTGAGAAAAGAGTTAGTTAAAGAATCAAACTCACCCTGGTCATGCACAGGTTTCTATGTTAATAAACATAGTGAAATAGAAAGAGGGGTACCAAGATTGGTAATAAATTATAAACCCTTAAATAAAGTACTAAAATGGATTAGACATCCCATTCCTCATAAGAAAGATTTGCTAGATAGATTATATGATGCAATAATATTCTCTAAATTTGATTTAAAGTCAGGATATTGGCAGATTCAGATAGCTGAAGCTGACCAATATAAACAGCTTTTAATGTTAAAATAGGACACTTTGAATGGAAAGTGATGCCTTTTGGATTAAAGAATGCACCTTCTGAATTTCAGAAGATTATGAATGATATTTTTATTCCTTATAGCGAATTCATAATAGTTTACATAGACGATATTCTAATATTTTCTAAAAATGTTCAACAACATTTTGAACATCTTGATATATTCAAGAAATTAGTAATACAAAATGGTTTGGTTATCTCCAAAACAAAAATGGTTTTATTCCAAACCAATATTAGATTTTTAGGTCATCATATTGACAAGGGAAAAATAATTCCTATCAATAGAAGTATTGATTTTGCTTCTAAATTTCCTGATGAAATTTTAGATAAATCTCAATTACAGAGATTTCTAGGAAGCTTAAATTATATTTTACCATATTATAAAAACCTTGCTTATGATACAGCTATCTTATATGACAGGTTAAAAAAGAATCCTAAACCCTGGACTGCCCAGCATACTAATATAGTCCAGAAAATAAAATAAACAGCAAAAACATTGCCTTGCTTAATATTAGCAAATCCTAATTGGAAAAAAAATTTATAGAAACAGATGCCTCAGATATAGGTTATGGAGGTATCTTAACCCAAATTTGTCCTGATAATAACAGGGAAAGTTTAATTAGATATCACTCAGGAAAATGGACTGATAGTCAAAGAAATTATGCTACTATTGCTAAAGAAATCTTAGCCATAGTAAAAGGTATTTTAAAATTTCAAGAAGATTTATATAATAAAAAATTTATAGTCAAAACTGACTGCCAAGCAGCCAAATTTATGTTTCAAAAAGACTTTAAACATGATTTTTCTAAGCAAATGTTTGCTAGATGACAGGCTCATTTAGCCCCATTTGATTTTGATATTGTTTATAAAAAAAGGTGAAGAAAATAGTCTTCCAGATTTTCTAACTTGAGAATTTTTGCAGCATGATACCGCGGGGAAGAGGCAACAGTTTCCGTGGACGTAGGAGAGGTAATACCTCTCAGAATACAGGCAAAAATGTTATTATCCAAATGGGTAACAAACAGCTTATAGCTGAAAATATTGCTGATACAGATGCCTCATTATATGAGGAATTCAAACAATTCATTGCTAATAAAAAACAGCAGGCAGGTGAAACCTCCTCATCTGGGTTATATTCCCAAGTCATTTCAGTAGAGGATAATATCGCCTCATATCATACTAATACTCACAAAGAAATTATATTTCTTTTAGATAATAAAGATTTACAATGGAAAAATGATCCCTGGCTACTAATGAGTAGATATCTTGATACAGCATCATATGCTGCCACGTCTTATAAGCAAAGACAATATTATGAGCACGTACTTAAAGTAAGCTCTTGTGATATTACACACTTTTATCCCAGCACTAAAGTTGCTAATGTTTATAACTTTAGCAAAATTATAATAAAAAGGATTATATCCGTGGAAGAGTGGGGTTTATCTCCTCTCAAAGAAAAGGAATTCATAATTCCTGAATCCAGGTTATCATTTAAATATAATTATTGGGATTATATTGATGCATTTCATAAAGCATTTCTATATGAAAATCCTAATAAAAAACACACCTTGTTAATAAAGGTTTGTGGGGATGTTTATAACAATCCCTTACCAAATTGGTTTTTACAATGGTGGACCATATATGGCACCTCCAGAAAAATACTTCCTGATAAATTTAAACCATTATATGGTGAATGGATTAATATATCCCGAAAAATAGCTGATTATATTAGCTCAGAAAAATATTCAGAGGAAATTGCCTCAATGTTATTTTTTATTGAATTTTCCATACCATGGGTGTGGAAATAGACACCAGAAGTGGGTTATACCCAACAAAATATCCCATGTCTCAAAAGAGCTACTCATAGTAGATTTTGGGATAGGTTGATTAAAATCAACCCAGAGACCAAAGAAATTTATGGCAAAAATATTTTGGATGATATCCAACAGAAAAATGCATCTTACAATAAAATGAAAGATAAAGGCGAGATTAAATCCACAAGTCCTTTTCATCATATCTCAACAAAATTAAAATTGCAAAAGGAAGTGATCTCCAAGGAAGACCTAATCCGTTCATATATGAATGAATTAAAAAAGAATCTGGTTAAAAATCTGATCACCGAGGATAGAACGGATGTATCAATGACAGGCTCTTCAAATGAAGATTGTCTAGCAGGCGAATCGCAAGATCCAGATATGGAAGATTTCTCAGAGGCAGACATTGACCAAATGGTCAAAAAAATTGAAGATGCCGCAAGAAAAGAGATAAAGTAATACAGGAAAAATGCATTATTGAATACATTATTGTCATAGCCATTATTGTATAGCAATAATTGTATCCTCATAGGACCCACATGTAATAGTAATAGCACTATGCAGATTTAAAATCCTTTTGTAAACTAGAATAGATAGGATAGTTGGAGTCCGCCCCTTTATTTGTCTATAAAAGGATGGAAACTCATCCAAAAGAGGCAGGACCTCAGTAGTAGTAGTAGTTAGACAATTCTCCCTTCCTCTCCTCTCCTTGTAAAAATATTTCTTCAATAATCAAAGTTTGATGTTTTTTTCTTCAATCCCTGGTAAGTCTCAAAGACTTTCTTATTTTAATTTTCTTGTTATAAATTTTTATAATTTATTGTTTTTAGGTTTAGCCTAATGGAAGGCTAAATCTTTCCATGTTAAACTATGCAATCATATATATCATTGTAATTATGTTGTGAAGATCCTTATTTTGTCTGGTTGGATAGTAGTCTATTGTAAGGATTCAAGGTTTGGGTTATGAGATCTGGAACTGGCCATAATTATTGAAAGATGAGGGTTAGCCTGTTTAAAGCCTTTGTGAAGGCGTGTTAAGGCGTTGATCCCGGTTTCATCTTTTGTAATTATGTTGACGGATCTGGATTTAATGTAAAATTTGTACCTTCTAACCTGGGTTCTTACATGGATGACTACCACCGGACCTCATTTGGTACATTTATAGATATATACATATACACATGCACATATATACATATATATACATATTATATATACATTATATATATACATATATAAATACATATATACATATATATACATATATATGTATATAAATATTATATATATATATATATAGAGAGAGAGAGAGAGAGAGAGAGAGAGAGAGAGAGAGAGAGAGAGGTTTAAAACTCCCCTAAACTTTTTTTTTTTTGTTATGTTTTCCATCGCCATGGCCGACTCCAATCCTTTCAGCACTCACGATGACTGATTAAAAACCATACTTATTCCACGTGGGATAGGGGAGTTATACTCCCTTCCTTCTTTTCTGTTTCCTCCACAGTTGTCGACTGCATATCCCTCTTCTCTCATTTCTTTTCTTCCCCTTCCTACCACATTATTTGAAAGAAAATTTGAAAGAAAGTAAATGAAGAAGAGTTTGAAATATGACTTTTCCAGTAAGTATTAATATTTATTTACATGAGAAATTTTTTTGAAAGTTTTTTATTGGAATTGCTTGGACGACATTATTGCAATGAGTATACACTATTTGGCCACCACAAATACAAACATTTTTTTGGTTAGAGGATGGGATGTTATTCAAACCCAAAATCTCTTCCCTAATAATAAATGCTCCTATCACTGGGCTACTGCCACCAAACTTAATAACTATATATTGATATGACCACAGATATGCATGAATTCTTGGAAGATTCAAGTCCAAGAGTTAAAGTTGGAGGAATGGTCGAAATGGAGGTAAGTTGGAATTTCAGGAATTTCTGCACCAGTTTTGGAAGAACTTCATTTTGGGGATTTTAAGGACTTCAAATGAACAAGTGATCTCATAAAGACTGTAGAAGACTTCTTGAGGTTTCTAAAATAGTATGACTCATTCCTATATGAGTTTATTTGAATATCCTATGACCAGTCTTAAACCGATTCTACCTTCGATTGCTAAGACGGACACATTTCGGTGAAATGGCCATAACTTGAGTTACAGGAGTCCAATTGAGGTGATTCAAGATGCATTGGAAAACTAAGAAAAATTTTTTAGAAGACAATAAGAGCTAGTTTGGTTAATTGCGAGGTCAAATAAGGCAGATCAAAGCTGGATGGCCCAGGATGGTCCTACCTTGCCGACCAAGGTAGCTCTCTATCCAAAATGGCAGAGTTGAAGCAACCACAACTGGCCCTGGCTGGTCCTGCAGCTATTTGTTGAATTTTGATGTTCGTGTTTTAATTTCGACTTCCTTGACTTCTAAAAATGTAAAATTGACTTCATTAAGGGATAATTTAGTCTTTTAAATATTTCCTAATCACTAGGGTTAAGATGGAGTTAGGATTTTTCTTTAAATACCTTATTATGCCTCATTTGTAGTTAATGAATAAAATATGATGAATTGATTTGAGAGAGTTTCTCTTCAGTATTCTAGGGGTTCTTCAACCTCATTAGCTAGTTCCTAATAGTTCTTTCTTAGTAAGTTGATCAATTGTTTTTCTTAGATTGAAGGTCTAATAATTCTAATTGATCATCATCAATTTCTTCTTTAGCAAATCCTAGAAGTTCTTGTTTCTTTGGTTGATTGATCTAGGTCTTCTAATTTGTATAACTTGGGTTTTAGGGCCTTTGTTTCCCTAAGGTTCTTGTTGCCAAGTTGAAAAGAGTTCTTTATCTCATTATGGGGTTTATGGAGCTTTGATCTCCATTGGTTTTGTAGTGGAGTGTTTGAATTGCAAAATATTCAATAGAAGTTCTTCAAGTATAGAGGTGATCTCGAGTGGTAGATTTAATTTGCAATCAAATTGGAGATTCACATCAATTTTTTATCAGAGTAACCTCCATTTGAAGGTCAATTATTGTTTTCATTGTTTGAATTTCGTTTAAAAAAAAAAAGAGAAAGAAAGGTGCATGATGATCTAGATGGACATCCATGAAGATCATGCAAAACTTGTACATAAAAGTCATGTAAAAAAATCAAATAAAAAAGAATGTTAAGTGCGATTGTTGTGCGAAAATTTTTGATGGATTATTGTTCTTTGAGGTAGGAATCATTTGAAACAAGTTTCACTCAATTAGATCAAAATTTTCAATCTGTCCAGAATTCTTGGTTGCTGAAAAAATGTTGAAATCATATCGTATGTTATACCGAATCAAATTGATCGACATTTGTGCTTAAACTGATGCTCTTCAATTTTTTCATCTTTCTAAATTGATTTGACTCGATTTGGAATTATATTAATTGAGATATCTGGGGTTTTAGTAATAGGGTATCATTATCTATTGTTTTCTGGAAATTGTTGTTAGTTCTCTTCTTTTCTCGTTTAGCTTCATTTTGTTTTGAAATTATGTTGAATTTGGATTCTAATTGCTTCCTGGAATGTTCTTATTCTTTGATAGATGATCAATGACTTTTGATTGGCTTATTTCCTTAGACAAAATTTTGAAACTCTTACACTACAAGTGATTGGTAGAATTACTCTTTGAAGTCTTTTATTTCCAACTAAGTGCATTGATTATGATACTTGTTTGGGTGGGTTATCTTGGTTGAGTTGGTAAAGAAGTTTGAAGGATCTATATAATCGTGCGAGTTGAGAATTGAGGAAAGGCAAGAGGGTGAGCTTATTTTGTCAAAAGCCTTAAGAGAGTTATAAATGAGAGAAATGTGGGATCATCAAAAGAGTGCAAACACTAAGGGAGTGATGGGAGGTCTTTCTTTTCTTGTTTTCTAATCTTGTGTGTAGGTTCAAAAAGAACCAAGTGGAGCATACTCGATCGCATTTATTATGAAAAAGGATGGAAGCCTTCAGAAAACAAGAGATAGTTCTTTGCAAGCTTGGAAAAGAAAATCCTAACTCCTATAATGGTGGTGGCTATGGAGTAAATGCTTATGGTAGGAACAACCATAGAAGTGGAAACTTCATTCCTAGAAGACAAATTAGAGTTGGTAACTTCTCTTCTTATAATAAATCTCTTAGCACACTTCTTATGATGATTATGGGAGTTATGATAGAGAGAAGTACGATTGTTATGAGCATAATCCTTAAGATTGTTATAAAGGGTATCATGATAGTTATGGCTTTATTGATCATAGTTATGGTAGAGAGTTTACTTTGAGATTTTATGTGATGAAAATGTCTATGGAAGGAAAAATCAAAGTGTGCATATAGTCCATACCCAATGCCATGTGGAAGGCAAAGTTGCCAATCGTGTTGTTGATGGTAGTAGTTGTGCTAATGTGGCTAGTACTTACCTCGTGAAAAAGTTGAATTTTCTTTTTCTTGAACATCCTACACTACAAAATCCAATCAAATACTGATGGCAAGGAGCTGTCAGTATTTTGTCACCGTGGCTGTGTTACCGACAGAACACCGACGGAAACAGGTCTGTCAGCTATTTTATGCCAGTAACTTCACTTTCCGACACTTTGTCCGTCGGTAGCTCAATTTCCATAGAAATACAGACAGAATTGCTTGTGAGATGTCGGCTGGGGAAAAAAGTTCGTTGTCATTTAATGTCATCGGTACAATATACCGACACGCGTGCCGACGGAATAGTGTCCATCGGTATATTTGGTACCGACGGCCATAATGACGGAGGGTGAATAAATTATTTTAAAAAATAAAATAGATTATTGACGGCACTTTAGTAGATAAGGTCGTCAGTAAGAAAAAAATAATTTTATATAATTTATAAAACGGGTAAAAACCCCCTGAAAAACAACAAAATTCCTAACACAAGTAGTAATATTAAACGTTCAATTTATTTAACAACGTTCAATACAAAATACTAAATGTTCATACTCAATAATATAAAACATAACATATATATGTACACATATATAAAACATCCTAATAAAAACATAAGTAAAAATAAATCAAATATCCTGATCTGCCCTAGGATCACAAAAGGGCGCGGGAGAGGGGGCATCACCAATGCCGGGAACACGAACAGAGGGAGAGGGGATAGAGGGAGATCGAATCACAACATCACGGGTAGGGGTCTTCGACTTTGCAGTAGGTGTAGGCGGTAAAAATGCCGAGGCGCCGGTACCAATAGACCCTCTGATGAGGTCCAACATAAGCGGTGGAGGAATTTACACCAAATGATTCTGCTTTGTAAACCGCCTCATATACTCCTCGAAAGTATCGAACACGCTCGAAACGATAGCCTCTACTTTTCTTAACATATCAGTACAGCACGACCCGATTGGAGCTAATCCTCTATAGGATGGGACCCGACTGCCTTAGCTCTCAGATGAGTTACCTCCGATCCAGCTTCATATATACGTCCGCGGCTCACGCCTCTCTCTACTATTGCCATAAGGGCAAGATCATCGGACATAACTGTAAAAATCTTAGTTTTTTTTTTTTTATAATTTTAGAAAAATCTTAGTTTTTTTATAATTTTAGAAAAATTTCGGTAGAGTTTCCCTTGTATTATGGACATTTTCTAGGCACATAGGCCACACAAAATGCCAACAAACACAAATTCACAATATGAAAGAATCATGACTCCCCAGTAAAGCAATATTTAAACTTAAAGAGTTAGGGCTCCTCGTAAAACAATATTTAAACTAAAACACATACCTCAACCATGTATATGACAGAGAATCAGCCACCAAGTCCTCATAAACAAAACTATAAGAGAAAAAAGAGAATAATATTAAATTTTAAACTTAAACTTAAACTCTTCTTTCTATTAATATGATCTCAAAAGTAACAAGTTTTATTCATGAATAGAAGAAATCTCTTATTCTTTCTTATTTCTTTATCTTTAACGTAAACGATTTAGATTGTGACCAATAATTTCTTCTTCATTTCATGTTCTTTTTAACATTACCTTAAGAACAAACAAATAATTAAACTCCAATTCATGTTTAGAACCATTTTATTATTCTAATTTTTTTTAAATATTTTACCAAAACTCTCTGTGAATGCTTCATTAGAAACAAGGATATTGCCTTTGAGGTCATCAAACTACTAAACTGAACGAAAATGGATAATATTTTCAAAATTTCTTCATATTAAAAGCGATCTATTGAATATATATCTTACTTATTTGTTTAAGAAGAGTTTCAATTTTCTATCAATTATTAGCTAATTTGAGAATTATCAATCATTAACGTAATTTAGTCGAATGAAAACTGTTGAAGAAAGAGACCTAATTACTATTACAGAATATCTAATTACTATTACAAGCCTCAAAGATAAACAGAAAACACAGCAGAAGAAAGGGAAAAATACAGAAGATTAAATCTTCACAAAGAGATGCCTGAAAAATTAACAAACTGTTAATAACAAAGAAAAACAGAATGTAAATAAAGGAAGTTTCACTTACCACCGCCGCGGTAGAAACCGACGGCGGAAACCAAAGAGATGATCGAGACAGAGCAAATGAACGGTCACCGGGCAAGTGAATAGTCGCCGAGCAGCGGCAACGCCGCGTCGAGGCACCGTAGGTAAGCGAAGGGTCGATCGGAAATGGCACCTTCAGAAATGGCCTCAACCATGACAAGAGTCACCGGCAATACCTCCTTCTCTATTTCTTTCTCGTTTTTTTAGAAGATATAATATGGATATACCATGGAATTGTGTTGCCAGTCAAACAAGGAGTATGAGGAAAAGAAGTTGTTGATCTCTTAAAAACAGATCAAATTGTTGGAGCTCTAATAGTGATGTCGATATTTGGATGTAAAATATGTTCCTCTTGAACATAGAATAATGGTAGTACCCAAATCTAAATTAATGGCAAAGGGAGGTGAGGCCAGCCTTAGTGATGTTCCTGATATAACTCAGTCGGAAGTCTATCGTTCTAGAGGGAGGCTGTGAAAGAACCTTCATCCCAAGCATCTATTGGAAATGCCCCAAAATATTTTATCATAAAGTAGTACATTTTGATTTGTTTAAAAAAGTTGGTTTTCAGTTTTGTAAGTGCATTTTGAAGTTTTATTTAATTGAATATTGATCAAAATATAATAATATATTCATTAGATCTCTTGTTTGTATGATGCTTAGTGCTCAATCTTTTGTGTCAGTAATGTCTGTTCTAGTCTCCTTCTCGCTCTTTTGTGGGATTGGGATTTTCCTTCTTCCTCTTCTAGTTTCATAATAACAAGAAAAAAAAAGACTAATTAGTAGAAAAATACTTTGAAAATCTATAAAACAATGGAAAGGAGAAGGGAGACGAAGTTTCCTTGTAAGTGTAGCTGTTTTTTGTTGCATTGTTCCCTCTTTTTAACCTCTCAATTAGGAAATAGAATCGCAAGTTAGTTTTCTCATCTTTCAATTATGTCCTTCTCTGATTTGGGGCTAATTTGTTTAGAAAAGGAAGGACTTTTAATTGAAACATTTCTTCTAGTTGGGAGTTTTTAGGAGAGAAAAATATATATTGCAAAAGGAAAGAACTTTGTGGGTTAATGGGAATCTACTAAAGAATATTTGTCCATGAGTGAACTATATAACTTTATCTAGTTTGTCATAATATGGATAAATGTGTCAATTTAATTCTAGAAATATAATTCTATTCCTTTTCTCATAAGTACTAACTTCAAGATCAGCAAAGCGGAAAGAAGATGATATCTGTCACTAAAGGTTCCAATTTGGACAAAAGACGAGAACGAGGAATGCTATTCAAAGCAGGAGAAAGATCGGATGAAATGAAAGACAGGGATGTTCCTACGTGGACGTTTGAGAGAGAAGGCAGAATTGGACAAATAGCTTCTTTTCCGGTCTCTCAGCTTCTTCCACTTGCTAAAGCTTTTTCTTCCTATGAAACATTCTCGTCAACAGCTTTAAGCTTTTCCTTGAGACATTCCAATTTTTTTCTTATAATTATCCAACTCTTTCTTTTACTATTCAACGCATTTTTCTTGCTCTGTGTAGCAACAACATTTCTTTGTTTCTTCTCAATCTGCCTTAACTTCATAGTCAAATAGTGAGACTTGAGACCCATCTTATTTTGTTTCAAGTTCATCATTATCTATTAAAAATCACAACCTATTAACTCTAAAGTTTGAGTAAGATCAAAGCTACAAGATATACTCATGTCTCTATCTATATGATGCTTACCATTTTGTTTTTTTAGTGTAGACCTCTGCATTTGTTGGCGCATTAACCTCACCCCCTATTGTTTGATAGTAGTTTATGCAAGGTACGAACATGTAGACAAACCTCAATAACTATATTGCCTGGAAAATCAAAATAAGAAAGAATAAGTGTATATATGATTAGCTAATCATGAAAGAGCATAAAAATATCTAACAAGGCAAAGATGATACCATATAAGAAAGAACGGTTTTGACACAATGCTCAGGCAATAGCAATGCTAGATCACCGTTTTTCTCCAGAAAATCATGTTAATTTCACCAATAGATGCAAAAAAAAAAAAAAAATCAAAACATGTGAATAACATAATACTTCCTCGTTTGTTAGAAATATAAGTCGTTTTGAACTTACACACAATAATTAAGAGTGAAAAAACTCTATAACTTCTTAAATAAAGTGACATAAATGTCCAACATCAAGTGCTTAGGCATAGCCCTATAAGACCAAAGTTATAGGATGGAAACTTTTTGGTTGCATGAAGAACGTTGTAAGAGTTAGTCTCGGATGTATGGAGGAGCCATACAGGAGGGTGTATTGGTGAAACTAGAGAAAAACATTAACGCCTAGCTAGGGAGTTTAAGGGATGGAGTAGAAAAAATTTAGGAAAATCACTGAAAAGATAAAGGCCTCGAAAGAAGAGGAGAAGATGCTTCAGAAGAATGGCATGAGAGGGTTGGAGCTAAGATTGAGGAAGAATAATCTTGAGGTGTTACAACAAAAAGATGAGGAATATTAGCTTTTGGAGATAAAAATACCAAATATTTTCATCACCATGCTAGCCAAAGGCAGAGCAAAATTATATTGAATCTCTAAAGGATGATCAAGGGAACTTGGAGTTTGATCCTAAGAAAGTGGATTAAATTGCTATGACCTTTTTTTGCTTTCTTTTCTCGGCAACAATCCGTAGCAGGAACTATGAAGATTCTTCGAAGATTCAAGCTTCCGAAGCTTAATGTATAAGAGACAATAAGATATGGCCGCGCCATTTGTTGATAAAGAGGTGAAAAATGCAATATTTGTTATGCGTCCATCTAAAGCACGTGGCGCTAATGGATTTCAGTAGCTATTTCTCAGAAATATTTGGATACTTTGGGGACGTAAGTTACACAATTGGTGCTTACATTTTTTTAATAGGGGTCCTTATTCGGTTGTAAAGGACGCGTTAAATATGATGGATTTTTGGCCGATATATGTCTACAACATATTGCATAAAATCATGGCAAAGCTGTAGGCAAACCAACTCAAACTTGTTCTTTAACATATAGCTGATGAATCTCAAAGTGGTTATCTCCCAGGAAGGTTAATTACGGAGAATGCCACAATTGCCTTTGAGGCATTCAATTGGTTGCATAAAGGAGGAAATCAGGTAGAGAAGTTCATGGTAGTGAAAGTAAATAAGAGTGAGCCATATGATAGAATGGAGTGGGTTCTTTAAAATGGATGCTAACCAAGCACTATGTTCCACCTCATTGAATATAGATATATTGATATATATATATATATATTGATGATAAATTACAGGAAGAGAGAGAGAAGAGAGAAAATCCTCCATCATGTTTTGTATGTTCTTTTTAAAAAATTAGTTAGTTATCTACAATCACACCCTACTAACCCTACTAAACAAGAATAAATAGGTTATTTAAATTTTGAAACTACTCTTTTATCTATCGAATTAATTGGAATCAAATTGAATTGTTTCCCTATCAAATCCAAACTCATACTTCATATCTCACTATATATCGCATATCTAACCGTTAGCTTCGATTATAGTTAAAGACAAACAAACATTCCTTTTTGCAAGCTAGTAGTTTTGTATAGAGTGGTTGGTGATTTGAGGATGTGGTTTGCTTTTTTGCCTAGTTTCAATAGTTTTATTCTTTGGCAGTATTTTTTTTTTTTGGAACTTGGCTGCTTCTGCAAGTTTTATCTCACCACTGATCCTTATTTAGTAGATATAACATGGATATTCCATGGAATTGTGTATCCAGACGAACAAGGAACAAGAGGAAAACAAGTGGTTGACCTCTTAAAAAGAGATCAAAGTGCCCGACTCTAATAATGATGTTGAAATTTTGGATGTAGAACATGTTCCTCCTGAATAGAGAATGGTACTACCCATATCTAAATCAATGGCAAAGAGAGGTGATACTAGCAGTAGCAATCGATGTTCCCTTCAAAACTCAACCGGAAGTCTGTTAGTCTAGAGAGAGGTCGGGAAAGAACCCTCATCCCAAGCATCTACTTGAAACGCCCCAAAAGATTTTAACATAAAAGTGGTATAGTTTAATTTTTTAAAATAAAATTTTGGTTTTTGGTTCTGTAAGTGCATTACTGAAGTTTTATTTAACCGAATATTGATTTGAATATCATAATACATTCATTAGACCTCTTGTTTATATGATCCTTAGTGCTTAATCTTTTGTGTCAATAATGTGTGTTCCACTCTCCATCTTGTGTCTTATTCTTTTCTGGGATTGGGGTTTTCCGGCTCCTTTTGTACTCCCATAATAATAATAGGAAAAAAAAATAAGACTAATTACTTTGAAAATCTATAAAACAAAGGAAAGGAGAAGGAAACAAAGAAAATCTATAAATGTGTCAATTCACTTGTAAAAACATAATTATATTACTTTCCTACTAACTTCACTCAGCTTCTTCCACTGCCAAAGCTTTTCCTTCCTCCAAACTTTTCTCCTCTACAACTTTAAGCTTTCCTTGCAATATTTCAATTCTTTCTTATGATTATCCAACTCTTTCTTATACTCTTCACTCTTCCAATGCCTTCTTCTTGCTCTGAGTAACTACAACATTTCTTTGTTTCTTCTCAATCACTTATTTAACCTCACGAATATCATCAATCAAACACTTATGCAGTATCGTACTTTAACTTTTGAAATTTCCATGTCATTAACTTCCACAAGCATTGAATTCAGCTCTTGAAGTTTTATATCCTTGAAAGATAAAGAATCCAATCTCTGATAAATGGTTCAAACTTTCTCCCAGAGACGTGCACGAGATTAATTCTACTTTATCTATCCAACAAAGATTGATGAGTTAGTAGTTATATTTAAATTAAGAAGAAATAAAATATGCAAAACACTCTAAACAAAGCTCTATATTCAATTTTAAAGATATCTAAGACACATGAGTTCACCAATTTTACCTTTATGTTCATCACCAATTAATTCATCTTAAGTATCATAATGGCCAACGAGTGTTCTTAATTTCTTAATACCTCACTCAGATGTCTAATAAATCTATTCAATTATGCAAATGCATTATATTCCTATATGAACTTGAACATAAAAGAATGCATTAAGAACCAATAGTCACTTGTTGCACAAATCCCACAAATAATTCCTATTCTATATGCAATTTATGACTTTATTATTTTAACCTTTAAGCCAAGATATCTCTCTGAATCTCCTAACTTAATTGGTTCAATCAATTGGTAACAAAACATCCATTGTTAACCAATACACAGATAGAATCAACACATGAATCACATAAAGGCTACTCTTGATTACATCATAGCCTTGGATTGAAATGATTATAACATAATTATAACTAAAGTAAACAAGTAATTAAAGAAGATTGAAGAGATAGAAAACATCACTGATGGATTGAAGTTTCAATCTTCAATGGAAAATCTTCAAAAACTTATTCCGAATCCTTAGCTAGAGTTAAGAGTTGAAGAACTAAAGAGGAGGCTAGTCAAAGCTTGTCTAAACCCTAATTCTAACTCTCTTTTACTTAAATATAATAGAAATTGCTAAATAACAAAAAAGGTCGACACCAGGGACTAAAAGGAAATTTCTAAGATTTTGGGAAGTGTCGGGCGTACGGGTTTCTTACGTACTGGGTGCCCGATGGCTTTTGTTCACACACATCCATGTTTTGTCTCATGTTTGGCTCCTCGTAGGCTTGAGTAGTGGGCGCCCAATATCTTCAAATAAAAATTCTGAGTTGTCTTCAATTTCTTTTCCGATTTGAGTTAGGATTCCATTTTTTCCTCATCTTTTGAGCACTTTAAACTCCTTCGATCCTTACACACAAGAAATAGAAAACGAGTGAATTTTTCTTAAAGCCCACAATTTATACTCACAATCAACTAAATTAACTATGAAATCAAGACCAAAACATGATTATAAACCACACTCATCAAACTCTTCCACACTTGAACTGATGCTTGTCTTCAAGCAATGAAAGAATAGAACTCACAAATAAGAACAACACAAAAGAACTCAAATTCAACTCAAAATTATTCCCCTCTTGAAAATGCAAGACAAATGATCTTTCCAAGGATTATTAAGTTCACATTGGCAAAAACAGTCAAAAGCTAATCATGAGTCATCTTAAACAATGTTAAGTTCACATGTTAACCATAATCAGGGCAAGAACACAAGTGTGTGTGTGGATATCCAAGCCTTAAGCAATTAATAAATGTCTCCACATTATTCCAAGGGCTCGGATTAAAGGACAAGTTCACAAAAAGCACGCTCCATAGGCTCACTTTTCATGCGATCTCTCCACTAACATAGATAGTCTGACTCAACTGAGATTAGATAGGACTTTTGCGCTTGTAATATTAGGCTAGGGTACATTTGGCTATCAAACAAAGGATAGGGATGCAAAACAAATGAATGAGAGCTAAGGAAAACGTGAATCATTGAACTGTTCAAAGCTTTCCTTCCATATTCTCACAAACCCTTGTCATTCAAACACATGCTTTTCACACTAACAAATCAATTTGACCCCTTATCTTATGAGAGCACAATACTTTCTTTTTTTTTCTTCTCTTTTCTATTTTTTTCTTCTTTCTTTTTTTCCTTTTTCTATATATATATATATATATTTTCTTTTTTTTCCTTTTTTTTTCTCTTTTTTCTCTTTTTTTTGGAAGAAACTTTCCTTCCCTTTTTGAACCCTTCATTAATAATTCCCAACAAACAATTTTATCAAAAACTCAAATATTCACAACCCTTCTCAGTTAAACCCAAAAAATGAATAAACCAATTAGCTCTCAAAGATAATAAAGAGTTTGTGCAAATATTGGGGTTTATCAATGAAAGAAAGGGAGATTCTTATTAACTTCATGAAGGCTCAAACAAGGTACTAGGGATAAAACATACATGGTCGGCTAGAAAGGCTCAATCGGATCAAAGAATGCCTATGATCATCATCTCTAAATCAAAACAAAAAAATATCTCTTAATTTCGCCTCAAGATGCATTCAAGTAAGTTCTAGAGTGTGACATTGATTCAAATCAAATTAAACCATACACAATGGACATGCAAGACATTTATTAATCACAAGACGTTGGCTATGTGCTCAGAGATTTCAGTTCTATGGAAAGATTATGACTTACAGTTTACCTTGCAAACAAATTAATGACTCAAATCAAACTTTCAACCATTAGAGAAAATAGGAATAATGAAATCCAAGGATCCGCCAAAGGTCACATAAGGCACAAACAAAAACAACGAAGCAAACAGAATAGATACTCTCCCTCACTTAATCCGAACATTGTCCTCAATGTTGCAAACAAAGGAGAAAGAAGGCTCCAAAGAAGAATAAAGACTAAAAACAAAACAACCAAGACTAAAATGAGAAATTAAAATATGAGAAAAAACTAAGACTTCCCTGAAAATACTGCATCAAACAGATGTATGTTTGCACTACTCCTCAAAATTTAGCTTCTCTGAAATTTATCCAAGTATAGTGGAGTGAGTCTCCAATAGCAGGTAAGCAAGTAGTAGAAGAGAAATAAAAAGCAACAAGCCAGTCGAGCAGCAAAGAAAGTAAAAAGGTAAGACTTTTTTTCTTTTTCTTTTTTTTAAGGAGGAGGTTCAGGCACCCACTTTTCTTTGAACTCAGGTGCCCACAAGCTTCAGGGAGAAAAATGATGTCACAATGTCAGGTGCCCACTTTTCTTTGAACTCGGGCGCCTGTAAGCTCCTGGAAAAGGATAACGTCTCAATGCTGGGCATCCACTGTAGATCCGGTCACCCGTTTTCCTCAATTTTCAATATCCAACACTTTTTTTTTTTTTTTTGTATTGACCTACAAGAGAAAACATGAAACTATTAGTAAAGAAACAATATTTTAAATGAAGAAAAACAAACGAACTAGATCACTAAAGAATTAAAATCAATAGTAAACTTTGGTTACCTCCCAAGAAATGCTTCTTTTATGTCGTATAGATGGACATCCTCGATTTCTTGATCAATCTGGATCATGAATATTGTTCTTTGTGGTAGTCAGATCAACTTCTTCACCGAAATAGGGCTTCAATATTTGCCCATTAACTCTAAACTTCCTGTTGTCTTCAGGGAAAGCTTCTTTAATATCCTCTAAAATATAATATTAAGGTAGGAAGGAGATCGTTTAAGTTCAAAAGTCAGATGTTTTCAATTGATGGTGGTCTTCCAGCACTTATGTCCAACTCCTCATAATGAGGACTTCTTTAAAAAAAGGTATGACATGTTTGCATTTAAAGATGCAACACATTCTTTTACTTCTATTGATTCTTCCTCCAATGTACCTGCACTTTGTAAAGGCAACTGCGACACATCATTAGAGTGAGTGGAACTAAACTTCTTAGCCCCTAATGATTCCACACTATCAATAAACATGCAAGAGTCACTTTCACCATGAAATCTCATAGATTTAAACACATTAAAAGTAACTTGCTCATCGTGAAATCTCAAAATCATTTACCTTCTTCAACATCAATCAGAGTTCTACCAGTAGCCAAGAAGGGTCTACTTAAGATTAGAGGGACATCTCTGTCCTCTTCTATATCTAAGACAACAAAATTTGTAGGAAATAGGAATTTGTCTACCTTTAATAAAACATCTTCAAGGATACCTCTAGACTAGACTATATATCTTTCAGCCAATTGTAAAATAATTATTTTTGGTTTCACCTCTCCTAGACCTAACTTCTTGACAAAGCTTTATCAAACTTTAAATTTCCAATGACATAAGGTATAGAAAAACTTCCTGGGTCTTTCAATTTCTGAGGCAATTTCTATTGTATCACGGCACTACATTCCTCAGTGAGTGTAAATGTTTCATGCTCTTCAAGCTTCCTCTTATATGAGAGTATATCCTTCAGTAATCTGGCATATATAGGCATTTGTTCCAAAGCCTTTGCAAAAGGAATATTGATGTGAAGTTTCTTTAAAACATTCAAAAATTTAGAGAATTCTTTATCAAGATTTTGTTTTCTCAATCTTTTGGGAAAGGGAATTGGAGGCTCATAAGGGTTAGGAATAGTAGAAAGAGAAGTTTTAGAAACCCCATTTTTCAAGTCATCTTCATTTTCTATTAAAACTCCCAATACTGATTTTTTCTCCATTGAAACATTATTATTCATCTTCTTCGACTCTTGGAGTTCCTTGCCACTTCTTAAAGTCACTGATTGTACTTGCTCTTTAGGATTTTTCTTAGTAGAGCTTGGCAAAGACCCCTAGGTCTAGTAGTAAGCAAATTTATGAGCTGTCCCACTTGTGTCTCCAAATTGCAAATAGATGCATCTTGATTTTGGAGTCGTATCTCTGTACTTGCAATGAACTTTGTCATCAAGTCTTCTACCTTTGACTTTTCTTTGGGTTGTGGTTGAGATAATGTATTTGGAAATCCTGGAGGACCCCTTTCTACATTCTGTCCATTCTTCCAAGAGAAATTAGGGTAGTTTCTCCACCCTGGATTATGAGTGTTGAGAAATGGATTACCTGTTGCTTTTTATAATTCACATAATTTGCTTGATCAATTCCAGGTTGCATAAAAGGGCTTGTTAAATAAATACTACTTGCATGATTCCCACCACAATGCTCACTCATTTTGCCACAATAGTTCATGGTATCAATCTTTTTATTGAGAGTTGCAAATTGGGCGTTTATTTGTGTCACTACATCTACTTCTAGCACCCCTACTGCTACAATCTTCCTTGGTTGCTGTCGAACCAAAGGCCGCTCATAATCACTAGCTACAAGCTCATCAAACAAATTTGTTGACTCCCTCCAAGACTTGGATAAAACAGAAACTCCTGCTGCTGCATTAATTGTGCTTGTCAAGTGAGGTAGCAAACCATTGTAGAAAGTAGAAATCTACCACCATTCTGGAAAACCGTGATGAGGACACTGAGCCAAACCGGCTTTTGCAGCGTTCCCAAGCCTCAAATAATGATTCTCCATCAAACTGAACAAATGTGATAATCTCATTCCTTAGCTTAATTGTCTTGGCTAGAGGGAAATACCGAGCTAAAAACTTTTGTGCCAAATCAATCCAAGTAGTGATACTTCTTGATAGAAGTGGCTTCAACCAATCCTTGGCTCTATCCCGTAGAGAAAATTGGAAGAGCCTTAATCTTATAGCATATGTAGTCACTCCATTGAACTTGAAAGTGTCACATAGATCAAGAAAATTCTCTATATGAGCATTGGGATCTTAAGTGTCTAGTCCTCCAAATTGAATTGAGTGTTGAATCATCTAAAAAATGGGCGGCCTAATCTCAAAATTATCTGCATCGATTTCCAGTCTTCTTATACTCCTCTTATCCTTCAAATCAGGCTTTGTATAATCCCTTAAAGGGCAATCATCAACAACCACCATTTATGCATCTTCAGCCTTTGTATCCGACATAGCTTCCTTTCTCCTAAGTGCTTAATAGAAAAAAAAGACTAAATTCAAATAGAAATTATTAAACTTAATATCAATAAACCAACTCCCCAGCAACAGCGCCAATAACTTGATAAGTGCAAAATAAACTAGCAAGTATACTATGCCTTAGTCAAGTAATAAAGTGATAAGTAGAGTATTGTTCCTCCGAAGAATTGTTATTGAATACCGAATTCGTCTAATCCTACTTTATCTAGCAGAGATTGATGAGTTGGTAATTATACTTAATTAAAAAGAAATAAAATCTACAAAACACTCTAAACAAAGCTCTAGATTCAATTTTAAAGATATCTAAGATACATGAGTTCACCAATTTCACATTTATGCTTATTACCAATTAATTCATCTTATGTATTGCAATGGCTAATGAGTATTCTTAATTGCTTAATACCTCTCTCAGATGTCTATTAAACCTATTCAATTACGCAAATCCATTATATTCTTATATGAACTTTAACCTAAATGAATGCATTAAGAACCAAAACTCGCTTATTCCACAAACCACATAGATATATTCCTATTCTGCATGCAATTTATGACTTTATTATTTTAATCTTTAAGCCAAGATATCTCTATGAATTTCCTAACTTAATTGGTTCAATGAATTTGTGATCACGCAATTGAAAGTGTTAAAAACAATAACAAAGACTCCACTATTAACCAATGCACATATAGAATCAACAAATAAATCGCATAAAGGCTACTCTTGATTACATCATGCCCTTAGATTGAAATAATTGGAACATAATTATAACTAAAGTAAACAAGTAACGAAAGAAGATTAAAGAGATAAAAAACATCAAAGTTGGATTGAAGTTTCAATCTTCAATGAAAAATCTTTAAAAACTTGTTCTGATCCTTAGTTAGAGTTAAGAGTTGAAGAATTAAAGAGGAGGCTAGCCAAAGCTTGTCTAAACCCTAATTCTAACTCTTTCTTACTTAAATATAATAGAAATTTCGAAATAACAAAAGAAGGTCCAACAATGGACTAAAAAGAAATTTCTAAAATTTTGGCAAGTGTTGGGCACTCAGGTTCCTTACGTACTGGGCCCCCGATGGCTTCTGTTCACACACATTCTTGTTTTGTCTCATGTTTGGCGCTTGATAGGCTTAAGTAGTGGGCGTTTGATATCTTCAAATAAGAAATTCGAATTGTCTTCAATTTCTTTTCCAATTTAAGTTAGAATTCTACTTTTTCTTCATCTTTTAAACACTTTGAAACTCCTCCTTTAATCCTAACACATAAGAAGTAGAAAAAGAATGAATTTTCCTTAAAACCTACAATATATACTCAGAATCAACTAAATTAACTATGAAATCAATACCAAACACATGAGTATAAATCACACTCATCATTTTGCCCCATAAAAGACAATAAAGACTAATACTTTTAGGATCAGTTTTGAGGCTAAACTTTCAAAAATATATAGTTTACTATGTTAAACAAATTAAATCGTTTTAGAATTTATTTTACTAATAAGTGTTAATTCAACTACTTATATCTCAAAATCAAAATTCTAAATGAAGTGATTTAAAAAAAATCAAAATGAAGTCCCACTTTGGATCCTTTACTTATCGTCCCGGACCCACTCCCTCTCAGTCTTAGGGATTGAATCCAAGCAGGCCCAGATAAGTACATGGTCTGTCCAAGTAAAGAAAAGGTGGCACGGGAAGAGTTTTATCGATAATGGGTTTTCATGTGGGAATGGGCCCAATTGGGGGTCCATAACAAAATGAATGGCCATGTGAAGGTTGCCGAGAATGAGAAAATGTTGGCCACCAAAAAGAAGCCACGCCTACACCTCTGCCCTTCTAATTACGGCAGATGTGCGTTGGAAGTCACTACCAAGCAAATAGTTCCCACGCCATTCCCTTATTTAAATATTTATATATTTACGTGAGATATTTTAAATTCAAATGACAATTTAATTAATGTCGTATATTTATTTTATATCATTACTATTTGGAGATCTTATACTTTATGATACTTTCAGAATTTATCAATAATTTTTTAATATCAAATTAAAAAAAAAATCACACGATCAGCCATGTCCTCTCATTTCGATAGTAGCATAAAATTTTATTGTGAATAGGTTTATTATAATAATTAAAATAGACATCTTTTAAATTATATTAAGTTACATTAATTTTTTTATTTATATTATTTATTTATATAGATTGAACTTATGATAGAAATATTTTACAGACTTAAAACTGACATTTTGGAAAAATTAAATTTTATAAATAAAAATTTCAAAATGTAAAAGGGCGAATGTAAAGAAACTGAGTAAAGTCATACGCATCAATAGTATCCAATTAATTCGATCAAATGGTATAAAAGTTTTATTTAGTTCCAAAAGTATCTGTACAGATAAAGAGGCAAAACCTTTCAAATAACTTAAAAAAAAAAAAAAAAAAAGATAAAGAGGTGGAAAGTATAATTTTACTCCTATTTAATTCGATTAATTGAATAAACCTTAACCTGTATAATTTTTTGGAAAGAAAATAGATCTAACTTATGTAACTTAAGTAAAGACACTCGTAAAATATTTTTTTCCTAGATGTGAGGATTTCTCACTCCTTTTGGTTCTATCATTTTTTCAATATCTACGTGAGACGTTTAATATCTAGAGATAAAATGGTGTGATTAATCTAAATTCAAACTACATAGTATTATGTGAGTCTTACACTTATTTGAAATAAATCATCGCTAAAACTTTAACATGGTTCCATTAAAAAAGTTCTAATATTAGACCTTCATGCATTCATATCGGCCAAACTCACCATGCCAAGCTAGTCCTATCGTTTTGGTTCTTGTCATTGATGGGAGCCCTCTAAGCTAGAACTAAATCAAGCAAATTTATTGACCATTTTGAAACATCTTTCAACCTTAGATTGCTAGCTATGCCTCTAAAGGCAAAATATAGGTAGACATGAAGCACATGCAGGGCTTAATTCTCACTGTCTTTAGGGTCCCATGGTGGTCCAACATAGGACATTGATAGATCAAAGGTTTGATTTATTAATGGATATCTCAGCCACCTGTTGAGGAGATATATCTTTAGGAAGAGAAGAGGGTTTTTATTTACATTATTAATTGCAAATTCAAGTACAAGATTTTGTAGGATATAAATGGGAGCACACTTAAAAATCTATTTATGGATAAACCCCAAATGCTTACTTTTACCATTCTTGAAGAATCATTAAGGGGCTTCTTCAAATTGTTAAAGTACATGGTAATGAATTTCAAACACAGTTGATGATGATGATTTATTGAAGTGATGAAATTAAGTTATTGAGTGCAAGGTGCTTGTGAAAATGCCCCAATGAAATTTGTTGTTTAGCTTTCTTTCTGATGCATTTGTGGCTATGGCAGACAGTTTTGTGGGGACTGATAAGAGGAGAAAACTGTACGCAGTTAGATCTGGAACATTCAATTTCCAAAATCAAGGGAGGTAAAGATTTGATCTAAAGCAACCAAGTTATTGAAAGGTTGTTCATTCAAAAAAAAAAAATTATTGAAAGGATATATTTGACACGATTTTATTTTATTTCGAAAATTAGACTGTGAAATAGAAAACACATCATAACATATAACAAAAACTTTAAAAAGTATATTGTTTTTTTTTAGAAATCAAATATAAATAAACTGCGATTATATAAAGTTTTAACTTTGAAACTTCATGGTAAATAAAGGATAGTAATCTATTCTCAAATTTATTAGAGATGTGAGATCCTATAATAGTACTCAATTGCCGACTTATTCTATAATATTTCTCTATACTATTCTAAGTCTTTTATATTATAATATTTTCTGAAATATTTCTTTAGTAATATTCTCTGTAGGCTTACATATTGTCCAGTATGCCCCTCTCCTCTACTCCCACCCCTTTCTAACAAGCATTAGAAAAGGGAGTGTGAAAAGAGGACTGTAAATTTATCTTTCATGAAACATATGATGATTACTTTGATCTATTTGTTTTGATGGTTTCTTCACACTGACAAAACTAAGCAAACTGGCAAATGGCAGAGAGAGTGAGAGTGTTCATCAATTAGGCATTAGGGCCACTCTCCTATTTATTGCTTTTTCTGAAACAAAATAAATAATGAGAGTCTCTCTGAGACTAACTTTTGGTAGTGTTGTCCAATCAAATTTGCCTCAGACCAATCTAAAATCTTTCTCATCTCTTCTTATTTATTTATTTATTTATTTATATGCCATATTTTGTTATCCAAACTGGCAAAAGAGTTTGTGGATCAACTTCATTCAAGTTCAACAACCCAAAATTTTTGTTGCAGCCAGCAATGGCTACTGCTGTTACTACTATATTTGTATGCTTATCCTGTACTATAAATTGATGGACTGTAAAAGTTTCAACCGATATTCAATGCTAGAAACATCCATTGACTAATTTGCATTTTTCTACCTAAGAGAAATCTGATGAAGAATGCAAAATTTTACCATCTCCAAGAATGGAATGTACTAACTTTGAATGATTTGTTCCTTTCTTCAATTTTTTTTTAAATAAAAAGGAAGATGTTAGTAAGAGTAATCAATACACTTCTTATTATCTATGTTTGAGTTCTCATGTTTACGAGTGAACTTATTAGACTAACTAAACAGTCAGCACAAGTATAAATCTCATCATGATAAAACTATTGAAAAGAAAATATAATTTCACAGATCATGTAGCAGCAATCAAGGTTTTTATATTACTATATTGATACATTTTTTGGGGGCCAAGAAAGAATCATACCGATAGGTTAGAAGCAGTGTTGTTACTCGACCTACCAATCGGACTGGTAAGACAGGAATAGAATCAGTCTTGGATTAGTTTTCTCAAAAAATCAGAATTGAATGAATCAATCTACTAGTTATATTCTTACAATACTTTCAGCTTTAATATTGGACATTCATTTTGGAATGAAGAAAGTTTGTAATAATCTTTTATATATATAATAGATATATGTGATAAGATAATAGTTTATTAGTATCAGTATTAGTATTAGCAATAGATAGAAGTATTCTTTATTAAATTAGATTAGAAATATATAAAAATAAAAAATAGTTTTGAACTGTATATGAATAAGCTTTGCATAATTAATTATCATTATTTATTTAGGTCAAAGAAGTTGGATTAGTCTGGTCGCTATCTGTGCAACAAACTCATATTAAGCCGTCTAACCTCCATTAAAAAGCTTTTAAAAAGATAAACTGTTGATAAGAATCTTTGCGACACACACATGCATGTGCAATATATATATATATATATATACTAGTTGTACATTTAGATCGATCGTCAAAATAATTGTCTACGTGTGATGAGGATTTATTACATCTAAGAGATGTTTTTTGATATGATATTAATATTATTGTTTAATAAAGTTTGAGTTAATTTACTCTAAAGATCAATCGAAGTGAAAATGGTGACACATCTGAGGACGATGTTTCTCCCCAAAGATAGAGAGTTCTTTGGAGCCAAAGAAAAAAAAAAAAGAAAAAAATTCTCCGTCTTTAGGTTCCCAACCCCCAACGATCCGTGATCAGAAATAAATTATTGTATTGTTTCATAAATTAATTTATCTTTTAAAATGAATTAATTAAGAGTTTATTGAGTTAATTGTATTTGATAATAGATTATTTTTAAGCATTTAATATTTCAAGTATGTTTGATAACAATCTTTATAAATCACTCAATTATTTAAGATGTGTTTAATTGTATTATAAATTTTAAGTAAAAATTTTTTTACCTTAACTTTGTACTCTTAAATCTAAAAATATATATTATTTGCAAAATTGTAATACTTTTTATATAAATAATTAACGTTGATTAATTAGTCTAGTATTCTAATTCAAAATCCACACTTAAGATTTAATATTAAAATTTAAGGCACATGGGTGCTAAATATTTCCTAACTTCCTTAGATGATTTTTTTTTTTTTTGGATCTTTTTATGGATGAAAAAAGCGAAATTTGCACCATGATACCTCGTTTTTGCAGAATGATTCACACTCAATTTCAAACTTCTATTAAAACTGAATGTTCTAATAACGAGGACGAATTTCTTACTTTAAAAGATTTCTTTCATGAAAACTGTATAACTCATCAAACCCTTATCCTTTATACACCTCAACAAAATAGTCGAATTGAATGGAAAAACCTCCACATCCTCAATTTGGTGAGAGCATTATGTTCCAAGTCAATCTTCCTACCACTTTTTTGGGATGATTACGTGCTTTTTGCCGGGTATCTTATTAATCAAACACCTTTATCTACTTTGAATGATAAAACTCCTTTTAAATTATTGTACGTGAACCCTAAACTATTCTCTTCTTCGTACCTTTGGCTGTCTATGCTATATTCATAGTTGACTAAAGAGGTTCTTGTCTCTTGAGATATATCATTTTTTTATGAACACATTTTCTTTTATGTTTCTAATACACTCACAAATAACGAAAAAATTTCCCCTACTTTTCCTTTTTGTTTCTATACCAACCCAATCTACTGAACTAGTAACCCTTTGGACAATTTTCCATTTGCACAGATCTTGGCACGCGGCCCATTGTTGCACCTCCCCCACTTGGCTCGGCTTTTCCAACCAGGTTGCCTCCTTGACCCGCGAACTGTTACTTCTAATCTAGGGCCACTATAGTTACAGATTGATTTTGATCTGTCGATAAATTTTTGGTCGGTAAATCGGGCCTAGCATGACCCAACCCATGACCAGATTCAATTTAAATGGTGATATTTACCTTGAAAGAAGTTTGAAGGCTTGACCTCAAAGTTGAAGTCCAAGTTCTTAACTAGTTGCTCTACTAAATTTGTTGTGCAACTTGGTGCAAATATATATATCGAAAAAATAAAAAATTTACTGATCGATTTTCATTTGGGCAGTAATCGGTCAGTAAATACAAAAAGTTACTGACCGATCGCCCCTTCGGTCGATAAAATGAATTGATAAATCTACTTTTTCTAGTAGTGGGCCCCCTACTACCGCGGAGCCGTTCCCTATTCCCACTAATCTCTCCCAGCCCACTATTTTAAGTCCAACTCTTCCCACTGGAACAATTTCTTCCATACGACAAACTCGCCTACGAATAATTCTTTTTCCTGGCCTTTCAATTTTACTATTCTTCTTTTAAGATGTCTTCTGAACCGTCTTTTGCTAATCAAATAGTGCCTTTATCCCACAAGAGGAGTTATACTGCCTCATCATCTCTACGATTATTAGATGGATGATCATGCTAAAAAGCCTCCCGGAAAATTATCCGATTATGTTTGTTACACCATGCAAAATACGGCTCAATCCTCTCTTACTACTCTGTTAGTGACTTTGGGTACGCGTTCCTATCCTCTAGCCTCATATGGTACATGTCATATCTTCTCTGCAAAACATAGAGGTTTTCTTGCTATAGTTTAGATTGAAATATAACCAAATAGGTTTTTGAAGGCTGTTAAAAATCCTCAATGAAGAGCTACTGTGCAGGAAGAAATTGATGCCCTTGAGAGCAATGGTACTTGGACTCTCACAACTCTTCCACCTCAAAAGAAGGTTCTTTGCTACAAATGGATGTGTAAGAATAAACTTAAATCTGATAGCACTGTTGAGCTATAAAGCTCGTGTTATTCTTGGAAACACTCAGGTAGAAGGTGAAGATTTTACTGAAACTTTTGCTCCTTAACCAAGCTTGTTAATGTTTGCACTCTTTATCTATTATTGTTGCAAAAGGGTGGGAACTTCGCCAAATAGATGTACATAATGCCTTGCTACATGAAGATCGTGCAAAGGAGGTTTACATGAAGTTTCCTCGTGGTTTTCATACCTCTCGTACAGACAAAGTTTGCTTGCTTAAGGAATCTACGTATAGTCTATATCAGGCCCCTCAGTGTTGGTTCTCCAAACTCTCCACCACTCTCACTCAGTATGATTTTAAGTATTTTTATGCAGATTATTCCGTATTTATCTACGCCACCAATAGAATTATTTTATGTTTCCTTGTCTATGTTGATGATATCATTATCATAGGGAATGACTCCCAAGAAATTGCTACTTTTAAGTCACATTTGAGCACGTGTTTTCACATGAAGGATCTTGGCAATCTTAAGTATTTTCTTGGTATTGAGGGTTTTTGGCTTGTGTTTAAGCCAGCACAAGTATGCTTTGGACATTAATTTGATGCAGGGTTATCTAGATCCAAACCTGCCTCTACTCCTATAGAATAGAATCATCAGTTTGCAATGGATAAAAAAGTGGTTTTTTTGGCAGCACTTGACCGATACTGCCTATAGATTGGCCATTTAATTTATCTCACTATTAGCCCGAACTTGCTTATTTTGTCAATATGCTTACTCAGTTTATATAGAAACCATGGCTTCAACATTGGGAGGTGTCCTTAGAGTTGTTTCAGTACCTGAAATCTTATCTCGAACGAGGAATTTTTCTTAGTTCTTCCAGTGAGTTATCTCTTACTGATTATTGTGATGCTGATTGGACTAGTTGCCCATTGACTCGTCATTTTCCCTCACTGGCTATTTTCTTTTCTTGGGTAATTCCCCAATCTCTTGGAAGACTAAGAAACAACCTACTGATTCAAGGTCTTCCACAGAGGTGGAACAGAAATCCATGGATGTTACTTGTTGTGAGCTTAAATGGCTCCGCCAATTACGCTCTGATCTTCACATTCCACATCATTCTCCTGCTCAGCTGTTTTGTGATAGCCAAGTTGCCATTCACATCACCGCTAATCCAGTCCATCGCGAGCGGATCAAGTATATTAAAATCGATTGTCACTTTGTGCGTAATAAATTTTAAGGCAAAAGGATATCTCTCACTTTTGTTCTTTCTCAATCACAACTTGCAGACGTGTTCACAAAAGCTCTAGGCACTCATCAGTTTCAAGATCTCGTTTGTAAGTTGGGCATTCGTAACATTCATGCTCCAACTTGAGGGGGAAGTATTGTGGATCACAAATGTGATACATGTACTCTTTATAAATATGGTAAGTCGATATTTAATTTGAAAATAATGTAATTAGCTCAATCTTAGATAGTTTCCTATTTCATGTATAGCAAGTTTCCTACATTAGCTATTTTTCCATATTTAAGTATATCCTTGTAGAAAATATATAGTTGGCTCCATAGCCGTGTAAATTCAGAATATGGGGAAATAATATTATCTCAATTCTCAATTTTTTGAGTTTCTTGATAATTTAGTAAAAACTAAATTTGCACTTCCAAAACTAATTTAACTATGCCTGTGCAGGCAAAGACACTTTGTTTATTTTCATGGAATACGATTTTAAATATGTTAAAAAACTAGCAGGAAAGACATACGAAACCAATCGAAACCTTCTTCTTCAATTTTTTTCTAAATAAACTTACTTTTTTAATTACAAAAGCTGATTCGTGAAAGTTGATATGAACATTGTGCTTATTTTAAGATTCTTCTACGTAAAATTATGTTATAACTCACGTTTATCATTTTCTTAAGGAAAATAAGCAAGATATATTTGTGCGAACATGTTGAAAGTCTTCTTCCTGCCCTTCCTCTCTATCCTAACAATTAAAAGTTGCAATCAAAATTTATACTAACCTGATTGGGGTGAAAAGGAACTACAAGGTAGAATACAAAATCATAACTTAAATATTTCATTTACATTGTTTAGTTGCTATATAACTATACTAGAGTAGTAAAGTTGGTCTGTGGATGTAAATATGGAGGAGTAGAACTCCTTCAACAAAACAACTCTCACAAAAATAAGGATGGATTTTGACCTAAGTAATAAGGAAAATATAACTTTATTCTTTATAACTTATCTTATTACAAATTTATCTAATAAAGAAAATATACTACTAATAGTTATAGGGGATTTATAAATTCCACGATAAAATTACGAAATTCTCACGACAAAATTTCATTTTGTCCTAATCCCTTCTCTCACTAAGCTCTTTTTTTCCTCTCAAATTCTCCCTACCTTCCGAGGAAGATTTACACAAATCTAACCATTGAAAGGCTAAAAAAATATTAGTACATTATTTTATACTTGCTTATTTATATATTGAGCGAAAAAGAAAACATGGCCAGATCTCGGGTTGGGGGTTGCGCGGCTTGGTGCACCACCCCACTGGCGCATGGCAGGGGTGGTGGCCAGCCACTGGTGCATCAAGCTGGGTGGTGCACCACTCCCCCCCTCCCCCCACCCCCCCCTTCCTATTTTCATGTTTTTTTAATTTTTTTTAAAATAATAGTGTAATTTATGTTATTATATTAATTGTTTTAATATATATTATAGCATTATAATAGTTTTTTTAGTTAATTTCACATATTAATATGTTTTTTAACGTAGCAATTATGAATCATTTAGTTTTATGATTTAGTTAATTGTTATTAGAGTTTTAAGAATTGTTAATTTTTCATGTCTATAATGTTATTAGTGTTCCGTTATGGAATTAATGATAATTCTGTATTAATTTATGCATTTAGCTTAATTGTGTTTAGCTTAATTAAAATATTTATTAATTTAAATAATAAGTAGATTTACAAACTAATTAAGATTTGGAGATTAAATAATTATAATAGTTAATGAATTATTTTAAATAATAATTTGAATAAATTTGTTTTTTTAATAATTTGTAATTTAATCATAATCTAATTTAAATATTGAATTATTAATTTTTTAGAAATATAATTAATAATTAAAAATGAAAAATTATAATGATAATAAATTATTTCATAACCATTAAATAATAATTAAATAATTATGAAAATTAATTAATAATTTTGAATAATAATTTGAATAATTTAGTTTGTTTAAAATAGTTAGATTAATTTAATCATAACCTAATTTAATATAAATATCTACTTTTGATTTCTTAAAAAATATAATTAATATAATTACAAATGAAATAATTTAACAACTTAACAATTTAATAATAATGAATAATAAATAGTAACAAATAATTTCATAGTTGAATAATAATTAAATAATAATTGAATAAGACTATGAATAATTTATTAAGAATTATGAAAATATATACATACATACTATTTATGTTAGTTTTGAAATTGGTTTAATTAGTGGATCCGGAGCAGCCAAGACGAAGAGATGTAGGCTTAGGTCTTATTGTAGATAGGAGAGATCAGACTCACTGCCGTATAGTCATCGGACTCATGATCATATAGTCATAGCCTCTTTTAGGGGGCTTAAGGGGTAGGAATAGCACGTCCGATGTATCTACCTATTCTCAATAGGATTCGGATGGGTCCTGTTTCATGGTTTTGATGCACCTTGGTCTTGGTTCCACCTCCATATATTCCACTAGGGTTTAGATGCCACAAGACCCATATACAACATTACCGTATCAACATGCTTCATTAATATAGCCACATTCTCACCAAGGTGAATCATTTTCTCGTAACCAGAGTTATGTCAACCTTCTTGTACAGCATCCACTTTCAAAGTCCCAGGTGCGCAGTATCTCCCGTTGGTCTTAGATGATTTTTTTATTAGGAGTATGGAGAGAGTCACCATTATATTAGTAGAGTTATTATGGCACGTCAAAACATATGTCTTCCTATGCACCTGGGTCGGGTCAGTATTTTGGTGAGCCTCATGGTCATGAGGGTGATAAAGAGACAATACAGGCAGGGGGAGAGAGTCAAGGTTTAGATGTTCAGGGTGAGGTATAGGGTAGGGATGTTCAGGGGGGTGACAAAGAAGAGAAAGATGAGGAGAAGGTAGCTAAGATAAGAGAGGTTGTACCTGTATCATCTTCAGGCTTTACGGGGAGAGGAGGTCGTCTTATTGAGTGTGCAAGGAGAGTGGTGAGGGTAGTGAGTCGCAGAATGTCGATAACGAGAGGCAAGTCTCTTCAGATTTCTGAGACTCGAAGTTCTGAAGATGTGGCTACAGAGGCAGAGGCGGAGGCTTTGGGGCCTTCGGGAGTTGGAGGTGGAAACAGATAGGACCCGCTCCCAGAGGTCCACAAGATTCAGACATGATTCCATCATGTAGTGGACACATTGCAGCTGCTATATGGCGTGCACAGGTAAACTTTACAATCATTTCCTTAAGTATTTGATTTTATTATGTATGGATAAATATTTAACTTTTTTCTTATATTTATACATTCTCTAGTTGAAGTTTTTTATGTGATCGTTTAAATGCAAGATCGGCCTGTTTTGAGATTACATGGTCGTTGCTAGGCACTTACTGGGTATACATCGTGTGCCGTAGATGTTAGACGGATGGCTGCTATATCTGGACTACTTCATCTATAGTCACGCATGTTCTAGTATGAGGATAGTATATTTTTATCGGCATTTTTTTATAGGTGAAAGCGAGACACCAACTCATTCCACACGTTGTTTTGAGAGATGACGATCACTTTATACAATGTGGAGCTTATACTTGGGATACCTGCATATGGTGAAGCACTAGACGAGTTTTGCCCCAGGCTCAGATTATCCAGATGATTAATGAGGATTTGAGGGCCAGTCTTACTGCTTCCAAAGGAAGCGACGCATAGCTTGGGATTCTTATGTTAGTTATTCCACGTGCCGGTGATAGTGCACGTCTTCCTACAGAGATCAGTGCATCCTGTTACTTGTTTTTCATTCTCGAGAATTCTCTCTTCCCCGACAACAGTGGCCTGCCTGTGGCTAGCTATGATCTATGCCTATCATGAGGAATCTATGGAGGTGCAAGAAGATGGCTTGGAATGCCGCAACGTTGGCTTGGTTCTACAGGAATCTTAGACAGGCCTTATGTTCGGATGCAAGAAAGTTGGGAGATTTCTCATCACTGTTGGAGGTATTCACATTTATTTAAATCATTAAATTCTTATATTATATGAATTTTTATATTTCTTACATTCTTTGAAATATACGTTTGTTCTTTTATTCTAAGCTTGGATATAATGAGTCAACTAATAACTAAACAAACGACACCTACTATAAGACGAGACATCTCTGTATCGGTGCAAATATTTCAAAGGTTCATTAAATATGTCGATGATGATTCAGAGGATGTAGGTACTCAGGCTGCGCCAATACAGAGATGTCTCGTCTTATAGTAGGTGTCATTTATTCAGTTATTAGATTTACCTCTTTTATTGTATTCATCGTGTTATTACGTTTATTTTGGCTTGTATGGATATTACGTTTAATACATTTATTTTGGAATATATAGATACTACGTTTTAATAATATAACATTTATTTCGATAACAATGAATATCACATGCATAAAAATAAATTACTAATAAAATGACATGAAATAAAATTAATAAATTAATAAATATTACGTTCAATTAACATCGAAAGTTTGACTAGGTTTTGTTGAAGGGGGATACATTCGGTCACACATAGTAGCCCACTCTGCCAATCGTGTATGATATGTAACTCATTGATCATGTACGTCCTGATGAGAGTGCCATTGCCGCAACAGATTTATAGATGGTATCATAAGGTCATCATGCATGTGTAACTGTAAAATAAAAAGAGATTCCAATGAAGACATTGCATAATGGAAATAACATATATAATAGAATGATTAATTATTTCAAGTAAAATTTCACTTACCCCAATAAAGTGCTTGTCTGCCAAGTGGCCAATGACAATTGTCCTCTGATGCAGGCCCCCAACAGATGTATATGAAATATTGTTGTACTTGCAGGATGTCGAGTAAAAATTAAGACACATCAAATAATCTATCGGGCTATTCCTCTCCAGTGAGCACAACTATCTAAAACCCAGCGGTACCTCTGATCGCCAAATATATTTACGTATAAAGATTGTTTAGTTCTTATCTCACGTATTGTAAGATGTGTTCACGGGGGGAGGGAGGGGGGAGGGGGATTTATTATCTATCATTGATCTCTATGGTAAAATCAGTCGCGAAACCTGAGAGGCGGTGGTTTACCCTGCGATTATAACCTGGTCAACTACCTACCTCTCTCTTGATTTGGTTGATCGCAAGCAAGACGCTCAGAAAAAAGTCTTTGAAGTTCGCCTAGAAGTCTGGCTTCCAAATGCTATTATCAGTTCTTTCTAAAAGGGAATCCTTATCTTAAGGATGAATTGAAAGAACTCCTATTTAGGTTTGAGCGCTTCGCCTTCGGGGACAGAAAGAATGCCCGCAGATCCAACTTTGACAAGCTAGCGAAAAGGAAAGTTAGTATAAGATCACGGCTTCATTTAGGAGGTATCCATTCATCGAACTGGAGATATCATAAGAGAAAAAACCGTCTATTCACGTGCCTGGCCATATCTGTTTACGTACAGCAACCTAATTCTACATCACCATTCACAAAATATGAAACCACTAGAAACCTGCAATTACCATCACCCGTGGGATCCATCCAATTATCTATTAAACGATATATAAAACGTGTGGATTCATGTATGTA
This sequence comes from Catharanthus roseus, assembly GCA_028651295.1. Classification (NCBI taxonomy): domain Eukaryota; kingdom Viridiplantae; phylum Streptophyta; class Magnoliopsida; order Gentianales; family Apocynaceae; genus Catharanthus; species Catharanthus roseus. The sequence goes on along the minus strand of JAPQWS010000107.1, from coordinate 1,453,509 downwards.
AGGGAACTCACATGGAGTATCTGCAGCCACGGTAAATGAATGCACTAAACCCCGCCCGCTACTACATCCTCTACCCCGAGATTTGGAATAGGGTGGACGTCGAGCACCCCAAGATCCCAATCCTGAACAAGATTCTGTACCAAATCTAGACCTAAATCCACTAGTGTTCTTGAACACTCTATGGGAAATCTGTATAAGCTCCAGTGTGACTCGTCCCTTATCATCGAGTCAGTCTTTTTTCGCCACTTAGTAATGACGGTGTCTGGAGAAGATGTAAACGGGCCCTCAGGGTTTGATGGCAACACAAGATGTATGATGTCTCGCGCACAATCGCCACTCTATCATCTTTTAAAAAAATAAACCAGATAATTAGTATAAATTGATAATTAACTTTAATAAAAAAATGTGGTCTTAAGTATAATATACTTACTTGTGATGGTGGTCGTTCACTGAACTAAGCTAGAATACTACTGATATCATGCATCTGATACTCTATGTCATCTTCGGGGTTTGATTGATGATGCTCCATTCCCAATACCCTATCTATCACAAGTAACGACCAAAAATAGTAAAGATTATGCACCTTCAACGGAAGGTACCTACAGTATCTAGTAATCAACTCGCATGAATATAGGAGCAAGTGTGAACTCCTAAGCCAATGTCCGCAAAAATTATGATATGTATCATAATGTCTTTACTTTTATATGTTAATTGTATCGTTTTACAATGTTTTTAGTATACAAAATGTATAATTTACATCATTTCCCTTTATTTTATCTTAGGTGCTTCCGGATGAAAAAGACGGAGAATACAAGTGAAAACAGGCGAAAATGGAGAAGATAGAAGCTATTGGCATACCAATCCATCCATTCCCTCATATCCAAAATGTCTTTCGATTACCGCTCGAAAATGGATAACCGATAGGAAACACTAAAAACTCATTGTGGAAAAAGCCTTTGATGAACATGTCATAGAACATTTAGGCTTAAACACTCTTTTTGGTAGTTTGGGTTGGGAACCTCTTTTACACATCTCTGGTGTGTACTATCCCGAACTTGTCCATAAGTTCTATGCAAACGTGTTTATAAAACAGACAAGGAACTTTCTACAATCATTTCCACAGTCAAGGGGATAAGGATTATTTTAGATAGAGAGCATCTAGCTTCTATTCTATTAGGGATAAGAGGAACATCGTAACCGCCGATTCTAATAGAAAATCCATTGATGAGGACCTAGACTGGAGCTATGCGTCGACCTGTAATCGCCTTGAGATCCGCCCACGTTCGGGTGATCGTTACTGCATTTTTTAGGGGGTGATTTTCCGCAGCTCTTACCCTGCGTCCTTATCTATTTCTTTGGTCATACACTGGTTCAAAAGGGGTTGGGAAGAGTGGTGTCCAGATTGTCGATTTTTATATGATTCATAAACTGCAGAATTAGTCCCCTTTGTCCTTAGTGTCCCTCATGATACACACGATGCGAAACACTGGTTGTAATACCTCTCTTAAACGTGTGTTCCGTTACCCTGTGATCCTTTCTCAAGTTCTTCACACATTGGATGTTGATTTCACAAGTGAGTGTAGAGCAATGACTGGACGAACGTAGATCATCACTTTCTCCACTTTTAACACTTGGGACGAGAAAGAGAAGGTGATACCCTCGAAGTGGAGGATCAACCGAGAGACCGAAAAGCATTCAGATTCTGAAAAATAAAGAAGAGTACATAGACAAGCCTCGAGGCAACCTCATCCCTACCAATTGAAGCTGACGACGAGGATGAGGACTCGTCTGGTAAGGACGATTCTTATGATTCCTCGGATGAGGACGCCCCTCCCACAGTATCCATCAATGCTTTTCAGATGAGATGCGGGACACCTTCAAGCAGTTCTAATTGACTCAAGACTCCCATGACGTTCAGTTGGCAGAGCTAGTGGAGTACTCTCGCCGTTATGCGGACGAGTTAGTGTACCAGCGGGCGTTTGTCGACTATTAGGAAGTGATGTTAGCCAGATTATGCAGCAAATTCCTCACTGATCAGGGCAACAGTAGAGACGGCAGCGCGGATATGCATCCACCATGAGAGAGTTTTTCTTTTCTCATACTTTGTATTTTTATTGTATTGCACATTTCTTTCCACTTTTATGCTTTATGATGTTCTTGATTTTCTTTATATTCTGACTTTTCCAAGGGATTTCTTTCGAATGTGCTTACCTGCTTTACATCTGTGGGACAGCTTCTCGTGTATGTGTTTTTCTGCATTTACATTTTTGTTCTGGCCCCCACATGGAGGACAATGTGATTTTAAGTGTGGGGGTATTTATGTCTTTTAGCTATTTTTGTATCTAGTTTTTCATTTTAGTTCATGTAGTAGTGTTTTTCTTTCAAACTCCAAAAATCCAAAAAATGAGACAATTTTGAAAAATCCAGAAAACAAATAGATAATTTGAAAAAAAAAAAAACCAAAATTTTTTTCCTTCTTTTCTCTTTTTCACTCTCCAAATACTTAGAAGAATCAATGAGGTCTTGATTGCAAAACCCTTATGATTTTAAAAAAGCCGTTTGACTCGAACGATTTGAAAACTGCACTTACTTATTACTCTTACATAATCAATGGTTTTCATGCACTTGCAAGTGTCGATTAGTAGTAAAAGCCTTGGAATCTTAAGAGATTAGCATAGTGAATTTTTTTTTAGTATTTCCTTTCATTCTTGTATTTTCCTTGCCTTGAAGCGAAAATGTCTAGTCTAGGTTAGTCCCGAAAATAATGGTCACAGGCCTTCGTTGTATTAATTGTACCTTTCTTGCCTATCCTTTTTAAAATCAACCCCTAGTTCCCCTTTTGTGCCTTCATGCGAAGGGTTTTTCATCCCTTCCATTCTTTGCTTTCTAAACTCACACTTCATAAAAACCTCAATTCGTTGAACTAATTATCTATGAATTTTTAGCCGTTTTGAGTAAGGAAAATAGATAAGTGTGGGGGTATTGAGTGAAGAATAGGATTTCTATATAAAAAGGGTATTTTGGTTAATCTTTATAAGCAAGGTACATGCAGCTGTTGGAAGAGAGAAAGCATAATTAATGTTTGGCTGAAAAAAAAAATCTGAGAGAATAAAGAAAAAATGAGTACTTGAAATTTTCTATAGCTTTATCTCAAAGTCTTGAGTTGCTCTCTCTCATATAAATTTTTTCTTGGAAATACGTGATTAATGAGAAATAGCAAATTTTAGGAGATTGTGCGTATTTGGAACGAAGCAAGATGTTCGGGGATAAATGAAAATGAGCAAAAGCGGCTACAAAGCTGTGTATTATATTTGATTTTTTTAATTTCGGTTGCATTAGCTCTATCTCAATTACTTTTTCTTTTCCTTTCCCTTTGTTTGACACTCTTTATGTCCCAAGCCTAACGTTACAAGTTGAAAAGGGTTCTCTAGTGCAGGAACGACTTAGAATAGAACTTACAATGGAAAGGTTTTAGAAAATATGAGTTGTGTTGTCCTTTACAATTAAGTATTTTACTATGTTAATAACTTGATATTCCTTATTTTTTCTTCAAAGGGCGGCACGAGCTATTCACCCGCACACAACGTTGATTAGTAAATCTTTTAGTACGGTAGCGATGGGATCTTCAGTTCTTGTGATTCGTCCTTTGAAATTTCCTTATTTGATTAAGTAGTTATATCCCCTATGGAAGTGACGATTTAATTGTTTTTTGTTATTTCTTTTGTCCTTTGAGTTTGTTAATTATAGAGTCTTAAGCTTTGGTCGTACGTTTTGTCCCTTCATCCAACGTTTTCATTAAACAAAAATTTGTGCACTTCTCCGATTACGTTATTTACTTTTTGCCTAGTTTTGTGTTGCTTGGGGCCAAGCAACGGATAAGAGTGGGGTATTTGATATGTATTATAATGCCTTTTTACATTTATATGTTAACTTCATCATTTACGATGTTTTTAGTATATCAAATGTATAATTTACATCATTTCCCTTTAATTTTATCTTAGGTGCTTCCCGATGAAGAAGAGAGAGAATACAAGTGAAAATGGGCAAAAATGGAGCAAAAACGAAGAGGATGGAAGCTGCCGGCATAAAAAACAGTAACCTATAGCTGACGATAGGCTTCCCGATGAGCAGGCGGTAGGTACCTACCATCAGCGATAGGTTTTGGAGATCAAAATTCAAGATGGACAGAAGCCTAATGGCGATGATAGGCTACCCCTACCGTCGATGGTAGGTCCTAGAGATTTTTGGACAAACTTAGATAGAACCCTACCGCGGATGGTAGGTCCTAGCTGCAACACAAATTAATGCCTTTTTTTACTTTATTTATGGAATTTTCCCCCTCTTTTGACACATTCTTCAGTTTTAGGTTAGAGATGAGGAATTGGAGCAAAAATTAGACTTACAACCCCTCTCAATTCCTCTTCAATTAGGAGTTTTTAATGAATTAAACATTGAATTAAAGATCCTTGGTGGATATTGAAGCAAATCGACGGATCAATTTTGAGTTTTATCTAACAAATCAAGAGACGAGCTCGGTTCACCCTCAGAACTGTGGAAATCCCAAACTTTCTATTCCGTTGTTATTTATGAATGAGTATTGAATTGTTTTTTGTTAGGTTATTGAGTAGCTAATTTTTCATTTGTTTGACCGAGGGTTGAACCCTCGTTTTTGGATGGTATTATTTTTTATATTTTTTTTATGAAATTAATGTTTGATTTTCATTTGGTTGTTATTCAATTGTAATTTTGTCTTAATTGATTTGCGCGGAATCGATTAGATTACAAAAAGGAAAACCAATTTAGGGCAACCAATTGAATAATTGGATTTGGCAATTGAATAGAGATATTCTTTGCACTTTTAGGTTTTATTAATCACTTAATCGTATTGCATTTATAATCGACTAAGCAAAAAAGAGATTCTCCTCTAAAGGTTAGTGAATAGAGCAACTCTCACCTAGGTTAGTGAATAGGGATTGCCCGAGTAAATGTGTGATGACCCAACCTTATTTTATTGAACATCGTTTTATGATTTCTCTAATCAAAATAGTTGACAAAAGCTAGAGGGATTCCACCCTTCAAACTTTTCACTATTATTGTTTACATCTTAAGCCAATTGTTTTTATTTAATCATTTTCTTAGTAGTTTTTAAATCTTGTCTAAAAAACATCAGTTTTGTTAGATTAGACCATAGATTAAAAGGTTATTATTTTAGATTTCTGTTCCTTGAGTTCGACAACCCAGGTAGATCTCGTATACTATAGTGATAGGTATGCTTACCTATTGTGTGTGTTTTTAGAGGAGACCCCATTTTGAACATCAGATTATCTGAATCAACCATGATCTTCGAGGCTCTATTTAACTCTTGTTTCATAACCTTCATTTCCAAATGACTTACACTTCCACAAATCTTGGCTAACACTAGATTACTCTTTGCGTTGTCTTTCTCCTTCAACTGGGAATATTCAATGTAGTCTTAATCACAGAGATCTGTGTATCAATCTTTGAATGTATCTTACTAAAGACAATATCTAAGTCACCATGGCATGTTTGGAGCCATATTTTCGATACTGAATGTTCAGACTCGACCTTATTCGTGGTCTCCAACTTGAAATGTAAAATTTTTTCGGTCCACACTCTCACGAATTTATGCGAACACTTGTTCAGCCATTCATCATGCAAGTATCCCAAGAACCACTGCATGTTGTTCCAATTGGTATTCAATTTTTCCAAACTCTCTGCATACTCAACTTCATTATCGGAGTTCACTAATCTTCTCCAGGTTGTTTGTACAAATTTTTCAGCTACTAACCTTCAAATTATCGAAATTAATTTTCCTTCGATATTCTACTCAAGAAAAGGTAAAGAGAAGTGAGAGAGAATGAGTTTATAGAGAGAAAGAGGAGGTTGGATGAAATGATATTTTATCGTAAAAATTTCGTAATTTTTTTGTGAAATTTATCAAACTCCTATTTATAATATTTATATCTAACTTTTCAATCCAACCAAACAAAAACTAGTAAACCTAATTCCCTCCCTTTTACTATATTAAACAAAGTTTAACATATATGAATATACTAAAATGTGCCATTAACCCCCTTCCCATGAATGAATGGCAGCGGTACAGTAACCAACTAATTAGTCGATATGGTTACCGTTACTGTTCATTCGATCGATTGCCAATTCTGTCCCGTTTATTAATCGGTAACTTTTTCTTGTTACCAAAACCAAAACCATCCAGTAATCAGTAACTAATTACTGAATCCGTTCCTCACTAAAAAAATAAATTTTTTTATTTTTTACTTTTAAAACAAAAAATTCTATAAATGTCACAAAAAATCTAAAAAATCACAAATTATATCTACTTGTTTAAATAACAAAAAAATAATAAAATTTAAATGAGAACACACAAATAAGTACGAAAAAATAATAAAAATTCAAATGAAAGTACATGAATTCGAAAGCATATTAAATATAAAAATTGATTACAATAAAAAGATATTAAAATATAACATTTCGCATTGATACCGATTTTTTTCTTTTGGTAAAATTCTTTTACTAAAACATATCGATTTCAATATGGTCGATCTTAGTGATTATCAAATTCTAACAAAATCATCGTCAATTAATCAATTATATAGTTAAACGGTTACAGTTCAAAATAAATTAAAAAAAATATTATACCACTGTCATTCTTACTCTTTCCCCTTTTCTCTTTCCCCAGCTCAGCGAAGTGCAAACTATACTAGGGGCAAAAGGGGAAAATGCTGCCATTAAAATAAGAATATTCGATAATTTGTAAGGATAATGGTCCGAAATAACCTTGTTGGTGGTCCAAATCATCTTGTGGTCTCCCTCACTTATGAGTCCTGAGCAAGGAAGGAGTGGTCCAATTAATAAGGAGCATATAGCTCGATTCTTAAATCCCATTCATGTTACTATTACAGAGTTCCATCGTTCCAGCAAAAAAAAAAAAAAGAGAAAAATAAAATTAAAAAAATTACAGGATTCCATCGTATTCGAAGCATCAACATGACAACCTTAATCGACTATAAAAAAGAATAATGTTAACAAGAATAATGGTACCCTCAAAAGCCCCATTTATGGACACGTGGCTCCAATTTGATTGGTACAGCAAATATTAGTTAGAGCTTTTCTTTTTTCCTAGAACTAGTTAAGCTTTTTATACTCTTATTTTATTCTGCAGATTTTTTTTTTTCTTTTGCTTGTAGCCCATATCGTGATGTGAATGAGCATCAACTTCTAGTTTATAGTATGTTATGACATAAAGGAAAAATAAAAGATGAAAATTTTCATGCTTCACAAAGTTTTTTTTTTTTTTTTTGTGAATAAGAAACTTATTCATTAATATAAAATGAATTGAAACTTTTACAAACAAACGATTTTTAAACTTTTTATGCATCTTAATAAAAGAAAAAAGTTGAGAAATCAATATAATTATAGAAATAATTATATAAGATAGCAGAAATAAAATCACATTTAGTTGACGGTGGAAATATATTAAAACGTGAAATATACTAAATAAATATTCTTATCACATGAAATTGTTGAATAGTTTTTCGATAGAAATTAGTGTTCTTAGACATGAATTAATCAATGTCATAAAAAAAATCGAATGTTAATAAAGATTTAGTTAAGGAAGTTAAGATTACAAGTGTAAATGATTCGAAACCGTCCAATCTTCTAATATTTTCTTAATTTATTTTTTTAAGTACATTTTAAAAAATTATTGTTATTAAAATAAATACATTAAAATAAATTAGAAGATATATTAAATAATTTAAATTGAATTGATTATCTATCAATATATCCCAACCTTATTTGATATGAGTCTATTTATCTGAACTTGTATTTTATTACCTAATTTTAGATTTCGGATTGAATATTCTTACAATCAATTAAAGTGAAGAAAAAATTAAAAAATTATCACAAGTACATACCAAAGTTATCGCATATTTTGCTAAAACATCATAAACCGAATCTTGGTTCCTTCGAACCGCAACTACCGTTAATTACTTATTTATAACATTTACATTTTCACGAAATGTTTCTTACTTTCTTCGTCATTTCAAGGTCTCTAAAATTTTCCAAAAAAAAAAAAAAAAAACACAGATCTCTAAAATTTTATCCTAAGAAAATATCTCTAAAATTTAAATTTACTTTTATCTACTACTAATTAGCATCACTATTAAATGTAAATGATATAAGATGAGTACGTAATAGATATACTTATTATGTAGGGAAAAGAGGACGAGGGATATCTGTATGCTCCAAAGGAGTACTGACGCCTCGTTGATTTTGGAAGGGGCACATCGCTGATGCGTCCCCACACCAGCGCGAGCTGTTGGTTTCGTTGGTCACAGAATCTCATTACTGAATTTGGGCCTCGATCTCCTGTTCTGATTTTAAGGTGTTAGTGAATTTCGATATCAATTTTAAAGCTTTTCTTTTTTTTTTTTTTAGATTGTAATATATGCATAGTTTGTTATTTTTTCTATATAAATATTTTCTTAGGTTGGTTTGGTGTTTCGGTGTCTTGTTGATGGCGCGGTGTGGAGGTTTAAGTTGCGATGGTAGTAGTGTTAGATTGGGTAGTTTAGTTTTGTTGGAACACTTGAAGGAGGTTTGTTTGTGATCTGTGGAAAAGGCTGGCCATGGAAGTTTTGTGGATTGACAGCGGTCCTTTTCCCGATTTTATGTTTGAGGTCGGACGGCGCCGAAACTCTTCTGGTGCTAAGTAGGATCGACAATGTTGGTTAAATTTTATCTGCTCTTCTTCTCCGACAAAACTCTCTGTTCTGATCTTGTGACCGGGGCGGCACTCCGACTTGCCCTTGGGAGATGCATGTTTGGCCTAGTGCTGTTGGGCTCAATTCATATGAACTGATTGGCTGCTTAGTGGAGCAATTTTGTGGGCATAGCTCGTTTTTTATATTTTGTTTAGTTTTTGTTTAGTTTTGATTTGCTGTGGATTTTAAGACTAAGCTTAGACGAGACAGTTGAATTGTGATATATAATGTGTTATTATGAACATGTCAATTGCTTAATTAATAGCTTCTCACGCGGACTGACGTTTCAAAAAATTATATAATCATTAATATGTAGATGTACTTTAATGTCCAGAATTGATAATTTGAATAAAATTTTGTGATTGGTTAAAAAAAAAGAGATATACTTATTATGTATTATATTTATTATTAAAAATATTACAAGATCTCTAACACTATTAATTTATTTGAAATTAATTGTTATTAAAAAATATATATTTTAACTTTATACCATCACTTTTGCTGTGAATCAAATTGACACGCTATCTCATAAATATCATAAGTATGGTCTAAAAATTAAATAGTATAAGAATAATATTAAAATTTAGTGAAATAGAGATATTATAGTACAATTGAAATATAGAAAAATTCAATTGGGTATATACACCTAAGCATATATTTACATTGCATATATTGATATAAATATAGTATTTGAAAAAAAAAAAAAAATACTATGCCACTAATTCTTTCTTGCTTATGCCACATAATGAATTGCTCGGCCTTATCAGCTTGTGAACTGACCATTTTGATCAATTAAAAATCCCAAAGCCTCCTGAATCCTGAAACCCTCCCTCCACCGCCAACTCACCCCATCCACCTGTCACTACTTCAACTCTCCCTTCTCTTCACCACCGCCATACCCCCGTCCTCTCTCTCTCTCTCTCTCTCTCTCTATATATATATATATATATATTTGTGTATATATAATCCTCCTGTGAAAAATTTACTCATTTCTTTTCATTCCTTTTGCACGAAATAGGTAGTACCCTCAAGTAAATGCTTTTCACCTTTTAATTTTTAGGTAGTGTGTATTATGGTTTTTCTTTAGACACAAATAGGTTTGAACACGCTTAAGATTTTTTTGGATTAATCTATCTAGGAAAGTTTTAGATTTCATAATTCAAGTCATTTCTTAATCCATCTTATTTTAAAGTAAAGGACGAATCTAAACTTTGTAATTATTTATTACTTTCAAAAACTTGGATATGCTTTAATTAAATATATTATAATTAAAATTTATGAATCGGATTGAGCAAGTGAGGTTCTTTGCTATAAAAATTTATAAAGAATTTAGATTTGAGTAAACTTTGATTTATGTGGTCAATATATAGTTTAATAAATTTTGATTTCTAGGTTTGGCATATTATATTATATTTTGGGAGATAAAATTAAAAATTAGTATATCTTATTTTGGAGTGATAGTTATAGTTTTACTTTAGGAGATAAAAATATTATAGATTTATTTATTAAGTATTTTTATTATTTTATTTGTAGGAGTTCATAGCTCGTGAGGGAATAATTCAATTCACAAGTGAGTCCACTAACTCAACATAATTATTTTAATAATTTTAACAATATTTTCTTAAATAACTATATTTGATACAAATCTTTAAATATTTGATCTTACTATTTTAGAAATAAATTAATGCTTTACTTTCATAAGTTCCTTTTAAATTGGAGAAATTTTTTATAATGTTTTCGACTTGTGCATTAGAAATACATAGGAGCGATGCGCCATGTAGGTATTTGCGTTGGAAAGCTTTACTCTCTTGCAGGTTACTTGAAAATATATTTGATTTGAAAATGATCTATTATATGAAAATTATAAGATTTGAGATATATGTGTATATATATGGTATATTTGTAAACTCTGCATAAGAAGGATTTAGAATGGAGGATAGGTGATTTTGTTATTTTGAATTTCTTATGATTCAGAAATATCTGAATGCCTATTTGTTGTGGTCTTTTGATTTTGAAATATGGATACGTGTTAAACTTGTTCGGATGGCAAGTTATGAGCTTTTTTATTCGGAAATGTGAATGAAAATCCTGTTCCGACTAGATTTGAGATGAGTTACTTTTGCATCTGACTATGTGCTAGAAAGCGTTCAGAAGAATGAAATGTACGTGGTTGGTTCCCCGTGTTAGGTCCTCTTCTATTGGCGTGAATATCCTCTGACTTTGGATGGTGGATCCATTTAAACAGGGTCGTAGCATCATTGAGGGTTTGGCTCAATCAGTGCTGCATTTGTTTGACAATTCTGTGGTGTGGTGGGCCGTCTAGTGGAGAGTAAGGAGAGGCTCAAAACTAGGGCTGGTCACCAGATACAGATTGGTAAGGGCCCCAATTTTGTGTAGCCTGGTTTTGTTTGGAGAGTGAGGTATTTGTAAATCGAAGGTTCTTACAGGTATGCTTTGGCTAGTATTCACTACGGGATGTCGAAAGTTGGTTCTGATGACCCCATTACGAGTTTCTGATATACGTCAAACCTGGCTTCTGGCATGATTTTGAAATTCGATTTTAGAGGCTGCACTGGTGGGTCTTGATTCGCTCACTTTTCAGTTGCGCTCTAAACCTTCATATGTGTTTAGGTATTTGTTCTTTTAAAATTATCAAGAAAATGAATATCTAACTTTGCATGAAATTCAGTATTTCCTACTTCATTATCTATTTTGAAAAACACATATTAACACACATCCACAAGGACTCACTGAGCTGTCTAGCTCATGATTTTTGCATGCGTGTTTTCTCATATGATTTGGACTAGGAGGTGGGACAATGAGTTTTTGGAAGTTTGACTTACAGTTTTTGTAGGACATTTATATTATGTGTAAAGTTGACTTGAGGAATAAGTTTTTCTGTGGTTTCACACAATACAGCGTGAGAACAGTTTCAATTGTTAAATCTTTTGGGTTATCTTGTTTTTTGAACTTTTGTATTCTAAGTTATAGATCTGCTTATGTATATATAAGTTTCTGTTACTTCATGTATAGTAAGTTTCCGAACATACACAGTGGATTAATATGTCTTAGTGGCGAGAGGCGTGCTGGTACCTTACTTAGACGCAGTTAACATAGTAGAAGAGTTGGGGGTATCAGAGAACCCGTGGACTTAACTCTAATACCACTTGTACAACCTTGTGCTTGATAGATATTCAGCACACATAAGCTCTCATGGCATTCGACAGTGACTTGTCCCAATTGGCCTCCACTATGGGACAATTGATGTATACTACCAAATGTAATAAGGTAAAAAAAATTATGGATTACGAACTTTAATGCACCATATTCCAATCGATTATAATAGAAATTATCGAGCAACCCGAGGCCTTAGCTTTTCCCATACTAAAAGCAAAATATATCCTTCTACATTTGTAAACTAGGATGCTCATTTATGTGGTGTAGTATTTGTGAAGGAATTAAGTTACTGCGGTTGGGAATTAGGTAGAGGGTTGGTGATGGTATGTCTATTCTAGGATGGATTGACCCATGGATACTACAAAAAAAGAATCCAAATTACCGACTTGTAATTCGGTCCGTAAACTACACTTACCGACCGATTATCGATCGATCAAGGTCGATCAGTGATAGTTGGTCAGTAACTTATGTGTCGGATTTTTCCATCGGTAGGTAATATTTAGCGAACGAATTTTATAAAGTTACTGACTGAATATAGGTCGGTAATTTGTTTTTAAAATATTAAAAAAATTTAAAAAGAGAGGCTCGAGTCAGGAGCACCCAACCCGGCCCAAAATCAAGAACCCAACCCAACTCGCAACCACTTGAATTTAAATGTTGAAAGTTTTTGCCTTGGAAGAGGTTCAAAATTGTGAACTCCAAGTTGAAGGTCTTAGTTTTAACCACTTGCTCTATTGAAGTTATTGTGCATCTTGTGCAATATTATATTTATATATATATATATATACATATATAAATATATATTAAATTTAAAAATATAAAAGAAAAAATATAAAATTATCGATCAAAGTTACCGATCGATTTTGGTCAACAGATAATTACTGACTGATTACCGAATGATGTTGAACTTCATTAGCTAGAAGTACAAGGGCATACAGTAAAGGATCGTTTCCCCCCTTAATCCCCCTCGGGGGGAGATTGAGCTGCAGGCTGCAGTAGCAGCATTAGCTGCAGTTCCATTCCTTCGGAACGGGGTTCTCTTCCTTCGGAAGTATAGTCACTAACTTTTGAAAAACTATGGACCGAATTTCTTTTGTTTGGAAATCAATTAGTAATTACCGATGGAAGAAGGTTGATTAGTAATTTCGGTTTGAAATGTAATTTTCTGGTAGTTACCCATTCAAACCTATACCATTTCCCAAAACTACCGCGACAAATCTCAAAGTAGCGGACTTTATTCTCTAATCTCCTCATAGATGGAATGTCCCTAAGCTCCTCTTATTCTTTGGAATGCCTGATTTGTCTTTAATTAAATTACTTAGTCTATGCAACGAGAAATTTTCTGATGAGCCAATCTACCATTACACCCCTACCAAATCTTTCATTATCTCCTCTGCATATCGTGTATCTATTGAACATAAATATTTGTTCCAACAATAGTGCATCTCGTCTTCCTCCTCAAATACTTGGAGAAATCTCTGGAAATCCTTATGGTATTCGCCCATTCTCCCCCAGGTTAGAATAAATGTTTGGCATTCGCTAAAAAGGGCTTTACCCACCAAGGATGTCCCTTTCTAGATCCTTTCTACTGACAGATTATTAGGAACCCATCGAAGCTACATTGCCGTTGGTGCAACAATATTCAGGAGACATATATGTAGCGACATGGTTTTTTTCCAATTCTAATAGGTAACCCTGCCAATTACGTGGCCAATTATATGACCAATGGTTAATTTATTAAGGTTTAGTAATTCTTAAGGTTGACCGATATTGAAACTGATAGGTTTTGATAAAGAAGTCTTACCGATAGATAGATATATATACATATATATACATATATGTACACACAGGCACATACATACATACATACACATATATACATATATATATGTACATACACACAAATACAGACACATATATATATTTGTGTATATATGTATATATATTATATGTATATATGTGTATGTATGTAGGTGTGTGTAAAGGAATACCATATGGACCATATAGCAAGCATTAGTGGAATTTTCTTTCACTATAAAAGGAGGGCCTTTATTTGGAGTTGACGTTAATTTCTTGGCACTGCAATCTAATGGGCCAATTTTAAAATTAAAAGATGGAAGAGTATATTTGATTTGATGAATTTCCAACGAATCATTTAAATAACCGACAACTGATTGGTATCAAATTTGATTTTTCAAATTAGAAACTGAACTGTATTGATATGGTAATATATTTGATAATATAAACGGTATCGATAATTGTAAACTAGAAATTAGCGATTAGTTAATCACTGCTGCTCCTAAATATGCATCTCTCTTTCTTTTGTAATAAAGCTAAAAAGATTTTGGAGGAATGACGGGATTGATATCTAATGGGCGGTAACCCCTTAATCTACTCCATATAAGGTATGGAACAATTTCTTCTTAAATTAATCTAGGCATGTGAAAATAGTCTTTCAATGGTGGCTTATTTTGGAAAGCTCGTAATGCATCAATTTTTTATAATATCCAATTGTTCCCCTGAAACTTGTGGTTGTTGATCTCAACCTCCAGCCAGAATTGTCCTTGGTATATCGGGCATCCATGAGTGTGCAAACTGCCAGCGTATGGCACAGGGCGCGACCCCTGGCATAAGGGACAGAATGGTGCGCCACTCACCCTCATTTTCGATTTTTATCTGTTTTTAATTAATAAATTGTGTATAAATTATTATATTAATTTGTCTTATATATATATATATATATTAGTCCTTAGTTTTTTAATTAATGACATGCACTAGTATGTTTTTTCTTGTCATAATTATGAATTGTGAATTTTTTATGTAGTATATTTAATTTATGATGTAGTTAAATGTTATAGTGATTTATAAAATAATTCATGTCTAATTATATGTTAATTTATGCATATGATATGTATTAATTTAAAGGCGTTTATAGGGAAGTAAAGAGATTAAATAATTATAATTATTTCAAGGATTTTTAATTAGTAATTTGAATTAAGTTAGTTAGTCAAATAATTACTATTTTCCGAATTTAATCATAGTGTAAATTAAATATTTGAATAATCAATTATTTCATAATGATTTAATGATAATAATTTATTTCATTAAGAATAAAGGAATAGGAATTATAATTATATTATAATTATAATTAATTAAATAATAATTAACTAGTGTAATAATATACTATTATTACTAATAAAAATAAAAATTAATTTCATAATTTGAATAATTAATTAATAAATAAATACTTGGACTTCTACATGCAATAGGAAGTAAAGAGATTAAATAATTATAATTATTTTAAGGGTTTTTAATTAGTAATTTGAATTAAGTTAGTTAGTTTAATAATTACTATTTTCCTAATTTAATCATAGTGTAATTTAAATATTTGAAAAATCAATTATTTCATAATGATGTAATGTATAATAATTTATTTCATAGAAAATGAAGGAATAAGAATTAAATAATTATATACTTAATTAAAATTAATTAAATAATAATAAATAGTGTAATAATATAATATTCTTATTAATAAAAATAAGAATTAATCTCATAATTGAATAATCATTAATTAATAAATAAATACTCGGACTTCTACATACGAAATCATTTTTTTGAAATTCATTTAGATGGATTCGAAGCAACCTAGACCCAAAGATACAGGATTAGGTCTGGTAGTAGAGAGGAGCGGTCGGACTCACAGCTGTACCCTTCCAATATTCCTCAGTTCCATTGCATCAGTCTCTAGGGGCTATACCTTTGAAGTGCACACAAACTGTCTAGAACGCGTATGAACCGCTCTTCGCCCAGTATGCTTACATGCAAAGTATAATTATTTCTCATCTCACGCCACATTGCTTTACGTACCATAGCCCATTTGTCCACATCACCATTCATAAAATATGAAACCACCTAAACTCGCAGTTACCATCCCCGCTTCAATCTATATAGCTGTCAATAAAGGATATACAAAACGTGAAAATTCGTTTAAATAAGGGAACTCACAATATGTACATCCATCAGCCAGTTGCACAATAGATGACTCGATTGAACTCCCACCGCTACTGTGTCCCCTACGCCTACACCACGATTAGGATATGGTGGGCCTTCTCTCCTACGGGAGCTTGATCCTGAACCCGATCACAAACCTGATCCTGACCCAAATCCACTACTATTCTTGAACGATCTATGGGCAATCTGTATATGCTCTCAATGTGACTTTTCTCTTCTCATCGAATCTGCCTTTTTCCGACCCTTAGTAATTATCGTGTCCGGAGGAGTAGTTAATGGTCGTTCAGGGTTTGATGGCAAGACAGGATGTAAGCTATCTCGGGCCACATGACGCCACTCCATCAACTGCTAGAATATAGACAAAATGCATTATTAGTGTATTTTAATAATTAAATTATACAAAATAATTCAAAAATAACATTTTTTAAAAATACCTGTGATGGCGGTCGTTGTCTAAACTCCTCTAGAATACTGGTGATATCATTTCCTGGTACGCTATGTCATCCATGGGGTTTGCAGAATCCTAATGCTCTATTCCCGATACCACGTCTATTATTAGAGATGACCAGAAATGATGAAAACTGTCAACCTTTAAAAGAATGTACTTACGATATCTAGTAATCAACTTGCATGAACATGGTAGATTGTGTGAAGTCCGGACCCAATGTCCACAAAGATTCTCTAGATTGTTCATAATATTCGTGGCTCTAAGTAACTCTTTTTTTTAAATCTTCAGTGCCAAATGACTTAGTTTTCCACAAATATCGGTGAACATAGGATTACTCTTTGCAATATCTTTCTCCTTCAACCGGAAATATGCTAGTGAAGTCTTAATGGCAGAGATATGTGACTCAATCTTTGAATGTATCTTTCTAAAGACAGTATCTAAGTCTCCGTAAGATGTCTGAAGGAACATCTTCGACATCGAGTATTCATACTCAACCCTATTAGTCGTTTCGGTCCCGAAATATAAAATTTTTCCAGTCCACGCTCTAACGAATATAAATGCACAAGTGTTCAACCATTCATTATACAATTATTCCAAGAACCACTGCATATTATGCTAATTTGTATACAAATTTTTCAATCTCTTTCCGTAATCATCTAACTCCTGGCAGTTCTCCAATCTTCTCCATGTTGTATATACAAAATTTTCAGCTGATTCCTTACCAATCACCAGAATTAATTTTCCCTCAATATTCATTTCAATATGTCTCCAACAAATCACGTGATATGATTTGTTAAACACTACAGATATAACTGGCATCAAACCTGTTTCTTTATCGGTAATTATCATTAACGGTTCGGTTACATTGAAATATAATTTTTTAACTATTCTAGCACTCATTTATAAGTAGCAACTTGTTCATTACGCATGAACACAGTAGCTATACAGAAATTTTTACCAGTTGGTGTTATCCCCGCTGCCTCAAGTAAAGGCATGTTGCACCTAAGTACAATAATTATTTTTTAACTTAACAACATAAAAATATTATAATTAAATTAAGTAAACTTCTAATAAAACTTAACTAATCTTCTTAATTTTTAAATAACATTTAACATACGTTCTCCATATTTTAAATAATATATCCCTATATAAAAAAATCTAACATGAGATTTTAGATATAGATAGCAATTAATAAATGGAATAACGAAACACTTTATTATTAAAGCAACTTACTTTTTGTTTTGTAGGTTGTATCTAGTACAAGTACATAACTCACGTCTTCAACATCTGAATGGATGTCAGATGCACAACAACTACATCGCCTAAGCACTGTGCCCTCGTCACAATTCCTCCAAAAACACGTGTATACAATATTTGAACACATGTAGAGCACTTCTTCTACTGTGTTGCATCCCTGCATCCTATCATTCTTAATCTTTGCACGAACATTGTATATAGTTCGAGAACTACAAAAAAAAATTAATAATCATGAGATAATTAAAACATATATAATATTATATTCAATCTAAGAGAATTAAGTTAACCTACGAAACATAATAGTACTATAACATACCTCGCAACAGTATCACCATTATAAAATGAGGTGCCACCTGACACCTACTCAATTGCTCAGCCAATTTGAACTCCTCCTTTGTAAGTCTTTCAGCCTGAGAGTGACTCTCATGATAAACACCTGAAAAACCTTAGATGAGGGGGGTGAATAAGGTTATTGGCTAATTAAAAAACTTTTGCATAATTAAAATATAGAACCTCCAATTTTGTTTGAAGAAGAATTTAATAACTCTTTTTAATAAAATTCCTAACCAAACAAAATCTCTTTTATAAAGAAAGATCAAACAATAAACATAGAGATAATGAGCAAATCACAAAAGAGAGAGACAAAGATTTTATAGTAGTTCACTCTCTCAATAAAGCTACATCTACTATCTTGAGACTTAACTCAAGGATTTCACAAATTTCACTAGTCACAAGTCTTTACAAAAATACTACAATGAGGATCACCCTTCAAGATTTTTTCATATATACCTCAAAGTTCACAAAACAATATAAGAGTTGGAACAATATTACAAAAAGAGCTTGAGACAAAGAGGATATAACTTTTTGCAGTGCTTCTTCAAGCTTCCCTTCTTCCTCTTTAAAAAAAGATCAAACAATATAGCTCCAAGAAGTTTTTTTTTTTTAATAATAAATTGATGATTGGAATGTCTTTTAATTCTCTTAAATGTATTTTAAAAGCTCCTTCAACTACTGCTCATTTATGACTGATCAATAGCCCTTTTATATGTGAATGTAAAAAACTAGTATTACTGTTAGTAGCAACGGCCATTTTTTTAGAGTAAAAATATAAATCGAACGACTGGTTTTGAAAAGTGGACATCCAATTTTCTTAAAGAACAGAAAATTGGATGATCGATTTCCTTAAAGAGTAAAAATAGGAAGACCGATTTTCTGTATGCTTAAGAAATTTTTGGACATCCGATTTAAAAATGGGATGACCGATTTTTATGTGAATCCACAAAATCCGGACATCCGATTTTCTAAGGAGTAGAAAATCAGATGACCGATTTTCTTGAACAAAAATCGGATGACCGGTTTTCCTGTAAAACACAAATGTTCCTTCACTTTCAAAATATGTATACTTGATGTAAAAACTTTAAAACATGTAACAATTTTAAATCATCAAAGCTTTTTCAAGAGCACTTAAATTTCTTCAAAAGATATTTCTTCTAAGGAGCTAATATAATTGATCAAAAATCAAACAAGTAAGGAAGTGTATATAAATACCTTATAAAGCTATCCCTAAGCACTCTTATTGCCTTCAAGGTCTTTAACTTGATCACTTCATCTTCATAATATCTTGTAGTATTGGACGATCTTTTACTTCTTTGTAGATTACCCTTGAGACTTATTTTGTGTATCTTTTGTTCTCTTTACAAAATTACTTCTATTATCACAAAGCACAAGTTTATCATAATCAAAACATTATACATATGCCCTTAGGGCTTAGAATCTCCCCCTTTTTTATTATGACAAACAAAGATGCAAGATGATAACTGTATAGAACAAAAGAACACAGTTAAGCCAAGAGAATGCTTCAAACGATCAACATTAAGTTCAAAGCATATCAAAAACATGAGAGAGAGAGAGAGAGAGAGAGAGAGAGAGAGAGAGAGAGAGAGAGAGAACTCCCCTGTTATTTGAAAACATTGACAAGGATTTGAAAAAATAGTTAGTAGACTGAAAGCTCTCCCTTAAGACATGCTTTATACAACAATATGGTACCAAAACATCATCAATCAAACACAAGGCCATATCAACAACTAACTTAACGCCTAAGCAACAAAACACATCATATAGCAATAGTAAAGACCAACACACCTCAAAACATATTGCTAACTCAAGGCATCAAAGCAACACAACTTAAACTTAAAATGCATCAACAGCAAGTCATATGTCATATTTCTCCCCCTTTTGTAATAATCAAAGAGCATAAGGTATTAAGGGATCATTGAAATAGAACAAGGGAAATCTCATCGTTAAGATTTCATCATCACGTTCCAAAAATAGGCAAAATAAAACAAGGTTTCATGGATAAACATAAGCAGTGTAAACATAAGTTCCAATGTTGACAAAAAACAATGAAATAAACATAAGCTATGAAGCTTAATAGCTTAAAACATAAGTAATAAAAATAAAAATAAAAAAAACTTCAAACTCCTTTTTTTTTCGTTTTTCATTTCTTTGAGATCCATATGGCCTCATTTGTCTTCTTCTATTCCTCTTGCTTCTAACCTTATCACCCTTTCTTGAATATCCAATATTGTTCCATTTAGGGCATCAAACTGGCTATTTATTGAGGCTTGCATGGAGGATATCATCTCCATAAGTTAAGACATACCCCTGGATGATTGTCCTTCTTCAACCATTTCTTGCCTCTTTTTATGTCTCTTTTCTCTTATAAAAGTTTCCTCAGTTCTTCTTCACTTCCTCTTCATCTACATTCATAGCTCCTTGCCCCTCATCTTCTTCTTCTTCTTCTTCCTCGTCACTCTCATCATTATCTTCTTGTCCTCCTCTCACCAACATATCCTCCCATTCCTTGAAAATCCCATTCTTTTGAAGGTATGTTTGTTATATATTCTTCCAATACCAATATGATCACCAACTCCAACCAAAGTTAGCACAAAGAGGAGGTCTGAGTAGCTAGCATATGTTCAATGGCCATAAAACCAAAATTCATCCTTCTATGTTCATGTAAAACTAGCATAACAAAAGAGTGCATGTTTGTAATAGAAGATTTGTGACCCACATTAGGAATAATTATGTTGGAAATCATGTGGTGCAATAATCTTCCATAAGCATCAAGTTTATTAACATTTCTGTCATCATGCCTCTTTAGAACTACTTCTTTAGTAAATAGTTTTGGAGTCCG
This sequence comes from Catharanthus roseus, assembly GCA_028651295.1. NCBI lineage: Eukaryota > Viridiplantae > Streptophyta > Magnoliopsida > Gentianales > Apocynaceae > Catharanthus > Catharanthus roseus. The sequence continues at coordinate 1,432,613 of JAPQWS010000107.1, read as the reverse complement.
TAGGCAAAAACAAAGTAAAATAAAACTACGGAAATCCACCAACAGGATCTGCACATACTAGAAAAACCGATTGGATAGGAATTACCTCAATGTTTTGATTGTTCGTTGTGGAGGCACTGCTTTCTACGCTTCGCCCTCTACTGGTATCCACGCGACGAACTCCTCTGCAAGCGATCGGGATGCTAACCCCTTCTGTATTCTGAAAACTGTTCAGAACTGATCCTGACTATCTGGTAATCGGTCGTATTTCGGAGAGAGGAGGCTAGATACTATATCGCCGTTCTAGGGTTTAGGGTTTTGTTTTTCTTTAATAAGATCAAGGACGGCTGCCAAGAAAAGGTTAACATAACCTTTTATAGCTATCAATATCAAAACCCTAACTGTCATCTAATGACAGTTTAATCTCGTCCGTCTATTCCTATAATCATCCAACGGTTGGATGATTATATTTCATTTATTCGATTAAATAAAATTAATTACTTAATAACTTACCAGAAAATACAATATAGAATTTAATTCTCCTTTTGTATACGTTCAACGAATCTGGACACAATCTAGATTCATTGAACGTGGACATTATGCTCACAAGATCGTCTATGCGTTTGACCCTGTAGGTTCACTTAACGTTGGCAGTGAATGAAAAATGTCCTAGACATTTATTCACAAAAAATAAGCGGCCTCTAGCAAGACATTATGCTTACCCAAGTTAAGTAAATGTAATAATAACCTAGCATCAGATTTAATATTTAGTCCTTTTGTCACACGATATCCTAATTAAGTATAAGGCATGGATCAAGTCATCCTTATAAAACTTAATTAACCATTTACTTGATCACCAGACAGACTGTTCCAACAAATAATATTAATAACACCTTATTAATACTTATTTGAGCATGGCCATGCATATTTTCCAGTCTTCCTTATCAAGGGGCCCATAGATATCTCTCTCTAAAAAGAGAGGGACAAATCTCTTTCACTATCTCCAATATTCAAGCCATGACGAGAAAATAAGCCAACCGTCATAATGATCACCTAATTAAAAGTGATGTTTGACTATGTCAAAACATATTTTTCTCCCCATGCAAGAAACATTAGAAACATTAGGTCGAAGGACACCAAATATAAAACTGAGAAGAAATACTTATAACTTAAACCCATGCAATATTTCTTCTTCACTTTGGGTCATGTCCAATACAATATTCTCAATATGTATTTATGAATTGATTTTATATCTCATATTCATGATCAGTAAAACTTGACCATCAATCAACTTCACACTAGTTTACAAGATGTAATAAATTAGGGACAAATAAGAATAGTATTTTATTAACTATAAGGGTTTTACTATCAAGTCACATACTTGATGACCAAGAACATAAAATACAATTCAAAAATACATGCTTCATAAATCATAAATGTGAGTCAATTGGTCTTAGGGCATATACTAACAAATAGTCCTTCAAATCTTCTCTCACTGTAAAAGATAGGGATCAAAGCATTTTTTGTTTTTGGTATAAAATCTAATACCATTTTCATGTGTTCCTAGGATAGTGTTTAGCATTCTATCACTAAAAGAAATATCTCTACCACCTACCCTAGAATTAATCCATTGATAAGTAATATTTTCTTGCTTTTGAACTCTTCCTTTACGTAAATTAGCATAGAATTCATAGATCATGTCAGGATAGTAGAGTTCACTAACTGTAAGCAAGGGTCCCCAACCAATATCTTCAAAAAGATTAGGGACAATCTCCATACCTTCCATATCAGATAGATCAACTCTGTGACCAGAGTAATCTTTCTCCTTTTCTTGTCCATTCTTCAAAGTTTGCAGCTTCTTTGACCGAGATAAACCTTTTTAGTAGTCTCACTTCAGTTGCCACTCTCTTGCCTTTTCCTTTTCCAACTCTTCCACCTCTGCTACTTTCTCCTTCATTATAATTTTCTTCCCTTCCAACATTGGCATTCTTAACTTTCACCATTTTAGAGAAATTTGAAGTAGGAGAGTGATTAAACTTTGAGAGAGAGAACAATTTTATCTTCAAAGGGTCGATGGTGAGTGGATTGAGAGAGAGAGAGAGAGAGAGAGAGAGAGAGAGAGAGTGACTCAACAGTGAGGGCTATTTCAGAGAGAGAGATCGGTTTTTGGGAAGGATTGAGAGAGAAATGGAAGATGAGAGTTTTTAGAGAGAGAAATAGCAGATAGAGGTTTTTTTAGACAGAGAGACAGTAAAACAAATGAGAGATATTCTCTTCTTTTTTATATATAAATTACGGTTCCCGTTGAAAAATAGAAAAAACGATCGACCAATTTTTAAAAATGGCCGTCCGAATTTTTTAAATTAAAGGATCGGAAGTCCGAATTTTTTTCGGATGCGTCATGTTTTGTAGTATGAAACTCTCGACTTTTTTGTGAAGAGACAAACTTGAAACTTTTAAGAAAAAGTGGCCTTCCAGTTTTTTAAGACTTGTCAGATATTATAGTCCGAAAATCTAGGCTTAAAAATGAAAAAAAATTTGAAACTCAAAACAATCATTAGTCTTGTAATTTACCAACACCAAGTAATTTCCTTAAATAACAAAAATGATCTTCAGAAAAGGCTTTTGTAACAATATCAGCAATTTGATCTTTTGTGCAAATATATTCTGAAAATACATCTCCTTTTGCAACATGATCTCTTATAAAATGATGTTTGATTTCAATATGTTTTGTTTTTTAATGTTGCACAGGATTTATAGAAGTAGCAACGGTCATTTTTTTACAACAAAAACAGAAACCGGGTGACTAGTTTTTAAAAGTGGACGTCTAATTTTCTTAAAGAACAGAAAATCGAATGACTAATTTTCTTAAAGAGTAAAAATAGGAAGACCAATTTTTTGTATGCTTAAGAAATTTTCGAACGTCCAATTTTAAAAATCGGATGACTAATTTTTATGTGAATCTACAAAATTCGGACATCCGATTTCCTAAGGAGTAAAAAATTGGAAGATCGATTTTCTTGAACAAAAATCGGATGACCGGTTTTCCTATAAAACACAGATTTGCCTTTATTTTCAAAACATGCATTCTTGATGTAACAACTATAAAACATGTAACAATGTTAAATCATTAAAAAATTTTCAAGAGCACTTAAATTTCTTCGAAAAATATTTCTTCTAAGGAGCTGATATAATTGATCTAAAATCAAAGAAACAAGTTAGGGAGTGTTACATAAATCCATTATAAAGCTATCCCTAAGCATTTTTTATTGTCTTCAAGGTCTTTAACTTGATCACTTCATCTTCATAAAATCTTGTAATCTTGAATGATTTTTTCCTTCTTTGTAGATTACCCTTGAGACTCCTTTTGTGCATCTTTTGTTCTCTTTACAAAATTATTTCTATCATCACAAAGCACGAGTTAATCATAATCAAAACATTACACATATGCCCTTAGGTCTTACAACTCCAATTTAATAATTGTGTCTTCCATCTTTTACAAATAATTTCCAATATACTTCGCTAACATCTTCCTCACTTTTTAATTTAAACGGACAATTACATTTCTTAGTTCCATACTGACCTTTACATTTTACAAGAATTTGTTCTACTTCTTTATCGTTCTGTATGGCATTACTTTTTTTCCTTCCCCCTATGGCAACCAATATAAACATACGGCATGACTCCTGAACCCTTTTTTGTAAAACAATGTATAGTCGTCACATATGTGTTAACTGTTTTTGCTCGGTTTTTTACACAATCAACCAAATCCTCTTTTGAATTAAATTCACAACACATTTGAAATAAATAGATGTGGTCTACGAAATCCTCCATATGTAAAATATCCTCACATTGTTCGGAATCTAATTCATTATCTTCCTACACAATATTAGAAAATAAAAAATATAAACAACTCAAATATTAAATGAAAATAAAACTAAGTAACGTAATAACATAATCATAACTTCATTAATATAGTAAATTGTTAATTAAGAACATATTAATTATAATTATAATTAAATAATTAAAACTTATTAATTATAATCACAATTAAATAATTAAAAAATATTACATACACTTAAATTAAAAAATTGAAACATATAACACATAATTAACATATGTATTAAATAACATTAACTTTTTAACATAAATAACTAACATAACATAAGTAATAAAATAATCGTATCAAATATGAAAAATTAATATAACATATGAAAAACAATTAATATAACACATAAATCACCTATACATATTTAAAAAAACAAAAAATGGTGAATGGAAGCAACTGGCGCACCAGACCAGCTACTCTCTCACACGCTTGTTCGTGCGCCAATGGCTGGTGCACCAGATGGTCTAGTTCACCAGCTACTTCCGTTTAAATTTTCAGCGTATTTAGAGTCAATTTTATATCAAACTTTATGTTTTCTAGTACAAAATCTTCAAAATTATCCATCTTCAAACTCAAAATCTTCAAAATTTAATAGAAAATGAAAAGAGAAGTTAGAGAGGAAGAGAGTACAGAGAGAAAGGTGAGAGAGAGAGAGAGAGAGAGAGAGAGAGAGAGAAATGAGATTTTTGGTGAAATTTTCGTAACTTTATCGTAGAATTTATAAATCATGTCTTATTTAGCTTTGAAGTTTTTTATTAAAAAAATAATAAATAATGAATAATTTGCGAGGAAAAAAAAGAATAGAATGTAAAAGCAGCATTAGATTCCAATTCAAATAATAGCCAGATCATCAGTCGAACCAAAATCAATAGTTCTATCAATTTATGATTAATTTAATATATCTATTTTTCTCTATAGTTAAGAAAATGAAGAAATCCAAAAACAGATATAATCTTAGGTGTAATCTTTTGTGTCGTTTGATAAAAATGAAATTGAAGTCTAAAATGTGAAGTGTTTAAATTCTTAATTATGAATTTCAAATTTGAATAATGAATCTGAAACTGAAGTCAAATTGAAATGTTGAATTAATTAATAAGCAGTATTAATTATATGAAAGAAAGTACAATAATTATATATATAATGTAAGAATTTTGCATCCATTAGATTCCAATTCAAATAATAGCCAGATCATCACTCGAACCAGAATCATTAGTTCTATCAATTTATGAGTAATCAAATATATCTATTTTTCTCTATAGTTAAGAAAAAAACAAACCTAGTACAAAACTAATGTAATATAAATACTATTTCTATAGATCTGTAACAAAAAATCATGGACATACATTATATTTTTATGGAACTTCATCCAAATAAAGCATTGGAATTCATGAAGAAAAAATAAAAAAAATCATGGAACATCAATACTATTTATATGCATTTCTAACAAAAAAAACCATGGAACATGCATTCTATTTTAATGAAACTTCTAATATATCCTTTGCAATCTTAATATAGAACTCATAGAATCTCATGATAACAAAAAACTATGAAAATGCACAATATTTTCATAGAACCAGAAAACACAAAATTCATGCACGTAATTTTATTGCAATTGACATTGTTTTTCGCTCATGTTTCATATTTAAGTGGAAAGGCGCTATTTTGCGTTGGGGTGTACGTGGGTGAAAAATATAATTTAACAACTCAACCAGTTAATTTTAAGAACATTATTAATTCAGACATTAATTAGTCAATAAACAAATGGATTTTCGATAAATTTGGACAATCTTTTCATTTTCTTTTTTGGGAGAAGGGGGGATGGGGGGGGGGTAAAGACATCCTTCTATTCTTAAGATATCTTTTAGAGTAGAGTTAAGCCAAACTTCAATTTTAACATAGTATCAGGTCACCTAATCTAATGTTGACTCAGCAACAGTCTAGTCCTGCAAAATATCATCCAGATGCGCAGAAAGTTACCTAGTCTAATGTTCGGTCACTTTTATTGAGTCACCTGCAAATAGGACCGACTTAAGCATAAGGTAGGTAAAGCTTTTGCATGAGGCTCCCAACTTAAGTTAGGCCCCGAAATATTTTTTATAGTCGTATATTATTATTCTAAAATTTTAGTTTTTTAAAAATTAAAAATAATCTTGTAAATAGATTATTAAGTGATAAGTATTATTCTATTTTTTTATTAAACAAAAAACCTATCAATCTCCTAATTTCCTAATTGATTCACCCTTGATTCACGGTTATTTCAATTTTTTCTCTCTCAAATTCTCTCCCTTAATTCTCTTGATCTTTAATTCCTACATCTCATCCTTGATTTCTCTCTCTCTCTCTCTCTCTCTCTCTCTCTCTCTCTCTCTCTCTCTCTCTCTCTCTCTCCCTAACCTCTCTTCTCTTGCAACTTTCTTATAAAATTTCCTGTTAAATCAAATCCTAATGTGTCAATTTTTGTTCGTGAATAAAATTTTTTAGTCATTTGAAGTGTACATAAAGTTGTTCTTCCAAAACGATTTGGAGCATAGCGCAAATCAGGTTCTATTGTTAAGATATCTTGATATTTAATTTAGTCACTTTTGTTTTTATATGGAAATACTTTTGATTTTCAATTTATCATGAAAAAATTAAAATCACGTGATGAGAAAATTTTAGATGAAAATTGTCATAACCTTGAAAATTCTTTAAAACACAATAATAGTTATTAGATATTGATGGTTTAGAGTTAATTTCGAAAAGAGAAACCATACATGCTACAATTGATATATTTAATTACATTAAAAGACTTCATGCTTTTCCCAATGCATATATTACACATAGGATATTATTAACCACTCCCGTAATGGTTGCTTTTGTTGGAAGAACCAGATCAAAATACACAGAAAAGAAGCGAAAAAAATCGACTTCCACCATAGATGAATACCAATTTGAGCAATCGGTTTGGTTCAGAATTATATTTCTTAGAGATCATACGACTACGGTGTTTAGTTGAATCACGAGAAGGACTTTGTGCCACTCCCGCATCTATGGTATCTACTCACATGATCAAATTGAAGCTTACTACATTCGGGATTTGGCACTGAATCTTTTAGGTTTAGGGTTTTTCTGGAAAAAATGAGACGAGAGAGAAAAAGACAGAAAGAACTCTCATGGAGAACTGAGAGCTATCAGCCTATTCTCTCGCTTTTAGTTTCACTTTTAGTTCTTTTGATATAAATGAAAATAAGACTCTTTGGAGAATCACATCTCAGATTGAGTCTGATTTGGTAACCGAAAATCCTAGACTCTCTAGAGAATCAAATCCCATATAAAGTCTTGTTTGGTAAGATTTGAATTTGAAATCAATTCAAATTTGATTTCAAAATTAAATTTGAATTCGATTAAAAGAAATAATGAGATTGGTCTCCTCGTCTTAATCTGTTTTAAACTGATATCAGAATCGGTTAGCCCAATCAAATATTAGGCCAAACAATGGTAAGCCCAATCACATTTAGATAATATCTCAGTGATCTTGGAGTGCGATCCAATAGGTTTCTTGCAATGTAGATCTTGATACATTATTACAAATAATCAGTCGTGTCTAGCAACACATCATTATTCCCAAATTATAAGAATTTAATAATTCGATTAATCATTCAAGTGATTATGAACTTGATTCTTTTGTCTGCAATATCCATATTGAATATAAGCCATGGAATGTGTAATGCTTGCAACATTCAATCATATCATTTATTCGTGAGTAAACTAATTAAAATAACATTGATATTCTAGTATCAATTCATCTGTACATGGCCATGTTTAGTCTTACAGCATCAAGGAGCGCCTAGATTCACTCCTGTTATATAGGATGGACAAATCATATCCTTATCATACTCGTCCCAACCCATGATTCCAAATGTATCCAATTAGCACTTTTATAACTCGTCACAGATAGCGTTTTGTACTATCAAAATATTTTTGTTTCTCATGAAAGATGTCTTGTATTTCTCAAGTCAAAGGATCCCATTCATCATAAACACTATGAGGATCACTTATGACACTCAAATAACAATCCATGTAGTATTCTCATGGGGTCCGTCCAGTACATAATTATCTAATCATATACCCATGTGTTTATCAAACACAACACACGCGAATCATACATGAATACTGCCTATTCAAAATAATGTTTGGACTAGGGACAATTTAAGAACCATTCTAGTGATAGTATTATGTAGTATCATATTATGCAGAAATAGGTAAATATAATAATGGAAATACCTTTTATTAAACAATGATACACGTACTTTAGACAAACAAAAGATTGGTCTTAATAATATATACTTCAACAGAAAGAAGTTTTTCCAAACTAAGATTAACAAAATATTACATAAGAAACAATGTTCCAAGAAAGATTAAATGGATTAGCTATTTTATCCATTGAAAACCACTTTTTACAATAAATTGAGTATGAAAATTTAATAAAAGAATTTGGATCAAAGAAAGTTAGAAAAATAAATTTTACATAAAAATAGAGAAATTAGTAAATTATACCCATAAAGTATTTACACTTTTCACTTTATAACCATAAAGTTTTTTTAGCAGTTTATACCCATAAAGTTTTTACGAATTACAAAAGATGATAATTAATGAATATCATGGCAAAAATTGTGAACTGAACATATGATTAGCATGTACTGTCACTATAAGGGCATTTTTTGTCCTTTCAAAAGGCTCCCGCCACTTTGAAAAGATAATCCATTTTGTTTGGATTAAATATGGGTTAAATTTGACCCACCCAACAACATCATTTGGGTAAAATACATCTTGTTTAATCTTTTGAAAAGATAAAAATACTCTTAAAATAGCAATACAGGATAGTTACGTGTAAAAAGTCATCGAATTTTACCATGATATTATTAACTCTTATTTTGTGCAACGCATAAAAATTTTATGGGCATAAACTGCTAAAAAGAAATTTATTGTTACAAACTAAAAATATAATGACCATAATTTACTAATTTCTCCAAAAAATAATTTAAATATTTTTTATACTTTAATTTTTTAAAAGCCCCAAATTCAAAGTTCACTTTAAGTCTCAAATAACTTTGAGTTGCCTCCTTCCTTCACATGTAATTCTATTCCTATAAAACTTCACGCTATAGATACTCAGAGGGTCACCTAATCTAATGTTAGGCCACCCGTGTTGAGTCACCCTTCGATTTTCTAATCCTACAAAACATCGACGTGCTTCAGATACCAGACCTAACCAAGAATTTTTAGATCTAACCAAGAATTTTTAGATATCTTGTAGGAGGAACAGAGAAGCTAATTCTATGGTATCCTAGAAATGGAAACTTTTGAGTCAAAAGGAACAGTGATAATGATATTGATGAAAGTCGTGTTGATAGAATGAGTACTTCAAGGACGTGTCAATTCTTGGAAGAATGCTTAGTCTCTTAGCACAACAAGAAGCAATTTTCAGTTATTTTGTCAACTGTTGAGGTAGAATACGTATCTATTGGAAGTTGTCTAGCTCAATTGCTCTGGATAAAGTATGAATTAGTGGATTTTGGGTTAAGCTACACTAAGACGCATATCTATTATGATAATACAAGTGTGATTCTATGGCGGAGGTCAGTGAGGCTAAAGTCACAATAAAATATCGTGGGAGCTTTTTTGTGCACAATATAGTGCTATAAGGTTATGGTATGTACCTTCATTAACACCAGTTATTTTTAGGTGAACTTGTAGCATCTAACGTCCTAGAAGGGATATATCAATAATCCTACGTCGACTACTTAATATATAATTGAAATATTTATCCTTCTTTTTATGGGTTAATTCTGAATAAGTACCCCTAAGTTTGAGAGATTGTCAATTAATGGACCATTCTTTTCTAATTGTACTTAATTGAGGGATAATTTGCGGTAAATATATAATTTTTAAAACTTATAATTTTCTTCTCAAGTTCACCTTCACTTTCTCTAAATATTTTTAAATTTCCTAATCGATTTCAACCTTTAACTTTTTCATACTTCTTCATCATATTTCACACCAATCAACTTGTGTATTTTTATATAATTTTATTTCTATGTGTCACTATTTAATGTGCTAGTTATTTGTTTTTTTTACATTTACTTTCATTTTTTGTTATCACCCTATTAACCTTTTTTTTTTTTTTTCTAATTTCCAATATTCCAATTGCGGAATAGTAGCAAATTGCGAAAAAAGTTAAATATGCAGTGATAACAAAAATAGCTGGGAGTGGTTGTTGAGCAACAATAATATATAGCGGTGTCTAGAAATAAAAATATAAAAGAATATGTGTTGATTAGTGTGTAATATAACGAAGAAAGATGAAAAAGTTGAAGATTGAAATAAATTAAGAAATTTAAAAAGATTTAGAAAAAGTGAAGGTGAGTTGAGATGAAAATTAAACTCAAATTTAAAATTTATATATCCGCTCCAAAATGATCCCAAAATACCATCAATTGACAATTAGAAAAGAATGATCATTGAATTAGTTACTATTTTGAAAACTCTTTACTTTGAGACCCACATCTCTTACAATTCACCTATCACCAATGGCGCGAAGTCAGGCGTAGACCTCTAAGGATGTCAAAATTTAAATATAAAAGTTTTGTGTATCATTTAATTATAAATTAATATCTTATACTTAATAACTTAATTTTTATTTATTTAAGAGTGTCATAATAAAAAAATATACTCATTTTTACATAAAATGAACATAATTTTATACCATCTATAAAGCATAAAAATTTTTTGAAGGTAGACCTAGGTTCTCCCAGACCCTTCATAACTTGGCCCTTGCCTATCACAAACTCAAATATAATAATACCCTACTTTTCAAAATAAAAATCAATCCTTTGAACCTTAAGGTACTTATTTGAAACTAACCCTTGTTTTATTGAGCTATATCAAGAAATGGATAATTTTCGTGGTACACGCTACTTTTTTCCCAGTTTCAGTGCCAAAACAAGGTTAAAATACAAGAATTTGAGCACCAAAATTGGTTGGAGTTGGACAAGGATAGGTATGAAGATTGGGTCAAGCCGAGTCTCTTGAATTTATCGATTGATTCTAATATTAAAATCTATATTGGTAACATTTTACTTGGTAAAGTTTGGAGCTTTGAACTCAGTGCATTTTCATATGATGTAATCTATACTAATTTTTAATTCAGCCAAAAAAGTAAAAAGCTATACTAATTTAATATTTTGAGATTCTGCATTTCTTGGCCTTGGTTTGTTGTTTTTTACATTAGTTTGCTAAATTTCTTTAGTATTTTCGTAAACTAAGGAAAATCCCTCCCAAAAAGAAGCTAGGGAAGCCAAAAAAAAAAAAAAAAGGTTAAATTAAAAGTTGGATAATAATAGGAAATATTTTCACGTATGTGGGGTGGGGGGCATCGATGATGGATGGTAGGATGTATCTGCAAGTACTAAAAATAGGAAACCGGCACTAATGTAGGCCGTGGACCCCACTTCCCCTCTCCTCCCGTTTCAGAATAACAGAAAGAAATGCAGGAATCTCTACACGTGGCAATATCACATGGTGCAGTGGGGTCACCCGTGGGTGCAGATATCGTACTGTTATGTTGTGGATCAGTGAGGCAGAGAGAGAGAGAGAAGAGAGCAGCGAACTCATAGCAAAGGGTGGAGGAAAAGATAGGAAGAGCGAGGCAGGATGAGGATTTATTTTTTACTTTTCTTAATTGTAAAATACTTTTTAAGTCGAAGACTTTATTTCCAACTTTAAAAATAAGTCATTTATTTTTTTAAGTTTATAAAAAAATTTAAATTATTTTTTAATGTAAATTATATTTTATTACAAAATAATTTTTTAAAGTACGTTATAAAATTATTTTAGTCCATAACTTAATTTATAATTCTAATTTATTATAAAATATTTTATAAAAATTATAATTATATCTTTGTAATATGTATTTTTTAATATTGATTATTTAATTCAATTATTTAAAAAAATTAGTATGATTATTCAAATTTAATTTAATAATAAATAAAAATTAGAAGTATTAAATTGACGAAAATCTAATTTTTTTTTTATACTAAGTACTATTAAATTTAAAATTTTTTTATTTTTCTTAAATAATTAAATTTTTTATGGTTAAATAATCCATTTTAAAAGGATAAAGACTAAAAAATATTATTACAAACTTTATTAAGTATTTGTAATAATGTTTTTAAGTTTATATTCTTTTAAATGAATATTTAACTCAAAAAAATAAATATTTTATAAAAAAATTAAACTTTAAAATTTGTCACTAAGTTATTGTAATAAATTCATAGCATTTTTATCGTAAATAAAAAAAATTTGATTTCCATAAATTATGTTAGTACTTTATTGTCAAATATTTAATTATTTATTGAATTAAATTTAAGATTATCGTACGAATTTTTCTTAAATAGCCAAGTATTTAAATTAAATAACTGTTTTTTAAAAAAATTCAATAGCATGTCAAATCTCAAATTTCATATTCAAAACCTACATCTCACAAATCGATCTCTTCACCATTTTAATTAATTCAAACTTAATTCGCGATACACTCAAAAATTAGAACTTGATTCAAACTTTATTTTTAACAAAAATACCATATACAAAGGTTGAATTTGTGAGGTCGCATTAGTATTAACAATCCTGTACCAACTATGTCAACTGTGTCAGACTCATGGATGGGTAGCATTAGGGGCACGGTGCACTCTCTACGGTTCTCTGTTTTCCTCAGTCCGTTGGGCTGCTTTTGCCTTCCTTCCATGCTGCAAACATCTTTTTGTAATAACAAACATTATTTTCTATCTCTCTGTTTTATCCACAGAAAAATACTTCACACACATGCATCTCAACACACACACATGGGGGAAATATATGGGGGGAATATTTTGTGGGGCTAAAATATAAATATAAAGATCTGATATTTATAAAATACTGTTCAATTATTATTTTCCTTAATTACTTTTCTTTAAAAATTAAATTAAAAAATACACTCATTCACAAATACAAATATAAAATTTTATCATACATGATAACAACCATGACCCGTTATAACCCTTTTATATTTATGTGAGTGACTTACTCAAATACACACAATTATTACTTCATATATATATTTACAAAATAATAGTAAAAGTATTTGTGACAGTATAAATGGACTTCAATCTAAAAATTTTTTATGTTGAGTTTTGTTTGAAATTCAATATAAATATATGCAATTGGAAAAATGAATTGATGAGTTGAGGTTTGAAAAGAGTTCAAATTATTTTTATCAATTTTTTAATACACTTCTAATATAATATTTTTTAAGGAAAAATCTAATATAATGGTTTATAAATAGTAATTTTCAATTTTCAATATGTGAAACAACTTGGGAAAATGACCCTACACCATATTTTGTGGATAGGTAGTCAAAATAGGTATTTTTTTTTTCCCATTTTCTTTCAATAATAGTTCATCATGGAGGAAAGTTGGAAAAATGGGCTTGTTCAAACCACCTCAAAATAATGATGATGAGTGCCATCTATGTGCAATCTGGTTTATGATCTTGGTTGTAACTTTTATTCCATATTTTTTCTTTAATATGTAAAAATAATTGTAAACGCTGTTATGCATAGAGTCCTCCAAATATAAATTGATGTGATGCACCATGACATATAAAATAAATAAAAAGATCAAAGTTTTATTTATAATATGATCAGAATATTGAGTAAGATTATATATTATCTCGAATTTCAAAGTTTAATTTTGAAAATCACATATTCTTTCAAAAATTATTCTGTTTTTTTAAAACTCAATGCAAAAATTTCAAATCCTATCTAAGCTTACAAGTCCAAGATATCAGAAAAATAAAAATTGCACAAATTACTTTGTGGTACCTTTTCAATTTTTCAGCCTACAAGCATATATGTACTAGGTGCAAATTGGATAGTGAAAAAAGGAATTGATAAATAAATTTTCTTTTTGTGTACCTTTTTATTATTGAGGAATATTTAAAAGGAAGTGAAAATGAAGGGGGTTGAAAATGAAAGGGAGAAATTATCAAGGCATAAGGATGTGGTTATAAAATGTAACGGAGATGAGTAGTACACTACACACTGTGCATTGTACCACCCCGAGGGAGAGAGGATAAGGTTGAAAGTAACGGCGTTAAAAATTTTAACGTCGTCCCCGTTTTACTCGTTTTTACGCCGTTTACCGTTACTAACAATCTCCTTGAAGTTGGACGGCGTTGGACTCCTTGACGGTGACGGGACGGCTTGTGATGTTGACGGCGGGGTCATTTGGTCAATTGGTCTCCTTCATGTGGGACCACTTCTGATATTGAAAGGAATTCGCAATTTTCCAGTTCTTTTTTTTTTCTTTATGGGTGTTCTTCTTTTTCCTTTTTAGGGTTAATTAAATTCTTTTTCTGAAATTTGTCTAAATTACAATTTCATCTCTCTATTTTGTATAAATTACAAATACATCTTTATTATTTATATTTTATAACTTATTAATCCCTACTACTAATTTTAATGAAAAAATTTTATCAGAAAATAATAATTATACGATAAAAAATTTAAAATCTTCCTAGAATATCATTTTGCAAGTTTATTTCTTGTTTACTATTATATATAAGGACATTAATATCCTTACTAAAATTTTTTTAATCAGTCTAATTTCACTAATGATATTATTATTTTAATATATCATAATAAATAAGATGTAAACTTGCAAACTAATACTAATAAGATTTTTGAACTTTTTACAAAATAATCATTATTTTCTGCTAAAATTTCTTCATTAAAATTAGTAATAGAGACTAATAAGCTATAGAAATATAAATTATAAAGATGTATTCATAATTTATATAAAATAAAGGGATGCAATTGTAATTTGATCAAACTTTTCAAGGAAGAAAATGTAATTAACCCCTCCTTTTATCAATAAAAAAATAGGTTATATACATTTAGATCCTTAATATTTTTAAAATTACAATTTAATTCCTATATTTTCCATAAATTATAAATATTTTTTGAAGGGAAATTATTTATATATTTTTATATTTATATATTCATAATTAATTAATCAATATTCTTAAATTCAATAAATAAACATTATCAAAAAATATTTTGTAATAAAAGTTTAAAATGTTATTAAAATATTATTTTTTACATATAATTTTTGTTTAGTGCCATCTATTAAGTCCATAAAATTATTAAGACCATTATTATTCATTGTAATGAAAAATTAATTTAGAAAGTGTAAGGATATTTTAAAAGTTTTAAATTTATTATTAGAGAATCGTTGTTTTAGATAATTTCGTAGACTAAAATTAATTAGTTTTTACTATATAAGCGATAAAAATGAATTTATGTTTGGGGCCGATAAATCTAACTCGGGAATATAAATGTATAGCGCGAAAAAAATCATTATTTTTCCTCCTCTTTCTCTCTCTACACAGTTTCTCTCTAACTTCTCTCTACTCCTTCTCTACTCTAAAACTAAAATCTTTAACATTGAACTTAAATTGGACATTGATATAGATCATTAGGAAGAGTTTGTAGAAGAAAATATCAATTTATATGTAAGAAAAGCTGAATTTTTTTTTCAAAACTGGGCTCTGATCGCTTGGACAGGCGACCCGAACATGAATGGATCGCCCAGATGAACGACCAGCACACATCCGGGTCGCCAGCCCGGGCGACCCGTTTTTTTTTAAGAAGAAAGAATTTTGTAGGTATTTGGAAAACTTGAAACATGAATAACTTTGTGATCGGAGGTCCGTTTCACGCGTATGAACACTCGTTTTGATCGTTCTCGTAAAGATAAATGCAACGGCATCGTCAAAAAAGTGATCCGGATGCGTTTCGGGGCAAAAAATTTGTCCTGTATAGTCGAAAACTTTGACGAGGCATAACTTTGCGCTCGGACGTCCGATTGAGGCGATTCTTGTGGGTGTTTCGTGTATTTTTTCGTGATCTACGCGTCGGAAACAGCTTTAGGCAGTTTCTACCAACTGTTCCTACAAAAACCTCCTATTTTTGTTTTAATTTATGTTTTTGTAATTTTCTAATACTTTCTCTCTTATTAACTAAAAAATTACGGCACCAATTTGAAAATTAAACAGAGGAGCAGTCTTCTTTTTGCTCTAATTAAAAATTCAAATGATTGAAGTTGGTACCATACCTCAGCAATGCTCTCGTTGGAAATTGGTTTTGCACGCAAATTTTTTGCTCCGAAATGCGTCCGGATAACTTTTTTTGACAATGTCGTTGCATTTATAAAAATGAGTGGTCATACGTGCGAAACGGACCTCCGATCGCAGAGTTATTCATGTTTCAAGTTTTCCAAATACCTACAAAAATTCTTTCTTCCTTAAAAAAGAAAAAACTCGAGTCGCCCGGGCCGGCGACCCGGATGTGTGCTGGTCGCCCATCTGGGCGATCCGAGCCCAGTTTTGAAAAAAAAATTTTTTTCAACTTTTCTTACATCTAAATTGATATTTTCTTCTACAAATTCTTCATAATGATCTATATCTACCTCCAATTCAAGTTCAATGTTAAAGATTTTATTTTTAGAGTAGAGAAGGAGTAGAGAGAAGTTAAAGAAAAACTGTGTAGAGAGAGAAAGAGGAGGAAAAATAATAATTTTTTTCGCTATACATTCATATTCCCGAGTTAGATTTATCGACCTCCTTATATTTTATAGAAAGGTTTAAACAAAATCCTACTATGGATAAATATTAAGGAACTAAATATAATTAATCATAAAAATATATTATTGGTCAATTTAGGTGAAATTATTGTCGTCCCAGATTAAAAAGCCATTTTCTCCATGGTATCTATTTCCTCGCTATCTTTTAGCCCTAGCTTGGTTCGTAAAGAGAGAAGGGAAGAGAGAGAAAGAGGAAGGACTGACACTATTTACTTCTATTAGAGAAAGTATATTTATTTACTTTAAAATTGTTTAATTTACTTCCCTCCGTTTGATTGGGATAAAAAGTGAAAGGTAAATGATCTTTATTATATATAATTTACTATTACATCCTTTACACAAAATTAGGAATGGTTATACATATATGGGTTAGGAGTTTAATTTATGATAAATTTGTAATAAACTAATTTATACACGGATAAAATAGATTTTTTAACATCATTTATGTCTCAATCCATCGGTTTTGGGAAGCTAATTTGCTGACGTAGAGGAGGAGTTTTCTTCCTCATCATTTACATTCTTTTACTTTTACGTTGCAACCAAACGATATAAATATGACATTTACGTTCTTATTTACATCTCCTCTTACTTCTCTCTCTTATTTGGTCCCAACCAAACTAAAACTCAGTGTTTGACATAGAATTTAATTCAAGAAGGACGAGAGGTGATAGTGTGATGACGTAATCCACTTATTTAGGTACCTCCACTTAACATGTCAAGTCAAGTGAGTATTATTGAGTTTGAGTCACTTAAGAAGCGATTTAATGTTACATGTTAATTTTGTGGTGTTTGAAGATTTTATACTTTTCAATCCCTCTCAAATTAGTCAATAACTCTCAAGTATCATATTAAGAAAAAATTTAAGAAGAACGATTTAGAATCTTAAAATTTTTTTTTTCTCTCTCAAATTCCCTTTGAAATCATGGGGATCATTTGTACATTTATTTTGCATCATAAGGAAATATTTTGTAATTTTTATGAAAAAAGAATTACATAACTAAGATGTACTTGTTTTCCTAAGAAATTAAGACGTATTCTAACAGAATTTTATCTTGAAACTCAAGATAAATTTTTTAATTTGAATTTTTTAATAAATAATTCTTTTTTTTTTTTAATGACATGGAAGAAAAATGTCAAAAACCAATTAACTTATTGAACAACAAATTAGTTTGATAAAAAATAGTATTTACGAACTTGCTACTCTTTTAATAGTAGCTTAATAGTGTAATTACTTGACCAAACGAACTTTATTTAAGCCGCGGAATCCTCACTATAAGTGATGTCTTTGAGTAAAACATATGAATTAATGATACAAATCCGGCATACTTATACCAAATTGTCAATTTGTTTATGCGTTACTTAATATGACCACATAACATCTAAATCACACTAATCCCACACCACACCTCCCTAATTACCAGCTTTGACAAAGAGACATAAGAAACTAATACTTCTCCACCCTTTTTTACTTAAAGTTCTAATAAAGCTTTAATATTGAGTTGAACACATAACTTTATTATTTTACATATCATCACACCTTATTAATATATGTTTTTTTTTACTTGTTATATTATGAAAAAGTGAAAACAAGGTAATGTTGATATTCGTCCCAAAGAAAAAAAATTTAACCATTTTTTATTATTATAATAACAAGGAGAAAGATATCAATTTGAATGTGTTCTAGTCCATATAAGAATATTTTTTTTAAAAAATTCAACTTTTTTTAAAAAGTGTAATGTGTTAAATGTTACCAATAAAAAATGAACAAATACGACTCATCATATATAAATATTTAACAATTGAGACGGTTGATAAATATTAATGCTTAATACTTATGAAAATTTTAATATATAACGTAATTTTAAAAGAACTTTATATTCAATTTAAGCATTTCTTTTGAGATTTTTTTGTAAATAACGTCATTTTGAAAAAGTTTTATATTTAATTTAAATATTTCCTTTAAAATTTTTGGTAAATAAGGCACTTTGAAAAAGTTTTATATTTAATTTAAGCATTTGCTTTGACTAAGTATTACACTCTTTGAGCAAACGTTACATTTGATGAGTAATTAAATCGAATCTATATTAATTATAGTGTTATTGTTATTATTTTAAAGTTTAGGACTTGCAAATTTTTAATAAGTCCTGTCTTTAGGCCTGTCACATATTTAACAATCGTGCACATATTTAAATGAATTGATTTTTAATTTTAAATATATAAAATTTTGTCAAAAATTTATAATTTTTATTAATATTTTAAATTTTATTAATTTATTAAACTTGAATTATTTAATATATTTTATTTATATTAATATGTGCATAAAAAAATATATTAAAAAATCCTACTATTTTATTGTTAAAGAAAGAGCCTTATATAATTTTTAAAATTTTATATTTCTCCACAAATAGTGTTATTATTTATAAAATGGAAGGAAAAAAAAACTCAAAACACAAAACATATATGATATTTCCAGTAATCCAGTCACACCCAAATAAGAAGATAATTCTTCTTTTCTTTTCACGAAATATTCCCACTGTAAAATAATAATTACTTACCCCGAACAGATTAAAAAAAGAAGAAAAAAAAAAAGGAAAATCTGGCAGAAGGTTTACCATTTGCTTCTGTTGCTCTGTGTTTCGCTGGCTCTTTGGTTATTGTGCCCTTCTTCACGAGCGTTTACATTTTCTCTTTCTTCTGCTTATTTCG
Source organism: Catharanthus roseus (assembly GCA_028651295.1). NCBI lineage: Eukaryota > Viridiplantae > Streptophyta > Magnoliopsida > Gentianales > Apocynaceae > Catharanthus > Catharanthus roseus. Next base: position 1,413,322 of record JAPQWS010000107.1, on the reverse strand, counting down.
TACTACTACTGCTTCTAATAGTAAAAAAAAGTAAAAAATCAATGCCCGAGTTGGAAAAAGAAAATGATAATATATATAAACATAACTCAGATAATTTCACATTTAAATTTATTCTTTTAATTGTGAATATAAGAGAAAAAACTTCAAAAATATCCTTTGTAACACTTAAGATTTGAAATTCAATAATATATTAAGTCATTATAATTTATTTTTATTATTATTTTATCATACCCGAATTAGAGACCTTGTCCCTTGGAGATGGGGAATTTACATATTTTTTTTATTTTAACATTAAAAATTAATTAATTAGTGTCACCCTCCAATCACATAGAATATTCACCACCCCACTCCTTAGCCCCTCTACTGTACCCCCGCCCCCCCCCCCCCCCAAAGCCCCCAAAGTGCTCTCTCTCTCTCTCTCTCTCTCTCTCTCTCTCAAGGAACCCCATTATCCTACCTTCATTGAGCACATCTCTCTGTTCTTCCTTTTCCTCTTCTGAACAAACTCAAACACACACAAAAACCACAGAGCCCAACAAAGTTGGTGAAAAACCAAGCACCTCCCACCCAATCCCCAATGCCCAGATTCTTCCTTCTTCCAACTCCTCTCCCCCAAAAATCTTTCAAATAGAGAGAGCGAGGGATTTTTCAAGAAACAAGAGAAGAATAAACAAAAAAAAAAAAAGAAGGAAAACTAAAATTTTCTCACAAAGAAGGGGAAAAGGATGAAGAGGGACCATACGAAAACGCAACCAGCAGCAGCTCAAGAGAGTTTCTCTGGCGGCGGAGGAAGCTCGACGGCGAGCGGAAGCTGTTATACTATGGGAAGTTCAAACTCAGGTATGGCAAAGATGTGGAAAGATACTGTGAAACAAGATGCTGGGGATGATGAACTTTTGGCTGTTTTGGGTTATAAGGTTAAATCCTCGGACATGGCTGAGGTAGCCCAGAAGATTGAACAGCTTGAAGAATTTATGGGTAATGTTCAACAAGATGGGTTATCTCATCTTGCTTCCGATACTGTTCATTATAATCCTTCAGATCTTTCTTCTTGGCTTGAATCTATGATTTCTGAAATCAACCCTGATGGTTCTTCTTTGCCTGATTCATCTACTATTACCTCTTTGGATAACAGTAGCAGTACTAATACAAGCCAAAACAACATTAATCGTGGGTTGTCAAATGGGGTTTTAGTTTTCGATGACTCTTCTTTTGATTCTGATCTTACTGCCATCCCTGGCAACGCTGTTTATCCACAAATTCACCCGTCGCCGCCCCCCACAAGGCTGCAACCGCCGTCATCATCAGCACAGCCTCCGGTGGTTCAGCCGCCGAATAAAAGAATGAAGCCCAATTCGCAAATGGGCGTTTTTGGGATTCCAAATGAGTCTGTCTTGCCAATTGCTCGGCCGATGGATTCGACAAGGCCAGTTGTGCTTGTTGATTCTCAAGAAAATGGGATTAGGCTTGTCCACGCTTTGATGGCTTGTGCTGAGGCTATCCAACAAGAGAATTTGAAGGTTGCCGAAGCTTTGGTCAAACAAATTGGATTTCTAGCAGTTTCACAAGCCGGAGCAATGCGAAAAGTTGCTACCTATTTCGCTGAAGCATTGGCTAGAAGAATATACAGATTGTATCCTACAAATCCTCACGATTCTGCTTTTACCGATTTGCTTCAAATGCATTTCTATGAGACTTGTCCATACCTGAAATTCGCTCACTTTACAGCAAATCAAGCCATTTTGGAGGCTTTTGCAAACAATAATCGAGTTCATGTGATTGATTTCAGCATAAAACAAGGTCTGCAATGGCCTGCTTTGCTTCAAGCTTTGGCCTTAAGGCCTGGTGGTCCGCCTAGTTTCAGATTAACAGGGATTGGACCACCTTCACATGATAACACTGATCATCTGCAAGAAGTTGGATGGAAATTGGCTCAATTGGCTGAAACAATTAACGTCGAATTCGAATACAGAGGTTTTGTTGCTAATTCCCTTGCTGATCTTGATGCATCTATGTTTGATATTCGTGAAGGCGAAACAGTGGCTGTGAATTCTATATTTGAATTGCATCAATTGTTAGCTAGGCAAGGAGCCATTGATAAAGTTTTATCTGTTGTCAAAGAATTGAAGCCGGAAATTATGACTGTTGTTGAACAAGAAGCCAATCACAATGGACCTGTTTTCATGGATCGTTTCAACGAATCATTGCATTATTATTCAACCCTTTTCGATTCACTTGAAGGTTGTGGAAACGGCGGCGCCGGCGGAGGGGAAGGTGGTGCCTCCGGTGGATCCCCTACCGATCAAGATAAGGTTATGTCTGAGGTGTACTTGGGAAGGCAGATCTGTAATGTGGTTGCCTGTGAAGGAGTAGACCGAGTTGAAAGACACGAAACTCTAACTCAGTGGAAAACTCGGTTCAACTCGGCCGGGTTTGCATCGGTTCACCTTGGTTCTAATGCATTTAAGCAAGCTAGTATGTTACTGGCTTTGTTTGCAGGTGGAGATGGCTATAGAGTGGAAGAAAACAATGGTTGTTTGATGTTGGGTTGGCATACAAGGCCTCTAATTGCTACCTCAGCCTGGAAACTCGGTTAAACTTTCCGAGTCAAAACAACTCGGTCATTGGAGTTTACTGAGTCGCAAACTCAGTTTTCTTGGGGGCCTTTGAAATGGAAGTACCAAATCATTTTGGGAGTGGTCTCTGCTTAGCTGGGTTACCTTAGTGAGGTGAGACCCACCACACTCTAGTGTGTCTCACCTCTTTTTTTTCTTTTTTTTTTTTAATATTTATTTACTTTATTTTTCTAATCTTTTTTAGGTTTTTAATTTTCTTTTTTTTATTGGTGGTGGGATCTTGTAACTTCAAGGGATGAATCTCAACAGCGACAATGTGTATTTATATATAGCTTTCTCTAATAAAAAGATAGGAACTCTTTTTTTTTTTTTTTTAAATTGCTTTTTTAGATTCTTGATTTTGGTAATGATGTAAATTGAGAAAGACGGACAGTAATTTTGTGGACTATGTGGTGTAGAAGGGCATATTGAGCAAATTATTCTTGATTGAAACCTCATAAGGACCATATAAACATTTCGACTTTCCTACAAACCTAACGTAGTTTTGCCAGTTTCTTCCGATCCTCATCTTCTTTTCTTCGTGTAAATGGAGATTTTTTACAAATAAGTCAATCAAGAGTCATAATAATATGTACACGGTAGAGAAACATTTCTAGTGAACTTGAAGTCTTGCACATACTTCTTAAGAAGTTCTATTTTAAGATGAATAGAAATGGGATTTCTATTTGGAGTAAAAATTCTATCATTTTGTTATTATCAAATTCAATAGCAAATGATTCGAAAAAGAGTAGACTAGTGGATGTCCAACAAGTTAAAATTCAAGCTCTGGACAATGGACAAAGTTCTAATCAGTCAGACAGTTATGTCTTCATTCTCAAAGAAGTTTTGCAACTACCAAGGGTGTAAGAAAGCTTTCTATATAATTCATTTTTGCTGTTGATGCAAACTTCCAGGCATTCATGGGAAGTGGAAGTAGTGGTACGATCACCAATCCATGCCCCCCATCAATAGACCTCCTTATTTTGATTTTGGAGTCTAAAGAAGACATAATTTAAGTTAAAATAGTCCACTTTATTCATTCATCACGATTGGCTGAGTGTTCCTAGGGCAGCTATATAGCAATAAGTGCTCTGGTCTCATCCACCCTTATTGATCTTGGGAACAATAATCAGATTTGACTATAAAAATTAGCTATAACTCTTATCTGGAAAAACGTTACATCTAATCATGGAATATAGGCTGGTTAAAACCCCAAAAAATTTAAATAGAGTTCTAGCATGGTCTGACTATCCTTCTAGGCATGGTTGAAGCTAATGCCTAGACTCCAACGGTGCCTACCCCTTCCAAGGCGAGAGCAGCTGAGTCGGCCACCACTTGTGTCGTACATACAAGTAGAAATGTTAATCTTATCTTTATTGTTGTACTCTTTTTTCAGTGCACAAGAGCAGAAGACGAAAGAAGTAGTCAAATAGGGCAAGCCAAAATCATGGGAAGTGGTATTTGTGTACTTATCCCTATTCCGAACTAGACCTATTGTTTAGCTTAGCTTAAGCCATTGATTGAGCTAAGACTTCCGCTTGGTACCATTTGGTAAATAAAAATCATTTTTATCTCATTTGGGTCGGGCTAATCAACGGGGTGCAAGTCTTCGAGAAAGGGCCTATGTCCCCAGTTTACAAAATAAAGCATGTCTCTCTTTCTATACGCAATTCAATCAAACTTTCTACAGTCTTTTGAGACAAAAAGAGTCGAGCTAGCAAAGGGCGATTCGCCCAAAAGGACAAGGTAGATCTTAAATGTACCTTAAGAACTATCATAAAGGTTTTAGCGAAAAAGTTCCTATTGAATTGCCTACCCACTCAACTATCTTTCAAGCTAATCGCAGCTCTTATTGCAAAGTGGTAAGGCTGTGGCACTGATTTACACATTCTTGACTTGAAAAGAGTTAAAAGGATTACCACCATATAGGAAGATAGGATTACCAGTTTGAGAACAAGAGCCATTCGTGGTCACATGAAAGCGACAATAGAGAATCCTCTTACTGCCAGGATAAGGGCAACCCCCTACGCAATAAGATGAGGTAGGTAGGTGTGCAATTCATTATTACAATTGAACTCAGATCTCATCTTGTGATATGGAAAGTAGTGGAATTATATTTTACGCTATCACTGAGCTAATGTGAGACTCTTGGGCTTGGTAAGTGAGTAGAAACAAAAAAAGCAAGACAGTCGATGGTAGGCATTTCTTTACAGTAGATCGAACGAGAAGACGAATTCGCAGACTTGTTTTTAAAAGCATGGAAGGTTGACCGACACAGAACTCGGGTGCTGCTGCCATACACGAGCCTATACTTAAATATTTGGAAACTTTTCCAAGAGCGCAAAGCTGCCATCCACAAAGTAGTGGCTTGATAATGAATAGTGACTACTACTTAGATCAGAGGGAGTTCAACACTCGGATACTGGTAGCTTGCCTTGAAATGACTTGCATGGTTGACAGCAAAGCACTTGATTCACTCGTTATGCTAACCATTGTCCCTAAAGTGAAGTGAAGCTAGGAGATCGGTCTACCAACTATTATAGCCTAGCCTATGTCAGAGAGGGTGAATTCAAACCCCACCGCATGTCTCTTATATTAAGTCTCTGTATTTGGGTATGTGACTTACCTAAATCTATCTGTTCAGGTCAATTCCCTACGCTTAACAGTCGGAATCTTTTTTCTTGTACTCTATTTGGCTTGATCTCCCAAATTGACATCTACCTATTTCTGTGAAGATAGACAGGAAAAAAAAGTTTCCCATTGCTCTTCCCAAAGAAGACTACACCAAACCTCCCTTGCCCATGTATAGTCTCGCACAGCATGGAGCATACTATAATATCATGTATACATTTACAATGAAAGCTCAATGGTCATTTTTTTATATGAAACTTTCATTTGGGATCTTTGTCGAGCAACAACATCTTTTCTTTGATCGGCCAGGAAACGATAGCAATAGTTTCTTTCTTTGATTGGTTACAGACTCCATATTTTCTGGAATAACAATAAATTTTTTTCTATTTTTTTAAGATTCAATCCTGCTGTCCCTATGGTTGAACCAATTCCAAGAGAGAATTTTTTCACATTTGAGGTTCCTGCTAGGGGCTCAAGTTTATATTATATATATATATATATATATATATTCTATTATGAATATCTACCAAATCTCTTCTTTGAACGACTAAGACAAAGGGTGCTTCCTACCTAACTTCTTCTCTTAGTTTGACAAGAATACTACCCCCAAGTAAAATATATAATTGCATATATAGAGAAAGAATTGAAGCATTTCACTACAATCCCTTACTGCATGAATGGCTATTTCCAACTTACCTAAGAAGTCCTAGCAATACACCGAGATCCCTATCTCCCGGGATGCCAAGAACTATTTCGTCTTTAATCTTCGCCACCGAAGTTGCCAAAGGAATAATGGATACCGCTATGGGCCTTTTAATTGCAAAATTACTCGCCATTTCTTGTGATCAGATGCTACAGCAGAGAGTCTAAAAATCTTCTATACAGATTTAGACGCGAAAGCTCCTTGTCCAAATAACTTTCATTTAGTTACATCTATATCCAATGGATTAGCTAACTGCACATGCTCAAGTTTCTCCAAAATATTTGGAGGAAAAGCATTCTCATAATACACTACAAAAGAAGTTGCATTTTACCCAACGGTATTTACCAATGGAAAAGGGATCGACGGTAAATAATGACAGGGTACCACCGACGTAGACGATTATTGCCGGCATTTAGAAATTCTAACCAAAAAAATAGAGGAAAATTGCATGCTAAAAAATGACGAGTGGATACCGACGGCGATTGCTTTCTGTATAAATTGTTATCGACGGTTGTCTAACGGAATTTTACCATCAGTAATTAATGTTTATTTACCTCAACTTACGTCGGCATTTTTTTTATATTATGTTACTGACAGAGTGACCGTCTATACCCCGTCAGTAAAAACTTCAGAGATTCACAAAATCGATCAAATCCCTTTTCCTTCCCTAATTTTTCCAGTTAAAACACCCTCTTGGCTCCCCTCAACACGCGACTCACTGATGGCGATTCTCTTACCGACGTGTTGCCATCGATACCCGGTCACCGACGACCTCTCGCCACCGACGTCATTCTCTCACCGACATTGCCCAGTCGGTCTGTCTGTCTGTCCCTTTCTCTCTCTCTCTCTCTCTCTCTCTCTCTCTCTCTCTCTCTCTCTCTCTTGCTGGTACTCCCTCTTCTCTCTGTCTCCGTCTTTTTTTCTTCTCTCCTATTCTTTTTCTTTTCTTCTCTTGCTGCAGGTGGTGTTGGTCGGAATAGTTGCTGCCACTGGAACTCGTTGCCACTGCTATCGGCCGGAGCTGCTGAGTTTTAGGTATGGTTTTTTCTTGGGGTTGATTACTTACTCGGTGTTTGCTATATTTCTGAGATTCTCTATCAGGTTAAACATATATGCAGTTTGTCCTTTTCAATTGCACATGAAAATGGATTCTAGGAAACATCTGGTCACTGTTTTCAGTGCATCAACTCCCATTTATATAATTAATACGACAATAATTAAGCAGTTTTGATCTTTTCTTTATTTATTTAGATTACCTAAGGTACCTATACTTTAACTCGAAATTCTGTAAGTTATTGGAGGTACAATTTTATTCCTTTGCAAAATTGACTAATTGGGCATTAATTGGAGAAATTCCTAAATTGGTGATTTAGATTTTGAAGTATCTATGGCTTAGAATAGAATTGGAGTAGATATTTTTGATCCATTTTCTTATAAAGTTTCTACCTATGTGTTACATTATGTTATTTTTTTTAATTTTTTTTTTGATATGTTAAATTATGTTATTTGAATCCATTCTAGCTACTAAAGTGTGCTATATCCCTGGATGCCCCTTTGTTTTTGCTCAGATTCTTAGTCAAGCTTCCAATTTTCATTCGAGATGTTGATATGATTTAACTCTTGTACTCAGACAACAAAAGAAGGATAAGCTCACTTAAGTTTTTTCTCTCTGGACTTGGGGAATTACTTGCTTGGTTTTTCCTATATTTATGAGATTCTCTAGCATGTTAAATAGATAGGCAGTTTCTTTCTTTTTTAATTGCACTTGAAAATGGATTCTATGAAAATAGTTGGTAATTGTTTTTAGTGCATCAACTTCCATTTACTGAATTAATATGACCATAATTAAGCAGTTTTGATCTTTTCTCTATTTAGTTTGATTACCCAAGTTACTTATACTTTAAGTAGAAGTTCTATAAGCTATTGGAGGTAGAATTTAATTGCTTTGCAAATTTGACTGTTTGGGCATTGATTTTAGATGGGATTTGTGAATTGGTGATTTAGATTTTGAAGTATCTGTAGCTTAGAGTAGAGCTGGAGTAGATATTCTTAATCTGTTCTCTTATAAAGTTTTTCCCTATGTTTTAAATTATGCTTCTTGACTCCAATATAGCTATTAAAGTGTGCTATATCCCTTGGTCGTCCCTTTATGTTATATTCTTCTTTAATTTTGATAGTTAATGGTTTTTCTTATTTAGACATTCCAAATTATGAAAATAATAATACTATAACTTTTCTTATGTGAATTTTAATTTGACAGGTTCATATTAATTAGGTGGTACTAATTTTTACTTAGCATTTGGATATCAGAAAGCTGGAATTGATTAATGTATGAACAACTCAACTTGCAAATTTAGCAAAATAATATTCAAGATGAAATTAATGAGGGGAGCCTGGACTTTTTATATGTGTCATTCTTGTTATTTATCATGTGTGGGGGGAGCCTGGACTCTTTATATCTGTCTTTTATTTGAATGTGAAAATATATCGATTAATAGTGTGGTTCTGTTTCCTTCAGTGAACATCAGTTGAAGAGGGTAAGAACTAACGTTTGATTTCATTATTTCATTTTGTTACTTTATTATAATGTAATTAATAACTTAAATGTTTTTTTTTTGCAGCAAGTGGATTTAATAGAGAGGTTCTCCAAGAGTAGACACTTGGGGAACTCCACAAACATCAAAGTGGGGATAAGAAGGGCAGTATGTGGATTTCCATTTAGAGGAGTATTGGATAAGTTTTGGGTAGTTTATAATGTTTTATAACTCACCACTTTAAATTTTATATGATATTTTATAACTTATTATAAAACTAACATTTTACATTGTAGAGGAGATTTCACGAGGCCTGACAGAAGGCCGAGGAAGAAGCTGCAGCCATAGTATATGGTGGATTTGGACCGCGGTCAGTTATATGGAGCTTGTTCGGAGGCAGCTCATCTCAGAGCCGAGAGCAATTGAGCTGCAGCTGGATTGCCACCTTGCCATTTGGAAGCGGAGTAGAGGATCACAAGACAAGGTGAGGCTGCTGTTTTCAGTGTCTGCATCGTCTTCGGTGGACACATGAGGCTATTTGTCGAGCCGAGCCACTTGCCGTATACCCCAATGCCATCGATGATGGACATTGTGAGAACTGCTATTGCTGCAGTTCCATCGACATCATTATCGATGGCAGCAGTTGCAAGGACTTCATATGCGACGAGGGTATCTTTCTCTACTCCTCCTCCCCCCTCTATTGCTGCCTAGAACATTAGCACCATTGATCTTACCCCCTCCCCTCGACCCTCTAGTGATATTAAAGATCCCGAGGATCATTGATACTTTTACATTTTATGTTTTATGGATGTTTTAGTTTATTGATATATTATCGGATTGATGTTTATAATAGATATATTGTGTATGGATGAGTTTATATACGGTTGTTATTGAGTTTTTTTTTTTTTTTTTTTGCGTTTCAGGGAGTTTTGGATCGGTTTTACAAATTATATATATATAAAGCTTATCGGCAGAATACCGTCAACAAGCCCGTCGCAACAAAAATTTTCACAAAAGTGGAAACCAACATAAAGGTCCATCGATAAATATTGTTATGGTCACCAATGGCTAGAAATGGTTGGTAAGTTTGTCGGTACCTTTGGCATAACGGTTGGTCTGTTCACGTTTTTTTATACATTTAATCCCAAGCCACCATGATCCTTAGGTTGAAAAGCTTGCTTCCATGCTATAGTATATAGTCCGGAGTAGTCCTCTATAAGGCGTGTAACAGAATTAAAGTCGTCTGCATGGCATAATTAGCTATGGTATGGATTAGAAGAGTCCGTGAAGCCATGGACAAAGTTTGCCCCTTTTATGCAAAAAGTTTCTTTCCAATCTTTTCTACAGGAAAATGATATGTGCCTTGGCCAACTCTTTTATGTAATAGGAGCATACCAAAGTACATCCCCAGATCATGGGTTTTAGGATTCCAAACTTAGTTACACATGTTGTTCCTTCCATCGGACTTATATTTGAAGAAAAGAAAAGCTTGGATTTCCCTATATTTACTAGTTGGCCAGATTGACAACAAAATGAGTGTAAGATAGCTTTCATAACCTCAACTTGTTTATCAGTAGAAACCCCAAAAAGTAGAAGATCATCCGCAGAACTGGACCTTGCTTTGATAAATGAATGCCTTTCCAATTTCCTGAGCCTATTGCAGAATTGATATAATGACTAAGGACCTCCATGCACAAAATGAAAAGGTAAGGAGATAATAGATCTCCAAGTGGAATGCCCCGTGAAGGTTGAAAACTTTCCAAGGTTTTCCCATTCAATAGAGTAGACAGGGAGGCCATCGAAGTACATTGCATAATTAGTCTCACAAAGTGAGCATTTAAACCAGTGCAATGAAGAACAATCTTTAAAAATATTCATTCAATTCTAACATAGGCCTTTTCAAGATCAATCTTAATTGCCATGATACTCTGCTGCCCATTTTTCTCTTATAGAATGTATAATCTCCTATTCTAGAAAAATGTTATCCAATGCTTGCCTTCCTAGAACAAAGCTACTTTAAGTGTCACCTGTGAGTTTTTCCATCCCTAGTTTCAATATGTTAGCAATAATCTTCGTTACCACCTTTATAAAGACATTATAGAGAGCAATGGGTCTAAATTGAGAAACCATCTTCGGCCCATCCTTTTTCGAAATTAGAGAAATTAAAGTAGAGTTCAGTTCAGGTGGAAAGGTACCATCCCTAAAAATCTGGAGAATAAAATTAGTACAAGCACGACCTATTACATCTTAATATTTCTGAAAAAGATTGGGAAAAAACCATCAAGGCTTGGTGCCTTATGATCCCCCATTTGGAAAAACACTACTTTAACCTCTTCATCTTAAATGTCATGATTGAGCCACTATATGTCAGTTTAGGAAAGAACAGGGAAGCACCAATTACTTATATAACAAGGTTCATGTGACTCTGTGGAATAGAGTTTCAAATAAAAGTTTCTTACCATGGCTTTAAGGGCCTCAACATCATGAATCCAACTATCCAAAACGTCAGTAAGCACAGTAACAATTTTTTTCTGCAGCTTAATCTTTGCTGAAATATGGAAGACGCGAGTATTCCTCTCCCCCTCTAAGAACTATTTTCCTTTAGATTTCTAAAACCAAAAAAGTTCTTCTTGTTTGAGTATTTTATCATATTCAGATATCAATTCTTGCTCCAGATTGTCCAAGAATATTGATGGTACATGTTCTAGAGCCTTTTGAATACCCAGCACTCTTTCCAAACAATTTTTCTTCTTCCAAAAAATATTTTCAAAGATTGCTTTGTTCCGAGTGGTAGCTGCTTTTGCAAACTCTTGTGAAACATCAAGAAAATCCATCCCATGCGGCTGCCAGTGGTAAGAAACGAGCCTATCAAAATCTCATACTCTAGTCATGCTAAAAGCATATAAAATGGTTTAGCAAGTGGTTTGATAGATCACTGTGGATCCAAGGAAAGTAACAAGGGGAAATGATCACTATGAATATGAGCCAAATGTTTAACACCTAAGTTAGGGAACCAATGTAGCTATCGTGTATTATTTTATATAGTGTTTGCTTGAGAAATATAAAATATCTGGTATTTAAACATGTATACTTGAAGTGTACATATATTCCCAGCACGAATTAGTGTAATTTCTAGTAGGATGAAAATAAATATCTCTATGAAAATAGAAAGCGAACCATGAAATTTAACTTGTAGAATGAGATTCTTCGTAAAGCCTGGTATTAATTACGAAGAATAAAATTTTCTTATAGTCGATACAAATATTTTTAATTTTATCACGTAAAATATTAATATCTATATGAAGTCCTAGAAGGACTCGAGATGCCTGAGGTATATATTGAAGAACATAATAACATTGTTTTAGTGACATTTTTTAAAGAATAATATTGAAATATCTAATATGTCCATGTATGTATAGAAACTTATATATGAAATTTACTTATACTTGCCACTTATGACCTACTAATAATCATTTTGATAAATTAGTGTTTCTCATATCAGGAGGGAGACATTGATTATAGCAATAGAAGGACATTACAAACAAGAGGAATGTGATAACTATATCACTTGTCTAGCATATGCATTAGTGAACCAGAAGTTCATGAGTTTGTCCATTTGCTGTGAATTATAAAATAGCTATCTAATGTTTTATCTGGACTCTACTGAAGTTAAATAAGTACTAAATTTATAGATGATCCATTTTAGAAAATGATTTTGAAAGACAAAATGTGAGCTTTAAAATAAATAATTTTATAGCACGCTTGAAGCATGACTATCTTTTTTAGTTTTAAGGAAAAATATCTTATAATGAAATAGTGATCTATGTGATCCTCTTGAACACTTTTTTAAAGCAAGTAATTATTGAAGGCAAATAATGTGATAAAAGATAAATCAACTTTGAACATCTAGACGATGTTATACATGTGCATGGCACATCATTATTTACAAAATAGTCGTTCGAATATTTGAGAAGTGAGAAAGAATATTAAAGAATTTTTGTATATAAAAAAATATTGAAGAATTTTTATCCTTGAGTAATTTAAGTTTCTACAGTATGTATAATAATATACTTGCATGTAGGATGCAAGTAAATACTCATACGATTCTTCTCTAATTTGACGATTTTGGAGTGATAGAAACTTTGTCTTTATGATTCTCCTTACAATTATTTATTTTGATTATCAAGAAAATCCAATTCCAATTGAGATGGATTCTATAGAAATGATTATTGAGACCCACAAATTATATTATGTAGAATTTTGTAATGAAGAGATATTTATAACTGCCACTTTTATTTTATTTTAGAGTTGTATTTGATTGGTTGGTTTAGAAAGTGTGCGACCAAAAGTAGTGATTGACGTCTAAGATTGTTGAACGAATCCAAGAGATTCCAATCATTTTGAGAGAAGTTCAAGGATATATAAAAGAAGATTTAACAAAGTAAATTTACAGTGTTTTCTTCTTTAGAATATGGTTAAAGTTGATGATTTCAATCAAATATGATGGTCCAAAAGATCTATTTACTAAGACATTACTGATTGTGTTATTTTGAGAAAACACGAAAGTTTTTTAAGCAATTCTTGAGAATACATGTAATCTATAAAACACGAAGTACTATCCATTTTACATGTACCTGTCCATTAAGGTCTTTTTTTTTTTTTTTTTTGTTGAGAAAACACGAAGTACTTTATATTAAGAAGTGATATATGCTAAAATAGCAAAGGAAATACAATAAGGCGCTGAGCCATCCACCCAAACATAGGAAAGTTTAAGGGACAACCTGGCATCTACCAACATTAGTAAAACCTAGAAATTGTAAATTCTGTATCTCCAAACAAAAATGGTGAGCTGGAGTTCCCCAAGAGACAAGTCAAAACTTGTGGCTGAAAAATAGTAGATAGTATTCTGGCCGTCACATTCCAAACTAAATCGTGCTATGCTGCGCCACTTGGATAACCCAACATCTTCGGGTGATCAGCATTCGGCACACCTTGCAATTGTAATGCCGCTGCTGCAATTACTACTCCATTGCTATCTAGCACCACTACTCCAGCACCTCCTCTTCTAGCACCATCTTCACTGTAGAAAAGGGTTACATCTGTATTGATTTTCAAGCTTCCCTCTAGCGGGGCACCACAACAATTGCACCCTCTCTCATACCTACAACCGAGCTTCTGTACCTGCCCGTAATACGCTGCACAAACTAATAAAAAAAAATCAGGCAAACTCATTACAGCCCTCACAGATTTCTCTCCTTGAAAAACTCTGCAACTCCTTTTTATCCAAAGGCCTATAGCACCACCATTGCAAAATAAAGCAGGTCATTTAAGTGTCCTCTCAACATCCCCAACCAGTGTTTCCCTTCCTCCAAGCAACAACAACCCATCATCTACCTGTTCCCAAACTTGTCTCGCAAATGCATATTTGATCGGGATTTTTATAATAAAGTTTTAACCCAATACTTGCAAGTGCACAAGATCAAAGTAATATGAAAGCATTAGGGTATCGAACCACAGAGAAAGGCTTAACTACCTAAATTATTATCTTCCTAAATTAATTTTATAAAAAGAAGAATCAAATTTTGTTATCTAAGAATTATTACTAAAATAATTAAAACTAATGAATAAAATAATTAAATTAAAGATAACAGGAGCTTAACCAAAGAAGATGATTTAGAACCTTGAATCCACCACTAACCTATATAACAATAATTCAATTCTATTTAGGAGAAAAGATTAAACATTTATGTGGTGATCTAGGCTACAAGCTTTGATTCACTAAAGAAATATATTGTGTTTAAATGCATGACATAATCCATCTAACCATTAGCATGACTTATTCATTCCTATGACATAAATCATCTAAAATTAGCATGAACTATTCAATTCTAAAACTCACAATATACTTGCAAAAGTTACATATCTCTCATACTCAAGACTACAAGAATCAAGCATGGATAAAAATATCAATTAACCCAAACAATTATTCTACAAGAACAATCACAAAGAATTAATTGAATCAAACCAATAAACATCCCAAAATATGCAATCACATAAATATTATAATAAATCTCCAAAAATAAAATAAACCAAAGTCGCATGGCTAGAGTTTCATCAAGATTCTAAAAATAAATTTAGTTCATGGCTAAAGGGACAGAAGGAACCAATTTCTTGGAGTAGATCATGGCTTTCTTCTTCTCCAATTGACAGTTGCTGCAGCTCTTTTCTTTTTTTTTTTTTTTTTTTTTTTTTTTTTCTCCTCTTCTCTTCTTGTGTGGCTCTTCTATATATAGACAAAAGAGAAGCAAAATCCTAATCCTTAAAGGATTCTACTAAAGTTCTAATCCTAACCCTTAAATGATTCAAATACTGCAGCTTCCCTTTACCAAATTTAATATGGAATCTTTATTTTCCATTCTTTTTTAGAAATCTGCACAAAGATAAATAAAATAAATTAAATATAATAATTATGACTAATAAATAAATAAAATATTTTCAAAGGCTAATAATTAAAACTTAAGGTGTTTATTTGTATTAAAAATCGACTCTATCAATATTCCATGAAGACATGCACAATTTCATTGTCACAAAAGGGCAGCATATATCTTCAATAGGAAACTTTTTACACATATTTGCATGAGTGCATAGGGATAAAGAACAAACTATGAACCATAATTCTTTACCTTTGGGAGAGCACTTGGGAATTTCATAGCAACGTCCATACTTTATCCTCTCCACATAAAGATTGAGGTCAGCCATCATTCTTCCGGTCCACACAATCCATTCCCAACTTATAGGCCGATTTAACTGAGAAATAGTGATCCTTAGTATAATTCCAAACAAACACACCTTTTGGTAATGAGGATATAAGAGGCATATTTATCATAACTTCCATATCCCTCGAACTGAAGAAGTATTTAAGTAAGCCCTCTCTCTCCATATTCACACTTCATCAATTAAGTCTTTTACTAACATGAAGTGTTCAAGAAAGGGGTTCAATATTGCTACTCAAAAAGAGAAAGGGCGGGTAGCCAAGATCGCCCGAAATTTAACCGTAGCTTCGTCACTAATCTGCCATCTCAACCCCCTCACAAGCAATCCATGAGCCTCCTAAATAGAGCGCCAAGAATAGGACGACTAAGGACATAATGAAGCCTCCACAAAATCACATGATGGTGTATTTACCTCACAGGGCCTGAGCAAGAATGAAGAGATATAGAGAATGTTTATATACCTAAGTGAATTGGCAAACATAACAAGTAAGAAATGTTCAACTTAGGCTTTCTTAAGGAGTGTAAAAGTGAATTTTTCCTTTTTTGTGCAAATTTCACTTTGGCACATGAGGGGGCGTATCCCAAGGTATCAGCCGCTTCACTTCACCATCACATCAAGCCTTTCAACATTGCAGTTAAGGGATAAGGTCAAAGTGATCTTTTCCTGCCTTTGATTAGATTAGCGTATTTTCATTAGTTTTGCGTCTGGCAATTAGCTTCTTCCATATGTTAGCTTGGTGTGGCAGTTATGGTTAGTTTAACAGAATCTACTAAAGAATAAAA
The DNA here is from genome assembly GCA_028651295.1 of Catharanthus roseus. NCBI lineage: Eukaryota > Viridiplantae > Streptophyta > Magnoliopsida > Gentianales > Apocynaceae > Catharanthus > Catharanthus roseus. The sequence continues at coordinate 1,397,283 of JAPQWS010000107.1, read as the reverse complement.
TTTTCTTCTAGACAAAAGGTAGATTCATTAGCAATTCATTGAGTTTGTTAACCATCAAAATTAGGATATATTGACTCTTGAACCAACAAAAACCGAAAGTCCAAAAATATTTTCTGTTTTTAAAAGTCACCACAAGGGATCTTGGATAAGTTCACAAGTGTCGTAAGAGACTTTGATGAGAAATGCTTGCTTAGGTTTTATGTGAAACCTTACTCTTCTGTGATCTATTATGGACTGACGGTTATTTTTCATATACAAGTATCTTGTGTTAAACGAATGCTTTGTGAATCTTAGGATATTTTCTCGATGGTTTACTTTTCTGCATGCCCCACACTTATACCTTTTCACTTCTTGAGGCGATGTTGTGTCTAGCTTAGGTTGATCCTGGAAATGATGGATTTAAGCCTTCTTTGACCTGTTTGATGCTTTCTTGCCTATCCTTTGAACGTTAAATCCTTGGTACCCGTTTTGAATCGAGGCTATATAAGGGTATCAACCCTTCTTCTTCTTTTTTTTTTTAAACTCACATGACATAAACCTTCAATTGTGAGAGCTATATACCTATAAGTCGCGTTTGAGTAAGGCACATAGATAAGTGGGGGGAAAGAGTGAAGAGGAGTGATGTACATAAAGGGGTATTTTGGAGATGTTGTGAGAAAAGAAATCAAATGAGGGGCATGTAGTGAAGTGAGAAATTCTATTCGTTGTACAAAGCTTGTGCATTGTCAATCATGTATTGCAGAAAAAGAAAAAAATGAGAAAAGAGGAAAAGAGTTGTTGAAAAAGAAAGAAAAGAAAAGAAAGAGTGATATCATTGAAATATCTTATCTTTTTTAGTCTCTTCAAAAAGATATGTACCTTCCTTCTCTTACAAATAGAAGCTTCCTTGTACCATTTACTTGATTGAGAAGAGTTGAGAAGTGTTAGGTGGGTTGTGTTTCTGAAAATAGGGGAACAATAGAAAAGGTGAAGTGTTTTGGTGTAAAGGGTGGAAGTGAGTGAAAGGCGACTTGACGGTTTTAGATTAGACGCCAATTTTGTTTTCCTTTTAGTTGCATTAGCTATCTTTTCTTTGCTTTTATTTTTCCTTCCCTTTTGTTTGGCATCTATTTATGTCATGAGCCTAACATTACAAGCTTAAAAGTCTTACCTAATCCCTGGATGACTTTAGTTAGATCGACTAGTTAAGAGATAATGGAGAGGTCGAGTTGATGGGCATTGCAAATGAAGTGAATCTTCTTTTTAATATCTCGACATTCTCTTTGTGTTTGTTGAACTTGACATGAATAGTCATCACACACACACACATCGTTAATTTATAATTGTTTACATGAGATATTTGGTGGATCACTTAAAACTTTGCAACATGTTCTTAGATGAGTTTTGTGTGATCCTTGTGAATTCTAGACTTGTTCAATGAGGTGATGTTGCTTTCTTTCAAAATTTTGTGAAAGTTGTTTTTCTTTAGTTTTTTTTGGTTTTGAGTCCTTTATCGTTTTAGGAAAGTTGAATTTTTGTCTATTCCTTGTCTGTGTTATAGCTTTAGTTTGTGATGCTTGAGGGAAAACAACGCTTAAGTGTAGGGGAATTTGATATATCCATTTTATCTATGTCTTTACATTGATTAATCTTCAATTTTTGAGGTGTTTTATGTATAAAATGAATGATTTACCATCGTTTCTTCTCTTATGTTTATAGGTACGTCCTAGATGAGTTAGAAAGAAGAATGAAGTGAAACAGGAGCCTATGAAGCAAGAACTGACGAAAAAACAGAAGAAACATCAAAATTCAGCAACCAGCTAAATCCTGCCATGGTCTTTGCCGGATTTGGCCACAAGCCAATTTCAAGGAGCATCAGGACATAAGTCAGTCGGATCCTGCCACCTTAGGCGGCTGGTCATGAGCAGGAACTAGATTTGCAATTTTCTTCTTTCTTTTTAATTAGATTTTCAATGTATTATTCATTAACTTTGATTAGGGCTTAGAGAGGGCATAAAATAGGCAACTTTCATGAGAAAACAGCAATAGAAATCTTCTCTAACTCTTTGAGATCATAGGTTAGATAGTTAATTCGAGTGTATTAAGGTAGAGAGAAGACTTTCATTAAAACAACTTCGGGCATTTTTTGGCGATTTGAGAGAAGAGGTTGGGTGACATTCCGGAGCCGTGGATTCTTCAATTTTCATTCCTAAGCTTTCTAAACTCTTTGTAATTATGAATTCTTGTTGAATATTATAATTATAACAATGTTTAGTGGCTAAACTTTATTGCTTTTGAATAGAGTTCAATCCTAGATGATCTTAGTTTAATTTTATGGATTTTTTTGGATAAATTGTTGGATTACATGTTGATTGTTGTTTATCGATGTAATTATGTTATCAATTTTACCAGTAATTGGTACATTCGCACAGGTTGTTTGGAATTGAGAAAGAAAGAATAAAACGGGAGCGTGAATGCGAGATGCCAGCGGAATGATCGGCCGGACAGAAATAGGGTATTAATTTAAAATTAGGTATTAGTGGTTGCTTAGAGATAATAATTGCGATTTTTAGATCATTAGATTAATCGAATTCACTCCGGCGTGTTTAATCATCATAATTGAGTTAGATAGAGAAGCGATTCTTCTCTAATCAATTAGGGGAATAGTGAATGGCTAAAGATAGGGTTGATCTTAATAATCGAGTGAGACCCATTCAACGACATTTTTCCAATATTTTTCCTAAGGAATTAGCTAAAGGATTCTAAGGGAATTTCATTATTTAAACACTTCTTTCCGAAACTCATTTATAACATCTTTTCTACTTTATTTCTATAGTTTAATTTTTTTAAAGTTTCAAAACCTTTTCAAAACTGATCTTTCATTGATTAAATAATAAGGCATAGTAATTATTAGTGTTTGGCTATCCTGAAAGTTCGAATTTGGGAATTTTCTAGTGATACTCCTCAGTAGGTATGCTTGCCTTTAGTTGTAGTTTACCTTTCTAGAAACTACAAAACACCCTCCAAGGACCTCTCCAACAACCCCGTCTAACCTCCACCATATAGCTCTCTCGGTAGCCTTAAAATATGTATCAGAAAATCAGAAGACTCAAAAGCTCCCAGTCGATTGAATCAGGGTACAATACCAAGGCTTGAACACAAACAAAACATTTGTGAAACACCAAGGACCATCCTCCAAAATATGCTTCCGGATCACCTCATCCTTGATAAGGAAGGGGAAGAGATTACGGTGAATCCAATTAACAAAAAAATCTTCACAAACCGCGTGTTTGCATCATTGCAGCCTTGAAGTTAGGCAATTGGAGATCCCAGTAAGATTCAAACAAACCTAACAGATTCATTCACGTTCAATAGTCCCCTCTCTGAGAGCCCGTACACCCACCAACGCCGACGGTTGTTCCTCCACCGTTAGGGACAATCACTGCATTAGATCATGTATTTCTGTGTCATCCATCACATTCAAATTTTTAGAAGCGGGAACCCTATTCGGACAATTAAATACAAACTTTACTATATGTAAGTTCTATTCCATCTTCTCCTCAATGTAATAAGGTCATGATGTATTGACACACACTTTTTTTCTTTTCTTTTTTGGGGGCGTTGTATTGACTGTTTTGAAATTTTTTTTTTCTTGATAGGGAAGTTCTTTTTTAAAAAGTTATAAATATGAATTATTTGTGAGAAAGAAATAGAATATAAGAATTCTGCATAGATTAGATTCAAATTCAAATAGTAGCCAAATCATCACTCAAACAAGAATCTTGAGTTCTATCAAATAATATGTCTATTTTCTCTAAAGTTAAGAAGATAAAGAAAAAAACTGTTGACTAGTTAATAGAGAAAGAGCAAAAAAGAAAGAACAACTCAATCAGAAAATTCTAACAATATTATTAATTCATATATTGATTAGTTAATAAATGAATAAATTTTCAATAAGTTTGGACTATTAGTTCATATTTCTTAAAGATAATGCTTTTATTCTTAAGGTAGCTTTTACACCGAAGTTGGGTCACAGTTCAAAATTTTAACATTATATCATGGTCATCTATCTTTTAGTCTGATAAAATTTCATATTCAAAATACTCAAAAGATCACATAATATAATATTGGGTCACCTATATTGAGTCACCTACAAATATTTTAATCTTGCAAAATATCATACTATAAATACCCAAAGGTTATCTAATCTAATACTAGACCATTCGTGTTTAATCACCTATCGATGTTCTTGTGGTACAAAACATTATATTTCATATACCTACACCTTAACATGATAGGATATTTCAAGAATTATATATTTGACTAATTAATATATAAATGAAATATTTATCCTTCTTCTGTTGAGGTACATTAATCTTTGAGGTTTACCGATCCTTTTTTAACATCAGAAATGGCTAATTTTTGTGGAGACTTAGGGGAAGGAGTACTCGTTATATTTTTTCCAGTTTCAGTGCCAAAACAAAGTTAAATTACAAAAATTTGAGTTCCAAAATATGGTTTTTTTTTCCTATGTTTAGTCCATTTTTTGAAAGTAGATACTAAATTGGTTCAAAGATAACGCACAATTGTTGTGCGTTATTACTAATAACCAGATTAAAACGTATTAAAAATCATGTTTAACGACGTGGCAGAATCGTTTACTAACGTGGCAGTGAGTTGTCAATAACGCACAGCGATTGTGCGTTATCAGTGATTATAACGCACTACCATTGTGCGTTATTATTATTGATAACGCATAATGACCGTACATTATCACGTTATAAACCCTACAGCGCCTCATTATTTCTTCTTTCTTCTTTCTTTCTTCCCGAAAATTTTCTTTTCTTCTTTCTTTGTGCCGCCGCCGCTCTCGCTGCTCCGTCGCCGCTGCTGCTTGGTAAGTCCTCTTCCTCTTCCTTTTATTTTCTTCCTTCTTCTTATACATGTATCTTCTCTTCTTCTTCTTATACTTTTGTATTTTATTTCAAAATTTACCTAAAAATTTCGAAAAAATTTAGTTCAATTTTTAAAATTCAAGTTTGAATCGGTGAGACTTTCCTTGGAGTACGAAGGTTGTTAGAGTTTTGGAGTGGAAAACGGTAGATAGAGCTTACCGCTACGAAGGTGCATTTTTAATTTTCGGTAAGTTTTTATTTATTTAAATTATTTGGTGTATTATGTGTTAATTTTAATTATTGTTTATTTGGGCATGTTAATTGTTATTTGTGAATTATTTTATGAATTTTATTTTGATTATTTGTCAATTTGAATTAATTTATTTTTGTGAAAGTGGGTTTTGGATTTATGTTTAAACTTGTTGTTAGTGATAAATTTGTGCAAATTTGATCATTTTATGTATATAATTGTGTTTGGTATTGCAAAAGTGATTTTAGGGTGATGAATTATTTTGATGAATTTGTTTGGATAATTAGGTAATTTTTTTTACTTTACTTTATGATTATTTGAATTTTTTATTTATTTGGATAATTATTTGCATCATTCTTATAAGCTTTTTAGTAGAAAAGATGGGGACTTGGAATTTGGGTTTTTTTCACTTCACTTGTTTTTTTTTTTTTTCCTAATTAAGGGTTTAGTATGTTATTATTAATTGTATACCATTATCATATGAAGACTTTTATTTAAAAAAAGAAAAGAAAAATATGGACTAAACCCTAAAGCCCTAATATTGAATTTACCAAGTAGTAAAATACTTGCTATAAAATATAGCATCAATAACCCTAAAAAACTTAAAAATCCTAAACTTTAAATAATAAAAAACTTAAAAATCTATTATTAAAATCCTAAATTTTACATCAAACATTAAACTGTAAAATTCTAAACTTTTTTAACAGTAAACCCTGAAACCCCAAAATCTTAATATTAAAATCCTATTCCATAAATTATAAAACAAAAAAAAAAATCCTAAAAACCTTAAAAGTGATACGCTAAACATTAAACCGTAAAACCCTAAACTTTTTAATAGTAAACCCTAAAAACCCAAAATCATAATATTAAAATCTTATAGTGTAAATTATAAAAACCTTAAAAACCCTAAAATTGATATTTTAGACATTAAACCGTAAAACTCTAAACTTTGTAACAGTAAACCCTAAAAACCCAAAATCTTGATATTAAAATGATTCTGAGATATTTGTGTCAAACATCATTCAAGAAGTGTAGGTATTGTTTCAAACGGGTTGTACTTACAAGCGGGCATGGTATGCTCGAAAATTTACCATAGAGAGGGTTTTTGGTAGCTGGGAGACAACCTTCAATACTTTACAGAAATACTTATAAGCTGTACAGGATTTAAACCCGAGGATTGTATACGAATTTTTGCATCACAGAACAAGCAGTCTCCCCTAAGTATGTTTTCAAATTTGTTTTCTAGTGTTTCTCGCTATATATACGAATTTTCATATTGTCGGCCTATGAATTCTGTGGATGGAACACACCTAAGGGGACCATACAAGAGCGTACTGTTAATTGCAAGTACGTGGGATGCTAATAATTACTTGTTCCCACTTGCTTTTGCAATTGTTGATAAGGAATTCTTCGAAAGTTGGAATTGGTTCCTTAAAAACATGTGAGAATACATTGTCAAAAATCGTCATGTATGCCTCATTTCTGATCGCCACAAAGGTATTTTTTCTGCTATTCAAAGTCAACCTTTATGGCAACCGCCACTTGCAGTTCACCTGTTTTGTTTACGTCATATTCGAGCAAATTTCAACAAGACTCTTAAGAACATAACCCTAAAAAGCTTGATGTGGCAGGCCGGAACATAATCAAAATAATGGAAATTTGACTATGTAATGAAAGAGATTTAAGAAAGAAATGTGGATGCTTATATTTACTTGATGAAGTTGGACCCAAAGAAATGGACACTGTTGCATGATGGCGGGCACAGACATGGTATCATGACAACCAATATTTCTGAAGCACTTAACAGTGTGTTGAAGAAAGCTAGGGTCCTACCTTTAAAGGTCCTGGTTGAACTAATATTCAACAAATTAGTTAGGTACTTTCACCAACACTGTGAAGAGGCTGAAAATGGATTATAGAAATCCGGATTCTCCCCCAAGATGTAGTACAAGTTGCATGCCGGGACATAATAGAAAAATTGTAATAACTCCGGGCCAAGCAATGTATAAGTTTATTTTCTTGAAATTGTTGTAATAAAACAGGTTTCTATTAATGAAAATTTTCTTTCAATTTCTTCGAATTACTACTTCATTACTCAAAAATTTCACAATATCTTTAGTATTACTTCTTCAAATAACTTAACATGAAATGGTTAAAACTTAAACATAGTTTCCAAGAAAACAATATAAATATTATCATAACAAATATGCTTAAAATAAGTTAAATATTATATATACAGTCTTTTTAAATAAATTATACAACTACAAGTTTTGACAAAAATATAAAGAAATTTTCGTTTCTTAAAAAAATTAAAAAAAATAATAATAAATAAATAACTGACGTGTCAGATAACGTACAATCACTGCGCGTTATTGCTGGTGTTCATAACGTACAATGGTTGTACGATATTTGTCACATCGGTGGATTATCGGGGCTAATTATAATTAGATGATAACGCACAATGATTGTGCATTATTAGTAATGATTACGCACAATCATTGTGCGTTATGGTCATAATAAAGATAAAAAATAAATAGGCTACTTTGGTAGTCAAATTTTATAGATGGTGTAAATAGAGGAAAAAAACCCCAAAATATGTTGGACAAGGACAGGTATGAAGATTGGGTCAAGCCAATTCCCTTGAATTTATCGGTTGATTCTAATATTAAAATCTATTAGTAGTAGCATTTTACTTGGTAAAGTTTCGAGCTTGGAATTCTGTGCATTTTCATATGATGTAATCTATTACCACTTTAATATTTTGAGATTCTGCATTCCTTTGGTATTAGTTTGTTGAATTTCTTTAATAATTTCTTAAAGTGTTTCAATTACGTAATTACGGTAAATATTTACCTATTACTCTCGAAGATTCTATTTTTCGTTCACTTTTGTTTTCGTTTTTTTTTAAAAAGTCCAAATACTCCGTATAATTCTTAGTTTGGTGTAAACAAAGAAATTTCTATTAATCAAGAAATTACATCCATTCTAAGTATAATTCATACTTTAGTAATGCTTTATATTTATAACCACGAATTTCTTATAACAAGAATGATAAGAATAGCTTTAAGCTACTTAAAAAAAAGATAGTAGCTTTAAGCAAAATACTAAATAATGGAAGAAATTTATTTTTTTAAAAAATAAAATACTAGTCTTTTTTACTTTTATAATAAATTAGTAACAAATGCAAACATTTTAATTTTTTTAAAGTAAATAAATAGTTTTTTACTAAAAAAGTAAAGATTTTACGTTTATATAATCTTTTATTTTTTTCATTCAATTAAGTTTACATTTATATGCTATTTTGCCTTGATCCAATCTTTTACTTTTATTATTGAGTTAATGATTAATTTTTTAAAGAGTATTGACTTAAAAATATTAGAGTGATTGGCAACTTTTGTCCTATAACTACTTATTATCTATTTTACTCATTTTAGTCCATCGCCTATTTATTATGCTCGAATTTGGTCGCATCTTTTATTTACTCATTTTAATCTCATTACTATTTATCTTTGATATTTTTGTCCATAATAGTTTTGGATAAATTTTAAATTGGTTCCTCAAAATATGAAAATGTGTCAATTAAAGATTTCGAGTTTTAAAATTATCTAAATAATCCTTCAAAGTGTAAAAAACGTATCATCAAGTTCCTTATCTCACAACTGTAAAGTAATTGATAAGCTGTTCGAAGGGAATATCTTACAATTTGAGGTAATCAATAGATATAAGGACATATTTTTTAGAGACCAATTTTAATTTATCAAAAAATAATTAATTATTAAATTTTGAACTGGCAAACTTGTTGGTACTCGGATACCGAGGATCGAGGGTTTCAGTATTAGTAGAAAAAAAATTTATTGATGGATTATCCGTTTGAAATCGGTATACAATCTAATAATAATAATAATAATAATAATAATAATAATAATAATAATACGTATTGGATTTGTTAATAACTAATTGGTCAAATATCTATATCGCTTCTACTCCTAATTTGAGAGGTTGAAGACAATTAATTTTCAATTTTTTTTATTAGGTTTGTTTTGGTTCTAGCTGGTCCAAAATGAGATTGACAATTTAGAGATTAATTATTTATATCTTTATGGTAGTGAAATGAAGGACTTGTTTGATTACATTTGAAAGGATGTTTTAAAGAAAATTTTACAATTCGAGGTGTGCAATTGACACTATTGAATATTGATGGTAGAGCATGTTGTACATCGCATTGTGTTGTTGTGTTATGTCGCAAGCAACATACATGATAACCGAGCATTGTAGTCACTGAACATCGTTGATATCGGTTGGCATTTGCTTTGCATCATCGATGTGCATATCGAATATTTAAAAATTGTGCAAGATATAAGTTTCGATATTCTTCTACACAATCAAAGATATTTAAATGTCCTAAAGTATCTTAGATTATAGGAAGCTTACTTAGATTAGAAATATAAATATTTGGGAAATTAAAGCAGAATCTGAAATTGAAAAAGATTAGAATTATTACTTTAAATCAACCCTAAGTATTTAAAAGACTCACAATTGGAGAATTAGGGTTGGCCAAATACACCTATTCTGCTCAAATTAATGAAGTTATTCCATCCATCGTTTTTCAATTTGGTGTATGCATCACCCACTCATTGAATTCATTATTACTGCATAAACGTTTCTTACGGTGTTGGATTGCTATGTTTAGGTCTTAGGTCTCATCATTGAACCTTAATCATGACTATTTGCTCCTTGAAAAAGGCGTGTTGTTGCGTACAACTTGATTATATTGGTGAAGAGTGTCTTGTTTTCTAGAGGACCTTAAAGAGGTTGAAGGGAGTTCAGTCGTGTGTTGTGCAAAGAGAGTTTGCATCATCTACTAAGGAAACATTAGATAGGTTAATCAGTTAAGTGTTTTTCTGTACTTTATTATAAGTTATAGTAAATATTTTCAGGGTATGGCTCCATAAATGTTAGGACAGTTAACTGAAATGTGTTATTATTTTTGCGTGTTGATTTACTTCTTATATATTGAAACATTGCAAACTGATTCACAACAAACTACTAAAATCATGAGTTAACACTACTGTCCTAAAACACGAACTTACAAACATATTTTCATATTTTTAGGAATATATATGAAATTTATTCAAAAATATTTTTGATTAAAAATTACAAAGATAAATAGTTATCAGGATAAAATGAAAAAATAAAAGATATAAGCAAATGCAGGCAGGATAAATAGTTGTTTGACTCAAATCATACTAAGTTAAAACAAAATAAATAATTATATGACTAAAATTTTCAATTACTATATATATTGTGTCATTATCTATATGAAAAATTAATGCAATAAAATAATTTACCTCTTAAAATTAATTAGTTAAAATCTTATTAAATTAAGTAGGTTTGATAAACGACATGAAAAATTAATGCAATAAAATAATTTACCTCTTAAAATTAATTAGTTAAAATCTTATTAAATTAAGTATTGATAAACGACATGAGTACTTAAATTTTCAGTGTCTTTGATAATAATTTTTACAAATCACTTAATTATTTCAGATGTATTTAATTGTAATTATAAATTTTAAGTTAAAAATTTTTACTTTATTATGAAATTCGATATCTAAATATATATATATATATAAATATAATCAAATTGTAATACTTTTTTTATATATAATTATCACTTATTAATTAATTTAATATTCATATTTAAACTTTCAAATACAATATTTAGACTTAAAATTTAAAGTTTAAAATTTAAACAATTCAAATTGCAATTTTATCACATGGGCTAACTTTCATGATGTTTTTGAATCACATCATAAAAGTAGACCAGATTTTAAATACATTATCTAGTGCACACATTTTATATTAATTTTATTAATATAAATTTTATAAAATAAAATATAAATTTTGAATTTTAAAAGACAAACCTTAAAGGAAGATTATATTGAAAGAAGTGTCTTACACAACATGGTAGAAGATATAATAAATGATCCTTAGTGCTTTAAAAGTGTTTCCAAAACTAAAAAACTCTCTCATAAAAAGAAGTAAGGAAGTCTAAAATCAGTCGGATCATATGGTATATCTTTTATTATACATTTTAATTCATATTTTTTATAATAATTTTATTAATATAAAGTTTTATAAAATAAAAAATAAAATTTTAAAAAATAAATTTTAAAACAATATTAATAAAATTATATTAAAAAATACATTAAAAAATATATTTGACTATATAAAAAAAATGTAAAGAAGTTGGATAATAACAGGAAATAGCTTCACGTATGTCGGGGGCATCAAAGGTTCGTAGGATGTATCTGCAAGTACTAAAAATAGGCAACCGGCAACGGCACTAATATGGTCAGTGGCCCCCCACTCTCCCCCGTTTCAGAATAAAAAAAGGAAATGCAGGAATCTCTACACGTGGCAATATCACATGGTGTAGTGGGGTCAACCGTGTGTGCAAATATCGTACTGTTATGTTGTGGATCAGTTGAGGCAGGCACAGAGAGAGAGAGAGAGAGAGAGAGCCGCGAAACTCAATAAGGTAGCAATGGGTGGAGGAAAAGACAGTAACAGGGAGGTAGCATAGGGTTTTATTTTATTTCTTTCGCTTAATTAGAAAATATCCCTTAATATGAGAGGATACTAAGGATAGTTTTTTTTTTAAAAAATATATATAATTGATTAAAATATTTTTTATGTAAGTTATGTTTTATTATAAAATAATTATTTAAAATTTAATGTAAAATTATTTTAATTCACAACTTAAGTTATGATTATACTTTATTGTAAAATATTTTTATAAAATTTGTAATTATATCTTCTAAATTTAAATTATTTGAAGATTAATTATTTAATTTAAAAAATTTTAATTATTTAAGAAAATTAGTATTATGATTTTAAATAAAAAATAAAAAAATTCAGAAGTAAAGTAATAAAATAATAGACAAAAATTTAATTTTTAACACTAAATAATATTAAATTTCAAATCACCTTATTTTTCCTAAAATAATTCTTTTAAAGTTAAATAGTCAATTTGGAAAGAATATAAACTAAAAATAATATTAGATGAATGGAAAATTTTGATTTGGTCCTATAACTATTTATTCTGTCTTAACTTCATCCTATATATTTTATTTTACTCATTTTAATCCAATAACTATTTATTTTGCACGTATTTGGTCCTATATCATTTATTTACACATTTTTGTCTAGTAACTATTTATTTTTTATATTTTTGGATAATTTTACGATTTGAGGTTCTAAATTGAATCATTTTTATATTTTGAGGGACCAATTTGAAATTTGTACAAAAATATTTTGGACAAAAAATATCAAAGATAAATAGTTATTGGATAAAAATGAATAAATAAAAGATTATATGACCAAATGTGCGCATAATATATAGTTATTGAACTAAAATAAGTAAAATAAAAGATAGAGAATAAACTTAAGATGGCATAAATAGTTGTAGGACCAAATTCACCAATTACTCAAAATATTATTACAAACCCTATGTAAATATTTTAGAGTAATATTTTTTAAGTATGTATTCCTTAAAATGATTATTTAATTCAAAAACAATGTATAATAGTTTATAAAAATAAATAAACTTTTAGAAATTATTACTAGTTTGTAATAAGTTAATAGTTTGTAATAATAGATTTTCGTCTATTATTTTACTACTTTGCTTCCGAATATTCTATTTATTTATTTAATTAAATTTAAAATTACTATACTAATTTTTTTAAATAGTCAAGCTTTTAAGTTAAATAATTACTCTTAGGAGAATGTAGACTAAAAAAGATACGATTATAAATTTTATGGAAGTATTTTGTAATAAACAATAACTATAAATTAGACTATGGATTAAAATGATTTATATTGAATTTGAGGAGTTATTTTGCAACAAAAGCATAACTTACATGAAAAGATATTTTGAGCATTTTCCATATTTTAATAAGCAAACTGTTTATTTTTAGAGTTTGGTGTACCCTATTTTAAGAAGCAACTTGAGGTGAGGTGTTTTGCAGTTAATCTTTTTTTTATATTTTAGATGTATTTTAGATGTGATCAATATTTAAATATACACGACACTCATTAATTAAATGGAATTGACGAAATGTTTGTAAAATTTAATTTATACACCAGAGATTAGAACCTTACTTTTTTTTGACATGCCCTGACATGCAGAAGGTCAAATTCGTATTCTCACTTTGGCACTAAAATTCCGCCTACGAACTATCACCAGACTCATGGGTGGGTAGCATTAGGAGCACGGTGCACTCTCTAGGGTTCTCTGTTTTCCTCGGTCCGTTGGCCGCCTTTGCCTTTCTTCCATGCTGCAAACATCATTTTCTATCTCTCTGTTTTATCCACACAAAAACAGTTCACACACATGCATCTCTCAAGACATACACATGGGGAAATATATGGGGCAAATATTTGTGGGGCTAAAACATAAATATAAAGATCTGATATTTAATTTTTATAAGGTAATGTCCAATTATTATTTTTTGATTAATTACTTAATTGTAAATTATTTAAAAATTACATAAAAAATACGCTCATTCACAAATATAAGTATAAAATTTATCATACATGATTGTAACTATGACTCATTATAACCCTTTCATATCTATGTCAGTGACATACATATGCACCATTATTACTTCATTATATATTTACCAAATAATGATTAAAGTATTTGTGAGAGTATAAATGGAATTCCTTCTGAAAATTATTATGTTGAGTTTTGTTTTGAAATAAAAAATAAATATATACAATTGCAAAATTGAATTGATTAGTTGACGTTTGAAAAAATCATATTATTTTTTTTTATCTTTTTAATACACTTCTAATTAATATATTTTTTTAAAGAAAAATCTAATATAATGTTCTTTTGATAAATTAGTTAAAAATAACTATGAACTATTTTAATTTTTCTAGTTATAGTCACGAATTTCTTTTTTATCTTTTTCTAACAATAAACTATTTTATACCTTCTATTTATAACTAAGAGCTTTTATTTATCTTTTTTTTATCAATAAACTATTTTATTCTTCTAAAATGACCACACACTATTTTTGGCCTCTAAAAAATATAGCCATGAATTGATGGCTATATTTGAGAGGTCGAAAATAGTCCATAACTATTTTATTATAAATAAAAATAGTTCATGGTTAAAAAAAGATAAATTAAAAGTTCATGACTATTTTCAGAAAAACAAAAATAGTTCATGGTTAGAAAAAGATAAAATAACAATTCATAGTCATAAATATAAAAGTTAAAATAGTTCATGGTTATTTATACCTAAGTACTCTTTTGAGAAATTAGTTTTATAAATAGTAATTTCAATTTTCATGTGTGAAGCAACTTGGAGAAATAACAGTTTTTTGATGTAATCAGCTCATTTTTTTTAAAAAAAATGCCACTAAAGTGGCCATAAAAATTTTTTTTATTCATAATTTGGCCATAGCGCACAATTTTTGTGCATTATCATTAAGGATAACACACATTAGTTGTGCGTTATCAATTAATTACAATTTTATGCTTAATCGGTCGATGTGGTTGATAACGCACAAAACACATGCATTATAAACCATTAATAATGCATTAGTGCTGTGAGTTATTAGCCACATCAATTTTTTTTTTTTTTTTTTAAAACTGAAATTTTCTTTTTTTTTTCAAAACTTATAGTTATATAATGTTTTTAAAAAGACTGTATTATTTTATTTAATCTATTTTGATGTATATTTCATGATAATATTTTAACCATTTTAAAAGAAAATATGTTTAACTTATAACTATTTTATTAAAAAAAAAATGAAGTAATTTAAAGTATTGTAAATTTTACTATCAAAATTTAGAGTAAAGAAGAAATAGTTAGAAGAAATTCAAAGAACAATTTCATTAATAGAAACCCTAAAATATTACAATACTTTCAAGAAAACAAACTTATACATAGCTTGAATCGAGGTTATTACAATTTTTTCTATTATGTCCCGACATGCAACATCTGCTACATCTTGGGAGAGAATCCGGATTTTGATAATTCATTTCCCCCCAAAATCTTGTGTCTTGTTTTCTATCCTGTCTATTGTTTATGTTTGGATGATGAAATGTTAAATTATAAGGAGCAGCTCTCCAAAATTTCTCATGCCTGAGCGAATAAAAATTCGATTGATATGATCTTCTGTACCTTTATTGCGAATATATATCCAGCATAAGTATATGTTCTCGTACCATTTTCTGTACAGATTGCAAGAGCATGAGAACAATGCAATGTATATGCTTGCTATTTACTGCAACCGCATGATTTATTATTCATTCTTAAAGTATAGATGTTATTGCCGGTACTATCAACGCAGATCGCAGATTTGACCATGTAAATTCCTTCTCACGGATTGTAAATTGTAACTTTTTGGTCTCTTGATTTTATCCGCAGGAACTTGTCAAAAACTTTGGTTGGAAATAGATGCACACAGTTTTAGGCCTCTTCACGGTGTTAGTTGAAGTACCTAACAAGTTTGTTGAATATTAATTCAACTAGGGCTTTTAAAGGTAAGCCCTAACTTTTTTCAACACAGTGTTAAGTGCTTTCGAAATGTTAGTTGTCATCATTCCGTGTTTGTGCCTACTATTATGCAACGTGTCCATTTGTCTAGGTCTATCTTTGCCAAATAAATGTATGCATCAACATTTCTTTTTTTGGATCTCACGCATAACACAGTCAAATTTTCAATGCTTAGATTCCTTTCGTGCCTGCCATATTAAGCTTTTTAATTCGGTGTTCTTGAAGCTCTTGTTGAAATTTGCTCGAATGTGGAGTAAACAAAACCTGTGAACTATGAATGGAGGTTGCTACAAAGCTTGATTTTATGTAGCAGATAAAATTCCTTTGTGGCGATAGAAAATAAGACATATATGCTGATCCTTGACAACATGTACCCGTAGTGTTAGCCTTAAGGGAATTAATACTTATGATTTTGATTATGATTAACATATACTTGTGTGAGTATTTTAGCTAACCTTTAATAGAACAAAAGAAGCACTTTTGAAGTCTCAAGTCTACACTCTCTAAAAGCAAAAGATCTTGTTGATGAGAGCAAAATGAAGGAGAAAAGACCAAGCCATTCCAAGATCAAATCATTGGAGACATTGAAGACATTGAAGGCCTTGTCTATGTTATAGTGTAACAAGATACTCCTTTGTAAAACTCCTTAATCTTACTCTTTGTTTATTGATCATATATGAAGCTCCTTTTACGATTTTCTCAAATATAAACTTTTGTTAAAATCTAAGTATTCTTGACTGAAGTTGTGATGCTTTTGAAAGGTTCTTCTTCTCTCTAAAATGATTGTCAAGAATACAGGTTTTTGAAACAATGAACAAAAACTTTTGTCTTAAAAAAACTTAGCTGAAAAAATAAAAAATTCAGTCATCCGGTTTTAGAACCGATCGTTCGATTTTTTTCTAAATTAAAAAATCGGCAGTCCGTTTTTCAGATTAACGAGTCCGAATCTTTCTGTTTAAGAACCGGTTGTCCGATTTCAGGAACCGATCGTCCGATTTTCACTTTTACTGTAAAAAATTATTACCGTTACACAGAATGCAACGGTCACTTTTTTTAAGATAGTATATATAGAGTTTTTGATTAGCCATAAAAGAATGAAGTTTGGTGAAATATTCATTGAGAACATGTAAAACTTTTAAAGAGCTTCAAAAGTACATTTATTGCAAACACTTTTAATCCCAAACAAAAATCCTCTTGAGCTTCATTATTGATCATCATCAAAGAAGAAGAAAGGAGGAGCTTGTAGAAACATTTCATTGAGTTGTACCCATTATTTCTCAAGCTCAAAAGTGGTAACTTTGTTCTTAAACCTATCTTTCTCTCTTATTGATATCAAAGGTTTGTATTGAAAAACCCCTTGGGTGATCCTTTGATTTACATTGTGTTGTAAATTGAGGTTGTGTGCAAAACCCTTGTAGGGTGATCCTCATATTTGTAGTTGGTGTAATTTTGTGTTTATAGTGGATTTGGAAAGTCCTTGGGTGTTTACTCAAGGTAGTGGATGTAACTCTTTGAGGGAGTGAACCACTATAAATCCTTGTGCTTTTTCTTTCTAAGGTTATTACTTATTTGTCTCAACCACAAAATTTTGTTTGGTTTGGAATTTTATTAAAAGAGTTTTAGAATTCTCTTTCAAACAAAATTGGAGGTTTACCCTTTAATTAACAAAGGTTTTTCGATAATTAGCCAAAAACCTTATTCACCCTCCCCCCTCCCCCCTTCCCTCTAAGGTTTTTCACGTAGAAGTTTGAGGAACCAAACTCCAACTTTCGGCTACTCCTTATCAACAATTGCCAATGCAAGTGGGAACAAATGATTAGTGGCATCCCATGTATTTGCAAACAATACGCCCTTATATGGTCCTCGTAGATGAGTCGCATCCACAGAAATCACCGGCCGACAATATTGAAAATCGTCTATACAAGGCGAGAAACACCAAAAAAGAAATTTGAAAATATAGTTTGGAGGACTGCTTGTTCTATGATCCAAGAACTCGTAGACAGTCCGCGGGTTTGAATCTTGCATTGCCTGTAGATATTCTGATAGAATATTAAAAGTTGACTCCCAGCTGCCGAAAACCCTCACTATTGCAAATTTCCAAGCATACTATGCCCTCTTGTATGTACAACCCGTTTGAAATAATACTTGCACTTCTTTAATGACGTTTGAGACAAGTATCTCTGGATCGTTTGCAACGAGGTGCGATATTGATCTTGAAATAAATTTTAAAGACATATTTCGGTGCTTGTTTTGATGAACCTGTACAATGCATGTGTGTTCCTTGATGAACCTGCACATATGTTGAGACTTCTTCCATTTACATTATTTACAGTTTGGGGTTTTACACTTTTTAAATATATCAATAAGGATTTAGAATTAAAATTAGAATATTTACAGTAAAGTATTATTGCACACCCTAGTCGTGTAGACTTTAGGGTTTTTAGGGTTTCATTGTTACAGTTTGAGAGTTTTAGGGTTTTCGGTGATAGTAGATATCTAAATTTAAATGTTTACGGATTTAGAATTTAAAGTATAATTTCAAACTTTCTAAGGTTTATTATTTATGGTTCAATTATTTTAGGATTTGCGGTTTCATAGTTTAGGGTTTTAGGGTTTTTAGAATTCCAATGTTATAGTGAAGTATTATTATGCACTTTATAAGGTTTATGATTTACGGTTTCAATGTTAGGATTTTAGATTTTCAATGTTACGGTTTTACGATTTAGGGTTATACACTTTTAAAGTTTAAATCTTCACGGGTTAAGAACTTCAAGTACAATATTTAAAGTAAATTATTATTACACAATTTCTAATGTTCATGGTTTGGGGTTTTAGGGTTTAGTCTAAAAAAGTTTAGAGTTTTAGAGTTTAGTGTTTAATATATCAAGTTTAGTGTTTATGATTTATGGTCTAGGATTTTAATATTAGGATTTTAGAGTTTTAATCATATAAATGCTAGATTTTATAGTTTACGGTTTAAGGTTTCAGGGTTCAGGATTTTAATATTAGGGTTTTAGAGTTTTAGTGATGTAAATGCTATATTTTATATTTTAAGGTTTTAGGGTTTTAATCACAGAAATACTATATTTAATAGTTTAGGGTTTTAGGATTTAGGAATTCAAAATTAGGGTTTTAGAGTTTTACGGTTTAGGGTTTTAGGGTTTATTCTATGTTTTTCTTTTTTTTAAAATAGAAGTTTTCATAAATTTAAATGCTAATAACATAAAATTATATAAATACTAACAATGCAAGATTATATAAAATTAATGGAACAATATAAACATGCTAACAATATTTTACAAAAAATAAACAATCACGATTTATGACAAAAAAAAAAAAAAAAGAAATAAATTATATAACCTATAACAAATCACCAATTTCAACAAATCACATTTCCAATAGAAGCAACTAGATTAATAACATAATCAAAGATGCACAAATTTACCAATATCAACTCTAACATAATCATAAAAACCCTAACTAGAAAAATAAACTACAAAAAATTATTCAATTATCTAAATAAAATTCATAAAATTATTCACAAACCACAACAAACGACAATTTTCATATAAACAACAATAGAAATGAACACGTAGTGTACAAAAAATTTAAAATAATTATAGATAATAAGAAATTTACTGAAATAAGAGAAGGAGGAGAAACCAAGGGAAGACAACAGTGGCGGCGAACAGAAGTGGTAGCAGCGGTGGAACGGAGGTGGCAGCAGCAGTGGAACGGAGGCAGTAGCAACGGGAGGAACGAACGAAGAAAGAAAATAGAAAAAGAGGACTGAGAAGAAGATGCCAGAGTAGAAGAGAAGGGAGGGAAGGAGGAGATGAGAAAAACAGCAGTGGCACAAGCAGCGGGGAGGTAGAAAAAAAAGGGCAATGGCGGGAATAGAGAAAAAAGGAGAAGAGAAGAAGAGGAGGGCGGTTAGGGTTGTTGATTTTAATATACTAATAACGCACACCAATTGTGCGTTATTTGTCATAAAAAAGCATCATCGTGGTGCATTATTCATTATAATAATGCACAATCACCGTGCATTATCGTCTAACTCAACCACCACACAACCACATCAATGCCACGTCATTTAATGAAGATTAATTTGGAGATTTAACTCCTGATTACTGATAACACACAAGAAATGTGCGTAACACATAAGAAATGTGCGTTATCATAGAAAATAATGTACAATCTCTGTGTTATGGCCCGTTCAAGGAAAAAAAAAAAGTTTTGACCAGTTTAACGCATTTTTAAAAAAAAGATCAATTACGTCAAAAAACCAGAAATAACCCTACACCATATTTTGTGGATAGGTAGTCAAAATAGGTATTGTTTTCCCATTTTTCTTTCAATAATAGTTCCTCATGGAGGAAAGTTGAAAAAATGGGCTTGTTCAAACCACCTCAAAATAATGATGATGAGTACTATCTAATGCAAACTGGATTATGATCTTGATTTTAACTTTATCGCCTTTATTAGTTAAGATTCTAGTTCTACATTTTGTTTTTCATTTTTTCTTTGATATGTAAAATTAATTTAAACACTTTTATGCATAGGATGCTGAAAATATAATTTGACACAAAACACTATAATAGATAAAATAAATAAAAATAAAAGTTTGATTTATGACGTGATTGAAATATTTAGATACCGTTCCAAGATATCAATAAAAAAAATTGCACAAATTACTTTGTGGTTCTTTTTCAATGTAACCTTCAACCCATATATGCAAATTGGATATTGGAAAAAGGAATTGAGGAATAATTTCTTTTGTGTACCTTTTTATTATTGAGGAATATTTAAAAGGAAGTGAAAATGAAAGGGAGAAATTATCAAGGCATAAGGATGTGGTTATAAAATGTAACGGAGGACATGAGTAGTACACGCTTGCCATGGTACTACCCCAGGAGAAGAGCGGGAAAGAGAGGATAAGGTTGGACAGTAACGGCGTTAAAATTATTATTAACGACGTCTCCGTTTTTACTCCTTTTTTTTTTTTTTTTTTTTGCCGTTCACCGTTTGTAACAATCTTCTTGAAGTTGGACGGCATCGGGACTCCTTGACGGTGACGGGACGGCTTGTGGTGTTGACGGTCGTGTCATTTGGTCTCCTGCATGTGGGGCCACTTCCGATTTTTTTTATTTATATTTTTAAACCTGCAGGAGGACGTGGGAGTATAAACTTTACGTATAATCTTTAGCGTTAAATGAAACTATCTAATCAAATGAATTATCACTTTATCACAAGATTATTTATAATATTAAAAAGACTTCATAATGATTTGTTTGCATGAATATATCTCAGTTGATTTTGCGATTATAAAATTGATATAAATCAAAGTTCAAATTATGATTTACATTCCCATTTAAGCATTAAACAATTTAATTTAGATCTTGAGAGTAAGATATTTTGTTTTTTGATAACAATAATATGCAACTATTTGTATTGGAAACAAGAATGAAAACATTTGATATTTTTTTGATTTTCGTAAAAGATAAATTTATTGGAGAGAATGTGTGGAGTCCAATGCATAATTTAATTCTTATATTTTATAAATTATAAATAAATTTTTTATATTTATATATTCATAATTAATTAGTGAAAAATTAATTAAAAATAACCAGAACTATTATAACTTTTCTGTATATAATCATGAACTTTTATTTATCTTTTTTTAATAATGATTATTTTTGTTCTTTTGAAAATAGCCATAAACTATTTTTTACCTCTTAAATATAGGTTAAAAATAGTTCGTGGCTATTTTTACAAGTACAAAAATAGTTCATGGTTAAAAAATGATAACTAAAAGTTAATGATCATAAATAGCAGATATAAAATAGTTTATGGTTAGAAAAAGATAAAATAAAAGTTAATAGTTATAAACATAAATGTTAAAATAATTTATAGTTATTTTTAGCAAATTTTTCTTAATTAATCTATACTTTTAATTTTAATAAATAAATATTATCCAAAAGAGTATTTTGTAATAAAAATTTTAAAATATTATTAAAATATCATTTTAGCTTTATCTAATACTCCCTTCATTTTTTATTTGTCACATTTTGAGCATCACATTATTTAGGAAAATTTGAAATTTTAGATTTTTTTTCTTTGTGTAAACTAGAATGTCTTTCAAACTCTCTCTCTTCTTTATTGTTTCTACTCATTTCTATGTTAGAAGAATAAAAAGATGTATTAATATTAATGAGAGGGTAAAATAGGAAGAGTTCATTAAATATTGCCTTGAAATCACAATGTGACAAGTGAAAAAATGAGAATTCTCATACTGTGACAAGTAAAAAGAGCGAAGCGGGTACCATTTATTAGGACAAGTATATTATTAATTACAAAAAATATATTCATAAAAAATTAATTTAGAAAGTATATTATGATCGTGATATATATATTAATAATAAAAATTAGTTCTACAAAAGGATATTTTAAATGTTTTAAATTTATTCTTATAGAATCATTCTTTTGAATTTTTTTAGATTGAAATTAATAATAAAAATTAATTAGTTATGAATACATAAACAATCAGGATTAATTTATATTTTATACAAAATTAGGAACAAAATCCTAATATGGATGAATATTAAGGAGCTAAATGTAATTAATTCTAAAAGTATACTATTGGTCAATTTGCGTGGGGATGAAATTCTTTCAAAATACATCTTAGTTATATAATTCTTTTTTCATAAAATATAAAAGATAAGGAGAAAAAAAAAGTGATAAAAAATATATGTGTAAAGTGATATAAAAATCTTAATTATTTGACTTTAAAAGAGAAATTCTTAAAAAATAATTTATCATATATGCAGTTTCCTTCAATTTTTCATTTTCCTCCCAAAATATAAGAAATTATTTTTCCTCAATTTGAATTACACTTTTTTTAGAATTTTCTATACTCAATTTATAGCATTTTTTCTTATTACCAAACAGACAGAAGCATTTGATAAAGAAAAGTATTTTCTTTTTCACAACAAATTCCTTGAACCAAACATACCCTAATGGATAGGAGGAAATAGATACCATCGAGAAAATGGCTTTACTCAATGTAAAAATCTTTTTGTAAATAATTTGATTTGGTTATGAAATGCAAACAAAAATTTTAAAACCAAATTATAACTTACTGAAAAACCAAAGAATTTGCTAAAAGACAGTTCTACCAACTTGCCACTCTTTTAATAGCTTAATAATGTAATTACTTGATCAAACAAACTTTATTTAAGCCGTAGAATCCTCACTATAAATGATGTCTTTGAGTAAACATATGAATTAATGACAGAAATCCGGCATACTCATATACCAAAATGTCAATTTGTTTATGCGTTACTTAATATGACCACATAACATCTCAATCACCCTAATCCCACACCACACCTCCCTAATTACCAGCTTTGACAAAGAGACATAAGAAACTAATGCACACCTCCTCTTCCCCTTTTAACTTAAGGGATCAATAATGTTATGTTGAGTTCATTAATTAACTCAATTGAAGGTAATAAAGCTATTTCTTGCGGAAATATTTATACTAACGAGAAGTAAAAAGTATTTTTTCGTGTCTTTGCAATTTTGCTTTAATTAAATTGATTAATCAACTGAACATTGATGTGTATAACTTTATTATTTACTTATCACGTCGCATTAATACATGTTCTTGTTTTAAAAAAAACCAATACTTGTCCTCTTTAATTATTATAATATGAAATCAATGTAATGTATAATAAATTTTTTTTCTCATCATATCTTTTCATTAAAAAAAAAAAAAATTTTTAATTATTTTAATATGAAAACTTGTTGAAATTATAACAAAAAGAAATATATCAACTTGAAGGGTAATATAGTCACAAAAGAAATTCTTTTTAAATAATTCAATATTTTTCAAAAGTGTGACGTCTTAAATATTACAAATAAAAAAATGAAGAAAATATGACTCGTCATATACAAAATTTTTAACAATTGATAGGCTTGGTAAAGATAATGCTAATATTAATGTATACTCACTCATTCGTTTTCAAGTAAATAACGTAATGTTAAAAAGGCTTTATACATAAGGTAAGCATTTCCTTTGAGATTTTTGATAAATAAGATTATGTTGAAAGAGCTTTACACGTAATTTAAGCATTTTCTTTGAGCAAGAGTTATCTTTGAATAAACCTTACACTCAATGTGAAATTCAAATTTTAAATTGAATATGAATTAATTATATTGACGAGTAAGAATAACACATGCATTAAAAAATAAAAAAATCTCAGATAAATTATATTTTAAAGTTTATGTCCTACAAATTTTTGACAACCATATCTCGAGGTCTATTACATATTAGTGCGCACATTAATTTATTTTAACTTTTTAATTTAAAATATAATTTGTTTAGAATTTATAATTTTTACTAATATTTTAAATTTTATAAAATTTATTAGACTTGACTTATCGTTGTATATTTTATTTGTATTAATATGTCTAATAAAAACACATGTCAGAAAAACCACTATATAATTCTTTTTTATTTTTTAAGACAAAATTATATGAGTTTTTAAATTTTAATATTTCTTTACAAATAGTTTTATTCATGAAATGGGAGGAAAAAAACTCAAAACGCAACATATATGATATGTCCAGTAATTCAGTCATAGCCAGCCAAATCTGCACAAGGTTTACCGTCTGCTTCTGTTGCCGTGTTTCGCTGGCTCTTTGATTATTGTGCCCTTCTTCACGAGCGTTAATATTTTCTCTTTCTTCTTCTTTTCCTCTGCTTATTTCGTACTACTACTTCTTCCCATAGTAATAAAAACTAAAAAAAGGATTAATTGTAAAATGCTCACCCGAAGTGAGTTAGTAAATGTACTTTACTTATTAAATTTAATAATTTGATTGTTTACTTCTCAAAATTAATTCATTTATTTAATATTTTTAAAATGCTCTTAATATAAATTATGATTTATTATAAAATAATTTTTAAAATTTAATTTTTAGTCCAAAAAATAATTTATATTTATAGTTTATTATAAAATACTTTCTTATACTTTGTAATAATACCTTTTTAGTGTATATGTTTTAAACATTGATTATTTAAAGAAAAATAGCATGTATATTCTAAATTTAATTTTTAATAAAAAATAAAATATTCGTTTATAAATAAAATATTTTCAACTTTAAATTTTATCTTGAAGTTGAAATAAAAAAAAATTTAACATGTTTGGATTTGTAGTAATTTCTTGTAATAAAGATTAAATAATATCTTTGAGTATAATATTAAAATAATAAACAAAATCCTAAAGTTTCTTTAAATAAAATACTATTAATTTTTAGTAATTATTACAATAAGTTAATGAAAAATCCTAACAGGTTAACTATCTTTAAAAAATAAAATATATTTGTTTGAGTTATCTAATTAATCTTTTAATAATATAGACTAAAAAAGATATTATTACAAAGTTTATGGAAGATTTTGTAATAAGTTATAACTATAAATTAGGATATGAACTAACACTACAAAAGTCGACTTAAATACCGACGGTCAAACCCGTCGATAGGCCATCAGTGTTCCTTTGTTACCGACGGCTTATCGACGCCGATCACTCCATTGGCCGAATTTCGTCGGTAACAAGAATTACCGATGGAAGATCGTCGGCAATAACATTTACCGACGGGTTTTGAGGGTCAGTTTTGTAATATGTTTCTCACTGGAGGTTGTCGAAAGTTACTTACAATGGTATTGACGAGTGGGCAGTCATCGGTAACATGTACCGACAAATCACCTACGATTTTATATTTTGTATGTGACATTTAACGACAACTTTTTGTTCACTAGTAGAATTTTTAAAAATAAATATCAAAATATTTTTCGTAGTTCTGTAGGTGGGCCGTCAGTAATTTTTTAAAATATTATTTGGAAACAAGACCGAAACTCCTTGAAATAAAAAAAACCCAACAGGCACCATAATTCATGAAAGGTAAAAAATTTCGTAAACTAAACAGGTCCCCGCTGCTACTGCAGTCGATGTAGATGTGGAAGTATCAGCACTCATCGCAGCTCGGACGAGGGGCATCATCGACGGGAATGGAATGTACGCCAGCTGATTATGCTCGAATAGCCGCCGCATGTACTCGTTGAAGGCCGCAGATACTCTCGAAATAGCGTCCTTAACCCTCCGCATAGCTCGCTGCTCAGGATCCAAGCAATACGACGCCAATCCAGTTGCGGCTCAACTGCTCTCCGCTATGAAGTGAGCCGTCTTCGAACTAGCTCCATAGAAACGGCTGTGTCTCACCTCACCAGCTACAATAGCCATCAATTGAAGATTATTGGGCATAGCAGTACCCAACGCCTCAGCATCTTCCTCAGCCTTCCTCCGGACCTCGTGAAAATTCTTCTACAATATAAAATGTTAGTTGAATTCGACTTTTTGTTATAAAAAATTATATAAAATTAAAGGTTAAAGTTATGAAACATTATATAAACTTAAGTTATAATCGATACTAAATTTACCCAAAACTGTGTCGATCGGAAATCTATGTACTCCCCTTTGTTCTCCCCCTTCTGATGCATGTGGAGCTCTTCTAAGTACTTGCTCCGAGAGAACTTCTTAGTCAAATTCTTTTACTGCAATACACAAACAAAAGGATTAATATTTTTTCTAAGTTAGTTTAATTAATAAGAGGCACTACCAGAAAATTTTTTAATTTTGCAACCAAATTTATATCGATCGGTAACTTAAGCAAGTTACCGACCAATTAGCGACGGAGTGATTTTCAGTCAGTAAATAGAAAATAGTTGTCGACTGATTAGCGACAGAGGGATATTTGGTTGGTAAATAGGAAATAGTTACCGACCGAACATGACAAAATCGGTCACTAAGTCAAATACAAAAATTTACCGACTGATTGTTGATCGGTAATCGGTCGTTAACTCATTAAAATTTCTCCAAAAATACACGCCCCAACCCTCCCCGCTCACTCTTCAAACCCTTCCCTTTCCCTCCCTGTCCTCCTTGCAACCTGTCACTATTCACAGCCAGTCCCCACCAGTAAACATTCACTGTTATTTCTCTCTCCTCTCTCTCTCTCTCTCACACACACACACACTCTCACACACACACACACACACACACACACACACTCTCTCTCTCTCTCTCTCTCTCTCTCTCTCTCTCTCTCCTCTCTTTTATTTTCGGAGACAACTCTCGTACACTTCTATTTTTTTCGCAGTATTTTTGTTCATCGGCAAATGTCTTTGTCCCCCGCTACGTCTCGCCGTTGCGGCTCTGTTAGTGTCATTGTTTTTGATCTAGTTGAAGCATCTATCAGGTATGGAGAATTTTTAATTTTAGTTTCATTTTTTAATTTCTTATTGCTTCTTGTATTATTTTTAGTTTTCAGTTTGGTTTAGTTTGATTTCTTCTCGTTTACTTTTTTTTTCCCAGTATTTTTGGTTCACCAGCCAATGTCTCTGTCCGCCACTGCTGCCGCTCCATTGGTATCACTATTTCTGATCTAATTGCAGCATCCGTCAGGTATGGATAATTTTTAATTTCAGTTTCTTTTTTTAATTTCTTATTTCTTCTTGTATTATGTTTAGTTTTCAGTTTGTTTTAGTTTTCAGTTTGTTTTAGTTTTTAGTTTGTATTATGTTTGATTTCAGTTTGATTTCTCGCATTAAATTGGTTGTTGCTTCCTATTAAGAATTAACATGTGTCTTTCATTGCACATGATTATTTTAGTAAGTGTAAAATTGGTATTTTTTAAAATTATTTTTATATGTTTTATTTAATCTTAGAAAAATTTTCCCTCCGTCATTTTCTTGCTGCTGTGTTTGTTGCTTATTTGAACGGCGGTGTCTTATTGTAAGAGCTTTGAATTGAATGGAGAAGGGTGTAATGGGTAGTGGAAGTGGGTTGTTCATTATCTATTTTGTTTGATTTTTTTATTCTTACTCCACTTTTGGTTTGGATTCATTTATCTGTTTTGTGAAATTTAACTTTGTTATTTACTCCACTTTGTTTGTCCCATTTGTTGCCGTTAGTTTGGATTGGATTCATTTCTCTATTTTGTAAAGTTGAGGAATTCTCATTCTGATTTTGTTGTTGAGAAGCCATGAATGGCTTGGGCTTTGACGGATGATGTTGAATTGTAGAGAAATTGTAGAGAAATGATACATATAAAGATTATGTATAGTCAAACTAGAAAACTTCAACAGGTCCATTTACACATAGTCCATAGGCCTCATATGGACTATATCTCGAGGAATCCAAATACACATCTAATGTATATATATGTAAATATTACATATATAATCAAACTAGAAAACTTAAACAATAACCATATAATCCAATCCTCATTGCTATTCTCTACAAAACTCCAATCTTTTGCAATTTTCTTCCAAGCATAGGTACTATTTCAATACAACAATTACCTATTTAGAAAAAGAAACAAATAAAGAGGAGAGAGAGAGAGAGAGAGAGAGAGAGAGAGAGAGAGAGAGAGAGAGAGAGAGAGAGAGAGAGAGAGAGAGAGAGAGAGAGAGAGAGAGAGAGGTTAAATACACCATATAAATTCGTAAAAGAAGATATTTTGATTATCATCGAACTAATAAAAAATGTTAAACATATTTTTGTTGTTTTGTTCACAATAATTAACTTAAATGGTCCAATTTTTCTTTACTTAATTAATAGTGATTTTGTATGTTTGTTTTAGGCACATTTTGAAGACTTAGTAATGTTTCGTATTTTCGATAGAGGTAAAAGTCTTAAACTCATAATCTCTATGTTTAATCCTTAAAGTTTAGTTTTTAAAATTACTATTTTATCTTAATCTAATGATTAGATAAATTATAATAATGGTTATTGATACTTAAACTAACACATTTTTCTAAATATGCCGATTTTCAAATTGTTTATATTATAGAGGAGCCGGGACTCTTAAATATAGAATTCTTTTTTTTTTTTAATAATGAATAATTTTGTTGTCTTTATGGGGAGCCCGGACTCTTAAACTTTTGAGTTTACATATTGCTTTACGGGGGAACCCTTACTCTTTTAGTTTAAATATTGCTTTACAGGGGAACCTTGGCTTTTTTATAATGTGAATTTGTGTTTGTTGCCTGTTCGTGTGGCCTGTGTGCCTAGAAAACGTCTATATTACAGGGGAAACTCTGCCAAAATTTTTCTAAACTTATGAAAAACTAATACTTTTATGTAGTGAAGTCTAGGTAGAGTAGTCTCTCTAGTTTTCTTTAAGAAATAGATATAGCAGACTCTTGAACAATTATTTGAAATAAGTGTTTGAAATATTTACAAAAGTTTAAAAACAAGAAAGTTTGAAGGGAGTTTTAGGAATTATATGTTTATTTCTATCAAAGTTTTAAAGTTAAGGGAAGTTTAAGGGGTTACTTGTCCAAAAATAAAATTTAAGACCTTAAAATAAATAAAACTTCTTAACTTCGGGACTTTTCTCAAAACGATAGAAGTGTTTGTACTTCTATTACTTGTTCATCTCCAATGTAAAAAAAGCGACTTCTTATTTTAAAAGTCAACTTAATACTCGAATGATTACACGAGTCTTTAAACTCTTACAGAACAAACTTTTACACTCTAAATATTTCATAAATCACATTTATACACTTTAAATGTAAGGCTTAGTTAGTAATGAATTCTAACTTCAAATGAGTATGTTTTGTTTTGCGAAGTTATGGAGGAGGATCGTAGTTGGATGTATAGAAGAACTATGCCTGGGGTTATGGGGTTTAATAGTGAGTTTCAACTAGGTTTGAAGCGGTTTGTGAATTGGTGTCTGAATACGGTCTTGGTACAACTAACTAGTTACGGTATCCGTGTACAAAGTGAAAGAACTTAAAGGATCTTAAAGAGGATGATGTGAAGTTGCATATTTATAAATCAGGGTTTTTACCTAATTTTCATAATTGGACTGCACATAAAGAACCATCAGTGGGTTACCCACCGATTGTTAGGAAAGCTAGTGTTACAAGAAATATTGAAAGCAACACTTACCGTGAGGGTATTTTTTTTGCTGCGGGTCTAGATTTTGAACCTGATGCAGCATACTACAATTATGAGTAGACACCTAATCTTGAAGCTCAACGATTTTATGACATGCTGAAATCTGTTGACATACCGTTGCATGAAGGGTATACAAAGTATTCACAGTTATCCGCGATGGCAAGGTTATTGAACATTAAGCCAGGGAACAACATGTCTTAAAAGTTCTTTGATCAAATATTACAGTTGTTGAAGGATGTACTCCCCGAAGGCAATAAGATGGTGGATGATTGTTACCAGACGAAGAAGTTAGTAACTGATTTGAATATGCCGATAGTGAAGATTGATGTATGCATTAGTGAATGTATACTGTATTAGAAGGATGATACTCAAGCACATCAGTGTAAGTTTTGTGGCTATGAACGTTACGTGAGAAGAAAGAAAAATTAGAAGAAGAAGTCCAAAGACATTTCGTACGAGAAGATGTATTATTTTTCGCTAAGACCTAGGTTGCAGAGGTTGTATGCTTCTCAAAAAATGGCTGAGCACATAAGATGGCACTTAGAAAGCGTCCTTCAGCTGGATATGAGAGTCACCCTAGGGATGGAGTAGTTTGGAAGCATTTTGATAGTACTCGTTCGGAGTTTGCTTCAAAAGCAAGGAATGTAAGACTTGGACTGCGTACTGACGGTTTCTCACCTTTTGGGATGTCTAGAAACCATTATTTTTCATGGCCAGTGATTGTTATGCCATACAACTTACCTCCTTAGATGCACTTAAAAACTCCGGTAATGTTCCTAACATGTATTATTCTAGGCCCTTAGAATCCAAAACATAAGTTAGATATGTACTTGCAACCATTGATAGGAGAATTGAACCAATTGTGGTTGCATGGGTTTAACTTTTATGACTTTTTGAAGAAATAGAAGTTTAATATAAGGGCTGCCCTTTTATGGTTTGTTAGTGACTTTTCTGCGTATGGGATGTTGTCCGGTTGGAGTACTGCTGGAGCATTGACTTGTCCTTATTACAAGGAAGAAACAAAGTCATTTAGACTACAAAGTGGAGGAAAGCAATCTTGGTTTGATTGTTATTGCTGCTTTCTGCGGAGGGCTTCGAAGTGTTTTAAGAAGGTCAGAGGAGAAGATCATTCTAAGCCGCCACCTCATCTTACAGAGTAGTTGTGGGAAAGGATACAGGACATGCCAAAGATTACAGAAACCAGAATTGAGATGGGAAAAGAAGATGGTAGAGGAGAATATCACAATTGGACAGGGCATAGTATCATTTGGGATCTTCCATATTGGCGTACTCTTCTAGTTTCCCACAATCTTGACATCATGCATAATGAGAACAATGTTTTTTTATAATATTTTTAACACAGTTACGGATGTGAAATGGAAGATGAAAGATAACGTGAAGTCTAGGGAAGATTTTCAAAGATATTGTAATCTGCCTAAACTAAATCTCAAAGGTTCTGCAAAACCAGAGCGTGTTACACTTTGACAAAAGAACAAAGGAAGGTCGTACTTGAGTGGGTGAAGGACTTGAAACTACGGAATAGATATGCATCTAACCTGATAAGATGTGTTGATTTGAAGGAGTTGAGAATGTCCGGAATGAAAAGCACTTTCTAACACGGTATGGAGTGCCTTGGCAGAAATGAGTTTTTTTTAGAGAGACTTGCGTTCTCTTAAATTAAGTGTGGCACACATATGTGAATTGGAGCGTAATATTGCTGTGTTGTTGTGTAACTTAGAAAGGATTTTTCGTCTTTTGTTCTTCGATGTCATGGAGCATTTAATGGTTCACTTGCCGTATAAGGGTAGGTATGTGGTCTGATTCAGTATAGATGGATGTATCCATTCAAGAGGTACTTGAACCATCTGAAGAAGAAAATTAAGAATAAGGCTAGGGTCGAGGGTTCGATATGTAATGCTTATTTGGTTGAAGAGACTGCCATTTTTATAGCTACTATTTTGAATCTCATGTATCAACCAAGGCCAGAAATCCACTAAGAAATGATGAGGGTGATCAACTAAGGGATGGAGAATCGGGACTTTCAATTTGGAATAGACAAGCAAGGGCGTACGGTAAGACGACGACAAGATATTTGGATGATAAAGAATATAAGATAGCAACGAACTACATCCTATTGAACTGTGATGAAGTTGAACCGTACCTCTCGTAAGTAATCTCATTACTTACTACATAACAGTATTTTTACTTACAAATGATAACACGTGATCAATTATAAGTTAAATATATTAATTACTTGTCAGAAGTACACAACGGAATTGAGGATGCATTTTCCAAGTTTAACGGAAAGTAACGTACAGACGAGAACCGGTGGTGAGTTCTCAATGTGGTTTAGGGAAGAAGTGAGTTGAAAGTTTGATTAATTTTTATATTATAAGTATAACAATATTGTATAAACTAAACAAATATTAATTCTTTTACTCAGATGGAAAAACCTGTGAATACAAGCAACAACGAATGCCTTAAGTGCTTATCATGGAGTCCGTCTAAACGTGTGAGATCATGTCATGGATATTTTGTTAACGGGTTTAGGTTTCATACACAGGGAGAGGTTCTAGTAGTCTTATATATAACTGTGGTGTAAAGGTTAAAGGTAATGATAATGGGACATTAAATGAGATAATCGAGGTTCGATACCCGGGAAGAGCAAGTTAATCGATCGTTCTTTTTAAGTGTGATTGGTTTGATTCACATTTAAATTGAGGTCTCAAGATTCATGATAAATATAAACTTATGGAGTTTCACATTAAAAAGAAATATGCAGGGGGACATGATCCTTTCATTTTATCCTAACAAGCCGAACAAGTGACTTAGCCCCATACCCTATACCTAAACGACAAAAAAGTGATTGGTGGGATATAATGAAATCAAGACCTCGTATTTTAGATTTGCCTCTAGTAGATGTTCCATTTCAAGAAGACATTTATATTTCTGAGACCTCAAGGATAGATGTTGATGTTCAAGACATTGGAACTCTTGTTCACGAGTCGGGCGAGTTAAAGTCAGTAAACATTTGTGGGAGGAGTAGTATTGTAGATAAAGATGAAAATAATGAAGATGAAGAAGAGGTCGAATAGGAGTCCAATGAAGAAGAGGAAGAGGAAGAGGAAGAGTTTGAATCGGAGTTCGATTCCGAAACGTAGAATGTTTAATTGGTAATTTGTTTGTTTCTTTTTCTCTTAATTTATGTTTAAGTAACTTTATTTCTAATAACTTGTTTGTTTCTTGTTCTCTTAATTTATGTTTAAGTAACTTTGTTTTTGAATAACTAGTTTGTTTATTTTTACCTTTACATAACTTTAAATAACTTTCTTTTTAAGTAACTTTCTAAAATTGTTTAATCTTTTATATTACAGATAGTACGTGGGAGTAAGAAGAGGGCTTAGACGGCAGCGGCTTCTACTCCGGTTGAGACGTCTACTACACCGGCAACAGCTTCTATTCTGGCGGCTTCTACTCCTATTGAGATGTCTACTACTCCAGTTGAGAAGTCTACTACTCTGGCCTCTATTCCTCCGGGGATGTCTGTTTCTCCGATAGCTACTTCTACATCTCCAGGGATGTCTACTCCTCTGTCAGTGGGTTTTATACCTCTGGCGACCTTGACTCTATTTCTACAACTGCCATACTCGAGTCTGGCACCCACGTCTACTCATTCTTTAGCTTCATCTAGTGCGGGGATGTCATCAAAGCTTGTCCCTTCATCATCAGTACGTCCACCAGTACCTGCCCTTCAACCAGCCCATTCACCTGTCCCTTCATCCCAGGGTGTCGTTGACTCTCGCATCCTTATCTTATCGACCGCTGACAGGTACATGTGCGTAGCCAGCCTTGAATTATTGTTGTTTTACGGAATTGTTGTTTGTTAAACTTGGAATATATGTTTGTTATATATGGAATTGTTTTTTTGTTAAACTTGGAATATATGTTTGTTACATATGGAGAAGTTCTTATATATATATATATATATTATTATATAATTGATTTGATTGGATTGTGTACTTGTTGTTTTCTGCGCCTCGGAATTGTTAATTTTATAGGGGAATCTCTGTTAAATTTTCGTTACTATTTATTTCTTAAACACTTGATTTTTGATTAAATAACATTAATTAGATTTAGTTAATTAAATGTACTTGTATTTTAACATTTGCACACCTTCAACAAGCAATCAGACTATGCAAGGGTAATTACCGAAATCATGAAGGCACATTTTGTTGCGGCACATCCGAGTTTTGGGAAGGTCCTAGATAGAATGAAGAACATGTGGTATACAAAGTTCGGGGTAAGTGTTTATATAAAATTAACTACATGAACTTTTAAATATATAAGCTTATATTGATTAACAAATTATGTATTGTTGCAGAAGAGGTATCGATGAAACCTGATGCATGAGCGTGCCATTTGGGATGCTTGGCAGAAACGGGCCTCATTACAATACAAGGACTTGTTATACGAGGTGCGAACCGATGGGTATCAGCCTGACTGGATGATTACTACACAGTACATGAGTCTTTGTGATGAATGAGGCTTGAAGGCATACAAGAAGAGGCAGAAGGCGCACAGCAGAACCGGATACAGGAGCATGGTGACCAAGGGCCCGAGAAGCACACTGGCGAGTTTAGGTCTTTTATTGAGTGGGTAAGTCAATTTCGTTTCCATATTTAATTATTAGCAGTTTTTTTACTTAAAACCATATTTCTTATAAGATATAGTTTTTTTAAATTACCTTTATATTTGAAAACTCATTTATGTTTGTAGCGGTAGAAGATGGGCAAGGCGTTCGCACAGTCGGAACTCTATGTCCTACTGCATCAAAAGAAGAGACAGTGGGTTTATACACGATCCTACCAGTTCTGGATGAGGTTCTTTAATGATTTTAAACTAATTCTCACATTATTGTTTATTACTCTATACTAATTGTATATTGCGTAACAATAACTTATTAATGTCTTCTTTGTATAGGCCAAATAATAGGAGCTGAAGGCAAAAGCGGAACGCCTTCATATTGAGACCGACTCGCCCATTCCCACTGATGAGCATTTGATGTTCGA
This sequence comes from Catharanthus roseus, assembly GCA_028651295.1. Classification (NCBI taxonomy): domain Eukaryota; kingdom Viridiplantae; phylum Streptophyta; class Magnoliopsida; order Gentianales; family Apocynaceae; genus Catharanthus; species Catharanthus roseus. The sequence goes on along the minus strand of JAPQWS010000107.1, from coordinate 1,362,490 downwards.
GGCTACCGGTGGCTGCAACAAGGGACATATCTATAGTTTCAGCTCACAGTCTGCATCCGTTACCTCGGAGCGCCTATATTGAGAGGGTGGAAAGGTTGTGGGGATACATGCAGCAGCAGCAGGCATAGGAGAAGTTTACTGGCTTCATGACCTCATTCGCATCTCAGTGTAGAGTGCAGCTGGATTAGGTACCCACTCTCTTCCCTCATTTGGCGCCATCGAATGATGACGCCACATCTCAGCCACCGACCGGTCCTCCATCCTCTAGCCCTCTCCACCTCCACCTCTACCTACCTAGACTTTATGATATTTTTATTTTTTATTTTTGATATACTTGAAATTTGATATTATATTATGTATTTTAGACTTTTTTCATATATCTATATTTGATATATATAAATATATATGTATTCTTGGCGTTTTACTTGATTGTATTACAGAAGTATTTTTTGATTTTATACTGTTTGTGGCTAGTGTTGGTATATAATTTTAGGTAGATAATTATAATTATGAATAAAATATTTTTTAAAAAATAAAAAGTTGCCCACTGACACCAACTGATATTCGGTCGGTAAACAAAGTTACCGACTGAAATTTTTGGTCGGTAAATATGAAAAATAGGTCGGTGGCTTAATATTTAATTTATATTTTTTAATTAAGAAAAATAAAGTTACAGACTGAAATTTCAGTCGGTAACTCAAAAAATTCAATCGGCAAAAGTTTCCAACCAACTTTTTATTCCATCATAGCCAGTTACAGACCAAAATACTACGACTGACCATTTCGTTCAGTAATTGTCTTTCAGCGACCGATTACCGATCAAAAATTCAGTTGGTAAATCGTTGAATTCTTGTAGTGGGGAATTTAATATTAAATAAACTTTTTACCCATTTCACAATCATCTCTGTGAATGAGATGGAACTACCCGTGTGCTTCTCGCCTCCCCTTCCTCCCTATCCCTGAGTCTGGTTCCTCTATTCCGTTCAGACTGGGCTTTATACGTATAGGTATTCTAATGATTCCACATCTCAGCCCAGCAGCTCTCATCAATCTATGACGACCTCTTGTTCTTTCCCGAGTGTCGCCCAACAAATCTCTTAATACGTCTTTCGCCTTTGACTCCCATACCATCTTCATCCTGGTCATGGAGTAGGTCGGATCCTATATACATCATTTTTAAAAATTTAAAAGATTAAAATAGAATATATAACGTTTGAAAGACATGATTATATATAAAGTATGTAATAGATGTTTTAAAAATGAACTTAAAGGTTGATTCCAACTGTAAACCAAAAAAAGAAAAAAAGAATAAGAAAACTTTTATTATATTTCGTCTAAAATTGAATATTTGTTTATTATTCGTCGTTTTAGGGTTAAAAATATTTTTTTTACTATATTTACCTGAGACTTTCCACCACATATCTCGGACCGGCTGCGGGATCTCAGACCAAGTGTCATAAGGCCCGTTGATCCGCTCTTGGAAGACAGCTGTCACGTGGATGGCTACTCTAGAAGAGGGCTGTAGTCTGTTACATAAATTTCATTAGTACATATTTATATTGAAATATAAATATTATTGTGTATATATATATATATATATGAATACTTACTGGTTCACATGCAAATATAATAACTCCCGAGAATCTTTGGGAGGAGGCCTCCAAGCTGAATGACCACTATCTTGAACCAACTTTGTCGACTGTGAAGCAGATGGCTGTGAGGTAATGGGTGGGTCTTGCGTTCTCGGTGGTGTCGGTGATGGAGTTGGTTGAGTGGGGGACGGTAGATGAAGATGACCTCCCCTGCTAGCAAGTGTCATGGGTCCTGCATCGCTGGTGGTGTTGGTGATGGAGTCGGCTTACTAGTGGATTACAGAAGAAGAGGACTTCCCGTGCTAGCAAGTGTAGGTGGGTCTTGCTTCATTGGTGGTGCTGGTGATAGAGTTGGCTGACTGGTGGAAGGCAGAGGAAGATGACCTCCCATGCTAGCAGGTGTTAGTGGGACCTGTGTCATTGGTGGAGTGGGTGTCTCAACCGGCGATGTACTCATCAATGGGCTAATATCATCACCTAACGCTCTCTTCCGTTTTCGAGCTATTGTACTTGCAATAATTTGAACGTGGAGGAATTAGTTAAAAGTATACATGTAAACATATATGAGTGTAATAAACATATATAAGTGTAACAAACATATATAAGTGTAAACATTAATTATATAATGTTCTATGTATAGAAATCCTCATCATTTTCATCAATAGAATCCTCATCAGTATCATTGTTGGCACAATCCTCAGAATCTTCACCGAAATCCTATTTGATTTCAGTTTTCTCATTTTGCAATTCCTCGAAATATGTTTTGACGTCGATCTCTAACTCTTCCGACGAATAAGAATTATGGACGTGCTGTCCAACGTCTTCAATCAACGCATTTATTTTCGAACACTTGCCAATATCCATGTTCTCTTGGAACATATCATCTCGGATCAGAACATCTATTACTCGCGGTCGAGATTTCATTACACTAACCCAATCTATCCTCGGTCTTTTAGAGCTAGGGTATGAAAGAAATGAAATATGCTCTGCTTGATGAACTAATACAAAAGGATTGTATCCTCCATATCTCCGGTCTTTGTGCAAATCAACAATTTTATACTGAGGATGAATCTTCATTCCTCGATCCGAAGAATCAAACTAGTCATAGTGAAACAATACCAACCTTTAGATTGGTGTTCCAGCCGTCTCGACCTCAATTATTTCTTTTAAAACACCATAATAATTCAGTTTCACGCAAACACCATCATTACAAGTTTTTCCCTTTGCACCCCTATCTCTTATATAATACCGAAACCCATTAACAATGTAACCGGTGTATGTGTCATAATACTAGTTGTTTTCAGTCGGCAATGGCTGTGAACTTTCTACTCTAATATCAAACCAGAGTGAAGCACCACGTTATGCAAGTGTACATTCCTCATCATGTGGCCAGAGGTTTTTATCATGAGCTGTCCAATTATGATAACAAGGCACGAATCTCACCGCAAAAGATGTTCTTTCACAATCTTTGAATATATAATCTTCTTGTCTTTACACTTTGAACACGAACATCTCAATTCATTTTCACGTCCATTATTGGATTCAATACAATAACGAATAAAACAATGTACACGTTGATGAATTGGCTTGTAAGATCTTTAATCCCGTGCCCTCTTTCTTTATACATCCAACTACAATCTGGTATATTTTCCATAGCTTCTAAGAATGATTAGGAGAAAGAATTGTTAGTTCCATAACTTCTACGAAACGATTATAAAGTTTAAATTTTAGACGTACCCAAATTTTAAGTTTTAAACTTTAGGGTTAAGGGTTAGGGTTTAGGGTTTATAATCTTAACAAATTTTCCCTTATAGTCTTATATAATCATTGGGGTTTAGGGTTTCGGTTTTAAGTTGTAGGTTTTAGGGTTTAAGGTTAGGGTTTATAATCTTAATAAAGTTTCCCCTATAGTCTTATATAATCATTAGGGTTTGGAGTTTCATTTTTAGGTTGTAGGTTTTAGGGTTTAGCATTTAGGGTTAAGGGTTAAGTGTTTAGGGTTTATATTCTTAACAAACTTTCCCTTAAAAGATTTAAAAAATTTCAACTTCTCGTTTTATTTCAAATTCAACGTTAAGTCATTACAAAAAGTTCTAAGTCTTCTATAAGTTTAGAAAAATTTTGGCAGAGTTCTCTATGTACTACAGACATTTTCCAGGCACACAAGCCACTCAAACAATTAACAAACAGAGATCAAACAAATAATTAAGAGTCAGGGCTCCCTCGTAAAGCTTTTTTAAAGAGTCAAGACCCCACGTAAAACTTTTAATACTCAGGACTTCCCTGTAAAGCTTTAAAGAGTCAGGACTCTCCCGAAAATAAAGTTTTAAACTAAAAAAATATAATTTTAACGTGTATATAATAATGCACAAAGTCACCGAGTAATCCTCACGAACAAAACTATAAGAAAAAAAGAGAATAATATTAAACACTAAAATTACTTAATCACCATAAACTATACCATTCATAAATAAAATAAAGAAAGTATTTTATATATTTTTAATGAAAATAAAAAGGAAAAGTTTGAAATTTGATATTGAATAGAAAATCTCACTCACTTACTACTAAGTCAAGTTTTGCCAAAACAACTTACATTCATATTTTAATTCGCCCTATACTTCAAAACTTTTATTTTGGGCTAAATATTTACTCTAAAATATTAGAACTAGATCAAGAATCATGTCAAGAATTAATCTATAATGTATTTAAAATTTCCACTTAAAGACAGAGATATATTACTAGCTCATCATCCATAGTAATGAATATTGCACGTATAGTGTTTTGCAAAACTTAAGCATCTGCTTGAGATACAAGTCCCTAACTAGTCACTGATGCTTATGTAAAAAAGGTTTGAGGAAATAAGAAATAAGTATAATGGTAATCGCACAATCTTCACTGAATATACAGTAAGTTCATAAGAGTATTTCTTATATAAGTATAAGTATATTTTCCTATGAAACTAACAGAGATCAATTTTTAAAAGTTGGTCAACCAAAGCAATTAATTTATATTTCTTTATATGAAAAAAAAAATTTACATTAATTCCAAACAGAGAACGCCCCATTCCTCGCTCAATCCCCTAAAAATCCAAATTAATCCTTCGTCCCCTTCTAATTTCCAACATTTCTTTTAAAATATTTCATTCCTATAACACACAAGAAAGCAGCAAACAAGAAAAATAGAAAAAATAGCCAAAAAAAAAAAAAAAAGGAAATTGCAAATGCAATTCTATAAACAGAAAAAAGCTCAGTTCTCCAGCCAAATTGCAATTATATAAACAGAAAAAAAGGTCAGGGAGTACCTGTTGGACTTGTAGCAGTTCGGTGGACTTCTGGTGGCAGCGACGATGACAAGGAGTCGAAGTGGCAGCTGGAAAAAGAAGGAGAAAATAAGAAGAAGAAGAAAGAAGAAGAAGAAAATAAGAAGAAGAAAAAACGATCGATGAAACTCCTAAACAAAGGAGAGAGAGAGAGAGAGAGAGAGAGAGAGAGAGAGAGAGAGAGAGAGAGAGAGAGAGAGAGAGAGAGAGTACCTGAGTCGTCATCGGCGGTGGGGGCCGGGTCGTCGGTGATTGGCTGGAGGGTTGGGAGGGAGGGGGGGTTTGAGAGGGAGAAAGAATGAAATGGTTTCCGAGGAGAAAGGGTTTGCCCAATTTAAACATTTCTAACTTTATTACTGACAGCTTACTGACGGAAAAGTTGTCGGTAAAATCGTGGGCAAAACATTCATGCACCGACACAGTTGGCACATCCATCATTAAATCCATCAGAACCTTCATTTTATTACCAACGACTAATAAGTTGTAGCAAAAATAGTACTAAAATAAAACACCGACGGAAGATGTTGTCAGTACCTTGCCATCACTTTTTACCGTGAACTTTCCCTCCAAATTTTTGTTGGATTGGTAAAATAAACGACGACACACGATGTACCGTTGGCCTGCTGTCGGAATTCTTCGATGGAAAATGTCGCCGTCGGTGATGTTCGTCGGTAAAAGGCCTATCTTTTGTAGTGTAAAGTGTTTCTATATGAAACTTTTGGGGTTATTTTGTAAGAAGTTATAACTTACATGAAGGGTATTTTGGGTATTTTCAATAAATTGATTGATTTTATAGTGGTAAACTGCCATTTATTGAATTTGGGAGGTGAAGTGCATTTAACCCCCCACTTCAGGTTGATATTTTGCAATTAACCTTAAAAAATTACCTCATCCGACTTTTTACTTGTCACGTTTATTAATTTCTTTTTTTTTACTTGTCATATTATAAAAATAATCCATATTTAACTATTCCATTAATAACAAATTCCAACCACTTTTAATTCATCTAATATGGAAACTAGTAAAATAATAATAAGGAGAGAGAAAAGTTTGAAGGACATTCCAACATACACAAGAAAAAAATATCTAACATTTCATATTTTCATAGACAATGTGATATCCAAGATATAGAAATTAATTTCATATTTTCGTAAACAATGTAATATCCAAGATGTGACAACTAATAAAAATGGAGTGAGTAATTAATTCTTTTACTAATACAAAATATTAATCAAGTTATAGATTTTTGGCATAATTATCTGTCCAATTCGATATAAAGTTTCAAGCCTTTTGTTTTATAAGTGTCTAGAATTATGGAATGTTAGACATGTTGAGTAACTCAATGGAGTATGAATTCTTAGTTTCACTGGTTTCAATCTATGTTGTATTAAGTCTATAACTTTTTATTTAATTATATCTATGAGATCCCATTTAATTTTTTTTAAAAAAATACATAAATATAAAACTGCAACTCTTTCACAATATGATGAATACAAAAGTATTTCATATATTATTCATGGTGATTCAGCGACTCTGCAGTCTGCCAGTATTTGAACCTTGAACATTGATACTAACTCTGAAGTCCCAGAACCAATTGAGCTACGCCCATACATGCTGGAGTCTTTTTTAAATGAATAGACATATGATTGAACTTTTAATCTCTAATTGGGAGACATCCAAATCTTATCATTCAAGTAATTAGGGCGCTTCATGAGTGAGCCTTAGTACATGAGAGAAATTCATGAAGGTTAAAAATTTACAGTTCTTTTTTCTTTTTAGGGAGACACTAGTTTGGTAAGAAGTCACTAGTTCTAACAAACTTTATCCATTCTCCACCAAGGAAAATCAATGCTTTCTGATAATAATATGATGAATTATTAAAATGTTTCACCTTGAAATTGACTGGGTGCATGAATGACCTATGGACTCGAGTGGCTTTTTATGACCTCATTAATCCATATTCAACTTTTATCGTCCTTTTTCAATATCCTTTTCCTTGATATACATAACCTTTAATACTACTACATTATATTTCTTTTCTCATGTGTATATTGTCCTTAAAAAAAGGATTTGAAAAAGCATAAAAGGACCACTCAGATTCGGAATTCCACTAAAGCAATATGTTCTTCCAATCAATTCGTGTAGTGCATATTTTTTTTCTTTTCTTTTCTTTTTTTACCCATTCAAGAAAAGCAGTGATTTGAACCCAAAATCTCTAATCGGATAAGGAATACTTTTATCATTGAACTATTATCTTGGCATAATACATTCAACTTCGTGTAATATCATACTCAAACTTCAACAATTTAAAATTTTTTTATAGAAATTAGTTATAAATAACTATGAACTATTTAAAATTTTTTATTTATGACCATAAAATTTTATTTTATTTTTTTCCAACTAAGAAATATCTTTGTTCTTCTGTTTATAGCCACACAAACTTTGATTTTATCTTTTTGTAGCCATAAACAATTTTTTTAAAAACAAATATGAACTATTTTTCGACTTCTCAACTATAGTAATGAATTCATGGCTATACATAAGAGGTCAAAAGATAGTTCACGCCTGTTTTCAAAAGGTTGAAAATAGTTCATGACTATAAAAAAAAAAATAAAATCAAAGTTTGTAACTCTAAACAGAGAAGAATAAAAAATGGTTCATGAGTAGAAAAAAAAAAATTAATAGGTATAAAAAAAAAGTTAATAAAATAATTCATAGTTATTTATAATTAATTTCTTTAATAATTTTAATACTATTTTAATGGATGGGAAAAGGCATCTCCCATTCTAAAAATAACAGGATGGGTATATTAATTATTAGATGTTCATTTTCTTTTTAATTTTGATAGTATTTATTTGCTATAAAACAATGTACTTGGATTGCTTCTTCTTTTTTCTTTTTCTTGAAAAATTGTGTATTTGTGGGGTATTGGTTATTGTGGAGTTCAGAATTGTTTTTAGAAAAAAAAAAAAGCAAATTTTTGAAAAAAAAATTCAAGCTAGTGGACCATTTATTTGAAGTAATTAAATGAGAATATATTCTCCTTTAATTACTTCAAATAAATCAGTTTTACTTTTACTTCATGCCATCATCTATAGAACAAGAAAAGTTTCGAGGGAAAGGGGTAAATATATAAAAGGGAATTAATACAATTGATGGAGGTAAAGGTACAATCCCTACTTAAATGGGATCCTAGGACAGTCGAGCTTTTGCCCTTCTCTTCCTCCATGTGCATCATGTTCTTCTATACCCAATAATTGTTGAAACATATACTAAAATCCTAAAAAGCATTGTTTCCCTTTTTCTTGCTTCAACAAATATAGGGTCACAAAAGATAGGATACTTAATATTTCTTGCCACGACTATCCTTGCAAAGGAGGAGGAGAAGAAGAATTATGAGATAGATATATGACTATTGATTCAAAGTTGAGTCAAGAATCATGTTAGGAAAAGAAAATTGAGAAAAAATAGGTTTGATTCAAAGTTGAGCTAAGAATCTATGTTAGAATAGGAAAATTGCCACGATTATCCTTGCAAAGGAGGAAAAGAAGAATTATGAGATAGATATATGACTATTGATTCAAAGTTGAGTCAATAATCATGTTAGGAAAAGAAAATTGAGAAAAAATAGGTTTGATTCAAAGTTGAGCTAAGAATCTATGTTAGAATAGAAAAATTGAAAAAAAATAGAAGATCTGTTAAGTCGTTTATGAGCAGCTTACAAGTCGCTCAGTCAAAGTTCCGTTCAAGCTTGCTGTTGATCGAGCTTGAGCCGAGTTTGAGTTGGCTTGATAAGTAAACGAGCCGAGTTCGAGCCTCATTAACACTAGCTTGATGGCTCGTCGAGCCTATCGAGCCAGAACATATAATTTTTTTACTCTATTTTAATTATTACATATAATATATCTTTTTAGAAATTTGAGTTTGAGATCGAGTCTAAATTAATTAACTTGATCGAGCTCGAGCCGAGTTTGAGTTGATAAAAAAAGTGTCAAGTCGAGTTCGACTCGAATCATTTACACCCCTAAGAAAGAGACACTTTTAAGTAGGTTGTCTTAGTTTAGGTCTTATGTGCTAATTGTAGGTGTCCAACTCATACAATGGGCTGAGAGTTTTCTTGAGAAAGTTTATAATTTTTCCGTGCAAAAACTACATAGCGGAGGTTTACCTTTTGGGTCGTGGATGTAGGTATATATTGAGAGATAGAACCACGTTAAATTCTTGTGTTGTTTTATTTTATTTTTCTCTCTATATATTTTGCGTGTTTCTGCTGCCCGTTCCTCAATAAGTGTTATCTGAGCTAATTTGGATCCCAAAAAGTGGTATCAGGCTGATGGTTTCGACTAGGGAAGATGAAGAGGCACTACAAAGCCAAATGGTGAAGACATGTTCTATCGCAAATGGTCATACTACGACAGAAATGCGATAGAGAGCATCATTCGCAATACCATCGTTGCAAGCACAATGCTGCGACATATATTAGGTCGCACGATAAAATTACAACGGATTGGCGATGGTTGTCGTACCCACATCTGTTCTTTAAATTTTGCGATAGATTTCGAACATGACAGAATTACGAAGTCGTCGTCCCAAAATCCGTCGCAAGAGCTGTGACGGGCCATTCATCGCTATTCCACACACATATATATATATATATATATTATAATAAACTGTTTATTTCTAGATTAAACCAACATGAAAATAAAAAAATGGACCAGCAAAGATCAATTGTACAACAAACAAATATTTCATAATGAACCAAATAATTCATCATTTACTATACTATAATAAACAAAAAAACATATATATATATATATATATCAAATATTCAAAATATATAAAGTACGTAATAAAAAGCATATCAATGCTAACTAGAAGGAGGGATCTCCTCATCGCCGGCACCTTCATCCTCGCCATCGTGATCACCATGACTGCTCGTCTCACCGACCTCGCGATCAGGCATCCGTTATTCAGGAGGTGGCTCAAGAGGTGGAATTTGCGAAGGATCAAGTTCCACACTACAGAAGTTTTGGACCTCCTACTCACGGATAATGCGATGCGAGCAGCTAATATCTCCTCGCCTACTCTCGTCACTACTGTTGCTCCATCATCTCATTAAAGATCTGACAATTGATGGCGACCATATGCCCTTATAACTACCAAGGAATGGACGGCCTCCAACGGTAGCATGCTGGGACGGAGTGCGCAAACGGCAGACTCTGCTGCACCGAAGCCATAGGCACGCCCTTCTTTAGCCCATCATTGAGCTCTAGCATGAGCTCGTAGTCATTAGGCATAGGGGTACCAGTAGTCCTATACTCATATTCCTTTTACTCCTTAAGCTTGCAATTTATCCTTAAATTAAGAAAACATGTTACAAATAAACGAATTTATAACACAAGATTAGATTTCAAATCATAACAACATAAACTTAAATAAGAAACAAATATATAATACTCACCTAGAACTCGTTCGATCGCTTATTGGCGAACTTGCCCTCCTTCTCTTGCCCTTCTGATGAATATGAAGCTTTTTCGTAAAGCTTCTTGTGGGAGAAGTCAGCTCTGAGCAATCGACGCTAAAAAATTACAAACAATTAAAAAGGATATCAAAATCATATATGCCTCAAACCTGGCACTAAACGTAATAGTGTACATACTAATAATAGCATTACCTCTGACCTGGCACTAAACATAACCGTGTATATAATAATATGCCTCAAACCTGGTACTAAACATAACCGTGTACATAATAATAGCATTACATCTGAAGCTTCCCACTCAATGAATGAGCGAGAACCTGCCGTATGCTTGCCAAGTCCCTCACTGTCTCGTCCCTTGATCCTATTATTTGAGGCCTTCTCACACTTGGCTTGATACTCCGAATTATCCCACTCAACCCGCAGTCCGTCATAAACGTCCTGAGGTATCCATGGTGGCTTCTTGGAAGCTATCTGCAAGTTATGCATCAGCTGTCTGTACCATTCACGACGGTGGCATCAAAACTATTCTTAGCCTCCTAACTATTGAGCTGAGGATCCCAACAAAAGTATTTCTACGATAAAACAAGTTCAACGTCAACAAAATAAATGGAATAAAAATTATTTCTATGATAACTAACGAAAATATTCATTATTATACTATTACTGAGACCTCAGCAAACTATATGTCCCAAACTATTTGAGGTAGAGTGGTCCAAGAGTCGTATGGTGCGTACAAACGAGACTGGAATATAAGCCTGAATCATGTAGCCGCAACACAAGACTCTATAAAACCGAAAACAACATATAATATAAGTGACATGATTTTTATAATTGTAATAAAGAAAATAGATAGTATTTACCTGCCCGAGATAGGATGCAACACGAATCGCGTATCACCAGGCTACTGCCAAGGCTCTAGTTTAGGCGGGTTGAGAAGTGCTTGGGATGGGGTGGCCTCTGACTTCGAAGGTTGAGTCTCTGTAGCTCGAGAAGTAGATAGCCGAGACTGAACAGTGGAGGGCCGAGACCGTGCCTAAGGTTCGGTTGGCCTGGCATTAGAAGTAGAGGGCCTGGCCTATGAAGCAGGTGACTGAGACTGAAATGACGATGGCTTGGCTTGTGAAGTAGGTGGCTGAGATGACGAGGGCCCGGCCTGTGAAGTTGGTGGTTATGGTTGAGATGACAAAGGCGCGGCCTATGAAGCAGGTGGCTAAGACTGAGATGATTGAGTTTCGACCCTATCAAGGCCCTCGTCGCTGCAAGACCGGGAAAAATACTCCACGTGTGATAGTAGGTCGAATTGTAATCTCCTGGTGCTGTGTGATCAGAGATATCGGCACAACACCTGGCATCGGTATAAACTGTGATGTCGTGGGAGATGTGTCGACTGACTGTTCTTGTCCAGCCGAAGTGGTGGATGTATCCGGACGTTGGTCGAGATCTCGACATCTCCGACCGTGACCTCTGACTCCGAGCCGGTAGATGTGGAAGTGCCGGTTGAATCTAACTGTCGTGTCTTCCTACCCCGAGCGTCATGCCTGCAATTTAAAAGAACTAATCAAGTTAGATATAATAAATAAATCTATAAGAAGTTTATTGAAACACTAAGATAACATTCATTTCAATCAAATAATGACAATTGCAAACAATGATGATGTTTATCAAATTATATGTATCGATTAGATCATCACAAACATGTTAAGTAGAACCTCAAAATACACTTAACCAATAAGTAGAAAACTAAGAGTCGAAATCATCGTTCGATTCATATTCTGCTTCTTCTTCATTGTCTTCATCTTCGGACTTCCATTCCACCTCTTCGTTGATAAAATGTTCATCCTCTTCAACATCGTTATCACGTCCTCCAATAAGATCAACCATGTCGATACGCCTGACGCATGAGCGAGAGGTCCTATATCTTCAATCTTGCAATCCACTTATGACGTGTCTTGGCGATCCCAATATCTTCTTGAAATGCAACTTCAACTATAGACACATATGAAGGCCCGAGGTCTTGATTTTAAGAATGCCCACCAATTGATCTTTTGTCTTTTAGCGCCAGGGTATATAATGTAAGACAATTGTTCTGCTTGGTGAGCAAAAACGAACGGATCATACATGCGGTATCTTTTCTTAGAGTGAAGCTCCACAATTTTTATACTGAGGATGCATCTTTAGATGTCTATCAGATGAATCGAACCAGTCACACTTGAAAAGTGTAGTTGTCTGAACAGCTGTACCGAAAATTCGACCTCAATGACTTTAGTTAATATCCCATAGTACTCTCCTTTCACACGTACGCCATAGTTACTAGTGGATTTCCCAGAGTCACAATCCTTTGTATTAAATCTGCAGTCGTTGACTATATAAGCACTAAAAGATTTTCCACACCTTAAAGGACCCCGAGAGACTTCTGAGTGTTTGGAGACTACTGAGCATGTTGGTAGGTTTGTGCATCTGAAGCAAATGCATGTAGGAATCACGATAATCATATTCGGGTAACTTATATTCATCAAGACATAATTTACTTACTTCTTCTCTGAACCATTTTTGCGAATTCACCATCGATCCTTTTTTGTGTATCTCCTTCCTTTAGACTTGGATGACGTAGTTTGATTTCAGATGAGTACTTCCTACAATTAAGGGTACACGATAACGAGTACTTACAATTAATTGACATAGCAATGCTCAAACTTTCATTGCTTACTCAATGTAAGGGTCAACCTCATCACAATTAAAAAGAATGTAGTTCGTTACTACCTTAAATTCCTGATTTGTCAAGATTCTCTTGATCATCTTACCATATGCTCTTCCCGATGGTTTGCAAATTGAAACAACATACTTTTCTTGATCTATAGGCTATTCACTATCATCATTGGGATGCTCATCTCCAATTGACACATATGTGTCTCACATATCTTCGGTGCACACAAGTCACAATAGAAAATGCTCAATTCGGTTAATACACTCCAAACCTTTGGAGGGAGGATCTCTCTAAAGGCAATTGGTATTAATTGCTCAGTGAAAACATGACAATCATGACTTTTCATCTCGAACATCCTCAGTTCTTTCAAATCCACACACCTTGCCAAGTTAGAAGCATAATCGTCTGGTAGTTTCAAATCCTTCACCCACTCAAGAACACACTTTCTTTGTGAAAAACCTTGGGAGGGGGGGGGTGAATAAGGTTTTTAGCTAATTTTCAAAAATTCTTTGTTAATTAAAAGATAAACCTCCAATTTTATTTGATAGAGAATTCTAAAAATCTTTTAATAAAATTCCAAACCAAACAAAATTTTGTGGTTGAGACAAGTAAGAAACTTAAAGAAGAACACAAGGAGTTATAGTGGTTCACTCTATCAAAGAGTTACATCCACTACCTTGAGTCAACACCCAAGGATTTTTCAAATCCACTAAAACACAAAGATATACCAACTACAAATATGAGGATCACCCTACAAGGGTTTTGCACACAACCTCAAATCACAACACAATGTAAATCAAAGGATTACCCAAAGGGTTTTTCAACACAAACCTTTGATATCAATGAAAGAAAAGGATAGGTTTAAGAACAATATTACCACTTTTGAGCTTGAGAAATAATAAGTACAACTCAATGAAATTGTTCTACAAGCTCCTCCTTTCTTCTTCTTTGATGATGATCAATAATGAAGCTCAAGAAGATTTTGTTTTTGGAATTAAAAGTGTTTGCAATAAATGTGCTTTTGAAGCTCTTAAAAGTTTTAAATGTTCACAATGAATATTCCACCAAACTTATCTACTTTATGGCTGATCATAAAGTCTATATATAGTGTCCAAAAAAAAAATTGACCGTTGCTTTCAGTGCAACGGTAATATTTTATACAGTAAATATGAAAATCGGACGACGAGCTCCTAAATTCGGACGACCGGTTCTTTAAAACTGAAAGATTTGGACTTGTCCAGCTAGAAAACGGACTGCCGAATTTATGATTTAGAGTAAAATCGGACGACCGGTTCTACAAACTGGATGACCGAATTTTTGGACAGAAAGATTCGGACTTGATCCTCTGAAAAATGGACTGCCGAATTTTTGATTTTGGAAAAACCGGACGACCGGTTCTAAAACCGGATGACCGAATTTTTGTTTCCTCAGCCAAGTTTCTTTTTAAGACAAAAACTTTCTTCCTTTTCAAACACATGTATTCTTGACAATCATTTTAAAGAGAAGAAAAACTTTTCCAAAAACACCACAACTTAAGTCAAGAATACTTAGATTTTAACAAAAGTTTATAACTAAGAAAATCGTTAAAGGAGCTTCATATATGATCAATAATCAAAGAGTAAGACTAGGGAATTTTACAAGGTAGTACCTAATTCACTCTACCAAAGACAATGCCTTCAATGTCTTCAATGTCTCCAATGATTTGATCTTGGAATGGCTTGGTCTCTTCTTCTCCATTTTGCCCTCATCAACAAGATCTTTTGCTTGTAGACTTTGAGACTTCACAGGTACTTCTTTTGTTCTATGAAGGGTTAGCTAAAATACTCACACAAGCATATGTTAATCATAATCAAAACATAAGTATTAATGCCCTTAGGGCTAACAATCTCCCCCTTTTTGATTATGACAAACACATATGCAAGAAGAACAAAAGAGCAGGAGTAAAGTATGGTGATGCTTCAAAACATCAATAGTAAGAGCAAAGCACAACAATCACCAAAAAAGAGATTACTCCCCCTAAACATATGCTGTTACGACAAATATGGCTAAAGAATATTACAAGATCAATCAAAACCAAAAAGCCCTTAGTATCATAACATCACAAGGCATAAGCTGCAAAATAATCAATAGAAACACCATAAGCTGCAAAAACACCCTCAATAATCAATATAAACACCATAAGCTGCAAAAACACCATCAATAATCAATATAAACACCATATTACCAAGATTTCTCCCCCTTACATCTTTCACTATTTTCTCCCTCTTTTGTCATAAATCAAAAAGTTTTGGGAGAGAAGCTCCAAGGGATCATAGAAGAGGTAGTAGTAGGACTTTCAACATTAAAGTATCATCATGAAGTCCATAACAATAAAGGCCAATCAACAAAGAAAAAGAGCAACAAACAGATCACTTAGCATAACAAAAGCAAATTAAGATTAGAAATAAGCAAGTTAAAAAACCATATCATTAAGCAAATTAAGATTAGAAATAAGCAAGTTAAAAAACCATATCATTGAGAGAATGAAAACAGGAGTTTGAAAAGAGTGACGGACAAAACAAGAAAGAGAAAGAAAAGGTTTTATAAGATAAATCTCAATCATCTCTATCTCCTCCTCCTTGCTCGAGTCTCTTAACCCGTTCTTGTGTATCGGTCATTTTTTGGTCCAAAGTATCAAGCCTTTCTTGAATGTTGGAGACTTTCCCATCCAAAGCCTCAAAACGACCGTCAAATGCATCAAACCGGGTGTTCATTGATGTTTGGAGAGAGGCTATCATGACCATCAGATGACTCATGCTCCCCGAAGATGAGCCTTCCTCTGTTCTTTCTTGTCGTTTCTTTTATCTTCTTTCTCTTCTTTGTATTTCAGCCTCTGTTTCTTCATCACTGTCCTCTTCTTCGATATCCATGTCCTCTTGATCGTCATCATCATCTTCCTCATCACTTTCATCAATATCTTGTCCACCTCGGATGAATGTCCCATCTTCATCTTTCTCAAACCCCATTCTTTTGAAGGTTTGCTGAGTATATATCTTGCCAGGTCCAATGTGATTACCCATCCCAACCAAATTGATCACAAAGTGTTGGAGGATTTTTGTGATAAAGCAACCATACGGCAAGCATTTCATTTGGGAAGATTGGGCAGCTAGCATATGTTCTATAGCCATGAATCCAAAATTCATTCTCCTATGCTCATGCAAGGCTAGCATCACAAATGCGTGCATGTTGGTGATAGATGATTTATGCCCAACATTTGGAATGATGATGTTAGATATCATGTGATGGAGCACTCTCCCATAAGCATCCAGTTTGTTAACATTTCTATCATCATGTCTTTTTAATACCTCTCCCTTTGTGAAAATTTCTGCAAATCATTTTTCACTGTATAAATATGGATCATAGCATTTTTTGTTCTTGGTGTAAAATCTTATACCATCTTGAGGGGTATCCAAAATTTCATTCAACAGTCTATCATCAAATGCAATATCCCTTCCCCCAATTCTAGTCACAATCCATTGATGTGAGACATTATCCACTTTTTCAATTCTTCCTTTGTGGAGATTAGCATAAAATTCATATATCATATCCACATAATAAAGTTCATTTACAATCAACATAGGTATCCAACCGATCATTTCAAAGAGATGAGGAATAGCCTCCATACCTTGCATATCATGTAAGTCCACCCTATGACCTGGAGCAATTTTCCGTCGATTTCTAGTCCATTCTTCAAACTTGGTAGCTTCCTTTACTGAAATAAACCTTTCTGAAACTCTAGAAACCCTAGCAGCAGAAGCCCCAGTTCCAGAGGGCACTCTTTTTCCCTTTCCTTTTCCTCTACTGGTGCCTCCTTCTTCAGGATTTTGCCCTTGACCAACTTGAGCATTCTTTGTTTCAACCATTTTGAAGAATTTCGTGGGTAGGGTTTTGAGAGGAGATGAAGAGTTTGAGATTGGTAGATAGTAATCAGAGAGAAAAATAGCTTCTTTGCTGTGATAAGAGATGAATTTGAAGAAAAAGAAGAAGAAAATTGAAAATCGGAACAAGAAATCGGACGGGTCTTATGAGGAGGGGGTTTTCGGTCGAGAGAGTGAGAGAGAGTTGAGAGAAAAATGTGAGGAGTTTTGAGAGAAAGTCTGATTTTAAACCGCAGACCCGACCTTAATTTATGAATTCGGTCGACCGTTTGTTAAAAGGGTCTTCCAGTTTTTGGATTTTTGAAGAATTCGGACGTCCGAGTTTTTGTGTAGGCGTCCGGTTTGTAAGTCCGAATATCTCTGGAATTTTTTGAAAGGTAAAGTATGAGTCCAGTTTTAAAATCGGACGTCCTAATTTTAAAAAAGGCGTCCAAATTTTTGAAAAATATCATCAAGGCAGAAATAAGAAAAAACAAATAATACATGCAACACACATTACTCATTTAATTTCCCGATACCAAGTAATTTCTTAAATAGCAAAAGCGATCTTCTGAAAGAGGTTTTGTAAAAATATCGGCAATTTGATCTTCTGTGCAAATATATTCTAAAGATACATCACCTTTAGCAACATGATCTCTAATAAAGTGATGTTTAATTTCAATATGTTTTGTTTTTGAATGCTGCACAGGATTTATGGAAATATTTATGGCACTAGTGTTATCACACATGATAGGTATGCACTTAAATGAAACACCAAAATCAATTAATGTCTTTCATCCAAAGTACCTGAGCACAGCAACAACCGGCTGCGATGTATTCCGCTTCGGTGGTTGATAGGGACACGCATGATTGTTTCTTGCTGTACCAAGATACTAAGCATCCTCACAAGAATTGGCAATTTCCACTTGTACTCTTCCTTTCTACCTTACATCCGGCGTAGTCCGCATCAGTGTAGGCAATAAGATCAAAACAAGATTGTTTAGAGTACCACAAGCCATAATCATATGATGAAATTAAGTATCTCAAAATACGTTTTACAGGTATTAAATGAGATTCCTTGGGACAAGCTTGGAATCTAGCACATAGACATACGGCAAACATGATATCCGACCTACTAGCCGTTAAATAAACTAAACTACCGATCATACCTCTATATGTCTTTTCATCAACAGTTTTACCTTTTTCATCTTTGTCAAGCTTCAATGACGAGCTCATAGGAGTACCGATACCTTTTGCATTGCTCATCCCAAATCTTTTGAGAAGTTCCTTGGTGTACTTCTCTTGATTGATGAAGATTCCTTCTTTTGTTTGCTTGATTTGGAGGCCGAGAAAGTACGTCAATTCTCCCATCATGCTCATTTCAAATTCTTTTTGCATAATTGAGGCAAATTCTTCACATAAAGAGACATTAGCAGCACAAAAAATGATGTCATCAACATATATTTGGACAAGAAGAAGATCATTGTTACAAGAGGTTTTTGTAAAAAGAGTAGTGTCCACTACACCCCTTGAAAAGTTATTTGAAAGAAGAAAACCACTTAACTTTTCATACCAAGCCCTTGGAGCTTGTTTTAAACCATAGAGTGCTTTTGAGAGTTTGTAAACATAATTTGGAAATTTTTATGTACAAAACTGGGAGGTTGTTCAACATAAACTTCCTCCTCAATATCACCATTTAGAAAAGCACTTTTAACATCCATTTGAAAGAGTTTGAATCCTTTAAAACAAGCAAAAGCTAAAAGCATCCTAATAGATTCAAGTCTAGCAACCGGAGCAAAGGTTTGATCAAAATCTATGCCCTCTTCTTGATTGAATCCTTGGGCAACAAGTCTAGCTTTGTTTCTAATGACTTCTCCGGATTCATTTAGTTTATTTCGAAAAAACCCATTTTGTGCCAATTATGGGGTGATTATGTGGTCTAGGGACTAAAGTCCAAACTTTGTTTCTTTCAAATTGATTTAACTCCTCTTGCATAGCAATAATCCAAAACTCATCGCATAAAGCATCATCAATAAACTTAGGTTCAATTTGTGATAATAGGGCAAAGTTATCGATAAAATACCTTCTTGTTCTTACCCCCTTGAGATACATCACCAATAATTTCATCTTTGGAGTGTCCCTTTGGATATATCACATCTTGAGGAAGATTTTGAGTTTCTTGATCGTTTTCTTGTTTTTCCTCATACTCTTCTTCCTCCATAGCATGCTCTTCCATTGCTTGAGTGTACAATGGTTGGTTACTTTGAGTGTTATCTATGTCATCATCATCATCAACTTTCTTGTCCAAAATGTTAGTTTCATCAAAATTAACATGAATGGACTCTTCGACACACAAGGTTCTTTTGTTGAAAATTCTAAAAGCCTTTTTGTTTGAAGAATAACCAAGAAAAATTCCCTCATCGGATTTTCGATCAAACTTTCCAAGATTGTCCTTGGTGTTTAAAATAAAGCATTTGCATCCAAAAACTTTAAAATAACCAATTGAGGGGGTTTTATTAAAAATGAGTTCAAAGGGAGTTTTCTTTAATGAAGGTCTCAAGATAACACGATTCATAATGTAGCATGCGGTGTTAACGGCCTCGGCCCAAAAGTATTTAGGAAGGGAATTTTCACAAAGCATCGATCTTCCCATTTCTTGTAAAGTGCGATTTTTCCTCTCCACAACACCATTTTGTTGTGGGGTTTTAGCGGCCGAAAAATTGTGTGTTATACCAAAATCATCACAAAGTTTTGTAAAATCTTGATTGTTAAATTCTCTCCCATTATCACTTCTCATAGAGATCAATTTACAATCAAGGGAGGTTTGAACTCTTTTAAAAAGTTTAACAAACTCATGAAAAGCTTCATCTTTTTGACTCAAAAACAAAGTCCAAGTAAATCTAGAGAAATCATCAACAATAACAAAAGCATACCTCTTACCACCGAGACTAGTGGTCCTCATTGGTCCAAATAAATCCATGTGAACAAGTTCCAAAGGTTTTGAAGTTGAAATCATTTTCTTTGGTTTAAAAGAGGTCTTAATTTGTTTTCCAAATTGACAAGCATCACAAAGTTTAGTTTTCTCAAAGTGAAGTTTTGGTAGGCCTCTAACAAGTTCTTTTGAAGATAGTTGGTTTAATAAATCCATACTAACGTGACCAAGTCTTCTATGCCACAAAAATGCATCATCATCATGAACCGAGAGACACTTCAAGTTTTGGGAAAGAAAATCTTCAAGATGAAAGACATAGACGTTTCCAACTCTTTTAGCAACAAAAAATAGTTTTGTTTTCATGCTTATCAATGATAGAGGAAGAATCACTTTCAAAAACAACCTTTTTTTCCACTATCACATAATTGACTAATACTAAGCAAATTGAATTTAAGACCATCAATTAGAAGAACATCCTTAATGAGAGAGGAAGAATTGTTACCAATATTGCCTATACCAATGATTTTTCCTTTGTTCTTATCTCCAAAAGTGACAAATCCACTTTCGGTTTCTTTGAGATTGCACATAAGTGATGAGTCCCCGGTCATGTGTCTTGAACATCCGCTATCCAAGTACCACTTAGATGGCCTTGATTTGTGTTCCTACAAAAGAAGAAGTAGAAATGATTTTTTGGTACCCACATCTTTTTGGGTCCATGGATGTTAGTTTGATTTTCTTTAACTTTCCAAATGGTTTTCACTCCTCTTTCAATCTTTTTTCTTTATAAAACACTTTGTGGCTTTATGACCACTCTTTTCACAATAGGTGCAACAAAGGTGTGAGTGAGATGATGAAGCCTTTACAAACCGTGTTTGTTTTGAGAGAATATTGGAATGAGTATATCCAATACCATTTTTTATCAAAAGGTGATCTTTGAGAGCCAAGAAGTTTTTTCAAAGTTTTCTTTTCCTTTTGTGAATTTTTTCAACACATAGAGTGAGATCACTCACCTTTTTCTTTAAGACATCATAATCAATCAAACATTTTTTCAAGAAAGGAAATCTTTTCACAAAGGTTTTTGTTTTCTAAAACAAGTTTTTGAAAGTCATCATTTGAGCACTCTTTTTTCTTTCTTCAAAACTTCCAAGGATTCAAGAATGGCTTTATTTTCACAAATGAGTCTTGAATTTTCATCTAACAAAAATTGAGTTTTGCTTTTTTAAATCTTTGTTTCGTTTAGTAACCTTTTTTGCACTCATCATACATTTCAATAAGCATTATGCTAGGATCAACATCACAATCATCATCAAGGATACTAGAAGAGTTAGGAAGTGAAGATTGTACCTCATTTTCTAGTGCCATGAAGCATATGTTGGCCTTTTCTTCTTCTTCATTTTCACTTGAGTCTTGATCCCAAGTTCCAATTAGGCCTTTGCCTTTCTTCTTCTTCTTCAATGCCTCAAGCTTGGCTTCTAAAGCTCCCTTTTCCTTTTCAAGGGCCTTGGGACAATCGGCTACAAGATGATCGGTGCTATTGCATTCAAAACACCTAGCTTTGAAGAGTGATGAGCTTTGTCCTCCTTTCTTGAGTGGAGGTTTCTTCCCTCTATTGTTGAAACCTTTCTTGTAGAATCTTTTTAAACTTTCTCATTATCAATGCCATTTCCTCATCATCATCAACCTCATCTTCATTGTTTGATGAGTATGTTTGATCATCTTCATTTGCCTTGAGTGCAATGCCTTTTCTTCCTTTTTCTTCATCTTCCATTTCATTCAATCTTTTTATTTTCATTTCATAGGTGAGTAGTGATCCTATGAGTTCTTCAATAGGAAGTAGTCTCAAATCCTTTGATTCCTCAATAGCTAGTGTTTTTGGTTGCCAAGCTTTTGGAAGTGCATCAAGAATTTTTCTATTTGCTTCCCCTCTTGAGTACTCTTTCCCATATGCCTTTAGGCCGTTTGTGATGTTGGTGAACCTTGTGAACATGTCACTAATGCTCTCATTTTGTTTCATCATGAATAGCTCATAGTCTCTCACCAACATAGCCAACTTTGACTCCTTTACTTGATTTGTTCCTTCGTGAGTAACTTCAAGTAACTTCCACATTTCATGAGCCGAATCACATACGCTCACTCTATTATATTCGCTTGCATCCAAGGCACAACTAAGAATATTCATAGCTTGAAAGTTTAGAGTCATCTTCTTTGAGTCAAAGTCATCAAATTCTTCAACCTTCTTGGCTACTCCATTTATTTTGGGGATGTAAGGACCTTTCTCTACAATGCTCCACAAGTCAAAGTTAATAGAACAAATATATATTTTAATTCGAGACTTCCAAAAAGTATAGTTTGTTCGATTAAAAAGAGGAGGTCTATTTGTAGAAGAGCCTTCTACATATGGTAAACTAGAATTATTAGCCATAGTAAAGTAAAGATCTTTTTCTTCAAGGGTGTTAGTCCTTTTTTTAAGAAGCCCTGCTCTGATACCAATTGAAAAACCTTAGAGGGGAGGTGAATAAGGTTTTTGGCTAATTTTCGAAAATTCTTTGTTAATTAAAAGATAAACCTCCAATTTTGTTTGATAGAGAATTCTAAAAATCTTTTAATAAAATTCCAAACCAAACAAAATTTTGTGGTTGAGACAAGTAAGAAACTTAAAGAAGAACACAAGGAGTTATAGTGGTTCACTCTATCAAAGAGTTACATCCACTACCTTGAGTCAACACCCAAGGATTTTTCAAATCCACTAAAATACAAAGATATACCAACTACAAATATGAGGATCACCCTACAAGGGTTTTGCACACAACCTCAAATCACAACACAATGTAAATCAAAGGATTACCCAAAGGGTTTTTCAACACAAACCTTTGATATCAATGAAAGAAAAGGATAGGTTTAAGAACAATATTACCACTTTTGAGCTTGAGAAATAATAAGTACAACTCAATGAAATTGTTCTACAAGCTCCTCCTTTCTTCTTCTTTGATGATGATCAATAATGAAGCTCAAGAAGATTTTGTTTTTGGAATGAAAAGTGTTTGCAATAAATGTGCTTTTGAAGCTCTTAAAAGTTTTAAATGTTCACAATGAATATTCCACCAAACTTGTCTACTTTATGGCTGATCATAAAGTCTATATATAGTGTCCAAAAAAAAAATTGACCGTTGCCTTCAGTGCAACGGTAATATTTTATACAGTAAATATGAAAATCGGACGACCAGTTCCTAAATTCGGACGACCGGTTCTTTAAAATTGAAAGATTTGGACTTGTCCAGCTAGAAAACGGACTGCCGAATTTTTGATTTAGAGCAAAATCGGACGACCGGTTCTAAAAACTGGATGACCGAATATTTGGACAGAAAGATTTGGACTTGATCCTCTGAAAAACGGACTGCCGAATTTTTGATTTTGGAAAAACCGGACGACCGGTTCTAAAACCGGATGACCGAATTTTTGTTTCCTCAACCAAGTTTCTTTTTAAGACAAAAACTTTCTTCCTTTTCAAAAAACATGTATTCTTGACAATCATTTTAAAGAGAAGAAAAACTTTTCCAAAAACACCACAACTTAAGTCAAGAATACTTAGATTTTAACAAAAGTTTATAACTGAGAAAATCGTTAAAGGAGCTTCATATATGATCAATAATCAAAGAGTAAGACTAGGGAGTTTTACAAGGTAGTACCTAATTCACTCTACCAAAGACAATGCCTTCAATGTCTTCAATGTCTCCAATGATTTGATCTTGGAATGGCTTGGTCTCTTCTTCTCCATTTTGCCCTCATCAACAAGATCTTTTGCTTGTAGACTTTGAGACTTCACATGTACTTCTTCTGTTCTATGAAGGGTTAGCTAAAATACTCACACAAGCATATGTTAATCATAATCAAAACATAAGTATTAATGCCCTTAGGGCTAACACGTTGTTTATTTATTATCGAGTAACATGCTTTTGGCTTTGAACCCTTCCCCCTGCTCCATCACAGATAGTCAAATCTGTTCGATTACAATACCTACGAAAGTCTTCTCTAGCCTTAACATTATCCTTTGTCTTGCCTTTCACATCTATTACAGTGTTGAATACATTATCAAAAACATTTTTTTCATTGTACATTACGGCAATGTTGTGACGAACAAGGAGAGTACGCTAATAGGGAAAATCCCAAAAAATGCTCATTGTCCAATTATGTTATTCACCTCTACCATCTTCCTTTCTGAGCTCGATGCTGTTCTCTGTAAATTGGCAACTCACGAACTCTTTTCCATATTTCTTCACCCGAAAGGTGTGGTGGCGAAGGCGAATGATCTTCACCCTTACCCTTCTTAAAAGGCCTTGTATCTCTTCTGAACGGATGACCTGATGGTACGAAGCGTCGATGACAATCAAACCAAGATTCTTTTCCCCCACTCCTTAGTTAGAATGACTTTGTTTGTTACATACAATACGAACATGCGAGTGCCTCTATATAACTCTAACCACTCAAGATTCCATACGCGGGAAAGTCACGAATCATCCAAAGAAGGACAGTCCGTATGTTGAATCTCTGTCTCTTGGATATGTCATATGTAAAGGCTCCAACCTCTCACAAATTCGTAAACTCTTCTATTAACAGTTACAAATAGACATCCAATTTGCTTTTCGGATTATGTGGACTAGAAATAATGACAATAAAAAACATAACTTCTTTTTTCAAGTAAATCCATGGTGGCAAGTTATAAGGAGTCATAATAACTGGCCAAGAAAAGTATTGTTTCCAGGACATTCCAAAAGGAGAGAAACAATCTGTACTCAAACCAAGTCTAACATTCCTTGATTCAGTGGAAAAAGCAGAATGTGTCCTGTCAAAGTGTTTCCATGCTTCTTAATCCCTAGGATGGCTCAACATATCTGCTTGTTTCTCATTCTCTGAATGCCATCTCTTATGCTCGACAGTTCGGTTTGATGCATACAACCTTTGCAACCTAGGAGTTGTTGGGAAGTAATACATCTTCTTCTTACGTATCTTTTTTCATCTATTATCCTTAGTTTTCTTCTTTTTTTTTGTACCATCCACAACCACATAACTTACACTCCCTTCTATGAGAGTCTTCTTTCCAATAAAATATGCAACCATGAATACATAAGTCAATCTTCTATCACGGTACTAAAATTTTCGTTTGGTACCAACTATCAATTGCCTTGTTGTTCCTCGGGAATAAACACTTAACGTATTGCACTACCTGATCAAACGACTTCTCAAACCAGTTGTTCTCAGATTTAATGTTCAACAACTCTGTACTCGCAGATAACTGTGAACTCCGTGTACCCCTTCATACAATGGTGTATCTACTGATTTTAACATTTCATAAAATTTCTGCGCCTCCGAATTATGTGCTTTCTCATAAGTATAGTTGGAAAAATTGGGATTGAAGCTCGGTCCTACAGCATCAAATATTATCTCACGATACGTGCTATTTTCTCTAGTTCTACTCGAACTTGTTTCCCTTACAGTACTCATACTCGTTCTCACATTCATCCCCAAACAGCTTCTCCATGGCGTGTCCAATTACGATAATCAGGCATAAACCCTCTCTTAAACAAATGCAGCTTCAAATCAACCACGGTTATTAAATTTCTATTTTTTCACTTCACATATGGACATCTTGTCTCATGTTTCTTGCCATGATTTGTTGAAAGACACCAATCTACAAATCGGTGTACCCCATTCACAAATTCTCTACTAAGTCTCTTAACCCCAGACACGCATCTCTTATACATCCAACTTTTGTCCTGGCCCATAACTTTTCTTCATTCAAAGGAATAGAAGGAAAACGATTAATCTTATTTAGGATAAGAAGGAAGAAGATACATGTTCAAAGTAAGAAGGAAGTGAAGAAATATAGTACAAGAGTCTCCACTGTAAATTGGACATTTCTCCTATCTTAAAAGCCACTCAAATGCAACATATACAATTTTAAAGAGTCCGAGCTCCTCCATAAATAATTAAACATAAAGATTCAGGGCTCCCCCATAAACAATTAAACATTAAAGAGTTTGGGCTCCCCTATAAACAATTAATTAACAAAAACTAGTAATTAAATACAATTAAAAGTACTTCAAGCTTTTAATATACTTTAGCATATATTACAAAAAATTGTTTTAAACTATTATCTAAGATTTTAAATTTTTTTGACAAAGTCTCCTTTGTAAAATAGACGTTTTTCATGCACAAGGGCCACTCAAAACACAACATTCATACAATAATTTAAAGAGTTGTGGCTCACCGTAAACAATTTAAATTAAAGAGTCCGGGTTCCCCGTTCTGAATAGAACAGTTTTGGACAAGACAATAATTTGTCTAATCATACGTAATCTCTTAAAAGAAAAAAAATCACTTAATAAGGATATGGCAGTTGTCGAAGACTGTACTCGGGCGTCAGAGAAATTCCTAAAAAGGAAAGATAGACCTTTAAAAAGTGGATGAAACATGTAAATGTTACATTATATGTCCATTGGAAAACAAAGAGAAAGAATGTTCTGAATATAAAAGGCATCATAATCAGTTTTACTCTTTTTTATTTTTCCTTTTTTCTTTAATTTTACTTATACAAGAGAAATAAAGGTGATCATATGACAAAACAAACAAGAAAGTCCTTTAAAAAATTAAGAAGGAAGTAGTAATACTTGGCACTACTATTCCAACAAAATTCGAAACATCTATTATTAATGGAACAAGATCCAAAACTTCTTTGAACTCTATTAAACTATTACATGTACTAGTATGTCCTAGACTATTCTATGATTTTAATTCATGTTTTCACTTCTTTTCATATATACTAAAAATAACTTTGACAATCTTAAAGAACAACAACTAATACATTTCATTCTAAGAAATGGA
The DNA here is from genome assembly GCA_028651295.1 of Catharanthus roseus. Taxonomy (NCBI): domain Eukaryota; kingdom Viridiplantae; phylum Streptophyta; class Magnoliopsida; order Gentianales; family Apocynaceae; genus Catharanthus; species Catharanthus roseus. The sequence continues at coordinate 1,335,686 of JAPQWS010000107.1, read as the reverse complement.
GTCCTTATTTATAGAGTGTTTTTCTTTTATATTGAGAAACTCTTGATACTGGGGAACATTTAAAAGAAAACATTCACATCATGTGAGACATGTATGATTTATTTTGGAGTGCCATTATGGTTTTGATTCAAGTAAAAAAAAAAAAAAAAAATGAAAGGAATATAAGATATTTTAGGAATTACGGGTTATTCAAATAGAGTTTAGTTGTGAGATTTTGGAACAAAACCAATATCATATAATTATGAAAGAAAGGGGTAGAGAACTTCACAAATATAGAAAATTAGATTGGTATCAGCATAGCTTTCAATACTTTAGGTGCGAACAAGTTGGGATTTTCAAGAACTTTCAAAGTAGAGCTCGCAGCAATATTAATCTATGAATGTTTGCATGCACCATCATATTCTATACAATTTTAGCCCAACTCCAAACCTTTTCAATTCAACAAGGCACTATTATGAACACAAGATTAATATCCAAATACAACTCTCAAAAGCAAATGGAGCCTAACAACAACAATTATAGCAACAACAGCACCACCACCACCATACTTTTGGCATAGCTTTATTTATACATAAATATGATTAATTGTTATCAATTGGTGGTCTCTTCCCGGCCCCCTGAATATTTCTTTGTTTGTCTTAGTTAGCTTACTTGACTCCTAATGTAGCCTAATTTGTACCTAATTATTAATTACTGAAGAAATTAATAGAGAATAAGAATTATTTATTTAGTAGTAGTTAATAAAAACTACACTTATCTGTTTTTTAATAAAGCCATGAAAAGGTTGCAAACTTTAATATGCCAGAAAAGAAAGTAAAAAATTACAAAAAGACGTTTTAATGACACATCGTTAAAGCAAAGATGGAGCAATCCATAATAGATCAAAATAGCAACAACACAAAATGCAATGAAAAAAAAAATTTATTAGGAATATTGAACAGTAATATACCTCACTGGTCGAACTGGACAAAGGCAAACAATCAGCGGTCAGAGGTGGGAGTCAACATTTGAGAAAGAGGGAGGAGGGCCTCGTTCCAATAGAAATAGAGGGGCCGACAAATTCGGGTGCTGCCGTCTACGTGAAGAGAGAGAGAGAGAGAGAGAGAGAGAGAGAGAGAGAGAGAGGAGAACAAAGGAAGGAGGGAAGAGGAAGGAGCAAGGAGGGAGTAATTCAGAAATAAGGGGGAGAGGCTAGTCGCGGCTGACCTAATCTATATCGACGTGCGCCTGATTCGCAGCAGACCACCGTCACAATTTTATTAAACATGTGACCGCCATTATTCAGTCACTATTTTGGCAAATTTAAGAATTCATACAACAGCATCATCCGTCGGTCGTATATCTGTTGCGAATGTTCCAAACGGTTAGCTTTATCGGGATGCTGTCGCAACTCCGTCGCAATATTTGTGACAGCAATGGTCGGTCAGAAATTCTTGCCGCGATATTCTATTTTTCTTGTCGTGAGATATCAGAGTCGATGGTTTCGAACTTAAGAGAAGAGGAATATCAGAGCGATGGTTAATTCCAACTTAGTAGGAGAAAAGGATCAGAGCGCACAAAGTTCAGATTTGATGAGAGAAATGAAGCATGAACTATTATATCAGCACTTTGTGGAGTAAAGCAGTATATTGGTGGGTCGTGCCATTTATTAAAGAATTGCTGAATAATATGGTCATTCTTTGAAGAAATTCTTCAAAGAAGTAAAACTGATGAAGGAACAGAGAAGAAGACCATGAAGGTTTTGAAGAGGATCTGGTTTTCTTATTGTCTTGTAATTTGGGAAATCGAGAAAATAAAAGATTTGTTAGGATAAGGAAATTGAGAAAAAATAGAAGATCTTATGTTTCTCAAATTCCTTAGAATTAAAGACTTTCTCCGTATCCTATTAGAGGTAGAATTCTCAATCCGACATTGAAAGGGTTGAGAATAATTGAAGAAAAAGACACTTATAAATAGATTGTCTTAGTTTAAGTCTTATTTTCCCAATTCATATAAAGTTGGAAGATTTATAACTTTTCCACCAAAAAATTATACAGTGAAAAGATTTGTAATTTTTTCTGTGTAAAAATTAGATAGTGGTGCTTTACCCTTTTGAGTCCGGGATGTGATTGAACCACATTAAAATTTTATGTTATTTTATTTTATTTTTTTCTATATATTTTATGTGTATTTTTGTTATCAATTTCTTAACCAGTAATATCAAAGATAGTTAAACCTAACGAATCAGATATCAAGATAGGGAAACACTACAAGAAAATATTAAATCATCGATCGTCCATTTGGTCATTAGATTAGTCGCATATTGCTTGTTTGAGCAACTCATCTTTGATCAATTTAGTCTATTGTTGATTCATGATCACAAAGACTTGTTCGACATGTTTATCACTTTTTACACTGAATTACCGTTATCAATAGTTATAAATTCTGGCTCAATTTGAATCATTTAAAATTATCTTGATAATGAGGGTGTGGGGTACTTTGCATGTACGGATTACAAACGCTCGAATCATTTATACCACTTTATGTACTACGTTTTGCATAACTTTATAATTTGATATATTTTATTAATACTAAATCAATTTCATATTAAGTGTCACTGTAGGACATGATACAGGAATAAAAAAATGATTGGATTGTCTAGATTAAAAAAAATTAAATTATCATTTGACTGTCTAGTGCTAATGAAAATTTCTTAACCATTGTATAATTCTAATAAGATAGGGTTATATACAAAAAAGTATCGTTTAATATTTTTTTTAATTTACGGAAGTGACAGATATTTTAAAATGAAAAAAATATATTCAGTGACACTTAATATAAAATGAAAATAGTAAAATTTATTAAATAAAGATAAATTTTAAAAAATAAATTTAAAAAATATATATATTATAAAAAAATAAATATATATATATATATAATATACAAAATGGTAAATAGATACTGGGCTCATACCAACATAGTGTTCGTTATCCAAAACTAATCCCACATTTCCTCTACATGTGATATGGGACATAGGGGTCCCCAGTTTTGGTGATAAATAAAGATTGGTGATCAATGTTGCAGTACCAACGTGAAAATTACCTTTGATGTGATAAATTCTTGGCCCTTCTAAGAAGACACAAGTAAATTTTGGCATGCTTATTATCTTTTTGTTCCAAGATCCTAGTTTTGGCCCCACCATATATATATATATATATATATATTTTCAGTTGAGTGGATACAAGCCAGACTAGACATTACTAAAAATTTACCTTTACCCTTGGAATTGGATTGATTGTGTGAGAATTCATGAGACGAAGATAAATTTTCTAATTTCATTTCATGGCTGTAAAAGCTTTTTGTTTTGTCATATTCCAAGGGCTGGTATATGCTATTGGCTAAAACTAGCGCATGCCTTGAGGTTGGCCGCTACACCCAGCAGGGGGTAAAATTTCATATTGTGGAGGACTAACTCCACTCAAGACATATTTAACTGGGAAAAATTATCCAACCTTACCTACGATTTAATGGACTTAAGATTTCATAGTATAGAAATGCATTCATTTCCTCTGCATTAGAGAATAATTTTTATTCACAAACTAATTATATGACTAATTATATGAGACTTTCAGCACAGTTTCCTCGAATCTCATGTTTAGAGGTGACATTTGAAACATAAAGTTTGAAATACTGAATAGTTGCAGGTGGCCTAATATTAGATGAGTTATTTTTTTATACAATGTAAAAAATGAATTTTAGGTCTAATTCTATCCGAAAGGTACTTTTTTGAGGTGAAGTTAAGTTTAAGTCCGTTTTTAACATAATACTAATACCACATAATCCAATATTGATTGGGTCATCTGTGTTTCGTTACCCAAAGATATCCAATCTTGTAAAATTCACATTTCTATGTACATATTTAGAATTTTACATTGACTAGTTAATATGCAAATAAACTTATTATAAGTTTAGACAATCCTCCTACTTGTGAATACTTTTCAAAGATAAAGTTAAGTCTAAGCTCATAACACATTTCATTACAAATTGGAATGTAAAATATAAATTTTGTATTCTTTTTCAGAAACAAGCACAACTTACAAAATTTAAAATAAAATTTTCAAATTCAAACTATATCCAATAATATAGTTATATCCATCTGTAATAACTTTTATCAATTCTAGATTTTGTTTCTTCGAAAAAAAATCTAGATTTTGTTTCTTCGAAAAAAAAATCTAGATTTTGTCTTCAGACTCCAAAGAGAAAATAGCTCTCCGTGTCCTTTAGGTATTTCTACTTTACCCCTCGTGCCCAAAAAGTTTATTTTAATTCTTTTTACTATCATAAAACTTACGGGAAACCATTCATACCAAAAAAATTGTAAAATCTAAGGTAATTTTGTGAAATCAAACTAAAATTTTCCAACCCACATATTTTGGGTAAAAAAATGGCCTAAATAAAAAATTAAATCCTTAATTCCTTATTTACTCTCCCCCTCCTCTTTCTGCTTCTTCTTCCTCCGCCCCCTCCCTCTCCCCCTCCCCTCTTCTGCTTCTTCTTCTTCTGCTTCTTCTTCTTCTGCTTGCTGTCAGGGCTCTCAACTGTCCCCGTGGCTTTGCACTAATGCCTTGGCCCCACCAATTCAATTCCCAAATTTTTTTCTTATAATTTGAGCCCAAGTGGCTAGGGAGATGTTTTCTGAATATGGCTTCAGAAATTCTAACATATCTACATTCCAAAGCAAGGAATGACCGCCTGTAAGTTTATGATGGCAAAAAGGGATAAAATAAATTTTTTGAGCACGAGCAACACAGTAGAAATATCTGAAGGGCACAGGGAGCTATATTCTCCACTCCAAATTTAAAGCATTCCCATTTGTTCGGCGCAAACGGTTATGTTTCCCTCACAAGTGGCTCAAAAGGCAACAATTTGGAGAGGAAGCCCGAACTACCGAGAAAGCAAAAGAAGGAGGAGACTTACGGTCCACTTGGATTGGATTTAAATATGGAAAATATGGAGTTTTTTTTTACTTGGAATTAGGGTTGTAAATAAGTCAAGCCCTTCGTGATATGATTAAAGCTCGATTCTCGAGCTTGCTATTGATCGAGCTTGAGCTAATTTTCTAAGCAAACGAGCCGAGTTTGAACCTCATTAATATTGGCTCGATGGCTCATCGAGCCTATTGAGGTAGAATATATAAGTTTTTTTTCTTTATTTTAATTATGTAATATATATCTTTAAAAAAATGAGTTCGAGCTCGAGTCGAGCTAAAATTAATAAACTTGATCGAGCTCGAGTTGATAAAAAAAGTGTCGAGTCGAACTTGAGTTTGACTCCACTTGTTTACACCCCTACTTGGAATATATAGAAGGTGAATTGCTTGTGAGAGATTAGGTGGGCCTGTTGGAAGTTTGAAAATATCTTGCTGGATTTGTTAATATTCTGTTGCAATATTCGATTGAACTTGCTTGTTAGGATTTTGCAAGTACTCTGCTAGACTAGGTCTCACTTAGTCTCCTAATTCTTAGGCATTTTTTTTGACTGATATTACCTCGGCATATTATATAAACGTGTAGATACTTCATTGTTAAAAATTGTATAATCATAAGAGTTTTTCATTCAATTTCATGTTATCAAGCAAGCAAATAAAATCCCGCATAACTTCTTTGTCTTGATTAATCAAAGATGAATAAAGAAAATACTCCCCCAACATTAGTACTTCTTGAAGTCAATAGCTTGAGCAGACAACAAATGAGGTGAGAAGCACTATAGATGTAAACTCACCTTACTATATTCATGCCTCTGATACTCCAGGGAAGATTTATGTAAGTGATCCTCTCCATGAAACAAATTATGGAGAAGGAATCAATGATATGAAGAATGTTCTTTTCACAAATAACAAGATCGGTTTTGTAGATGGCATATTACACCACTAGAATTGACCTCATATGAATATCCAAAATGGATTTGCTGCAACGCAGTGGTCAAAGATGGCTCACAAGTGCAATAACTCGGGACATGCGAAATAGTGTCAGATATACTAACAACATGAGAAGTCTGGGAAGACCTATAAGAAATATATGGAAAGGGTAATGCTCCAAGAGCTTATGACTTGAGGCTAGCTATAACCCTACTTCAACAAGAGAAGTTGAGTGTTTTAGCATATTATACTCGCATGAAAAGCCTTTGGGACGAAATCAAGGTTGTTGCTACACTGATGAGATGTATCTATAAAAGATGCACTTGTAATTTCCATAAGGATTTTGAAGCCTATAGATAAAAAGAGAGACTTTATGACTTCCTAATGGGATTGGATGAAACTTTCAATGCCATAAGAAGTCAAGTACTTGGAAATATCCCAACACCATCGCTTGGTCATGTCTGTCATCTGGGCTAGCCAAGATGAGCAACAATGGAATGCAGAATTGGAGAAGAAGTTGGGTATTTCATGACACACAACCTAACTATAACACAAATGCTTATGTTTTGTAGTCATAAACAGCTCAAACAACAACACAAGGACAGCCATATAAAGGAGAAATGGATAGAAGAGAAAGCAGAAAAGAGAGACCCAAATATAAACATTGTAAAAGATTGGGTCACACAGAAGATAGGTAATTATGAGCTTGATGGATATCCAACTTATTAGCAGCACAGTCCACGACAACAAGTTATAAAGAAATATACTCCAGTAGTTGTACAAGTCAATGTTGAAACTAGCCCCATACCTGGATTAAATTCTGATCAATTCGGGAAGTTGCTGGAGTAACAACAATACAATTTGTGGATGAAAGAACAATTTAGCTAACATGAATCCTTCAATCAACTTGGTAGTCAACACTTCTGGTAATAGTATTATTGTGATAATTGATTCTGGTGATTTTGAACATGTGATTTGTAATGAAATACATTAAAGGGAAAACTAAAGGAGTACTTAGGGTATCCTATCTAGATTCCTAAGGGCATGAAAATACCTATTCAAGGCATTGGAGATGTTCAAATTACATAAGACTTGTGTTTAAAGGATTCTTTGTTGATTCATAGTTTCACATGCAATCTCACATGCGATCTTACCCTAACCTTTTCTTCTCTGGATTCTTGTGTGATATAGGATCCTTTGACGAGGAATTGGATTGGAGTGGATAAGCTTAGTGATGGATTGTTTCATTTTGTGCCAAAGTCCAACAAATATGTGATGATATTGATTGAGAATAATGGCGACTTGGAGCTATGTCATAGGCACCTAGGTCACCCTTCTTAAGAAAAATTCTCTAAAATTCCCTTTTCATTTCAATAATTTAGCAATAAGCATGTAACATGTGATACTTATACGTGCGAAAGAAACTCACAATTTATTTATCCTAGTTCTATTAAGACATCTCGTTGTTTTGAATTGATTCATTGTGACGTTTGGGGCATTTATAAAACTCAATCTTTTTTTGAGCCAAATATTTTCTTTATATTGTAGATGATTTCAGTAGAGTACTTTGGGTATTTTTACTTAAAAATAAATATGATGTTAGTATATTTTTACCTAGGTTTTACAAACAAGTCGTTACACAATTTGGTAGTCACGTAAAAATTATTAGAACAAACAATGGTGTTGAATTCCAATCACATTCTTTAGTAAAATTTTATCATAATCATGGTATTCTTTTACGAACTAGTTGTCCCTAAACACCACCAACAAAATGGTGTCATTAAATGAAAACATCAATATCTTCTAGAAACTGCTAGGACACTTTGTCTTCAATTTGGACTTCCTATTGATTTTTTGGGAGAATGCATTTTAACCGCCACTTACTTGATTGATCGTCTTTCTTCTCGAGCAATTCAATATAAAATGATGTTTGAAATTCTTCAGGCCCAAGCCCCAGTTTATGATCATTTAAAAGCCTGTGATACTTGTTTTATGTGCATAGTCGAACTAATGACAAATTTGATCCATGCGGAAAACCTTGCACTTTCGTAGGTTATCCTAGTTTACAAAAAAGGCTATAAAGTTTTTTTTTTTTTTTTAACTAGTTCATTATTTGTCACTAGAGATGTCATTTTTCATGAGCAAGCTCATCAATATTCACCTTCCTTGCTTGGTTATGTTCCCTCGTTTCTGGCTTCCCAACCATATTCCTCTTTCCCTACTCGAAGACCAACCTTCAGCATTCAATGGACCCACCACCCTCTCTTTCTTCTCTTAGTCAACCGGTATATTTTCCTTCCCCTTACGGTAGTACTTCACCGTCGAGCAGCCTGTCACTCTCGCATAATTCTTCGCCTCTTTCTCTAGATTTTTCTGCACTATCACTTCCATTATCTTCTTCTTCATCTTCCTCAGCTACTATACCTTCACCCCTTAACCACCTGGGGGCAGCGATCGTTATCGTCACATACCAGTAAAATACTTTGAGGTTCACCTTCCTACCTCTTTCTCTTTCACCATCACAAGAGTTGCTTGCTCCTTCTGGAAACCTTTTTAGATATCCTCTATCTCAAGTTGTTAGTTATGCTCATTTTTCTCCTCACCATAAAGCTTTTCTTGCTGCTATTACTATCGGCATGAGCCAAAAATATTTCACCAGGCTGCCAAATTTGCTCATTGGCAAGAGGCTATGCGAGCACTTTTTAGATATCCTCTATCTCAAGTCGTTAGTTATGCTCATTTTTCTCCGCACCATAAAGCTTTTCTTGCTGCTATTACTATCGGCATGAGCCAAAAATATTTCACCAGGCTGCTAAATTTGCTCATTGGCAAGAGGCTGTGCGAACACTTTTTAGATATCCTCTATCTCAAGTCGTTAGTTATGCTCATTTTTTTCCTCACCATAAAGCTTTTCTTGCTGCTATTACTATCGGCATGAGCAAAAAATATTTCACCAGGCTACTAAATTTGCTCATTGGCAAGAGGCTATGTGAGCTGAAATTAAAGCATTAGAAACAAAATAGCACTTGGGTTCTCACCACTCTTCCTCCTGGAAAGCTTTCTACTAATTCCGAATGGGTATATTGTATCAAGTATCGCCCAAATGGTGCAATTGAGCGATATAAAGCTCGCCTCGTAGCCAAATGTTTCACTAACATTGAAGGTCTTTATTTCATGATACGTTTGCTCCTGTTGCCAAGGTTGTCACTATTCATTGTCTTATTCGTCTTGCTACAGTTTGTGGATGGCACCTTCATCAACTTGATGTCAATAATGCCTTCTTGTATGACAACTTACATGAAGAAATTTACACAAATCTTTCTAATGGCTTTGTGCAAAAGGGGGAGAATCAAGTGTGTAGATTGAAAAAGTCCCCATACGGTTTGCGCCAAGCATCTAGAAATTGGTATAAAAAACTTTCTTTAGCATCACATAACATTGGTTTTCGTCAGTCTAAAGCTACAATTCTTTGTTCAATTCATGATTTTGGTTTCACATTTACTGCTCTTTGGTATATGCTGATGACATAATCTTAGCTGGAGACAATGATCAGAGAATGAAAGATGTTAAGCAATTTCTTCATGAGCAGTTAGCGTAAAAGATTTGGGTGATTTGAAGTATTACTTAGGAATAGAAGTGGCAAAGACACAAGATGGCATTGTTTTAAGTCACCAAATGTATGCTTTAGACATACTAAATGAAATAGGTTTAAGTGGTTGTAAGCTGATTTGTTAAAACCGGTATATCTAAAACTAATGCAATAGGCAAGTGTACCTATTACTGTAATAACAGTGATATATCTGGGTTGTCAAATTCAGGGAACGAATAAGCTCAAGTACTAACCATCTTAGCTATGTCTAGTCTAAAAAATTGATTTTTGAGAAATTATTATGAAAACTACTAAAAACAATTAAATGAAAGCAACAATTTAAGAGGCTATAAAATTTAGGAAAATAGTTTGAATGATGGAATCCCCTTAAATTTTGTCAACTATTTCAATTGGAAACCTCATAAAATGATATTTGAAAACTAAGTTGAGTTATCACATGAAAATCGTGTTAGTATATGCCCTAAGACCAATTGACTAACATTTATGATTTATGAAGCATGTATTTTTGAATTGTATTTATGACTTGATAGTAAAACCCTTATAACTAATAAAATACTATTCTTATTTGTCCCTAGTTTATTACATCTTGTAAACTAGTGTGAAGTTGATTGATGGTCAAGTTTTACTGATCATGAATATGAGATATAAAATCAATTCATAAATACATATTGAGAATATTGTATTGGACATGACCCAAAGTGAAGAAGAAATATTGCATGGGCTTAAGTTATAAGTATTTCTTCTCAGTTTTATATTTGGTGTCTTTTGACCTAATGTTTCTTGCATGGGAGAAAATATGTTTTGACATAGTCAAACAGCACTTTTAATTAGGTGATTATTATGACTATTGGTTGGCTTATTTTCTTGTCATGGGTTGAATATTGGAGATAGTGAAAGGGATTTGTCCCTCTCTTTTTAGAGAGAGATATCCATGGGCCCCTTGATAGGAAGACTGGAAAATATGCATGGCCATTCTCAAATAAGTATTAATAAGGTGTTATTAATATTATTTGTTGAACAGTCTGCCTGGTGATCAAGTAAATGGTTAATTAAGTTTTATAAGGATGACTTGGTCCATGCCTTATACTTAATTAGGATATCATGTGACAAAAGGACTAAATATTAAATCTGATGCTAGGTTGTTATTGCATTTACTTAACTTGGGTAAGCATAATGTCTTGCTAGAGGCCGCTTATATTTTGTGAATAAATGTCTATGACACTTTTCATTCACTACCAACGTTAAGTGAACCTACAGGGTCACACGCATAGACGATCTTGTGAGCATAATGTCCACGTTCAATGAATCTAGATTGTGTCCAGATTCATTGGACGTATACAAAAGGGGAATCAGATTCCATATTGTATTTTTTGGTGAGTTAATAAGTAATTAATTTTATTTAATCGAATAAATGAAATTAATTACTTAATATTACTCATCCAACCGTTGGATGATTATAGGATTAGACGGATGAGATTAAACTGTGCTTAGATGACAGTTAGGGTTTTGATATTGACAGCTATAAAAGGTTAAGTTAACCTTTTCTTGGCAGCTGTCCTTTATCTGATTAAAGAAAAACAAAACCCTAAACCCTAGAACAGCGATATAGTATCTAGCCTCCTCTCTTCGAAATACGACCTTTTACCAGATAGTCAGGATCAGTTCTGAACAGGTTTCAGAACACAGAAGGGGCTAGTATCCCGATCGCTTGCAGAGGAGTTCGTCGCGTGGATACCAGTAGAGGGCGAAGCGTAAACAGCAGGGCCTCCACATCGAACAATCAAAACATTTAGGTAATTTCTATCCAATCGGTTTTTTTAGTATGTGCAGATCCTGTTGGTGGATTTCCGTAGTTTTATTTTATGTTGTTTTTGCCTACGGTTTCTAACAAATCAGGCAAGCTCTATCTTTAGGTGAATGCCACTCTGCTCACTAACCTTTATAGGAGAATCTCTTCTCTCTCTAACCGATTATGAATGAATTATACATAGGTGATCTAATAACCTAAAAGTACAACAAATATCCCTGTTCAATTGCCAACTTTTATTATTTAATTAGTTGCCCTAGATTGGTCTTCCTTTTCCATCTCCAACTAATCTTACGAAACAATCGATTCCGCGCAAATCAATTATCATAAATACATAATAAAAAAACAATCAATAGTTAAAAAAAATATAATTTCATGAAATTCAAACAAAATTCATATTATTCAAAAGTTAGGGCTCAACCCTCAATTCAAACAAGGAAATATTAGCTACTAAACATCTTAACAATACTCAAATAATAATAGAATTCATAATTAACAAGAGAAAAGATGGTTTAGGCAGAAGAAGATTTGAATCCACATTACTAAGCCACCCGAGCTCATCTCTCAATTCGCTTGGTGAAACCCGAAATTAATTGAAGAAGTATTGAGAGGGTTTTTGTTGCCAATGTTTGCTCTTAATTCCTCATCTCTAAACCTAAAATCATTCTATCTTGAAAAAGAGGGAAAATATTACATAAATACAGCTGAAAACACATTAACTGTGGTGCATCGGGATCTACCGTATCTGGTAGGTAGAGCCTTTTCGTCCGGGATAAGGCCAAGATTGCTTAAGTGTTCGGGACCTACTGCACGTAGTAGGTCTAGCCTGCCCTCCGCGGTAGGTTTCTATTCGACATCTTCTTTCACTTTGGCACTTATTGCATGCAGTAAGTTGGCATACCGTCGGCGGTAGGTCTTCTTCCTTGGTGCCAATAGCTTCCGTTCTCTTTGTTTTCGCTTTTATTCTCCATTCTCTTCATCGGGAAGCACCTAAGATAAGAATAGAGGCAAATGGCATTAATTATATGTTTTATACTCTAAAAATATCGTAAAACGATGAGAATAATATATATAAATGTCATACTAACAGGTACATATCAAATATCCCCACACTTATCTGTTGCTTGCCCTCAAACAACACAAAACTAGGCAAAAACTAGAAAAATATAATAACAGAAGTGCATAAAGTTTTATTCATTGAAAATGATACACGAAAGGAAAACACAAACGACCAAAGAAGCACAAGACTCTATGAACGAAAAAGATAAAAAGCAAAACAAGAATAAAAATGACTATAAACGTCACCTAGATGGGTACATGACTAATCAACTACAGAAGGAGTATTCAAAGGGCAAATCATGAGAATGAATTTTTCCACCTCTATCTTACTAATATTCTTACTAATCAACGGTGTGTGTGTGTGTGTGTGTGTGTGTGTGTGTGTGTGTGTGTGTGAATTGCTCGTGTCGCCTTTCAAAGAAAACAAGGAATATCAGGTTATTAACATAGTGAACAACTTCATTGGAAAATGCACAACACTTGGATTTCCCAAAACCTTTTCACTTTAGGTTCTATTCTAAGTCATTCTCAGATTAGGTAGGATTTTTCAGCGTGTAATGTGAGGCTCGGGACATAAAAGGTGTCAAATAAAGGGAAAAGAAAACAAAAGCAATTAAGATAGAGCTAATGCAACCAAAAGGAAAGATATCAAAATTTATGAACACTTTCTTGCCGCTTTTCCCTAATTCCCATCTACCCTTGAATGTCTTACTTCGTTCAATTAATACATAATCCACCTAACAATTCTCTATTTCTCATGAACCTCATACTTTTCAAATATAGGAGAGAGAGAGAGAGAGAGAGAGAGAGAGAGAGAGAGAGAGAGAGAGAGAGAGAGAGAGAGAGAGCTATCAAGATGTTTGAGAGATAACTTAAGAGGTATTCAAATATTCATATTTTTTTCTTTGTTTTCTCTGATTGATTTGTTTAAATTAAACTTAGCTTTCTCTCTTTCAACTGCAGTATATACCTTACTTACAAAGATGTAAGAATGCCCTTTTATATAAAAGTCATTTTCTTTACACAAATACCCCCACACTTATCGATTTTCCTTACTTAAAATGGCTAAAAAGTACTAAATCATTAGCTTAACGAATTGAGGTTTAATATAGTGTGAGTTTAAAAGGAAAAGAATGGAAGGGATCAAAACCCTTGGCATGAAGGTGCAAAAGGGGAACTAGGGTTTGATTTTATATAAGGGATAGGCAAGAAAGACACAACCAGTACATTGAAGGCCTGTGACCATCATTTCCAGGATCAACCTAGATTAAACCTTATCCTTTCAAAGCAAGGAAAAACACAAGAGTGAAGGCAAAGACTCGAAAAAGTATTCACTATGTAATCCCCTAAGAATCTTACTAACTGACACTTATAGTGCATAAAAACCATTGATTTTGTAAGATTAAAAGACAAATGCAATTTTCAAGTTGATCAAATTAAATGCCTTTTTGAAGTCCTACGAGTTTTGCAATCAAGAATCCCACTGAGTATGACGAAATTTTTTTTTTTGAATTTTTTCACGTATAAGAAAATTGAAAAAGAGAAAAGATGGAAAAATTTGTAGGTTTTTTCAAATTATCTGATTTTTTTTTGGATTTTTCAAACGTGAAAAGGAGAAAAAGGACTTTATAGACTATAACAAAAACCAAGTATAAACACAGCTCAAAAACAAAAAAGAATAGGCAAAAGGATACAAATACCCCCACATTTACAATCACATTGTCCTCAATATGGGGGCAAGAACAAAATGTAAGCAATTAAGACACATACAAGGAAAGTTATCCTATAGAGATAAGGCATAAAAGCATATTGGGAAGCAATCCCGGTGAAAAGTCAAAATAGAAAAGGAAACAAATAATAGTAAAAAAAACATAAAAAAGAATAGAAAAGAAAAGGAAATAAAGAAAACGTGAAAATACAAACAGAAGAGAAAAAGAAAGACTCCCTCACTGCGGACCAAAGTCCATGTCACCGTCTCCACTACTGCCCTGATCAAGTAGGAATCAATGGGCCAACATCATCTGCTGGCAGTCTATGGAGGCCCATTGATGGGCCAACTCGTCCGTATAATGGAGGGTAGACTCCTCTATCTCTGCCAGTTGGGCTCCATTGATATCTTGTGTGGGGTGGAGTTGCTTAAAAATATACCATATCTTTGTCTGAAAAGCGTCCATTAGGACGGTGGGAGGTGCATCCTTGGTAGAGAGGTTGTATGACTCATCATTCTCACTCTTATCATTGGCGGGCTAGGAGGATGTTCCAATGCCGGATTTTGTGGTTTTGTTGATCTTTCGAAAACTGGAAATGTTGCGTTTCCTTACCCAACCTTCCTCAGCCGGAGGTATCCAAATCTTCCGTGCCTTATCCCAAGCGTAGCCACGGTTATTGAAAGTATTGAATTTAATAATTTGTGGCTGCCCAGTCGTCGCTCTCCATTCCCCTGTGAAATAAAGTGTAGAAACCTATCACACAGCTTGACTGAGGTAACATAGGTTGATCATGTGACGACAAGTGATTGTCTGGAGAGGTCACATGTCGATTCCAATCTTTAGAAAAAGCTGTCGCCCTTTAGAAATAAGGCTCAAATTCATCGTATCTAAGAATAAGTACAGTCGGTTATATACAGTTACGAACTAAGTGAAAAAAAGACTTCCTTCATTACCTCCAACCAGATTTATTACGATTTCTATTTCTGGGACCAAATTGGTTATTGGGCAGTGAAATGTACTTGCCTTTTCTTATATTATTAAATTTTGATTGGCCTGGCCCGGTCGGGAAGAGATTCACATAGAGAAGACCGATAAAGGACGAGTACTAGTGAAAGCTATCTTCTGTGTTTTGTTCGTCTGGGAAGCTTTTCAGCGACACCATGTATTGGCATAGTTTTAGCAAACTTGTTAAAATCCCAACAAATTTGGGATTACAAGCTGAGATATGGAAGTTCAGTTAAAGGAAGCTGAAAGCATAAAAAAAGGCCAAAATCTTGAAGGAAAATAGGATCTGCAGGGAATCAAAACAAGAACTAGTTTTGGAAACCAAGTCCTTGGTGCATATCCTTTAGGAAATACACGACTAACCAATAATCCTCAACATCTATAACTAAAGCATTGTAATGAAAAGTTGAGGTTTAGTCGTTCTGCAATTTTTCGTAGACATTCTGCAAGAGAGAAGACGGCAGTTCATGGTGATTGAGTTTGTGCAGTCACAAACTTCAAACACTGTGATTCTCCATTGATGCTCGTTGTTCATCATTTATAATTCAATAGAGTTCTTGTTTTGAAGATTATAGGTTCTAGGCATAGAAGTTGTGTTGCTGTTCAATGGAGTTGAGGACTTGAGGGGATTCAAGGTTAGGCAACTTTTCCAAGGGGGAGCCTTGAAAAGTTGAAGGGATTCAACTGTGTAGTATGTAAAGGGAGTTTGTACTGATTCCACTATGGAAACTCTACATGTGTAAAGAGCTAGGAGTTTTCTTGTATTGTGTTGACAGTTATAGTGGATTGTTTTTTGGGCATGGCCACGTAGATGTAGGCTTGGCCGAACGGCGTTACTAATTGTGTTTTTGTCTGTTTTGGTCATTACACTTTACAATATATGTGACACTACTCCTCACACAGTAATATTAGTCACACTACAGGGATTACTCAAGTACTAACTTACAACTGGTATTAGAGCATTTGCACCAATTGTTGAGCTATTTTTCCATCACGTGAAGATCGTGGGAAGTTGGTAATTTGGTCATTATGACAACCAAGGAAGGTGGATCCGTTACTAGACCTCTTCTGCTGAAAAGGCACAAATTATGCTTACTGGAAGATGAAAACACATAGTTTCATTCAGTCCTTGGATGAAACTGCATGCGATGCTGTTGAGACCGAATGGAAGCCTCCTACAAAGACTGAGGAAGAATAACAAAACTAAATTGACTAAGATAGTTGTGAAGCCCAGACTTGAATGGAAGAATACTGAGAGGAAATCTGCTCAAGCTAATGGTAAGGCTTTAAGCACCATCTTTGCCGGTGTGGATGAGGAACAATTCAAGTTGATCTCAACTTGCACATCTACAAAAGACTTGGAAAACTTTGGAGACCATTCATGAAGGTACAAATGCTGTGAAGATCTTCAAATTAAAAATGCTAACTACCCAGTTTGGAGAATTAAAGATGCAAGAAGATGAAACTATTGGTGAATTCAGTGGAAAACTCAGAGACATTGCAAATAAGGCTTATCAGGTGAAGAATTCTCTAAAGAGAAACTAGTATGAAAGGCACTAAGATCCTTACCTGCACAATTTCGTCCTAAAGTTGACGCAATTGAAGGAGCAGAGAATGTAACAAAACTTTCTTTGAATGATCTTTTAGGATCCTTGAGTACATACAAGATGAATCTCGATTTTGAATCCAAAGATAAGCGCATTGCACTAAAAGCTGAACACCTCTCATCCAATAACACCTGATTTTGAGGAAGAGGTCATGATGTTTACTCGAGACTTCAGAAAATTTCTTTGTACAACTGGAAAAATATTAAAACCCCAAGGGAGGTTCAGAATTGACAAAAGGGATAGGAGAGGTCCTAATAAGCTTAAGTTTGAAGAAAGCATTGTGAGAAGGAAGGTTTACACTAGTCAAAAAGGAAAAGGCATACAGTGCAGAGAATGTGAGAGATATGTCACATCCATACATAGTGTGCCAAGACTTTGAAGAAGAACAGATCTATGAACAGTACACCTATTGATGATGATAAGAAGAGCGACTTTGAAGATGATGAAAAAAAAACTAAGACACTAGCATTCAATGTGATAATAGACTTGGAAGATACATCTATGCACAATGATCACAAAGACGACAACGACGATGATTCCATCTATAGTGATGAAGAAGTCTCCTATGAGGAATTACAAGATAAGTATAGTCTTCTATACACTAAGTGGGTTGGATTGGCGGAGCTACATCAAAATCTAAAGAACAGCCTAAAGAAGATCCAGGAAAAAAAGGATACTCTTGAAGAAAGAAATTATGAGCTAATGGCTAAGGTCAAGGATGCAACGGAGAGAGTAAACATGGCTGAAGGTAAAATAGTAAGATTAAACACTAGAAAGGCTAAACTTGAAGAAATAATCTCTGTGGGAAGACCAGCTGGAATGAAGACAGACTTTGCTACACTAGTACAAATCTCAATCACAGAATAGGGATGTATGTAACAAAACATGAGAGCTGTTACACAAAGTTTGGCTAGTTGAAAGGAGTGTTTGTCAAAGACAGCTTAAGTCGAAGTAAGAAAAACTTGATCAAGAAACACAAACCTAGAAAGCCTTTGCTTATCTGCGATTACTACAAAATGATCGGGTATGTGTGACATCAATACTACAGGAGAATTGGAGATCTTAAGTAAGGAATAAAGCTACACACTCATGCATTGACCAAAGGAGAAGCCAAGATACGATGGTTTTGGATTAGAAAAGACGAGTTAAGATGCAATGTGGCTCATCTGTCTCTATAATCTAATTTTGGGGTTGTATGGTATCTTGACAGTGGATACTCATGACATATGACTAGAAACAAAGCATATCTTGTAGATTATATTGTGTGTCACAAAGGCAGTGTGACATTTGGTAATGGTGTGAAGAAGAGAGTCATCGATGTAGGCACATTGAATGTTGCTGGAATGCCAAAATTATCTAACGTGCTACACATAGAAGGGATGAAAGCCAATCTGATAAGTATAAGTCAGCTACATGATGATAATGATCTTTTGGGGTATTTTGATAAGAGAGAGTGCTACGTGCTGACAAACAATGACAAGTGCATCATCGTAGGATCAAGAATAGCTGGTAATTGCTACCAGATGAATGTTATGAAGGAAATTATATATTTGATTAGATGACTTGGAGAAGCAAAACATTGGCATAAATGATTGGGGCATGTGAACTATAAACACTTACATAAACTTGGAAACAAACAAATAGTAAGAGGAATTCTTCAATTTAAAAAGGAGTATAAGTTACTGTGTGAAGATTGTCAGATCAGTAAGCCAGTGAGAGTAAAGCACTTTCAAGTTGGAGATATCACCAAAACACATATCTTAGATCTAATGCACATTGATTTGTTTGGACCCACACAGGTAGAAATTACTGGTGGAAAAAGGCATGCCTTAGTGTATGTTGGTGATTACTCAAGATGCACATGGATAGACTTTCTCAGAAATAAGGCTGATTCATTTCAGACATTTAGAAAGATATATCTAAGCATTCAGACAGAGAAGAACACAACTCTGAAAAGGCTAAGAAGTGATCATGGAAAGGACTTTGATAACAACCAGTTTTCAGAATTCTATGAGCCACAGGCATCAGACACGAGTTTTCAGCACCAAAGACACCACAACAAAATGGTGTAGTTGAGAGAAATAACATAACAATCCAAGATATGATTAGTGTGATGCTAAATTCCAAGGGACTATCACACAATTGGTGGGTAGAAGCAGCCAACATATAAGTTCACACCATTAATAGAGTGTTTTTGAAGCCTTTGATAAATAAGACAGCATATGAAATATTGAAGGGCAGAAAACCTAAGCTGAGTTAGTGCATGTGTTTGGAAGTAAATGCTACATCCTAAATGATCAAGAACACTTAGGAAAATTCGATGTTAGAAGTGATGACGGAATATTTCTGGGATACTCCCCAAATATTCATGCATACTATGTGTTTAATAGACGCACAAGGGTAGTCAAGAAATCAGTAAATGTGACTGTAGAGAATGTTGACACCAGAAAACTAAATATTGATGATGAGGTTGTTGATGAGGAAGACAACACACCTGGAGTGACAGTAATCCAAAGAGATCAAAGCAGTGTCGAAGAATCCTCTAACATACCAACCGATGGGAGTGTACTCACACCTAGGGCAATGAGATAGCAAGAAGAAAAGACATAAGACTTCTGAAGGATCACCCCACAGGTGCTATCATCGAAGAATCACAGAAGGATTAAGACCAGAAGTAAGAAAGGTGTATACTATAATCAAATGGTGAAAATGATTAGCATGACATGTCACACTTCCACACTTGAACCCAAGAATGTCAAAGAAGCTCTCACTGATGAATACTGGATTGAAGCAATGTAAGAAAAGATGCAACAGTTTGAGAGAAACGATGTATAGAAACTTGTCGCAAGGCCAGAAGGTGTGAATATGATCAGTACCAAGTGGATATTCAGGAATAAAAATGATGAGGAAGGTAACATCACACGCAATCAGGCAAGATTGGTCGCACAAGGATATACACAAGTAGAGGGATTGGACTTTGATAAGACATTCACCCCAGTTACACGTCTCCAGTCTGTAAGACTGATGGTCTCCATTGCATATGCTAAGAACTTCACACTACAACAGATGGATGTCAAAAGTGCATTTTTGAATGAGATATTACAAGAAGAAGCATGTCTTTTTTTGTTATTGATAACTTGGGCACTGAAGTCTTGTCTGTGGATGCACACCATGTGCTCTACTTCATTGATGAGTTGACCCTTACTGTTGTTCTCCCACCCTTGATTGTTGGGAGCTTAATAAATCAGTCCATGGAAGATATTGATGAAGGTTTTGAGGAAGACTCTGACTCTGAGGTGGCTCACAATGTTGAAGGAAGGGATAGCTCTAGGTCTGACCTGGAGTTATAGGGATGACCCGGCATTGGTCTAAGTCAGGGGAGGAAGAGGATGAGGGTAGCTCTGAAAGGAGTCTCAACTTCAAAAATTGTTAAGAAGGCACGAGCTGTCACTCCTCTCAAAGCAAACAATGCAATCAACAAGCACCTCTATTCTAAGACTGTTGAATTGAGGATGGTGGAGTTAATTGACAAACCAATTTTAGCTAAGAAGAGGATCACTGAAGAAAGCTTGGACCAGTACAAGGTGATGGAGTTGTTGCTGCGAATTGGCTATGTGGAATTAGCTCTCTTTGTTGGATAGTATAATGAGAACTTAGTTAAAGAGTTCTATACAAATCTCACTGAGAAGTTTTGTAATCCTGAGAGTCTAGCCTATGGCTAGGTTTATGTGAGGGGGTATATCATTGATTTCTCACCTGCAAACATTATTGATTATTTAAGCTGCTCACATTATAGTGACATTGAGGGGACAAGCCTGGAGGAGGAAGTGGATCTTGATGAAGTAACTAAGGTTCTAACTGGTGATGCTGGGGCTTTCTGGCCAGAAATAAATAGGCTCAACTCAAATTTGATGAAGATGTCATATAGGGCCATGTTTAGAGTCTTTTGTAGAAATTGGCTGCCTACTATAAACGTGACTGTTGTTCTTAAGGAAAGAGCTCATCTGCTCTATGCCTTTGTCACCAAGAAAAAGATTAATATCATCACTGTGATCTTTAAGAACATCCACAGGTAGATAAACCAATCTGCCATGTCCCTGTTTAATTATTGAATATTTACTTGGTTGTAGGGATCTTTCTATGCGTTCTAATTGGGTAAGGGCACTAGATCTCCATGTGATACCAAAGACTACATTTCTCGGTGTGGCACTACCATCTCCAACTCTATCCACACAAGGACATACTGGTCCAAGCAACTCTACAAAGGCAGCAGTCCTCTAAAAAGAAGTAGTCTAGCACCAAAGTGGCGTCACCATCTCCTCCTCCTCATAGTGCAGATTTTCCATAGCAGTGGCTCCTTTAAATGCATCAAGAGTTGAAGCAACTTCAAGAAAAACTCCCCTGAGAATTTTTTTAGATAAAAAACGGGGAGTCCTGGCTTCAATTTGTTTTTAAATGAAATTACTTCACTTGACCCTGTGTGGTCTTTGAGTGGCCGCATGTGGTCTTGTATTGGGCACTTTAATTTCTATTTTTAATAGCCTGCATGGCCTTGGGATATATTTTTAATGTTTTTGTTGCTTTATATGGTAGCCTTTGATCTATTTGTTTTTTCTTATGTGCCACTGGAACATAGGACTTAAACATTTTACTTAGTGGTTATTATTCATGCTTATGTTGTGCATTAGGGTTCTTTTGAAGTATGACCATTTGTGCATCTTATTTGTGTTTGATCTAAAACAATGCAAAAGAAGAGTTAGTAGAAACCTGTTACATAACTTGAGTATGGTCACACAAGTTGATTATGTGGCGGCACAAAAACTAACGTGTTACAGCGACACTATGTATTTTGGCATAGTTTTAGGAAACTTGATAAAATCCCAATGAATCTGGGATTATGAGCTGAGATATCGAAGTTTAGTTTAGGGAAGTTGAAAGCATAAAGAAAGGTCAGAATCCTGAAGAAAAAAACGATAGAGGTAGGAGGGTGAAGGGAGGAGTTTAGTGGAGTGAAAGAAAGGGAAAAAATGGAAGGTGATGATGGTGGGTGGTATGAGAAGGAATGGGAGAAGAAGAAGAAGAAGAAGAGAGAGAGAGAGAGAGAGAGAGAGAGAGAGAGAGAGAGAGAGAGAGAGAGAGAGAGAGAGAGAGAGAGAGAGAATTGGAATAGAACAAACTGGTGGGAGTGGTGGCGGTCGTCGGAGGTGGTGGATGTCGTCGAAGGTGGAAGATTGTTGGTATGGTGGTGGAAATCGATAGAGAAGGAAAAACCGAGAGGAAGGAGGAGAAGGGTAGAGGTGAAGGCTTAGGATTTGATAGATAATTTAGGGGGATTGCAGAAAATTTTGTGGAAAAAGGCTGGAATTTGGAGCGAAATGGGGTCGACCTAACTTGTTTACTTGGAATTTTAGCCGAATTGTTGCTTAGAAACTAACCTACTGCATCTGGTAGGTCGAGGCCTACCTTCTGTAGTAGGCTTCTGCCCATGCTGGAATTTTATCGCTGGACCTATTGCGTGTGGTAGGTTGAACCTACCATCTGCAGTAGGTTTCTGTTCCTCGAGAAATTCAATGCAATGACCCTACCATCCGCAGTAGGGTTCTGCCTGAACGCTGAATTTTCCTTTTTTACGATTTTCAGCCCCGTTCCATGCCTGCTAAAGTGGTGGATTCCTTTTAAGCTTGAAATGAATATAAAGTAGGCATTCATCTCTCAAAAATACCTTGCAACAACACAAACAAAAAAAAGATCAAAGCAGAAAAGGAGAGAAAACCAAAATATAACTGTATAATTACATAATACAACATTTAAAAGAGGACTAAGCTTACTCATTTTGGAGAACGAGGGAATCCTTCCTTCCGAAGGATTCCCACATCGTCTCCAAAGTACGGCTTAAGACAATGCCCGCTTACCTTAAATATACTTGTGTATTGTGTGTTACCTCGCTTGCACTATAAGGAAAGACCTTACTTGCTGTAAACGGTCCAGATCATCGAGATTTGAGCTTTCCAAGATATAGAAGAAGACGGGAGTTGTAGAGGAGTACGGAATCTCCCAGCCTAAACTCCTTGTTGATCAAGTGCTTGTCGTGCCATCTCTTTGTCTTTTCTTTATACATGCTCGACTCCTTATATGCTCGCAATCACCATTCGTCGAGCCCATTTAGTTGGAGTAGCCGGTTTTTACCGGCACAAACATAATCGATGTTAACTAATTGAATTGCTCAATAAGCTTTATGCTCAACTTCGACAGGCAAATGACAATACCTCCCATATAAAAGACGAAACATATTTAAATCTATGGGGTTCTTGTAAGCTGTTCTATAGACCCAAAAAGCATCATCTAACTTAATTCTCCAGTCCATATAGGTATTATCAACAATTTTCTCGAGGAGACGCTTGATTTCCCTATTCACTACTTCTACTTGGCCACTAGTTTGAGTATGATAGGGAGTAGCTAACTTATGAGTTACTCCCAATCCTTAAAACACTTTTTCGAGTTGTTGGTTGCAAAAATAAGTACCCCCATCACTTATAATAGCTCTAGGAATGCCAAAGCGGAAAATAATTTTTTTAAAAACTTAACCACAACTCTAGCATCGTCTGTAGGTAAGGCTTGAGCCTCAATCCACCTAGACACTTACTCAACAGCGATCAATATGTACTGATTACCAAAAGAATTAGGGAAAGGGCCTATAAAATCTATACCCCAATAGTCAAACACCTCACAAACTTGAAAAGTAGACATAGACATAGCATTGCGTTTAGAGATATTACCTATTTGCTGGCAGGTATCACATTCTATAACTATCTCTTGTCATCGTTAAATAGAGTCGGCCAATAAAAGCCCGACTCGAGTACTTTTTGAGCACTCTCGTTTACTTGAAACACAATCGGACCTTTATGTCAATGGCGCAAGATATCTTTCATTTCAGGGTATGCCACGCATCTCCGGATGATTTAATCAGCACATAGACCAAAAAGGTATGGGTTTTCCCAAAACTAGTACTTGAAGTCGGCAAAGAACTTCTTCTTTTCAGTGTTACCTACAGGCACAACATTAGTAACCAAATAGTTAGCTACATCAGCACACCAAGGTGAGTTATCAGTAATAGCTTTACAAAAAAAAGTTGTTCATCAAGGAATGTTTCGTCAACTTTCTACTAATCCATTAGTTCCAAGCTGGGATTCTCTAACCGAGAGAGGTGATCAACTGCCAGAATTTTAGCTCTCTTCTTATCCTTGATCTCTAAATCAAATTCCTACAATAACAGCGCCCATCTAATCAGTCGAGGCTTGGCATCATTCTTAGAAATAAGGTACTTCAGAGCAGAATGATTAGTGTAAACTATGACTTTAGAAAGAATTAAGTAAGGGCGAAATTTATGAAACACAAAAACTATTTCAAGCAACTCCTTCTCCATTGTGGTGTAATTCTCCTGGGCGTCTGTGAGAGTCTTACTTGCATAGTATATCAGTTGGAAGAACTTACCCTTCCTTTGGCCTAAAATAGCTCTTATGGCATATTCACTAGCATCACACATAAGTTTAGAAGGGAGTGACCAATCTGGAGAGACTAAATTTGGAGAATTTGTTAGCTTTTCCTTAAGCAAAGTAAAAGTGAACAAGCAATTATCATCCAATTAAAAGGTACATCTCTCTCAAGCAAAGCAGTTAGAGGTTCAGTAACCTTTGAAAAATCTTTCATAAATCTCCTATAAAACCCCACATGTCCTAAGAAACTCCTAATTGCCTCCACAGAAGAAGGGGGAGATAACCTTTCAATCGTCTCTATCTTGGCTCTATAACCTGAATGCCATATTCAGCAATCTTATGGCACAAAACTATCCCCTCTTGGACCATAAAATGATACTTTTCCCAGTTTAAAACAAGGTGAGTTTTCTCACATCTTTTCAGAATGCATCAAATGAGTTTCCAAAAATAGAAAATCATCCATAAAAACTTCCATAATATCCCCCCACCAATCCTCAAATATGGCAATCATGCAACACTGAAATGTAGCAAGAGCATTACACAAACCAAAAGGTATACACCCATGTGCAAATGTACCATATGGCAGGTAAAAGTGGGCTTTACCTGATCTTCCGGAGCAATGAAAATCTTAAAGTAGCCTGAAAATCCATCTAAGAAGCAATAGAAAGAGTTGCCGCAAGTCGCTCAAGCATCTAATCCATGAATGGGAGAGAAAAATGGTCTTTTCTTGTCACCTTGTTCAAACATCTTTAGTCAATACATACCCTCTATCTGGTGATTACCCCGTGTTGGGATTAACTCGTTCTTCTCGTTCACAACCACCGTCATACCACCTTTCTTCGGTACCACTTGTACCGAATTTACCCAGATGCTGTCTAATATCGGATATATGATCTAGGCATCTAGGAGTTTCATTACCTCCTTCTTTACCACTTCTTGCATATTCGGATTCAACCTCTTTTGAGGTCGAATCACAAGCTAGAATCCTCCTCAAGTAAAATCTTATGGGTGCAGAAGGGCGAACTTATTCTTTGAATATATGCTATCTTGCATGCGATAGCTTTTTTGTAGTTTTGTAAAGTCTGAAGCGAAGCTCGTCTTTAGGGCTAGCTTAGCTTAGAGGAAATTATGATTGGGAGCATTGACTTTTCCCCAAGGAAGGCATCCTCCAAGTGATCCGGCAACTATTTCAGCTCTAACTTTGAAGGTTCTTCAAGTGTGGACTTGATAGAATGCCTAGAGGGTGCATTTAAGTCCTCTTTTACAATAGTTTTCTTTTTCACTGCTAGTTCATCTAGTTTATCCACCAATACTCGAACTTCTTTAGAATCTACCTTGTCATGGTCATCTTGTTATAGAGCTATCACAAGGGGATCTTCTTCAACAAATTCCTGCACATGAGTGGAAACATAAGGATCAAGAACATCAATCATAAAGCAAGTATCATCATGATCCAGAGATCTGCGGATTGCATCAGGAATTTTTAGGATAACTCTTTCATCCCTTAATCTAAGGGTCAACTTTCCTTCTCCTACATCAATTTGAGCCTTAGCATTGGCAAGAAAAGGATGACCAAGAATGAGTGGGACTTCAATGTCTCCACTCATATCCATTACTATAAAGTCAATTGGGAAAACCAAATCCTCTACTTGCACTACACCATCCTCAATAATATCCCTAAGATATTTATTAGACCTATCTGCTAGTTGAATACTTATCCTAGTAGGTTTTGGTTCTCCCACTCCCAACTTAAAGAAATCAAAGAGCATTACATTGATGCTAAAACCTATATAAGCTAAAGCCCTAGATATAGTTATACCACCAAAAGTACCAAAAGTACAAGGAATAGTAAAACTCTTTGGATCCGTTAGTTTTTCTGGAAGCTTCTCCTTGGGATTGAGAATGGCTGAACATTTCTCGATCATCACGGAAGCGATGTCTTCCAACCTCTTCTTTTCAGAAATAGCCTCCTTCTAGAACTTTGCATATTTAGGCATCTACATCAAAACATCAACCAAAGGTAAGTTAATTTGTAATTGTTTAAAAAATTTCCCAAAACCTACCATATTGTCATTTTGCTTCGTCTTTAACACTCTCTGTGGGAATGGGATAGGAGGTCTATGAGGTAGAGGGGCTAGTTTCTTCCATTCTAATTTGACTTGCTGAATATCATCTTCTTTGGTAGAAATAGACTCTTCTAGTGCTTAGACTTTCTCCTTTTCTTTATCCACAACGATAGGAGGTATCTCCACTAGTTCCTTTCCATACCTCAAGGTGACCGCCTTCGCATGCTCCCTTGGGTTCTTCTTGGTATAACTAGGTAAAGAGCCAGGGGGCCTTTCAGAGATCATCTTCGGTAGCTATTCAATTTCGTTCTCCAAATTATGTACGGAGGCTGCTTCATTCTGTTGGGCAGCTTCTATACCTTGCATTTTGGCATCCGCTGATATTATATACTAAGAAATAAAATCCTCCAAATTAGTTTTAGAGGTGGTGGTGGATTTGCAAGTGGAGCATTGTAACGTCGAGGTTGAGTGGAACGTCTACTCTGGAATCCTGGAGATTGTTACTATCTCTGCCCACCCTAAGAGAAGTTTGGATGATTCCTCCACCCTGGGTTATAAGTGTTGAAGTAGGGATTGTTACCCTGCCGGTTTTCTTGTACGAACTTATCTACTCCATAGGGGTACGCATGCTCGGGCACTCATGATTTAGATGCCCTCCACTACAAAAGTCACAGAACATGACTTGTTGAGAATTCATATTAGGTGATGTAATAGTCATGTTCCCCATCTCTTGCTCTATCATTGCTGCCAATCTAGCTTCCATGCTAGTGATAGTATCTATATTGTGTATCCGCAGGTTTGAGCTCGGATCTCCGTCCTCTCTAGGTATAGCTATTCATGACTATTTGTTCAATGAGATCATATACATGTTGGGGACTGTTGTGACTTGTGGAACCACCAACAAAGGCATCAATTATCTGTCTTGACCCAAATGTGACTCCATTATAGAAGGGCTGTATTTTAATCCCCAAGTCTAGGCCATGGTGGGGACACTTCTTGAGTAGCTCTTTCCATCTTTCCTAAGCCTCATATAGGCTTTCTCCATCTATCTACTGTAACAATAGGATCTTCTTCCAAAGCTTGGTTGTACAACCAGGAGGAAAGTACCCTCTAGAAACTTCTCGACTAATGAATCTCGTAATGTAATTGAGCCGGAGGTAATGACTTTAACCATGATTTTGCCTTTCCCCTCAGAGAGAATAGGAAAAGGCAAATTATAGTGGCATCCTCTGAGACTCCGTTTATCTTAAATGTATCGCACACCTCCAAGAAATTGCCGATGTGCGCATTGGGATCTTCTTTAGGGAGTCCATCAAATTGTACATTGTTCTTTAACATTTGGATCACGTTTGCCTTGATCACAAAGTGTTTTACTTCTACACATGGTCTGGCTATGCTTGACTGTGTCCCAGCAATGGACAGTCTCACATAGTCTGCCATTGTTCACTCCGCCATTTGTGGTGAAGGATGTTGTATAAATAACAGATTTACAAAAGGTGGAACTTCTTGATCTGCTTCCGTCGATCGACGACAATGATGGTGTTGTTGTTCGCCGTCTCGATTCGCAGAGCGCGGCATGCACTCCACACTGAATGATTAGGCTCCGGATTGAATGGGATTAATTCACCCCTTCTTTTGGGGCATAAACTAGTTACCTAAAACCTGAAGCAGACAAATCCCATTCAAGCTCTAGAAATAATAAAACACAAGTCTCATATCTAGGCCAAAAGTAAACTAAAAAGTGCAAGAATAATGACCAATCCAAAATAAAAAACAAAAAGACAAGAAAAATGACTAAATTAGAAGAAAAACGGGTTTCTTTAAGTTACCATTCCCCGGCAACGGCGCCAAAAACTTGATGTGTTAAAACTAGTATATCTAAAACTAATGCAACAGGCAAGTGTACCTTTCACTGTTGTAATAGAGATACACCCGGTTGTCGAACTTAGGGAATAGATAAGCTCAAGTACCAACCGTCTTGACTAATGTCTAGTCTAACAAATTGATTTTTGAGAAATTATTTTGAAAACTACAAAAAACAATTAAATGAAAGAAACTATTTAAAAGGGTAAAAAAATTTAGGAAAAATAGTTTGAATGATGGAATCTTCTAACTTTTGTCAGCTATTTCAATTTGGAAACCTCATAAAACGATGTTTGAAAACTAAGGTTAGGTTATGACACGAAAATCGGACAATCCCTATCTCTAGGTGAGGGCCACTCTACTCACTGACTTTTAGAAGTGAATCTCTTCTCTCTCTAACCGATTATGAATACAATTATACTTAGGTGATGTAATAACCTATAAAGTGCAACGAATATCTCTATTCAATTGCCAACTTTTATTATTCAGTTAGTTACCCTGGATTGGTCTTCATTTTTCAATTCCAACCAACCTTGTGAAATACTCGATTTCGCGCAAATCAATTATCATAAATACATAATCGAACAATAACCAAAAGTAAAAGCCAGTATCAATTTCATAAAATCAAGCATTCAAAAGTTAGGATTCAACCATCAATTCAAACAATGAAAGAACTAGCTACTAAACATCCTAATAATACTCAAATGAATAATAAAATTCAGAATTAACATTAATTAATTTAATGTTAAGTAATGAGAAACTACCTAATTGAAGAGGAATTGAGAAGGTTCTTGTTGCCAATTTTCTCCCCCTAAATCCTCCTCTCTAAACTTAAAATTGTTTTATCTTGAAAAAGAGGGAAAAATTACATAAATACAGCAGAAAATGCATTAACTGCGCTACTATCCGGACCTATCGCGTCCAGTAGGTCGAACATTTTTTTCATCGGATTAGGGTAGAGAATAGAGGTCTTGACCAATCGATCCAGCCCGTGCATGGTGTTAGTATATGCCCTAAGACCAATTGACTCACATTTATGATTTATGAAGCATGTATTTTTTGAATTGTATTTTATGCTCTTGGTCAAGTATGTGACTTGATAGTAAAACCCTTATAGCTAATAAAATACTATTCTTATTTGTCCCTAGTTTATTACATCTTGTAAACTAGTGTGAAGTTGATTGATGGTCAAGTTTTACTGATCATGAATATGAGATATAAAATCAATTCATAAATACATATTGAGAATATTGTATTGGACATGACCCAAAGTAAAGAAGAAATATTGCATGGGCTTAAGTTATAAGTATTTCTTCTCAGTTTTATATTTGGTGTCTTTTGACCTAATGTTTCTTGCATGGGAGAAAATATGTTTTGACATAGTCAAACAGCACTTTTAATTAGGTGATTATTATGACTATTGGTTGGCTTATTTTCTTGTCATGGGTTGAATATTGGAGATAGTGAAAGGGATTTGTCCCTCTCTTTTTAGAGAGAGATATCCATGGGCCCCTTGATAAGGAAGACTGGAAAATATGCATGGCCATGCTCAAATATATTAATAAGGTGTTATTAATATTATTTGTTGGAACAGTCTGCCTGGTGATCAAGTAAATGGTTAATTAAGTTTTATAAGGATGACTTGATCCGTTCCTTACACTTAATTAGGATATTGTGTGACAAAAGGACTAAATATTAAATCTGATGCTAGGTTATTATTGCATTTACTTAACTTGGGTAAGCATAATGTCTTGCTAGAGGCCGCTTATGTTTTGTGAATAAATGTCTAGGACATTTTTCATTCACTGCCAACGTTAAGTGAACCTACAGGGTCACACGCATAGACGATCTTGTAAGCATAATGTCCACATTCAATGAATCCTGATTGTGTCCAGATTCATTGAACGTATACAAAAGGGGAATCAGATTCCATATTGTATTTTCTGGTAAGTTAATAAGTAATTAATTTTGTTTAATCAAATAAATGAAATTAATTACTTAATATTACTCATCCAACTGTTGGATAATTATAGGAATAGACGGACGAGATTAAACTGTCGTTAGATGACAGTTAGGGTTTTGATATTGACAGCTATAAAAGGTTATGTTAACCTTTTTCTTGGTAGCCGTCCTTTATCTGATTAAGAAAAACAAAACCCTAAACCCTAGAACGGCGATATAGTATCTAGCCTCCTCTCTCCGAAAGACGACCGATTACCAGATAGTCAGGATCAGTTCTGAACAGTTTTCAGAACACAGAAGGGGCTAGCATCCCGATCGCTTGCAAAGGAGTTCGTCGCGTGGATACCAGTAGAGGGCGAAGCGTACAAAGCAACACCTCCACAACGAACAATCAAAACATTGAGGTAATTTCTATCCAATCGGTTTTTCTAGTATGTGCAGATCCTGTTGGTAGATTTCCGTAGTTTTTGTTTTATTTTTTTTTATTTCTAGTATGTGTAGAAGGTTCTTGTTGCCAATTTTCTCCCCCTAAATCCTCCTCTGTAAACTTAAAATTGTTTTATCTTGAAAAAGAGGGAAAAATTACATAAATACAGCAGAAAACGCATTAACTGCGCTGCTATCCGGACCTATCGCGTCCGGTAGGTCGAACATCTTTTTCATCGGATTAGGGTAGAGAACAGAGGTCTTAAGCGATCGATCCAGCCCATGCATGGTGGATTCACAATCCACTGCCTTGATCCAGGGATTTTTGAATCAAAACTTTGGCTTTTGTTCACATTTTTCTCCTTCCCACATGGATAGAAGTGTTTTGGCTTATATTCCTACTAATGTAGTTTCCATTACTGATGGTTAAATCATTTCTAACATCAGGAAAAGAAATAATCGAGAAGCTCGAGTTACACGACCAAATAATGTTTGAATAAAATCCTTTCCAGCATGCCCTGTCTCAGGTAGTATATTAGTCGTTAGGCCAAGTATTTATTACTTCTTGGGTTGTAATTGTTATATTATTAGGTTTGGCCTTACTGTCCATGGTAAGGTTCTATCCAGGATTGCTTAAGTGTTCCGGACCTACCGCATGCAGTAGGTCTAGCCTACCATCCACGGTAAGCTTTTGTTGGACATCTTCTATCACCTAGGTACCTACCGCTTGTAGTAAGTTAGCCTACCGTCGGTGTTAGTTCTTCTTCCTTTATGCCAGCAGCTTCTGTTCACTCCATTTTCGATTTTTCTCCGTTTACTTCATCCGCAAGCACCTAAGATAAGAATAGAAATAAATGATGTAAACTATACATTTATAAATTAAAACCATCGTAAAACGACAGAAATAATATATAAATGTCATACTATATGGTACATATCAAATACCCTCATACTTATTTGTTGCTTGTCCCCAAGCAACACAAAACTAGGCAAAAACTGGAAAACGTAATAAGAAAAGTGCATAAAGTTTTATTCAGTGAAAATGATGCACAGAAGGAAAACAAAAATGACCAAAGAAGGACAACTCTACGAACGAAATAGATAAAAAGAAAAACAAGAATAAAAATGACAAAAAAAAGTCACCTCAATGCGGATATGACTACTCAAACACAAAAGGAGTATTCAAAAGACGAATCACGAGAATTAACCATTCTACCACTATCTTACTAATAATCTTACTAATCAGTAGTGTGTGTGTGTGTGTGTGTGTGAATTGTTCGTGTTTCCTTTCAAAGAAAACAAGGAATATTAGGTTATTAACATAGTGAACAACTACATTGGAAAGTGCACAATACACTCAGATTTCCCAAAACTTTTTCACTCTAAGTTTTATTCTAAGTCATTCCCAGATTAGGTAGGACTTTTCAGCTTGCAATGTTAGGCTCGGGACATAAAAGGTGTAAAAAAAAGGGGAAGAAATAACAAAAGCAATTGAGATAGAGCTATTACCACCGAAAGAGAAGATATAACAAATTATGAAAACTTTCTAGCTGCTTTTCACTCATTCCCATCTACCTTTGAACATCTTACCTCGTCCAAATAATACGATTCTCTATTTCTCATGAACCACATATTTTTCAAATATAAGAGAGAGAGAGAGAGAGAGAGAGAGAGAGAGAGAGAGAGAGAGAGAGAGAGAGAGAGCTATCAAGATTTTTGAGAGATAACTGAAGAGATATTCAAATACTCATATTTTTTTTCTTTGTTTTCTGATTGATTTTATTTTTTTTAATCAAACTTAGCTCTCTCTTTTAACTGCTACATATACCTTTTTTACAAAGATTCCCAAGAATACCATTTTTATATTTAAAAGTCCTCTTCATTACATAAATACCCCCACAGTTATCTATTTTTGTTACTCAAAAAGGCTAAAATGTACTCAATTATTAGATCAACGAATTGAGGTTTTATATAGTGTGAGTTTAACAGGCAAAGAATGGAAGGGATTAAAACCCTTGGCATGAAGGTGCAATAGGAAAACTAGGGTTTGATTTTATATAAGGGAAAGGCAAGAAAGGCTATGATCTGAATTCTAACTATTAAATGCTCTTTAGTTCTCCGCCCATCTCTCCTTCTTGTATTACACTGACTAAGGAATTGGAGTGCCTTTGGGGAATTAGTTTCCTCGGTCTCTAGCTGCTATCTATTTTGTAGGGGTTTAGAGCATTCTGTACTTGGAGGTTCACCAACTGGCGTCCACCATACATGACTAAACACGTCTTCTAAGGACCGCAACAACTTCATTTTATGGACGACGACACAGTAAATACACCTAACTTGAACACGTCCACAACTTTTGACCAACAACCCCGTGCTATACTAGCGGGGGATCCTACACCTAACATCACTTTTACCCCGCATCAGAAGCCATATCTCATGATAATATTAGAGACTAGGGATAACCAATCAACACTGGAGGGACATGTCACCACCCTCAGAGAGACCACCCCAGTAACTATACAAACCCGTGTCCAAAGTATCATAAATGACATCTACATGTCGTCGAGCTCCCTCGGTAGCAATTGGAATTACATAGCTTTCAGCCTTTTTTCAGAAATCTATCAACAAACATTTATCTCAAAAATAGTTAACAACTTTCATTTTGAAAAATACAATGGCACAACAAATCCCAAGACCTGGGATAAAAACGCTTCAGATATAGAGCCATGCCACTTATTTCCCAGGTCTCTCTGCGATGCAGCTCTTTGCTGGCTCACTTCACTACCCCAGTAATTGATATCAAGTTTCTAAGACCTGGCACAAAAATTCAGGCACCACTTCACAGCTCAAAGGGAAATCATCCCATCCTCATATCACTTTGTCATAGTCCAACAACACCAATTTGAATCTGTCCGAGTGTATATAGAACGATTCAACAAAGAAGCTATGAAAGTGCCTAACCATAGTGATCGAGAGCACATACATGCTTTTAAGCACGGTCTCCAATCGCTCTTGCTCACAAAGGTACTAGCCACGAAAGTATTTGTTGCTGTTGATCACCTGCTTGATGCAGTTTACGAGTTTATAAAGGGGAGATAAATGCGCAGAGAAAGCGAGAACGGCACCATAACACGTTTGTTGAAAGAAAAGGAAAAAAGACGTATCCTTTGTAAGATACCACTCGACAGCTCGTAAGAGAGCGAATATCTTACTTATATCATCGGGACTCACAAACAAATCATCCTCGTGTGCTAGCTAGTAGAATCGACACCTTTACATCTTTCAAAAAATCTCATATGGAAATCCTACAAATTAATGGGGATCCCCAAAGTACCAGCTAAGATAACTTCGTCACCTGAGAGATGTAGTAATGGAAAGTATTGTGATTTCTACCAAGACCACGGCCTTGACACCGAACAATGCATCGAGTTATGGAAAGAAATCGAAAATGGTATCTGCCAAGGACTGCTGAAAGATTTCATCACTCAACAGGTAGATTATAGACAAGACAATGAGAAGAAAGGTGAGCGGGAGTACCGTCACTAAAGGGCGTCACACGACTTGGGAACCATATCTCATGAAATTGAAAAGAACAAATTAGGCATCCCATCTAAATCCCCGCCAGTAACTCAGAAGAAAAGAACATTCGCCAAATAGTGACAACTAGTTATCCGGGAAAACGCCAAGAACTTTGAAAGCAGGTATTAGCAAACGGGTCGAATACCTGAAGTGGCTAACAAACCCAGTTGTGGTCCCAAAATATAATGTAGAGCGAATATACATTTATTATGTGGATCTAATCAAAGCTATCTCGAAAAAGCCCTTCCCAGTGCCCGGGATTGACGAAGTTATTGACATCATTGCGGTTTATGCAGTCCTATGTTTTCTAGATGCTTATAAAGGGTACCATCAGATCCAGATGGTCGTCGAACACATGAAAAAAACCGCATTCATCACCGACAATAGCATCTTTTTCTATACCCAAATGCCTTTTGAACTCAAGAACGTCGGGGCTGAATTCTAACTAATGGTAGACTAACTTTTTGGCGACCAAATCAACCGTAACATGGAAGTTTATGTCGATGATCTCATCATCGAATCAAAAAAAATCAGTGATCTTTCCATCAACATGATCAAAACGTTCCAAAAGACACGAGCAACGAGAATGAGACTAGACCAAAGGAAATGTGTTTTCAAGGTACCCTCTGGTAAACCCTTGGGTTTCATCGTATCCAAACAAGTGTTAGAGGCCGACCCTGCCAATATCAAAGGCATCCAAGAAATGAAAACCCCCATGAATGTAAAAGACATACAAAAGCTGTCTGGATGTATTGCTTACCTCAGCAAATTTTTGTACAAAATGGGAGAGAAAACTACCGCTCTACAAACTTTTGAAAGGGAACAACTCCTTTGTGTGGACAGACGACTGTGAAAAAGCTTTCAGTAAGCTAAAGGCAGCTCTTAGCCCATCCTAGTTGCCCCAAAATAAGGAGAGACACTATTCTTGTATTTAGCTGTTTCAGAAACAGTCGTCAGTGCTGTAATTTGCTCTTTGTGAAATAAAAAAATTTCGCTTGTTCACTATGTGAGTCATGTATTAATGGGTACCGAAACACGGTATGCACCACTAGAAACACACCTTTTTTTTCTTAGTAGATTGGCCCAGAAACTCCAAGCATAATTCCAAGCCACCCCGTCACCATAGTCACAAACGCACCATTGAGACAAATCTTGCACACACAAGACTTAGCAGGCTGCATGACAAAATGGGTAATTGAGTTGAGCAAGTATCACATCGATTTCCAGCCCAAGAAAGCAGTGCATGCGCAAGTGCTGGTTGATTTTATCGTAGAAAACACACTCCTCAATCAATAACTAACACACAACAAGGAAAACCAGACCCTGAAATCGCATAGAGTTTATATGTAGATGGGTCTGCAAGAAAGGAACATCAAGGTGCAGGTTTTGTACCCTGATTGGGTAGAATTCTGCGTACGTCTTAAAGTACAATTTCAATGTCAGCAACAATGAGTCGGAATATGAAGAGCTCCTTGCGGGTCTTTGCATAGCTTTAATAATGAATGTTGACCACCTGATCATACACGGGGGCTCACAATCGTCCATGGGCACATCACCGGCATGTTTGAAGCTAAAGAAAACAATAGGAAAAAATATTCTGAACTAGTAAAAGCACTCCTTTCTTGATTCAAATGCATAGACTTTGAAAAGGTAAGTAGAAGGAATAACCAGAAAGCCGATGTGCTGTCCAAAGCCTTATCTAGGGACCAAATCCTTAGGGTATGGCTAGAACCCTTAGCTAAAAACAGCATCGACAAAGAAATCTTATGTGTAACCCCCAAAAACAATTAGACGACCCCAATCAAGAATTATATCTTAAATGGGTCATTGTCGGATGATGATAGCCAAGCACGAAAGGTCAAAGCTACAGCGATTTGCTACATTATTCACGAGGACAAATTATATCGAACAATGGGAAATTGGCTGCTAATGAAATGTGTTACCCACCAAGAAGGTAATTACATTTTGAGAGAAGTGTACGAAGGAATCTGTTGGGCACACTTAGGAACCAACGCACTTGTTCGAATGATCAGTCAATATGGGTTCTTCTGACTAACAATAAGAGAAGACTCCAAGGACGCAGTGCGAGCCTGTCATCAATGCCAAATCCGCTCCAAAGACCATCATATCCCACAGAACGAATATTACTCCATTACCTCTCCGATACCGTTTGCCCAATAGAGAATGGACCTCTTAGGAACTTTCCCAAATGCCCGAGGAGGAAAGGAATATCTCATTATCGCAGTCGACTATTTTACACAGTGGATTGAAGCAAAGGTACTAAGTTCAATCACTTCCAAGCAAGTTCAAGAATTTCCTAGGAAGACGTTATTTGCATATTTGGAATACCAAAGATCCTCATAACCAACAATGACAGATAATTTGACGTGATTTCATTTAAATGGTTTTGCAAACAGTTAGCATCGATCGTGCACCCGCAAATGAACCGTCTTGCAGAAGTTTCCGCTAGGACAATCTTGCAAGGTTTGAAAAAATGTCTAAATAACACAAAGAATAATTGGGTTGAAGAATTGCCAAGTGTCCTTTGGTCTTAGAGGACCACCCTACGAAAGGCAACTGGGGAATCACCGTTTAGTTTATTCTTTGGCCTAGAATCTTTAATCCCAGTGCTGGTCGGTTTCCTGAGCACTCAAAACAATTATTTCGACCAAGAACAAAGCAAACAACTTCTGTGTGAAAATTTGTTCCTTACAGAAGAACTCCGCAACAAAGAAGCCAGGAAAGGTGAACATTTAAAGTGGGCAGCAGCCTAATGCGACCTTCCAGAATTAAAGCCTTGAGACTTGGTTCTCTGAAAAAATAAAGTTAGCAAACAAGAGCCTTCGTGAAAATTAGACGCATTGTGGGAGGGACCATACAAGGTTATTAAAGCTCATGGGAGAGGTTGCGACATCCTTGCAGATGCAGAAGGAAGGCAGTTAGCCAAAACAAGGAAGGACACAAATCTCCAAATATACCACCCTTGACCAAGTCATCATAAAAATTGTCTAGTTATCACTCCAAACATTGTAAATAAGACATTTATAGAGCCGAATTACTTTTCATTAAATTAAGAAAAATAAGTTATCACACCTTGATATTACGAAAAAAACATACACACACACAAACAAAACAGAAATTCATAAACTGACGGGGATTGGTACTATCCCCTTAACTCTCTTACAAATATTAAAAAATCCTCCCTCACTCTTCCTCAATCTTCTACTCAAATGACTCTTCTAAATCTTCAATGTCCATAAGAAAAGCAGGCAATGCTATGAGCCCATCGAACTGCAGGGTGGAATATACAATCCCAAAACTCTGATATCGCATGCAAGTCTCAGCGTACGGAGCCACAAGGTGATAATTGACCTCCTTGGAGAATGCCTGGGCAGTGTGGAAGAAACGATGGAATACTGGCATATGTACAAGCGGCATATACAGGTGATAAGTCATCATCTTGGGTTCTTCCACAAAAACTCGGGGAAAGTGGACAGAGGCTCATCTATTGCACTCAAGTAGATTCTCTTTACCTTGATGAACCACCTAAAGTTCTAGCCCTCTCGGTCACACATTTCAAATGCACGACCAAATTTCACAGTGACCCTACGAGGGTAACCATTATGGGGAGGTCT
Organism: Catharanthus roseus; assembly: GCA_028651295.1. Classification (NCBI taxonomy): domain Eukaryota; kingdom Viridiplantae; phylum Streptophyta; class Magnoliopsida; order Gentianales; family Apocynaceae; genus Catharanthus; species Catharanthus roseus. The sequence continues at coordinate 1,297,969 of JAPQWS010000107.1, read as the reverse complement.
AACAATCAAGCACCGCCACAGACAATGGCGCAAACCGATCATCGACGGGCCAATTACACCATAAGGAAAAGGGCGAGGAGCAACCATCATCAAAAGATAAGTACCGTACTAAGAAATTTTAGTATTTCAGATAAAGAAGTTTTCACATGTATAAACTCGAGCATACGATCTGAACATTGCCTCTTGGTATTTATAGACAGGGAAAATGAAGATAAATCCCTTCAGCTGCTTAACAATCAATGCTGAATTGATGATTTTACCTTGAAGATCGCAAATGATGCATTAATGAAAAAGCATTAAGGAATTCCAAGTGCACTAGCGCTTGCGCCATTTAATTGAAGTCATTTGGAACGTCACTCACACTTAACTCATATAAGTGTATCGAAGGGACCATAAGTGCACGTCACCATACGACGATCAAATGAGCAAACGCCAAAATGGGATCGCTACCTGCCAAGCTAACTCTAAACACCCGCAATCACAAGATGGTAAGGCATCTTTTCTCAAGAACAGCCCCAGTACGGGTACCCTTAATACAATGGAGACCGATACATCTATCTCCCGACTAGCTTAAATTGGTTTTTCTCTTCAGCCACACATATATGCGCAACAAGTTGATAATTCAACAGAAAAGAGACATGTCATACAAACAACCATTTATTACGAAAAGCTTTCCTCTGAGGAAAAACATAAACAGGTAATTCTCTTACAAAAATCATTCAAAAAGACGATCATCATCATCCATATCATGCAGGAATTCCCCAGAAGTTAAGTTCACACCACTACCATCTGCATTCACGGGATGTACTGTTGATGTAGATCTGGAGGAGGCACAGTGGTAGAACATCAGAATCTTTTGGAGGACATGCCACCTCATCTTGGACAATAAAGTCGTCTATCAAGAAAGACTCTTTTGTTGTAGACCTAGAGCGAACAAACAGCACCTTAGCCTCAAGATTATCCATAAAATCCCTATCACTTGGTCATGGGTATCTGATGGAGTAGGAGCTTGTATCACTCGGGTATATCCGTATTGACTTGATACTCCTAAGCGGTTCTCAAAACATCAACTACAAGGACTTGAACTACCTTTAGCACCACTATTAGCATCCACTGATAAAATAGTGTCCACATATGAGTGGTCCGCATAAACCTCTCACGTATACCCCTCATAAGATAATGGTTCAGTCGGCCCTCTCTATTCATCACCAGCACGAGTAACCACTCCAAACTAGCGGATTCCAACATTACCTTTTGCAGATCCTTTTCCTTCTCATCAACAGCTGCCTCTAGAGAGGATACCTTACCTGCCATGTCGGCTAGTTCATGCTCCTTCACGTCACGAGCGGACTCATCTAGTTGACACCGCTCACCCAATGATGTGAAATTTGGTTTCAGCTCCTTCAACTTCGCTTCGATCTCATAAACACGTTTTTGATTGCACGCGCTCGCACATCATTGCACTATTGGCATTTATTATCTCCCATTTCAGCAGTTTTAAATGATGAACCTCTTTCTCTAACTTTCTGATCTTCTCATTTGCAATGGCTGATGCGCCCAACATCGTTGTTTGCAACCAGAAAAGCAACTCACGGCTAAACATCATCGTCTATCAAAGGAACAGTGCGAAGCATTATAAAAAAAATATATATATAATACCTACTACAACAAATTACATGAATACTTACCTGCATTAATGTGGTCTAAAAATATGTCATCAGTTCCGTAGACGAAATTTGAGAAGCAAAAGTTCTGTCTCGAGGAAGCACTATATGGTCCATTATTTCTGCACAAACCCTGGGATCGATGGTGCGGTAATTCACATTCAAACTCCAATCGGGTCAGTAGAAGATCTCTTCACCTCCCGTTTGAAACTTAGGAATGGGGTACTTATGAAAACATTGGTCGTCAACTTTCGGGGCCGAACCCACTTTGAATGGAAGAACAATAGACTTCCCTTTGTCTTCGTGACAAATAGCATAACAATCACCTCCTAAACTGTGCGATCTCTTTGACTCATTTGACGAAGTGTCCCTCAATGACGCGGAAGTATCAGTTGTAGCATGAGGATTAGTAGATCGAGCTGACGCAGATACCTAGAAAGGGTTTTGCTCAGAATATGGAGTAGACCTAAACTGCTGCCCCTTGCAAATAGGCGACATCCTTCCTTGCCCTTCCTTTCTTCAAATGTTTGCACAAAAGGGTCTTCCCCTAATAAATCTCAAATATCATCAGAACTTATGCCCACTTGTGCGAACTGCTCTCGCAATCCTTTTAAAGGTTCACTTAAGATCACAAGATCAGTACTCAGAAATAGAAAGGCATCGAAAAGAAACAAGACAATTATACCGTGACAACAACATACCGGGTCTAGCCACAGTTGTATGTTTCCTCTTGAAGAGGAAACATGTAACTCCCCCAGTAGGGACCTCATCAACAGTAGCGCTGCAGACGCTTTTTTTTGTCTACCTGCATCCCAGTAGCAACACTTGCCGCATGCGATCGAGTTACTACAGATGGCTTCGAAGCACCACTTATCCCAGAGGCCAAGGTAGCAGCAGCGAGGTAAAACATATATTCAGTCCCTGCAAAATGAAGAAATTTACATTAAAAACGTCACAAAACAAAAAGATGAAATATTATCCAAGAAAGAACCACAGGGAAAGTCGATAAAGACTCTACAGGTACTAACGTAAAATGGCTCTATCGAACACTCCACCATGAAAACCGCAGCTTTCCAATAGTGACATTGACCAGCTCTCCCTAATCCAGAGTTAGGCCGAGTGACGATCAATAATCTCCCCGTAATATCATAGTTCGGTATCCAGCTTCATGCGAGGGCTAGGTAATCGCTTACGGACAGTCCAAGAAGATTTCAGTGCAGGATAAGGATCCCACACAAAGAAGAAACGCTCTTTCTAATCCTTTATTTTAGAAGGTTTTGACAGAACCAATGGCTTCTTTGATGTACAAGTGTACCATCCATCTTTGTCATACCTGATGCCATGATATTTAGTCACAATTTGTAGAAACGTCTAGCGCTCGATAGATAATGATGAAGCCCACAAGTTGTCTTGCGAAAAGCGGATGAACACCTGATGATCGACGGGTGAGGAGAAAAACACACCCCAGATTTTAAATGTTCTTCATAAATGAAGTAACACCCAGGAGGGGGAAAAAATGCCCTCGCATCCGGGTCTAGACGCAAAAGGACGTACTCATCGGGAAACGAATATTTCTCACGAAAACCCAGCAAAGCTATATTTATCACTGTACTACTGCGACTAGTGGCCTGACCTTAAAAAACTTCTAATTCATTCCATTTACTAAAGGCAGCGACTGTCATCTTTGGAGGAATGTGTCCACCAGAAACTCACAGTTCGTTGATGGGAGGAAAAGCAACCTCGATGGAGTAAAACCTATAACTCAAACCAGAAGAACAAGCAGAAATATGGGCATTACCTGAACGAGTGGTTGGAACCTCCGTTCCTTCTGTACGACTAGTATTACGACTATTGGAAAAGGCCATCTTTGCGATACGGGAAATGAACACTAGAAACAAAGGAGAAATGAGGGATGCAAGGATTAAATGTGGTAGATACAATGCCTCAAAAGTATAGAAAGAAGGAAGAAGAAATGTAAACCACCTACTGTCACAATTTAAGAGACATAAGAAACGATGTGACAAGACAAGAAGCGCCACTGAGAAGCCAAATATTACGTCAGAAGTAAAGGACACGTCGCATCGGTGACATACCTTTTAAAGTAGGGAAAAATGATGGGATAAAACCCCAACACACACAGCCTACCAATATGTCAAGGCCCAATTCAGAACTTAGGACAAGAAACTGTTTAGGCTTTAAAAAGACCTGGTCTAAATTGCGGGTATAAGAAGCCAAAAAATCCACCAGAAAGCTATAGAAAAGTCCTCCCTCATTTCATTAATGCTATGAATTTTAGCTATTAAAATGCTCTTTACTTCTACACCTACCTCTTTAAGAGTATTACACTAACTTAGGCATCGGAGTGCCCTTAAGGCTGAGGGTCAATTTTCCCTGCCCCATATCAATTAGAGCCTTAGCAGTGGTGAGGAAAGGACAACTCAAAATGAGCAGAACTTCAATGTCCCCACTCATATCTACTATCACAAAGTCAGCCAGAAATACCAAATCCCCTACTTGTACTAATACATCCTCTATAATACATCTAGGATATTTAGTTGACCTATCTGCGAGTTGAATACTCATCCTAGTAGGTTTAGGCTCTCCCACTCCTAATTTTTTAAAGAAATCATATAGCATTAAATTTATACTAGCACCTACATCAGCTAAATCCCTAGAAACAGTTATACCACCTAAAGTGCAAAGAATAGTAAAACTCCATGGATCCATTAGTTTCTCTGGAAGCTTTTCCTTGGGGTTGAGAATTGCTGAGCATTTTTCATTCATCATTACTGTAGAGATATCCTCCAACCTCTTCTTTATAGAGATAGCTTCCTTATGAACTTCGCGTACTTGGGCATCTGTATTAGAACATCAGAAACTTACCATATTGTTCATCCTGCTTTGCCTTCAACACTCTCTGTGGGAATAGGATAGGAGGTTTGTATGGTGGAGGAGATGACTACCTCCCTTCTGGTTTCTTCTGCTGAACTTCCTTTGTCTTAGGGAAAGTCGACTTCTCTGATGCTTGAGCATCCCCTTCTCTTCTTCCACAACTGTGGGAGATGTCTTTACTAGCTCTTTTCCGTTTCTCAAGGTAATCTCCTTTGCATGCTTGCGTGGTTTCTTCTTTGTATTACTCGGTAGACTACCAAGCAACCTTTCAGTATTCATCTTTGTTATTGCCCAATTTGACTCTCCATGTTATGGATGGAAGCTATTTAGCTTCTCTGATTGCTTCCATGCTTTTCAATCTAGCATCCGTTGAAGTGATATACTTCGAAACAAGATCCTCCAAAATAGGCTGTGGGGGTGATGGATGTACCGGTGGAGTATGATTATATGGTGAAGATTGAGTGAAGCCTCCACTCTGAAGGCTTGGGGGTTGTTGCTCTCTCCTTTGAATTTGACATCCCTATGAAATATTTAGTTGATTCCTCTAACCTGAACTGTACTGGGTAGGATATGTATTATACCCCTGATAGTTTCCTTGGAGATACTCTCTTCGCCCCACAAGAGTACCCACGCTGGGGCACTCATGAACTTGATGTCCTGCGCTATAGACGACACAAAACATGGCATGCTGAAAGTGTATATGTTAGGTTGTAACAACCATGTTCTCCATCGTTTGTTCTAGTATTTCTGCCACTCGAGCTTCCATGGCATCATTGGTATCCATATTTATTCTCCAAAACCTTAAACAATTAATTGGATAAGCAATCAACATAGGTTCCAAAGGTAATAAGCCGAATTCCCAATATTCATACCACTAACACCTAAGCAAAACAAGAGTAATGAACAAATCGTAACTAATCAAAACAATAACAAAAATAAATATGGTAAACTACTAAACTGAAGTAACAGGAAAGTGGACCTATCAATGTAGTGATTGAGCTACACCCAAGTTATCGAATCTCAAGGAACGGTAAAAGCTCAAGTACCAATCGTTTCTTCTAATGTTTAGCCTAAGATGGATCGTTTTGAAGAAAAATAAACTAAAGATGCTCAAAACAAGTTTATTCAACTAAATTAAACAAAAAGAAGAAATTCAATTGTTTAAAAACTATTAAAGCAAGAGTTTTGATGTTGGAATTTTCCTAAACCTTGTTACAAGTTCAATTGGAAAAACTATAGAAAAAGATATTGAATTACCGAGTTGGCTCATCACAATTAGTCAGGAAATCCCTATCTCTAGGTGAAAATCACCCTACTCACTAATGTTAGAGGAGAATCTCTTCTTTCCCTAACCAATTATGAATGCAGTAAATAACAAATGATTAAGGGACCTAAAAGTGCAATTTCATATCTCTAATCTATTGCCTCAATTAAACCCTATTGGTTGCCATAGAGTGTTCTTCCTTTTTCTATTATGAACACTCTTGCGATAAATTCAACTTCGTGCCAATTGAATTGCAATAAAACACAATTGGAAGACAACTCAATTAAAAGCAAACATAAACTTCTATAAATTAATCCAAAATCATAGTAATCAAGAATTAGGGTTCAACCTCATCCAAACATAAAAACCTAGCCACTAAACATTGTATTAAAACTAAAATGAAGGATTGAAAGTCAGTAAAAAGAAAGGAAAATAAAGCTTAGGAGAAGGTTGAAGCTGAAATCTTGATCCCGAACGTCACTTGAGCTCGTCTCTCGAGTCGCCCGATTGAAGCTCAAAATTGTGTCTTTGACACTTCGATTCATGATCTCTAAACTCTCAATTGTAGTTTTTCTACTGATTTCCTACCTAATTGAGGCTAAATTTAGGGGGATTTTCTAACCTAGGTTCACCCTTATTCACCTGTCCAAGCCCTAATGGCGAAACTACCTAATAATGAATGAAACTTTTCATTAAAAATTCTTAAAAATGCATTAAATCCGCTACATCCAAGGCCTACCGCATACGGTAGGTTGAGCCTTACCGTCCCTAGTAGGTTTGTTCCAATTAGTGCTTGTGTTGTCGGGACCTACCGTCGACGATAGGGGTAGCCTACTGTCCCTTCTAAGCTTCTGTCCACTCTCTGTTTTTCGCCCCAAGACCTACCGTTGACAGTAGGTTGACCTACCACCCGTGGTAGGTCTTCTTCACTGGTGCCATCGACTTTATTTTCGTTGTTTTCACTTTGTTTTCGACTGTTTCGTTCCTTTTCATCGTTTTCTCTATTAGGAAGAACCTAAGACAAGAGTAACGGGTATTAGTCTAAAATATCCAATTTTATATATTAAAAAATATCGTATAACAATGAAAATAACATTAGAAATTTAAACAATATAGCGCATGCCAGAAACTTAGCCACCATGGACTCGAATCGAAAAACAATCGACGAGGACCTAGACTGGAGATATGAGGCGACCTATGATTTCTTTGGTATACGGTCACATCCTATAGATTGTCACCGTATCCTCCATGGGGGTGATTTTCCCAAACTTCTTCGGGCATACAATATTTCAGAAGGGGGCGGGCAGAGTGATGTCCGTATTCTTGATCTCTACATGCTTCATGAACTTCACAATCAATCCCCCCTTCTCTATCACTTCTTTGAAGACACATGATGCGTAACATTGGGTGTGACACCACAACAGCACGTGTGTATCGTTACCTATAATTATGTCTAGAGTGTTTCTGCTTTTAATGTAAATTTTGTAGGAGAACGATCATCGACCGAGAGGACGCAGATAATTAAATTCACAACCTTCAATAAATGCGGTTACTCCTAGGATGTCGTCCAGCAAATGTGGATCCCTCTGAGGGATGAGGATGGGATAAAGGAGCGAAATGTCTTCAGCTTCTGCATTATCAAGAAGACTACCCAGGTTCGAAGCATCATCCTCCCAGCCACTTAGAGATGAGATGAGGAGGAGGATTCGTCCTATGAGGACGACTTTTATGATTCCTCAGAGACAGATGCCCCGACCTCAGCATCTATGGCGGCCTTCTAAACAGAGATGTGGGCTGATTTCAAGCAGCTCTATTTTACACAAGATGTCCATGGGTATTTATGTCTTTTTATTCCTTTTCCTTATTTCTTGTGATTTTTAATTTTTATTATCTTATTTGAAAAATCCCGAAATATCAGAAAACTTGAAAAATGCAAAAACTTTTATTTCTTTTCCCCTTTTAAGCTTTTTACTATACTTAGAAAAAAAAACCTAAAAAGAGGTTTATTTTGCCACTTTAGTAGGATACATGACCACAAATATAGGAATTTTGAAAAGGCATATTACTTGATCACTTTGAAAACCACAATTACTAATTTCCTTACACGATCAATGGTTTCATGCACTTGTAAGTGAGGGGAGGGGGAGGGGAGGGGGGGAGGAGGGAGGGAGGGGGAAGGGGAGAGGGGAATGAGTAAAGAAAGGAAGTATTTGGATAAAACGGTATTATATGTATTGTGTGAAGCTCGATACTTAGGCGATTGGAAAGAGAGTGGAATTGATATTTGATTAAAAAAATGAAAAATCTCATAAAACAAAGAAAAAGATGTGTGTTTATTTATCTTTATAGTTAATTCTCAAAAATTTCGACCATCTCTCTTATACATGGGAATTCATGTGAATCTTAATAAATTGATTGTAGGTGGGTTGTGTGTTAATGAACGGAGTAAGATGTTCAAGGGTGAGTGGGAAGAGTGAAAAGCAGCTAGAAAGTTGTTCTGTAAAGTTGATATCTTTCCTCTCGGTTGCGTTAGCTTTGTCTCAATTGCTTTTGTTCTCCATTTATCTTCATTTGACACCATATGTATGTCCCGAGCCTAAAATTACAAGCCAAAAGGCCTGCCTAATTCAGGAACGACCTAGAATAGGACTTTAAGTGAATGAGTAATAAGAAAACATGAGTTTTGCTGTGCATTAACCTTAAAAGTATTTCACAATGTACTAACTTGACATTCCTTGACTTATGTGAAAAATGGTATGAGTAATACAAACACACACGCTGTTAATCTATAACATTTATTAGTAACTTGAGGTGGAATTGGTGATTCTTGTTTTTCGTCTCTTTTGATTCTCCTTAGGAGTTAAGTAGTGACGTGTTCTGTTGAGTAGCATTTTTTGCTTGCCATGTTTCTTTGCCATTCTGTGTCTTTAGTAGACCTTGGTTGGAATTTCTCATTTTTATGTGTTTCGGTTTTCTTAGAATAAAGTTTTGAACTCCTCCATTTTGTCTACTTAGTTTGTGTTGCTTGAGGGCAAGCAACGGAGAAGTGTGCGCGAATTATATATTGTCTACGGTTTCTATAAGTTACTTCATCATTATACGATGTTTTTAATATATAAAAATGAATATTTTATAATAATACCCTTTATTCTTATCTTAGGTACTTCCCAATGGAGAAAATGACGAAAAGGAAAGAAAATGTTCGAAAATAGAGTGAAAACGATGAAAACGAAGCCGACGACACTAAGAAGACCTACTGCATGTGGTAGGCCTACCTACCGCATGCGGTAGGCCCTGGAGGCAAGAATAGAGAGTGGATAGAAACATACCAACAACGGTAGGCTACCCCTACCGCCGACAGTAGGTCCCGACTAGAAGAAAACAAAAAGAAGCCAGAATCCTACCACAGATTATAGGGCTCGACCTACTATACGAGGTAGGTCAAGGCTGCTGCAAACTTAATGCGTTTCTAACCCTTTTAATTATAATTTTCTTTATTCGGAATGGGAGTTCGCCATTAGGGGTTAAGGAGGTGAACAGGGGCGAACCTAGGTTAGAAAATTCTCCCAAATTCAGCCTCAATTAGGTAGAAAATCAGTGGATAAATTGTAATTGAGCGTTTTAGAGATCAAGAATTGAAGATTCAAAGGCGTAATTTTGGGCTTTAATTAGCGACTCGAGAGACAAGCTTTGGTGACATTCAGGATCGCGATTTTGGCTTCACCCTTCTCCTAAGCCTTCTTTTCCTTTCCTTTTATTGAATTTCAATCATTAATTTTAGTTTTAATATAATGTTTAGTGGCTATGTTTTTATGTTTAGATGAGGGTTTTACCCTATTCTTGATTATTGTGATCTTTGATTAATTTACAGAAATCGATGTTTTTCTTCAATTGAGTTGTCTTCCAATTGTGTTTTGTTGCAACTCAATTGTGTGACGTTAAATTCATCGCAAGAGTTTTTTGGAATTTAAAATGGACGAACAATCTAGGATAACTAATTGGGGGTTAATTGAGGCAATGATTAGAGATATGAAACTGCATTTTAGGTCCCTTAATGACGGCATTCATAATTCGTTAAGGAGAGAAGATATTCTCCTCTAAGACTTAGTGAATAGGGTGTCTTTTCCCTAAAGATAGGGATTGCTTGACTAGTCGTGATGACCCAGCTCAGTAATTCAACATCGCTTTCTATAAGTTTTTCCAATTGAAATAGTAACAAGGATTAGGGGAATTCCAACATCCAGACTCTCGCTTTAATAGTTTTGAACACTTGAATTTCTTGCCTGCTTTAGATTATAATCGGCATCTTTAGCATTTTAGTTTATTTATCTTCAAAGCGATCCATTTTAGGCTAAACATTAGAAGAAACGATTAGTACTTGAGCCTTTAATGTTCCTGGAGAATCGACACTCGGGTGTAACTCAATTTCTAAAGTGATAGGTCCACTAGCCTATTACTCTAGTTCTTAGTTGTAAATCCCCTGTTATTAAAACGTACACATCAGCTTCCATTGTGGTGATGATAGCAATTGGAAAAGCAACTGCAATGGAGTTCTTAACGAGCTTGAAGAAGCTCGGTGAAGCTTCAAATTCAAGTATAACATCCACGATTGAAATCAATGTTTCTACTTCAAATTAAGATTCTTGGGTATTAGATACTGGATCTCAATCTCATATTTGTAAAAATATGCAAGATTTGAGAATTAAGAAATAAGGATTTGGCAAAAGAAAAATAGACCGGCATGTGGTAAATGAAGCAAGAGTTGCTATATTAATTGTAGTAACCTATTTTCATAATTTTCCTAGTGGATTGATTTTAGAATTAAAAGATAATTATTTGTTCTAGCTATTACCATAAAATATATATTATTTATATTTCATGTTTGGACATGGATGGTTTTACTAGTACACAAAAGGATAATTGTTATTCTTTATTTCGTAGTGGTATATTTTATGGTGTTGGTACATTAATAACGTTCTTTATATTCTTGAATTAGAAAATTCAATCTTAAACATTAATACCAAAATACTCAAAATTAATAATATGAAACATTGATCATATCTTTGGCGTTGTAGATTTGGTGATATAAATGAGAATCACATAACCAAATGAATATAGTAAATTTTTTTTTTTTTTTGTTCATTTGATTATGAATCATTATGAAATTGGAGTGCTATTTATTTAGAAAAATGATCAAACCCCCATTTAGTAGAAAAGGTAAAAGATCTATTGAATTATTTTGCCTTATACATACTGATGTATATGGTTCAATGTTTGGGTTCAAGCTATATGTGATTTTTCATACTTCATTAATCTTACCGATGATCATTCTCAATATAGTTATGTTTACTTTTAAAAGTGCAAGTTTAAAGCCTTTGAAAAGTTCAAACAATATAAAAATGAAGTTAAAAACCTTGGTAAAATATTAAAATATTTCGATCTGATTGAGGTAAAGAATATTTTAGTCAAGAATTTCATAATTATCTTGAGGAAAATGAGATTTTTCTTCAAAGACTCTATACACACCACAATTAAATGGAGTGTTTGAAAGGAGGAATCGAACCCTACTAGATATGGTTCAATCCATGAAATCGTTTTTGGATTATGCCCTTGAAACTGTCTTCTATCTCTTATATCGTCTTCCAATAAGAGTGTTAATTCCATGTAATATGAGATATGACATAGTAGAAATTCAAACTTATCGAGATAAGTTTTGGGGATGTTCTATCTATGATAAAAATGAAGTATCAGATATGTTCAATGCAAAATCTGATAAATGATTGTTTGTGGATTATCCAAAAGAAACAATTGGATATTAGTTTGCAATAATAATGAGCAAAAAGTTATTTTCTAATCAAATGTGACTTTTCTATAGAAAGAGTTTCTTTTAGAAAATCCAGTGGGAGTAAAGTAAAGCTTGAAGAAACACAAACAATAAAGACATATGAGATGAAACAAAATAAAATTTTATTAAATGAAGATGTAGTACAAAAAGGAACTTTTGGATACACAAGTTACTAGCAAGAATAGTAGGATAAGTCATCATTCTCTAAGGTATGATGATATATTTATCATATATTATGATAATGAACCTACTACACACTTATTAAGAAGTCCTATTTGATAAGGACTCTGAGAAGTGACTACGAGTAATGAAATCTGAAATTGATTCCATATATGATAATAAGGTATGACCTTAATTGAACCTCCCAATGGGATAAAACCTATAGGGTGTAAATGAGTCTTCAAAAAGAAAAAGATACATGGTTGGTAATGTGTCTACTTATAAGGCATAATTGATTGTAAAAGGTTTTTCACAACAATATAGAGTTCATTATAATAAAACTTTTTCGCCAATTGCCATGATCAAATTCATTTGGATTTTACTTGCTATAGCTACATATCATGATTATGAGATTTTGCAACTGGATGTAAAGAATATTCCTTAATGGATATCTGCAAGAAGGGGTGTATAACCTCAGAGCTTTATATTTAAAGATTCTCATAAAGAATGCAAGTCACAAAGATCAATTTATGGTCTAAAGCAAGTTTCTAGAAATTGGAATCATTGTTTTAATGAAATAATCAAAGAGTTTGGTTTTATATAAAACAAAGATTAATGTTGTGTATGCAAAAAAATAGTGGGAAAATAGTAGTTTTTTTTTTTTATACTTTATGTGTTTGATATATTGTTGATTGAAATTATGTGATAATGCTTCATTAACTAATTAAGGATTACTCTTTGTTTATGGAGAAGTAGAAATTAAAGTATGCCGATTTACAAATGCTACCATATAATTAGAGAATTTATTGGTAGGCATGAAATAAAGACAGAAAAAGTTCTTATGAATGATAATGTATCTGATCCATTGACTAAACTATTATCTCAGAAAACATGATGGTTATGTATATTCATTTAGTTTAAAAGAAATAGAAAATTGGTTTTAGTGCAATTGGAGATTTTTTTTTAATATATGCAGTGTATGAACAAAAGCATCTTGTTTGTCACATTTATATATATATTTATATGTATGCAATTTAATGATTGGTTATTTATTATTTATTTTTTACTATTATTTATGTAATTTAAATGATAAAGTGGTTAAGGATAATATTTGTACGAAAGAAATCATAAGAGTTATGACAATGAGATTCTTCACATACTTATATGTATTATTCTTAAATTATCCCTAAAAGTCATAGTATTAATAAGATAGAATATTGTTAATGCAGATAGACTAGCACATGTTATGCTTCTTTCTATTATAGAAAGTAGTTGATCTCATTCACTATTGTCTGGTGACACATAAGCTAATATGTGGATGCTTGTTATAGAATAAGTTCATTGGATTGTCCCACTCAGAGATATCCATAAGGTAATCTATTTGAGTTTTGATGCAATTAATCTCTCTATGAAAGTAGTGTAAGTGATCCTTTGACTCGAGGCAATAAGAGTATCTAGAACATAGAGTATTATACTTTTACTCTTTTGGTTCTTAACTTTAGTTTGTTATGTGTGCTTTGAGAGTTGAGTATATTATGAAACATGGTTGGATAGTTTATGATCAATAAAGGATTCACCACTTCTAATAAAAAGAAGGGTATATCTTATTTATGGCCACTTGTTGGAACATGACTTGAGAAACATTCGTGCAAACTGAAAGTGTTTTTTAGAAAGTATTCTGAATTCCACTTTAAAGGAGTCATATTTCGGGAACAAGAAAATATAAATTAGTTCTTTAGAAGTTGACACAAAATCTTATTCTTGAACTAATTAGATATAGTATGGTGAAAGGATAATAGTTACAAGGAATCTTGTTCATGGAAAGGTGAAGTCGATCTCATGACTTTTGTTAACACTTGAGTGGTTATGTTGCCTGGCTATAGGCCAACCTTGATCTATAAATATAAGTTTTAATTCTAAGACCTCACGGGCTAATTGTCTTTAGTCCAAGTTGGATTTTGCTGGTTTTATGTCCTAAAGCCAATTGACTTAGGACTATCATTTATATTTATTGCCAACGTGTTTAGTAACCTAAAAGGTCACACACAAAAGAGCAATATCTTGGATTAATTATAAGATAATAAAAGGGATTAATTTATAAGATAAATTAATTCTAAGGACTTATCATTAAATATATTGGGTTATTAGGTCTTTGACCAAAGCCCATTGGATAGCTTATTATATAAGTATCAACCTCTAGTCTTGAACTAAGTAGGATTTCATAATTCTCTAGGGTTTCACAAGCCTTAATCATTATTAGAATTTACAGTTTAAAGAGAACAGTTGTAATCAACTGGTGGTTGATCCGAGAATTGTTCGTGTGGATACCATTAGAGGTAGGACACTTGCACAACTCGTGATCAGAATTGCCTACGTTATTGATTGCTGCCAATCTACTACATAGGTAACATGACTACTCCTTTCCTAATATTATTCATAGATAACAAATTGATTCTGGCATGAAATCAGTCTATGTTTTATTCTGTTACATATAGATTGGTTTATTTACACAGATTACATTACTTTCATGGCTCAAGAAACACATTTTTGTGCTTAAAAATGACAATCAACTGAAGTCCAAACTAATAGATTGATAATTTCCCTTGCAATAATCAACATATATAATATATTTTTTGTTTGATCATTAATTATCTTGAGCGAGTGTGTATGCACACTAAAAGCACTTTTAAGTCATTGCATCCACACTAACCCATTCAAATAAAGTAGGACCACATGTGCAGCATATGTCTTATACGTAGATTGTCCTTGTCCTAGTTTATGTCTTTTGTGCTAGTAGTGGGTGCCTAACTCATACAATGGGTTGAGAGTTGTCATGGGAAGGTTTGTAATTTTTTCCATGTAAAAATTACACTGTGGAAGGATTTGTAATTTTCTCTGTGCAAAAATTACATAATGGAAGTTTATCCTTTTAGGTCGTGGATGTAGGCATTGGTTGAGAGACCGAACCACGTTAAATTCTTCGTGAGAATTTCTCAATTTTGTTACTAAGCTGTACACTGGTATTTAATAGTACAGGAATCCTATACAGTATAGTAATAGATCATGGAATTTCAAAGAAAATTGTAGAGTATCCTAACTAACACATCATATCTAATTAAACAAATATCCCAGAAGATACATAACAGAGAAAGGTATACAAGAGATACACACAATATTCAAAATTTATTGGTTAGATATTCGAGTGCCTTTGATTAAGAGCTATTGTAAAAGTATCAGCAATTTGCTTTTTGTTCCCAAATTGGAAAGGAATTAGTATTATACACAGGTCTTTTGGAAATTTTCTTTGGATTGGAAACGCGCTAGTATTGAAGAATTTCATAATTTAACATAGTTATCGGGTTAGCAGTTTTACCTCATCATCTGATTAGTTCAGCCGACCATAGACCGTAAAAAGTGGGGGCCCCGATCGTAACTACCGCTTGAACGGGAAAGAAAACAGGATGAGTTTGTTAGGTCCCATTGAATGAAAATCACATGAACATAGACTTGGCATATTTGTAAAATCTTCATAAGCATGTGTTAACTGGCGGATGGGAATTTTGCTATTCTAAAGTATTTATGACTTGAATCTGTTTCAATGGCCGAGAAAGTGGCGTTTTGGTTTGTAAACATATATATGAAAACCCCATCCCGACCAGAGATAGAGTTCTGGTTATGATCGTGTGTTCGGAAGCGACAAAGGATTATACGTGACTAGTCCTCCAGACTAGGGCCTCTTCCGATAACGTGGACAGTTTCTAACTCTATGGATGGATCCACTTGAGAGAGGAGGCATAGTACCGTAGAGGGTTTGGTCCAATCAGTATTTATGTCAGACATCACATCATACTCCACAGTGAGACGGCCACCTTGTGGAGAGTCAGAAGGGACTTAAAACTAAGGTTGGTGTCAGGGAGAGTTGGTAGGTGCCCCAAGATCTGTAGCCTGGTTTTATGTGAATGGAGAGTGGGTGGTTATGGAATCGAGCACTAGTAAGATGTTTGGCTGGTAATGACTACGAGATACCGGAACTTGTTTCTGATGACCTCGTTATGGGATCCGGACTTTGTCCGTGGAGCCCGATTGTTGCATTACATGTTATTTTGAATTCGAGTGTAGAAGCTGCACTCATGTGTCTTGATTCGCTCAGACTTCCCAGTTGTGTTCGAACCTCTCATGTAGGTTCAAGTATCAACGCTCTTAAAGAAAGAAAAGAAAAATGCTTTCTTATAATATTGCATGAACAGTTTTGTAAAGCTACATCATTATTATTATAAAGATATCACTAAAGCACACACACGTGGACTCACTAAGCATTCGCGCTCACTTCTTTCCATATTATATTTTTTTCTCAGTTGACTCAGGAGGAACAGAGGCACAGTAAGCTGCTGAAGTTTTTAGGCATGGAGTTTTTGGATCGAGTCTCTCAGGAAGGACATGTGTTTTTGTTTTAATTTCTCTTATACTCAGACCGTTTGGAACGTTCTTCTTTTTAATTCTTCGTGTGGTTTCATTTGTGTAAAATATTTTTTTATCCTTGCATTAGAATGATCATAAGGAGTTTTCTTGAACCTTATATTTTGAGTGTTCCATTAGGATTCAGTTTACTTATTTTGTTTTCAGTGGTGTATTCCATGTATACGCTTTAAGTGTTACTCCAGGCTTTGCTTTGGTTTCTTTTGGGACTTGTAGTTTAGTGCCAAGAGTAACGCAGATACTCTACTCAGCCGCAGTTAACCTAGTGGTGGAGTTGGGGTATCACAGGTGGTACCACAATATCTAGGTTCGATACTAGGTTTGAATCGTTGGATCCTAGACAAACTATAAGAGTCAACTGTTTAAACATTGATGTCAACCATGCGATTTATTTGTTAGTACTAACCATAAGATTCTGTGTTATAGGTACTAGATGGCACACCGCTCTCATAGATGGGTATACCAGGAGGGCATGCTTGTGGGTAGGCCGAACAGGACTGCATCATTGTCGTATTCCCTTAGAAAGATTATCCCAGAGAGGGACTCAATTCTGGTGATTGACCTTTCGGATGGTGAGTCGGTAGAGGGACCAGTGGCACAGGGGATAGGGATTCAGGCATCGATAGAAGAGGATCCTAGTGAGCTCGAGTCAGACTCAGAGATGGTACCCGAGCTAGAGGGAGTGCCACCGGCAGATGCTGAGGGCATTAGCACCTTTGTAGCAGGTAGTTCCCAGATAGTAGAATTGCCTACCCCTGTTATACCTGCAGAATCTTTATTCTCCTTCCCAGCATTACCATCATTACTTTTGGGCGGGGTTAAGAAACATGATATTTGTGGTTATTACTTGTGGCGCGAGCAGCGGATTGAGGCTGCAGGTCAGCAGATTGCGGAGCTGAGGGATGACATTGCTTGGATGGATGGCTTGTCTTACACAGCCCGCCAGGCTCGTCGACAGGAGACGACGAGCGCTGCTAGGTTGTAGATAGAGTTAGCCCAGCTGTGTGAGGCGCATGCGGCCCAAGAGAGAGAGAGAGAGAGAGAGAGAGAGAGAGAGAGAGAGAGAGAGAGAGAGAGAGAGAGAGAGAGTGAGAGAGAGAGATCCTTGAGCAGATAAAGGAGCGGGACTGGCTTAAGTAATTTTCCACCCAGTTCCTTAGCACCGAAAGAGGCTTTGTAGATAGGGCCCGTGCTGAGCTGGAGTCCCGGCCAGGATGTTCCAGCGGTTAACGCCCATTAGGCGGAGTTAGACTTTGATTATGGTACAGAGGTATTTGTATATTTTTAGTTACTTGGATATGAGTGGTGTTTTGGTTGGTACTTTGCACGGTAGCTTTATGGTCGTGGATACGAGGTCCCTGGGTTTCGGGTATGTATAGTGACCCGGCTACATGTTTTTAGGTGGTAGGACTGGGATGATCTAGTTGTATTTTGACACTACTTGTACTGAAAATCCTCATTTTGAGTTATATATATTTATATGTACGTATTGATGTTTGTTCTTGTGATGGGTTTATATCCTGTTATGGAATATTTGAGGTTTATTAGTGTTGGAATTTTCTGGTGGCTTAGAAATATGTCGGGTTCACAATCTCTTAATCATGTGGACGAGGCTGTGTCTGAAAATTCTCAAAACAGATAGTCCGAACCCATAAGGGAGTCTACACCTCGTCCAAAACAAGCTATGCACAAGATAATCGAGGATTTTATGGTTAAGATGACGAAGTTATTAGAAGCTTCAATGGCCACTAGGAGGAACGAACGAGTACCGGCCATGGGAGCGGATAAAGCATTGGAGCGATTTCTGAAGTTCCGACCGGAGTTCGATGGAGAAGTTTAACAGGAGATCAAAGCTAAATTGTTCCTTGAACAGCTGAACAAAATTTATGACACTCTTAAGTACGAAGATGCCTTGAGAATAACGTTCGCAACTTTTAGACTTCGAGGAATAGCGAAAGATTGGTGGCTTAGAGCTTCGGAAGTTCGTGCACTTAACGACCGACCATAGATTTGGAATGATTTTCAAGAAGAGTTAAAAAAAGAGTACATACCTCGTTTGTTTCGCGAGCGACTAGAGGACGAGTTTCAACAACTGAGGTACGGTAACTTGACAGTTGCACAGTATACGACACAGTTCAACAAGTTGGCTAAGTATTATCTAAGGCTGATAGACACTAATGAAAATAAGACACCACAGTTTGTGAAAGGATTAAGGGTTGAGCTGTAACGGGCTTTGGCTCCTTTACCAGCAATAGGATTCGTGGTAGGAGTGGAAGCCGCCACATGGACGGAGATAGCTGATTAAGCGGTTATACAAAGGAAAATAGCCATTGGCTCACCTGCACCCCCATCTAAACGTTGTGGACAAGGACCATGGAAACTTGGAGATTCCATGAGCCTCCATGGTGAGCAAAGGACCGAAAATGGAGGCCTCAAACCATAATACCCAGATGAGTCCATAGAGTATGTACATACTGCGGACAAAGTGGACACATGGCAGAAACGTGTTATCAGAAGTCAAGATTAAGTTTCCAGTGTGAAAAACCAGCACATGCTAGGGAACAGTTCCCTGAGATGCAACGGGCACCTCTGGAGACGTACAAAAGAGCTGGCCGACTCTCGACTATGAGAGGAGCAAAAGGAAAAAGGAATAATAGGCCGCAAGTGAAAGCAAAAGTTTATGCATTGGATGGACTGCCCGTAGACATCTAAGTGAATGTATTTGAAGGTACCATTCAAATCTTTTCTCAACCAGCAAGAGTACTTATTGATCCTAGAGCTATGTATTCCTTTGTGAGCATGCTTTTTGTAAAACATATTATTATACCTTCTGTTGTCATGCATTATCAGTTGATAGTTAGTACTCCTATGGGCGTGAGTAAGATAATTGAGGTGAAGCATCCAGATTGTGACATCTATGTCGAGAGTGTGATTTTATCCGGTGATTTGATTGCCTTACCATTTGAGGGTTATGACCTGATACTTGGGATGGACTGGTTGTCCAAACATTACGCTCAAATAGACTGTCGACGGAAGTTGGTTAAGTTTATACGACCGAGTATGCCAATCATTGTTTTTCAAGGGAAGCAAACGAAACAGGAGAATCCCTTTTTATCTGGCATGAAGGCCAGAAAGTTATTATGGAAAGGATATCAAAGGTACCTAGCATATTTACTCAACAAGCCTAAGGAAGAGGTAAAATTAGAAACAGTACCTGTGGTGAAGGAGTTTGTAGATGTTTTTCTTGATGATTTAACGACATTGCCCCCAGATCGGGAAGTAAAGTTCAGCATAGAATTGGTACCCGGTGCTAAACCAATATCTCGGACCCCATATTAGATGGCACAAGAAGAGTTGAAAAAGTAACTACAAAAATTATTGCAGCAAGGATATATCCGTCCGAGTATATCTCCTTGAGGTGCACCGTTTTTTTTTTCGTAAATGCCTATTTTTATGTTCAACTTGTCTATTTTGTGGAGGTGTGCAAGGGCAAGAAGTCTCATGTAAAAGGCCATTTCAGAAAAATAATCCCTTAAGGAAGTGAAGTGCCATTGTCACTCCGAAAACGCTTTTACCTAAACATTGAATTGAGTTCTAATCATTTTATGGAAATTGATAAAAATATTTCTAGTTTCATGTTTGTCTTTCAAGAGGTAAACCAAATAGCTCTATAAAAATCATCTACCAGGCACATGAAATAATGAGCTCCACTAAGAGAAGTTATATGATATTTACCCCATAATTTGCAATGAATAAGATCAAAAGGATGTTCTGCTTTATTGATCTAACACGAAAAGAATAACGAGAATTTTTTGCTCTATGACAAACATCACATGGGCTAATATCATGCTATAAAGAAAGGTTTTGAGGGAAAGGTCAACGAATAAAGTTTTAAAGGAAGAGAACCGAGTCGACGATGCTAAAGTTGCTCCTCATCAAATTTATTACCAATCATGATGACATCAGCTATGCCCTTTGTCATGTACCGGAATTTGTAAATCCCATCGCGTACTTCACCCATACCAATCATTCTCCTCTTGGTTCAGTCACAAATAAAACATAAATCAGGGGAGTAAATAATATAGCAATTTAGCTCTTTGGTCAGCTGTGGAACGGAAATGAGATTGCATGTGAAAGAAGGTATGTAGAGAACATGAGATAATGTTAAATGAGAATTTAATTTTAACTGCCATATTTGAGATTATAACAATAGGCCTTTTAAGATTTTCCAAACCTTCAAGAAGAGACTTAGCATAAGCAGGGACGGAACCACGCCTGGGCTCGGGTGGGCTCGAGCCCACCCGGGATTTTTTTTTTAAAAAAATTTTTATATTTTTTGCATTTAAGTCCCCCCAAAATTTTTTTTCAGTTTAGCCCCCACAAAATGTAGAGACTGATTTATAAAAAAAAAAAAAAAAACCCTCGTCGCTGCTCCAGCAAAAACACTAAATCAATTTCATTCTTCTTCTCTCTCCCCGTCTCCGACTCCGATCTCCTCCTCCCGCACCGGCCGGCGCACACAGCAGCAGCACCCCCCACCCGCTCGCTTTGCTCCTCCGCTCCCCCTCCCTCTGCGCGTGCGAGACAGACCTTTCTCCCTCCTCTTCTCTTCCTCCTCCTCCTTGTCGGACTCTGCGTGCGGTTGTCAACGACGAGTCGCAGGCGGGCGCAGCAGCGGCGGCGCCACCAGCAGCAGCAGCAAGCAAGCAACAACCGAGCCCAGCCCAACCCAAGCGTGGTTCCGTCCCTGCCTGTTCACAACAATCTTGAAAAAAAAAAAAAGTAAGTTTTCAGAAAAAGTTCCATTTCTATGATTTTTGATTTTGAGTGCTAAAATTTTTTTTTTGGTAAATAGATTTTTGAGTGCTAAAATTTTTATGTTGTTATTTTATAGTGAAAAATTGTCTAGGGTTTGTTTGGTAAAAATATGATTATTATGTAATTTATAGACTAATTAATTATTATGTTATACATGAAATGTGTTGAATTGTGAATTTAAAATATTTGAATATTATATAGGATTTTACTATGGAGAAATTTATTGGAAAATGGAAGAAGGGTCCTAAACCGATTGAAGAAAAATCAGCTAATAAAGGAAATGTTAATATTGAAGATCGTGGGAAAAAGCCTCGGGAAGGGGTAGAGTTTTCGGATTTTGAAATTATTGGTGATCCAGGATTGCGTAAACCAATTGATAGTTATCCTTATGAAATTAGAGATGAATTAAGGAGACATTATGTGGCTAAAGGGCCAACTCAACCATGTGATCATAAATTTCCGCAAACTAATTTTGGTAAAATTAGAAGATCGTTTCAGAAGCTATGGTTTAAAGATTTTACTTAGTTTAAATCATTTTTCAGTAGTCATTTCTTTTTCATTCTTTGCATTGGGATGAATGTTATTTGTTTTTATATTAATCTTCTAATGTGTCAAATATCAACTGCAGGTCATATTGGATTTCGTCTTCGATCGTGTTTATCTCATCTTGTTATCTCAAGATTCTGATCAAGATTCTCAGCTTTGATAGAGGTATTTATCCCGTGAGTGATGGGTAATCATTCCTCGTGAGTGATGGGTGATCACTCCTCATTGGTAATGGGCGATTACCTATTCTTTTGTTTTATTACCTATTCTTTTGTTTTATTATATGTAGTATTAGAATTTGTAATGTTTATCCCGTGAGTGATGGGTGATCACTCCTCATTGGTAATAGGTGATTACCTATTCTTTTGTTTTATTATATGTAGTATTAGAATTTGTAATGTTTATCCCGTGAGTGATGGGTGATCACTCCTTATTGGTAATGGGCGATTACTTATTCTTTTGCTATATTATATGTAAATTTGGAATTGTTTGATTGTTTTTTGTACATGGAATGTATCATTTTATAGACAAAATTCTGGCAAAATTTTTTTTTCCTCCAGCCCCCCAATCATATTGTTCTGGTTCCGTCCCTGAGCATAAGTCATATGATGACTTGCACCACCGTCTAGAATCCACAGAACAAGAAAATCCTTACCATCCATATCTTGAGAAGATTTTACATACTTTAGAAAGTTTGCAACCTCCTGTGTCAATTCTTTCAAATTATTTCTGTCCATTAATCCCATCACAGCTGACATTACAGTCACCTTTTCCTCTATTATGGACTCATCTTCAGCGGCAATCACAAGGTGTGCAGCAGCAAATTTGGTGCCACGGCCTCGGCCTCTGCTGCTTTGCTTTCCACCTCTGGTTCTGCTATTAATTTCACTGGGTTTGCCATACAAAACCCAGCAATATTTCTTTTCATGACCAATTTTGCCACAATGATCACATGTTGGTCTAGATGAAGAATTCACAAAAAAAATGCAGCCCATCAAGGCTACCCATCGGGTTCTGCAGCATTTTGTTGATGTTGCTCCTCGCGAATAGCATTTTCGAAGACATTATCCATGTTTGGAAGCGAATCGATGTTTAAATTTTGGCTTCTCATGACTCCATATTTACTATTGAGACCCCTAAAAGATTGATGAATCTTCTCATCTTCTCTTTGCTGAATAATGATTTTTGTAGTTTCACCACAACCACATACTGGAATTGGTAAGTAATTTTGGAGATCATCCCATAAAGCCTGATGTTTGGCAAAGTACTTTGTGATATCAATTGTGGCTTGTAGGAGAAGTTGTATCTCCTTGCCTAGTTAGAAAATTCGCGGTCCATTTTCTTGTGGATATTGCATTTTGAGAACTGCGTACATGTCTTTAGCAGTTTTTGCATGTGTTAACATGCTGAGATATTTGGTTTCGACTGATGACATTACCCATCCTTTTACAAAGGAGCTGTACCAATCCCAGGCTGCGGCCAGAGTAGAATCATCTCGCCGAACAAGAGAACCATCAAGAAAGCCCAATTTGGCTTTCGCTTGAAGACTATTCTCCAAAACTGCAGACCAAGCAGCGAAGTTTCTTCCATCAAACAAGATAGGTGTGATAGAAGATGAAATATGGTGAGTTTGGATCAGTAGTAGAAATAGCACTGCTATCTGTTCTTTTTTGTGAAGTCTCTGTCGCCATTTTTCATTAAAAAAAATTGAAGAGACTGATTGTTGAAGGAGTAACCTCTAGGGCTCTGATACCTCAATTTTGTTACTAACATGTACACAGCTATTTAATAGTACATGAATCCTATATAATAGTAGTAGATCATGGAAGATCAAAGAAAATCTTAGAGTATCCTAACATATCATATCCTACTCAAACAAATATCACAAAAGGTACATAATAATATGACGATATACAAGAGATACACACAATATTCAACATTGTTAGTAATATTTTTATTTCTCTTCTCTCTCTATATTATTTTGTGTGTGTTTCCATTGCCCTTCTCAATAAGTGGTATCTGAGTGACGCTTAGAACCCTGTCTGAATTAGGTAGGACCACATGGGCAACCTTTATTCTTATCAATTTAACATAAGACCTTTTCTCTTTAGTTTGTTTCAAGGACGAACATTTATCTTCGAAGTTAGTCTGTTCTACCTTAGAAATATAACAAAATCAATACACCTGTTTTAGTACGTATATGCTACCTTGAAAGGGTCTTTTTCTAAGTAAAAATTAGAATTAGTCTACAGTATAACAAAATCAATAAGTTTTTTTAAGCAAGAGCTATAAATTAAAACTTTCTCCTAATAAAAGTTCGACATGAGTAAAACTAGGGACGGAACTACATGGGGGCTTGGGTGGATTAGAGCCCCTGAGAAATTTTGAAAACTTTAGAAATTATGGGTATTTTACATTCAAACCCTCCAGAATTTTTTTTTCAATATAGCCCCAAAACTTATGCTGCTGACTTTTAATTAAAAAAAAACTCAGCTCAACAGAAAATAGAAAAAAAAAATCTCTTTGGCTCTCTCTCTCTTCAACTCTCTGTCTTCTTTCCCTCCCTCTTGACTCTCTCGGCCCTCCCTCCCTCCTCAGTCCTGTTTTCTTCTCAGTAGGCGGCGGCAACGGCGATAGACTGGCAATGGCGGGCGGCGGCGACGCGAGAAAGAAACACCTCCTGCTACAGCTGCTCCTTCCTACTGCTGTTCTTCAAACTTTGAAGAAAAAAGTAAGTTTTTTAATTAGATTTTAAATATTAATCTATGTAGAAACATTTTTTATTTTAAAGATTGTTTTATAAAATTTTTTGACTAATAAAATCTTGATTTTATTAGTCAAAAAATTTCCAGGGTTTTTTGGTAAAACTATGATTATTATATAATTTATATTCTAATTAATTATTATGTCATGAGTGAAAGGTGTTGAATTTAATTTGAAATATTTGATTATTATATAAGATTTTACTATGAACAAATATCTTGAAAAGAGGAAGAAGGGTTCTAATCTGGTTGAAGAAATATCATCTAATAAAGGAAATATTAATAATGAAGATCGTGGGAAAAAAGCCTTCAGTAGGAGTAGAGTTTTTGGATTGTGAAATTATTAGTGATCCAATATTGCGTAAAATTGTCATGTTAATCATTCCCTTCACATGTAAAACTCGATTTTAGATCATATAAAACTCTATTTTGTATGAGTTTTATTTGCTTTTATATTAATATTCTAATTGTTCTAAATTAATTGCAGCTCATATTGGAGGTCGTCTTTTGATTGTGCTCGATCGGTTATCTCAAGATTCTCTACGACTTTTGCATTAATATCTTCAGCTTTGATAGAGGTATTCATCCCGTGAGTGATGGATAATCATTTCTCGTGAGTGATGAATGATCACTTCTCATTGGTAATGGACGATTACTTATTTTGTTGCTATTTTATTTGTAAATTTAGAATTGTTTGAATATTTTTATATTTGAATACATCTATTTTATAAACGAAATTCTGACAAAATTTTTAATATTGTTAGCTCTTAACTTTTCTGTGCTGCTCCCCCACCTAGTAAAACCATCCAAGCAACACAGAAACAGAGAAAAAAACCCGACATAATCAAATGATTCAAATGGAATCGATTGAGGGAAAATTGAGGACAGCTTCTCTCACAGTTTGATCACATGTATGATTTGTGTCATGATAGTGATGCTGTCACACACTAGGGGATGGTGGTTAAAGATTCCGAAAATGAGCCCTTTCACTGGCGACCGACGACTGTTTCAGCCCACGCCACCGACAACCAAACAGTACTACCCAAGATTGAATTGATAAAACTTTGAAAATAAATAGAGATCAAACAACTTCAATTTGATTTGACATGCTTAGCATACTTCTATATTTGTTGCTGCATTTACTAGACAACCCTATGCTTATACATCTCCTTCAACATTTTATTGCCATGTATCAGATTTACTTAAATAGATTGTTTCCCCCATGTTGTTCACCAAATTGAGGTTGTTTTTTTATAGGACATGTCTCATTATTGTAAAGATTATACGATCAATAATTAAATTAAACACAACTATAACCTTGTAAAGATAAGAGTGTAATTTCAAGCCAAAAAAAGAGATGTAAAAGTGTATCACTATAAAAAAGAGAATTACATCATACGGCATGGGCATTGAGACAATATTATCATGCCCGAATTAGATCAGTCGACTAGACCAAAAAATAGGATTATAGGAGAGTCTGCGTTGGTTGGACCCAAGCAATGTTATCATACTCAAACTGGACTGGTTTTTAGTTAGGGATGTCCTAATAGCGGTTTTTTTTTGGGTCGGGCCCATTTTAAAAAAACTCATATTGAAGTGGGCTACTTTTTTTTTTTTCCGATTCAGGTCATAATGCATGATGATTGTGCGTTCTCTGTAATGATAACACATAACTATTGTGCGTTATCAGTTAATTAAGCTGGTCAGCCAACGTGGCTAATAACGCACAATCAGTGTGCGTTATGACTCGGCATAACGCATACTTGTTGTTCACGTAATTATTTTTTTAATTTTTTTTCAAATTTTTTTTAAATGTTTTTTTGAAAATTTATTTTTTTGTTTACAATTGTGTTATTTAATTTAATTTATTTTTTTGAATGAACATTTATTTTTATTTTAATAAAAATTTCTTTCGGGAAAACTTATAATTGTATAAGTTTTTTCTAAGTAATTTGTTTAATGAATTATTTTTTTTTAATGAAAATTTGTTTTGAAAAAACTTATAATTGTATAATTTTTTTTTAAAAGACTGTATTTATTATATTTAACTTATTCTGTGCTATTTATATCATTTGCTTGGAAAATATATTTACATTTTGACCATTTCATTGCAAGTTATTTGAAGAAGTAATACTAAAGAAACCGTAAAAATTTAGAGCAATGATGTAGTAATTAGAAGAAATTGAAAGAAAATTTTCATTATTATAAACATGTTTTACTACAACTATTTCAAAAAAATGCCATACTTATACATTGCTCGGTCTGGGGATATTACAATTTTTTCTATTATGTCCCGGCATGCGACATCTACCACATCTTGGGGGAGAATCCGGATTTCTATAATCCATTTCCCCTTGAAATCGCTTGTCTTGTTTCCTACCTCGTTCCTTTTTCATGTTTGGAGGATAGAATGTCAAATTAAAAGGGACGTCCCTCCAAAAGTTCTCACTCAAGACCGAATGAAAATTCGCTTGGTAAGTTTTTATGTACGTTTGTCGCGAATATATCTCCGGTACATAAGCATCTATTCTTGATCCATTTTCTCTACACACTGCAAGAACATGAGAACAAGGCAATATATATTTGCCATTTTCCGCAACTACAAAATTTATTATTTAGCCGCAATGTATAGACGTTGTTGCCCGTACCAGAAACTCGAATTGGAGATTTGACCATGTATATTCCCTCTCGCGGATTGTAAGTTGTAACTTTGTGTTCTCTTGATTTCAGTTCAATCCGCAAGAACTTGTCAAAAATTCGAGTTGGAAATGGATGCACACAATTTTCTGCCTCTTCACGGTGTTGGTGAAAGTACTTAACTAGTTTGTTGAATATTAGTTCAACCAGGGCTTTTAAAGGTAGAACCCTAGCTTTCTTCAACACACTGTTACGTGCCTCGGAAATGTTGGTTGTCATGATACCGTGTCTGTGACCGCCATCATGCAACAATGTCCATTTCTCTGCTTCCAACTTCATCAAGTAAATGTATGCATCCACATTTCTTTCTTGAAGCTCTTTCATTACACGGTCAAATTTACATTCTTTCGTTTCTGTTCCGGCCTGCCACATCAAGCTTTTTAGGGTTGTAGTTTTAAAGGTCTTGTTGAATTTACTCGAATGTGACATAAGCAAAACCGGTGAACTGCAAATGGTGGTTACCACAAAGGTTGACTTTGAATAGCTGAAAAAATACCTTTGTGGCGATCAGAAATGAGGCATACGATGTGATCTTTGACTACGTATTCTCGCAAGTTTTTAAGGAACCAATTCCAACTCTCAGAATATTCCTTATCAACAATTGCAAAAGCAAGTGGGAACAAGTGATTATTTGCATCCCACGTACTTGCAATTAACAGCACGCCCTTGTATGGTCCTCTTAAGTGTGTTCCATCCACAGAAATCACCGGCCGGCAATATGAAAATTCGTCTATACACGGCGAGAAACGCCAGAAAATAAATTTGAAAACATAATTAAGGGGACTGCTTGTTCTGTGATGCAAAAATTCATAGACAGTCCTCGGGTTTATATCCTATACAGCTTGTAAATATTTGGGTAGAACAGGGAGGGCGTCCAGCACCTGCTCCCCGGCCAGGATGTCTCCGAGCACCCATTTTAACTCCACGAGCCCCTCGGTCTGGAACGTGCTCTCGGGGACGGCGACGCGAGGGCTGAACAGGGAATGTCACATGTATATCATGCTATGAAGGGGTGCATCCCAAAGTGCCCCTGATGGAGACCATGCACCGCCTGATGATCGTCTGCACTTTTTTCATAACCGCGCCAATCTGTGAAGGAGATGAAGGTGGCTCCCAAATCGCCACTGAAGCCATATCATCCACCTCCTGCAACATAGAAGTCTAAAAAAAAATAACTAAATAATTTAGAATTTAACAAATGAAATAAGTAAATAAATTAGAAATTAACAAATGAAAATAAATAAATAAATTAGAATTCCACATAAATAACTGAAACGTATAAGAACTTACCATCATCCGTCTGTCCACGCCGGCAGGCTAATAACCATGCGCACGGGTATCACGGTTAGCTGGATTGCCGATGTAAACCCGTATGATACCCCTGTACCATTTTATGTACTCATCAATGGGGTACGACAATGCCTCAACATATTCTACAGCAGGACCATCCCAAACACGAACTCGCCACTGGTTCCAGACATCGACATGGATAACATGCTGTGTAACCCAGGATGTGTTGTCATTCCCTCTTAACTGGATTCGGTGAAGGTCCAGACGAGTCTCGACTGCATCTGGAACCATCTGAGCCCGTGCAAGCTGTTGCATGACACGTCCGGGATAGTGGTACTCCACTATCTCATAACGTATGAGGGCACCTCTGCCCGCCACAAGTCAGATGGAACCAGAGGGCGGTCATAATACGGGAGCCACATAAACTGTCATGTCAAAACTCAAAGTCAATAAAAATGCAACAAGGAAAAGAAAAAACAATTAATTACAAATAATACAAGCTATTGTAAAGCGTACCTGGTCAGATGGCATAAAGTCCAACTGGTCTCTATATGTAACCAGAGTATGCGTAGGCAGCTGGCTACAGTCAAATGCTGTGCACCATTTTGCACCAAGAGGAGCAAGAGTGTCGGCCATAATCTTTGTCATTACCTGAGGCCGCAATGTAGGTATACGCGGCCACGCCCATATCTGAACTAACACCAAAGCCCCTCCAATCTGTCGTGCACCCCCCAAAGCTGCGGTGCACAGCTGCCTATACAGAAATCCAAGAACGCAACTACCCCAGCTATATGTCCTAATAGCATCAAAATCCTCCAACAAGCTGAGGTAGCGCACGTGAACCAAATTCCTGGAGAAGTCGAAAAGCATGTGTCCGCCAATAAGTAAGAAAATAAATCCACGAGCATGCAGTATTAGATCGTTGTCGGTCTCTGAACCGGTGAACGCTCTCAGAATCCATGCTTCCAATGGTTCCTTCTTCACTTGGTAACCGAAAAAGTGGCTGAGAGACAACCGCACACCAAGAAGTCTCTCGATAACGTCAATCCAGTATTGTTTAGGGTGTAAACTCCAACTAGGCCCGGTAACAACCGTGCCATCTATCCCTAAAACCCATAGCGCCTGTACATCTTGGAGTGTAATCGAGACTTCACCGCACGTTAGATGACATGTGTGGGTCTCTGGTCTCCACCGCTCGACTAATGCGGTGATAAGCGCGTGGTCGAATCCAATATAACCACACCTAAAGACTCCTCCCAAACCGGTCCCATCAATAATCTCAACCAATCTACGGGGAGCCGCACTATAGCACTGGAACAGTTTGCGGCCAAAACGCCTACACTGGAGGTCAGTATAACACGTCTCCCGATCCCCACTCCAGATCAAACCCGATCTGTGCTCGTGTTGTCTGGATAAGACGTCAGTGACAACGGGCCCCAGATGCACATGTGCTGGCACTTCTTCCATCTACATTAATTATATTTTCCAAATATTGTGAACATCTATATGTTAAAATTAAAAAGTTTTAAACATATTCTAATTCCTAGAATATTAAGATTTAATTGTTATTACGTTTAACGGTGGTAAAGTTTATATTTTTACGTTCTCATATTTCCAAATATCAGGTATATTGTAAACACAATTAATCAACGATCTAGGGATTTTTAAATAAATAACATTTTAAAGTTTTTAAGGTTTACTGTTACGTAATAAATTTCACTTTTACTGTTAGTTTTTAAGGTTCACTGTTAAAAAATACCGGTTCCCATATTTTTAAATGAAATCCTAAAACCTAATATCAATTTTTGCATGAAAAAAAATTATATTAATAACATTAAAAAAATCGTGCACTTTTATTAATAACTACAATTTGAAACATAAATCCGAACCACACTTTCAACAAAAAAAAAAAAAAAAAAACATAATGTAAAATTTTGGATTTTAATAATAGATTTTTAAGTTTTGTATTATTTAAATTTTACAATTTTTAGGTTGCAAAAATAAAGTTTCAATAATTTCTACTGTTTAAACAAAATAAAAATTAGAAATACCGAATTACATAAACCCATATTTTCTAACATTCAAATTAATTACCTAAATAATTAAAAAAAATTTTCTATTAATCATAAAGTAAGAAATTAAACTTAATTATCCAAATAAATTCATGAAAAAAAATCCTAAACTATAATATCACTTTTTGAATGAAAACAAAAATTCGTACACATTTATTAATAACTACAATTTTAAACATAAATCCAAACCACACTTTCACAAAAAAAATTAAAAAAAAAAAAACATAATGTAAAATTTTAGATTTTAATAATAGATTTTTAAGTTTTGTATTATTTAAATTTTACAATTTTTAAGTTGCTAAAAAAAATTTTTCCATAATTATCCGCTTGTAAATTCATGAAAAAACACTATCCCTAATATCACTTTTCAAATACAAAAAAACAATTACATACATAAAATTATCAAATTTGTACAAATTTCTTAATAACTACAATTTTAAACATAATTCCAAAAATTTAAAAAAGGTAAAATTTTTTATGTTAATAATACATTCTTAAGTTTTGTATTATTTAAATTTTACAATTTTTAAGTTACAACAAAAATATTTGTTTTCATATTTTCTACATTTAAAAAAATGTTGAAAATATCGAATTACATATTCTCATATTTTCTTACAATAATTTATATATATTATGCAAAATAATAATCTAAATAATTTCTAATAATCATAAAGTAAGGTAATAAAGTAAACATAGTTATCCACATAAATTAAAGAAAATAATACATCACCCTAATATCACTTTTTAAATTCAAAAACAATTATATACATAAAATTATCACATTTGCACAAATTCATTAATAACAAACATTTTAAATATAAATGTAAAACCCATTTCCACAAAAAATAAATTAATTCAAGTGAATAAATAAAATTCATAAAAAACATTAACAAACAACAAATACCGAAATAATCACACTTAATATGTAATAAACAAAAAAAATTCTAACTAACTAAAAACTTACTGAAAATTTAAAATGCAGCTTTAGTAGCCTTCGTACTCCAAATCCTTAATAGCCTTCATACTCCAAAGAAAATCTCCAAGATTTACTAATTTAACTATAATTTTCAAAATAAAATACACATTCATTAGATAAAAAGAAATCAACACATAATAATAAGAAAAAAAATTAGAGTAAAATACCTAGCAGATGGCGGAAGCAGGAACAAAAATTTTTCTGAAGAAAGAAGGATGAAAAAAGGAAGAAGAAATAGATGAAGGTGGCTGAAAAAATGAAGAAAAATTAAAGGAGAAGGGGGCTGGAAAAACAGTAAGGGGGAACGAGAGGAAATAGAGAAATAAGGAGGAAGAAACGAGGAAAGGAGGAAAGAGAGTAAAAAATGGGGTTGGGAATTGAGGCTGGGGGAAAATAAAAAGGGGGAGGAAGGAGGAGGGGGGGAGCCGCACTGCGAAGGAAGGGGAAGGGGCGGCTAGGGTTTTTTTTTTTTTTAATAACATGATAACGCATAGTCACTGTGCTTTATCAGCTTAATAACGTATAATGGCTGTGTGTTATTAAGCTTGATAACGCACAGTAATTGTGCGTTATCTACAGCTCAGCGCCAGCTGGGATCCACGTTCAGATTTTTATGCAATTAACTCGGTTATTAAGGATAACGCACAACCATTGTGCGTTATGGCCTGAATCGAAAAAAAAAAAGTGGCCCACTTCAGTTTGGGGTTTTTGAAAATGGGTCCGGCCCAGAAAAACCCCTAATAGCTTTGAGGCGTTCTTTTCGCTTCTCATTATGCGCTTAGGAGGTGGGCCTCTCAGTTGGCTTGAGGTTTCAAGTTGGTTCTGTTTTTTTAATTTTATAGTCTTTTAAAATATTGAACTGTAAGGTATAGTTTATGAAGTATAACTTCTAGTGTTTAGTCGTTAAAAAAATAAAAAATAAAAAAAAAAACCTATACCTTATGTGTTTGGCATGATAGATGGTTTAGAATTGGTTTTTTGCCATATTTGGGCAGTAAAGTGGTCATAAATTTTTTTAACCTTATTTTGGTGATAATGCATTCATTGTATGAGTTATCACTTAATCAGAAATCTCCATATAATTATTCGATGTGGCAAGTAATGCACATCTTGTATGCGTTATCTGCCACATCATTTTTTTTTTTGCATAAAACTTATAATTTTTGTTTACAAAACTTATAATTATTATATTTTTTAAAAAGAAAATTTTATTAAAAAAAGTATGAAGAAATAATTTAAAGTATTTTATATTTTTATTACTTGTTGTAAATTTTACTATAGTAATTTATAATTAATTTAAGAAAAAGACTTATAAAAAAGTACTTAGAGGAAATTCATGAAAAAATATCATTAATAGAAACGCTAAAAATATTACAACACTTTGAAAAAAAGTAACTTATACATTGCTTGAATTCGGGTTATTACAATTTTTTCTATTATGCCAGGGCATTCAACATCTGTTACATTTTGGGGAAGAATCCGGATTTCAATAATCCATCCCCCCCTCCCCTGCCCCCCTCCTCCTCCCCCCCCGGAAACCTTGTACCTTGTTGTCTACCCCGTTGATTGTTCATATTTAAAGGATAGAATATTAAATTATAAGGAGCATCTCTCAAAAAGTCCTCGTGCCCAACCGGATAAAAATTGGATTGGCATGTTCATCTGTAAGTTTTCCACGAATATATGTCCGGCACATAAGCATCTGGTCTTGTACCATTATCTTTATAGACTGCAAGAGCATGAGAACAAGACAATGTAAATTCTTGCCATTTGCCACAACCGCACGATTTTTCTTTAATTTTTAAATTGTAAACGTTATTGCCGCTACCATCAAGCCGCATCGGATATGTAACCATGTAAATATCTTCTCATGGGTTATACGTTGTAACTGTGTGGTCTCTTGATTTCAATTCAATCTGAAGAAACTTGTCAAAAACTCTTGTTGGAAATGGATGCACACAGTTTGGGCCCTCTTGACAGTATTGGTTGAAGTACTTAACAAGTTTGTTGAATATTCATTCAACTAGGGCTTTTAAAGGTAAGACCCTAACTTTATTCAATATACAGTTAAGTGCTTGTGAAATATTGCTTGTCATCACTCCGTGCCTGTGCCCACCATCATGCAGGAGTGTTCATTTCTCTAGGTCTATCTTGGCTAAATAAATATATGGTCATACATTTCGTTTTTGAATTTCACTCATCACACGTTCCATTTTCTATTTCTTAGCTTCGGTTTCGATCTGCCATATTACTTAAAGGTCTTGGTGATAAAATCCCTTTGTGGCAATCGAATATTAAATAGACATGCCGATCCTTGACAACATGTTGTCATAGAAGTTTGAGGAACCAATTCTAACTTTTAGACGACTCTTTATCAACGATTGCAAATGCAAGAGGGAACAAATGGTTATCCGTATCCCATGTGCTTGTAATTAATAGTATGCCCTTATATGGTCCCTAAAAATGAGTGCTATCCACAGAAATCACCGACCGATAATTTAGAAACCCATTTATACAAGGCTCAAAACACCAAAAAAGAAATTTGAAAACGTAGTTCGGGAGAATGCTCATTTTGTGATGCAAGAACTCATTTACAGTTCTCGAGTTTGAACATTTTATTGCTTCGAGGTATTTGGGTAGAATTGAAAAAGTTATCTCCCAATTGCCGAACACTCTTTCTACTGCGAATTTCCGAGCATACCATGCCTTCTTGTACGTACAACCCGTCTGAAGTAATACTAGCACTTCTTGAATGACCTTCAAGACAGGGATCTCGGGATTATTGGCTATAAGTTGCGATATTAGTTTTGAAATAAATTTTGAAGTCATATTTCGATGCATGTTTTGATGAACCTAAATAAGGCATGTGTGCTCCTTGGTGAATCTGGTTATTTCCTAACGACCATGAGTTGCTTTCTTCTTAATTCCATTATACCATGAACAGTAATTAAAGTCGATGTGATGATAAGATCTCATTGTCCATTGATCGCTCTTAATTTTCACAACTCTAAACTCTTGTCCTATTCGAAGAGACCACTTCTGAACTACACTAATTGCTTGGATTTTGTCAACAAACCTCATTCCTAATTGACGATCAGTCATTGTATCATTCCATTCCAGCAATATAATAGTACCTAATTCGATGAGGTCATCTATTTGCTCTCCCGAGCCCAAATCTAGAAATGCTCCGGATGATGTATAATCATATAGAGCGTTATTGAACCATTGACTACTCTGCCATTGATTCAATGTAGTTGAAGATAGAGGGTTTACGGGAGTGCTAACGTCATCTTCCTCATCATTAGGGTTATTGTCATAGTCAGATGTTCTTGATACGTCATAATCTTCATTAGCATCATCATCGTCCTCATCATCTTTCTCTACGACTGGGTACAACATTGACGGTTCATCGGAAACCATCTGTGTTAGTGCCATGACATGCTGACGAATATTTGAATGATCCTCATCACTTGATACACGAATGTGCTGGACTTCTGAAAATTTTTGTGATTGGGTCAGTTCAAATTCAACTAGTACGTAAATTCACTTCCTTTGGTATATCAGGTATGATAATCCAAAGAGAAAGAGAAGAAGAGAAGGAAGGAAGGAGAAGAGCAATAGAAGAAGAGAAGGAAAGGAAAAAGAAGAATCCACGGTGGAGAAGGAAAAAGAAGCCACGGTGGAATAGGAAGAAGAAGCAGTGGCAACGAGGGTTTTTGGAGAAGAAGAGTTGAAGACAACGACGGCTAGGATTTGGGTGTTAACTGCAATTGATATTGATAACCACATATCATGTGCGTCATCAGTAAGAATAATGCATTTGGCATGTGCGTTATTCTTATTGTTAACGTATATACAATGTGCGTTATTTTCCATCTCAACATCCTTCCTGCCACGTCTGTGCTACCTTATTCATCTCACATAATACCTCATTAATCTCGCATAATCGTGTAATTTAATAGTGATTAAAGGATAACCTACACAACGTGTGCATTATCATTATAGATAATGCACATAGTGTGTATGTTATGGCCTTATTAAGATTAAAAAAAAAATGGCGGCCACTTTAGTGACTGTTTTTTAAAAAGTGATCAAATATAACAAAAAACCTCTAGAACCTAACAAGTTAACACCTATTTTATTCGGACATACATCAATGTATTCAATATTCTGAACAATAGTTTGATTGAGTGTGTTTTTTAAAAAAAAAAAAAGAAAAATCATACTATTCTCCAACAAAATACATTCATTCTGTTTTTTTATTCAGATGTACGGGGTATTTTAAGAAGTTTACACCTATTTATTCATATGTACTTCAATCTATTCAATATTATGAATAATAGTTTAATTGGGTTTGTTAAAAAAAAAAAAAAGATGAAGAAGAACGACCAGTCATAGAATTCTCTAGCACTGTCAAACAGGCCAAACCAGCCCTGACCGGACCGGCCCGTGTCAAGCCCGTGCCTAAACAGTCCGGTCCAGTCCGTGCTTGTTTTTTACGGGCCTAAATTATATGAATATATATCCGCCCCCAGCCAGCCCGCGGGCTTTGCCCAAAAAAGAAAAATAAAAAAAAAAATTTATCAAAAACTAGCTTCTAGTTCTACCAACCAAATTCTCTGAACTCCTCCCCTTGTTATAACTTTTCACAGCTCAAAAACAAACTCGCAAATTTATAATTTATCATCAAAAACAAACTTGCAGATATATAATTTATCATCCAAAACATCTCTAAGTAATAAAATCCAAGGAAAAAACAAAAAACAGTCAAACAATTACAAAGGGCCTGGCTGTCTAAGAGACTACAAGCGCAACAAGCAGTTGTAGCACCGGAATTCCACCTTCTTCAACTAATGAATATAGCATTGTCGATGCGTCCTTTTTTCCCCTGAAATTTCCACTTTCTAGAAGATTCACTCCAATAGTCCGTACTTGAATGACCGTACGATGGTGTGTATTTTCGTGTGTACGGCACCGATGGCGTGAAAAGAAGAGGGGGTGAAGAAGGGAGTGAAGAGGAAGATTGGGAAGCAGGAGAGAAGCTGATGGCGAAGAAGAGAAGAAGAAGAAGAGGAGAAGAAGAAGAAAATAAAGGGGGCGGTAGCGGCGTGAGAAGAAGAAGAAGATCAGAAGAAGAGGGGGTAAAGAAGGGAGCGAAAAAGAGGAAGATGGGGAAGTAGGAGAGAAGCTTGATGGTGAAGAAGGGGAAGAAGAAGAAAATAAAGGGGGGCGGGGGCGGTGCCGACTGAGAGCGAGAGAGTGAGGATGAAAGAAATTGAAATGAATGAGAAAGAAGAGAAGAGCCCCCGAATCGGACTGGACCAGCCTGCAAAAACCCGTATCCAAAGCGGTTTGGTCCAATCCGGGCTCATTTTTTATGGGGCCTAAAAATATAAATCGATATCCTCCATATTGCGAGCGATTCGGACCAGACCCGAGCTTAGGCCTATATTGATGGTGCTAGAATTCTCCAACCAAATACATTCATTCTAATTTTTTAAGGAAAAAATACTTTCATTCAGACTTCAGTCAAAATGTAAAATCCAAATCATAGCTTTTGTTTTTTAGAAAAAAAAATCCTTTAACAGACATCAAATGAAAAGAATATTTGATCTGAAAGATTAATGATATGGAAGTTTAACAGACATAAAACTTTGATCTTCCTATAATATTCATAGAATCACAATTTTGAAAATAAAAGAAAACTATACCTTTCTTTTTAAGCCAGCTCTTCAATCATCTTAATGGTGATATCATCAATTAATAAATAAATCTATGATAATAACCTTATTAGAAGGGTAATCGTAAATCACCAAACATAAATATTACAGCCAATTCCAAAGATCAAATAAATTAATCTATTTATTACAATAACCTTATTAGAAGGGGAGTCACGAATCACCAAATAGAAATATTACAACTAAATTGAAAGATCAAATAAATTAACATATCTATTACAATAAATCGGAATGTATCCAAATAATTAATACAAATAATAGAAATGTCAAAGGAACCTTCAAATATGGTGCAAAAATAATTTGGTGAGAAATGGATCAGTGGGCGGTCAAATTTGAAACCCTCCCCCCTCTCCACTCCCCCCTACCTCCCCCCTCATCCCAAGAAGGCCAGCCCAACCCTGTGAATTTGTTGAGGCCTAGATCCTACTTCTTCTTAGGGTATAAAAGAGAATAACCAAGGCCCAAAATTGTGGGTATAAGCCCAGCAAACACTGCCTTGCTCACAACTTTGGCAAATAGTTAAAAAATGTTAACTACAATCAATACGAGGAAGATCCCTGTAAAGAGAAAATTTGTCAGCAATAACAATTTTAGTACCAAAATCTACAGTATTATATTTGGTATTAATTTTCTTTACATCTATTATTTCATTAGTTACTTTTTCCATAGTGAAATGATATTTTACATCAATGTGCTTAGCTTGTTCATGATAAACAGGATTCTTGCATAAGTGTAAATAACTTGGACTACAATATAGATAGTAGCTTTAAAATATAAAAGATTTAATTCAGATAACAGACCTCAATTCTTTAACGGCCTCAGTTGCAGCAATGTATTCAACTTTTGTGGTTGAGAGAGCAAGCACAGGTTGCAATTGGGATAATTTCCAGCAAAGTAAAGAAATATTAAGTGCTTGATTTTCGGTATCCTTATCACTGGTAAAATCCGAATCCACATATCCTATTAGTACAAAATTTGAAACTAGTTTTAAAATGTAATCCTCTATCAATAATACCATTTAAGTATCTTAGAAGCTATTTTAAAGCTTTCTAATGGTCCTTTCTAGGGTTGGACATAAATCTAGTTAAAAGACTAATAGAATTCACACAATGCCGGGTCTAGTTGAAATCATTGAATACATAACAAACTTTGTTTCCATTCTATGTGGAACATTAGCCACATATATATATATTTTCATTCTATATGAAACATTAGCCATATCTTTATACATAACAAAAGGGTTTGCATAAATCCATAGAAAACATAGAAATGATTTTATTTATGTAATGTTTCTTAGAAATGATCAAAGAATGATTTTTCCTATTTCTCAATATATTCATGCATAGAGTTGTAGATGCAGAACGTAGGTCTTTCATATCAAATTAATATTTTATAAGAGTTTTCAGGTTGATTAATTTGTCTTTCTGTTTGCATGCAATAAACATATCACTAACATACAATAAAAGATACACAGCACTATCAATAGAATCTTCACAAAAATACAAATAGTATCATAGCTGTTTCTTTTAAAACAAGAACTTCGTATAAAGGTATCAAACCTTTTACAACATTTTTTCGAGAACTGCTTGAGTCCATAAAGAGAATTTTTCAGCAAACAAACAAAGTTTTCTTTGTCTTTAACCTCAAAACTAGGAGGTTGTTTCATATAAATTATTTCCTCAAGTTCACCATGTAAAACGCAAGTTTTTACATCTATTTGCTCTAGTTCAAGTTCAAAATAAGAAAAAAAAATAGTATTCTGATTTCTTATATTTGACAACGAGAGAAAATATTTCATTAAAATCAATATCTTCCTTTTGTGAAAGACATTTTGCAACTATTGTAGCTTTGAATATAAGGGGATCCTTATCAGATTCAGATTCCTTAATTTTGAAAATACATTTGTAATCGATAAATTTTTGCTTTAAAGGTTTTAGGCACTAAAATCCAAGTTTGTTTTTATGCAAAAAAGACATTTCCTCATTCACGGCATGCATCCATAATTTAGAATTAGGACTTTTAAGAACATAAAAAAACACAAATTCTTTTTTCTCCACAAAAGATGCAACAAAGCAAAAGCATAAGAAAGACAATAGGAAAAATTATATCTAGAAGGTTTTTAAGAGGTCCTTCTAACCTTATCCCTAGTCAATTGGTAATCTATTAGAGTTTGAGATTGAGCTTTAATATTATTATCATTATTGTCAGAAATTTCTAAATTAAGCCCAATATTGTTTTCAAATGTATGATCTAAACTTACCTATTCATTTCTGAGGATCAGGTTAAGGCTTAGAACCAAGGCTAGAGATGTCATCCACCTCAATTGGGACTTCCTTAGTTAAGGGTGGATCAATAGTATCAACAGGATTAGAATCGGTTTTTAAACATGGCATTTCATATTCATTAAAAATGACATTTATATTGATGACTATCCTCACCCCTAGTTCATTTCTAAGGCAGACCCGGTATCATTTGACACAATAGGGATAGCTATGAAAGACACTTTTTAGTCCTAGGGTAAAGTTTACCTTTCCTTTAGTGAGCAAAGGCAGCACAACAAAATATTCTAAGATCAAACAAATCTGGTAGTGTACCAGACCAAATCTTGAACGGGGTCTTAAAATTTCTGGAAATAGATGGTGACATATTTATTAAATAGACTGTTGTATTTACATTTTCACCCCAAAAAGAGTTATGTATTCTAGAAGAAATCATTAAACACCTAACTTTATCCACAATTATTCTGGTCATCCTCTCAGCAACACAATTTTGCTGAGTTGAACCTAACATTCTTATGTCTAATAATGCAACACATAGAACGTAAATCATCCAATCTTTTATTAAAAAAATTTGATACCATTATCTATTCTTCAAAATTTTAATTTCTTGTCGGTTTGTTTTCAATTAAAAGTTTCCATTTATTAAATTTCTGAAAAGTTTGTTTTTTTGTTTTTAGTAAAAAAAATCTAAATATGCCTTGAAAAATCATCATTAATATTAAAGAAATAAGTATTTCCACCATAAGTGGGTACCTATTGAGGACCCCAAATATCACAATACACATAATTTAAATTGGCAGTGAATTTATGTGTGTCAATAAAAAAACTCAGTTCATGTTGCTTTCCTAACATACAATAATCACAAAAATTAAGAAAGTGAACTTTACTACCATCAAGCAAATTTGGTTTACACAAATGTTGCAAATAGGGCTATAAACGGAGGCGGTCTTACCCGTTCCCGTGTGAGTCTATACCCATTTATAGTGGGTAAGGTTAAAATTTGTTTATGCCCGCGGACCTGTACCCGTACATATACCCATATAGATTCTAGTAAATGGGTCTGGGTAGGGTACGATGATACACAGACCCGTATACCCGTTATAATAAAATAACAATATATATTTATATATATTATATTATTTTTATATATCTTTATTAATACATAATTTATAAATTTATGATACTGAGTGGTTTATTTTCTTAGTTTAGAGAAGAGAAGAGAAACTTAGCTCGAAAGAGCGAGCACAAGACCGGGCACTCGATGCAAGAAGGGGAAAGCATGGTTTTATTCCATAGAACTTGGAGCCTGATGTCCATCCCCGTCTTGGCAATGCAACTCAGTTTGACATCCATCGAAAGTGGAGAGACTAAGAGATAGGGACAACTACTAGAGAAAATGAACCGGAAAAGCGAGATGAGAGGATCCCGGCTGGCCCTCAGCGCCTCTTCGGCCTCACCATAGCTACGAGCTTCCGGTGGACCAAGTTCTCTGGCACTCCTAAACCACCATTTAGACATGAAAATAGGATAAAGAAGTTTCTTCATAGTTTAGATAAGAGAAATTTTCTTTAAAAATTTCTTCTTCTTCGAGACATCAGTACTATTGTTTTCTCCATTCGATGTTTCTTGTGGACTTGTTTCTTTCATTCAAAATTTTATACTAGTGGTTGTTTATTCCAAAGGCGAATAATAGAGGCATGATTTTTTAAAGTCAGATTTTCTAAATTTTTTTTTATATATATTGTTGTTTAA
Organism: Catharanthus roseus; assembly: GCA_028651295.1. Taxonomy (NCBI): domain Eukaryota; kingdom Viridiplantae; phylum Streptophyta; class Magnoliopsida; order Gentianales; family Apocynaceae; genus Catharanthus; species Catharanthus roseus. The sequence continues at coordinate 1,256,739 of JAPQWS010000107.1, read as the reverse complement.
CAGGAAAAAAAATTAGAAAAATGTCATACGGGTGCGGGTATACCTAGACCCTGAAGGGTCGGGTCTGGACCTATAAATTTTATACCCAGAGGGTATAGGTCTGGGTCTGGGTTCATGTTTCACTATAAGGGTATGGGTCTGGGTCTCGAAGTACCCAGAGGGTCTGGACCCGTTTACACCCCTAGTTGCAAATCCTTTTCACAAATGTGACTAATTCTTTTATACCATAACATGCTATCATTATCGTCATGTTTACTGTTAATGCAGCAAAGTGACGCACAATTTCATCGGGCAAAGAGTACAGTCCAGATTTCTTTATACCTTTAAGAATAACTAAGGATCCCTTATAAAAAGTTAAATAATCATTTAATTTGTATGAATATCCATCATTATCGAGAGTACCTAAACAAATAAGGTTTCTTCTAAGGCCAAGAACATACAACATTAGACAATATTCTAATAACACCATCGAACATTTTTATAGAAACAAATCTTCTTCCAATTTGACACGTTTCATTAAGTTCCATTAAAACTTTACCGATTTCTACTGGTTTTAAATCAGAAAACCAATCTTTATGTGTTAGGGCACATGTGATAGAAACAACCAGAATTAATAATCCATTAATCAGATAATACAAGAAGAATGAGAAACACATAAAACTTCAAAATACATAGAGTTGACACTATTATCATATTCAAGTTGTTTGTTTTCACTCATATTGTTGTCTTTAGAACTAGTTCTTTTACCATTTTTCTCATCTCCGATTCTTTTAAAGCATTTGTTTTTCATATGTACTTAATTTTCAAAATAAAAATATTTTACTTTGCTTTTATCTTTTTCTTTACGTTCTCTAGATTTGGACACGCCCTTACTTTTAGACTTTTATTTATGTCGTTTAGAATCCCTTTTCTCAATTCTTCCCTTAACATAAAGATTTTCACAATTATTTTTATTTTCCTTGGTCTTTAGTTCGTAAGATAGATTTAACATCAAAAAGTGATAATTTATCACTACTATATTTAATGCCGATTTTCACATCACTAAAAGATTCAAACAAAGAATTTAACAAAATAATGGTAACATTTTCATAAAAAATTTCTTCACCAACAATTTTTAAATCCTAAACAATTTTGTTTAAAATTAACAAAATTTACTTCAAGGAATTTTAAAGGAGGTATTTTAAAACTAAAAAGCTTTTCTTTCAAATAAATTTTTATTTGAAAGAGATTGTTTTAAAAACATATCTTTAAGTCTACTCCAAATTTCATAAGCAAAAGCCTTTTCATTAATTTCTCAGTAAAAAACATCGTCAGTTATGCAAAATAAGAGTACTTTAGCTTAAATAAAACTTTTCTTCCAAAATTCTCCTTTCCAAGTATTTGAAAATTTATTGAGTTTGGTAATAGCAGGAAGAACTTTATTTTTGGAATTAAAACAGCTTTCATATTTCCTCGTCAAATGCTTAAATCATCTTTTCCAAAGGAACCTTCAAATGTTGTGTAAAAATAATATTTAGTGAGAAGGGACGAAGAAAAGAAAGACGAAACTAATCACTCTTAGAGAATTGGACCTCAATTAACTTAAAGACAACACATAAGAAAATCTCCAAAATTACTCAATCAAACAGATATTCTTGGCAATCAGATTAAGCACAGAAGGGCTGTTGAGATTCTGGCTATAAACACACAACGGCGGCAGCAAGTAGTATCACAGAGGACAAGAGTGTAGAACAATAAACCAAGAGAGGCGGCCCAGAAAGAGAGAGATGAGAGGAAAAGGGGCAGATTACAGCTTGCGAGAGAAAGAATATATATGGTGGATCAAGAAAGATTAATAGTCTCGGTCAAATGAAGAATCAAAAGTCAGCCAATAGAAATCAAAGGACCGAGGGATCGGTCTCGTGAAACATTAAATAGGCAGTGGAAATGGATCACTAAAGGCGGGTCACGCTGATGGTCTGATTTTTAATTTTAAAGAAAAATTATATCGAAATTAGGAGTTTGTAATATGTTGCATGTATCTGAATTAATATAAACAGATTCAACATGTAATACTAGAGTTATATGTTTTTCCTTGAGAAAAATATTTTTTAAAAGAATTACTATGTCCTCAAATTAGTTTTGCTTTAATAATTAGTTTTCTATTAATTTATAATTGTCCCCAGGTAACATAAGGTTTGTGCAATGAAATGATGATCGAAAATAATTGGTCTCAATGTTAATTAGTGATTCCTAATTAATTCAATCAAAGGTGACAACATTAACATCATGTACAATTTTCATTAATCAACTTCCAGTTGACGCCACACAAGGATGATTATTACTAATTCTTCCCGTTGAAAAAATAAGTCCTTTTTTATTTATGTACACAAATTAATATTTTTGAAAATAAGATATTTTTAAATTTTAAATACTTAAATTATTCATTTTCTCTTCTTCATCGATTCTTCTCAAAATTTAAATACTATCTAATTTCAATGAATTAAAAGAGGGTATATTTAAAAAAGAACTATTAAATGTACATAGAGAAAGGTAAAATAACTTGCATATTTGATCATCTTTAATACTTTTAAAAAGATTTATATTTTTGACTGGAAGTAGTATTTCTTAGTTTGGTGTTAATTATAATTTTTTTACAACAAAAAATAATTTTGATTTGCTTAAGGACTATACTTTGACAATTTCTTTTAGGGTCCCATAGATCGGATGTTAGAAGGGTTGATGTTGTATGCTCCATAGGATTTATAGATAATGAAACGTCGACATAATTCGTTTCCTTTTGTTTTTTGTCAAGTCGATTCATTTTTTTACAACTTAATAAATAATTTTCTTTTATAAATTGTGCAAAGATTGTTCAATAACTTCAAATAGTAATGTTGAAATTCAATGACATTACGCATTATTAAAGGAAAAGGCCGTAACCTTTCAAAGTTCAAACCGAAGTCCCTAGCAAATGATTCTTCTTTGTATTTAAAAATAATAAGAAAAAAAAACAGATAGGTCGTCTTCTTTTTATTTTCTACTTTTTATTTTCTAGGCTCCAATGTCGGGCCACAAGGTTGAAATTGGGGCGTAAAGGCATTTTCAAGATTACTGAACCTCAAAATCTCTCACTTGACAAGTCATATGGAAGTATTTAAGAGATAGGTGTTTTGCCATCAGACTGCCCTCATTGTACATATATATCCTTATTCAAATTATGAATAGTAATCAAATTTTGCTGCAAAAGCTACGAATCTAACAGTTAATTCGATACATTTAGGCTCCTATTGATTGCCGAGGATTATATATTTAGAAAAGTTATTTGATTCCTAAATATTAAACTCTCATGTTAGGAAAATTATTTTGATTTTTGAAAAGGAATCTAATTCTTTAAGAGGACTGATAAAATACGCACGGGAGTCTAATTATAAGATACGCGCGAAAAAATTCAAAAAAATCATTTCTCCTTCCTCACTCTCTCTTTACAACAACTCTCTCACCTCTCTCTAAAAATTCAACAGTGTTCTTCGAGTTCTTGAAGAAATTCAAGTAAAAAAAAAAGATGATTTTGAAGATTTTATTTCAGAGAACATCGATTTTGAGGTAAAAATCAATCAAATTGTTTGATAAAATTGAAAATTCCTAGTTTTGGCCTGAAGAGCCAAAATTATGCAATAATTCCGCCCAGCGAGTCGAAACTAGAGGGTTTTCAATTTTTTTTAGTTATCTTGTTTAGTTTAATAATAATTTAGTTTCATAATTGAGGTTTAATTTTTAAAAGACCGACATAATAACAGATTCAACATAATAACATAATTTAAAAAACATTGAAAACTCTCTAGCTACGGCCAGCTGGCCCATTGGGCTGAAACTAGGAATTTTCAAATTTTTATCAATTTTTAATTTTTACCTCTAAATCGATGTTTTCTTCAATAAAATCTTCAAAATCATCCATATTTATTTAAGAACTTCAAGAACATTAAAAGAATTTTTAAAGAGAGGTGAGGGAAAGAATTCTAGAGAGAGAAAGAGTTGGAGGAAAATGAAAAATTTTGAATTTTTCCGCGCGTCTCCTTTAGAGTCTCGCGCATATTTTATTTGTCCCCTTCTTTAATCCTAGGAAAGTAGTTCAACAATACTGGGAAAAAGAATACCTTACCACCACAAATAAAAGAAGCCTTTTACTGACGAATTCAATTTCCGTTGGTAAGCACCAACGGACAAATGATTTCACTGGACATTTCACAATCCTAGCCCAAAAAATGGAAGGAATAATCGCGCTAAAACTTAACAACAGGTACTGATGGAATATTCCGTAGTTAACAAATATTACCAATGGTATTAGGGGCAGAAGAAACTCTGTCGGTAATCTTTTTAAGTTACCGAAGGTCTTAGTGATGCGTGTCTGCCAATAAGTTTTCAATTCAAATTACCTACGGCTTTCCCCTCTGTGTGCTGTCAGTACTAAAGGTAATTATATAAAAAATGGATTTAGAAATCTGCCTCACAAAATTGAATTCACTCTCTCAAATCCTCTCCCAACCTGCCAACCTCCAAAGACTCAATGACGTCGGTTGCCTATCTTGTCGTCCCACTGACACTAACACCGTCTCCTCTCTCTCTCTCTCTCACACACTATCTCTCTCTCTCTCTCTCTCTCTCTCTCTCTCTCTCTCTCTCTCTCTCTCTTGTTCTCTGTTCATCTTCTTCTCATCATCTTATTTTAATTCTTCTTCTTCTTCTTCTGTAATATTGGTGAAGATTGGAGCTCTTGCTGTTGCTGTTCACTGCAAGTACTTTATCCTATGAATCTGGAATAGTTTTGGAATTGTGATGAATAGTTTACTAGTTTTTTATCTCTTTAAGCTCAATGTTGGAACGGGTTACTAGTTACTCTTTTTCTTTTTTTTTTTGGTGCATGGGTTACTGGTCTCCTTGAGGTAATATGGGTTACAATTTTAACCCCTTCCAAGTTTTAGAAGTTTCATAGACTTACATTCTGGTCGTTTGACAGTTAGAATTTTGAGGTTCGTACTACTATGTTTCTTATTTTTGGATTCTAAAGTTCTACTATGCAATTGTAAAATGGAAAATTAACTATAGAACCTCTTTTTTAGTTCCATTTAGAATAACCACATGTGAGTATTTGAGGTTTTTTATGTTAGTACATGCCCTAAGACCAATTGACTCACATTTATGATTTATGAAGCATGTATTTTTGAATTGTATTTTATGCTTTTGTTCATCAAGTATGTGACTTGATAGTAGAACCCTTATAGCTAATAAAATACTATTCTTATTTGTCCCTAGTTTATTACATCTTGTAAACTAGTGTGAAATTGATTGATGGTCAAGTTTTACTGATCATGAATATGAGATATAAAATCAATTCATAAGTACATGTTGAAAATATTGTATTGGACATGACCCAAAGTGAAGAAGAAATATTGCATGCATTTAAGTTGTAAGTATTTCTTCTCAGTTTTATATTTGGTGTCCTTTGACCCAATACTTCTAATGTTTCTTGCATGGGGAGAAAATATGTTTTGACATAGTCAAACATCACTTTTAATTAGGTGATTATAATGACTATTAGTTGGCTTATTTTCTTGTCATGGCTTGAATATTGGAGATAGTGAAAGGGATTTGTCCCTCTCCTTTTAGAGAGAGATATCCATGGGCCCCTTGATAAGGAAGACTGGAAAATATGCATGGCCATGCTCAAATAAGTATTAATAAGTTAATATTATTTGTTGGAACAGTCTGTCTGGTGATCAAATAAATGGTTAATTAAGTTTTATAAGGATTACTTAGTCCATGCCTTATACTTAATTAGGATATCGTGTGACAAAAGGACTAAATATTAAATCTGATGCTAGGTTATTATTGCATTTACGTAACTTGGGTAAGCATAATGTCTTGCTAGAGGCCGCTTATGTTTTGTGAATAAATGTCTAGGACATTTTTCATTCACTACCAACATTAAGTGAACCTACAGGGTCATACGCATAGACGATCTTGTGAGCATAATGTCCACGTTCAATAGATCTAGATTGTGTCCAGATTCGTTGAACGTATACAAAAATGGAACCAGATTCCATATTGTATTTTCTGGTAAGTTAATAAGTAATTAATTTTATTTAATCGAATAAATAAATTAATTACTTAATATTACTCATCCAACCGTTGGATGATTATAGGAATAGATGGACGAGATTAAACTGTCATTAGATGACAGTCAAGGTTTTGATATTGACAGCTATAAAAGGTTATGTTAACCTTTTCTTGGCAGCTGTCCTTTATCTGATTAAAAAAAAACAAAACTCTAAACCCTAGAACGGCGATATAGTATCTAGCCTCCTCTCTCCGAAACACGACTGATTACTAGATAGTCAGGATCAGTTCTGAACAGTTTTCAGAACACAGAAGGGGCTAGCATCCTGATCGCTTGCAGAGGAGTTTGTCGTGTGGATACCAGTAGAGGGCGAAGCGTAAAAAGCAGCGCCTCCACACCGAACAATCAAAATATTAAGGTAATTTCTATCCAATCGGTTTTTCTAGTATGTGCAGATCTTGTTGGTGGATTTCCATAGTTTTATTTTATTTTGTTTTTTGCCTACGGATTCCAACATTTTAGTGGGGAAAACTTTCATTGTTTATTTGCTATTTCCAATTAAATAAGTACGGTATATACAATATGCACAAGTTGATCATTTAGGAACTAAAGGCTAACTAGCAAATAGTACAAGTAAACTCCCTAATTATAATGTACACAGAACTCCTAATTAGGGGATTGGGATAAAGCCCAATAAACTACCTAATACTCCCCTTAAGTTGGAGCATGATGAGGAAATGCCCAACTTGGAAGATAAGAAATGAAACCGAAAAGTTGAATGGCTTTGGTAAGAACATCTGCCAGATGTAGTACACTATGGAGATAATAAGGAGAAATGAAACTAGCCTAAAAAGCATTATGAACGAAGTGAAAATCAATTTCAATATGTTTCGTGCACTCGTGAAACACAAGGATTAGTAGCAACATGAAAAGCAATCTGATTGTCACAGTACAAGGAAATGGGAAGGATGATCACTACAGAAATTAGAAACACAAAGTAACTATCAAAGCCATTTAAGTTCACATAAAGTAACAGACATGGCTTGATGCTCTGCTTCTGTAGAAGAACGGGAAATAGTTGGTTGCTGAGCCTGAGTGTGAACAGCGAAAGCAAGATCGGGCTGAGTAATTGTTAAATAAATAAGTTCCCTAACCAAACACATGTATCTATCTGGTAGAGCAAAAAGAAAAAAGAATCTATAGACTTAGCCAGATTGTAATTAAACTGAATGGGAGCAAAAACTGGTTTTGCACCTAATAGACCAGCCATAGAGATATCTAGAGTGTATTTTCTTTGACATAAGAAAATAACAGAAGATTTCCTAGCAATGTCTATACCCAAGAAATATTTTAATGTCCCCAAATCCTTCATTGAAAAATAGGCACTCAAATATTTCTTGAAATGATTCACGAAGACTAAAGAGTTCCCGACAATTATCAAGTGATCCACATAGATTAATACACATTTGAAAAAACATTCTAATTGTAAGTGAAAAAAGAATAATTTCAATAAGATTGTGTAAAACCACACTTACAGAGTGCAGCAGGAAGTTTGGAGAACCAACGACGAGGCGCTTGATAAAGTCCATATAGAGATTTCTTTAACCGACATTCTTGATATGGAGAAGTAGTTTGAAATCCTGGGGGAGCACACATGTGAACTTCCTCATTCAGATCACCATGGAGGAAAGCATTATGAAAGTCCATCTGGTGAACAGGCCAATTTCGAATAGAAGCAACAGTTAATAGTGTCCAGACAGTGACTATCCTTGAAACCAGAGCAAATGTCTCAGCAAAATCTATGCCTTCTTGTTGAGTACTACCAAAAATTTCCAGCCTTCCTTTGTAACGCTCAATGGACCCATCTGCCTTGTGCTTTTTTCAGGTACCCATTTGCATCCAAGAGCTTGTTTTCTTGGGGGTAAATAAATCAATTGCCAAGACCTATTTTTTTCTAACGCATCAATTTCTTGACACATTGCATATCTCCACTTTTGATTACATCAGAATACCAAGTTAGCTCAACATTTCCAGTAACTGAAGCTAGATATGCCCGGTGTTAAGCGGAAATTTTATCATACACAATAAATTGTATTATAGGATAACAAGACGTACCTGTGAAGTCTGAAGAAGTGGAAAAAGTAGGAGAATAGGATTTCCAAACTGTGTGACAAACATAACAACGAAGCTTAGCTGGAGTGACACGTGTCCTACTGTTTTGGCGAACCACTGCTTCCACGGTTAGCCTAATGTGCTTCTTCATGAACGTCGAGTTCACCAGGTATTGGAACATTAGCCTGGGCTGCAGGCTGCGAAGTTGAAGGGGGACCCGCAGTTGAAGAGACTAAACAATCATCAATGCTCGTACTTGGGCTGGATTCCGTAGCCTGCTCTCCTAAAGGTGGGCTACAAGAATCTGGCCACTATCAGAACTAAGAGATGACAAAGGATGGGCTGTAAAATGAGGTGGAGAGGAGCCATGTTGGGCCAGCCCAGTCGCAAAAAAGGAGCAAGTCAAGGAACCATGGCCCGGGACTCGGAGCTCTCCAAAATTGCATAACCTTTTTAATTTTTCTAACCTTACGAAACTTTCTGATCATTTTCACAAAAAAGGAACAAAACAAGATTCAACAAGCACCACATTCTGTGATAATGTAAATTAATCATTTTCTATATCATAAAACTTCCATCCTTCTTGTCAGTAGGATATCCCAAAGAAACATAATTTTATTTCTGGCAAGAAACTTATCTATAGGCTTTTTGGGCCTTGAAGTCTTCCCAATATTTTCATTTTCTAGCCCATTTTTCCCTATGATGAAATTAGACCTCACCTAGAAAGAGGTGCCTTTGACTGGGTCAAGAAAGATAGGGTCAGACTCGGGCCTGGCCACCCGGGCTGCCTGTTGGTGTCTCCTCATTTAACCCCTCTCTCCTCCTCATTTCTTGTGCAGTCGTTTTTCTTTCTTCTCTTGGGATTCATTCTTCTCTCTTTTCAACTGTTGGTTTTTCCCGACTTTTCCTTCTCTTCTTCTCTGCGGTTTCAGACGCTGCTCTCCTTCACCCATCAGCTTCCTGTGACCGTCGGCTTTCCTGGATCTTTATTTGATCCTTTTTCTGTGTATGTTTGAGAGAGAGCCGAAAGATAGAGATTGAGAGAGAGAGGGTGCACCGGTGACGGTTTTCGGTTGAGGTCCAGATCTGAGGGTCCAATCACTCCTCCACTCACCGGCGATGCCTCGATGCGGCTTATCCCTCACAGCCACTGCTCGGCATCTTGTCTCTCACTCGGTTTGTCACTGCTCCCGCCAGCGGCCATTGTCCGCGGCGGTGGTAAGTTTTTCTTCCAATTTCTTTACCTTTATTTTGCTATTAATCGTTTATTATTTTGCAGCTCTGGAGTTGTATTTCTTTTGCTTGTGGTGAGCAAAGAAGGCTCTATAATTTTTCTTGTTTCTTCCACTGTTATTTTTCGTCTGTTTTTGGCTTGTAATAGTAAATAGTTTCTGTAATAGTAACTAGTTTCTAACAAGTGGTATCAGAGCCGCGGTTCGGCTCATCGGCGCCGGCAACCATCGACAATACCAGATCTGAGGGAACTGTTGAGTTCCTCAGATCTGGGCAGAGAAGTTTCTCCTTCACTCTTCTTTTATTTCAGTTATTTTTACTGTTTATGTTTGTTGTTTCTTCTCTCGGCTTGCCGCCGATTACCGCTGCTGTTTTTTGTGTTTCTGGCTTGCCGCCAGTTACTTGTTCTATTTTTGGCGTGCTGCCGTTTCGTCTGTATTTTTTTTGTTGTTTTCTATTGCTTGGCTTGCCGCCGATCACTATTACTACTCTTCTTGCTGAATTGTGTTTCTATTCAGTTGTACTATTTACTATTATTACTTTTTGTTTTGCTCCTGTTACTGTTCTGCTGCTGGTGTTCTTCCTGTTTTCTTTTTGTTTTTTTCAAAAATTACAAAACCCAAGCGTGGCTTGAATCCGTGATATTTCAAACATATGTGTCTTGGCGCGTTTTTCTGTTTTTTCAAAAGTTTTTATTATTATTATTATTATTTCCTCTGTTTTGTCTTTTTCTAATTGGTGGTAAGACAGTTTTTGTTGCTGTCGTGACTCTCATTATTTCAATTATATTGGTTGTTTCTTGGTGTTTGTGCTTCACGTTGTTTGCACCATTTTTTTTTTAAAAGAAACAAACATAGAACAAATCAAGCAAACTAAAACAAACCAACGCCGTTTTTCTTGACACTGTATTTTTATTTTTCAAAAATACCGGGCAATTTTATTCTTTTCTTTCAAAACTTTTTTTCTAAATCTTTCATTTTTCTTAGTCATTTAATTACACTTATTTGCCTTCGAAACATGTCAGTTCCAAAAATTGAAACTGATAAGTTTGATAGCAAATATGACTTTGTAATGTGGCGGAGGAAAATGAAAGCAGTTTTGGTACAAAATAAAATTGCGCCCGTTATTTGTAGCCTTGAAGAGTATCCGGAATCTTGGAATGGTGAAATTTTTTTAGAAAAACTAGGTGATGCTCACAGCTGCCTCACCTTGCATTTAACTGATAATGTTTTACGAGAAATTGATGAAAAAGACAATGCTTTTGAAATTTGGACTAAATTGGAAAAACTATATTTCGGAAAATCACTTTCAAATAAAATTCATTTAAAAGAGCAGCTTTTCGGTTTTAAAATGAGCGGGTCAAAAACACTTTTAGAAAATATGGATGATTTAAATATAATCGTTTTGGAACTTCAAAACGTTGGAGAAAACATCTCTGATGAAAATATTGCAGTCATTTTATTAAATGCCTTACCAGAATCTTTGAATGATGTTAAATCTGCTATTAAATATGGAAGAGATGGTTTATCTCTTTCCGATGTTAAAAAAGCTTTGAAATCTAAGCATTTGGATTTACAAAAAGAAAATAAATCACAAGGCGAAAATCTTTTTGTGCGAGGAAGAGTTGACCTGAGGGAACCTCCTAGTCACCGTTTTAAAAGTAAAAGGCGATCCAAATCACGAGAGAAAAATAAAGTAAAATATTTTTATTATGGCAAAGAGGGCCATATGAAAAACAAGTTTTTTAAACGGATTAAAGATGAAAAACAACGTAAACATGGCAAAGGGAGTAATAAAACCCATGATTTTGATTCATTTGGTAATTCTATATTTTCGGAGGTTTTGTGTGTGTCTCTTTCTCCTTCATGTTCTGAAGTTGTTGATCATTGGGTTCTCGACTCTGGTTGTTCTTTTCATATGACACCTAACAAACACTGGTTTTCTGATTCAAACCATTAAGTCAAGGAAAGGTTTTTATGGGAAATAATCAAGTTTGTGATATTAAAGGTATCGGTACTGTTTTCATCAAAATGTATGATGGTGTGACTAGGAAACTCACTGAGGTGAGATATATTCCCGACCTACATCGGAATCTTATCTCTCTTAGTCATTTAGACTCTTTGGGTTTTTCTTTTAAATCTAAAGCGGTATTTTACGTGTTTGTAAAGGAAACCTAGTCATGCTGAAAGGTTTTAAAAGAGAAACTTTATACATTCTTCTTGGTAAAACGGCTTGTAACTCCGCTGCATTAATTTCAAAAACTGTTCCTGAAAAAACTATGTTGTGGCATTGGAGGATTGGCCACATTAGTGAAAAGGGACTTTACTATTTACAAAAACAAAATCTTTTGTGTGGTGACAAAATTGATTCCTTGGATTTTTATGACCACTGTGTTTTGAGAAAACAACATAAAATCAGTTTTTCAATAGCATTCACAAGTCTTCTGCAATACTTGATTATGTGCATTGTGATCTGTGGGGACTTGAAAAGGTTCCAACTTATGGTGGTAATGTTTATTTCTTGTCTATTGTTGATGATTTTTCAAGGCATGTTTGGGTTTTTCTTTTAAAAACCAAAAATCAAACTTTTGAAAAGTTTTGTGAATGGAAACGTTTTGCCAAAAACCGTTCTAGAAATAAACTAAAAACTATCAGGACCGATAACGGTCTTGAATTTTGTAACCAAGTTTTCTGATTTGAGTGCATCACATGGCATTCTACACCATAGAACGGTTAGACATAACAAACAGCAAAATGGAGTTACCGAAAGGATGAACCGTACCATTATGGACAAAGTTGGATGCCTTCTTGTTTCTTCTGGTGTTCCAAAACCTTTTTGGGGAGAAGCTGTTAGTACAATTGTATACCTCATCAATACATCCCCATCTACAGCCATAAACTTTAGGCCTCCTATAGAACTCTGGTGTGGTAAACCTCCTAATCTTTTCATCTTGAGAGTTTTTAGGTGTGTGGCCTTTGCACATCAGAAGGAGGGTAAACTAGATCCAAGGTCTAGAAAGGGAGTGTTCATAGGATATTCTAGTGGGGTGAAGGGATATAGAGTGTGGTTAAAGGGTGAGCCGGGGTGAGGGTTGTTATCAGTAGGGATGTTATCTTCAATGAGCTAGAAATGCCTTGTCTTAAGGATAAACTCATCTCCAATAATCCACCGAGTGTTCCCACTCCTAGTAGTATTCCTGTGGAGGTGGAGGTCATTTCTGAACCTCCTTTAGAATCACCCTTAGAACCCGAAACCAATCCTGTAATTCCTACTCAATCCAGTAGCACACTTGTTCCTTCTAGTATTCCTGAAACCTCTAATCCTGTTTTAGAAGGTTCTGACGAGGAGGCAGAACATCCTGAGGCTCAGGTTCAAGCCTTTAGAGATTACCAACTTGCAAGGAATAGAGTCCGTAGGGTACCTAAGGAACATCCTCGGTATGGTTACTCCTACATTGTTTCATATGCATTTGTTGTTGCATCTTATGTTGAAGAAAAAGAACCATTATGTTTTTTCGAGGTTTTGAAAAGCCCTAATCGTGTTTTACGGTTACTTGCTATGAATGAGGAAATGACATCTTTAAACAAAAATAAAACTTGGATTCTTGTTCTAAAACCCTCAAAACAAAAGTTAGTTGATTGCAAATGGATTTTCAAAATAAAAGAAGCCGAGTCTTCTAAAGAATCTCCTAGATTCAAGGCTAGGTTGGTTGCAAAAGGTTTTTCACAAGTTGAGGGTATTGATTTTAATGAATTTTTTTTTCCTGTCGTTAAATACAAAACGATCAGGATTATTCATACTCTTGTTGCTTTTTATGATCTAAATCTGGAACAACTTGATGTTAAAATCGCTTTCTTACATGGTGATCTTGAAGAAACCATATATATGCATCAACCCACCAGGTTTTGAGGTTAAAGGTAAAGAACACATGGCGTGTCTCTTGAAAAAGTCCTTATATGGACTTAAACAATCACCCAGGCAATGGTACAAGTGGTTTGACTCTTTTATGTTGAAAATTATTGTTTCTAAACGCAACTATGATAGTTGTCTTTATTTTTCTAGTTCTAATATTGATTCTGCTATCTATCTATTGCTTTATGTGGATGATATGCTAATTGCTTGTAGACATAAAGCTAAAATTGATGATCTGAAATGCTTGTTGAAATCTGAATTCGATATGAAGGATTTGAGTATTGCATCCAAAATTTTTGGGATGAGTATTTCGAGAGATAGATCTGATCGTTCCCTGTTTTTGTCTCAAAAGCCTTTCCTTCAAAAAATCGTATCCAAATTTTCAATGCACCTATGTAAACCTGTTATAACTCCTCTAGCAAGCCACTGCAAACTTTCTGACAAAACCTGTCCTAAAACCAAAAGTGAGAAAAGAGATATGGCTAATATTCGTTTCAAAATGGTCATAGGCTCAGTTATATACTTAATGATATCTACCGGTCCTGACATTTTTTTTTTTCTATAAGCCTTCTCAGTAGATTCATGTCTAATCCTGGAAGAGATCATTGGGCTGCTCTTAAATGGCTATTGCGTTATCTTAACGGAACTTTAGATCGGGGTTTACATTATCATTATTGGTCTGATTTTGAATTAATTTGATTTGTTGATTTGGATTTTGCAGGTGATAAGGATGCTAGGAAATCTACCTCATCCTACTTCTTTACTCTAGAGGGTAATTGCATCTCGTGGAAATCCCAACTATAGCCAGTAGTAGCCTTGTCAACTATTGAGGCTGAGTATATCGCCGCAACGGAAGCGATCAAAGAAGTCATCTGGCTTCAAGGGTTATTGAATGAATTACACGTTTTACATTCAAAAGCTATTATTTATACTGACAGTCAAAGCTGTTTACATTTATATAAAAATTCGGTTTATTATGAATGAATCAAACATATAGATGTCAAATACCATTTTATTAGAGAAAAGGTTTCTAGTGGTTTAATTGACATAGACAAGATTAGTACTGATAATAATCCTGCAGACTTTGGTACTAAAATTGTAAACACTAACAAGTTTATGTTTTGCAGGGACTTCCTGCACTTGGATGCAGTTTGATTCACAGTAAGTTCAAACAACGGTTGGAAAATATTGTTCGAGGTGGAGATTGTAGGACTTTTGGGCCTTGAAGTCTTCCCAATATTTTTATTTTCCAGCCCATTTTTCCCTATGATGAAATTGGACCTCAGCTGGAGAAGAGGTGCCCTTTGACTAGGTCAAGAAAGATCGGGTCAGACCCGGCCTGGCCACCTGGGCTGCCTATTGGTGTCTCCCCATTTAACCCCTCTCACTCCCCCTCGTTTCTTGTGCAGTAGTTTTTCTTTCTTCTCTTGGGATTCATCCTTCTCTCTTTTCGACTGTTGGTTTTTCCCGACTTTTCCACTTCTTCTCTACCGTTTCAGCTCCGCCCATCGGCTTCCTGTGACCGTCGACTTTCCTGGATCTTTGTTGGATCCCTTTTCTATGTATGTTTGAGAGACAGCCGAGAGAGAGAGAGAGAGAGAGAGAGAGAGAGAGAGAGAGAGAGAGAGAGAGAGAGAGAGAGAGAGAGAGAGAGAGAGAGAGAGGGTGCACCAGTGACGGTTTCCGGTTGAGGTCTAGATCTGAGGGTCCGATCACTCTTCCACTCACCGACGACGTCTCGACGCAGCTCATCCCTCACAGCTACTGCTCGGCATCTTGTCTCTCACTTGGCTCGTCACTGCTCCTGCCGGTGGCCATTGTCCGCGGAGGTGGTAAGTTTTTCTTCCAATTTCTTTACCTTTATTTTACTATTAATCGTTTATTATTTTGCAGCTCTGGAGTTTTATTCTTTTTGTTTGCCGTGAGCAAAGAAGGCTGTCTAATTTTTCTTGTTTCTTCCGCTGTTATTTTTTCTCTGTTTTTGGCTTGTAATTGTAAATAGATTCGGTAATAGTAATTAGTTTCTACAACATTATCCTTAGGCAGACTATGGTCATGGACATAAATCAAGCACCCAAAACTTCGAATATGTGAATATACAAAAGGTTTTCCATGAAGATATTCAAATCGTGTTTTTCCCTTTGGAAAAGAATATGGTGTTTGATTTATTAAGTATCCTGCTACTAGAATACATTCACCCCAAAATTTAATTGGTAAATTCGCTTGAACACACAACGAATGACTATATTTTTTAACTTTGACTTTACTAATGACTAAATTGGCTTTGTTGGAAGCATATTCTAACTACCATTTGCTGCTGCAGAATAAACCAATTTGTATAACGTGCTATATAAGGCATAAGTTCAAGTATCATAAGTGTTTCTTTGTAAGAACGTCCGCAAATTTGGGTCAATTATTCTTCGTGCTTTGTTTGCAGACATTGGGTGAGGAAGAGAATGGGATTTTCCTCTACAGGTCGTTACAACTGTTTTCATTACATACCTTTTCTACACAGGCTGTTTCCTCCAGAAAGTTGTGGTATATTCGCCGGGTCACCTGTCTAAGTTTCTGGTGAATAAATATTAAGGATAGTTTGTTTCAGATGCTTCTTTCTTTAATAATTCAAATTCTTACATTGTTTGTTTGCTTGTTAAACAAAATATTTTCCTTTAAGTTCGAACAACACAACTAAGAATTTTTATCTTATTCATTGTGATCTTGGGTTTGTATAATACTGTATCAACATGTGGATCATATTATTTGATACTGTTTTAGATGACTATTCTCCTATCGTTTGGTTACACTTAATTGCTGAAAAATGTGAGGTTGTTGGTATTTTACATGATCTTTTTGCCACAGTTAAAACTCAGTTTAATAAAACTGTTAAGATTGTCCAAAGTGATAATGGAACTGAGTTTGTATGTTTATAATTATATTTTTTAGAACATGGTATTATGCATCAAACTACTGTTATCAAAACCCCTCAACAAAATATGTAGAGATAAATTCGTTAGGAAAACCTATATGCAAAAATAAGCATAAAACTATGACGTATTGAGATAGGTATAGTAGTGGGGAATATGGGATAAAAAATAAATTCACTTTAGTTTCCTCGAGATATGGTCATGTATAACACAAAGTGAATCAAAAATTGTAATAAAACAACATGAATCTCGTGATAATTGAGCCAAAGAGACTAGATTGCATTAAAGCACAGGAATGTAAAGAAAATGATGTATCATAAAATTAAGGCATAAATAGATATTGCCTACTTGCAAAGCCACAACTTCTGCTTCATTCAACAAATCAATAACCTAAGGTACAACAGAATATAAATTAAAAAAAATCTTTTCTACCTGACGTATGACGAGAACAAC
Source organism: Catharanthus roseus (assembly GCA_028651295.1). Taxonomy (NCBI): domain Eukaryota; kingdom Viridiplantae; phylum Streptophyta; class Magnoliopsida; order Gentianales; family Apocynaceae; genus Catharanthus; species Catharanthus roseus. Next base: position 1,240,008 of record JAPQWS010000107.1, on the reverse strand, counting down.
CCAAATCCAAAATCCATGAATTTACCACCTTACCAGATAGTTTATCAAGATAGATAGAGGAAGATTGATTATTGAATAAATTTAAAAGATTGCTCCACTAATCCTATGAGAGGGAAAGAACTCCTCGAAAAGAAGCAATGGTACTCACTGCTAGATCACCGGAGTTTTCACTATTATTTCTTCCAGTAGCGGTGTTCGTCCAGCCACTAGTGCCACTTGTTTGGGAAGCTGTTACATGGCCTGCACCTCTTCCTCATCTGCCTAGCTACTAGACACCTCCACGACGACCTGTAACAGTAGCAGTTCCAGTGCCATTGCCTCCCCCAATCTGTTATTCTTCTCAAATAGCCACCAATTTGGGAAACTAATAAGCTGGAAACAATTTGAAGCCTCATGACCTATCTTCAAACAAAGACTGCAAGTGAGGTATTATCGTCTAGAATTTACAGCAAACGATGTTCCGCTTGAGGCTCAGCCATTACCGGTAGATATCTTTGCCATAGTTCTGTGTTGTTCTTCTCTGATAATCTTGGCAAAAACAAGCAGAATTTTCGGAATTGCTTCTTGTTGGATAATACCTTATCTAGCATTACCAAACAAGGTATCGTTTAGCCCCATTAGAAACTGGAAAACATTTTCTTCGTTTCTGTCCTTCATTACAACAGTATCAATAGAGCAATTTCTGCCGCCATCACAATTTGGCAACTTCAGATAATGCTTTAATTCGTCCCACAATTTCTTTAGTCTCGAATAATAAACAACCACTTTATCTCTACCTTGCTTGCAATTGGCCAAGGCAATCTTATGTTCGTATTTCCCAGGTCCATTTCCACATAATAAACGTTCCTTCAAATCGTCCGATAATTCTTCTGCTTGTTTAGAGTAGTTAAGAGATGTTCGAAGATTTAGTTTATGGTGTTAAGTATCCATGAGCCTACTAGGGTATTTATCTCTAACCAGTTTTCTTCCTTGTCTAGATCTTCCTTTGCTATTAGGATGAAACCATCTTTCTATGAACCCAATTTCTGCTTCAAACGCAAAGCAAAACGCATAAGCTTTGCCTACTCATCGTAGTCATTATCCTTGATATTATCCTTGAGTTGAACTATCATAAGGATTAGGTGAGGTCCATCAGACGATGCCACATGATATGGATCCTTTTTCGTAGTAGCACGATTGATGACCGACTTAGTGCTTGTTTTATCTTCTTTGTTATTGCTCATTGAGAATAATGAATTAGATCTCTAATGCCATGAAATTTTTTAGTGGGAAAAACTATCGTTGTTTTCTCTACTATTTCCAATTAAAGAAGTATGATATATACAATATGCACAAGCTGATCATCTACCTAATAACCAAGAATAGTTTATCTAGGAAACAAAATACAAGATACCTAATTACAATGTACACAGGACTCCTAATTAGAAGATTGGGATAAACCCTAGTAAACTACCTAACAGTATTGAACATTGATAAAGTTTCCTATAATTGTTAAAACCTAAAATTTTTTGGTGGTGCAGACTTTTTTTGCATGCTATTTATATGCACCAATTCCTATACATGTCTTGGGTTATTATTATTATTATTATTTCTGTAATTGGTATCCTATCATATGTACATTTTGCGTTTATGAAGTTTTTATCTTTAACTTTCACTTAATTGGGAGATAAGCTCAAAGTATACTACTCAAAAGTTCAGCACACGTTAAGTTTATGAGGAATGAATGTCTTAATTTGGAGACATAATATATGGGATGTTTATTTTTCAATCTCATATTCAAATGTAATACCTTTTGAGTGCTTCAAATTCTTATTATTGATTGGACCAATTGGAATAGGAATCTTTTAGACTCCTTTTGCATGATTATCATTCAAGGAGTATTGTTATACTCATTTTAGAGAACCAAAAGGTTAAAAACTAATACAGTTTCCTTTCAAAAGTTAAAAGCTTGCTAGTGGTAATAAATCCTCAAAAAAGTTTTAATTGAATCAAACTCATAAATCTTGAAATTAAAGTTCAAGAACTAGCTAGTTTTTTTTTAGAAATGTAGAGATAAAGATATATATATATATATATATAAATATAAGAGCAAGTACATATCATGTACTCTCCTACATATCATATAATATACTATTCCCTTTTGCTAATAAAAGGAAACTTGTTTAAAAAGTGCATTTGCATATTCCGGCACGAATGACTATATTGGATAATGGAAACACAAATGAATATTTAAGTAATTTAAGTTTACTACTTTAAGTTAAGGTAGTTAAGTTTAAGTTTAAAATTTAATATTATTCTCTTTTTTTCTTATAGTTTTGTTTGTGAGGATTTTGGTGGCATATCCATCATATACATAGTAGAGATATGTATTTAATTAGTTTAAATATTGTTACGAGGGAACCCTGACTCTTTAAGTTATATATAGTTTTACAGGGGAGCCTGTACTCTTTAATTTATATATGTTGTTTCATGGGGAGGCCGGACATTTTAATTTATATATATATATATATAATTTACAATGGAGCCCTGACTCTTTAGTTTTGTGTTTGATTGGTGTTTTTTGTTTGTTTAAGTGGCATTTGTGCCTGAAAAATGTTCATAATACAGGAGAAACTCTGTCAAAATTTTTATAATCTTATAAAAAACTTTAATTTCTATGTAATAACTTATACTATGATTATACTTATGTTTATTATACTTATATGATTACACTTATGTTTATTATACTTATATAATTTAACTCATTCATTCATGTTCCTTATATCACAGGTTCAATGGCATGAGGACGGAAGTGAAAGTATATTGATAATGCTAGTACATCGGGAAATCCGATGGAGACACCTACCCCTTGACAGGTCTTCAACCTCTACTGCCCCCTTCACAGCTGTCTCAATCACACCACTCCTCCCCTGATAGAGAAGACATCTCCTTTTGCGGCTCCCCACTACATCTAACCCTCTTACTACACAGCCAACCCCTTCCTCTACGGCTCCCAGACGGGTTGTCTGGCTTGGAAGCCGGTTTCGGTGATACTCGGGAGTTATTATAGCTAAATGTAAACTAGTAAGTTCACTTAATTCTTTGATATACTTGTCATTTTTAAACTATAATGTATACTAATATTATCTTTGTGTAACATATTACATCCGTCTTTGAGAGATGTTGAGCCATCTTAGCTACCATTCAGGAGCATTTCATGGGCCTTATCACAGTTGGACTGAGGTCCCGTCAGATGTCTGAGACTTGTGGTGGGGGTAGTTTCAGGTAAATAAATCTAATATTGTAGTCTTTAATTTTTTAACATGTCTTTATACTTATGTTTATTATACTTATATGATTTAACGTTGTAACACCCACTCGGTAGGCATCTCGGGCGATGTTGAGAGGGCAATTGTCGTGAACATAGAAGTCGGGATCTAACGTAGTAAAATCTAAGAATTTATGGTGCACACTTTTTAGCAATTCAAAATACTTGTTAGTCTTATAAGGTTTAAAGTGGTGTTTTCTTTTTATTGAAGGATATTATCTTTTATTATTATTATTAATGTTATTTATATTATTATTATTATTATTTTTATTAGATTATTAAGGTGGGTTTTCAAAAAAAAGAAAAAATCTGCCACTTGTCAAAAGGAGTATGCCACTTGGCACTTTGCATGGCTTTTGGAGGCTCATATATATAACACTTGAGGAGGGGAAAAATTGCTGATATTTTTCCTCCCCATCTCACGGTTTCAGCAGGTAAGAATTTTTATTTTTATTAATTAACTTTTTTTTTTCCTTTTCTTTTCTTGCTTTCTTTTTCTTTACGTTCCTGCTACCATTTTCTGTTTTTTCTTCTCTTTGTGCTGTTTTGTCTTTTTTTTTTTTATGTTCCTCTCCCTTTTTCTTTTTTTTTTAGCCACTCTAATAATTATGTGTGTTAGCTTATATATAGATGTATTTTTTTTTTATAAGTTCTAATTTTTTTAGCTAGAAGTTGGAGTTAGCTTTATTTATCTATTTATTTGGGTTAGCTAAGTTTTAATTTATTTTCCTCTCTTTGATGATGGATTGTAGAGGTTAATTTTTAAGTCTTAAGATGAGGTATTTGGGGTATAATGTGGTTTAAAGTTAGTTAATTTTTGTTTTGGTTTCTCTTATTTGATTTTATATAAATTTATTTATTTAGTTTTTCTTGGTATAATGCTTTCATCGAAAATAATTTTAGTAGACCTAACTTTTGGTAAATAATTTTTAGTGTACTTTTATATATAATTTTAGTATATGTAACTATTTATATTTATATATATTGCTAGTATAAATTTTTAGTATATATACTTACGTGTATAGTTTTAATATATATTCTTAATATATATATTTACACATGTATATTTTTAGTATACATACTTACAGGCAAATATTTCAATTGTTTTACATATGTATATTTTTATATGAACAGTTTTTATATGTAATATATATTTGTGGCACATTATTGCTGTAAATAAATTTTACTATATAACTTTATATATATATACATGTTTGTGGTATACATAATCGTTGTGAATAATTTTAGTACATATATAGTTGGAATGTATATATTTTTAGCATGTATGGGATTTTCTTTTTATATAAAATAATTTTAGTAAATAAAGTCTTGTATATATATATATATATTTTAGTGCATAACTTTGTATTTTTTTTATATACATAACTTTCGTAATAACTGATTTTGGCATTCATAAATTTTACACGTATTTCTGGTATAAATAATTCTTGAAAATGATTTTTAACATTTATGGTTTTTATCTATATAATTTTAGTATACTTAACTTTCGTGACTAATCTTGATATATACACCTAACTTTTGTATGTGATGTTAGCATATATATTTTTAGTATCACCGGTGGGTATGTATTAGTTTTAGTATAGATGGTTTAAGAAGTTTAGGATCTTTAAACTAGTATATGTGTGGTTATATCCTAGGTTTATGAGGAGTTATTACTTTTATTTTCGGAGGCGAATAGAAATGTTTGGATTTATATTTAAGTGTTTATTGGTATCCTATTTGTAGGATTATAGCACCAGAGCCGCATCCAGGTGAGTACACAAACCCTATTTTCTAATTATTTTCAAATATTACGGGCTTTGTATAATGTGTTTCCTAAATCTATTACAAATACTTACTAGGTTCAGCATGTCACAATTTAGCATGTCTTTCGGAGATGTTCTCCACAATGTGTTACCTGTTTCTTAGATAATGCATAGGAGCCGTGCTCCATATATGTGTGGCCTTTTCAAAACAGTTGATAATTACTGTGAATTAGGATTTGATTCTATACAGGTTTTTCTGAGAATATTTATATGTTAGAAAATGTTCTATTCTTGAAAAGCTACATCATTTTGACATGCATGTGTGTAAATCTGGCATAATGTGTGAAATTTGCATAAGCTTGTAGTGAACTGGCAGATGGGGATTTTTGCTAAAAATATTTATGACCTGATTCTGTCCTGACGATCGGGCAAGCAGCCTCCCTGTTTATAAACACATATGAAAACCCCATTCCGACCAGGGTTACAGTTCTGGTTATGATCATGTGTTCGAAAGCATTAGAGGATTGCACTGTGTGGCTATTCCCCCGTACGAGGGCCTCTTCCGATGGAGTGGACGTTTTAGACTCGGGAGAGTCGATCTACTTGAAGAGGGGAATAGACCGCGGAGGGTGTGGACCAATAGCTCTACTTGGACACTGCATCATGCTCTGCGGTGGGATGGCCGCCTTGTGGAGAGCCAGGAGGGGCTCGAAACCGAAGTTGGTCCTAGGGCAAATATGGTAAGTGCCCCAAGAGTCTATAGCCTATTTTGACCAGTGAAATGGGAGTGTGGTTGTTTGGTAATCGAGCGCTCGTATGGTGTTTGGCTGGTTTTGACTATGAGATGCCGGAACTTTGTTCCGATGACCTCGTTTTGGGATCCGGACTTTGTTTGTGGAGCCCGATTGTTGCATTACATGTGTTTCTGAGTTCGTGTGTAGAAGCTATACTGATGTGTCTTGATTCGCTCAGACTTTCCAATTGCGCTTGAAACCCTCATGTCGGTTAAAGCATCAATTTTGTTAAAATAACAAAAGAAAGTGTTCTGTTATCACATTTCATGAACCGTTTACGTGAAATTGCATCATCATTGTTTCAAAGAAATCACTAAAACACACACACAAACAGGTGAGCTCATTGAGTGTTCGCGCTCACGTTTTCCATATCATGTTTTCTCCTCAAATTAACTCAAGACAGACAGAGGCACGATAAGCCGCTAAAGTTTTGGGCTTAGAGTTTTGGACACATTTTTCCCTAGAAGGATATGTAATTATGTTCTATTTTCCTTAGGCTCGAGCCGGATGTAAAGATCATCTTGTTATTTTTGTCATAAGGTTTTGTTGGTGTAAGATACTTTTATTTATTTATTTTTGTATTAAAACGATTTTAAGAAGTTTTCTTGAATCTTGTGTTTGGAACGCACTAGTAGTAACCAATTTATTTAAGATTTTCGTAGTTTGTGTATATACCTCTAGGTGGTCAACCTGGGGTTGTGTTTTTGTTTTGAGACTTATAGTTTAGTGTCGTGAGGCACGCAGATACCCTACTTAGCTGCAGTTGACCTAGTGGTAGGGTTGGGGTATCACAAACGTTATATTCTATTCTAATATTTTGAATTTTCATTGAGTGCAGAAAAGATTTGTATGGGACCCAACATTACCTATTGCCAAGATCAAGCTGGCATGGGAGTCCAAGGTCAGCCCCTGGTTGAAGGATTTGTTGGGCAATGCTCGAGGGTGCATAAGAGGCTCCCATGGATTTAGGATAGATTATGGGCTGACTTGTTAAATTACTGGGATAGCCCTAAGTACAGAGCCCAATCCAAATAGAATAAGAAGAATAGAACTGAGAGACATGGGGATCAAGAGTTGGGAAGCACATGGGTGGGTCCATTTCCTTCACCGAGACATTCACGAAAAGGGTATAAGAACTTTATTTAATATCACTTTATTCAATTACTTAAATATAAAAAAAAATATTAATTCTATTGTTGTTTTGCGACAAAAGGATTTATCAGAGAGGTTCTCCAAAAGCAAGTACTTGGAGGAACTCCACAAGCATCATAAAAGGAAAAAGAGGCAGTTTGTGGATTTTATCTCCACAGAGTTCTAGGTAAGTTTATTGAAGTTATAACTTAAGTTTATATTGTATAGTGTTAACTTATAACTTTATAGTTTATATAATGTTTTATAACCTGTAACTTTAAAGTTTATATAATGTTTTATATATCTAACTAACATTTTATATTGTAGGAGAGATTTCACGGGATACAGAAGTAGCCTGAGAAGAAAGTAGTGGCCACGAGTATTGCTATACCCGATGATCTCTACCTAATGGTCACTGCAGCTAGTGGCATAAGCAGCGGTCATTTATATGGAGCTGGTTCGATGGCAGCTACTGATGGGGGACATGTCGTTTGTAGTTGGCAACGAAAATAGAACTGACAGGTTAGAATCTTTTGTCGATAAGTGCGTCGGTAAAAACTATCACTAATGGTCCTTGCGTCGGTAACTTTTGCTATCGACAAAACCAGTTGACAGTCGTTTTGCCATCAATAAAAGTGTAATACGGATGGGACACCAACGGATCCTGTCGTTAATAAATGAAGTGTTTTTTTTAGTGTACTACAGATGGTATTTGATTACCTTCCTCAAGATTTTAAAATTAAAAAACGCGTATACGATCCTAAAAGTTTCCTATTACCCATCTCTTTTTTACTTACACTCTCTCTTCTCTTCTATTCCTCTTCTTCACCTCAGCAAAAAATTATTTTCCAAAAATTCTTCAGATGATTTGAAGCTCCATCACTACGATGAGATTCTACATCTTCCATTCTTTCTTCCATTGATCATTTCAGATAGGAAGAAAAATAATCTTACTCTAGTTTTTTTTATTTTTTATTGTGAAATAATTTTACAGTAGCGAATCTTTTGTTGAGGCTTTCCTCAATGTTTATCTGATCTTCCACACCAAGACAAATCTTCGTGGGTGAATCTATTCCCGACTTTATCTTTTGTTCTCTTTTCCGAAAAAAACAAGAGACTTCTCCTTCCCTTTCCTTGATTTTCTTTCGGTGACCTTAAAAGATTAATATGGATCTTCAATCTTAATTAAGAATGTATTCTCTGTGCTTTTTTAATATTGCAAAATCAACAACTGCAAAACATTTTGAGGCTGCTATCATAAGTTAGATGATTATGAATTCAAGATATAATAACATAGTGAAGAACAAAGCTATAATTATATGAATTTCCAGTGTGTTTGTTTTAACACCATCCATCCACAATTCTCATAAGTCATAATATAAGAGGAAACAAAATTTTTCCAACTAGGAAACTGAATAAAGTGTGCTAAATGGAACATAAAATTCATTTTCTACCCTTGCAAATCATGACAAAGTATGGGAGAAAAGCATTGTAATTTACCAAAAGAAGATCATAACTACCGGAAAGAGTAGCCATAAAACAATTATAAAATTTGAACTTTAAAATTTTCATAAACTTAGTTATAACTTACAACTATAAATTCGGACATAAAATTGCAACCAAATCAAAGTAACAGAAACAAGAGATACCTATTCTATTACAAGTTCCTTCAACGAATTAAAGAAAAGATATGGAAGTAAAGATCCAGAATGAGTATAAGTAACTCCGTGAGTTGGGAAGAATCTCACATAACAAAAGACTCTCCAAGAACTCTCTCTATCTCAAATGTTTTTTTCAAGATATCGCCCAAATCATGAGGCTGACTAAACACATAAACAACCACAAAAGAGACAACAACAAAGAGGAGAAAACAAGAGATCACTGAGAGAAAAAGGGGCAAAACCCCTAAGAGGAAGGCAGCCAAAGAGAAAGAGAGATGTGTGCCTCAATTAGGGCAAATGAGAGAAAGACACATATATAGTCTAGGTCACCAGGGGCGAGTCGGGTAAAACTAGCACGCCCGGCATCCAAAATACATATATATCAAAAGTAAAGCCTAAGAGTCATCATTGGGTAATAAAGGGTCAAATAAATGTGGATCCATCTTGAACACATTTTCGATTGACAAACCAAAAAAGACTCAAGCTTCATCTACATGAAGCAAATTCCTACACAGGACAAATTTTTCAGTAGCCACAACTTTGGTGCCAAAATCAGCAAGATTGTCCTTGGTGTTGATCTTGTTGACATCAACAATGCCATTGGTAACTTTGTCCCGAATAAATGATACTTAACATCTATATGCTAGGTATGTTCATGATAAACTGAATTTTTACAAAAATGCAAAAAGCTTTGACAGTCAATACAAATAACATCTTTAAAATACAGTAAGTTTAATTTAGATAAGTGGCATTGGAGCCAAATGGTTTCCTTGATAGCCTCAGTTGCAGTAGTATATCAGCTTCTGTATATGAAAGAGAAACTACAGGCTGAAGCTGAGACTTCAATGAAACACAACTACCAGCTATTTTGAAAAGGTAGGAAGTCGTAGATTTTCAAAAATCTTTGTCCACGGCAAAGTCAGAATCTACATAACCAACTAAGTTAAATGTTTTAGTCCAGTTATGATGATGTAAAAACTTATTAAAAATTTCGTTCAAATACCTTAACAACCACTTAAGAGCTGCCCAATGATCCTTACTAAGGTTGGACATGAATCTATAATATCAATCCTGGCAGATATCATGGAATATATAACAGAAGCTATAGGCATTCTATAAGGTATTAGCCATACTCTTCTTCTCCCTTTTGGTTTTGGGACATGTTTTAGAAAAGAGTTTGAAATGACTAGCAACAGGTGTACTGACAGGTTTACACTAGTCCATAGAAAACTTTGAAACAATTTTCTTTAAAAGGAATTTTTGAGATATGAAAAGTGAACAATTAGATCTGTTTTGATCAATATTCATGCCTAGGATTTTAGATACATGTCCTATATCTTTCATATCGAACTCTGATTTTAGAACAGTTTTTCGATTGGTAATTTTATCTTTATGTTTGCATGCAATCAGCATATCATCAACTTATAACAAAAGATAACAGCCGAGTCAACAGAACTACCACAAAAATAGAGGCAACTATCATAGCTGCTCTTCACAAAGCCAGATTTAAGCATAAAGGAACCAAATCTTTTGTACCATTGCCTAGGTAAATGGTAAATGGAAGTTGATCAGGTTCCAAATTAAAGAATACAACTACTGCTAGCATGATCCTAATTGTTTTATATTTAACAATAGGAGAGAAATCTCATTAAAATCAATTCCCTTGACTTGTGAGAAGCCGTTGGCAACAAGTCTGGCTTTAAACCTAGGCGATTCATTAACCGATTTAGATTCTTTGATTTTGAACATCCATTTAAAGCCAATTAGTTTTTGTTTTGCAGGTTTAGGAATAAGCACCCAAGTCTTATTTTTATGCAATGAAGGCGTTTCTTCTTTCATAGCCTACATCCAAAGAGAATAATTAGCGCTTTTTAAAACATTAGAAAACTATAAAGGTTCATTTTCATCTACAAACGATGCAGTAGCAAATGCATAAGATACAAGATATGAAAAACTGTATCTGTTAGCTGGATTGGATGTCCTTTTAGCTCTATCCATAGTCAATTTGTAATCACTAAGGGCTTGAGATTGAGCAGCTGACTGCTCTTCATCATTATCAAAAGTTTTTGACTCAGACTTAACATTTTCAGGTACAAAACCTAAGGTATCCCGAATTGAGGCGCTAGCTTGGATGGAACTGACTTAGGAGCAAGTGTGTACTTAAGGGTGCGATTAGAGGTGTCTTCTATCTCAACTGGGACAGTCCCATTTCAGGGAAAATCAGTAGTGTTAATGGGATCGGAAACAGACTTGAGACAAGGCATTTCTTGTTCATGAAAGAAAACGTCCCTACTAACACCTACCCTCACCCGTAATTCACCCTTGAACCAAACTTTGTACCCCTTAAATCACTAGGATACCTAAAAAGACTCTCTTTTTAGACCTTGGGTTAAGTTTACCTTCTTTTTGATGCGCAAATGCAGCACAACTAGAGACTCCAAGGTTTGAAAGATCTGGTAGTGACTAGTCCATAGTTAAATTAGGGTTTTAAAGTTAATTGTTGTGGAAGATGATTTATTGATTAAATAGACAGCAGTGCTAACAACTTCCTCCCCCCTCCCCCTTCCCGGGAAAGGCTTAAGAATCCTATATCATACTAAAAGACATATAACTTTATCCATGATCGTCCTATTTATCCTCTCAGCAAACTTTTTCGTTTTGCTGGGGATTATGCCTATTTTGTGATGAGTAATGTCGCAAGATGCACACAAGTCATCAAACTTTTCGTTACAAAACTCAAGACCATTGTCGGTTCGTATGAATTTTAGTTTGTTACCAGTTTGATTTTCAATAAGTATTTCTATTCATTAAAAATTTTAAATCTTTGATCCTTTGATTTTAAAAGAAATATCCAAACATGTCTTGAAAATTCAACCACAATAGAAAGAAAATACACATTTCCACTGTAAGTAGGTATTGAAGCAGGACCCCATAAGTCAGTATGCACATAATCAAGAACAATAGTTTATTTATGTGTGCCCATGGAAAAACATAATTTTTGTTGTTTGCCAAGCACAGAATGATCTAAAAAATCCAAGGTATCAAGTTTATCACCATCGAAAAGATTTTGTTTATGCAAATGATGCAAAACCTTTTAACTCATTTGTCCTAGTCTTTTATGCCACAACTAGTTTTTGCATATGTATTTTTAGCAAAATATGCAGACAAGTCGCAAATAATTTTGCTAATCAATATGTGTAAACAATTTTTCTTAAAACCTTTTAAAATAACTAAGGAACTCTTACACACACGCAAACAACTATTTTGGGATTTATCGAAATACATGTTTTTGTCAAAAATACCAAGAGAAATCAAGTTTCTCTTAAGACCGGGAAGATATCTAACATCAATTAGTTTCCTAGTCACACCATCATGTATTTTTTGTAAAAATTCAATCCCTTAAATGGGACAAAACTAATTGTTCGGATAAAAACTTTTATGGATGTCACAATTTTAGAATTGTAAACCAGTGTTTATTAGGGCTCATATGAAAAGTGCAACCAGAGTCTAAACTCATTCTTCAGAAATAGATGAGACAGAAGGGGAAGGACAACCCACAAAGCTTTTGAGTACATGGAGTTGCCATCAAAATCAAGTTCTTTAGTTTTATTGTCGAATTTGAATTCATTGTTATTTCCCTTCTTACCTTGTTTCTTATCCCTAATTATCTTAAAATACTTGTTCTTTACGTGACCGTCCTTATCATAGTAATAGCACTTGATTTTACTCTTGTTTTTATCTTTGGATCTAACTCTACTCATGGATCTAACCTTTTTGGTATTAAATCCCCTCTTATCAGTCCTTCCTCTAACAAACAAGTTCTCACTATTTCACTACAAAAAAACTGCCAAATGGCAACAAGAATGCAACTACATTTGCAATCGCTAATGTTGCGCCCGAGTTGCGACAGTAACGCATGAGGTTAACCATTTGCAAATTTTGTGACGGATATGCAACCAGTGGATTATGTTGTCGTATAGATTCTTAAATTTACGACAGAATTGTGACCGAATATTGGCAGTCGCATGTTTAATAAAATTGCCACGGTGGTCTATCGCGAATCGCTCGTATGTCAACCTAGATTAGGTCAGATGCGACCGACCTCTCTCTCTTATTTCTGAATTTCCCTCCCCCCTTCCTCCTCCCTCCCTCCTCCGTCCTCCTCCCTCTTTCTCAACGTCGACCACCACTTCTGACGATAGCCTCCCTTTCTCTATCTCTCTTCCTTGCTTTCTCTCTCTCTCTCTCTCTCTCTCTCTCTCTCTCTCTCTCTCTCTCTCTCTCTCTCTGCACGCAGCACCCTTCGCTAGCCCCTCTCGTTCTATTGAAAGGAGGTGCGTGACACCGTTTGCTACTGCCAGAAACCATAGGTGCACAATACCACGAGTTATATGCCTCTAACAAATTTGACCAGGGAGCAGCAATTCATATGTATATTATTTTTTCATTCTCTTTTTTTTTTTATTAACCTCTTTCTATGTTTTTGTATTTATTTTTAGACTTGAGATAATGCTGCAGGCTTCCGTTTATATTTGTCAATTGTGAGTATCAGTGTAAATGAATATGCTTATGTATCCATTCTCTATAAAGCAACATGTACATTATTACTAAAAACAAAATCGTGCATACACAGGTTTTATATAAATTTCCAAAAAAAAAAATGTTTGTGTAAAACAAGGATTTAACTATACTAGGTGTGATACATTTTGATCTTTGATGATCTTTCATCAAAATTCAATAAACTTTGATTCTCAAAGCATTGTTAGCTAGATTATATTGTATAATTATTACACTACATACTACTTTCAAAATCAATAAGAATGGACTAAAGAAGCAAATGATAGATTTAGGAGTTCTTATATTTCTAAAATGTTCAAATCTACCTATAAATATAACAAAGAGTAAAGTAGCAAGGTAAAATTTTAATAGTAGAAATGTGTTTTATTAGCAAAATAATTGATGAGTTCAACTCGTATTTTGTCAATGTTTGTATTAAAAGGTCAAAAATTAGTATATATATGTATATCAAGACAGGTAAATCATAGAGAAAAAAATATTTATAACTTGAGGGAAATAAAATATAAACAAAAAAGACAAGTAGTCTTTGGTAATGTGTATTTAATTTATGAAGTATATTAAATACTAGTCTTTGTTAAGTTGAATCTTTATTTATAAAATTGAAGGCCACAGTTGAATTAGTGGACTATTGCTTACTACTTCATCCTTAATATGAATTAGTAGTCAAATTTAGTTGTTTTTTATATTGAAAATTTGATGTGAATCCTCCTTTTTAGTTGGTCAAATCACATCACAAGTGATTTTAAATCCTTCTCTCTAATTAATAATTCGAGAAGAGAAAAATTAAAGTCCATACAACTTAAAAATTATATCTTAAAATTAGTAGTATTTTACCTCATTCAACTTCCATTTGGCTAGTCTTGAATGTTTTAGTTCAAAAATATTGCATTTTGAATGTTCCCTAGTATCAAGAGTTCCTCAATGTAAAGGAAAAACACTCATAAATAAGGAATCCATTTCTTAGAATTAAATGTGTTAGTTGTTGTTTCTTAAACATTGTCAAAGTTGTTTTTGGTATATATGAAAAAGAGTGAAGACTTGAATCAAAATCATATAATAGTCTAGGACATACTAGTAAATGTAATAGTTTAATAGAGTTCAAAAAATTTTTGGATCTTGTTCCATTAATAATAGATGTTTCGAATTTTTTTGGAATAACTGTAGACGTCATATGGATGTGAAACATTAGTGCATTCATGGTCTTGCTTTTAAGAGAGTTTTAAAATAAGAATGCCATAGTAGTGCCAACTATTTCTACTTCCTTCTTAATTTTTAAAGGTCTCTCTTTTTTGTTTTGTCATCTGATCACTTTTATTCTCTTGTATAAGTAAAATGGAAGGAAAAAGGAAAAATGAAAAAGAGTAAAACTGATTATGATGTCCTTTTATATTTAGAACTTTCTTTCTCTTTGTTTTCTAATGGGCATATAATGTAACCTTTACATGTTTCATTCGTTTTTTAAAGGTCTCTCTTTTTTTTCTGGGGGGGAATTTCTCTAACGCCCGAGTACAATCTTCGATGACTACCATTACCTTTGGTAAGTGATTTTTTTCTTTTAAGAGAATACGTACGATTACACAAATTATTGTGTTGTCTAAAAATGTTCCATTTATATAGGGGATTCCGGTCTCTTTAATTTAAATTGTTTATGGGGCACCAGGACTCTCTAAATTATTGTTTGAATATTGTATTTTCAATGGCCCTTTTTCCTGGAAAATGTCCATTTTACGAAGGAAACTTTGTCAAAAGTTTTTAAAATTTTTAAAATGTTTAATAGTTTAAAACAAATTTTTATAATATATATAAAGCATATTAAAAAACTTGAAGTACTTTTAATTGTGTTTAATTACGAGTTTTTGTTAATTAACTGTGTATGGGGGAGCCTGAACTCTTTAATGTTCAATTGTTTATGGAGGAGCTCTGGCTCTTAATGTTTAATTATTTATGGGAGAGTTCGAACTCTTTAAAATTGTATATGTTGCATTTGAGTGGCTTTTAAAACATGGAAAATGTACAATTTATAGTGGAGACTCTATCAAAATTTTTCAAATTTTAGAGAATGATACTTAGATGTTTAAGTATCATTATAAGTCATCAAAAGTAAAAAATAGAAGTATTCGTGCTTCTATTCTTCTCCCATGACTTCTAAGTTAAATCAAAAGTAGATGTCTTTGTTCTTCTATTTTTGAACATTTTATTGGTATCAAAATTGAAAAATAGAAATATTTGTGCTTCTATTCTCTCTTTACTTCTAAGTTAAATCAAAAGTAGAAGTCTTTGTTCTTCTATTGGAGGAACAATTCATTCTTGAACATTTCATTTGTACTTGTACTATATTTCTTCACTTCTTTCTTACTTTAAACATGTGTCTTCGCTTTCTTCTTATCCTGAATAAGATTAATCCTTTTCCTTCTATTCCTTTGAATGTAGAAAAGTTATAGAGCAGGACCGAAGTTAGATATATAAGAGATGTGTGCTCGGGGTTAGGGGACTTAATAGCGAACTTGTGAATGAGGTACACCGATTTGTAGATTAGTGTTTTTCAACAAACCATGGCAAGGAAGATGAGATAAGGTGTTCGTGTGTGAAGTGTAAAAATAGGAAGTTAATAACCGTGGTTGATTTGAAGTTGCATTTGTTTAAATGGGGTTTTATGCCAAATTATCATGATTGGACATGCCATGGAGAAGTGGTGTGGGGGATGAATGTGAGAACGAATATGAGTGCTTTAAGGGAAACAAGTTCGAGTAAAACTAGAGAAAGTAGCACGTATCGTGATATGATATTTGATGCTACTAACTGAGCTTCGACCCCAATTGTCCAACTATACTTATGAGGAAGCACCTAATCTGGAGGCATAGAAATTTTATGATATGTTAAAATCAGTAGATACGCCATTGTATGAAGGGTGTACAATGAGTTCACAGTTATTTGCCACTGTGGAACAATAAATCTAAGAAACTGGTCTAAGAAGTTGTTTGATCAGGTAGTATAATACATTAAGCATTTACTCCCGGAGAACAATAAGGCAGTTGATAGTTGGTACCAAACGAAAAAGTTAGTATCCGGCTTAGGTTTGCTAGTTCATAAGATTTACGTATTTCTTCATGGTTGCATAATTTATTGGATAGAAGAATCTCATAGAAGGGAGTGTAAATTCTGTGGTTGTGAATGGTACCAAAAAAAGAAGAAGACTACGGATAATAGACAAAAAGAGATACCTCAGAAGGAGAAGTATTACTTCCCCATAACTCCTAAATTGCAAAGGTTATATGCATCAAACGAACCGCTGAGCTTTTGAGATGGCATTAAGAGAATGATCAACAAGCGGATGTGATGAGCCATCCTAGGGATAGGGAAGCATGGAAAACTTTGATATGATTTGAATTGAGAAATGTTAGAATTGGTTTATGTATGGATGGTTTCTCTCCTTTTGGAATGTCCGGGAAACATACACTTCTTAGCCAGTTATTGTGACATCTTATAACTCGCCTCCATAGATATGCTTGAGAAAAGAAGTTATGTTTTTTACTGTCATTATTCTGGGTCCACAAAATCTGAAAAGCAAATTGAATGTCTACTTGCAACTATTAATAGAAGAGTTGACGAATTTGTGGGAGGTTGGAGCCCTTACATATGACATATCCAAGAGATAGAACTTCAACATGCAAGGTTGCCCTTCTTTGGATGATTAATGACTTTCGCATATGGAATGTTGAATGGTTGGAGTACTGCAGGGGCACTCTCATGTCTATATTGTATAAAACAAACAAATTCATTCCAATTAATTAGTGGGGGGAAAAATCTTGGTTTGATTGTCATCGATGCTTCTTACCACCATGTCATCCATTCAGAAGAGATACAAGGTCTTTTAAGAAGGGTAAGGGTGAAGATCATTAACCTCTGCCATCGCGCCTTTCGGGTGAACAAATATGGGAAAGAGTTCGTGAGTTGCCAAAAAATTACATAGAATAGCACTAACCTTTGTAGGGGAGATGGTAGAGGTGAATATCACAATTGGACAAAAATGAGCATATTTTGGGATTTTCCTTATTGGCGTACTCTCCTTGTTCGTCACAACATTGATGTAATGCACAATGAGAAAAATGTTTTCAGTAGTGTGTTCAATATTGTAATGGATATGAAAGGCAAGACGAAGGATAATGGCAAGACTAGAGAAGACCTTCGTAGGTATTATAACCAAACAGATTTGACTATCCGTGATGGAGCATAGGGGAAAGGTTCAAAGCCAAAAGCATATTACTCATTACAAATGAACAAGGAAAGTGTGTCCTTGAGTGGTGAAGAATTTGAAATTACCGGATGGTTATGCTTCTAACTTGGCAAGGTGTTTGGATTTGAAAGAACTGAGGATGTTCGGGATGAAAAGTCATGATTGTCAAGTTTTCATGGAGTGATTAATACCAATTTCCTTTAGAGAGATCCTTCTTCCAAAAGTTTGGAGTGTATTAGCGGAGTAGAGTCTTTTCTACCGCAACTTGTGTGCATCGAAGATAAGTGAGACACATATGCGCTAATTGGAGATAAGTATCCCAATCTTGATATGCAAGTTGGAAAGGATAGTTCCTCCCAGCTTCTTTGATGTAATGGAATATTTGATAGTTCATTTACCGTACGAGGCTAGAGTTCGTAGTTCCGTTCAATACAGGTAGATGTATCCATTTTAGAGGTAAGAGAAATAGAGTTTTTTCCCTTAATCTTTCTTAGTTAATTCTTTTTGTATTAACATATACACTTTTAGGTATTTGAACCAGCTTAAGAAGAAGATCAAGAATAAAGCTCAGGTGGAAGGCTCAATATGTAACGCATACTTAGTTGAAGGGGCAGCTACATTCTTTAGCTACAACTTCGAACCAAATGTCGAAACTAGAAGTAGAGTTATTGGACGCAATAATGATAGTGAGTAGCCTATAGATCGAGACATATTCGTTTTTTCAATTTGCGAAGTATCAAGAAGAGCATATGGTAAGATGATCAAGAGAATCTTAACAGATAAGGAATTTAAGGCAATAATGAACTACATTTTTCTTAACTGCAATGAGGTTGACCCTTACATTGAGTAAGTAGTGAAAGTTTGTACATTTCTATGTCAACTAATTGTAAGTACTCCATTACTGTGTGCCATTAATTGTAGGAAGTACTCATCTGAAATCAAACTACGTCATCCAAGTCTAACGGAAGGAGATATACAAAAAAGGATCAGTGATAAATTTGCAAAATAGTTCAAAGACGAAGTAAATTAACTCATGATTAATACAAGTTACTGGAATATGATTGTATTGATTTCTAAATGCATTTACTTAAGATGCACAAACCTGGAAAAGGATGGCCCAATCGGATATGCTATAATATGCTAGAATCAAGAACATCACTAGAAAAACCATATAAAGTTGATAATTGCAACGACTTGTAGAAGAAAATCTCATTCCTTTGCTCACCCACTCCAATCGGCTTCATCAAGATACGATCTTGTATAACAAAAAAATTATCAGAAAGGGTGATAAAACACCAAGAGTCTCGGGCCAATTGAGATAAGAAAATTAGGTTGCATTTAAGTTCAGGAATTAAAAGCACATTTAGGAGTTTGAGTCTGGGAGCTAAGGAGACCATTCCTTCTTGAAGAGCAATTGCCTCAGTACCATTAGGTAGACCAATAGTATAGGGGTAGACATTATTTAAATTGCTCAAAAAATCTTTCCCACCAGTCATGTGATAAGAAATTCCTGAATCTAAAATCCATAAACTTTTCATACTAGATAATTTATCGGATTCAGTAGCATCTGTGTTATTTATAATGGTCAACAATTTTGACCATTGTTCACTTGAAAAATTGTGAATATTGTTGTTGTTGCTGAAGCTTCCTGCTCGGCTGAAGGTTTCTACGCCGGCGACGATCGTCGTTCCTCTACGCTGGTCGGTCTCGGCGGTATTGGCCCACGCATCAGCCGATCATCCTTCCTGCTTAAGCTACTGCTGCTGTCTTGCTGTACCGCGGCCAAAAGATGGGCGAGATTCGCCGCGCCATCCACCTCTGCTGCTGCGACCTTGTGGTGTTCTGCAGTCACCGACGGCTATTGCAGTGGTCTTGGGCCACCATTCGATGAAAATCCGACAAGAATAGGAACGAGCTCGACTACTGCGAACTCCTTCTGCGGTTTGCATTCCTCGACTGCTACGACTGAACGGAGGTCTACTCCAATTACAATGCCTACAAATTATGCAGCACCAGGTTGAAGAACAATGAACCCGGCGATGAACGGTGGTGAGCAGTGGTGAAGGCCATACTTCCACTGTTTCTTTTTTTTTTCCGAATAAAAGTTTTTTTTTTCGAACTTGACTTTGATACCATGAAAGTTTCCAGTAGGAAAAGAATCTAATGTCTTCTGTTTCATTATTGCAAAATAGTTTACATTATATAGTTGTCAAGTATTGACAAATCCTAAACAAATTATTACTAGGAAACTAAGTTTATGTACAATTTGAAAACCTAAATATACATGGATTAGAAAGCATAAATAAACAGAATAATGAATAATAATAATCCTATTATCTTGAATAATAATCCTTAACAAATATCGTATCTTCTTCTCCCACCATTCGTCCCTTTAAGTCACACTCTGTTTTTCAGTTTCCCATCTAACTCCTGTTTCTTTACCAACTAAAAAGTTTCACAATTGCCATTCCTTTCTCATTATGTCATAGTGATTCTTAATTTGTTGTTTATTACAAAATTACTAGTTTCTTTTGTAAATTTTGTAACTAAAATTTTCTAGCCAATTTTATTGAAGGAACCAGCTGGTCTAATTCCAACTCTTTTCTCAACTACACACAAACTAACAAAAATCATGTGAGTTAGCATCCCATGAAGCCTTCTGTTTTCTCATTGATTCTTTTCTTGCTCCTATATCAGAACTATTTCTTTTTGTATTCACAGTGGCCTCCATCTTCACATTGGTCAAAGGAGAAAAATATTGCTTATATTACTTTAGTTTATAACAAAACATATAAAAATAAATATACTAGTAATTAATGATAGCTAATATATAACTAACCATATGATATCAATTACATTATGGAAAAAACATATGTCAAATATTCTTTAGGAAGTACTAGTAGTTGCGCATTAAAATACATGTCGAAAATGGATATTCAAAATATATGTTTGTACATATCATAAGGATGAAAAAGAATGGAGCTAGCAATGAGGTTGGCTAATTTTCTATGTTAGAGCATTCAATAGACATCATTATATGAAATGGTCAAGAAGACTTCCCTACTTCTTGCACACACATAAAATGCAGATATTATATTAGTTACTCTTGCATAATAAATTCCTTTAAATTAATAACTTAATCAGATAAACACTTGAGTAGTAGGGTTTTTGTAAATGTAGATTACAATAACACAATTTATATGGAGACTTTTCATAACTGATTTAGCACCTAAAACTTTGGAAAGCATTAGGACTAAATAGTGACACATATTGGAATATATAATTGTAAATTAGAAGATCATTCCCTAGGATTTCCTTTTTCCCGTACAACACATTCTAAGAATTACTCTTATCGCCATGGAAATATATACCGTCCTTTATGGCTATGGAAATTCAAGATTGAGAAAATTGTAGAAATTGAGAATTCAAACCTTTGTGAATAAGGAAAATAGTAGATTCATGTTTTACACTGCTCATGTAGCCAATTAATATAGCTTTACAAAACCTTTCTATAAAGGAATTCTAACCTAACTTGGTAGCTTAATAAAGTATAATTCTTGTTAAGTAAGGAACTAGCAATTACAATATTACACAAAAACATATATATAGATTGCTTAGCACTATGAAAGCCAATACGTGTACAATCTCCAACAAAAATAATTCTCTTCCGAAAATTTTACAGCATAATGACAGACAACTTGCAAACCAATAAAGAAAGAGGAGGAATGGGTACCAACAGCTAGAATCGTGACACGGTTCATAGAAACAATAACAGCACGAACCGTAACACAGTCCAAGAGAAAACAACAATAACAGCAAAACAGTATTCCACCAAAAACAGAAACAGCACCAAGCAACAAGGAAAAATAATAAAGAAAAAATAAAAAGAGAAGTCAACCAATACTTCATTGGCTGGATCTAAGGAACTCAACAGTTCCCTTAGATTTGGAATTCCCGAATAGTCGCCGGTGCCACTGAGGAGCACTGGAAAGTTGTAATCATTTCGGCTCTGATACCACTTGTAGGAGCTATTTATTATTACAAAAATTATCAGAATAAAGCATGACAATAAAGCCTAACTCTATTACAAAAATGTAATCTTCTTCCTCTTCTTAGCCAATCAGTTATTGCTGATCGAGAGTGCCAAAATCTGCACAAACAATTGTTAGTAAAATAAACGAAATAACTGAAAAAGGGAACGAACAACTTACCACTACCGCCGGTTGGTTCTGCCGGTGGAAAGAAAAATGCACCGAGACCGAGATGGCGCCGAGCAGCGGTGAACGATCGCGAACCACGTCAAGGTGCCGACGGCAAGAGAACGGTACAATTGGAGTCCCTTAGATCATGGAGCCTCTAACAAGGAAAGAATCACTGGTGCCACTCCCTTCTCTATCCCTTTCGGCTCTCTCTCAAAGCTTACCAAAAAGATGATCGAGGAACAAGAAAAGGACCACCAAATGTCGTCGTTTACAGTAACAGTGACGGTGTCATAGAAGACAGTGGTCGGAGAAGAGCAATGGACGCGGCAAGGCGCGATGAAGAAAGAGGGAGAAGAAGAGACCAAGACAGACACCAACATGCAGAGCAGAAAAGAAGAGAAAAATTAAAGAGAGAGTGGGCTGCCCAATAACCAAGGAGGAGGAGAAGTTAAATAGGTCAAGTCACAACGGGCAGCCCGGGTTAGCCCAGCCCGGCTAGGCCCAGCATCTCTGACCCAGTCAAAATAAAACACCTATTCTTCTGTTGAGGCCCATGGGTCATCATTGGGAAAAAGGAATATGGGCTAGAAAAATGAGAAAAATATTGCGAAGAAAGTAGGCCCAAAAGCCTACAGTTCTGTAGATGAACTTCTAAGAGAGCTGCCCTTACCTTAAATTTGCAGTTTTCACAACAAATCAAGCCATTCTTGAGGCATTTGCATGGGCTAATAGGGTTTATGGTATTGATTTTAGCTTGAAACAGGGTATGCAATGGCCTGGCCCCCTTATGTAAGTATTAGCATTATGTCTTGGTGGTCGTACTGCCTTTAGACTCCCAAGATTTGGCCCTTCCAGCCAGACAACACCGATGTCCTCCAGCAAGTAGAATGGAAATTAGTCCAGCTAGCGGAGATAATCGGCGTGGAATTTGAGTTTCGTGGATTTGTGGCTAATTCTCTAGTTGATCTTGATGCTTTAGTTTTGGATATCAGGCCTAGTGATATTGAAGTCCTTGCTGTAAATTCGGTTTTTGAACTTTATAGATTGCTTTCCCGTCTTGGTGCTATTGATAAAGTGCTGAATTCAATCAAAGCTTTGAGGCCAAAGATGTGACCATTGTGGAGCAAGAAGCTAATCATAATGGCGGCGGTTTTCTTGACAAGTTTAACAAGGCTTTTGTTGAAGGAATATTGTGTATATCTTGTATATTTACGTAATTGCTCCATGTGTAAATAGCTTTCGTATATTAATTAGAAGTGTAGAAGGCAAGTTGCCTTGTTTATATAGATTACCAATTTTGCATCAACCTGTACAACTATAACTATGGCTTCTCTTAGCCTTAATGAGCGGAATGAAAAGGAATATCATTTTCCTCTTCTCACAAGACTTCCGTATATTTTATTCCTTCCATATTACTTAGAAGTCTAGAAGGCAAGTTGCCTTATTTATATCGATTACCTCTTTTGCATCAACTGTATAACTATAACTATGGCTTCTCTCGGCCACAATGAGCAGAATGAAAAGGAATATTATTTCACTCTTCTCACAAGACTACAGTATACTTTCTTCCTTCTATATTTCTTTACATGGTATCAGAGCTAGCCTTGACTAAATAGACTATCGAAATTGCTGAAAAAATGGTTGAAAAATATAGCGAAGAGGATAAAACTATTTGGCACCCAATGATGGTTCAGGTACTCTTATTACCCTTGTCCAATAAAATGACCATAATTTTGATGAATGGGCAGACGCCATTGAAATGGCGCTTAAATCTAAAAATAAACTAGATGTGTCTCTTCCGCAGTGTAAAGAAGATGATCCTAAGTTTAAATGTTGGAAGAAAATCAACACTTTGATAGGTAATTGGGTATTAAATACCATTGAACTAAACTTGAGATAATCTGTCACGAAGACTAGAATTGTGAAAAATATGTGGGATAAACTTCTTTAAAGGTTTTGAGTGGAGAGCGGACCTCAATATTATGAACTAAAAGAAGAGATTATGAGCTATAAACAAAAGGATTTCTATTGCGACATATTTTGCCAAACTAAATAAATTGAGGGATGAGCATAAATGATACGGGCGACTCTCAGTGTGTGATTGTGAGAAGACGCCTACTTACTTGGCAAAATATCACCAAAAAAAAAAAAAACTTGCCCAATTCTTGTTGGTTTTGATGCTGCCACGTTCGGAACAATAAGATCCAACATTCTTGGAGAAGATCTGTTAACAAACGTGAATAAGGCATACTCAAAAATTATCCAAGAGGAACAAGTGAAGAACATGACTTCCGGAAATGTGGAGGACATTGGTGGAACTGTGCGGTCTTCTTTGTTCATAGCAGTAAACCCATGGAAAAATCCAATCTCTTTTGTACTGTTTGCAACAAGCCGGACCATGAATAAAAATCATGTTTCCAAATTATTGGATACCCAGAATGTTGGTTAGACAGGAGCAAAAAAAACAGTGGTATCTCCCAGACTAGTGGTAATAGTGCCGACTGTGGTACCAGCAACCACGAAGTACGGCATGTTCCAGGCAATTCCCACAAAAGTTTGCGGAAGCCTTTTTTCTGGACAATCACAACTGCAACAATCATGGGCTACTACAGTCTCCACACCAATGGCCTCCAATGCTGTTGGAATCATCGAGGCACGTCTTGGAATGGCATTGATGGTGAGTACTCTAACTGGACAAGTAGAAGGGCTAGCAGACTTGGGCCTTCTCAATTTCACTCATGACCAGTGAGCTGACTTGGCCAATCTTGTGAATAATTACTCCAGTAACTCAAATTCCTCCAATGAAAAACTTTCTGGTACCCTTATTCACTTGCTTGGATAATTGATTCTGCTGCTCTAAGTCGCATGACTTGGAATCTTGCATATTTATTAGATGTAATAACTATTGTACCTTGGCCTGTGATTTTGCCAAATGAAAATTTGCTTATGCGGAAAAGAAAGAGAAAGCTCAAGTTCGGATTAATTTGTTTTTAGAAAAATTTTATTTATTCCGACACTTACTTCACAACTTGTTTCTATATCCCAATTGATGAGGTCACGTATGTACATTGTATCATTTGACGACCCTGATTATTATGCTATACAAGACCATTCCTCGAAGATCCTGATTAGAGTGGGTGATCTTCAAAATGGATTGTATGTTTTCCGGGACATGGACAAAGCTAATAAGGTGCACACTGGAGATTCAAGAGAGTTATGGCACCAGAGGTTGAGGCACCCCTCGGAAAAAGTTCTTAATCCTTTATCTCATATTTCTATTTCTAGTTCTACATCTGATTTTCCTTGTGATATATTTTTTTTTTTGTGCTAAACGAACACAGGAATCTTTTCCGATTCTTTGAGTTTTCATTTAATACGATGTTTAGGGTCCCTATAAAGTAAAAACTCATAATGGTGCTAAATATTTTCTCAATATACTAGATGATTATTCTCGAGATGTTTGGATATTTTAATGGCTGAAGTGAAATCCACACTTCCCCGTTTTTGCAAAACTATTCAAAATCAATTCCAAACCACCATTAAAAATGTGCGCAATGATAATGGCTGAAAATTTATTTCACTCAAATATTTAGTTCTTGAAAATGGTATCACCCATCAAACAAGAATCAAGTACATTCCCCAACAAAATGGGAAATTGGAACGGAAAATCACCACATTCTCAACGTGGCTCGTGCTCTTCTTTTTCAATCCAATCCTCCTGTCTCTTTTTGGAGATATTATGTTCTAACTGCTAGATATTTAATAAACTGCACCCCTTCCTCGTTGCTTAAAAGCAAAACCTCCTCTTGAACTCCTACATGGTCAAACTCCTGATTTTCATATTTTAGGCACCTTTGGGTGTCTCTATTACATCCATCAAACTCGCAGGGAGAAATTTCAATCCAGAAGCCGAATATGTATTTTCATAGGTTATCCGCTTGCCAAGCGCGGATAGCGTGTTTTTTATCCTTTCTTCAAAGAATTCCTTGTTTCCTGGGACGTTATTTCTTTTAAAAATATTTTTCCTTACAAATATTGACCCCCTTATCACACTTCTCTTCCTAATTCTCGGTTTATAGACTACTCACCATCTTCCATATTTTCTACGGACACAAAATCCCTTTGTGAGCCTAAGCCAACACCCGTAATCCCAATCACTATAGCCTAATACTATCCCTTCCAATCCCACTTCTTTCGTTCTCTCTCAAAGCCCAAATTCCAATCCCATTTCCTCTCCTCCACACGCACGGATCACCTCCAACCCCATATCCAACCTGCGCCTCCCTCCTTCTGCCTGCGTCCCACTCCATAGCCCACTGTTGTTGAGCCCACATCTCCTCCTAGGCAAAGGCTCATTGCCGAGGCCTCAATTTCTCTTGCGCTAGATAACAGTTCCACTGATTCCAATTTCACTCATGTAGCTGCAATTCCTTCCCCACAGCCCACTTCCGGGATACAGCCTCCTAGCTCATCTACTCCTCAATTCTTTAACTTGATGCCACCAGCCAAGGGGAGTGAGGCCGCTCCACTTCCTTAACCTCCTGTTCGATGAAGTGATCGTGTTTCCTGGCCGCCTATTAAACTTGCTCATTATGAGTACTACTCTGTTAAACATCTACCATATTCTGTTCTCGTCTTATCCGCTTCATCAGTGGCTTTGGTACATGTCTTTATCTTATATCCTTATTTGATACTTGTGCAAATTTTCTTGCAAGCATCAAAGTTTTTTAGTCGCTGTTCAGACTAAGTCTAGCATACTCAATTTTCTGAGGCCGTTAAGCACTCTAAGTGGCGATCTGCCTGAAAGATGAAATTAATGCCCTTGAAAGTAATACTACTTGGACTCTCACTTATCTTCCTCCCGCCAAATGAGCTCTAGACTGCAAGTGGGTTTATTGAATAAAGCTCAAATCTAATGGTACCATTCAGTGATACAAGGCTCGCCTTGTTGTTCTTGCCAATACCCAAATTGAGGGACAGGATTTTACTAAAACTTTTGCTCCTATTGTAATACTTTTTACTTTCGTACCTTGCTTGCAGTAGCTATCACCAGGGTCGGGAACTTCATGATAAGGATGTTCACAGTAACTTCTTACACGGTGATCTCTTCGAAAAATTTCATATGAAACTTCCCTAGGTTTTTATTCTCCTTCCACCAATATTTTTTGCCGTCTCCAAAAGTCTTTATATAGCCTCCATCAAGTATACTATCTTCTGCTCTTAAAAACTGTGATGTCAAATAGTCATACTGATCATTCTCTGTTCACATACAACTATGGTATTATTTTTCTTTGTGTTCTTGTTTATGTTGATTATTTCATTATCACTAGCGATACAGAAACAACTATTGCTCGATTCAAGAAACATTTTAGCAACTGCTTTCAAATGAAAGACCTGGGGTTTCTCGAATGAAAAACGTTAAGTCCTCCGACTTGGCAGATGTTGCCTAGAGGCTTCAATAATTGGAAATGGTTATGAGTACTACTATGGAATATTGGATTTCTCATCTTTCTAATAATACAGTTCATTAAAATCCTTCTGATCTTTCCGATTGGGTACAGAGTATGCTCTTTGAACTCAATGATAATAATCTCAATTCCCCTTCAACCATGAACTTTGAACAAATTTCTGCAGGTGAAATTTCTCCTTCTATTGGTTCTGGAAGTACTACTATTAGTAGCTTTTCCAACAGTAAGGGGAAAATGATAGAGAGATCTATGATGATGTCTTGAGAGCCTTCCTCGGTGATGCTATTTTTGCTAAGGAAAATAGGAAAGGATCATCTCTAAGACTAACAAGAGAATGAAATCTTCAGCTAGATCTTAATATGGTGAGACCTTAGCTGTAGGGATTTTGTCTTTCACTGATGCGGCGAGACACCATGCGCGTGTGGATATTGGCAATTTCTCAAGTTGGGGCTGTGAGAAAAGTTGTAACTTACTTTACTGAGGGGTTGGCTCGAAGGTTTTACAAAATTAATCCTCCAGATTCACTCAAACATCTTTATTCAAATGTTCTTGTAGAACCTATTTACTATTACAACGACTATTTACTACTACAAATTATCTAAATAAAGCAGTGAAAATAAAGCCTAACTCTTTTACAAAATGTAATCTTCTTCCGCTTCTAAACCAGTTGGTTATGCCAATCGAGAGTGCCAAAATCTGCACAAACAATTGTTAGTAAAATAAAGGAAATAACTAAAAAAAGGAATGAACAACTTACCACCGTCGCGGTTGGTTCCACTGGCAGAAAGAAAAATTTACCAAGTCCGAGACGGCACCGAACCGTGGTGAACTTGCAAACCGCGTCGAGGCGCCGGCGGCAAGAGAATGGTACATTCGGAGTCCCTCATATCATGGAGCCTCAAATAAGGAAAGAATCACTGGTGCTACTCCCTTCTCTATCCCTTTCGGCTCTCTCTCAAAGGTTACTAGAAAGATGATTGGGTAACAAGAAAAAGACCACTAGACGCTGTCATTCACAGTAACAGTGACGGCGTCAGAAAAGACCAGCGGTCGGAGGAGAGCAACATATGCGGCAAGCTACGGTGAAGAAAGAGGGAGAAGGAGAGACCAAGACGGACACCAACAGGTAGAGCAGAAAAGAAGAGAAAATTAAAAGAAAGAGTCGGCTGCCTAATTAGCGAGAAGGAGGAGAAGTTAAATAGGTCAAGTCATAACGGGCAGCCCGGGTTGGCCCAACCCGGCATCTCTGACCTAGTCAAAACAAAACACCTATTCTTCTGTTGAGGCCCATGGGTCATCATTGGAAAAAAGGAATATGGGCTGGAAAAATGAGAAAAATATTGGGATGAAAATAGGCCTAAAAGCCTACAATCTTCACCTCAAACAATATTTTTCCAACCATCAAATGACTCAATAAGAGTTAGACTGCGTCCAAGTGAAGGAAATCCCTGCAAAACATAAATTTGGCAGAGCTCACAATTTTGGTACCAAAATCTGCAAGATTATTATCAGTACTAATCTTATCTATGTCAACTACACCACTAGAGATTTTTTTCCTAATAAAATGATATTTGACATCTATATGATTTGTCCGTTCATGATAGACTGGATATTTACATAAAGGTAAACAGCTCTGACTATCAGTATAAATAATAGCTTTTAAATGTAAAACGTGTAATTCATTCAACAATCCCTGAAGCTAAATGGCTTATTTGACGGCTTCCGTAGCCACGATGTATTCAGCCTCGGTAGTTGATAAGGCAACTACTGGCTGTAGTTGAGATTTCCACGAGAAGCAATTACCCGCCAGGGTAAAGAAATAGGATGAGGTAGATTTTCTACCATCTTTATCACCTGCAAAATCGGAATCAACATAACCAATTAGTTCAAAGACATCAGACCAATTATGATAGTGTAAGCCCCTATCTAAAGTTCCGTTAAGGTAACGCAACAACCACTTGAGAGCAGTCCAGTGATCCCTCCCTGGGTTAGACATGAATCTACTGAGAAGGCTTATAGAAAAAGCAATGTCCGGTCGGGTGGAGATCATCAAGTATATAAGCGAGCCTATGGCCATTCTATAGGGGATATTAGCCATATCTCTTTTCTCACTTTCGGTTTTAGGACGAGTTTTATCTGAAAGTTTGAAATGGCTCGCAAGTGGGGTTATAACGGGCTTACACAGATGCATTGAAAATTTAGAGACAGTTTTCTGAAGAAAGGGTTTCTGAGATAGGAAAAGTGAACCAGCAGACCTATCTCTAATAATACTCAACCCAAGAATCCTGGACGCAACCCCTAAATCCTTCATGTCGAATTCAGATTTTAGCAAGGATTTCAGATCATCAATCTTAGCTTTATGTTTGCAATCAATTAACATATCATCCACATAAAGAAATAAATAAATAGCACTATCAACATTATTACCAAAGAAATAAAGACAACTATCATAGTTGCTTTTAGAGAAACTAACTTTTAACATAAAAGAATTAAACCTCTTGTACCATTGCCTGGGTGATTGTTTAAGTCCGTATAAGGACTTTTTCAAAAGACATGCCATGTGTTTTTTACCTTTAAACTCAAAACCTGGTGGTTGATGCATATATATAGTCTCTACGAGATCACCATGCAAGAAGGCGGTTTTAACATCAAATTGTTCGATATTGAGATCATAAAAAGCAACAAGAGCAAGAACAATAATCGTTTTGTATTTAACGACGGGAGAAAATATTTCTTTAAAATCAATGCCCTCAACTTGTGAAAACCCCTTTGAAACCAACCTGGACTTGCATCTTGGAGGTTTGTTAGCAGACTCAGGCTCATTAATTTTAAAAATCCATTTGCAATCAACTAATTTTTGTTTTGAGGGTTTTGGAATAAGAATCCAAGTTTTATTATTATTAAAGAAAACATTTCCTCATTCATAGCATGTAACCATAAAGAGCAATTATCAGAAAAACACAATGGTTCCTATTAGCCCTAAGGGCATTATCACTTATGATTTTGATTATGATTAACATATGTTTGTGTAAGTATTTAGCTAACCTTTCATAGAACAAAAGAAGCACTTTTGAAGTCTCAAGTCTACATTCTCAAAAGGCAAAAGATCTTGGTGATGAAGGCAAAATGAAGGAGAAAAGACCAAGCCATTCCAAGATCAAGTCATTGAAGACATTGAAGACTTATGTCTAAGTTAGGGGTGTGCTAAGGTAACTCTTTGTAAAACTTCCTAACTTTCATTTAAGTATTCTTGATAGAATTTTTTATGCTTTTGAAAAGTTTTCTGTCTCTAAAAAGAGTATCAAGAATGCATGTCTTTGGAAAGCTCTTCTCTTAAAAAAACTGGATGTAAAAATTCTCAAAATCGGCCATCCGGTTTTAGAACCGGTCGTCCGATTTTTTGCAGGACAAGTCCGAATCTTTCTATTTCAAAACTGGTCGTCCGATTTTTCTGTTCACCATAAAAAATTATTACTGTTACACATAGTGCAACCGTCATTTTTTTGGGAAAGTATATATAGACTTTTTTTATCAGCTAAAAAGTAGGAAGTTTGGTGAAATATTTATTGAGATTATTTAAGACTTTTAAAGACCTTTAAAGCACATTTATTTCAAACACTTTCAATCTCAAACAAACATCTTCTTGAGCTTCATTGTTGATCTTCATCAAAGAAAAAGTAAAGAGGAGCTTGTAGAAACATTCCATTGAGTTGTATCTTCTATTTCTCAAGCTCAAATTGGTAACATTGTTCTTAAACTTATCTCTCTCTCTCTCTCTCTCTCTCTCTCTCTCTCTCTCTCTCTCTCTCTCTTATTCATATCAAAGGTTTGTGTTGAAAAACCCCTTGGGTAATCCTTTGATTTATATTGTGTTGTGAATTGAGGTTGTGTGCAAAACCCTTATAGGGTGATCCTCAAATTTGTATTTGGTGTATATTGTGTTTATAGTGGATTTGGAAAATCCTTGGGTGTTGGCTCAAGGTAGAGGATGTAACTCTTTGAGAGAGTGAACCATTATAAATTTTTTTACTTTTCTTTCTAAGCTTCTTACTTAATTGTCTTAACCACAAGATTTTGTTTGGTTTGGAATTTTATTAAAAAGAGTTTTATAATTCTTTCTCAAACAAAATTGGGGGTTTATCTTTTAATTTACAAAAGCTTTTCAAAAATTAGCCAAAAACCTTATTCAACCCCTCTCTTCCCCCCCAATCTGGGTTTTTCAATTGGTATCAGAGCAAGGCTTCTCTAAAAAAGGACTAACACCCTTGAAGCAAAAGATCTTTATCTTACTATGGCTAATGTTTCTAATTTACCATATGTGGAAGGCTCTTCTACAAATAGATCTCCTCTTTTCAATGGAACAAACTATACTTTTTCGAAATCTAGAATCAAAATACATATATATTTATTCTATTAACTTTGATCTTTGGAGTATTGTAGAGAAAGGTCCTTTTATCTCTCAAAAGGATGGAAGAATCAAGAAAATAGAATACTTGATGAATATGATTCAAGAAGGATGACCTTGAACTACCAAGCCATGAACATCCTAAGTTATGCATTGGATGTTAATGAATACAATCGAGTAAGTGGATGTGACTCGGCCCATGACATGTGAAAGCTATTGGAAGTCACTCATGAAGGAACCAACCAAGTCAAAGAATCAAAGTTTGCCTTGTTAGTAAGAGATTATGAACTCTTTGTGATGAAGCAAAATAAGGGTATTAGTGAAATGTTCACTAGATTTACAAATATCACAAATGGACTCAAAGCTTATGGAAAGGAATACTTAAGAGGAGAAGCAAATAGAAAAATTCTAGATGCACTCCGTAAGGCATGGCAACCAAAATGTCTTACCATAGAAAAATCAAAAGATTTGGGAACTCTCCCAATTGAAGAACTCATAGGCTCTCTTCTCACCTATGAGTTGAAAGTAAAAAGCCTAAATGAAATGGAAGAAGAAGAAGAAGAAAAGGGAAAAAGAAGCATGGCTCTCAAAGTGAATAAAGAAGAACAAGCTAGTTCTTCCAATGATGAAGATGATCATGATGACGATGAAGATATAGCCTTAGTTATGAGAAAATTCAAAAGATTCTACAAGAAAGGTTTTAACAAAAGGGGAAAGAAACCTGCATTTAAGAAAGGAGGACAAAACTCTTCATTATTCAAAGCAAGATGCTTTGAATGCAATAGCATGGAGCATCTTGTAGCCGATTGTCCAAAGGCTATTGAAAAAGAAAAAGGAACATTGGAAGCCAAGCTTGAAGCTCTAAAGAAAAAGAAGAAAGGCAAGGGACATATTGGTGCATGGGATCAAGATACAAGTGAAAGTGAAGGTGATGAGAAAGCAAATATGTGCTTTATGGCAATGGAGGATGAGGTACAATCTTCACCCTCTAACTCTTTTAGTTCAATTGATTATATTTGTGATGATGATTCTAGAACTATACTTATTGAAATGTATGGTGAGTACAAAAAGGTTTCTAAAAGAAACAAAAATTTGAAAAACAAAACTCAAGCCTTGCTTGATGAAAATTCAAAACTTATTTGTGAAAATAAATCTCTTCTTGAGTCTTTAGAAAACTTCAAAAATGAAAAAGATTGTTCAAACAATAATTTTCAAAAACTTGTTTTAGAAAACAAGAAGTTTTGTGAAAAGGTTTCCTCTATTGAAAAATGCTTGGCTGATTATGAAGTTTTAAAGAAAAAGGTGAATGATCTCACATTGAGCATTGAAAAATTTACTCAAGGAAGAGAAAATTTTGAAAAACTTCTTGATTCACAGAGATCTCTCTATGATAAAAATGGCATTGGATACAACCACTCTAATGCTCCTTCAAAGCAAACATATTTTGTCAAAGCTTCTTCATCTTTTTCCCATCCTTGTACTTATTGTGGTAAAAGTAGACATAAGGCCACTAGATGCTTTGTGAAAAGAAAAGTTGAAATGGGAATTAAAACTATTTCGAGAGTAAAAACCACTAACATTTATGGACCCAAAAGAATATGGGCACCAAAACTCATCTTTTCTTCTCATAATGTAGGAATATAAATCATGCTCCAAGTGGTACTTAGACAGTGGATGCTCAAGACACATGACCGAAAATGCATCCCTCATGAATGAGCTAAGAGAAACCGAAGGTGGCCTTGTTACCTTTGGTGATAAGAAGAAAGGAAAAATCATCGGTATAGGTAACATTGGTTATGGTTCATCTTTCTTAATTAAGGAAGTTCTTTAATTTGATGGTTTGAAGTTCAATTTGTTTAGTATTAGCCAATTGTGTGATAATGGATGCAAAGTTGTTTTTGAAAATGACTCTTCTTCTATCATAAACAAGTTTGAGAACAAAACTATTTTTGTTTCAAAAAGGGTTGGAACTGTCTATGTCTTTTATCTTGAAGATCTTATCTCACAAAAACTAAAATGTCTCTCGGTTCATGATGATGATGCATTCCTATGGCATAGAAGGCTTGGCCATGTTAGTATGGATTTGCTAAACCAACTTTCTTCTAAAGAACTTATTAGAGGATTGCCAAAACTTACTTTTGAGAAAACCAAACTTTGTGATGCTTGCCAATTTGGAAAACAAATAAAATCCTCTTTTAAACCAAAGAAAACTATTTCAACTTCAAAACCTTTAGAACTCATCCATATGGATTTATTTGGACCTATGAGAACCACTAGTCTTGGTGGTAAGAGGTATGCCTTTGTTATTGTGGATGATTTCTCTAGATTTACTTGGACTTTGTTTTTAAGTAAAAAAGATGAAGTCTTTCATGAGTTTGTTAAACATTTCAAAAGAGTTCAAACCTCCCTTGATTGTAAGTTGATCTCTATGAGAAGTGATAATGGGAGAGAATTTAACAACCAAGATTTTACAAAACTTTTTCATGATTTTGGCATAACACAATTTTTCGGCCGCTAAAACCCCACAACAAAATGGTGTTGTGGAAAGGAAAACTGTACTTTACAAGAAATGGCAAGATCAATGCTTTGTGAAAACTCCCTTCCTAAAATACTTTTGGGCCGAAGCCGTGAACACCGCTTGTTACGTGATGAATCGTGTTCTCTTGAGACCTCTTTTAAATAAAACTCCTTTTGAACTTATTTTTAACAAAACTCCCTCCATTGGCTACTTCAAAGTTTTCGGATGCAAGTGTTTTATCTTAAACACCAAGGATAATCTTGGAAAATTTGATAGAAAACCCGATGAGGGAATTTTTCTTGGATACTCTTCAAACAAGAAAGCTTTTAGAATTTTCAACAAAAGAACTTTATGTGTTGAAGAGTCCATTCATGTGAACTTTGATGACACTCAAGCTTGGGAAAATCATTCTAAAGAAGAAGAGGAAATTGAGGAAATACTAGAAGAGGATCAACAAACTCAAAACATTCCTCAAGAAGTGATATATCCCAAAGGGCACTCAAAGGATGCAATCATTGGAGATGTATCACAAGGGGTAAGAACAAAAAGGCACATCATAGATAACTTTGTTTTATTATCTCTAATTGAGCCAAAATTTATTG
The DNA here is from genome assembly GCA_028651295.1 of Catharanthus roseus. Lineage (NCBI taxonomy): Eukaryota > Viridiplantae > Streptophyta > Magnoliopsida > Gentianales > Apocynaceae > Catharanthus > Catharanthus roseus. The sequence continues at coordinate 1,205,342 of JAPQWS010000107.1, read as the reverse complement.
ATGATACTTTATGTGATGAGTTTTGGATTATTGCTATGCAAGAGGAATTAAACCAATTTGAAAGAAACAAGGTTTGGACTTTAGTCGCAAGACCCTATGATCACCCCACTATTGGCACAAAATGGGTTTTTCGAAATAAACTAAATGAATTCGAGAAGTCATTAGAAACAAAGAGAGACTTGTTGCCCAAGGATTCAATCAAGAAGAGGGCATAGATTTTGATGAAACCTTTGCTCTGGTTGCTAGACTTGAATCCATTAGGATGCTTTTAGCTTTTGCTTGTTTTAAGGGATTCAAGCTTTTCAAATGGATGTTAAGAGTGCCTTTCTAAATGGTGATATTGAGGAGGAAGTTTATGTTGAACAACCTCCCGGTTTTGTACATGAAAAACTTCCAAATTATGTTTATAAACTTTCAAAAGCACTCTATGGTTTAAAACAAGCTCCAAGGGCTTGGTATGAAAAGTTAAGTGGTTTTCTTCTTTCAAATAACATTTCAAGGGGTGTGGTGGACACTACTCTTTTTACAAAAACCTCTTGTAATAATGATCTTCTTCTTGTCCAAATATATGTTGATGATATTATTTTTGGTGCTACTGATGTCTCTTTATGTGAAGAATTTGCCTTCCTTATGCAAAAAGAATTTGAAATGAGCATGATGGGAGAATTGACATGCTTCCTCAGACTACAAATCAAGCAAATGAAAGAAGGAATCTTCATCAACCAAGAGAAGTACACCAAGGAACTTCTCAAGAGATTCGAGATGAGCAATGCAAAAGATATTGGTACTCCAATGAGCTCATCATTGAAGCTTGACAAAGATGAAAAAGGTAAAAAGGTTGATGAGTAGACATATAGAGTTATGATTGGTAGTTTACTTTATTTAATGGCTAGTAGGCCGGATATTATGTTTGCCGTATGTTTGTGTGCTAGATTCCAAGCTTGGCCCAAAGAATCTCATTTAATACCTGTAAAACGTATTTTGAGATACTTAATTTCATCATATGATTATGGCTTGTGGTACTCTAAACAATCTTGTTTTGATCTTATTGCCTACACTGATGCAGATTATGCCGAATGTAAGGTAGAAAGGAAGAGTACAAGTGGAATGTACAGCAAGAAGCAATCGTGTGTATCCCTATCAACTGTCGAAGCGGAATACATCGCAGCCGGTTGTTGCTGTGCACAGGTACTTTGGATGAAACACACATTGATTGATTTTGGTGTTTCTTTTAAGTGTATACCTATTATGTGTGATAACACTAGTGCCATAAACATTTCCATAAACCCTGTGCAACATTCAAAAACAAAATATATTGAAATCAAACATCACTTCATTAGAGATCATGTTACTAAAGGTGGTGTAGTTTTAGAATATATTTGCACAGAGGATCAAATTGTCGATATTTTTACAAAACCTCTTTCGGAAGATCGCTTTTTCTATTTAAGAAAATTACTTGGTATCAGCAAATTTAATGAGTAATGTGTGTTGTTTGTGACTATCTGTTTTTCCCTTTACATTTTTTTTTTTTTTTTTGTTCTTACTGTGATTTTTCCCAAAATCGGACGCCATTCTTAAAAAACCAGAAGTCTGGTTTCAAAACCAGACACAAGGATTTCTCTTCTAAAAATTCCAGAGATATTCAGACGACTTAGAAAAAACTCGGACGTCCGATTTCTTCAAATTTACAAAATACCGGACGACCGACTTTGAAAAATGGTCGACCAAGTTTTAATAAAACTGTCAGGTCTGCATTTTTAAAATCAGATTTTTCTTTAAATTTTCACACTTTTCTCTCAACTCTCTCTCATTCTCTCTGCCAAGAACTTCCTCCCTCACAAAACCCGTCCGATCCTGCTCCGATTTTCACTCTTCTTCTCTTTTTCTTCAAATCTATTTCTCAACACAGCAAAGAAACTGTTTTGCTCTCTGTTTTTTTGTTAAAATCTGCTCCATTTGAAACTCTCCATCTCCTCTCAAACCCTAGCCGAGTTTCTCTCAAAAATGGTAAAAACTAAGAATGCAAATGTTGGTCATGGCCAAAATCCTGAAGAAGGAGGTACAAGTAGAGGGAAAGGAAAAGCAAAAAGGGTACTCTCTAGACGGTTCAAGAAGTTAGGGATCCAGATAGGTTCATTTCGGTAAAGGAGGCTACAAACTTTGAGACATGGACAAGGAATCGAAGAAAAATAGCACGTGGTCACCGAGTTGATTTAAACGATATGCAAGGTATGGAGGCTATCCCTCATCTATTTGAACTGATTGGTTGGATACCGTTGTTAATTGTGAATGACTGTATTATGTTGAGATGATATATGAGTTTTTGCTAATCTCCATAAAGGAAGAATTGAAAGAGTATATGATATTCCTCACCAATGGGTATTAAGTAGGATTGGAGGTAGAGATATTGCATTTGATGATAGGTTGTTAAATCACATTTTGGAAACTCCTCAAGATGGAATAAGATTCTACACTAAGAACAAGAAAGGTTTTGATCAAAACTTATATCGTGAAAGGCGTTTTGAGGAAATTTTCACTAAAGGAGAAGTTTTGAAGAGACATGATGATAGGAATGTTAATAAGCTTGATGCATATGGGAGATTGCTTTATCACATGATCTCTAACATTATTATTCCTAATGTTGGGCATAAATCATCTATCACCAACATGCACTCATGTGTGATACTAGCCTTACACGAACATAGGAGGATGAATTTTGGGTATATGGATATAGAGCACATGCTAGCCACACAATCCTCTTCAACCAAATGCTTACCTTATGGATGCTCCATCACCAAAATCTTTCAATACTTTGTGATCAATTTGGTTGGCATTAGTGGTCACATTGGTCATGGAAAGATCTACAATCAACAAACCTTAAAAAAAATAGGGTTTCAGAAGAATGAAGAAGGGGCATTCATACGAGGTGGACAGGAAGGTGACGATGATGATGAGGAAGATGATTATGAAGACCAAGAAGGTATGAATGTGAAAGAAGAAGAAAGTGAAGAGGAAACAGAGGCTGAAATCCATAGAAAAGAAACAAGACAAAAGAAGAGACAAGAAAGAATAGAGGAAGGCTCATCTTCGGGGAGTATGAGTCAACTAATAGACATGATAGCCTCTCTAAAAACTTCAATAAACACTCGGTTTGATGCATTTGATGGTCGCTTTGAGGTTTTGGATGGGAAAGTCTCCAACATTCAAGAAACGCTTGATGCATTGGATCACAAATTGATTGACACATAAGGACGGGTTATGAGACTCGAGCAAGGAGAAGGAGATAGAGATGATTGAGATCTTTTGTTTTTTACAAAACCCTCTCCATTTCCCTTGTTTTTTCTATGACTCTTTTCAAACTCATTGTGTTTTTCTCTTAATGTTATGCTTTTTTTTTTTTTTGTCTTAATATATGTCATCTTTATTTACTTTTGATGTGCTAAGTGATCCATTTGTTGCTACTTTTTGTTGCTTTGACTCTTTTGTTATGGACTTCATGCTGATAACCTAATTTTGAAAGTCCAATTGCTACCTCTTCTATGATCCCTTGATATTTCTCTCCTAAGGTCCTTTTTGATTTATGACAAAAGGGGGAGAAAATAGTGCAAGATATAAGGGGGAGAAATTGTTATATGATGGTATATGTTGATGTTTAAGTTACTGATGCTTTTCATGTTTATGCCTTGTTGGTGTCTTAGTATTTCTTATACTTTGTGGAGTGCTATATAATGATTCTTGCACCCTTTGGGCTATTTGGCTTACTTTAGACTTGTTATCTTCTTTAGCCATATTTGATATAAAGCATGTCTTTAGGGGGAGCTATCTCTCTCCTATGGTGATTGTTGTGCCTTGTTCTCATTATTGATCTTTTTGAAGCATCACCATACTTTCACTCTTGCTATTTTGTTCTTCTTGCATATCTGTTTGCCATAATCAAAAAGGGGGAGATTGTTAGCCCTAAGGGCATTATTACTTATGATTTTTATTATGATTAACATATGTTTATGTGAGTATTTAGCTAACCTTTAATAGAAAAAAACAAGCACTTTTGAAGTCTCAAGTCTACATTCTCAAAAAGCAAAAGATCTTGGTGATGAAGGCAAAATGAAGGAGAAAGACCAAGCCATTCCAAGATCAAGTCATTGAAGATATTAAAGACTTATGTCTAACTTAGGGGTGTTCTAAGGTAACTCTTTGTAAAACTCCCTAACTTTTATCTTTGATTAATGATCATATGGGAAGCTCCATTGACAATTTTCTCAATATAAACTTTTCTTAAAATCTAAGTATTCTTGATAGACTTTTTTATGCTTTTTAAAGGTTTTCTATCTCTAAAAAGAGTATTAAGAATACATGTTTTTGGAAAGCTCTTCTCTTAAAAAAAATGGCTGTAAAAATTCTCAAAATTGGCCATCCAGTTTTAGAACCAGTCGTCCGATTTTCTAAGCGTAGAAAAAATCGGCCGTCCGATTTTTTGCAGGACAAGTCTGAATCTTTCTATTTCAGAACCAGTCGTCCGATTTTTTCTGTTCACCATAAAAAATTATTACCGTTACACATAGTGCAACCGTCATTTTTTTGAGAAAGTACACATAGACTTTTTTTATTAGCCAAAAAGTAAGAAGTTTGGTGAAATATTTATTAAGATTATTTAAGACTTTTAAAGACCTTTAAAGCACATTTATTTCAAACACTTTCAATCTCAAACAAACATCTTCTTGAGCTTCATTGTTGATCTTCATCAAAGAAGAAGTGAAGAGGAGCTTGTAGAAACATTCCATTAAGTTGTATCTTCTATTTCTCAAGCTCAAATTGGTAACAGTGTTCTTAAACTTATCTCTTTATCTTATTGATATCAAAGGTTTGTGTTGAAAAATCCCTTGGGTAATCCTTTGATTTATATTGTGTTGTGAATTGAGGTTGTCTGCAAAACCCTTATAGGCTGATCCTCAAATTTGTATTTGATGTATATTTTGTTTATAGTGGATTTGGAAAATCATTGGGTGTTGGCTCAAGGTAGTGGATGTAACTCTTTGAGAGAGTGAACCACTATAAATCTTTGTGCTTTTCTTTCTAAGCTTCTTACTTAATTGTCTTAACCACAAGATTTTGTTTGGTTTGGAATTTTATTAAAAAGAGTTTTAGAATTCTGTCTCAAACAAAATTGGAGGTTTATCTTTTAATTTACAAAAAGCTTTTCAAAAATTAGCCAAAAACCTTATTCACCCCCCTCTAAGGTTTTTCAGTTCCTTCTCTTCCTTATAAGATGCAACAGCAAATGCATATGAAACTATGTAAGAATAACCATATCTAGAGTGTTCCTTAGGCACTCTTCTAACCCTATCTCTCGCAAGCTGGTAACCCCTAAGGGCTTGAGCTTGAGCCTCAAGATGCTCTTCCTCTTCATCAGAACCTTGTAACACATGGTCAAAGTTTCAGGAATACTTGGAGGATCGGGTGTACTACTGGATGTTGTAACTAACTCTTCGTTGGTTTCAGGCTCCTAAGTGAACTCTAATGAGGGTTCAGAGGTGACCTCCACCTCTACACGTATACTATCTACTGTGGGAACACTAGGTGGACTATCAGAGACAGGTTTATCCTAAAGACAAGATATATCTAACCCGTTGAAGATGACATCCCTACTGATAACTATCCTAACTCCCGGTTCACCCTTTAGCCACACTCTATAACCCTTCACCCCACTACGATAACCTATGAACACTCCCTTTCTAGACCTAGGGTCTAGCTTACCCTCCTTCTGATGTGCAAAAGCTGCACACCCAAAAACTCTAAGGTTGGACAAGTTAGGAGGTTTACCACACCAAAGTTCTGTAGGAGTCCTAAAGTTTATGGCTGTAGAAGGAGATCTATTAATGAGGTAGACAGTTGTACTTACAGCTTCCCCAAAAAGGTTTTAGGACATCTGAAGACACCATAAGACATCTAACCTTATCCATTATGGTATGGTTCATCCTCTCACCTACTCCGTTCTGCTGGGGATTTTACCTAACCACCCTATGATGTAAGATGCCATGCGATGAACACAAATTAGCAAATTTCCGGTTACAAAACTCAAGACCGTTATCAGTCCTGATTGTTTTTAGTTTATTTCTAGATTTATTTTCGGTAAGGCGTTTCCACTCACAAAACTTTTCAAAAGTTTGATCTTTTGTTTTAAAAAAAAAAAAAAAAAAACTCAAACATGCCTCGGAAAATCATCAACAATAGACAAGAAATAAACATTAACACCATAAGTTGGAACCTTTTCAGGTCCCCAGAGATCACAATGCACATAATCAAGTATAGCAGAAGACTTGTGTATGCTGGTTGAAAAACTGATTTTGTGTTGTTTTCACAAAACACAATGGTCACAAAAATCCAAAGAATAAATTTTGTCACTACATAAAAGATTTTATTTTTGCAAGTAATACAGTCCCTTCTCACTAATGTGGCCAATCCGCTGACGCCACAACATAGTTTTCTCGAGAATAGTTTTTGAAATCAAAGCAGTAGAATTACAAACTGTTTTTCCAATAAAGATGTATAAACTTTCTCTTTTAAAACCTTTTAGCATGACTAAGTTTCCTATGAAAATTCATAAAATACCATTTTTAGATTTGAAAGAAAGACCAAGTGAATCCAAATAACCAAGAGAGATAAGATTCCAACGCAGGTCGGGCACACATCTTACCTCAGTGAGTTTCCTAGTCACACCGTCATACATTTTGATGAAAATATTTTCAATTCCTTTAATATTGCAAACTTGATTGTTTCCCATGTAAACTTTTCCTTGATTTAAAGGTTTAAAATCTTAAAACTAGTGTTCGCTGGGTATCATGTGAAAAGTACAGCCAGAATGAAGAATCTAATGATAAAAAACTTTAGAACAAGAAGGGTAAGGGGAAACACACAAAATCTCTGAAAACATAGAATTACCATCTGAATCAAAATCATGGGTTTTGTCAATTTTATTACTCCCTTTACCATGTTTACGTTGTTTTTCATCTTTAATCCGTTATAACACTTGTTTTTCATATGACCCTCCTTGCCACAATAAAAACATTTCACTTTGTCCTTTTCTCAAGATTTGGACCTCCCTTTACTTTTAGACCTGTGACTAAGAGGTTCTCTCCGGTCAACTCTCCCTCGCATGTAAAGGTTTTCTCAGTTTGATTTATTTTCTTTTTGTAAATATAAATCTTTCAATTTCAAAGCGTTTTTAATATCAGAAAGGGATAAACCATCTCTACCATATTTAATGGTAGATTTTATATCGTTATAAGAATCATGTAAGGCATTTAATAAAATAACAGCAGTATTTTCATCAGAGATTTTCTCTCCAATGTTTTGAAGTTCCAAAACGATTTTATTTGAATTATCCATATTTTCTGCGTTTTTGACCCGCTCATTTTAAAACCGAAAAGCTGTTGTTTTAAACAAATTTTATTTGAAAGAGATTTTCCCAAATATAGTTTTTCTAGTTTTGTCCATATTTCGAAAGCATTGTCTGTTTCGTCGATTTCTCGTAAAACATTGTCAGTTAAATGCAAGGTGAGACAATTGTGCGCATCACCAAGTTTTTCAGTAAGAATTTCGCCCCTCCATGATTTCGGATACTCTTTGGGGCTACAAATAGCGGGTGAAATTTTATTTTGTACCAAAACGGCTTTCATTTTCCTCCGCCACATTACAAAGTCAGATTTGCCATCAAACTTGTCGGTTTCAATTTTTGGAACCGACATATTTTAAAGGCAAATAAGAGTAATTTAATGGCAAGGAGAAATGAAAGATTTGAAAAAGTTTGATTTTATCAATAAAATACCCGGAATTTTTTTCTTATAAACTTTTTTTATGAAAAAAACGACGTAAAAAACGTGTGAGACACATATCCCCATAAACACGTAACGCAATCAGCAACAATGTATAACAGAAAACGAGAAATAAATGGCAGAAGCAGTAATACCACAAAACAAAGCAGATAAAGAAAAACAGAGAAAATGTTACAAAACTAATAAACAAATATTTTTAAAAGGCTAAAAAATGCGCCAAGGTACAGATACTTGAAATCTCATGGACTCAAGCCAAGCTTGGGTTTTGTATATTTTTCATAACCAAAAACTGAAGGGAAAAAAAACAGAACAGAAAGATGAATCGGTAACAGAAAAAAAAAACAGAACAGGTACCAACAGCTAGAATCGTGACATGGTTCACAGAAACAATAACAGTACGAACAGTGACACAGTCCGAGAGAAAACAACAGTAACAATAAAGCAGTATTCCACCAGAAACAGAAACAGCACCAAGCAACAAGGGCAAACAATCAGGAAAAAATAAAAAGAGAAGTCAAGCAATACTTCATTGGCCAAATCTGTGGAACTCAACAGTTCCCTCATATCTGGAATTCTCGAATAGTCGCCAGCACTACTGAAGAGCACCGGAAAGTTGTAATCATTTCCGGCTCTGGTACCATTTGTAGGATCTATTTACTATTATAACGACTATTTACTATTACAAATTATCAGAATAAAGCAGCAAAAATAAAAGCCTAACTCTATTACAAAAATGTAATCTTCTTCCTCTTCTCAGCCGATTGGTTATGGCAGATCGAGAGGGCCAAAATCTTCACAAACAATTGTTAGTAAAATAAAGGAAATAATTGAAAAAGGGAACGAATAACTTACCACCGCCGCAGGTCGGTTAATGCACCGAGACTGAGACGGCGCCAAGTAGCGGTGATTGATTGCAAACTGCGTCGAGGCAGCGGCGGCAAGAGAATGGTACAATCGGAGTCCCTTAGATCAAGTAGCCTCAAACAAGGAAAGAATCACCGGTGCCACTCCCTTCTCTATCCTTTTCAACTCTTTCTCAAAGCTTACCAAAAAGATGATCGGGTTACAAGAAAAAGACTACCAGACACCATCATTGACCAGTGGTCGGAGGAGAGCAATGGACGCGGTAAGCCGCAGTGAAGAAAGAGGGAGAAGAAGAGGCCAAGACGGACACCAACATTCAGAGCAGAAAAGAAGAAAAAATAAAAGAGAGAGTCGGCTGCCCAATTACCGAGGAGGAGGAGGAGAAGTTAAATAGGTCAACTCACAACGGGCAGCCCGAGTTGGCCTAGCCCGGCATCTCTGACCCAATTAAAAAATAACACCTATTCTTCTGTTGAGGCCCATGGGTCATCATTGGGAAAAAGGAATATGGGCTGAAAAAATGAGAAAAATATTGGGAAGAAAATAGGCACATAAGCCTACAGTTCTATAGATGAACTGCTAAGAAAGCTACCATTACCTTAAATTTGCAGTTTTCACAACAAATCAAGCCATTCTTGAGGCATTTGCATGGGCTAATAGGGTTGATGGTATTGATTTAAGCTTGAAACAGGGCATGCAATGGCCTGGCCCCCTTATGTAAGTATTAGCATTGTGTCTTGGTGGTCATCCTGTCTTTAAACTCCCAAGATTTGGCCCTCCCAGTCGGACAACACCAATGCCCTCCAGCAAGTACAATGGAAATTAGCCCAGCTAGAGGAGATAATCGGCATGGAATTTGAGTTTCATGGATTTGTGGCTAATTCTCTAGTTGATCTTGATGCTTTAGTTTTGGATATTAGGCCTAGTGATGTTGAAGTACTTGCTATAAATTCTATTTTTGAACTTTCTAGATTGCTTTCCCGTCTTGGTGCTATTGATAAAATGCTGAATTCAATCAAAGCTATGAGGCCAAGAATGTTACTATTGTGGAGCAAGAAGCTAATCATAATGGCGGTGGTTTTCTCGACAGGTTTAACAATGCTTTTGTTGAAAGAATAGTGTATATCTTGTATATTTACGTACCTTGTTTATCTTGATCGTATTGCTCCAGGTGTAAATAGCTTTCGTATATTAATTAGAAGTGTAGAAGGCAAGTTGCCTTGTTTATATAGATTACCAATTTTGCATCAACCTGTACAACTATAACTATGGCTTCTCTTAGCCTTAATGAGCGGAATGAAAAGGAATATCATTTTCCTCTTCCCATAAGACTTCCTTATACTTTATTCCTTCTATATTACTTAGAAGTCTAGAAGGAAATTGCTTTGTTTATATCGGTTACCTCTTTTGCATCAACTCTATAACTATAACTATGGCTTCTCTCGGCCATAATGAGCAGAATGAAAAAGAATATTATTTCACTCTTCTCACAAGACTGTGGTGTACTTTCTTCCTTCTATATTTCTTTACATGGTATCAGAGCTAGCCATGACTAAATCGACTATCAAAATTGTTGAAAAGATGGTTAAAAAATATGGCGAAGAGGATCAAACTATCTGGCACCCAATGATGGTTCAGGTACTCTTATTACCCTTGTCCAATGAGATGACCATAATTTTGATGACTGGGCATACGCCATTGAGATGGTGCTTTAATCTAAAAACACGCTAGATGTGTCTCTTCCGCAGCGTAAAGAAGATGATCCTAAGTTTAAATATTGGAAGAAAATCAACACTTTGGTAGGTTATTGGGTATTAAATACCATTGAACCAAACTTGAGATCACCGGTCATGAAGACTAGAATTGTGAAAAATATGTGGGATAAACTTCTTTAGAGGTTTCGAGCGGAGAGCAGACCTCAATATTATGAACTAAAAGAAGAGTTATGAGCTATAAACAAAAGGATTTCTATGGCGACATATTTTGCCAAACTAAATAAATTGAGGGATGAGCTTAAAAAATACGATCGACTCTCAGTGTGTGATTGTGAGAAGACACCTACGTATTTAGCGAAACATCACAAGAAAGAATAACTTCTCCAATTCTTGTTAGTTTGGATACAGCCACGTTTGGAACAATAAGATCCAACATTCTTGGAGAAGATCCGATAACAAACGTGAATAAGGCATACTCAAAAATTATCCAAGAGGAACAAGTGAAGAACATGACTTCCGGAAATGTGGAGGACATTGGTGGAACTGTGCGGTCTTCTCTGTTCATAGCAGCAAACCCATGGAAAAATCCAATCTCTTTTGTACTGTTTGCAACAAGCCGGGCCATGAATAAAAATCATGTTTCCAAATTATCGGATACCCAGAATGTTGGTTAGAAAGGAGCAAAAACAATGTGGTATCTTCCATACTAGTGGTAATAGTGCCGACGGTGGTACCAGCAACCACGAAGTACGGCGTGTTCCAGGCAATTCCCACAGAAGTGGCGGAAGCCCTTTTTCTGGGAAATCACAACTGCAGCAATCATGGGCTACTACAGTCTCCACACCAATGGCCTCCAATGTTGTTGGAATCATTGGGGCACGTCCTGGAATGGCATTGATGGTGAGTACTCTAATTGGACAAGTAGGAGGGCTAGCAGGCTTGGGCCTTCTTAATTTCACTCATGACCAGCGGGCTGCCTTGGCCAATCTTGTGAATAATTATTCCAGTAACTCAAATTCCTCTAATGAAAAACTTTCTGGTACCCTTATTCACTTGCTTGGATAATTGATTCTGCTGCTTTGAGTCGCATGACTTGGAATCTTGCATATTTATTAGATGTGATAACTATTGTACCTTAGCCTGTGATTTTGCCAAATGAAAATTTGCTTATGTGGAAAAGAAAGAGAAAGCTCAAGTTCGGATTAATTTGTTTTTAGAAAATTTTTATTTATTCCGACACTTACTTAACAACTTGTTTCTATATCTTAATTGATGAGGTCACGTATGTACATTGTATCATTTGACGACCCTGATTATTATGCTATACAAGACCATTCATAGAAGATTCTGATTAGAGTGGGTGAGCTTCAAAATGGGTTGTATGTTTTCCGGGATGTGGACAAAGCTAATAAGGTGCACACTGGAGATTCAAGAGAGTTATGGCACCAGAGGTTGAGGCACTCCTCGGAAAAAGTTCTTAATCCTTTATCTCATATTTCTATTTCTAGTTCTACATCTGATTTTCCTTGTGATTTTTTTTTTTTTTTTTTTTTTTTTTTTTTTTTTGTGCTAAACAAACACAGGAATCTTTTCCGATTTTTTGAGTTTTCATTTAATACGATGTTTAGGGTCCCTATAAAGTAAAAACTCATAATGGTGCTAAATACTTTCTCACTATACTAGATGATTATTCCCGAGATGTTTGGATATTTTAATGGCTGATAAAATTGAAGTGAAATCCATACTTCCCCGTTTTTGCAAAACTATTCAAAATCAATTCCAAACCACCATTAAAAATGTACGCAATGATAATGGCAGAAAATTTATTTCACTCAAATATTTATTTCTTGAAAATGGTATCACCCATCAAACAAGAATCAAGTACATTGCCCAACAAAATGGGAGATTGGAACGGAAAATCACCACATTCTCAATGTCGCTCGTGCTCTTCTTTTTCAATCCAATCTTCCTGTCTCTTTTTGGGGAGATTGTTTTCTAACTGCAAGATATTTAATAAACCGCACCCCTTCCTCGTTGCTTAAAGGCAAAACTCCTTTTGAACTCCTACATGGTCAAACTCATGATTTTCATCTTTTACGCACCTTTGGCTGTCTCTTTTACATCCATCAAACTCGCAGGGATAAATTTCAATCCAGAAGCCGAATATGTATTTTCATAGGTTATCAGTTTACCAAGCACGGATGGCGTGTTTTTTATCCTTTCTTCAAAGAATTCTTTGTTTCCTGGGACATTATTTTTTTTTAAATATTTTTACTTACAAATCTTGACCCCCTTATCACACTTCTCTTCCTAATTCTCGGTTTATGGACTACTCACCATCTCCCATAATTTCTACAGACACAAAATCCCTTTGTGAGCCCAAGCCCAACACCTGTAATCCCAATCACTATAGCCTAATACTATCCCTTTCAATCCCACTTCTTTCATTATCTCTCAAAGCCCAAATTCCAATCCCACTTCCTCCCCTCCACACGCGCAGATCACCTCCAACCTCGTATCCAACCCGCGCCTCCCTCTTTCTGACCTGCATTCCACTCCATAGCCCACTGTTATTGTGCCCACATCTCCTCCTAGGTAAAGGCTCATTGTCGAGGCCTCAATTTCTCTTGGGCTAGATAACAGTTCCACTGATTCCAATTTCACTCATGTAGCTGCAATTCCTTCCCCGCAGCCCGCTTTCGGGATACAGCCTCCTAGCTCATCTACTCCTCAATTCTTTAACTTAATGCCACCAGCCAGGGGGAGTGAGGCCGCTGCACTTCCTCAACCTCCTGTTCGATGAAGTGATCGTGTTTCCTGGCCACCTACTAAACTTGCTCATTATGAGTACTACTCTGTTAAACATCTACCATATTCTATTCTCGTCTCATCTTCTTCATCAGTGGCTTTGGTACATGTCTTTATCCTATATCCTTATTTGATACTTGTGCAAATTTTCCTCCAAGCATCAAAGTTTTTTAGCCGCTGTTCAGACTGAGGTCAAGCATACTCAATTTTCTGAGGCCGTTAAGCACTCTAAGTGGCGATCTGCCATGAAAGATGAAATTAATGCCCTTGAAAATAATACTACTTGGACTCTCACTTCTCTTCCTTCCGGCAAATGAGCTCTAGACTGCAAATGGGTTTACTGAATAAAGCTCAAATCTGATGGTACCATTGAGTGATACAAGGCTCACCTCGTTTTTCTTGGCAATACCCAAATTGAGGGACAGGATATTACTGTAACTTTTGCTCCTGTCGTCAAACTTCTTACTTTCGTACCTTGCTTGCAGTAGCTGTCACCGAGGGTTGGGAACTTCATGATAAGGATGTTCACGGTAACTTCTTACACGGTGATCTCTTTGAAAAATTTCATATGAAACTTCCCCATGTTTTCATTCTCCTTCCACCAATATTGTTTACTGTCTCCAGAAGTCTTTATATGGCCTCCGTCAGGTAAACTATCCTTTGCTCTTAAAAACTGTGATTTCAAACAGTCATGCTGATTATTCTCTGTTCACATACAACTATGGTAGTGTTTTTCTGTGTTCTTGTCTATGTTGATTATTTCATTATCACTAGCGATACAGAAACAACTATTGCTCAATTCAAGAAACGTTTTAGCAACTGCTTTCAAATGAAAGGCCTGGGGTTTCTTAAATACTTCCTCGGTATTGAAGTTGCCCAAAATTCCTTTAGTCTATATCTTAGCGAAGAAAAATATGCTCTGGATATCATCTCAGAAACTGGTTTATCTGGGGCTAAACTAGCCGCCACTTCCGTCGAGCAGAATCATAACTTGATCACTAATAAGGGTCCTATCTTTGCATCTTTTTTATCAATACCGTCGCCTGATCGGTTGTTTAATCTAGCTTACCATTATTCTACCTAAACTTGTACACTCTGTTCATATATTGGCTCAATTCATGCAATAAGCTCGCTAGTGACATTGGGATACGGCTTTGCGTGTGGTTCACTACTTGAAATCTTGCCCAGGACAGGGTATTTTTCTCAGCTCTTCTGTTCCCTGGACTCTAGCTGCTTATTGTGATCCTAATTGGGCTAGCTGTCTCTTGACTTGCTGATCCCTCACTGCTTATTTTATCTTCTTGGTTTCTTTACCGATCTCCTGAAAGACTCAAAAGCAACCCACCAACTCCTGTTCTTTGGCGGAGGCCGAATATTGGTCTATGTAAGTTACTTGTTGTAAACTGAAATGGCTTTGTCATCTTCTTACTGACCTTGAGGTTTCACAGTCTTCCTCGATTCTCTTTTTTGTGATAGTTAAGCTGCATCCACATCATCGTCAATCCTATCTATCACGAATATACTAAGCACATCGAGGTGAATTGTCATTTTGTTCATGAAAAATATCAGGTTTACCGGATATCTCTCACACATGTTCCATCTAAGTCCCAGCTCGCCAATATCTTCACTAAAGTGCTTAAACATTCTCGGTTTTATGACATTTTGCGCAAGTTGGGCATTCGTAATCTTCATATTCCACTTGAGAGAGAGTGTTGAAGGAATATTGTGTATGTCTTGTATATTTACTTACTTTGTTTACATTGATCTTAATTGCTCAAGGTGTAAATAGCTTTCCTATATGACTTAGAAGTCTGCAAGGCAAGTTGCGTTGTTTGTATAGGTTACCTATTTTGCATCAACTTGTACAGCTATAACTATGGCTTCTATCTGCCATAATAAGCATAATGAAAGGAATATTATCTCCGTCTTCTCACAAGACTTCTGTATACTTTCATCCTTCTATATTTCTTTACAGCTTTACATTATTATTCCATTATGTTTGACTCAGCCAACAATCAAGACTTGTTAATGTCTGAGGTCTACATAGGCGGCAAATATGCACTGTGGTGGCCCGTGAAAGGTCGGAACGAATTAAGCTTCACTAGACGTTGACTTAGTGGTGGACAAGGACGAATTCATTTGGGTTTGGCCCAGTTCCCCTGGGATCAAATACGTTCAAGCAGGTCAGTATGTTGTTGGCCCTCTTTGCTGATGGTGATGGATAAAGGGTGGAGGAACACGACGGACTGCTTATCGCCGCCTCGACATAGCTCATGAAGGCTGGCAGTGACAACAAAACTTAGGATTTAGACAGGGTTTGGTTTGGCTCGAGTTAACTCGAGAGTGGGACTGTGGTATTCAGTTTTGAACTTGATACCTACTGCTAGTAGGGTTATAAATAAGACGGTTCTTACATGTACCTACGCGGGTCTATACCCATTTACAACGGGTAAGGTTAAAATTTTATACCCGCGGACCCGTACCTTTACCCATACCCATATAGATTCTATTAAATGGGTGTGGGTAGGGTGCGATGATACCCAGACCCATATATCCATTATAATAAAATAATAATATATATTTATATATTATATTATTTTTATATTTTTTTATTAATACATAATTTATACATTTATGATATTGAGTGGTTTATATTCTTAGTTTAGAAAAGAGAAGAGAAATATTTCTTTATAGTTTAGAGAAGAAAAATTTTCTTCAAGATTTCTTTTTGTTCGAGACATCAATATTACTGTTTTCTCCATTCGATGTTTCTTGTGGACTTGTTTCTCTCATTCAAAATTTTATACCAGTGGTTGTTCCAAACGCGAATAACAGAGACATGATTTTTTAAGGTTAAATTTTATAAAAAAATTTTATATATATTTTTGTTTAACAGGAAAAAAGATTAAAAAAATATTATACGGTACGAGTATACCTATACTCTACCATATACCCTGAAGGGTCAGGTATGAGTCCATAAATTATACCCAAAGGATTTGGGTCTAAATCTAGATCCATACTTCACTATAAAGATATGACTCTGAGTCTGGAAATACCCAAAAAATCTAAACTCGTTTATACCCCTAACTGCTAGCCATCCTTTCCTCAAGTGAGTTATCAGCTGAGTTGGTGAGCTGGTAGTATGGAGAGACATTGAGAAAGACGGACCTAAAATAGTCAAATCTTCTCTTTTACTTTTTTAACTCCTTTTCAAGTCAAGTCAGCCTTTTTGAACCTCAAAAACTTTTACATTTTTCTTTTTACCCTCGGCGTACGGTAAAAGTGGACAATGACCCTGTGCCAATGTGTATCTATATTTGACCTTAATAGAAAACATGTGAGAGCGATTTGCAGTTGTATCTTTGACTTCATTGGTTGTTATAACTATTTTTTTTAAATAAGCAATTTCCTTCTACTGATTAAAAACTTTGATAGAAAAAAAAAACAAAACAAAACAAAAACTCACATTACATTACTTACCAATTATACGACACTTGAGACATTTTTTTATACATTATAGGAGAATGAGTGTGAATTAAACTCAAAACCTATCATATAATAAAGGGTATTTCCGATCAATTAATCTAGCCTCTTGTCACAAATCTTGAGATATTTAAGTTGATAGATGATAAGCTGAATCCAACTTAGACAATTAAAATGTTGACTTCAATTTATATTTATTTAGCATCTTTATATTAGTAATATATTAAGAATAACACTTAAATTGATGGATTTCACAAAATGAAGGTCAAGGTTGTTGTTTCAGAAAAAGAAAAAAAATAAGGTTAATGGAACCATGACATGGTTGGATCGTGGTGTGAGGTGCAAATTATATCACGCACCCAAGTTATTAGTACACAGTGTATTGTGTCTGCGTGCAATAATATTAAAACCAAGTTAGTTTCAATAACAATTATATATGACTTTAATTAAGCGAGAATTATGATCAATGAAACTATTTAATTTTAATAACAGTAAGAATTTGATGTTAATTAAGTGAGAATCATTCTTAATGAAACTACATACTTCCAATGATAAGTTATATTTTATATTTGTGTTCGGGTGCACAGTATAAAAATTGGAGGTAAAGTGATAAATTCATAAATGTAATAACTTCTAAAACCAAAATTTTGTACTTTTATGCCTTTACATCTCTTAGAACAATATTAATTTAGTGGTTCGAAATATAGGCTTTATTTGAATTAACTTTTAGTTAAAAATACTAGTTTTTTTATTCTTGAATTGTATAATATGTTTATGAAAGAAGATGTAAAATTCAAAGTAAAAAGTTAAAAGAAAGGATAATTTAAAAATAAATCTAAATAGATCCATAATACTTATGTTTGGTTCACTTAGGGGAATATAAATAGGAGACATTTTCCCTTATCAATTAAAATTTTAAATAAAAAGTTAACCTAATCTAGTTTTTAATCTATTTTTAATTTTTCTATTAAAAAAAACCTTCTCTAAATAAACTTGAAATTCGAAAGAAAAAATGTTGGTATAGGATAAAACTAAAATTAGTACTATCTCACCGTATATACATTGATCTTTACACTCTAACAGGACATTATAAATATCTCATATAGATACTAATTTATTTTTATTTTTCTTCCTTAAAATTTAGTTTTAGATAGGTGAAATGAGGGGCGACGAGCCTTTCTTCTCCAAAGGGGTCCATCCCTGACTCACCCCCACGCCGGTTCAAGCTTCTTGAACCGATAGGATTAATGCTGTCTTTTTGAATTGAGCCTTGATCCCAGATAAGGTTTTACAATTTTCATGTTTTTTGTTCCCCTAGTCAATCTTTTTGATATATATATTTTTGGTGTATTGTGTGAGTTTTTGTTCTGTGTTGATTGGCGGTACAAAAGGGCTTCGGCTTGTGCTTGTCGATCTTGTATAGGTTGTATTCCACTTTTAGGTGGTTTGGCAGCGGTGGCGGTGGTGTACAGAAGTACGAGCTGGCTCTTGCAATTTGGTCTTTGTTGTCGTTTTTCTAGCGCCAAAGTGATGTTAGAGTCTGTTTTGGCCGAGGATGGGACTGGTTGGGGATTCATGACCGAGAGTGTTCTTTCTTTTTTGATGTTGTTTTTAGGGTTCTACGCTGTCAAATCCTTTTCGTAGGCTCTGGTCGTAGGAGGTTTCGTGCGGGGAGTCGAGATGAAGGCAATGAAGTTCGTGATACAAGGGATTGGATATGTTCGAGGATGCTGTTGGTGGTTCTCCAGTTCAATGGGGGATCTTGCTTCTGATAAGGATCAATTTAAGAGGTGAATTTTGAACAGAAATTTCAGTTTATTGCCCCCTTTTGAACCCCAAAGGCAAGAATAAAACTAGCTTTCAATACCCTGAAAACCACCGAGAGAATGAAGCTCTAGAAACTCAAAGGAAATAGCAAGAAAGATGACTCAAAATGAAGCCCTAAGGTAATACAACTCTAAAACTCCATTAACATTCATCAAGTCTTCCAACCAACAAATCAGGAACCATAGGATAGTTATGACTCTAAAACCTCTAATTGAGTTGAATAGAAAAAAGATCCATTAGAATCCTTAGAAAAAGAATTTCAAAATAAAGACATTATAAGAATGATCAACATTGACTGGTGTAGTTAGAAGTGAATGGAGAGAAGTTTCTTTGAGTATGAGAAATATTGCGGTCTTATTAAATTTAATAGAGTTTCTTATATGACCTACATGATACGTACAATGTGTATTTTTCTCCATTTAATATCCCTCCTCGGTGCATAATATGCCTAGGATTTTCAACTCAACAAATTCACCATTCACGTTGCTACTATATTTACATTATCTTTCTAATTCAATCAAGAGAAATTCAATATAAACATACACAAAATATTTTAATTTTCTTATATTGTCTTTTATAAAAAAAATTTTCTCATATTATTTATAATTATTTTAAATTTTTTTTGTACTTATAAATTATTTTTTATTAGTATAAATATCAAAATTTTTATTTACCATATAATTGGATAATTTAATTTACAAAATTTTATGTGTTCACGTGTTATATTAGTAAAATTGTACATAAATACCTCTATAGATAACATGCACAATCCGCATAAATATCTTGACTTCGTTGTGGTGAGAAGATTTGATATCTATGGTAAAACAAATAAAATACTTCATGAGTGATAAAAGATTATTAGAAAAATTAATGAATAGGATGAGAGAGCTCAACACTCTTGAAAAAAAATCGAATCGAGGGTGTTAAGGGGAGAATTTGCCATTTAATCTTGTAAACTAATCGAGATAAATATTGGAAAAAGAGATACGAACGGAGAGGAATAACCAATCGATAAAAGAACATGAAACCATTCTGTTTCAATAGAGGTACGAGAAAGGGTTGGGGGCAATGAAGTAGGTGAAGTGGTTGGATTTTGCGAGCGGTTCCAACCACTACTGGCTGTGATTCCAAGAGCCGAACGAGAATGAATATCATACAGAAGAGTCAAGACCAGGCTCCCTAATAGAATATTTAACAAATTAAAATAGTTTATAAGTATATTTATAACGAATTTTTCCAGAAACAAAATATTTGTTGAAGAAAAATGTTAAAAAGCTGTCTTGATACAAACGTCTCCATTTTTATTTCTTTCTTTTTTAAAATTACTCCGTAAAATAATCAATAATGAAGAGTTTCGTTGTTAATAATGGAAAAACAATAACTATCGAACTTCAAATAAAAAAATCCTCCCTTGTCTTTTAAAAAAACTTTTGGCTCCATCATCAACTGCCGTGTATTGGTATATACCGGCCGGAGTTGTCGATTATATTAACCATGTTGACCGGGCATCATATACGAATTCTATTTGTTTAGAAACATTAGAAAAAAAGTTGTAAAAATGAAAAGTTTCATTTTTTAATCAGCTCTTGTATATATAGGTACTATAGGCTTGCATTCTTAAAAATATATATATATATATATATCATTTTAATCCAAGCAACTGTTAGAAAAAAGATGAAAGTATTCTTTATGAACTAAATTATGTTACCGGTTTTGAAATATTATCTCATTCTTATTTTATTTGCAGCCCGCTTCAAATATTTCAGAAGATTCTATAAGTATATATGCATGCAAGTAGAAGAGAAGAATTAACATTGAAATATTATTTCATTCCTATTATGTTTTTCAGCCCATGTTAAATGTTTCAGAAATTAGGTATATGCAAGTAAAAGAGAATAATTAACATTGAAATATTATTTCATGCTTACTATATTTTTCAGCCTGCATTAGATGTTTTAGAAAATTATATATATATATATATATATAAACGTACAAAAATTATTGTATTAAAATAAAAAGATTCTATTTTTTAATTTCAATTTACATATTCTTCCACAAATAATTTTACTTTTACGAAATTTAAAATAAATATTTCTAAACTAAAATCCAATAAGATGGACCCTAAAAATTGGGAAGAAATGAAAAAAACAAAATAAAAAGGGAAAGGAGGCATTCTTTCATGGACATTTCAAGGTTTTAAAGAAAAAAGAGGGACACCTTATCCAAGAATAAAGCTATAAATAGAAGTATGATGACTAAGTGCAATATAAGAGGTCGGACTAACAAATATTCCCTCATTTTTATTTATTGGTTATATTTTGAATATTACATTTAAAAAATATGAAATTTTAAAATATTTTTTATATTAAAATACTTTTAAATTATCACTCATCATTATTATTTTTACAAGTTTCCATATTAAGAGAATTTAAAGCAGTTAGAATATATTTTTATGTGAAGATATAACACGAAAAATTTATTCAATTTTGCAAGGTTTTCACAATATGACAAGTGAAAAAAATGTACGAGAATTAATAGAATGTGACAAGTTAAAAAAAATGAAGGAGAATGGCAGTGGTATGATTTTTTCTCGATTCTGATAGATAACCAACCAATTATATGACTGATTATGTGACCGATGGTGATTTCGAATAGATTTGATAGGTCTTAAGGTCGTTGATCGATACCAAAACCAATAGATGTTAGTAAAAAAGTTTTACCATAAAAAATCACTTATACCGATTATATATAACTTATTTCATATTAAAAAATTTAAAAATATACTTATGTTGAAGATAATGTGAATTGAGAGATATTTAAAAAGTTATACTTTGTTTAAGAGTTTACTTTATAGTTGTTTTATGAATAGTTAATGTAATTCATAATATTCTTGTCTTTCTACATTCAATGAGGTGATATTTGTAGAGATACCCTAGACAAGTTAGCAATGAAATGCTCTTTATATGTAAAATTATGTTTAATATGTCTTAGAATTTATATATTTTCGTTCGAATTTTTTTGTAATTATTTGTATATTCTCATTTAGATTTTCATTGTTTAAACAATTAGATGTAATTTGTGATTTTTTGAAATTTTTATGACATTTTTTTAGCTTAATTCTATTTTATAAATATAAAAAAATTTAATTTTGTAACCGATAATCAATTCGGCAATAGATTACCAAATGATTTCAATGTTAATAAAAAAATTACTGATCAATAATTATTTTGTAATTATAAAAATTTTAATAATCAAAATATCAGTTACTCGATCGGTAACCCGCATCGTTTCTATTCCCAGTATTTGTTAAATAGGACTAAGGTTAAGTACAATAAATAAAGGGTCATATTTAAAAAAGTGGTACCTCAATTATATTTCGATAGTTCTAAGCTACTCATTGAGTTCTAAACAAGATACAAAGGTAAAAGGTTAGAATAAGTTAGTACTCTAGGATGTAGGGCTACTTTTGCCCTTCACTTTTTTATTAGTCTTACATCTCAAGACAAGTAAACTTACTTGTACGCCCTAATCAATGCAATTATTATTTATACATTCTTTTTTCTTAGCCCGAGCTATTTTATACTCTCTTTTTTTATTCACCACATTTTACTAATCTCATATCATTTTATAAAACTAATGTAATATTTAATTAATTTTTTATTAATAATTAATTTTAAATATTTTTAATTCTTTTAATATGAAAATTAATATAAAAATAATAATAAAAGGAGAAAAAATGTTAAAATACATTCTAATCTATTCTCTGTTTTACAAAAATAATCTCACTTTACATTTTCATCCGTACCAAATTATAATCTCATTTTCTTTTATAAATGATAGTTAATTTCTTAACTTCTTTCTATACCCCTTATTATTATCTCTTAATTATTAAAAATTTTTACTATCTACGAAATATTAATAAATCACAACATTTTACTACTTATATTTCTAATTTAAGATAAAAAGTCAAATTATTTAAGAATATAATATAAGAAAATCAAAACAAAATTAATTAATATAACTAAATTTATTTTTTTGGAAAGGAAAGAGTATCTAAAGTATCATATTTTTTTACATAGTATAATAGAAATGTTGCGACTAATAAGAAACAATCAGAGTAATTCCTATCAAAATAAATTTAAAAAATTGATTAATTATTGTCATTCACCAATCACATAGAATAATCACCAAACCACACCCCATACCCCGTCTACCATACCCTGTTCTTCCCCCACCCCCCGACCCCCCCCAACCCCAGCCTCAAAGAACCCCATTATCCTACCTTCATTGAGCACATCTCTCTGTTCGTCCTTTTTCTCTTCTGAACAAACTCACACACACACACACAAAAACCACAGAGCCCAACAAAGTTGGTGAAAAACCAAGCACCTCCCACCCAATCCCCAATGCCCAGATTCTTCCTTCTTCCAACTCCTCTTCCCCAAATATCTTTCAAATAGAGAGAGCGAGGGATTTTTCAAGAACCTAGAGAAGAAGAAAAAAAGGGGAAAATTAAAATTTTCTAGAGAAGGGGAAAAGGATGAAGAGGGACCATACGAAAACACAAGCAGCAGCTCAAGAGAGTTTTCCCGGCGGCGGAGGAAGCTCGACGGCGAGCGGAAGCTGTTATACTATGGGAAGTTCAACCTCAGGTATGGCAAAGATGTGGAAAGATACTGTGAAACAAGATGCTGGGGATGATGAACTTTTGGCTCTATTGGGTTATAAGGTTAAAGCATCGGACATGCCTGAGGTAGCCCAGAAGATTGAACAGCTTGAAGAATTTATGGGTAATGTTCAACAAGATGGGTTATCTCATCTTGCTTCTGATACTGTTCATTATAATCCTTCAGATCTTTATTCTTGGCTTGAATCTATGATTTCTGAAATCAACCCTGATGGTTCTTCTTTGCCTGATTCATCTACTATTACCTCTTTGGATAACAGTAGTAGTACTAATACTAGCCAAAATAATCGTGGTTTGTCAAATGGGGTTTTGGTTTTCGATGACTCTTCTTTTGATTCTGATCTTACTGCCATCCCTGGCAACGCTGTTTATCCACAAATTCAGCGGTCGCCGCCGTCCACAAGGCTGCAGCCGCCGTCATCATCGGCACAGCCACCGGTGGTTCAGCCGCCGAATAAAAGAATGAAGCCCAATTCGCAAATGGGCGTTTTTGGGATTCCAAATGAGTCTGTCTTGCCAATTTCTCGGCCGGTTGATTCGACAAGGCCAGTTGTGCTTGTTGATTCTCAAGAAAATGGGATTAGGCTTGTCCACACTTTGATGGCTTGTGCTGAGGCTATCCAACAAGAAAATTTGAAGGTTGCTGAAGCTTTGGTCAAACAAATTAGATTTCTAGCAGTTTCACAAGCTGGAGCAATGCGTAAAGTTGCTACCTATTTCGCTGAAGCATTGGCTAGAAGAATATACAGATTGTATCCTACAAATCCTCACGATTCTGCTTCTACCGATTTGCTTCAAATGCATTTCTACGAGACTTGTCCGTACCTTAAATTCGCTCATTTTACAGCAAATCAAGCCATTTTGGAGGCTTTTGCAAACAAAAATCGAGTTCATGTGATTGATTTCAGCATAAAACAAGGTCTGCAATGGCCTGCTTTGCTTCAAGCGTTGGCCTTAAGGCCTGGTGGTCCGCCTAGTTTCAGATTAACAGGGATTGGACCACCTTCACATGATAACACTGATCATCTGCAAGAAGTTGGATGGAAATTGGCTCAATTGGCTGAAACTATTAACGTCGAATTCGAATACAGAGGTTTTGTTGCTAATTCCCTTGCTGATCTTGATGCATCTATGTTTGATATTCGTGAAGGCGAAACAGTGGCTGTGAATTCCATATTTGAATTGCATCAATTGTTAGCTAGGCAAGGAGCCATTGACAAAGTTTTATCTGTTGTCAAAGAATTGAAGCCGGAAATTATGACTGTTGTTGAACAAGAAGCCAATCATAATGGACCTGTTTTCATGGATCGTTTCAACGAATCATTGCATTATTATTCAACCCTTTTCGATTCACTTGAAGGTTGTGGAAACGGCGGCGCCGGCGGAGGGGAAGGTGGTGCCTCCTGTGGATCCCCTACCGATCAAGATAAGGTTATGTCTGAGTTGTACTTGGGAAGGCAGATCTGTAATGTGGTTGCCTGTGAAGGAGTAGACCGAGTTGAAAGACACGAAACTCTAACTCAGTGGAAAACTCGATTCAACTCGGCCGGGTTTGCAGCGGTTCACCTTGGTTCTAATGCATTTAAGCAAGCTAGTATGTTACTGGCTTTGTTTGCGGGTGGAGATGGCTATAGAGTGGAAGAAAACAATGGTTGTTTGATGTTGGGTTGGCATACAAGGCCTCTAATTGCTACCTCGGCCTGGAAACTCGGTTAAACTTTCCGACTCAAACAAACTCCGTCATATGAGTTTACTGAGTCGCAAACTCAGTTTTTTTGGGGGCCTTTGAAATGGAAGTACCAAATCATTTTTCAGAGGGGTCTCTGCTTAGCTGGGTTACCTTAGTGAGGTGAGACCCGCCACACTCTAGTGTGTCTCACCTCTTTTTTCTTTTTTTTTTTTTTTTTATAATGTTTATTTACTTTATTTTTCTGATCTTTTTTAGGTTTTTAGTTTTCTTTTTTTTATTGGTGGTGGGATCTTGTAACTTCAAGGGATGAATCTCAAAAGCGACAATGTGTATTTATATATAGCTTTCTCTAATAAAAAGATAGGACCTCCTTTTTTTTAATTTCTTTTTTAGATTCTTGATTTTGGTAATGATGTAAATTGAGAAAGACGGACAGTAATTTTGTGAACTATGTGGTGTAGAAGGGCATATTGAACAAAGTATGCTTGATTGAAACCTCATAGCATAAGGACCATGTAACCATTTCAACTTTCCTACAAACCTAACATGGTTTTGCAAGTTTCTTTAAATCCTCGTCTTCTTTTGTATTATATCTTCTGGAAAAAGGATATGAATCAGACTCAAACTTTAATATTATATCTTCTGGGAAAAGGATATGAATCAGACTCAAACTTTAAACTGTAGATGGAACTTAGTGTTCGTATATTGAAGAATATTGTTTTTAACCAATTATTGATTACAAAATGATCGTTTTTTACTTTTATTATATCATAAATATAGGTCTCAAGAAAGGGAGGATTAAAATATACAAACTTCGGTAAAAAATATGAGTCTAACTTTAGTTGATATAGCTTAGTATAAATCTTTTTCGAAAAATTCTATTACAAATAAGATTTATGGGTTGTCTCTATTTATATATTTCTTGATTTGTATTAAGTCATATCACAGCTCTTGCTTTTGTTATTGTGGCCTTTGTAACTAGATAATAAATAATATGGGCAATATGACTTAACAAAAACTAATATATTAATAACTGGGGACATAAATCGGGTACATAACATAAATTTTCTTTTCAAAGTAGATAGATAGTTGGACAATAAGTTGTCCTTCACTTTTCAATTTCCAATGAGTATAGACTCTGTTCATTTATTTATTTAGCAAAACAAAATTCATTTATTTCACTTTTACTCTTTATCTTTCTTTTTGAAAAATTACCTAAAAGTGTTTTTATACCATTTATTTAAGTTGAGTTCTGTCCTTAAAGTCTTTTCTTATTATTTTTTTACGCCTAAACAAAATTGACTGATAAAAAGTGGCCTTGCCCTAAAGAGTTATTGTGCCAGTTACATGGGATGATTTGGAGGGATAAAAAGGTCAATTAGGATTTTACCCCTAAAAATACTCCTATACTATTTACTTTAGTCGTATTCTATCTCTGAATTCATTATTTATTATTCTTTTGTCCTTGGATTAAAATCGTACGTCAAAAAGTGTTCTTACAAATTTTTTATGTGGCTGGCACGTGAGCTGTTTAGGGTGACAATGTTGCATTTTATGTTTTTTGTGGTAGTTGGCCACTTTTTGGCACAGAATTTTAGTTTAGAGATAAAAAAAATAAAAAGTGAGTTTAAAAGGAATATTGCAACTTAAGTAAGTAGTAAAAAGACATTTTTGAGGAATTTCCTTTCTCTTATTTATTAAGGTACATAATATACTCTAATTCAAAAGTTTTCTTATTTTCAAAACTCTTACATCATGTTTCATACCGTGAACAGAAATTTCCCAACTTGCCTTTGCATTTTAATGTTTAATACACAAATTTGAAGTTGGTAGTTCCGAAAGAAGTGAGCCTAAGGAAAGGTCTTTCTAAGAAAAGTAGTAATATTGCTAAAAGATTAATTAGGAGTATTATACTCTCACAATTCATTACTTTCATATGTAGAAGAAGAGATTGACAATACTTCTGCACGTTTTAATTACACCAAAAAAAAAAAAAAAAGACCAATGCAACTTTTTTATTTTTATAATATATTTGTACATTGATTGAATATTTGTAACAATTCAGATTTAGACTTATACTATAAGGGGTATTTGAGTAATATATTATAAAATTTATTTCATTCAAGTATTGAATAATAGTTTTATTAAATATAAAAAATTAATCATTATTCTATTCTGACATTTCCATTGAATCAATGGGATGAAAACAGGGATTCCCAACCTATGTTGGATTGAAAGTTTCCAGTAGGGAAAACAATCAAATGTTTTCTGTGTATTACTGTAAAATAGTTTACATTATATAGATGTCAAGTATTGACAAATCATAAACAAACTATAACTGGGAAGTTAATCTAAGTATGACTAGGTAACATAAATATAATTATATATGAACTACTACTGCTGCTGCTGCTGCTGCTACTACTACTACTACTACTACTACTACTACTACTACTACTACTACTACTAATAATAATAATAATAATAATAATAATAATAATAATAATAATAATAATAATAATTCTATGGTAATATTACAATCCTTAACACTCCCCCTCAAGTTGGAGCATTAGGGTTTGAAATGCCCAACTTGGATGCTAAACGATGAAAAGGAGTAGGATGAAGAGCTTTAGTGAGAATATCAGTGGGGGTTGAAGGTCACTGCAAATGTAAGCTGGAACAATGAACCCATCTTGAAAGGCATCACGAATAAAATGACAATCAATTTTGATGTGTTTAGTACGTTCATGGAAAACAAGATTTTCAGCAATGTGAAGAGCAGCTTGATTATCACAATGTAATGGAATAAGGCGAGTGATAGGCACATGAAGATTACGCAGTAGGCTAGATAACCACTTTAGCTCACATAAAGTCATTGCCATGGATCAATATTCAGCTTCGGCAGAAGAACGAGAAACGGTATGATGTTTCTTTATTTTTCAAGAAATAGGAGACCCACCAAGTTGAATAAAATAGCCAGTGAGAAAATGTCGAGTACTTGGACAGGCAGCCCAATCATAGTCACAATATGCAGTCAAGAAAAGTGGAGATTTGGAATGGAGAAAAATGCCACGACCAAGACTGCCTTTGAGATATCAAACGACGCAGATAACAGCATCCCAATGAGCAGAGCGAGGGACGTGCATAAACTGAGCAAGTGTATTTACCGCGTATGCGAGCTCGGGTCTAGTAAGAGTAAGATAGATCAGCTTGCCGATGAGTTTGCGGTAGCGATCTTGTTTATCAAAGGAAGATCCAGAATCTTTGGCCAATTGATGATTAGGTTTCATAGGAGTAGAAGCTGGTTTGGCCCCTAACATACCAGTCTCTGAGAGAATTTCTAAAGTGTATTTTCGTTGACATAAAAATAAACCTGATGGATTTCGTGCAATTTCAATACCCAAAAAATATTTGAGAGGACCCAAATCCTTCATATGAAAGCACTTATTTAAGGAACCTTTGAATTTATTTAGAGTGGAAAGGGAGTTGCCAGTAAGTAATAAATCATCCTCATAAATCACACCCCTTCAAAATTCTTACATGACAAGACTCCTTATGAGTTGTTATATGGAAAAAAGCCCTCCTACTCTCACATTAAAAGCTTTAGGTGTTTAGCTTATATTCATGACTATGATCTACCAAAAGATAAATTCCGCGCTTGCAGTCGCATATGTGTCTTCCTTGGTTACCCCCTTAACAAGAAAGGTTGGAGATTTTATGATTTGCAAAAAAAAAAAAATTCCTTGTATCCCGAGATGTGATTTTTATGAGACAAGATTTCCATATCAGGAGAGACCGGACACTTCAATAAATATTATAGATTTTCACAATTGTACAATTTTGGAGAACACATATTGGGCTCCCAAAACAGGGAGCATATCTCCATCAACTAAACTCAATTCACCAATCCAGTAGTTTTCGCACGGCCCAGATCCTCTACCTAGTCCAACCTCCTTGCAGGCCCAACACAGCCCACTGCTGGAACAACCTTCACCAAGCCCAGACGCTCCTTCGCATGACCCAAGTGCGCGGCGCCCAGATACTCGCCCAAGACCGCGCAGTCCAGATGCTCACCTAAGTCCAAGTGGCCCAGATGGTTCAACCCGGCCCAAATGACATCCACTAGCCCAGCAGTTCCCGCAGCCCAGATACTTCTCCTTCTCGCGGCCCAGTTGCGAGGCTTGTGCAATTGTCTTCTTTCCACGGCCCAGCAACCAGACCTCCTTCAGCCCACATTGGTTTTCAGCCAGACGACACAAATATTCCAGGTGGGCCAGTCTATTCCACCAATCCAGCCGCTCCAATTTCCTCACCAAGTTCATGCTTCTTAGCTCCAATGCATTCTGAACAGCTGCGGGCTGCTCCTTCCAGGATTAACCAATGAAATTCACAGGAAAATCTGCCACATCTTGGAACTCGAAAAAGCACTCGAATAAAAACAATCTAGCCCGACTCCGAGATTATGACTGCAATGCAATCTAGAAATCTCCTATATCTCATTCCTCCTCTGTTATCTCACCCTCGTCGGATCTCTCAGGTACGTTTCTTTATCCAATAACACAATTTTTAGACGATGGAAAAATTTCTACTTTACACAAGCAATTTTTAGCATCTGAATCTGAGCCCACCACCTACTCTGAAGCAGTATCTGATCCTAAATGGCGTGCTGTTATGCGCTAAGAAATTGATGCGCTCGAAAAGAATGGCACATGGTCCGTCACATCCCTTCCTTCTGAAAAATGTGCTCTTGGTAGTAAATGGATTTTGCGCATTAAATACATAGCAGATGGCACCATCGAGCGATATACAACACGCTTGGTGATATTGGGTAATACACAAATAGCAGGTCTTGATTTTACATACACCTTTGCCCCAATTGCTAAAATGGTCACAGTTCGTACCTTGCTTTTCGTTGCTACTGCTCGAAATTGGCCTATCCATCAGATGGATGCCCACAATGTGTATCATCCTTAACATGGGTGGAAGGAGATTTTGAGTGCAAAGACATTCATTTCGTTTTATTTCAATTTACTAAAATGTAATTATTATTTTTTTTTTTTGCAATTTCAAAAGAAATTATATTTTACAAAAATGGGGTGGAGGTAATAGTTCATTTTACACATTTCAAAAACAAAAAATATTTTTCCTAAAAAAAGGTATTTATTTCTAATTCCAAATCTACATATTTCTTTATCTTATTTTTCTCTGTTGATCTCATTTTTTCTCCACATAAATATTTGTGTATGTAAGTTTTTTTAAAGTATTTGTGTATGTAAGTTTTTTTTCAAGTGCAGGGTTTTTTTTCGATACATTAAGAAAAAGAATA
Organism: Catharanthus roseus; assembly: GCA_028651295.1. NCBI lineage: Eukaryota > Viridiplantae > Streptophyta > Magnoliopsida > Gentianales > Apocynaceae > Catharanthus > Catharanthus roseus. The sequence goes on along the minus strand of JAPQWS010000107.1, from coordinate 1,175,113 downwards.
TAGTTTGAATTCAAAACTTCTAGTACGATAATAAATGTTTCATCAAAAAGAAAAAGAACCTGTCGAAAGTAAAAGAGATCTTAGATCAAATGTATAAAAATAAGGGAATACCCGATCTGTTTCCTTCAACAAACCACGATAAAGTACTATTGAACTATAACCTTATCATATCTCATGGTGCAACTTGTAATTTTTTTTTCTTTTCCTTTTTCACTTCTTTGAACTAGTAGATCATTCTCATAGGAATCTGGATTTGATGAACTCGAGGGCATGGGTAGCTATTACATTATTTAACTGAAATACAGTATTTCCTAGAATATCTTGACAGCATAAAAAAATTATGGCTAGCCATTGCATTGGCTTAAACAAATCACATGAATCTGCAATTTGTTTTATGATTACAAGATAATTTCAAGTACTAGTACTATACAAATCTTAAGCAAATGAATTGGAAACCGAGAGAATTACTCTTCTGCTGCTACTGTTTTTGATAATCTCAAATTATAAATTAACAAATTTTTAATTTTCCAAGAAGCTGCAGACCTGTTGTTATAATAAAAATTAATTAGAAACTAAAATGCACGTCCGTATCAAATTTATTAATTATTACTCTAAACAAGATTAGGGTACAAGATTAGTACAGGTCATACCTATTTTTCTAATAATTGTGGACACGTAATTGCGATGATTAATGATCGTTAAATTGCTCTATATTTGATCGTAACATTTAATTTTTTAATATTTATAAAAAAATTATGTAATGGACGCGTCCTTTTCATTTTGAAGCAACTTGATATATCGTCTGCATGATTCTCTTATAAATCCATAAATAATTTTGCCGTCCTTGATTAAGTAGAGATTAATCAACAGTTTCGCGCTTAAGCATCATTATTGTAATAATTATTATTTTAATGCAAACTGAGGCCTTGTTTTGAAAGATCTAACATGGAAAAGAGGTGTATAATATATAGAGTGATGGTGAACTCCTCTCTCTCTCTCTCACCTCCTCCCTCCCCCCCCTCCCTCTTTCCTTAGGCCATATTGAAATCTACAAAGAGCTTTTCTACACATATGGAAGTGTTTTCGTTTCTACAAAATGCTTTATTTCTTGCCCTTTTGTTCAATTTTCTTTGAAGCAAGACTCTCATGGGGGAAATGTTTTAAGATTAGTTGTTCAAGATGTGTCCTAATCATCCAATTCTATAGTATAATGATGATATTACGTCACAAATCTACTTTCACGAGAACATCATAATTCAAAATATCTTGAATATTACATTATTTAAAAAATACAAAATTTTAAATATTTATTCTGGTCTAGAATGCCTTTCATAATTTTCTTTTCCCTTAATGTTATTTTTATTAATTTTCATGTTAGAAGAATAAAAGAATGTTGGAATTTATTATTATTGGGAGGGTATTATAGAATAAAATTCATTTAATGTTGCCTTTGAATTACAACGCAATAAGGAAAAAAATACAAGAATTCTCACAATGTGACAAATAAAAAAAAAGAGAGGAAACAAATTTTTTCTTTTTTTTCTATAAAGAACCTCGCTATGCTCGGAGTAGCATGAAATTGACTAACATTTGAAAGAAAACATTGAAATTTTGAGAAAAAATTTATAAATTGTTTCTATAATCAAGACTTTTTAATTCAAACAAAATCTTCAAGGGTTTCAAGAAATAAATGAAGAAGGAAAAAGATTGGGAGAGAGGAACAAAATAAAGGGCTTCTTTTGTTTTGCTTTGTTTTGTTTTTATTTTATTTGGGTGAAAATAAAGGGCTTCTTTTGAAATTCCTGTACAATTTGATTACTAAAAATACCTAGGCTAACATAAAGATAACCAACCCAAAGTTTTCTTCTTGATGTTCAATTTGTTGGTTACACATCTAAATCTATAATGCAAAATGAATTCTATTAAAGGAAGATTCTCAAGTTTTTTTGTTTTTTTTTTTGGTTGCTAAGCTAGGAAGATTCTCAATTAATTTATAGAAACATATTTTTATTGCATTTCCTCTCATATCAAGAAATCCTTGATTTTATAGTAATAATTCCACCTTCTTGCTTTACCTCTTTTGCTTTATACTTTTTACCTGTTTCCTAAACTTTTTCTTACCTGGTCCTAATCAAGTACTTTTTTTTTTTGGATATAAAAGAAAAAAAAGGCCAATATAATCACTCTATTTAATCGCAGTTGAAAAGGCAACTTTTCTTAGGTTTGGTTCTGATCAAAGAGATCCAAAAAATAAAGTAGAAGAAGCACTCTTGGCTTATAATGGGATTGCAATTAGAATTTACAGATGAGTGGGGAACAATGAAAAAAAAAAAGTCTCATGCTTTTTCAACTCCAAACTCTGGATCCATTGGAAACAAGACCTTAATAAACCTAGAAATAAAGTTGCTTTATTAGTACTATTTTACTTTGCTTTAGAGATTTTAACTACTACAAGTTCATAATTATTTGATATTTTTGTTTATATTAAATTTTTTGTACGCCCGTTTTTGTCTCAAATTTTATAAAGTAACTACCCATTAGTTTTCAAATCAATACAATAACCCTCGTTTCTTTCTGAATCAACCTCTCTCTCTCTCTCTCTCTCTCTCTCTCTCTCTCTCTCTCTCTCTCTCTCTCTCTCTCTCTCTCTCTCTCTCTCTCTCTCTCTCATATATATATATATATATATCCTTTTAAAATTAGTCTAAACTTTTACCAATTTAGATAAGATCTCACGGATTAATAATTACCTGCAAATTATTTTAATTTTTACTTATTTTTCTTCCAATTCCTTAGGCTCAACGGCGGACCAACTTTTGGGCATGCGTCTGGTACCCTCATTTTTTAAAAAAATTTATTTTATTAGTATATAATAATTTGTTTACGTTCGGTTAAAATTAATTTAATTTTTTTATTGTAACTTATCGAAATAATCAAAAAATTTTAAACACAAAATTGTTAATTCAATATATTATTTTTCAAATTATACTTTTACATTTGAATTTGATTCTCCAAGATGCTGAGGTCTGGCTTCACTTGTGCTTAGCTTGGTTATGAGTTTTTCAAAGCTAAGATAGTGATTTGAAGAGGTTGGGGTTAGATTTTTCATGAAGAGAGAAAAGAAAATGAAAAGATTGGCATGCCATGGCGTGCTGAGAGACGAGCAGGAGATGCAAGTTGGTCTATAAAAGAAATATATTAAGTGGTGGTTAGGTTATGAGGCTAATAATTTATGTTTATATGTCGTTTTAACAAAAAGTATAGATTTATTTCCTTTTCAATGGTAAGCAACTTTCCTTTAATTATTCCTTTAAGACATTTTTAGAAGAAAAAAATCATCTTATAAAGTTAACATAGTAGCATTTACCAAGGCAACCGAGCCAAAAAAACAAAAAAAAAAACAAATAAAGTTAATTGCAAAATACCTCTTAGGTGGAGTTAAAAACACTTTAGTCTCGAAATTGAAAAATAAGTAATTTATCCCCTAAATTATATAAAATGTCCAAAATATATTTTATATAAGTTATGATTTGTTGAAAAATAACTTCTAAAGTTCGATATAAAATTATTTTAGTGTATAACTTAATTTATAGTTACAACTTATTACAAAATACTTCCATAAAATTTGTAATAACATCTTTTTAGTTTATATTATTAAAAGATTGATTATTTAACTTAAAAAATTGATTATTTATGAAAAATTAGGATGGTGATTCAAAATTTTCAATGAAAAATAAAATATTCGGAAGTAAAGAATTAAAATAATAGACGAAAATATAATTATTTTTCTTTACAGTAAATACTATTGAATTTAAAGTTATCTTGTTTTTTTCTTAATAATCAAATTTTTTTTAAAGTTAAATGATCAAACTTGAAAGAATATAGACTAAAAAGAAATTATTACAAACTTTATATTGTAATAATATTTTTTCTCTGTATTCTTTAAAATAATTTTTTAACTCAAAATAAAACTATATGTGAATAGTTTGTAATAATATTCTTTTAGTTTATATTCTTTAAAATTATTATTTAACTCAAAATAAAAGTATTTTATTTTATAAAAATAAATAAACAGTTAGAATTAACTATTAAAAAATTAAATTTTCTTCTATTTTTTTAATACTTTATTTTATAATATTTTATTTTTCATTGAATTAAATTTAAAATCACATTGCTAATTTTTCTAAAATAATCAGTTCAATTTTTAAATAATATAACTCAAAAGATATTATTACAAATTTTATGGAAGTATTTTGAAATAAACTATAACTATAAATTAGGTTTTAAACTAAAATGATTTTTTATTTTAAAATTGAAGAGGGTATTTTGTAACAAGCATAATTTACTGAAAATGATATTTTAGGTATTTTACCTAATTTAGAAGATAAACCACCAAAGAAATAGCATTGACCAATGCAAAGAATTTTCCTATAGAGTAAAAGCCTCTCATTGTTTACTCTATAATGAACACTACTTCTTGTTAAATTAATTAGTGTTCTTTTTTTTTTTAAACAGATTAATTAGCGTTCTTGCATTTACATTCATTACAATACAAATGTATTCTTTGGGGGAAATTACAGATTAATTTCATTATTTATCATGTCCATCAGAGGAGATCAAATTATTTATGAGAAAATCCAAAATTCATTTTTTCCTTACTCATTCTTGAGACCGGTCGAAGGTACTACTTGATAGAATATGTAAAAACTCCATTAGTGAATTAAATTAGAGAAATATTATGTTTTGAAAATTTATGAATTTTCTTTTTCTTTTTTAAAAGTAAATATGATGAATGTTACACCTATTTAAAGAAAAATTACACAATGAATATATATTTAATTCAAAGTATATTATATGGGAACAGATACCGAAAACACAAATATAAAATACGAAGAGAAAAAATGTTTACCAATAATTTAACGTGATTTGATTTCTCAACATAAACCTACATCCACGATCAAAAGGGTAAATCTATATGTAATTTTTTTATGGAACAAAAATACAAATCTTCACAAAATATTGCACAACCTAAAACCCCATTGATTAGGCTGAATAACTTTTGATAATCTATTTATATGTATCTCTTCCCTTGTTAATTCTCGATACTTCTAAGGTGGAATTAAAAACAACTTAATTTTGTGGTTATTAGGAAAATAAACCTAACCAATTCTTCATTTTTCGAATTTTATGAAACATTACAATATCAAAAAATTCAACTCTCTTCTCAATATTCACGGTCTTTTTTTCTACTCCTCCAACTTTAGTTCCTTCAAGATTCTTCTCCAACTTTAGTTTCTTCAATATTCTTCTGCAAGGAATGACCATTGGTTTTCTTGCATTTCGGGGAGTTTTGGATCCATTTTATAACTTATATAATAATTTTTTTATTTTTTTTAGACCATTTATTGATGGATCGATATTCGTCGGTAATAAACACCATCGGAAGACATTTATGTGGGTATTAATTACCAATGGGCCCTTATCGTCGGTTATTGGCAATAAGAATTTACCCGATAGATCAAAAAAATTCCATCGACAACTTTGTCAGAAATAATAATTACTGACGCAAACTAGCCACTGATAATGTTTTCTTTGGTTTTCTTTCGATAGCTTTGTTATACTGACGTCATGTCGACGATTCCAACCGTCCGTAATTTATGTGTTTTTTGAATTGAAGAGTTTATAGAATTTGGGTAGAGAGGCTAATAAAAGTAGTCTATACTCCTCATCTTTAATATACTCCCCTCCATTTGTAAGTCAAAATACTAATTCATTCAATGTGTTTGAACTGTCAATAACAATACCTTCTTCGTCCATCTTTGGGTAATATAAATTCATCTTCATCTTTATACGATTAGTTAATGTATTCAAAGCATGATTGTTCTCTATAGTTTCCCACTTTTTTTCTTAAGTGATGTCTCCTTTAACATCTTGACCTTAATTTTTGTGGCCAATGCCAACTGAATAGTTCTAACAGTTTTTTTTTCTTTCAATATAGATCTACTCCAAATATTTCATTTACCTTGTGGCTTTCTATCATCCAATGCAACAAGACCCTGATGCACCGAAATATCTTTAATTGTATTTTACCACAAAGTAAAGTCAGTCTTACCATCAAAGAGTTGAGATCCACTATGTCGAAAACGTGATGTTCAATGAATATTTATGATTCTGGTTACATTTCTCTTCTCCCATACACGAACCTTCTTCCACTAAAGAAATACAGGCAAATTTACTATGTAATTCCTGAAGGCAAACAGATGGAAAAGTGATTGTTGGCCGGTTGTTGTCGGTAACAACTGTTACCAACGTTTGCAATCGGTACATCCTATTCTCGACGCACTTAACGATGGCTCTTTATTGTTCCGTGGTATGTCATGAGCTGACACTTCTCTTCCGTCAGTAATAAATACCGACAGACGTTTAGACAGTCTTGTTCTTCCATTGCTAATTCATGCCGATGAGGGTATCGACAGCCGTGTGTCGTCCGTGATATTATCGACGACTTTTGCCGACAGTTGTTACATCAGTTACTAATTTTTTTAAAAATTGTTTGCTACGGTCTAACCGTTGGTATACTGTCGGTAAATATTTTTTTAAAATAGACCCGAAACTCCCTAAAATGTAAAAAACCCAACAACAATAGTATATATTCATAAACTTATGCTCATATATAAAAAATCAAACCCTTAAAACATCCATAAACTAAAAACATCAAAGAAACATAAAATATAAAAGTATTAAACATCTTCGAGATCCCTAACATCACTAGAGGGCGAGAGGGGGGAAGGATTAACAGTGCTGGTGTCGGGGGCATCAATAGAGGGAGGAGGTGGAGTAGATGAAGACACATTATCGTCTAAGGTCCCCATAGCTACCGTCGTTGATAAAGGTGTCAATGGAACTTGGTCGGAATTTTTCTAACAAAGTTTTAAACCCAATACTTGCAAGCGCACAAGATCAACGTAAACGGTTAGTAAAAGGGTGTCGAATCATAGAGAAAGGCTTAACCCCTAAATTATTATATTCCTAAATTAATTTTATAAAAAGAATTGATTTTTTATCTAAAATATTAATCCTAAATTAATTAAAACTATTAAATAAAATTAACCAAATTAAAAACAACAAGAGCTTAATTAACCAACAAAGATGATTTAGAACCTTAAATCCACCACTAACCTATATAACATTGATTTAATTTTGTTTAGGATAAAAGATTATATCTTTATGTGGTGATCTAGGCTAAAAGTTTCGATTTACTAAAAAAACATACTATGCTTAAATACAGGACTGATAAGTGTATATTTGTCTATATTTTCTATATGTTAATTTCATCATTTTACGTGTTTTTAATATGTGAAGTATTATATATGTTAGCTAAATGTCTTTTATTCTTGTCTTAGGTACCCTCCGGAGGCGGAAACGATGAAAAAGAAACAAACACAGACAAAAACGAAAGCCATTGACAAAATTTCAGCAACCTAACGCGCGAGGTAGGATGACTTACCGATGCCGGTAGGTGCCAAGGAGACCAAGGGCATTGACAACAGAGACTTACTGCGGATGGTAGGCCTCTCCCTACTATCAGTGGTAGGGTGTGCTGGCAAGGGCAGTTGCAGCCAATTCAAACTCGGTTTTCTTGTTTTCTTTTCCATTTTCAACTTGGTTTTCTTGTATTTTCACCTTTGTATTAGGCATCTTTTTGCAGCTATTGTAGACAATACTTGGAAATCAATATATAGTGCAACCCCTATTTGTCCAATTCCTCCCTCATAGTCGACCTGAGGCGTAGGAGCGTAATGAACATGGTAAGACAATTAGATAGGATTCAATTCTTAGATTAGTTGTAGGTTTTAGTTAGTTTTGATTTAGATTAATTAGGTTAGATTAGATTAAACACTCTTTAAATTCCAGCTTATATACTTTTAATTAGTTAGTAAAGTTTCAAGATTTTAGCAATTTAGTTTCTTAGATTCAAGAATTGAAGACTTTGATTCAATATTTCGATCTTCAACTTGGCGACTCAAAAGACGAGCTTAAACGACATTCAGGATTGAATTGCGGCTTTGATTTTCGATCTAAAATTTCATTTCCTTTTCCTTTTATTGAATTTTATGTTAATTTACAATTTTATTATTATTGTTTGCTTTGGGGTTGAACCCTAATTCTTGATTATGAAGTTCTTGGTTTGATTTCTTGATTTCAATGTTTGTTTTGATTTGTTGTCTTCCAATTGTGTTCGTCTGTAATTTAATTGTCGTGAGATTAGATTATTCACAAGGTTGTTTGGAATTGAAAAGGGAAGAACAATCTAGGTGAACCAATTGGGGGTTAATTGGGGCAATTGACTAGAGATACGATATTACACTTTTAGGTCTTTTAAATCACCTAAGTTTATTTCACTCATTATTTGTTAGGGAGAAAAGAGATTTTCCTCTAAGGGTTAGTGAGTCGGGTGGCTTTCGTCCTAGAGATAGGGATTGCCCGATTTGAGTGATGACCCAACTTAATTAATTCAACATCGTTTTCATTAAAGTTTTTCCAATTAAACTAGTAACAAGGATTAGGGAGATTCCACCATCCAAACTCTTGCTTTAATTAATTTTAAAATCGTTTTTATATTGCTTGCTTTCTTTTAATTGATTTAATTATTTTAGTTTTATTTCAACAACATCATCTTTCTTTTAGACTAAACATTAGAAACACGATTAGTATTTGAACCTTTATCCGTCCTTTGAGAGATTTGACATTCGGGTTGAAACTCACCTCTGTATTGTTAGGTCCACTTGCTTTGCATTATAATGATTAGGGATATACCCGTTTTACACATCAATGACATAACCTATCTAACCATTAACATGACTTATTCAACTCTATGACATAAATAATCTAAAGTTAGCACGAACTATTCAATTCTAATATCCGCAATACACTTGCAAAAATCACATACCTCTCATACTCAAGACTACAAGAATTAAGTATGGATAAAAGTAACAACTAACCCAAATAATTATTCTAAAAGAACAATCATAAGGAATTAATTACATCAAACTAAGAAACCTCCCAAGATATCTAATCACAGAAATAATATAATACATCTTCCAAAATAAAATAAACAAAAATTACAAGGCTAGGGCTTTATCAAGATTCCAAATATAAAATTAGTTCATGGTTAAAGGGAAAGAAAGAACCAAATTCTTGGAGTAGAACATGATCTCTACTTCTCCTTCAATTTGAGCAGTGCTAAATCACGTTTTTTTTCTTTTTTTGCGGCCGTATGACTATCTGAATATATATATATATATATAAGTATATGAATGGTTGAAAGAAAACAATTTCTCTCCTTCTAAAATTCTATCAATGATCCCCATTACATTAGGAATTCCTTTTCTCTCTTTTTTCTTTGACCTTTTTTTGACCATAGCCCACTAGGATTCTCTTAATTTTCAATTGGGCCTTTGGGCTTCTTGTGCTCTAAGAACTAATAAGGTAATGGTAGTCTTCTTTTCTTAACTATTGATTTCCAACTTTTTGTAATTTTTCTTTCTCCAAAAATCTGCAATAATAAATAAATTAAATAAATATACTAATTATACTAAATAAAAATATTCTTAAAGACTAATAGTAAAACTTAAGGTGTTTATTTGTACAAAAAATCACATTTATCAGAACGGCAATATAGCAACTCTAATAATATTCATCATCAGTGGCATAGGGGTGTACGACAAGTGGCTCTAATCGGCAAACCGCCTCATATGCTCATCGAAGGCAGTACAGACACTAGAAACAGTAGCCTCAACCTTCCTCATAATCCTCTACTCCGCTTCCAAACAACAAGATGGCAATCCAGCTACGGTTCTATTGCTCTTGGCTTTGAGATGAGCTGCCTCCGAGCCAGCTCTATATGACCGGCCGCAGTTCAATCCACTAGCTATAGTGGCCATTAGCTGGAGCTCATCAAGCGTATTAGTGCCGTGGCTGCAGTTTCTTCCTCAGCCTTTTGTTGGGCCTCGTAAAATTTCGGTTACAATATGAAATGTCAGTTGGGTAATAAGTTATAAAATATTATATAACATTTAAAGTTATAAGTTATAAAACATTATACAAACTTAAGTTATAAATTTCACTAAACTTACCTAGAATTCCTCTGACTGAACATCCACATATCGCCCTTTCTTATCCCCGGCCGATATGCTTGTGGAGCTCCTTCAAGTGCCTACTCTTGGAGAACCTCTTTGTTAACAATTTTATCCTGTGCACGTCTTAACTTTTATCCAAGATAGACTTTAGGAGTTGACTACGCAATTGTGGGCATGTGCATCTGTATACACATTTGACAAGGTTAATAAAGTTATGCAATAATCATTGTTAATTAAATTTAAATGCTTAACTTACTTCAACTCTAAACCACTCAGCGAGTTCCTCGCTTATTTTCTCTTGAATTTCATCATCCGATATATTCAAATTGAGATTTCTCAGTTCTAATACATATTTCTTGCACAAGTAAATTTAAAGCTTGCAAAATGTGTATATATATATATGTATACGAAACATGTGTGAAGGGAAGAACATCGATTAACTTATTAAAAGTAAGTTCCCACTTCCTCACAATAAGGAGGATATAGTTCTAGACCGCTTTCCATTCTCTATCATCCGAGAATCTTTTTTCATTTTGTCGAATTTTCTTCCTTATTGATTGCATGTTGATAGAACCTCACCCTGATGAAGAAGACTCCCGACATCATCATTCTACCTAACTGTTTGTAGGGTATAGGTATGATGTATTAAATTGGGTATATCAAAAATTAAAGTAGCAGGCAAGTGTATCTATCACTGTAGTATCGAAGATACACCCGGGTTGTCAAACTCAGGGAACAAATAAGATCAAATACTCACCGTTTTACCGAATGTCTAGTCTAACAAATTGAATTTTGAAAAATTATTTTGAAAACTACTAAAAACAATTAATAAAAGCAACAGTTTAAAAGGTATAAAATATAGGGAAAATAATTGAATGATGGAATCCCCCTAACTTTTGTCAACTAATTCGATTAGAAAATTCATAAAATGATGTTTGAAAACTAAGATTGGGATATCACATGAAAATCGGGCAATCCCTATCTCTAGTTGAAGGCACTCTACTCACTAACCTTTAGAGAAGAATCTCTTCTCTCTCTAACCGATTACGAATGCAATTATACTTAGGTGATGTAATAACCTAAAATTGCAACAAATATCTCTATTCAATTGCCAACTTTTATTATTCAATTAGTTGCTCTAGATTGTCTTCCTTTTTCAATTCGTACCAACCTTGCGAAATAATCAATTCCATGCAAATCAATTATCATAAAGACATAATCAAACAACAACCAACAGTAAAACAAACCTCAATTTCATGAAACTCAATCAAAATCCATATCATTCAAAAGTTAAGTTCAACTCTCAATTCAAACAATAAAATATTAACTACTAAAAACCCTTACAATACTCAAATCAATAATAGAAGTCATAATTAAAAAGAGAAAAGAAGGCTTAGGCTAAAGAAGGTTCGTATCCACAGTTCCAAAAGCCACTCGAGCTCGTCTCTCAATTTGCTTGAAGAAACCCAAAATTTCTCCATAAAATCTCTTCAATCTTCCCCGAAGAGCTTCGATTTAATGTTAATTATTGAGAAACTACCTAATTGAGAGGAATTGAGGGGGGTTTTTATTGTCAATGTTCACTCCTAATTCCTCATCTCTAAACCTAAAAATTGTTCAATAATGAAAAAGAGGGAAAAATTACATAAGTAAGTGTTGAAAATGCAATACCTGTGCAGCTGTTAGGACCTACCTTTTCCGTTAGGCCGAGCCCTACCATCCACGATAGGTTTCTGTCCATGGCTCGCTTGAACGCTCGGGACTTACCGCGTTTGGTAGTTCTAGCCTACCGTCTGCAATAGGCTATTGTTGGATTTCTTCTTTTGCCTCTGGTACCTACCGTGTGCTGTAGGTTGGTATACCATCGGTGGTAGATCATCTTCCTTGGTGTCGATAGCTTCCGTTTTCTCTATTTTTGCTCTATTTTCTCCCGTTTTCGCTTTTATTCTCCGTCTTCTTCATCGGGAAGCACTTAAGCTAATAATAGAAGTAAATGTTGTAAATTATGTATTTTGTACATCAAAAATATTGTAAAACGATGAAAATATTATATCTAAATGTAGTACTAAATGGCACATATCAATACCCCCACACTTATCTATTGCTTGCCCTCAAGCAATACAAAACTAGGAAAAACTGGAAAATGTGATAAGAGAAGTGCACAAAGTTTTATTCGCTGAAAATGACGCACAGAAGGAAAACACAAATGACCAAAGAAGCACAAGACTTTACGAACGAAAAAGATAAAGAAGCAAAACAAAAATAAAACGACTAAAAACATCATCTCAATGGGGATATGAGTATTCAACCACAAAAGATGTATTCAAAGAGCGGATCATGAGATTTAACCGTTCTACCGCTATCTTACTAATATCCTTACTAATCAATGGTATGTGTATGTGTGCGTGAATTGCTCGTGTCGCCTTTCAAAAAAAATAAGGAATATCAGGTTATTAACATAGTAAAAAACTTTATTCAAAAATGAACAACACAACGTAGATTTTTCAAAGTCTTTCCACTCTAAGTTTTATACTAAGTTGTTTTCAGATTATGTAGGACTTTTCAGCTTGTAATGTTAGGTCCAGGATATAAAGGGTGTCAACCGAAGGGAAAGAAAAAATAAGAGCAATTGAGATAGAGCTAATGTTAGTATATGCCCAAAGACCAATTGACTCACATTTATGATTTATGAAGCATGTATTTTTGAATTGTATTTTATGCTCTTGGTCATCAAGTATGTGACTTGATAGTAAAACCCTTATAGCTAATAAAATACTATTCTTATTTGTCCCTAGTTTATTACATCTTGTAAACTAGTGTGAAGTTGATTGATGGTCAAGTTTTACTGAACATGAATATGAGATATAAAATCAATTCATAAACACATATTGAGAATATTGTATTGGACATGACCCAAAGTGAAGAAGAAATATTGCATGGGTTTAAGTTATAAGTATTTCTTCTCAGTTTTATATTTGGTGTCCTTTGACCTAATGTTTCTAATGTTTCTTGCATGGGGACAAAATATGTTTTGACATAGTTAAACATCACTTTTAATTAGGTGATTATTATGACTATTGGTTGGCTTATTTTCTTGTCATGGCTAGAAAATATGCATGGCCATGCTCAAATAAGTATTAATATTATTTGTTGGAACAGTCTGCCTGGTGATCAAGTAAATGGTTAATTAAGTTTTATAAGGATGACTTAGTCCATGCCTTATACTTAATTAGGATATCGTGTGACAAAAGGACTAAATATTAAATCTTATGCTAGTTTATTATTGAATTTACTTAACTTGGATAAGCATAATGTCTTGCTAGAGGCCGCTTATGTTTTGTGAATAAATGTCTAGGACATTTTTCATTCACTGCCAACGTTAAGTGAACCTACAGGGTCACACGCATAGACGGTCTTGTGAGCATAATGTCCACATCCAATGGATCTAGATTGTGTCCAGATTCGTTGAACGTATACAAAAGGGGAATCAGATTCCATATTGTATTTTCTGGTAAGTTAATAAGTAATTAATTTTATTTAATCGAATAAATGAAATTAATTACTTAATATTACTCATCCAACCGTTGGATGATTATAGGAATAGACGGACGAGATTAAACTGTCATTAGATGACAGTTAGGGTTTTGATATTAACAGCTATAAAAGGTTATGTTGACCTTTTCTTGGCAGTCGTCCTTTATCTGAAAAGAAAAACAAAACCCTAAACCCTAGAACGGCGATATAGTATCTAGCCTCCTCTCTCCGAAACACGACCGATTACCAGATAGTCAGGATCGGTTCTGAACAGTTTTCAAAACACAGAAGAGGCTAGCATCTCGATCGCTTGCAGAGGAGTTCGTCGCGTAGATACCAGTAGAGGGCGAAGCGTAAAAAGCAGTGCCTCCACACCGAACAACCAAAACATTGAGGTAATTTATATCCAATCGGTTTTTCTAGTATGTGCTGATCCTGTTGATGGATTTCTGTAGTTTTAATTTTATTTTGTTTTTGCCTACGGAATCCAACAGCTAATACAACCGAATGGAAAAATATCGAAAATTATGAACACTTTCTAGCCGCTTTTCACTCATTTCCATCTACCCTTAAACATCTTACTTCGTTCAAATAACATACAATCCACCTAAGAATTCTCTATTTCTCATGAACCACATATTTTTTCAATTATAAGAGAGAATACAGCTAGAGATTTTTTTTTTATTTTAGAGATAAAATAAAGAGATATTCAAATACTCAATTTTTTCTTTGTTTTCTCAAATTTAAAAAAAAAAATTTTCATACTTAGCTTTCTCTCTTTCAATTGCTGCCTATACCTTGCTTACAAAGATTTCCCAGAATTCCCTTCTTATACAAAAGTCCTTTTCTTTACACAAATACTCCCACACTTATCTATTTTCATCACTCAAAACAGCTAAAAAGTATTCAATCATTAGCTCAATGAATTGAGGTTTCATATAGTTTGAGTTTGAAAAGCAAAGAATGGAAGGAATTAAAACCCTTGGCATGAGGGCACAAAAGGAAACTAGGGTTTGATTTTTGCAAGGGATAGGCAATGAAGGCATCTGACCATCATTTTCCGGATCAACCTTGACTAAACCTTGTTGCTTCAAAGCAAAGAAAAATGCAAGAGTGAAGGAAAAGACTTGAAAAAATATTCACTATGCTAATCTCCTAAGATTCCAAGGCTTCTATTGCTAACTGAAAATTAAAAGTGCATAGAAACCATTGATTTTGTAAGAATAAAAGGCAAGTGCAGTTTTCATGTTAATCAAGTTAAATGCCTTTTCCAAATCTTATGGGTTTGGCAATCAAGTCTCCAACTGAGTTTGACAAAAATAAAATTTTTTTAAATTTTTCGAGTATAAGAAAATTGAAAAAGGGAAAAGAAGGAAAATTTTTTGAGCGTTTCAAATTATCTAATTCTTTTGGATTTTTCAAATGTGAAAAAGAGAAAAATAACTCCATGGACTAAAACAAAAACTAAGCATAAACACACATCAAAAACAAAAAGAAAGAGTCAAAAGACACAAATACCCCCATATTTAAAACCACATTGTCCTTAATGTGGGGGCCAGAACAAAGTGTAAACAATTAAAGCACATACATGAGAAGCTATCCTGCAGAGATAAGGCATATAAGCATATTGGGAAGCAATCACCATGAAAAGTCAAAATAGAAAAGGGAACAAATAACAGTAAAGAAAACATAAATAAGAATAGAAAAGAAAAGAAAATAAGGAAAACATGGAAATACAAAAGGAAGAGGAAAGGAAGGAAATAAGAATTCCCTCATTGCGGACAAAAGTCCGCGCTGTCGCCTCTACTGCTGCCATGATCAGGTAGGAATCGATTGCACAGTCGGGCCAATATCGCATCCCGGCAGTCTATGAATGCCCTCTGATGGTCAACTCGTTAGCATATCGACAGGTAGACTCCAATATCTCCGCCATCTAGGCCCTATGGATTTCTTGTGTAAGGTAGAGCTATTTGAAAGCAGCCTGCATCTCGGCCTGAAAAGCGTCCATGGGGACGGTAGTAGATGCATCCTCGGCCGAGAGGTCATACGAATTGTCATCCTCACTCTCATCATTGGCAGGTTGGGAGAAAGACGCTCCAATGTCGATTTTTGTGGTTTCCTTGATCTTTCGAAAACCGACAACATTGTGTTCCCTCAACTGATCATTCTCAGTAGGAGGTATCCAAATCTTCTGGGCCTCATCCCAAGCATAGTCATAGTTGTTGAAAGTAGTGACTTTTATAATCTGCGACTGCCCAGTCGTCGCTCTTCGTTTACCTGTGAAATCAACATTGAAAACAATAAATACACGTGAAAGTATCACAGAGTAACGAAACACACGTGTGCGAGTAGTGTTACAACCAGTGTTGCATATAGTATGTATAATGAGGAACGCTACGGAAAAAAGGGACTGCTTTTGGAGTTTATCGATCATGTACAAATCGAGAATTCTAACATCGCTCTGCCCACATTTTTTGGACTAAAGTGTGGCCATAGAAATAAGTAAGAACTCGGGGTAGGAGTTGGTGAAAATCACCCATGTGAAGAATTCGTCGCTGATCACCCGAACATGGGCGGATCTCGAGGCGATTGTAAGTTATCTTGTAGTTCCAGTCTGGGTCCTCGTCAATGGTTTTCTTATTAGAATCAACGATTATATTGTTTCCCTCGTCCCTAATCCCCAGAATAGAAGCTAGACACTTTCTATCTAAAACTATCCTCACTCCCTAACTGTTGAAATAATAGTGGTGAGGTCCTTGTCCATTTTATGGAACATATTAGCGGAAAATTCTCGAACAAGCTCGGGATAGTAGTTTCTGGAAATATGCAAAAAAGGTTCCCACCTAACTTGCCATAAAGAGCATTTAAACCTAAGTTTTCGATAATTGGAGCACCAAAGATTTTTCTACTATTAACTTAAGGGGCCTTCTAATGGCTATCCATTTCCGGACTGTCGCAGAGGAGCTCCTGATAAGGAGGAATAGCAGGGTTGGTAGGGTCGGGCATGGAATCAATGGTCCAAGGCCTTTTAGAGGTGTTGGTTCATTTGGAGGAGGAAGAGGTGGACTTTGTGGGTGCCATGAAGAGAGGAACAAAGGACAAGATACGAAAAAAAAAAAAAAAAAAGATCCCAACACAACAGATGAACCGCTAAATCAAATAATACAAAAAAAAGGATATATCAAAACTAATGTAACCCGTGTATGTTCAAGTGCCCTATACGTCACTCGTGTATGGTGAAGTGTGACACAAAGTAAAAGAGCAAAAAGAACGAGTAAGATAACGAAGTGAATAGTAATAACAAACACAAAATCAAATCATAAAGCACAAACAACAAAAAAACGAACACAATTAACAATTAAATTAACTAAAGAAAAGCGAAGCAAAGGGAATTAGAGGTAGCCTTGGTTTGATTGAACACACAAACTGTCCCTGCAATTCAAATTAAACACACACTCTGCCTCAAAGGGTATGCTATAGGAATTCTGTCGGTGTTGCTGGAATGTCACCGGAGTTCTGTCGGAAAATCCTTAGTGGAATTTTTCTGCAAAGTTTTATCAGAAAACCAAGGAAAAGATAACACAAATGTTAGTAAAAGAAGAAATATCAAAGGAAGCAAAAAAAAAAAAAAAGAGGAAATAAAAGAAAAGAGAGAGAGAAACGGGGTAGGGGGAAACCCGTAAGAGGAGAAGAAGAAGAAAAAGAGAAAAAATTAATGTGAGAGAGAGAGAGAGAGAGAGAGAGAGAGAGAGAGAATCGGAAAGAACAAATCGATAGAAGTGGTGGTGGTCATCGAAGATGAAAGATCGCCGGTGTGGTGGTGGAAACTAATAGAGAAGGAAAAACTGAGAGGGAGGAGGAGAAGAGTAGAGGTGAAGGCTTAGGGATTTGAGAGATAATTTATGGGGATTACAGAAAATTTTGGGGGAAAATGTTGGAATTTGTAGTGAAATCGGGTCGACCCGACCCGTTTACCCGAAATTTTACCTGAACCGCTTCTTAGAAACCAACCTACCATTCCGATAGGCTTCTACCCGTGCTGGAATTATATCGCATGAACCTACCGCGTGTGGTAGGTTAGACGTACCGTCTACGGCAGGTTTTATCCGTTAAGAAATTGAATGCCATGACCCTACCGTGTGTAGTAGGGTACCCTATCATCTGCGGTAGGGTTCTGCCTGAACTCTGAATTTTCTTATTTTTGCAATTTTCAGCGCTGTTTCATGCCTGCTGAAGTGGTGGATTCATTTTAATCTTAAAATGAGTATAAAGAGACACCTTGCAACAACACAAACAATAAAAAGATCAAAGTGGGAAAGGAGAGAAAACGAAAATACAAGTGTACAATTACATAATGCAATAAGTGTACAAGGAGTTATATGAAATACTCCCTTCCAGGTGCCAAAAGTAGCTCTTGGAGTATGAAAGTCCGAGTTTTTCTTGACCTTCCCTTTCTCGATACGCCGAACAGGTATACATTTTGTCAAATCTGCTTTCAATTTAGGGGAAAGAACCTTTCCTTTTTTCTTTGATTTCTTTGGGCTTTCATCCTCGTTTTGGATGAGATTCTTGGAAAGGCAAAGACTCTTCAAGCGTAGCATGAGTAATATAAAATAAAGTGTCTTAACTTTTAGATAGGGGGGTTGGATTTAATTAGAATTTAAACACTATTTCATTCTACCAAACCCTTAAGAGCACCTTCTCTCTCTGCATATCTATTAAAGCCCTTGAAGTACACAAAAACGGGCATCCTAAAATAAGAGGAAAGTCTACATCCTCCTCTGTATCAAGAATGACAAAGGCTATAGGGAATACAATGTCCTTGACCTTGATCAGGACATCTTCTATGACCTCCTTAGGATGTCTAACACTTCTATCTGCTAGATTAATGGTCATCCTAAGCCTAGTTTCTTACACAGAATATGACATAATGTTTATACAAGTGCCTAAATCTACTAATGCTTTTTCAACTAAAAAACTACTAATAGTACAAGGAAAAGAAAAACTCCTTGGATCTACTAACTTCTTTGGTAGTTTATTCTTGTTGATAAGAATAGCCGAACATTTTTCTCCCAAGACATATGTTGATGCATCGTTAAGTTTTCTCTTCTTTGTCAATATCTCCTTCAAGTATTTTGCATACTTGGATACTTACAAAAGTAAATCATATAGAGGTAAGTTTATTTTCAATTGCTTAAATATCTCTATGAATTTCCTCATGTTGTCTTAGCTGTGATCACGAACAAAAGCAGCCGAATATGGAATTTTCAGCTTGTACTCGAAAATTGTCGGCTTTCTTCTTCTCTTTTTGGCTTAGCTCTAATGCTTTAGATTCAAGAATGTTGGATGATCTTTTTTTCCTTTTCAACATAAATCTTTGATTGTATAATCATCACCTTTCCTTCTTTAGGAACCTCCTCAATAAATCTTACTGATATAGCATTGACATGCTCTCTCGGGTTCACTTCGGAGTGTTAGAATATGCCCTAGACCAATTGACTTACATTTATTATTTATGAGGCATGTATTTGGAATTATATTTTATGCTCTTGGTCATCAAGTATGTGACTTGATAGTAAAACTCTTCTTGCTAATAAAATACTATTCTTGTTTGTCCCTAATTTTATCGCATCTTGTATTATTAAACTAGTAAGAAGTTGAGTGATGATCAAGTTTTACTGATCATGAATATGAGGTATAAAATCAATTTATAATTACATATTGAGAATATTATATAGGACATGACCCAGAGTGAAGAAGAAATATTGCATGGCTTTAAGTCATAAATATTTCTTCTCAGTTCTATGTTTAGTGTCCTTTGACCTAATGTTTCTAATGATTCTTGCATAGGGAGAAAATATGTTTTGACATAGTAAAACGTCACTTTTAATTAGGTGATTATTATGACTATTGGTTATGCTATTTTCTTGTCATGGCTTGAATATTAGAGATAATGAAAGGGATTTGTCCCTTTCTTACTAGAGAGAGATATCCATGGGCCCCTTGATAAGGAAGACTGAAGAATATGCATGGTCCTCATCAAATAAGTATTAATAAGGTGTTATTAATATTATTTATCAGAACAGTCCACCTGGTGATCAAGTAAATAGTTAATTAAGTTTTATAAGGATGACTCGGCCCATGCCTTATACTTAATTAGAATATCGTGTGACCATCGGACTAAATATTAAAAAAACTGATATTAGGTTATCATTTCTTTTACTTAACTTGGGTAAACATTCACTGTCAACGTTAAGTGAACCTACAGGGTCACACGCATAGACGATCTTGTGAGCACGATGTCTACGTTCAATGAATCTAGAACGTGTCCAGATTCGTTGAATATATACAAAAGGGAAATCATATTCCATATTATATTTATTTGGTAAGTTAATAAGTAAATAATTTTATTTATCAAATAAATAAAATTAATTACTTAATATTATTCATCCAATCATTGGATGATTATAGGAATAGACGGACGAGATTAAAACTGTCATCAGATGACAATTAGGATTCTAATGTTGACAGCTATAAAAGGTTATATTAACCTTTACTTTGTAGCCGTCTTTGTCTGATTAAAAAATAAAAGGCTTTAACCCTAGAACGGCGATAATAGTATCTAGCCTCCCTCTCTCCAAAAAATTTCACGTATTACCAGATAGCCAGAATTAGTTCTGAACAGTTTTCAGAACACAGAAGGGGCTAGCATCCCGACCGATCACTTGTAGAGGAGTTCGTCGCATGGTTACCAGTAGGGGTGAAGCATAAACAGTAGTGCCTTCACACCTAACGGTAGAAAACATTGAGATAGTTTCTATCTAATCGATTTTTTTAGTATGTGCAGATCATGTTAGTGGATTTTTGTAGTTTTTATTTTGTTTGTTTTTGCCTAAAGATTCCAACACGGAGTTGTTCGGGAGAGTTCCTGGAGTCCTCTTTGATACTAATTTTTGTTTTTCTAGATTTTGAATTAAGGCTTTTTGGTTCCATTGGGTAGCCTCTATAATGCTCAATCTAGTATCGGTAGCGTTCACGAACTTGACTATGAGCTCTTCCAAATTAGCTTTTGCTAGTGGAGGATTTTGCAGAGTTGCAGCATAGGGTAGTGGCTGAGTAGGACCCCTATTTTTGAATCCTAGAGGTTGTTGTGGCTTTTGCTTCCCTTGTTCTCCCCAAGAAAAGTTGAGGTGGTTTTTCCAACCTAGATTATAAGTATTTGCATAAGGGTTGTTACCCTCCGGTTCCCTTGCACAAAATCTACTTCTTCCATAGGTCCTCTCATGCTTGGGCATTCATGATTGGGATGCCTTCCACTATAAAAATCGCATAACATGGCTTGCTGAGTATTTTTTTACTTGAAGGTGTAGTAGTCAAGTTCCCAATCTTCTACTCTATCATGGCTGCCAATCTAGCTTCCATGGCAGTGTTACCATCTACATTGTGTACTTCAACAGGTTTTGACTTGGATCTCTGTCCTCCCAAGGTATAGCTATTCATAACTATTTGCTCAATAAGATCATATACCTGTTGAGGAGTCTTAGGATGTGAGGAACCACCAGCAGAGGCATCAATCAACTGTCTTGACCCAAATAAGATTCCATTATACAAAGACTGCATTTAAATCCCCAAGTCTAGGCCATGGTAGGGACACTTCCTGAGTAGCTCCTTCCATCTTTCTCAAGCCTCATATAGGCTTTCTCTATCTATCTACTAGAACGATAGGATTCCAAAGCTTGGCTGTACAACCAAGAGAAAAGTACCTCCCTTGAAACTTCTCGGCTAATGAATCCCATGATATAATCGAGCCGGAAGGTAATGACTTTAATCATAATTAATGACTTTAATCAGAGAGAAGGGGAAAAGACGAAGTCTGACGGCATCCTTGAGGCTTCGTTTATCTTGAATGTATCACCCCTTTTTTTCAGGGAATAACTATTTACCCAAAACCTGAAACAGACAAACCCCGGTCAATTCTACAAACAACAAATCACAATTCAAGATATAAGCAAAAAATAAACCAATAATTGCAAGAATAATCAATAATTCAAAAAAAATAGACAAGAAAAATAAAATAACTAAAGCACAAGAAATATGGTTTTCTTTAAGTTGTCGTTCCCTAGCAACGATGCCAAAACTTGATGTGTTAAATTTGGTATATTTAAAATTAAAGAAAGCAAGCTAGCCTATCACTATAGTATCAGGGGTACACTGGGGTTTATCTAACTCGGGGAACAGATAGGCTCAAATTTTCACTAGTTTACCTAATGTCTAGTCTACAAATTCAATTTTGAGAAATTATTTTGAATACTACTAAAAACAATTAAATGAAAGCAACAGTTTAAAAGGTAAAGAATTTTGGAAAAATAGATTGAATGATGGAATCCCCCTACTTTTGTCAACTATTTCAATGGAAAAACTCATAAAATGATGTTTGAAAACTAAGGTTGGGTTATCACACGAAAATTTGGCAATCTCTATCTCTAGGTGAAGGCCACTCTACTCACTAACCTTTTTAGGAGAATCTCTTTTCTCTCTAACCGATTATGAATGCAATTATACTTAGGTGATCTAATAACCTAAAAGTGAAACGAATATCTCTATTCAATTGCCAACTTTTATTATTTAATTAGTTGCCCTAGATTGATCTTCTTTTTTCAATTCCAACCAACCTTGCGAAATAATTAATTCCGTGCAAATCAATTACCATAAAGACAAAATCGAACAACAACCAACAGTAAAACAAACCTTGATTTCATGAAACTCAATCAAAATTCATATAATTCAAAAGTTAGGATTCAACCCTCAATTCAAACAATAAAAAATGAGCTACTAGAAATCCTAACAATACTCAAATCAATAATAAAATTCATAATTAACAAGAGAAAAGAAGGCTTAGGCTAAAGAAGGTTCGAATCCACTGTTTCAAAAGTCACTAGAGCTTGTCTCTCAATTCTCTTAATGAAACCCAAAATTTTTGCGTAAAATCTCTTCAATCTTCCTCCAAGAGCTTCAATTTGATGTTAATTATTGAGAAACTACCTACTTGAAGAGGTTTTGAGAAGATTTTTGTTGCCAATTTCGCCTCTAATTCCTCCTCTCTAAATTTAGAACTATTCAATAATGAAAAAGAGGGGAAATTATATAAATAAGTGCAGAAAATGCATTAACTTCGCAGCTGTTGGGACATACCACCCTATCGTCCATGGTAGGGTTCTGTCCATGGCCAGGTTGAATGCTCAGGACCTACCGCGTGCGGTAGGTCTAGCCTACTGTCCGCGGTAGGTTTCTGTTGGATTTTTTCTTTTGCCTCTCATACCTACCACATGTGGTAGGTTGGCCTACCGTCAGTGGTAGATCGTCTTCCTTTATGTCAGCAAGTTCTATTTTCCTTCGCCGTTTTCTCCCGTTTTCACTTTTATTCTCCGCCTTCTTCATCGAGAATCACCTAAGTTAAGAATAGAAGTAAATGGTGTAAATTATACCTTTTATACGTTAAAAACATCGTAAAATGACAAAAATAATATATATAAATGTAGTATTAAATGGCACATATCAAGGTATACTCTCTTCAAAGTAGTAGCTGAAGAATATTGCGGCCTCCTAAATTAGGTAAGCATTGCAAATTGATCCCTCGACTCTTGTCTTATTTTTTATTGTCTTCTTTATGTGGTGCAAGTACCTAACATATTGCAAGAATATTAGAATAAGTTATATAATTTTGTTAAAATGATGTTTGAGAAATAGTTAAGCGAAGTTGTGTAGATTACCTCTCGAAGGGGTAGATCCATCTGTATTGGACAGGATCGCATACTCTCGCCTCCTACGGCAAATGAATCATCAAATGCTCCATAAAATCAAAAAAAAAAAAACCCGGAGGGAATATGCGTTCTAACTTGAATATCAATACGGAAATGCTTTTCTCTAATTCACGCATATGAGACTCATTTATCTTCGGTGCACGTGAGTCCGGTCGGTTGCAATACGAACATTGACCTTGGCTAGCCTTGATATTATCTTTTGACTTCCCTTTTACATTCATAATTGTGTAGAAGAGATTATCAAACATATCTTTTTCATTGTGCATCACGTCAATGTTATGATGCACTAAAAGAGTACGCCAATAAGGAAGATCCCAAAATATACTATTCCTTGTCCAGTTGTGACCCTTCCCCTTACCATCTATCTTGCCCAATTCCTTTCCTATTTCTGTGATTTTTGAAAAGTTCTAAACCATTTCCCATATCCGATCTCCCAAAAGTTTTGGTGCGACAAATGGTCTTCACTTTTACCCTTCTTGAAAGTCTTAGAATCTCGTCTAAATTGATGATTGTGTCTATTCCATGCAATACAGACAAGCCAACGCCCTCTTGTACTTCAACCGCAAAAAATACCATATGCCGGGAAGTCACTAATGCTCCAAAGAAGTGCAGCCCACATTTGAAAATTCTGTTTCTTTGATACGTCATAAGGGACCCAACATCTCACGGCTGATTTAATTCACGTATTAATGGTTGCAAATAAATAATGAAGTTATTTTTCATATTCTTTGGACTCGAGATTAGAACCATCAAGAATGTTACCTCCTTTTTTCATACAAATCCAAGACGGCAAGTCATACGGAGTTACCATTACTAGCTACAAAGAATATGCCTTTTCTGCTATTCCAAAAGGCGAAAACCCATCTGTATACAAGCCAAGTCTCACATTCCTTGTTTCTGCCAAAAAATCTGACTAAGCCCTGTCAAAATACTTCCAAGCTTCTCCAGCCCTAGGATGAATCATCACATCCAATTCCTGTGAGTTTTTAGAATGCCATCTCATGTGTTCGGCAATTCTTTTCAAGGCATACAATCTTTGCAATCTAGGAGTTAATGGAAAATAAAACATTTTCTTCATCGGTCTCTTATGCACAAGTTTCCTCTTCTTCCATCTCTTCTTCCTTCTTATCTTGTACCAATAACTGTCACAAAACTTACATTCTGTTCTGTCAGAGTCCTCCTTGCAATAAAACAACAACCATTGGGACACACATCAATCCTTTGTACGGGCAATCCTAACTCAATCTTCATCCATATTATTTCTTGGTGAAAAATACTTCTTTATGAATGCACAAACATCATCGTACGACTTTTGAGTCCATTGATTTTCAGACTTAATGTACGACAACTCCGCACAAGCAGATGTTAACGATGTTACTTTAAATCAAATTACTCAAAGATTTAACAATATTTAAGACTTTGTGAAGAACATAAGAATATCTAATTTAGCACCTCCAAATATCAAACGAGTCTCAAGAGAAGCATGAAATAAAAATCACTTACAAATGCAAGGTTTAAAGAAAGATAGATAGCAAAAAAAAAAAAAATTACAAATAAATCTACAAGTGCTCAATCTTGTGCACTTCTATTCTAGCTAACATATTGTTCATACCTTATCAATCCACAATATTAAAGCAAGGAACTAAAATTTTGGCCGAGGAACTAAAATTTTGGCCGATTTTTGAACCAAAGGTGTATTTCAAAACTCATCTCTAAAATTGGCATCATTGTCCAAATTTTTTTTTGTGACATGTATTATAGTACTCACATAGACAATAGCATATTCTCAATAAATAAATGACTAGAAATATGAAAATATTTCCATATTTGACAGAAATAATAAATATAGACAACTTTTATTTGAAATATTAGAGTCACAATTAAGCTTTGTTCTATACAATCTATGACAAAAATTTCCATTGATTCTAATACCGATGTAACAAATTCCCCCTATAGAGAAATTTAACAAATTTATCTATTTAATTTTCTCTTTAAATCTCTATTTTCTGACATTGTAATCCCATATGTTGTTTATGCTCATTTTCAATAAAAATCCTATTTTCCCTAAAAATTACTGTTCTAAGAATCAAAAAGCCAAATTACAGCCAAAATATTTTCAAGAACAAGAATTAAAGTTATGTGACTTATTTCTAAAAAAAGACTAAATTGAACAATTTCAAAAGATGGAATGCAAATTCAAGCTCCTTAGAGTCATCTCAAGAGGAGAAGAGAAGAAAATAAAAAGAAAAAGAGAAAGAGAGGGGAATGCACCCATTTGAACAATCGGCATCGATGGGGTGGCAGGATAGCGACAGTGTCATTGATGGTGTCGGCATCGCTGGCGGTTGGGCGTCACCGTCGGTAACTGGTGGGGTTGAGGGGAAGGAAAATTGGGGGGGGGGTGAGAGAGAAGGTTTCTGTGGAATTCTAATTTCAGAGGAGAAAGACTGAAATCTGACTTTTAGGTTATAAAATGCTCATTTGTTAGCGACGGAACACTGACGGCAAATACAAAAAATTTACCGACGAAAGCACGTCATAACATCGTCGGTAACTAGAAACAATTACCGATGGAAAAAATTCCCGTCGTTAACATAGTCGGTAAAATATACCACCGATAGTTTTTTCTATCGGTACCAAGTCGTCGCTTTTGGGGGCTCGGTTTCTCTCTAGTTTTTGCCTAAAATTGTTAAATTCCGACGACGTACATTAATGCCGACGGTCTTTATCAAAGGTAATGATTTCCGTCGATAAATGCTCTTTTTTTTAGTGATCTCTAATATACCACTTGTTGGGAACGGTAAAGAAAACACACACTCAAAATATGCAGAGAAAAAATAATACTAAGAATTTAACATGCTTCAATCTCTCAAAAAGACCTAAATTCGGGACCCAAAAGATAAACCTTTCACTATGTTTCTTTTGGATGGAACAGAATTACAAATCTCGCAAATATCTCATAGCTTAAAATCCAAATGATTAGGTGAGAATTGATATAACACATGCTGTTAAGGTAAAATAATTGTAAAAAGTGTTAGGTTAAAAATTAAACACAAATCTAACTTGGTCTAGCCCAAAAAGTTCTTCAAAAAGGAACATTTATGATTGGTCTAATATTAATTAATGTGACTCTTATATGTTAAAAATCAGAATTGGAGCTAATATTCCTAAAATATAGATATTCCAAAAGAAATTTACCTAAATTTATTAAAAATTTTATTTTTTATTAACTATTCAATGTGGAAAATTCTTTCACAAAAAAAGAAAGTAGAACATTGGTGCATACAGATGGATGGATGGATGGACCAATTGTTCATTACCTCACATGGACCCGTATGGAATATGAGCTTCAATTATGTCCCAATTCAATTGACTAAGAAGAAAAAAAAAATAGGACTAAGAAGAAATCTTGAGAAATTGATAAAATTAACCAACACACTTCCCCTGAATCTTGAAAAACCAATAAGACATAAAAGCTAGTAATTAAGAAGCAAAGTACAGCTTACTCCTTGCATATTGTACCATGTAAATTAAATGTAATGTCCTCTCTAATATATACTTTAGCTAATAATTTGTCCAATGATAAGCATTAATTTTTTTTTTTGGGAAAAAACAAATATAATATTACAATATTTCAATTTTATTATCATCAACTTGACCACTTTGATGAACTGGCAGATTTCTTGATTGGACACCCTACTACTCATCTTCAAGAATATATCGGAAGATCACATCACCAACCATTTTAGTCCCACATGTCTTTTTAGGGTTTTTTAATTCCGCTTTCTTCCTCTTTTCCATTCTCTCTTTCAATGTTTTCATGGAACAAGAAAAAGTGTACATATTTTTGAGAATTTTTGCTGGACAAGTAATAGCCAGGTCAAACTCAAATTCCTCCACCTAATATATACATACATGGAGTGCCGACTTACACACGTTTTCTAAAGGCACAGATAGCAAAATAAGAACTCAATTTTATTTATAACTATAATAAGAATCTACGATCTAATTAAAGCGATATATATTTCTTGTTCCGAAAGATATCAATTCGCACTACTATATTATTAGGGAAGATGTTATAACTTGGGGGAAAAAATTACATTATAGAATCATAAGGCAGTTAAGAAATTATAATGAAAATTTTTATGGTATATATTTAGACATAAGGTACCCGATTATATATATATATATATAAAACTCTTACCCATAAGTGAATTATTATTTGTATTTGATATTTAGTTTTATTAAATATAGGAGGAAAAGTTTTAGGAGAAGAGTAATATTATACCATTGTCGTTTTATAATATAAGGTTAAGTTACTTTTTACATAAATTAAGAAACGGAAATCAAAGTATTTTTTATAGTAAAATACCGGCTTTTTCTTAAACAAGCCTTTTTTTTTTAAAAAAAAAAAATTTTTTATCCATGATTTGGCCATAACACACAACGGTTGTGCGTTATTAATTAGAATAATGCACAACCATTGCGCGTTATCACTAATCATATCCTTAGGTGGCAAATAACGCATTTTTGACCTCATGAGAAATAACATAGAAGACTTACCAATAGACCACCATTGGATTTTATTCAACAAGTGCATAAAATTTTATTTAATAATAACTTACTTACGTATTCCAATATTTAAAAACTTCAATCATTTGAATTTTTAATTGGAGCAAAAAGAAGACTACTCCTCTATTTAATTTTCAAATTAGTGCCGTAATTTTTTAATTAACAAGAGAGAAAGTATTAGAAAATTACAAAAATATAAATTAAAAGGAAAATATGAGGTTTTTGTTGAAACGGTCGGTGGAAAACCGTCAAAACTGTTTCCAACGCATAGGTCTCCAAAAAATACCCGAAATACCCACAAGAATCGCTTCAATTGGACATCCGAGTGCAAAGTTATGCCCCGTCAAAGTTTTCGACTATACGAAATTATTTGTTTGCCCCGAAACGCGTCCGGCTCACTTTTTTGACGATGCCATTGCGTTCCTCTTTATGATAACCATCAAAATGAGTGGTCATACGCGTGAAACGGACATCCGATCGCAGAGTTATTCATGTTTAAAGTTTTCCAAGTACCTACAAAAATTATTTCTTCCTAATCAACATAAACGAGATAACGCACAATCAACGCACAATGACTATGCGTTATGACCTCTTCAGGATTTAAAAAAAACTGGGCCTATTTAGTACCCATTTTTTGAAAATAGGCTAAATAAAGAAAAAAACTTAAAATACCCCTTTATTAATTTTATAAACTTCTTATTTTAAACCTTTATTTTCTCTCTCCATATATCAAAATTTTATCAAATGTGAATGAATTTAAGTTTTAAGAATTACTAAATAGTTATACATTAAGCTTTAGTTTGGTTGGGCTGAAATAAGCTGGGAGGGAAGAAGAAGGTGATGTAGATCAGGACGTAAATGTCCTATTTACGTATTTGGTTGTAATGTAAATGAGGAGGGAAAGCTCCCCCCTCCACGTCAGCAAATTAACCCCTCCCAAAACGAACGGATTGTGGCGTAAATGATGTTAAAAAATCTATTTTATCCTCTTACAAATTAGTTTATTATAAATTTAAACTCTTACCCTATATTTATAGATAACAATCATAGTTTTGTGTAATGGATGTAATAGTAAATTATATATGATAAAAATATTTATCATCCGCTTTCCACTCCAACCAAACGGAGGGAAGTAAATCTCACCAAATTATATTGAAGTAAATGAATATATTACCCCTAGTGGAAGTAATGGTGCCATTCCCCCTCCCTCTTTCACTCCCCTTACGGTTAAATAAACAAGGGTATTCTCATAAGAAAAAAAAAAATCACTTTATAATATGAAACTCCAAATATAGTAAGTTATCCTTATATTATGAAAGGAAGATGGTAAAGTTTAACATTGATATGTTAACTTGGAGAAAAAGGAAATAGCAGTGTTATTTATTAAGAAAAGTATTTTTTTTACCGATAGGGGCGAAAGTACTTGTTTTACTGACAATTTGTCACTTTTTAAACGAATTAGTTACATAATTAAATTTAGGAAGATTATTACTTAGTTTTTAAATAATTTAATTTCTCCGTTTTATCTCTTTTCTGGTCCATTTAGGACTAATATAGTCCCGTAAAATTTCAGACTTTCTCTCAAAAAATTATGATAGTAGTTTTGAAATATCATGTGGAAGAAAAATATCATTATTTAGTACTTACATAATTTAGTTTTTTCGATTTTTGTCCCTCAAATATAGTTGAACTTTTTCTATTCCCAATTAATTTATATTTATGCATATCAAAATTACAGACTTTTTTCTCGAAAGACTACATGTTAATTTTTTAATTTCATATATTTTAGAAAATAAAGATTTATAAAAAAAAAAACCCCGGCAACACACTACTGCTCCCTCCAAGAAAGAGGTGAGGGAGAGGAGCGGTGAGTTATAAGTTTTTTTTTCCTAACATCATATGTGCAATTTAAAATTACCTTGATAATCTTCTACGAAAACATTTTAATTTTTGGTGAGGGTAAATTTGTCTAGGAAGTCCAAAACGAAAAAATGCATATTACTTGGGATAAAAAAGTTTAATTAAACTTAAGGGACCAAAACTGAGAAATTAAATTATTCAGTGATTAAATTAAAAAGAATTATAGGTGAAATTCTAAAACTAGGTCATTTTTTTTTAGGTCAAAGCTACCCCTTTTAGTCTTTTAAGGAAAAAGTCCCAAGTTTTTTAGGGGGTAAATTTGTTTTAAAAAAGCTAAAATAGATGAATGTAAATTATTTGGAATAGAAAAAGTTTAAATTAAAATTGAGATATCAAAATGGAGAAACTTAATTTATGAGGGACTAAATAAAATAATATTCCTTAAACTTAATCTGACAAGCTTTTTTCTCAGGAGAATTGATGTGGAATTACACTAGAGTAGTTTGTGCATGGATGATAGAAAGTAGTAGTAGAAGAAGAGAGTCAGCATCGATGAGTCGTGGGGTTCCAATAGTTGGGCTTGTCGGGTGGCGCTATTATTAAAAGTGACTTTCAAGTCTTTGGTTTGCTTTTTTTTTTTTTTTTTCTGAGTTTTTGGGCAATTTTCCCACTTTAATTATTTGTCCATTACAAAATGTTCCCACTTCCCATCTTTTACTATTTTTCTTTGATCACTTCCAAAAAAACTTTCGTCTTTGGTACCCGTTTATATGCTAATAACCCGACCCATGATTCTACATCTCAAAATTTTCATATGTAATGATCATCACCAAAAGCCTGTATGTGCTCCAAAGTTTATTGAATGGAGATCCAACTTGGATCGATATT
Source organism: Catharanthus roseus (assembly GCA_028651295.1). Classification (NCBI taxonomy): domain Eukaryota; kingdom Viridiplantae; phylum Streptophyta; class Magnoliopsida; order Gentianales; family Apocynaceae; genus Catharanthus; species Catharanthus roseus. Next base: position 1,144,299 of record JAPQWS010000107.1, on the reverse strand, counting down.
TCATTGTTTGATTCCAAAATATATATATATATATATAAAGATTTTATTGATGAGAAAGGATTTATATATATATATATATATATCAATTGAACGAGCCTAAAGTACAATAAAATCAATAAACGTAGGAGCCCTCTATAAGGTTTAAAGTGTTCGTTTTATGGTTAGAAATAACGAAATTAGTTAGGTTTAATTTCAAAAAAACTTTTAAATTATGAGTAATGTCAATTAGACGCTTGAACTTTTAATTGTAATATTTAAATGTCTCTTAATTTTTAGTTAACTATTAAAACTTTGTTAATAAAAAGAAGATTCCAAAAATTTGAATATATTGTCAATTATGTAAATCAATTTTATATTTAGATATTGATTACTTAATTTGCAGTTTGATTCACGTCATTTTAATAGTTGTATAAATTACTTTAATATCTTTTAGATCCTTATGATATAACTATTTATTTTTTAAAAATTATTAAAATTCCATATATAATGTAAAACTTACAAATCAAAATTAATAGTAAATTATACAGAAAGCTCGCAATAATTAATTTTAAATAAATCATAAAGGAATATTAGTGTAAGAAGAAGACACGTAGGAAGACAGAAATTTCTTAAAAAAACATACATTTGTTTAGAAAAACAAATACAAGATATTTAAAAAAATTTAAAACTTTTTTAAAAATTAAAAGAGTCTCATCCTCTCCCCGGTTTTTTTTTCTTTAAGTTATTAATAGACATTTGGAAGAAAAAATTGATAGATATTTTTTAAAAATATTTGATGGATTCTTAATGATAATTTTTAGAAAAACAATTTAACTAGTAATGTTTTATGCGTTAGTGAAAATATTTAAATGATAATTTTATTTAAGTAATTATTATGACATAAAACTTGAAAAAGGTGTTTTAAATAATTCATATAAGCATTAAAAAGAATTGAACAAAACCATAATTGAATATTTAATTATTATATATAAAGTTTATACAATGAATTGAAAATAGTTTTAAACTTAGAGGTGTTTTTAATATTAACAAACTTCTAACTATTCTAATTAAATAATAATTGACAATTTAAATGTCACAATTAAAAGTAGAAGCGTTTAATTGACGCAACTTCTATATAGTTCATGCCCTTTTTTGGACTTAACCCTTACTTTTAATCATGAACTATTTTAATTTTCTTTTTTATAATAATGAACTTTTATTTTAATTTTTTCTAGTCATAAATTATTTTTGTTGTTCTATTTATAGTCATAAATTTTATTTTATTTTTTTCTAATCATAAAATATTTTAAAAAATGATAAACTATTTTTAACCTCATAAATATAACCATAAATCGATAATCCTTCATAAGAAGATAGAAATATCAAAGTAGCAATAAGTAGAATATTACTCTATTGTTAACATAGTTTTTTTAGATTTTTGTTGAAGGAAAACAAGTGGTATGGTTGAAGGCTAGAAGTGGCAAACACGAGTGCAAGAATATTATTGAAGTCTCCGAAGACTTTAAAGAGAGTTTGAATTAAAAGAAATTTGCATGAAAGAATCAAAGTAGGTCCCATAGTACCTTCTTTATGTTAGAATCAATTAATGCATGGTAGTCAATCTTGCTCTTGTTTTGACTGCCAAAACCAATATGCTCAACCACACAGAACCTTGTCAAACAAGTTATAAAACAATTAACGAAAGGAAACTTGAGGTTAATTTTACATTTTTTTTTGGTTGCTGTTTTGATAAATTTTAGTTTTATATTTTTTTAAAAAAATTAGGGTTGGCATAGATACATTTTTTAATAACTGTCCAATAACTAGAGGTAAATAATCTTGATTAATTTAGACTCTGCCTTTGAACACTTACAGAATTTAACTTTTACTTAGAAATTAGGATATGATCCAAAACCTTTTCAACATAGCGTCACATGCCAGTGTCGAATTTGTGATCTCACATTCGTATTAATAACTCGTGAGTCTTTCTTTAATAGTTTTAATAGTTGTTGATTGAATTTTGTTCACATTTGTGTTTAGTTTTATGGTTAATTTAAAAAATACTCTTGTACTTATAGTCAATTGTTGCTTGAACTTTTAATTTTGACAATCAAGTACTTAAATTAAGGTTTTATTAACAAAAATGACATTTGAACCCTAATAATTTGTATACTTAATTGCTACAATTAAAAGTTTATTTTGTTAATAGAATCCTAATTTAAATATTTAATTATTAAAATTAAAATTTAAATACTCAACTGATAATTGAATACAAGTATAGGAGTGTTTTTGAAATGAAGCCCTAGTTTTACAATAAGCTGCTTCTTTTGTTCACATTTGTACTTATCACAATCAACCATATGAACTTAAATATTGTGCAAAGATCCAATAAGGCCTGGAGAGTGTGACAGTGAGTCCATTTGAGGTGACACATTGTAATAGTTTTTCTTAAAAAAAAAAAAAAACGGAGGAGATGCCACTGGAGATTACGAATTATTATCACTCATCAATAATTTAAATACATAAACCGTAATAAGTGAGAATATGATCATATTAAAAAACTAATAAGGCATGTATTATGTAGGAATTGTATTTCTAATCTTTCACTTGGGAGCCGACACTCGTCATTGCGTACCAGCTTGAGGGCCGACATTGTAATAGTTGAAACCAGAAAAATATTTTCATAAGAAAAAAACAGAATATATATATATATATATATTGAATGAAAACAGAACGTTTCCTTGGTTGAATGGTTAAGGTCATTTATAATTAAAATGGGTGGCAGAAGGAAAGCATTGAAATTTCCAAACTCAAATAAAAACAATTATGGGGCCATTATATTTCTGGCCCAAGATTAAACATAAGCAAGGCCCAAATCCTTTATAGATCAACCTAGAGTGTACTTTTTTTTCTTTGCTTATCTTGATAAATGTTACTATTTATTTAAGTTATAACAGCCTAGGGTTTTTTTTTTTTTTTTCTCTGATAAAATATATAAGAGCCACGTTTATTTTCTTTATTAGAAAGTGAAGGCTATAAAGAGAGACAAATGGATCATTTCATAGAGTTGGGCTGCCTCCGTAAGACACGAAGTCCAATTGATGATATGATGCGAGCTTCTTGTATGGTAGGTTAATGTTGTGTGGGCACAGCCCAATGAACCCCAAACCATTTTTTTAAGTTTTTCTGCTGCTTTTGTGAAAAACAAATCATTTTTAGTATGTAGTGAAGTTGTTGAGAAAAGTGTATTTAGGTCCATTTGAATTTGGAATAAGGCCCACTAAATTTTTTTTTTTAAAAAGGTAATGTCCTAAAACCCTCTTGGAGTAACCAAGTTTTCATTTTGAAATGAAAAGGAAATGGGTTCTTATTTTGTTTTTTCCATTGACGCAACCGTGAACATTTTGAAGAAAGGGGTCAATAAATGCAACTTGAGAACCTATAAAATAACTTAAAAAAATATCATTTTAAACATTTCACTTTCTTTCTACAAATTTTCTCTCTAACTTCTCTCTAAAAAAACACCAACTTTCAACATTAAACCAAACTTAACAGAATATATGGATCCCTTTGAAGATTATTTGCAAGAAAATGTTGGTTTTGAAGTAAGAAAATCGATTAAAATTATTTTTTTTCAAATTCTAGAGCACTTTCGCCCAGATGGGCGAAAAATCCAAGCAACTTTCGTCCATCTTGGCGAAACTGCACTAATACCTTTCCCAAAATTGGCGAAAGTTACTTGGATTTTTTGCCCGTCTGGGCAAAAGTGCTCCTGAATTTATTTTTTTAAAAAATTTTTTTTCCTGGTTTAGGATCTTCAGAATTTTTTTTTTTTTTTTTTTTTGCATTGCTAATATTTTTGTTTTACATTAACAAGGTAATGAAGATCCAAATACGTTTGAATAATTTTTAGATCCGGAAAAATATATTGATCATGGACATTTATTCACAACAGACCGAATTTTTAATTCGAAAGATGAGTTGGTGGATTGGGCAAAACAAACTGCGATGAAAGCTAACACATATTTGATCGTCAATCGGTATCAGAAGTCAAGAACATCTGATCGTTGACCGTATGTTACATTGGCTTGCGAGCGCGGAGGTGCAGTTGGAAAAAAGACGAAACCAATAGTTAACGATGAAGAAAAAGAAGTTCCAACTAAAAGGCGGTGACCTTACAGGACAAAAAAATGTGGGTGCCCATTTAAATTAAAGGGAGAGCAAATGGCTACAAGTAAGAATTGGCAATTGTTCGTACACAATGAGAGGCACAACCATAAAATAGTTGTTTACAATCATGGTCATGCTTAGGTTGCCAGACTTATGGATGAGTAATTGCAACAGACTTAGCAGTTCAGGAAGAGTCATGTACCGCATTGTAATATCCTACGATTTTTCCGTGAACAAAACGTTGGTTGTGCAGTTAGGTATGTTAGAAGGGAATTATTTTTAATAGTTTATTAAAATATTTTAGATTTGTGTTTCTTCCATTAACATAGCAAATTTTATGATATATGTAGTGCAAAAAAAATATACAATGTTGTTGCGAAGATTAAGAAGAACAGGATGCAGGGATGAAACACGATGGAGGAAGTTCTTTGCTTAAGTGCAGAACGGTGTTTCACGGTCTTCGATAGAAACCATTAGGAGAGCAACGTACTTAGTGATATTGTTGTTGCACACCCAACATCAATTACAATGATTAGAACGTGGCTATATGTGCTGATAATGGATACCACGTATAAAACGAACAAGTAAGTTATCTAGTGGATCATTCTATTATTAAATTTCTTTATTAATTTAAACGTATATTGCTTTTTAATCATTTTTTTTAAATAGTGAAAAATGTTTTAACTATCGTTTAAAACAGTTTCCATTGTAATTATAAATTTTCCCCTTTATGAATATAATTTAGGTACAATATGCCACTATTAAAAGCTGTAGGGATGACTCTGACCGGAAATAACTTCACAACGGCAACCGCTTTTATGTGCAATGAACAGACAACTACATACAAATGGGTACTTCAACAAATCAAGCACATATATGTTTCATCTGCTATGTCATCTGGGAACGGTTCAATTCTTAATGATAGTGAGCCAATCGTTATTATTATGGATAGGAAAAGCGGACACATGCCTGTGATTGATGATTTGTTCAGAAACTAATATCATATATTATGTAGAAGGCATATCGATCAGAATGTGTTGGCAAAGTTAACAGAGCTAATTAAAGATGAAGAGGTTGTCACAACGGTTCGTGAATGGCTCGTGGCACAAATTAATAAATGAAATTGATGAGGCCGAATACCGTAAAAAATTGAAAGTTTTGAAGTCGAGGTGGTAAAACAGGCCAGACTTTTACATTACCTGTTTGACATATGGTTGAATCCACTAGCGCAAAAATTTTGCAGGGTTTTGGACATCTAAAGTGTTGCATTTTGGTGTTGAGACAACGAACCATGCTGAGAGCGAACATTTGGTACTGAAGCTATGGCTCTCAACGTGTTATGGTGATTTGGACAACGTGTTTCTTAATATTGACTCTCTCATCGAAGGTCAAATTGTTGAGATAAAAACCTCATTGGAGATTTCTAAACTTAAAGAAAAGTATGGTTCGAAGAGTAATCCCATATTGAAGAATATAAGTAATAACATCAGTTATTTTACTTTGAAGAAGATATGGCTTGAGAGCACGCGAGATAGTTGACGATTCGTAAAATAAGTACGAGCATTATTTAAAAAAGTCGCACTGTCTACCTTATGCATGTGAACTGGTTGGTAGGTACGTACATGCACTTCCGCTCCAGGCGGAAGATATTTATATCTTTTGGATATCCCGAATGTACATGAGAGAGTATGGATTCTGATATGCGTTATCTCACCTCTATGTTAGAGGAAATAAGTACGGGTCCAATATCGAAAGTCAGGGAAGTGTGTCGTCTCATCAAAAGTGTTATAAGTCCGGTATTGCCCGACGATCCTTGTACTCCATTAACAACCCCCTCCCCCTCCCTCCCGAAACTGCATTCATGAAGGGATGATAGAAGAAGAATTCAACCAAAAGGGATAAGCCTTACTGGGAACACGTGTCCATTGCACATAGGAACATAGGAAAGTCAAGTGGTTCAGGGTCTGGTTCAGTAAGTGGTTCTGGTTCAGGGTTTGATCCTAGTCCACATAGAAGAGGTCGACCTCCCCGTTCCGGTAGGGGTAGGGGCAGAGGACGTAATAGTGGACGAAGTAGTTTATCTTCTGTTGTAAATTCGGATGCCCCTTCAACGCCATTCCCATTCAGTGATGCATTTCCTGGGTTCGTGTATGAGTTCATTCAAAACTGGAAAAATATGGTAGGTGATAGTAATTGAGGGTTTAGGGTAGTAGCTAATTTTCTATTCATGGATGAAAACCAGTGGCTTGAAATTCGTAGAAGAATGTCTTATGATTTGCACTATCATATGGATATGTATGTGTTATTGTTCGGATCCGTGGAACGTGTGTATGAGCTGATAAGGAAAAACTGCTGGCATGAGGGTCCGGCGCCTTATGAGCACTGGTTGGATACTCCTGATCATCTTTATATTATTGCCAACACATTCAATTTCTGCGTAGTTTTAATTGCACATTTAAAGTCGACCACCGTCCTTCCCCTTTACTCTAATATGGATTGCATTGTTGGAACGCTTTGTATCGGATTCATATCGGACCAACAACATTTCATATAGGTATACAGAATGTGTACTTGATAATCTTTTATTATTATTTTCTTGGTGTTTGATTTTTAGAGCTTCTTAAGTACTTTATTTTTATTTTTTTGTTATATAGTTACAAATGAGAGATGGATGCCCGTTGCCTCCAATACAGGTGCAATGGCAATATCATTGAGATGTAGGGGTCAGTGGGTGGGCAGATCATTGTTATGAATGGATTGCAGAGTGGGTTAGGAGATCACGTACAGAATATCCAACACGGAGTGCTACTCATGTTGTTATTCCCTAGTTACTTATACGATGTACGTTAAGAAATTATTTTCTTTTTATGTGATGGATTATATTATTATTACATTAACTATTTTCACTTTTTTAATCTTAAATATGCATTATTTCCATTAAAAAAATAATCATAGATAAAAAAATAAACATAAGAGAAAATATAAAACAAAATGTCCAGCTACATAACAAAACAAATAAAAAATGCTGAAAAAAGAAAAAAATAATAAATTTAACATAAGTGTCAAGCAAGATAACAAAATACTAACTAGCACGGTAATGTCTCGTAAGTAAATCAGTAATCCTGTCAAATTTATCTTCCTTCCCAGCATCCTTTCCCCTAGCCTCACGGGCTATCAAATCTAACAGAGCCTGGGGTGGCATCGGGGGATCAACTGTTACGTGAAATCCACGTGGAATATTCAAGGGATTCTGTATCTGAAGATGACTACGAGGGAGGAACCACTGCATGTAATCATCCGTACAAGTACTGGGAGGAATAGCCGGAATACTAGTCTAGGTCTCTGTCGATAAATGCGATGGTGCCTCGAGCCACAGTGCGTCCACAAATAAATTCCTCACAACGTACATTCTGTTGTTGGAGGGCCTGCGTGCTTCTTGAGACCGGATAGGGTGTGCAGGAATACATTGCCTAAACCCGAACTGTCTAACGACCCTGTCAGGCGTATACGACTCAATACAATCGAAGTATGCAATGAAGTCGTGCCATGTAGAAACCCAACAATCTCGAATCTCCTGAAGTCTGTACGACGTCCATCTAACCTCATCAGCTGACATCATATCCAGCCACAGACGAATGTCTAACAGTTTACGTTCAGTTTGCTAACCCAACATGGGATACTGCTGGATGTAGGGCTTGCAAGATTGAGTGCCCGTAACTGCATGTGCAAACATGGGAAAATACATGTAAATCCATGCCTAATATAACAAATAAATATTTACATAAATATTAATGAAAATATAAATAAACATAAATTTTATAAACATAAATAATATTCAATATAAATCATAATAAATATATAAATATAAAATACTTATAACCGAAAACATAAATTTAAAAAATATAAACATAAAACATATAATAAATAAAATATACACATAACATATAATAATAAAAAAAATATAACATATATAATATATACATAACATATAAACTTCACAAATATAAACATATGACATTCAATTCATAAATAAAAAATAGACATAAATAATACCTCCAGTAGTGACCAGCACCCAGTCAACTCCTTTGAATCTACGCGTGAGGCCATATCAAGATTCATGTACAGATATGCAAGCATCGTAGCACCTCAAGCAAACTTCCTAGAAGATCTCACATCCTTCACCAGTGGCCAAAGTCTGGAAGGAACTATGTTGCCACTCTTATCAGTGAACAAGGAGCTACCCAGCAAATACTGTATGTAACATGCAGCTCTGTCACTCCTGGACAGTGTACTCCACGAGCTAGTGGCAACATCAAATAGCTCCTATCCATTTATCCCTCCACCAGTGAAGGCTAAACCAAGATAACTCTGGATAACAGCTACCAACTGATCCCGTGATAAATGCAGATCCATGGCTCGGCCATATGCAGGAACCCCGAGTATCAGCTCCACGTCATGTAATGTAACTGTCATCTCACCCCATGGCATGTGGAAACTGTTCGTATCCGGCTGCCACCGCTCAACAAATTCCGAATTGGGATGCTGGAACATGCACGAAAGCAAATGTATACGACTTGTCCCGGACGCCAAAGAAACAACCTCTGCATCAGTAAGACTCCACCCTGTAAGTGCCATATAGCGTGATCGGCACTTCAATATACCACGATCCTGAAAATAAAACAAATAAATTTGTTATTAGCGTTACATAATAAATCATAAAAAAATATACATATAATATAAATAGTTGAGAATTTACATAAAGCAAAAAACAATTAAAAAAATTTTAACATGTAACATTAAGATAAAGATAAGTACCTATCCACGCTATATCGGATCTGCACATGCCCACCGTATGATGGGATGAGCTCCGGGTCAATAGGACCTCCCTTTGCTGAGCATGTCTGCTCCCAATCTAAAGCTTTCACTCTCTTCCTTTGTGTAAGAGCCGAAACATCACAAGCCTTATCAGGTCTTTTGATACGAGACCTTGAAATATTACTCATGACTGACATAAAACTGCCAGTTAACCCTTTCCCTTTCCCGTGACGAGGCCGCCCATCGGATCCACTAGCAGGTGCCACAGGTGCTGAAGGCACAGGCTGCTCCTCGTCTCCAACATCTTCATCGTCGTCGTCATCATCATCATCATCATCATCATCATCATTACCACCATCATCAACTTTCTCATCCTCCTCTCAGCTAATGTGCAGGGATCGCACCCTGTCAGGCTCCTCGTCTAAATCCCTATTGCCCTCAAACCTCAAATCTGCGAAACACTTCCCCATGAAAGGCTCAGAAGATGAAACGCCATAATCTCCGGCAGTATAACCATGTGTGCTATGTGAAGAGGCGGGATGGACGACGCCAATTATCTGCTAAAAAAACTCTGCCCTTAACTGCCTCGCTGGACCACTAAATTCAGTCAAAGGCTCCTAAGCTGAAGATCTGTATGGTATATGAGGACGTAGAATAGGAGCAGCTAGGTAAGGATCATACACTGCGGGTGGTGTGTGAATGTAGATGTGCATATCCATATGCCTCATATGGTACAGGAGTGTGAGACAGGTGTGATGGGATGTGAGGTCGAGATCCGGGTGCACTTGTATCATTATGTAAACCAGTAGGAAGAGGGGTAGGGGTAGATGGGAGATCGGATGCACTATTTCGCCCCCTCACACATCTAGACGAAGTTGTGGCAGTGCTACCCTGAACTCGACCTATCCTGTCCGTGACAGGACCAAGATCATCATCTCCTCTACGACCGCTCGGTCGAACCATCTATTATTTATTCAAACACATTAATAGATATTTTTATACATTAGAACATTTAATTTTTCCTGTATTATTATTTTATTATTTATTCTTTTCAGGATAATATTATTTTATTTCTAGTATTTTATTTTATTTCGTACTATTTACTACCATTTAATTTCTACTATTATTTTATTTTATTTCATCACTAATATTACTTAGTAATAGTTATTAATTTACATATTATTTTACGTAAACCCTAAACCCTAAAATCTAAAACCAAGAATAACGATCAATTCAAATTAACCTTCAAAGTATTGAGCAATTACATAACACATTTTCATATTAAACACATAAATATAAGAAAATAATTTCAAAGATGTAACATTTATTCTATATATACAAAATTAAATAACATTTGAAATAACATTTATTATTAGTTTATTATTTATTCTTAACTGGATTTAGTATTTCATATTCGTTATTTTTTTCTTTTTTCACTATTAATAATTATGGACAAAAAAGTAAAATAAATAAATAAATAATTAAAAAAAATTAACTGCAGGTGACTTTTGCCTAGGCTGGCAGAAATCACCCCGCATTTTCACCTAGCCTGGTGACAATTCACGTGCATGACCGGTACGGCTGGCGAAAATGTCTAGTGACTTTCGCTTGACCGGGCGAAAATCATTAGGACTTTCGCCCAGGCTAGCGAAAGTGCACATTTCGGGCAGGAAAAAATTCAATGTAAAATTGCGATTTTTTCCCGAATTTAAAGCATATTTTCATGATCTAAACCGATAAATTTGTAAATAAATTAGTATAGATTAAAGAACTAACTTTTTTTTTTCTGAATTTAGACGGTCGGATCTTCCAAAATCTGAGATTGAAGTGAAGAGTCTTAGAGAGAGTTTAGAGAATTTTTTTTAGAGAGAAAAAAATTTTAGGAAAAAATGAAATTTTTTGGATTTTTCGAGTTACATTTGTTGACTCCTTTGAGGGAACCTTCGATCCTTTTGTAATAAAATAAATATAATTAATGCTTCGTTCAACAATCTAATAACTACCCCACAAATATTTTCAACATCCAAATTTAAACGTACTTACTGCAAATCCCATACACCATCAAATCCATCAAATACTCCTTTTTTTCCCCACAAAATCAAACTCCCAACAGTGCTGGATGAAGATGATGACGAGAATGATGATTGAAGAAGGGTCAAGTTTTATTTATGTGTTTAGTAGATTTGTTATTTTTATTTTAAGGAGTCTGTGTTCTTTTTCTATTTTTTGTGATGTTATATTTTTTATTCTGATCTTATAAAAAAGTTATTAACAATGTTGATTGCTTGAATTTTATAGGTGTAGATTTCTGGTTTTTGTATGTTGAAATAACAATAGTAAATATATTTTTTTTTTTATAAGAATCTGGAATTCTTGTTAAAAACTTTTCATAAACTAGTTCTAAAACTAGTGATTGTTGACAATAAATGGACATTATCTACCATGTTAATTTCATGCTATGTGAGATGAGAATGATACAATTTTTGGCATATTTTTCTTTCCTTTTCAATGACTACATAGATAAGATTTAACATGTCGGTACAGTCGTGTAAGTGTAATTGAAAATTTATGGGTAAATATGCACTTCTAAAAAAAATTGCTTATCTCCTAACCAAATGGGCTCGCTTTTGGACTTCAAAAGAAATTTCAGAAGATACATAGTAATTGAAATAAAAAACTCATTTCTTTTTTTCTTTTTTTATTTCCAAACCAACTGGACACGTTGTGTTTCAATATGAATTTTTCTTTTTTCTTTTTTCCTGAATAAGTGTTACAATACAGCATTAACACATACTTTCTTGGATTTTAATTTTTGCAAACCTCAAATAAATGCCAATATCCCCTAATAACTTTCAGACTGAATTATTAAAGATGCAATTTTAATTCATCAAACTAATCTTAATTATATCTTTCAACTTACTCTTATTATTGAATATCATTAATGCGACAAACTTTATCCCTCCAAAACATTAATTCATGCACCTCACTCACGTATATTTTTTCACCGTCTTCTAGTCTTGCGAATGGAGGTAGGGACTACTAAAATGATTAAAAGAAAATAGAAGCGGAACCAAAATGAGTAAATAAAAAGATGGAGATTTTTAGGAAAATTTTCCGGTCATGGGCACCAGACATTTCTTCTTCAAGGTGATGTTCCTGAACATGATTTGAATAGTTTGCTGACAAGACCAAGAAATCGAGTCAAAAGAGTATTAATTTTTTCAATCAATCAAAATCTCTCCAGATTTTATTCCGACATTAACATTGTACTGAAGAAACCATAATTGATACTCTCACCATTAGTTTCCATTGGTGAATTGAATCTGGCCATGATTCAATTGTATGCCAAAATTTGGTAGGAGAATACTTTTCTGACATGGAGATTACAAATTAACACAACACAATGGCTGAAGTGAACTTCTACTACTTCTAGGCATTGAATTAAGGATTTCAAATAGTTATTTGTAATGAAGTGCAATTCTGGTAAATCAGTACATCGTATTGATTCTTTTCCTTAGAAATCCAGATATATTAGGGGACTGAATTTGCATTAAGGGCGTCTTTGGTGCTATATAACAATTAATTATGAATTTAGAATTAAATTCCAATTCCAATTTTACAAAATTCTCCAATTTCAATTTGAATTCTATAATATTTTCATGATCATCACTTCCATCATTAATTATACAATTTTATATTCATATTGTTTTCTTATGCCCACTTCCATTTTTTCTAACTAAAATTCACGAAACTTTCTCTCTCTCTATTGTCTCTCTAAAAATTATACACACACTCACATGTTTTTCTCTCAATCTTATATATATACATATTTTAAGTAAATATATATTTACATTTTGAATTCTAATTCTATCATTTTTTCCTTGGACTTCCAAACAAATGAATTAAAATTAGAAAATAAATTCTATAACAATTTGTAATTTTACGAAACAAAATAATTGAAATTACAATTCTTAGAATTTTACAGAATTCGAATTCTATAGAAACCAAACACAACCAAAGGGTAAAGAAATACAATCTGAGACTTGTCCAAATCAGAAGACAGTGTGATCTAAACAAGAAGCATGTCTAAGAGAGACAGTTTTGAGTCCTACTAACAGAAAATAAACTATTAATTAAAATAAAGACGGTGACCTTAAACTCCTAAACATCTCAACAAGGCACCAAGGAAGTTTAATGGCAAAGTATCCCTTTCTTGGCATTTTCGTCTATAAAGTATCTATTCCACAAAGAATAAAATATTTGGGTAATAATGTTTATAGACCTATTCCACTTTTAAAATGTTTATGGACCTTCTCGGAAGAGCAGACTAATCACACTTCCATTGTTTCTTTGGGCTTGCTACACAAACAGTAGGACTATCCCTCTAATTCTATGTTAGAAAAATTTAACAATTCAACAAGTTCTTCTTTATTTTACCGTTGCACTGTTTATTTTCAAGCTAAACAATCGCGTATGTCATTTCCGAGTGAATCTATATCTATTTGCTACTTTTGAAAAATATGTTAATCACTCTAATTAAATAAACAACAGCTTTAATTAAAACCAGAACATGGAAACACACCTTTGATGTATATTTATTTAAAAACTAGGAACATCTAAAATTAAAAGATACATAAACAAGACACATATACCTAACTAAAAAATCCACATCATAGAAACCAACACGTGGCTGATAAGCATGGAATGTCTTAGATATGTAGCTTATAGCAGACAACTTCGAAGCAAGCCCGCAGAGGCGATGCAGGAATCCCATTGGCGCAGCACCAGTAAGAGCAAGAAAACATCAGTAATGACCAACAATATAAGCATTAAAAGTTCCATTTAAGAGCCAAGAGCAGCCAAACGATTGGCTAGATTACGCTTTCAATGATACCGTATCAGAAGTTCTATTGTTGTAACACCATATCTGCATCATTAGAGCTGTGAATTAGGACCATGAAAAACAAAAAGGACAAACAACAAAAGGAAAAATTAAAAATCTAAAATTTAATCTAGTACAAGGAAAACTTGAGTTGAGAAACGAACATATGAAGGAGTTTGAATGAGGGAATCCCCAAGATTTTTGTCAACTATTCCGATTGGTGAAAGCATAAAACGGATGTTTAAAAGGCGAAGGTTGGATGATCACACTTAAATCGGGTAATCCCTATCTCTTGGTGAAAATCTCTCTATTTACTCTATCCTTTAGAGAGGAATCTCTTCTCTTTCTAACCGATTGTGAATGCTTTAAGAATTAGTGATTTAAAAGACCTAAGAGTGCAAACTACCCCTAATGTTCAATTAGTTATCCTAAACTAATTTTCCTTTCTCAATTTCAATTAATTTTACAAATTAAGTTGTTTCGTGGCAAATCAAACAGCATAAAAGCATAATTGAATAAAACGCATTATAGGACAAACATCAATTTTATAAAACCAATCAAAAAGTCATATCATCCAAAAACCAAGGTTCAATCCTCATTCAAACAATTGAAATTAGCTACTAAACGTTGTTCATAAACTCAAATTTATAGTAAAATTCATAAATAGATAAGGAAGAGAAAAGCTTAGGATTGAGAAAGTTGATTCCACGGTTCTCTCGAGCTCGCCTCTCGATTCGTCCAATGAACTTTGAAATTGCTCATTGGAATACCTCTTCTATCTAATCTATGGATTCTCCCTACTGAAGAAGAATTGGGAGAAGTTCTATTTAGTATTTTTGCCCACAACTCTCTCTCTAAACCCTCAAATTCAGAATATTTGAAAAAATGGTGAAAAATTACAATAAAAGACCCAAAAGAAAAGACGCATTAAATCACTTGTAGCCAAGACCTACTGCAAGTGATAGATCAAGACCTACAGTCTGCGATAGGTTTCTGCTCAAAACTCACAAAATCCTAGGACCTCCTGCCTGCAGTAATGTAACATACCATCGACCGAAGGTTGCTGTCCACTGGTAGCCAACTTTCTGTCTTCTCCGTGTTTTTTCTCCGTTTTCGTCATTTTGCTCCCGTTTCAACTTTTATTCATTAAGCTCTTCTTTGGGATGCACCTAAGTTAAAAGAAGAAGGAAATGAGAGTAGTTATATATTTAACATACTCAAAACGTAAAAAAAAATGTCATAATTAACATATAAAAACAAAGGCAATTAAACACATATAAGTTACATAGAGTAGTGGGGTAAAGAGAATTGAATATAATAAAATACATGAGTAGTGGAGTTATATGGGCATCCATTAATATATAATTTCATAATCCTCTTCTTTGGATGTATATTTTACGGAACAATGACTTGTTAGAATTTTTAATAGGCAACTTTTACAAGGAAAACTCCAGTGGGAAAAAATCTAGTGAAAGAAAAAAGAATACATCTTCCAAATATAACACTGCCTCGCTAAAAACTTTACTAAAAAAATCAAGTGGACCTTGGTTAAGGAAAAAGAGTACAATGTGTAATATTACATGAGTCTCACTCTACTTATAATGTCAAATTTAATTTAATGTTTATTCATACCTATAAATTATTTTTGTATATCATAAAAAAAATTTCTGTCTCCTAACTCGATGAAATTTAGTATTGTTTTCGTAGTAATATATTGGACCTGTTCTATATTTTTTAGGTGCAAATTCGCCCCACCGCATTCCCTAAAGGTGTAATTGCTCGCCCGTAAGCTCTTCGACCTTCCCTTCATTTGCTTCGCGGGAGCCGCACAGCACATAGCTGGAAGTCAGAGGGCCCATACTACCTGCCTAATCCTTCGCTCCGAGGGACCGTAGATCGGAAGCCTTCTAAACCACCCCATTCATCCAAAAGAGAAGGGAAGGGGCAGAATACCATGCCGTGCATATAATAATTTATGTCTTCTTTTTAAAAAAAAGAGTTCCATTGCTTCGGATTCCATAGGATGGAATCCTCGCAAGGCTCTACTTTTCTTCCTAGTACAAATAATTTATTTTCTCTCAATTTGTCCATTTAAAGTGGGAAAAATCCTTATGTTTTGAAGAAATAGGCTAAAAGGAATTTATACTTAACAAATATGTTACATGAATTGCACGTTTAATGACTTGTCAAATTTTACAAGTTAATAAAGAAAGATCTATTTTATAATTTATGATTATAAATAAATAGAATTTGACATTATAAATATTATGTAATCCATATAAATTTTATGGAAAATTTTGATGAACCTTCTAACTTGAATTAAGTGGAGACATAGAATGGACCTGATTTTCAAGAAATAGAATGGGATTTTTTGGAAATTTTCCTAAAGATATATAGCTATAATTTTGTTTTATTTACACTAACGAAGGAATAAATTTCCCCATATTTCTCCGTAGGAAAATCAAGACCAGCTATTTTCGAATTAAACGCACAACCTAACAAATTAAAATACGCAAAACGTGTTAATATTGACAGCTACATATATTTGTGTTTTCACCTTTTCAAGACTTTTTAAATACAATCCCTTAAAAAAAAGGACTTTTAAGTATATACAACTTTTTACAAAATTTTGGTCAATAAAAATCCCAAGTAAAATACCATAAACATTCGCTTGAAAAAGCTGAGTCGTTGTGGACCTTGAGGGTTTTGTGGTAATTTAACATGCTTTTTCTCAACAACCCCTCAAGAAACTGCTAGCTAGTGGTATTTGTTTAGGAGAAGGAGAAGTAAACAAAAGAGGGATCGAGAAAACCAGGAGGGAAACAAACAAACCCTAACCCTAAAATAACTCTACTTTCCCTTCACTATAAAAGATTCATCATTTACTCAATCTGTTCATCCCCTTTCTTCCATAACCAATTCACACCACCGCTCTTGAATTGGATCCAAACCCTTTTTCTGCATCATTTTCTTTCTGGGTTTCTCCAATCTTTCATTCAAGAACCTGTTTTCAGAAATCTTTAAGAAAAAAATTCATTCTTTCGTTGTGGGCTATTGTGAATGGTGGAAATCTTTGATAATTTGTTAATGATCTCCCTTTTACACCCAAGAAGGGGGGTCTCTTCTTCTTCATTGGCGACTTTCTGCTTCGGTTTCGGATCCTGCAAACAAGGCTGGTATTACCGCTGCCTGGGCGTCGACCCCTGAATTTTTTGCCAATTCGTATTTAATTCTTCGGAAGATTCTATCAAGAAATTTTTGAATTCCCTTTTTTATTATTCTTGATTCTAATTTTTGCTTAATTTTTCGGAGAGATTTTGTTTTCGATTGTTGAATTTTTTTTTTAAAAAAAATGTTGCTTCAAAAGAAGAAGAACCAGGCCGCTAAAGGCAATAGGCTTTTGATTAGCATCACCGTCTTGGGTTCCGCTGGGCCGATCCGTTTTGTTGTGAATGAAGATGAGCTCGTGGCTGCTGTAATTGATACTGCTTTGAAATCATATGCTCGTGAGGGTCGCCTCCCTGTTCTTGGCTCTGATCTCAACAATTTCGTGCTCTACTGCCCCTCTGCTGGAACCGAAGGTATTTTCATCAGTTGCCATTTTCTTGAACTAAATAATTGTTGCTGGAACTGAATATTTGGTTTAAGCGCTAATGACATCTTTATAGAGCAAATTTGATTTTTGGGGGGGTTGATTATTCTGTGTTCTAGTGTGAATGTCCAGGTTTAAAACTTTGATATTTTAAAGTTTTGTGCTTTTTGCATTGCTGCTTGAAGAGGCTTTTGAGTTTTGTTATATGGATGACAATTGAATGCCAATTTTGGATAATTCTGTGATTCTGATGAATGCTAACATTCTTGTTTTCTTTTTACTTGCAGCTCTGAGTTCTTGGGAAACTATTGGCTCAATTGGAGTCCGCAATTTTATGCTGTGCAAGAAGCCACAAACAGAGAAGCCAAATGGTGATGAGAAGCAGACTCCTCTTACAACTAGGAAAAGTTCTGGGAATTGGAAGGCCTGGTTCAATAAGTCACTCAGTCTGAAGATATACTCTCATTGAGTTGCTGTTTAAACTTTTGGGATGTTAACGTTTTATCTTTCCTTCTTTCAAAACTTTTTTTGCTTCCAAGTCATGATTTGGCTTATGCTTGACGAATAAATGCAGACTATTGTTGGCTTTCCCTTATTCCATGTAGTGATCTTTGATTCACTACTTTATATTTATGATTTGAAGTACTGAGCTGGTAATAAAAATGTTGTTTGAATCATTGTTTCTCTTGTTCTCTTGATTATGTATGAATCTATGCTCAATTATGGAGCTATGCCAATGATGAGTTCACCAAACATTGGCCATGGTTGTCTCTGTATCAGTTATATGATTGTTTTGAAATGAAATTATCTTGTTTTGATGAGTTTTCAAGTTTGAGTATCTATGATTACTTTTCATTTACTTGGATCCTGAGTGTATTTTGGCTCTTTCCTTTGTTTTAACATCATAATATGGTCCAAGCATTGCTATGCTATGACACACCAATTAGTTATTTGCACCAAGTCACGTCCATCCACCAGTACTGGATGAAAATGGTTTGTAAAGCCAAAGAACTGGGAAGAAAAACTTCAATGACTTTAGATAGTCATATTCCGGGGGAGGTTCAAGAATGGTTTGTGATAATACAAGTAGAATGCTATCTGTGTTTTTGAAGCCTGTTTTCTATTATATGAAGTGGTAACTTTAGAGGGAGAGATGTATAATCTATTGGAGGGTTTTTCTTTGCATCTTTTTTTTTTTTTTTTAAACTTTTGTCCCTCTCCTTATGCAGGATCAAAGTGGTCATTGATGTGTTTGTTTATCTGTTTTTGTTACTTGGAAATGACTTAGAAGCAGTACATGAGGTGCTGAACAATATCTTCTTCTTATTGGAATGTTCCTTTTACTTGAGTTCAAAAGTGGAGCTTGACTTGATATGCTTTTAATTCGAGTTCAATTGAGCTCATTGATTTTGGTTCGAACTTGAATTCGAACTTCATTTATATATAATTTTCAAAAAGAATTATTCATATATATTATTAAAAAAATAAAAAAAGTATGCACATGTGAATCTGTTATCAACAGCAAACTTGAAACGAGAAGGGATTGAAAATGAGGGGTAATGGTGGGCTTTAATTGACTTTGAGATTTTCTTGGTAATCAAGGCGCGAAATGGTAAAGCTCCTTTGAATATCATGTGGAGTGTCTATGTAGAATTTTTTAATAGAATGTTGGGGGTTGTCAGTTTTTAGAGACTATTTGCCACCATATTCTCTTCTTTATGATCATTTGACTAATTGTAGATGTCAGTGACCCGAAACATAGAGAATTGAAGGTATAGAAAATTGAGAGTAGATGACTAGATGGACAAATACCAAAGAATAGGTTGGGTTGCAGGCAAATGGTGCTTTTTGTTTCCCTTTAAGGTTTTGGACTAGATACATATATGTTCTCACACATAAACATTTACTGTCTGTCTGTGTTAAGCAATATTATTCTAGTTGTTTTTGTTCGTGTAATCAATCAATAATAGAGGTAAAATTTTCACTCATCAACTCTCATTGCAATATTTTGGTATTAGTGTTTCTTAATGGTCCATAAGTAGTCCGTCTGTGAAGGGATTGGAGAAACCTTTTTTTTTTTTTTAGTTGTTTGATCTTCAACATCTTTGGAGGGCTTTTTTGGGCGTAGTACAAAGGAAAGGACTTCACATATTTTTAATTCATCCAATTTCAGCTGTTTATGAATGAAAATGACAGTTTAGTTGGAAGCTTAATGGAATATGCTTTCCTTCAAATAATATAATTAGAAGCTGCCAAGTCATGTGGTTCCATTCATCAGGTTTCCCTTCAACTTCAATTCTATGATGTTAGGCCTAGGAAATTGGCTTGTGGAAACAGAAGGAATAGAAATAAGCAATTTAGGTTAAAGAAAAAAAAAGGAATTTAGCGGTTGATTGATATTTGCAACTGTTAAGATGGAACTAGTTAATTAGAAAAGTTATCAGAGAATGGCGTGATAAGTGAGGAATCTTATATATATATATATATATATATATTGAAATGACAAATCAAGTTTGCCTATTTTTCTATTGGCTGAAAGTTGAAACTAAACAAGATATTAAAAAAAATAAGAGATTCTGGAAAGGCCGTTTTCCTGATATATATATATATATCTCATAAAATGTACAGCTAGCTGCACATGTTTGCTGTTTGCTTCTGCGGTTTTTGTTTATCAACTCTGCCGCAATCTAGTCTCGCACTCGACATCTTTTAGTATACTATTTAATATATCATCTTATATTTTTTTTAATATTATTTTTGTAAAATATTTATTTTTATTTTATAAAATGTATATTAATAAAATTATAATATGTATTATAAAATGTACTAAAAATGTAATAAAATTTTTTAATAAAAGGTATAATAATTGAGACTGTTTGACCTCATCCTCAACTTCAACTTCTTCCCTTTATTTCTTCAAGATTTTTTTGAAAGTCTGATTTTTCTTCTAAATTGTTTCCTAGGTATTATCACATCATTTCATGTAATCTAAAATAAAAAAATAAAATTTTTTTTTCAAATTAAACCAGAAATAGATGCTCTCGATGTTATGATTATATTTTTTCAATGTCCTCCCGAAATTAGTATTTTCACAATCCTACATTGAAAGGCTTAAGAATAATTTTTTAGAGAAAATATGTATAATAAAAATTTTCCTAATTTAGGTATTTTGGGCCAATTATAATTATTTCTTAATTAAGACTTTAAATATTAATTTTTTATACAAAAATTATACAATAAAAAGGTCACATTAAATTTGAAAGAGCTCTTTTTTTTCTTTTTTTTTTTTTTTTTGGGAAGAGTTCTACTAAGGTTAAAATTTCTTTACCTAGTGTCGCAACCCCATCATGTGAAACTAAGCAAAACTCTGTATGATTAAAATGGGAAACACGACACAGTTTGGGTTGGGGTTGGGGAGAGGCACATGGGAATCTCAGAATTGTGTTTTCTACCATTGAAAACTCAGAAGGATGTATCCTTTTACTGTTGAAAAAACTAATGAGAAAGTTGATGAAGAAAGAAAGATATACATATATATATATATCTATATATACTATAGTCTCTTTCAATGAATAGCAGAAACAAGAAAAACAAAAAGAAAAAAGGAAGGTCATGTTCCTGCTGCTCTCTAACCATTTGGGGTCCCTCCCTCCCTTTTCTTCTTGGCATGAAATAGGAGCAGTATCATTTTAATCTTAAAAATTTACTATTTTACCCCAAATACTTAACTATTGTTTAATAGTAGATAATATCATCATTTATGATAAGTTAATTTAATTATTCTATTGCCTCTAGAGTACTCATGAAACCTTTCAAAATTTTCATCTTCTTATAACAATATTATTTTTTAAAACAATATAAGAAAAAATTAATAATCTTATAACAATATCAACCTCATTGTCAGTCATCACCTTCTCTTTAACGGTTACAAATACAACCATAAAAAAGTACCATTAATCAATATTATTGTCACTATGCTATAATATATTGATGATTTTTGTATTTTAACATTAACTCTTTCTTTCTTATACAAAAAAAAAATCAACAGAATTCTCTTAAAAAAAAAAATCAACATAATAATTATTAGAAGTGTGAAAGGTATAAATAAGTACATTCACTTAAATATTCACCTTAACATAAATATTCAAGCGTATATTCATTTTGATATAGTGAAAAAATGTGTCAACCTATTAAAGTAAATGCTACAGAATTTTCCAATGTTACAAGGTTTAAGCGCGTATAACTTACATCTAGAATTTTTTATCTTCTTCATCTTTTTATGGTATTCTAATAAAGAAAAATTCTAAAAAGATGAGAAAAAGTGATGGAAATGTTGCAGGATTGTTGAGGATCTGCAAAAGAATTAGAAGAGACATAATTAAACTTATCTTTAATCAATTGAATGTAAAGAAGAAGAAGAATCAGAATCGAATTCTCTTCTGTTAAGTGGTGCCTTTATACATTAAAAGGGTGGTTTAGCTCTTCTGGAACTAATCTAAATAACACCTGTAGAATGCGATGCCCCGATTTTAATTTCTTGCCTTTCTTTTCTCTTTGACTAAATAATTTTTAGTTGGTCCTTTTCTATGATCAGAATCTGGTTTTTTTTCTAGGATGGGCCCAGAAAATAGAATGAAGCACTAAAGAGGTCCAGTAATTTTTTTTCCTGGACAGATCATAACGCACCGCGATTGTGCGTTATCAGTTAATCACGCATTCCACACTAATCAGTCGACGTGGCTGATAACGCACGCACAACCGTTATCCGTTATTAGCCACGTATTTTATTTTTAAATTTTTTTTCTAATTTTTTTAGGGGAAACTTTTTATGTTTTTAGTGAAAATTTCTTTTTGGAAAACTTATAAATGTATAATTTATTTTAATGTGTTTTTTTAATGAATTGTTTTTTTTTAAGTAAAAATTTCTTTTGGAAAAACTTATAATTGTATAATTTTTTTTAAAAAGAATGTATTTATTATATTTAACTTATTTTAAGTGTATTTATGATGATAATATTTATATCATTTTCTTTGAAAATATATTTATATTTTAACCATTTCATCTCAAGTTATTTGAAAAAGTAATACTAAAGAAATTGTAAAAATTTAGAGCAATGATTACTAAACTAGAAGAAATTGAAAGAAAAATTTAAGTAATAGAAACATGTTTTATTACAATTATTTCAAGAAAATGTCAAACTTATACATTGCTCTGTCTGGGGTTATTACAATTTTTCCTATTATGTCTCGGCATGCGACATCTGCCACATCTTGGGGGAGAATCCGGATTTCTATAATCCATTTCCCCCTGAAATCGCTTGCCCTGTTTCCTACCCCGTTCATTTTTCATGTTTGGAGGATAGAATGTTAAATTAAAAGGAACATCCCTCCAAAAGTTCTCACTCAAGACCGGATGAAAATTCGCTTGGTAAGTTCTTCTGTACGTTTGTCGCGAATATATCTCCAGCACATAAGTATCTGTTCTTGACCAATTTTCTCTACATACTGCAAGAACATGAGAACAAGGCAATGTATATGTTTGCTATTTTCTGCAACTACATGATTTATTATTTAGCCGCAATGTATAGACGTTGTTGCCCGTACCAGAAACCTGGATTGGAGATCTGACCATGTATATTCCCTCTCGCGGATTGTATGTTGTAACTTTGTGTTCTCTTGATTTCAGGTCAATCCGGAAGAACTTGTCAAAAATTCGAGTTGGAAATAGATGCACACAATTTTCTGACTCTTCACGGTGTTGATGAAAGTACTTAACTAGTTTGTTGAATATTAGTTCAACCAGAGCTTTTAAAGGTAGAACCCTAGCTTTTTTTTAACACACTGTTAAGTGCTTCGGAAATGTGGATTGTCATGATACCGTGTCTGTGACCGTCATCATGCAACAGTGTCCATTTCTCTACATCCAACTTCATCAAGTAAATGTAAACATCAACATTTCTTTCTTGAATCTCTTTAATTACACGGTCAAATTTCCATTGTTTTGTTTCTGTTCCGACCTGCCACATCAAGCTTTTTAAGTTTGTATTTTTAAAAGTCTTGTTAAAATTTGCTCGAATGTGGCATAGCAAAACCGATGAACTGCAAATGGTGGTTGCCACAAAGGTTGACTTTGAATAGCAGAGAAAATACCTTTGTGGAGATCAGAAATGAGGTATACGTGGCGATCTCTGACTATGTATTCTCGCAAGTTTTTAAGGAACCAATTCCAACTCTCGGAGTAGCATATGTTTGTTAGTGGCATGCCGCGAAGAAGATGGCTCCATACCTCAGCAACGCTTTCGTTGGAAATTTGGAATGTAGGTTCTAGGAAAGGTAAATTTTTAAGGGGAAATCGATGAAAAGCAGATATAGTTCTTCTGGGTGGCGAGGGGGGAAATGACGCTCTTAATTTTTGTGCGTGCATTTTTTTTTTCAGTATCGGCCTTAATCTATTTCCTTTCTGATAGGAAATAGCGGCCGGAGTGGGAACAGGTGATTATTTGCATCCCACGTACTTGTAATTAATAGCACGCCCTTGTATGGTCCTCTTAAGTGTATTCCATCTACAGAAATCACCGGCCGACAATATGGAAATCCATCTATACATGGCGAGAAACACTAGAAAACAAATTTAAAAACATAATAAGGGGGACTGCTTGTTCTGTGATGCAAAAATTCGTATACAATCCCCGGGTTTATATCCTATACAACTTGTAAGTATTTAGGTAGAATACTGAAGGTTGTATTCCAGCTACCAAAAACCCTCTCAATAGCAAATTTCGAGCATACCATACCCGCTTGTAAGTACAGCCAGTTTGAAACATTATCTGCACTTCTTGAATGATGTTCGAAATAGGTATCTTAGGATCGTTGGCAATTAGATGTGATATAGACATTGATATAAATTTTGAAGACAAGTTTTTGTGTTTGTTTTGTTCAATCTGTACAAGGCATGTGTGTTCCTTGACGAATCTGGTTATTTCCCACTGATTGTGCGTGACTTTCTTTTTTATACAGATGTACCAAGAACAGTAATTATCGTCACTGTGATGGTAACATCTTGCGGTCCATGTATCAATCTTACTTTTCAAAACTCGGTACTCACGCCCCACACTGACAATCTTGCAATCCATGTATCAATTTTATTTCTGTCGTGTGTACTTGGAATATTTTGTTGTTCGATAGGCTAGAATTCAACAAGAATATGAATCCTTTCCTTCAATATGTCGGCCGGAATAGTCCATAAATATCGCATTTCTTCATCATTGTTCATGCTATATAAATTAAAGTAAAACATACGATGCACCTCGTAGTACGAAGGCACCCTCATCGTCATTCAAACATTCCAGAGATTGGGATCCATATCTCGATATTTCAAAAAAATTTTTACGAGTTCCGCATTTGAAATAATTCGGTTCGTTGGCAATGTCCAACTTTTTTGAATTGTTCTAGTAAAATAGGGACTGTATGCATCCCTTGCAATTTCATAATCCCAAAATAGCTGTACTTTAACAGGGTTGAGTACTGTTTCGTGTTTACACTCCAGCTAGGGCCGGTAATGGCCATACCGTCTATCCCTAAACCCCACAGTGCCTGTCCATCCTACAGTGTTATTGACACTTCACCACACGTCAGGTGAAATGTCTGAGTCTCTGGTCTCCACCGCTCTACCAATGATGTAATAAGTGTGTGATCCAACCCAATGTAACCACATCAAAAGACTCCCTCCAACCCGATCCTGTCAATAATCTCCACCAATCTATGGGGAGCCAAACTGTAGCACTGGAATAAGTTCCACCAAAATGCCTACACTGAAGATCAGTATAACACGCCTCGCGATCCCCACTCCAGATCAAACCGGATCTGTGCTCGTGCTGTCTAGATAATACATCAGGGACAATGGGCCCTGGATGCACGTGGTACTTCTTCCATCTACATTAATTATATTTTCAGATACTGTCAATATCTATATGTTAAAATAAAAATTTTTTAAATATATTCTAATTCCAACCTCTTTAAGGTGTGTTCTATATGGTACACTGTATTTTAGGGTTTTAGGTTTGAATGATTTTTAGCAATCCAAATTTAGTGTTTTTAATATTTTATAATTTATAAAAAAATAAGATTTTAAAGTTTTTAAGGTTTACTGTTCCGCACTTTACAGTTTTACGAATAAATGTTTAAAATATTCAGATTTTCTTTTTTTTTTTAAGGGTTTGCTATTAAAAAGTTTACAGTTTTATAGTTTAGTGTTTAAAATTTTAAGATTTTAATGCAAGAAGGATTACTATTACAACGTTGACAGTTTCATGGTTTAATGTGCAAAATATCAATTTTAAGGTTCTTCGTGTTTATTACGGTTTACTGTAATAGAGTTTCTACTCTTACTTTTTAATGTTTCAAAAATTAATTTTAAGGGTTTTTAAAGTTTTTATAATGTACCCTGTATAATTTTAATAATCTGATTTTGGTTTTTTAAGGTTTACTGTTAAAAAGTTTATAGTTTTACAGTTTATTGTTTGATGTAAATTTTTGGATTTTGATAATAGATTTTTAAGTTTTCTTGTATTTAAAATTTAGAATTTTTAAGTTTTTTAAGGTTACTTATAGTATATTTTATAGGTAAGCATTTTTGCATTTTAATAATAGATTTTTAAGTTTCGTATTATTTAAAATTTACAATTTTTAAGTTACAAAAAAAAGTTTACATATTTTCTACTATTTACAAAGAAAAAAAAAGTTAAAAATACCGAATTACAGGTTCCTATATTTTCTAATATGCAAATTAATTATCTAAATAATTAAAAAAATTTTCAAATTATCATAAAGTAAGGTAAGAAATTAAACCTAATTATCGAAATAAATTCATAAAAATAGTACATCACCTTAATATCACTTTTTAAATACAAAAAACAATCATATACATAAAATTATCAAATTTGTACAAATTTATTAAAAACAACAATTTCAAATATAAATCCAAACTCCACTAGTACAAAAAAAAAAATTAATATAAAATTTTTTATTTTAATAATAGATTTTTAAGTTACAAAAAAAAGGTTTCATATTTTCTATTGTTTACAAAATAAAAAAAAATAAAAATACCGAATTATGGATTCCCATATTTTCTACTCAATAAATTATACGAAATATGCAAAATAATTACCTAAATAATTAAAAATTTTCTAATAATCATAAAGTAAGGTAAGAAATTAAACATAATTATCCAAATAAATTAATGAAAATAATACATCACATCACTTTTTAAATGCAAAAATAATTATATATATAAAATTATCAAATTTGTACAAATTTATTAATAACAACAATTTTAAACATAAATCAAAAACTCAATTTCACAAAAAAATTTTAATTCAAATTAAAAAATTAAATTGAGAAAAATGATTAACAAACAACAAATAACAAGTCCAAACACACAATAATTAAACTTAATAAATAATACACAAAAAAGATTTTAAATAACTAAACACTTACCGAAAATTTAAAATGCAGCTCTAGTCTCCAAACCTTCGTACTCCAAAGAAAGTCTCGCAGATTAACTAATTTTTAACTGTAAATTTTGAAATAAAATACACAATTATTAGAAGAAGAGAAGTCAAACCATAATAATAAGAAGTAAGAAAATAAAAGGAAGAGTAAAATAACTTACCGAACAGTGGCGGAGGGGGCTGCAAAAAAATTTCAGAGATGGAGAAGGCTGAGAAAAATAAGAATGAGGGTGGAAAGCTGAGAGAATAGGTTGATAAAAAAAAAACCGGTGAGAAGAAATAAGGGAGAAGAAAAAAACAGAAGAAGAAATAAGGGAGAGGGAAGGGGAAGAATAAATAGGCTGAAAAATAAAAGAGAGGATGGAGGGGGACGGCGGCGGCTAGGGTTTTTGCTTTATAAGCTGATAACGCACAGCCACTGTGCGTTATCAAGCTTAATAGAGCATAATGGTTGTGCGTTATTAAGCTTGATAACGTACAATGACTGTGCGTTATCACCACGTCAGCGCCAGCTGGGATCCACATAATTTTTTAAAGCAATTAGTGCAGTTTAAGCCGCGTATTGGGATAATGCACAACGATTGTGCGTTATCATATTTAATAACGCACAATCGCTGTGCGTTATGGCCTGACTCAGGAAAAAAAAATTTTAGGCCACTTCAGTACTCAATAATTAAAACTGGGCTCAGCCTAGAAAAAAGCCTCAGAATCTGCATAAAACTAATCTTTATTCAAATTTGAATAAGATTATAAAGGCAATAAAATTTTTTCACGAAACATAATTGTATTATTACCGGATTGTTTTCAATGAACTCTTGAGACAATGCATGAAACACAACACAAGGAAGCGTCCAAAAAAATACTCCCTTAATTTTTTTTACTTATCACATTTTGAATATTACACTATTTAAAAAAATAAAAAAAAATTTAAATATTTTTTCCTTATAAAGACTAGAATATCCTTCATATTTTTCTCTCTCATCATTATTATTTATACTAGTTTCAATATTAAAAGAATAAAAAGATGTTAGAATTTATTATTTAATGGAGGGTATTATAGAAAAAAAAGTTCATTAAATGTTACCTTGAAACCGCAACATGACAAGTAAAAGAATACGAAAATTTCTAAAATGTGACAAGTATAAAAAAAAAAAAAAAAAAGAGGAAGTACAACATTACGCAAGTCCTATGACCGTAACAATTAATACTGCTGTATAATTGGATAATAAAAATTTATAATTTCGGATTAATTTACTATATAGATAGTATCACTACTTGTATTATTTTTCTTAATATTAATAAAATATAATTTTTTAGAAAGATCCTTCTTTATTGTGAAGATTTCAAAAATAATTGTAAAATTATTTATTTTTATCCTAATTTAGTACGGTTTTTATTTTTTTCTTTATTTTAGTTCCAAAAATATTTTCTTTTTTAAAAAATTAGATATTGACAATTCTTTTCTAGTTAAATAAAAAAAAAAACACGTCTTTTCGGGGTAAAATTAACGAAATTTCACATTCCACATGCATAGGTTATGGATTATGTAATTTTTGAACAAAATTAAATTTATATATTATTTAAAGAAAAAAGAATTGTTCGAGTTAGATCATAAGGAATGTTCCTACTCCATTTCATAGAAACATCAGAATCTAGAACAACTCTGGCTAAAAGATGAACAGAGACATTCCTTGCTCTTTTTATTTGAGAAAAACTAATAGAGCTCCTATTTATCTAAGTTAGGCTTCCACATGCTAGAGCACAAGCTCAGATAAGACATCAGAACCACTCTCAAGGCTTCAAACAACAAGAAGCCTTCAAAGATAAGAAGCATTGCAAAGAGAGTCATACCTACCGAGTAGCCTTCAAAGATACCTAGCAACTCTCCATAGTCAATATAATAG
Source organism: Catharanthus roseus (assembly GCA_028651295.1). NCBI lineage: Eukaryota > Viridiplantae > Streptophyta > Magnoliopsida > Gentianales > Apocynaceae > Catharanthus > Catharanthus roseus. The sequence goes on along the minus strand of JAPQWS010000107.1, from coordinate 1,115,448 downwards.
CTTCCAGCACAAGGGAAAGGCTCTGCCAATATAGAATACCAAGGTGATTCCGTACCAAAATGTCTATACTAATTTTTCTTTCTGTAAAAATAATATCAGTATTGATCTTGAAAGTTCCAGCGTCAGGCGGAGCCCACATACCCTTCATAGGAACAAGAGAAGTGAGCAGGGATGTACAATAAACATTTCTCGATAAATGGAAGTACTTAGCGATATTCAAGGCTTCCAATGCTATAGAGTATGCACTTGAGCAAGTACCCTAGTGCTTGAGTCTGTTCCTAGCAAATTAGATAAGTTAGACGGTGGTGGCAAAGATAACAGTCTCCTCTTTAGAAGAGGTGGACTGAACAGAGTAAAATAGATCCTTAAAACTTAATGCTGACATTTCCAGCTATTTGCTTCATTTCGGGATACGGCGTGCCAGACAGCCCTAGAAAATGGGCACTCAAATAAGGAATGCTTGTCATCTTCTATATGATAGCTACAGCGAATACAAAAAATATTGTCATAAATCCCTAGCTTCATAATGTTTTTTTCAGTGTGGAGGATGTTTGAAGAAGCTCACCAAACAAACATTTTGATTTTTGGTTGAACAGGGAGGTTATGCATCATTGTTCACATATGAGTTTCAGAGCTATGACTAGATGTGCTATGCAACATAGTAAACTACTGGCGAAACTCCATGCTAACTCGATATCCATATTTAACACTAAAGAGCCCATTTGGAGTGAAATTCTAGATCAATTTGCCCTTTGGTCAGGTAGGATTAAGCGATATTTGTAAAATAGCCTCTGCTTCATGGTGAAGAAGCAGGTGTCTAATTCTGTCCTCTCTCCATTAGCAATGATTGTGATCAATAAGATCAGCTAACATCCTTTCAAAACCTTTGGATTGATAATATAGAGATGGAGAAAGCTCATGAAGAGAGGGAATCCACTTATCCAGAAAAATCCTAGTAGAGAGGCCATTTCTAATTTTGTATCGGAGACCTAAGGAAAGAAGATTTCGTCCCTCCAAGAGACTATGCCAAAGAGATGATGGCTTATGGCCTAGCGAGGCAGCCAAGAAGTTTCCAATAGGAATGTATTTTGCTTAGAGACATGTAGCCACCAAAGATGACGGAGAGGTTAAAATACACCAACAATATTTGGAGAAAAGAGCAAGTTAAAACCTTTGAAACCCAAACCCCCTACACTCTTAGGCTTACATAACTCTTCCCAAGCTTTCCAACACATTTTTTTATTCTCCTTAGAACCTCCCCCAAAAAAATTGACGCACTATAGAATTAGTGGAATTATTAATATTAGCAAGAAGGAGAAAGCAAGACGTAACATATGTAGGAATGACGTGAACAATATTCTTAACGAGAATTTCTTTACCTGTCTAGGAGAGCACTTTTTCCTTCCACATATTGAGTTTTTTCCAAACTCTGTCCTTAATGAATTGAAATATCTATTTTTTTGAGCGAACAATAAGATAAGGCAAACCAAGATAAGTTCCTGGATTGTCCCTGTAGTGGATTCCAAAATGGCGGCAATTGAGTCCTGGAAGAAGCTAGGAACAGTTTTGTCAAAATGCAGAGAACATTTCTGAAAGTTTACCTCTTGTCCTAAAATAGCCGCATGCTCTTGTAGGATTGTTTTAATTGCTTCTACATTCTGGGCATCCTCTTTGCCCAACAAGACACTATCATTTGTAAAAAACAAATAAGAAATGTGAGGGCAAGGACTGCTAAAATGCAAGCCTGCGAAAAGGTTTTGCCTCTCGGCATGCCTAATCATTATAGAGAGGCTTCAGCACAAATAATGAAGAGATTAGGAGAAAGAGGATCCCCCTGGCACATACCCCGAGTAGATGTGATAACCAGAAAAGGCACTCTATTGATTAGAATCGAGAAACGTATCGAACGCACACACCTCATAATGAGATCAACCGTATAGTTGGGAAATCTCATCGCAAGCATAACATTCTCCAAATAATTTTACTCTACTCTGTCAAAGGCTTTGCTAAGATCAAGTTTAAGAGCAAATTGTTAGTTTTATTGACTTTACCATATGACATAGAATGAAAGGCCTAAAAAATAACCAGAACATTATCAATAATCAACCTATTCTCCACAAAAACATTCTGACTGCTATGGATAACTGTAGAAACACAACATTTGAGTCTATTAACAATTACTTTAGAAACTTGTTTGTAGACCATATTACATAGACTAATGGGCCTAAGAACCTTAACAAGGGAGGGATTCTTAACCTTAGGAACCAAAGCAATAAATGTATCATTAATAGCAGAGACGTCCTCATCATTGTTTAAAATACCTGAAACCATTTTACTTACCTTTTCTCCCAAGACTAGCCAGTACTTACGAAGGGAACAAGCTTGGAGACCATCTGGGCCTGGAGATTTCCTCCTGAACTTCATATGTTTCAAAGCTTTCAGAACTTCATCTTGAGTAAAAGACGTGTGACTTTAGCATTTGTAAATATATTATCAATGGCACCATCCTACAGCAGCATGAGAATTGTTAGAAGCATAAATGCTCTTAAAATAATGCAAAATAATATTCTCAATACCAGCTGGTCCTTCACTTCAAGCCCATTATTATCCTTGAGCATATTATGGAATTCCTCTCCACTCTGCGATGCCTTCCTATGAAAGTAGGTAGTGTTTCTGTCTCCCTCCATGAGCAAGTCAACTCTCAATCTAGACTTCAAGTAATCCTCCTCCCAGAGCTAGTAGACAATCTAATTCCAATTCCAACTTGGCTTCCTCCTTAGCATACAAAACATGTTGAGCTTGAAGTGTATCCAACTTCAATCTTGCTGCTTTGATTCTTGAAGGAATGTTGCCGTATTTCTTTTTACTCCAATCAAGTAGGTGGTCTAGTATTGAGCTTAAGTTATATGGTACAAAACCTACAAAAGGATGATTATCTGGCAATCATAGCTTTTCAAAATGATTAGCACATTACTCATCCTTGAGCCAATGAGGCTCAAATCTTCTTACCCAATGAATTGGACTATGCATAGGAGGAGTGGCTCGATTAAGTTGCAAAATAAGAGAAAGATGGTCGGAGGGGCTTACTGAGGTATTTTGAACGGAGTAATTGGGAAAAACTTAAGAAAAAAGGGTTGTTGCAAGTCCATAGTCCAATCTAGCCCGTATGTGATCAGATCCCTCCCTAGGGCCCTTCTAAGTGAACTTTGGCCCCATGTAACCAAGATCAAATAGCCTGGTATCTAGAGAGCTTGTCGAAATTTCTCAATTTGCCAATTATTTCTCTCGCGGCCCATTTCCCCACTGAAAGATCTCATTAAAGTCGCCTGCAACAAGCCAAGGTAAATTAGATAGAGTCTGAAGACGTCTCAACAAGTCCTAAGAAAAGCGCCTAAGATCAGTCTAGGGATTCCCATATAAACCAGTAAAACGAAAAACAACACAACTATGCAAAATAATAGAAACATCTGTATGGCCAACAAAATAACCCAACAAACTAATATCTATATCTTTATTCCAAAAAATGCAGAAACTACCAGATAGGCCTACCCTATCCACAAAAAAACGGTAATCAAAATCCAAAGAAAACTTAATGGAATCCATCATAATTTTATGACTTTTGGTCTCATAAAGAAAAATAACAAATGGTTTGTAAATCCTAACAAGACTACGAAGGTCTCAAATTACTCGAGAATTGCCAAGCCCTCGGCAATTCTAACAAAAGAGACTCATGGCTCTCGGCAGGGCTGAAAATCAGCCTCCAGCTATTAGAACAAGAGCAGAGTCATGAGTTAAGAGATTTTGGTCTCTTCACTAAAGAATCTCGGTCATCTGCAATGTTATCAGAGTGAATGGTATGCCGCTTCATAAGGAGAGAGGATGAAGGCCCCACAGAAGTAGAAGTGGAATCAGTACTAACTCGACGAGCCATCCTTTTGAATGTAGAAGCCTTTCAGTTGTGTGTCTCTACATTATCATCCATGGCCGCCTTGGGTTGAATAAGCAGGTTCTTGCCACTATCCAACTTTGTCCCTGCAATAGTAGAACCAAACTTTTCCACAAGAAAAAAAAAATCATCAAACACATTAATCTTAAGTATAGTATAGTCGAAATCCCAAATGCAAGGAAAAACAACCTTAAGAGAGGCATCATTAAAACTCTGGATTCCTTATCAGAACAAGACATAACAGAGCAATACCATCAGTAGAAGAAGAGCCGTCAGGCCCTATAAAAGAATTACATCCACCGGAATAACTAGGGGTATTCTCACAAAAAAAATATTATTAGCCCCTATAAAATCATGGTTATTATGTACTAAAAAATTATAACAAGAGTTGAGATTATCACTTATAAGAGCCGACATTATTATTTCCTAGATGATTAGCACAAAAGAAGTAAGTTTTTATCACTATTACAATTAAAATTATCACCATAAGAAATGAGGGTATCACCATGGGAACAAAATTATTTTTTCCTAGAAAATTAGCATAGGCGGAATTAAAGTTCCCATCTCCAACAGTAAAATCATTCCCCACAGGAACACACGTATTATGACCTGAAAAATTTACAGTCTCATTATATAAAGAATACAGAATAATTTCAAATATTGAATGAATAAATTTGAAAAGAAAATGTTCAAAACTTTAGAAATAAAACTCATAAGGATTTGTAGAGATTTTGGGAGGGACCTCACCACCGTCCTCTTTTGGTTTTATCTAGGGGTGTAAACGGATACAAATTCTCTGGGTACTTTCATACCCAGATCCAAACTCTTATAGTGAAACATAGATCCAGAGTCAGGGTATAAATTTATAGACCCAGACCTGATCTTTTAGGGTCTATGGTAGGGTCTGCATATACTCGTACTTGTGTGATAGTTTTTTATTTTTTTCATTAAGCAAAAAATATATATAAAAAAAAATTTTCAGAAAATCTAACCTTAAAAAATCATGCATTTGTTATTCGTTTTTGGGTGAAACAACCACTGGTATTAAATTTTGAAGGAGAGAAACAAGTCCACAAGAAACATCCAATGGAGAAAGCAGTAGTTACTGATGTCTGAAAAAGAAGAAATCTTCAAGAAATTTTCTCTTCTCTAAAATATGAGGCCCTAAGAAAATTATGATACTCTAAGAGAATTTTTCTTCTCAAAACTATAAGGTCATAAGAAATCTTGAAGAAAATTTCTCTAAACTATAAAAAAAATTTCTTTTCTGTTCTCAAAACTAAGAAAATAAACTACTTAATATTATAAATGTATAAATTATGTATTAATTAAAAAAATATAAAAATAATATAATATATAAATATATATTATTATTTTATTATAATGGGTATACAGGTTTGGGTATCATCGTACCCTACCCACACCTATTTAATAGAATCTATAAGGGTACGAGTATGAGTACGGGTCCGTAAGTATAAAATTTTAACCTTACCCACTACAAACAGGTATAGGCCCACGAATACGGGTAAGACCCGCCCCGTTTACCGCCATAATTCCACCCTCATTTCTATCACTATCACTGGATTGTAATCAATTTTTTATTTTTGCCTACATGTGCGTATAGTTTTATACAAGTAACCCATACAAAAGTTTGCCAAATTTTGTCTTATAAAGGGTGATAAACACCATTACCTTTTCTTTAAAAAATATTATAAAACATAGACTTATGAGTAATTAAGACTATATAAATAATCACAAAACAAATTTTGCTAATTTTAAAAAATCTGTAATAAATACATGAGTGGGTGTACGTGATATTAGATTTTTGTAAAAAAAAATCATCAATATAAAATGTGAGATTTTGATGTTTATCTTTTATAAAATATATATTTTTTCCTTAATTAAAATTGCGTGCAATTTAATTGATATTTAATGTATTTTGACCTTCAGCATAGCAATTTATGTAATCAAATACAGTGGCAGCATTATAATTACTGCCCCCATGTATTTTTTTTTAAAAAAAAACATCATGATTAGTGCATCTACCGAATATTCCAAGTTTTTTTGTATATTAACATTGTCTTTTCAGGAATATATGAACTCTTACATTAAAAGAAAAAAAAGAGGAGGGGAAGAATGTTGAAGTGATGAAGAATGGGGCGATCCCTATCACATGTTAGAGATTTACAAATAATTAGGGCTCACTTGCATTCCTTTGTCTTCTTCTAGTCTAAACAGCAAAATTACAAATAAAAGCAGAAGATTTGTTTTGTGTTGATATGTGAAGCTTCTTATTTGATACCTTCCTCGTCGTGGTGGTTTTGGATCAAGTTTTTCCACATGATGATGTCTTAAATTATTGACTTAAATCTATTTAATATTGGTAAATCTTTTTTTTAATATATAAAATAGAGGATCAAGAAATCTGGACCACGTTTTCTTTTTTTTTCTTTTTAAGGATCTGGACCACTCCCTTGTTTTCCTTTTTATTTATTTGTTAATTACAGTTATATATTTTAATTTTGATATTAAATATATTTTAAGTACTTTGGTTTGATGTTGAGATGGACATATTCAAATAGTTTTTAAGTGGTCATTTGATTGCCGTCCTGCCCTTTGCGCCAGCCAGCATTTCTCTCAAAGGCGAGGAGGCGACCTTCCAAATTTTCCAATGGACAAGAACAAGACATTCTAACTTTTGTTCTCCGATCATGAGTAACTAACAAGCTCACTTTTCTTCCAAATCTTAAACAAATCAGAGTATTGAGGACGACGAATCTCCAACTAAATTTGGACACTTAAGCTCACTTGTCTTGCAAAACCAAACATATCAAACTAATGAGACTGACCAATATCGGGCTGTACACTGAGATCTTCAAGAAAAAAGATGGTCAGAGTGGGATCGCTTTTCAAATGCACACTGATGTTTAAGTTAATAAAGTTTACAAAAATCTCAGTAATAAAGATAACAAAATGATAATAAATTTCTAATATTGCATGAGCTAAGTGTGTAGAGAGAGACATCTTATATAGCTTCATTTGGTTGTAATTGTTTGGTGCTTCCACTGTAGAATTAAATTTCTTTGACTCGCGATTGCTGTTCAGTTAAGTCGGTACTTAAATAATAAATCGATTTGACATGTGTGTTCGGTTTGATGAATGTTGTGTAATGTTTCTTTGAACTAACCACTATGAGATGAGAGCATAAAAATGGTGTTCAACTCAACTTTGACATCTAAACAAGTAGATTTAAGAAATAATATTGCGTTCAAAGAGATAATACATCATCTCTTAGAATATACTTCTTAGATTCCTAACTTTAGAAGGTATTCCATGTATAAGATTATACTTGAATATCCTAATGGGTCATTTGCTGTACTGACATGGGCATAAATGCTAATGGGTCATGCCCATACAATATTTTTTCCATATCCAAACGATTGAATTAAAGCTGTATTTTTTTCCAATTGATTTTATAAAAGGTAAATTCTTTAGAGACTATATGTAAAATTTAAAGTAAAAAAATATCTTTTTCTTTTTTTGTCATACTAAAAATCCAAGTACACTTTAATTTATTTATCTATTTTTTCAATGAAGAATTCATGACAAAGTTAAGGATCACCTAAATCATAAATTCTAAAAGAAACAAAAAAATAAGTGAAAGCAACCATTGGGTTTCAAAATGGCCCATCAATATGTGACAGAACATATACAAGCAGCCTTACTTACATATTGGGCTTCTAAAGGCTCATGTTGTGATCATTTGAACCTATTGGTGAGCTCAAAATGAAGAAGTCCATTTCATCTTCTTCATGGACCCTGTAGATAAATTTTCACTTATGTTTTAAAGACTAATTAACTTAATAAGTTTTAAAGACTAATTAACTTAAATGGATAGGAAATTTAAATGGATCACTCAAGAACATTCTAAACATTAATTTTATAAAGTGCCTATTGAGTATCTTATATAGCACCCAATGGACTTCCTATTAAGTATTATAATTTATTAATAAATGAGTTTGTGTAAACATGTCAATTATTTTATTAATTTTTATGCATTTTTCTTTTTGCTTTTTTTTGAAATTATGCATTTTTCTTTAATCATTATTTTGTTTTAACTTTTTAATGTTTTTAATGTTGTTTAGACATGATTTTCATCCTCTTAATTTTTTTAAAATTTTTAAAAGTAATTTTTTATCTCGATCTTTCTTTATAAAAAATACGTATAATTTTGTTTCTTAAATTCACTTAATGAGATAAATTTTTCTAAAGTATACACGATATTTTCTCTTTCTAAAATTATGCTCAATTTTTCTCCCTAAAATTTACGACACTTTCTCTCTCTAAAATCATGCTCACTTTCATACTGTAGAATTTATGAAACTCTCTCTCTCTCCCTCTCTCTCAAATTACAATCACTTTCTCTTTGTAGAATTCATGATATTTTTTTCCCTTACCCACGACTCTTTATCTCATATATCTTAAATTAAAAAGTTAATTCATATTAACATGTCTACTAAAGCAAATAATATTAGACAAACCTTCTGGAATAATATATACAATTTGGAGAACTGGTGGGATTTAGATGGGATTTTTTTTCTTTTTTTTTAAAAAGTGGGATTTAGATGGCCTTACTGGAGATTGATTTGGTAAGTGAGTTCAAGAAAGAATAATATATCCATTTTCTTTTTTTTTTTTTTTTTCTGAAAACATGTCCAAATTTTAGAAAGATTGAAAAATCTCACTTCACAAGATTGATGTTAATTGACCTCAATAAAAGTGCAATACTGATAAAAAAAAAAAACAATGAAAACGACCGTATTTGGGTCCAGAGTGAATTTTCTTAAAGAGTATGAATGGGACTTAGGTGGAAAGACTTTCTATCCTATTATAAGCTAATTTTAGGATGCAATTGGGGTGTCAATGGGGCCACCCAATAGGTTGTCTAAGTGAAGGATTTAGGATATCTCACGTTCGTCTATTAAATTTTAAATTTATATTTAACCTAGTTTATCTTGTATTATATCTTGTATTATGGTTAAAATTTTATCCATTTTAAATTATATAGACTTGAGAGGTTGTGCATTGCTGGACATATTTGCCACTCTTAGTTGTAGCTATAGAAATTTGGAAGTTTGTAAATATAGCGAGAAAAATATAGCGTGAAAAATTCTCATTTAAAAAAAAATTATATCTCTACTCTCTCTATATTATTTTTTCTCTAACATGTCTCTAAAAAAATTATGAATTTTTAAATTAAAGATCGTAGGAAGCCACATACGAATGATATTAAAATTTTAGTACGAGAAAATATTGATTTAGAGGCAAAATAAACTCAAAATTAAAGTTTTTTTTCTCGACACTGTTGCAGAAGTCCTACAAGGAGGACTGTGTAGAGGAGACGTCCTCCAAACATGAGGATCGCGTGTTTGGTTGGTCAGAGATTTAATTCTTTTTTAGTGATATTCTTGCTTTCATTTCATTGAGTCCCACTCATCCTCAAGATCATATCGTATGGTGATTATGGAGCCATTACGAGGAATTCTATTTTTACTGTAAGCTTTTCAATTAGGATCGGCAATTCGATGATCCCCTAAAGACATGATGCTCTATCCTGTGAATCCTACTAACGGGGTCTCATATGGGATCACCTTGTTCCAAACAATTCTTAATTTTTGGAATGTATCTCTATATAATATATTGGCTGCACTTCCTGTGTGTACCAATATCCTTTTGACCACACGTTCTTCCACTTGTAAGGATATCACAAGTAGCTCATTGTTCGGCTCTTCACTATTGCATTCCCTATTGAAGTTTTCTTCCATCACATGTATTATATTAATTACTTTTGGCGCAGTGGTACCCGATTTTGTGATGTTAGACCACAGATAGCCTTGCTTATGTTCCTTCATATATAACTCTTCTACTATACTTGCCCCCTTTCTGTAACGTTGTCTATGAACTCTTTCAATTGCCTACTTCATACGGAATATTCTATCTCTTTTTTCAACTCTATGCACTTATCTGTTTCACGTGCATGATCTTTGGTAAACATGCAATGCCGCCTATTCTTTCTTATTTCTGGAGGTAAGAATATTTTACTCAAAGGTTTTAGGATTCCTAAAGATTCTACATGATTCAATATCCTTATTCGCGAGACCTTTAGAGTAGTAAATTCCTTTTACCATTGTCCCCGATCACTCTTTCAAAAGGACGACCTGTCACTAGACCTATTATACTTCAAACAATATTACAATCTTTCCTTGACTGGGAGCTGTTCTTTTTGGAGCTTCTCTCCCTCTTCTTTTTTGGGGACTCCGTGTGCACTTGATCTTTTTTTTCATTGAATCACTTGCTCTTCTTTGATAAAATAGTGCACAATTTATATCCAAAAACACTCTACAATATGTACCTCTCTCATGGCTAAAGTCTTGGACGGTGATATAGATCTCAATCTGAAAGTTTCCAGTAGGGAAAACAATTGATGTTTTGTGTCTTTCATTGAATCAGTCAACCAAATATATACATGATACAATATAAGCTATATTAGGACACTAGAAGCCTATTAGAAAGTTACCTATGCTTACAACAATTATAAGCCTAATCAATTACAGAAAATGAGGAAAAGTTTCCCAGTAAAAGAAGGAGAGAATACTTCAAGATATTCTGAGAATATTGGAAGATATTCAGTATCCTATCCTAACTAATTCGTGCCCTCAAGCTCGAGCATACAGATCATGAATAACCAACTTGTGAGATAGAGCATGAAAATGAGACGGATGAAGAGCTTTGGTGAGGACATCTGCAAGCTGGAGATCACTACGAATATAGCAAGGGGTAATAAAACTAGACTGGAAAGTATCACAGACAAAATGACAGTTAATCTTGCTGTGTTTTGTCTATTCATGAAACACCAGATTTGCAGCAATGTGAAAGCCTGACTGACTGCCGCAATGAAGAATAATTGGATGATGAATAGGAACATGTAGATCTTGAAGCAGTTGTCCTAACCATTTCAACTTACAGAAAGTAACGAACATGGATCGGTATTCGCCTCTACATAAGAGCGAGAAACTGTATGTTGTTTCTTGATCTTCTAAGAGATAGGAGAGCCACTTAAAGAAACAAAGTAACCAGTAACAGAACGTTGAGTAATCGGACAACTATCCTAATCCAAGTCACAGTGGCAGTCAAAATGAGAGGAGAATCAGCCCAAAGAAGAATGCACTGTCCCAGGTGACCCTTGAGGTAACGAATGACGCGAGGACGGCTAACCAATGCTCTTGCCTAGGTTGATGCATAAACTGAGCTAACGTGTGAACAGAATAAACAAGCTCGAGATGAGTAAGAGTAATGTAAATTAATTTACCAACAATCTGATGATAGAGACATGCGTGTCAAAAAATCACCAGTAGCTTCGGCTAAGTTATGATTTGGTTCCAGAGGAGCGGAAGCAGTTTTCGCACCAGAGAGTCCAGTTTCAGAAAGAATTTCTAGTGCATACTTACATTAACATAAGTAGATGCCAGAGGAGTTGTGAGCAAACTCAATCCCCAAAAAATATTTTAAGGAGCCAAGGTCTTTTATATGGAAACAAGAACTCATATAAGCTTTAAACTTGTCAATGGAGAAAAGAGAGGTGCTGGTAATCAGCAAATTATTCACATAGATAAGGACATAGAGGAAAACATCATTAGCAGCATAAGTGAAGAGAGAATAGTCAGCGTAGGATTGAACAAAACCACACTGATGAAGAGCAGCAGTTAATTTTGAAAACCAACATCTGGGGGCTTGTCGAAGCACGTATACGGACTTTTTCAATTTGCAAACCTGGTGAGGGGAGGTTATACGAAATATTTGAGGGCGCATATAGACCTCTTCGGTCAAGTCACCATGTAGAAAAGAGTTGTGGACGTCAATTTAATGGACATACCAATTCCAAGTAAAGGCAACAAAGAGCAAAGTACGAACAATTACTAGTTTTGCAACTGGAGCAAAAGTATCAATGAAATCAATACTTTCCCGTTGTGTAATACCAAGTATCACCAAATGTGCTTTACAGCGTTCGATAGAACCGTCTATCTTATACTTGATACGTTATACCCACTCGCTGCCAAGTGCCCGTTTTCTGGGAGGAAGAGACAATATCCCATGTTTTATTCTTTTTCGAAGCATCAACTTCAAGTTTCATGTCATCACACCATTTTGGGTCAGCTACGGCTTCAGAAAAACTGAAAGGTTCAGAGGTAGGAGTAACAATAACTAAAAATAGTTTGTGAGGGTCAGAGAATTTATCATTACTCATAAAATTATGGTAAGGGATAAGTGGACTTACCTGAGGCTGCTGGAAAAGCGGGTGAAATAGAGGAAGAAGAATGGGATGCTGAGGAGTAGTAAATTCTAGTGCAGACATAATCAAGAAACTTGGGAGGTACAGTCTTTGTTCTTGTACTTTGGCAAGGTTACAACTCTGGAGGAGCAACAGGCAGTTCGGTGGAGTAGAATCCAATTGATGTGGCCTGGAATGTGGTGTAAAAGGTTGTGAAGAGTGTGTAGACTGGGTTGTATCAGGCAAACAAAGCCCACCCTCCTGATATGGGCGATTCGCATGGCTTAACAATGAAGCCCCTTATGTGGGTTGTCCGAGTTAGCTAAAGAAACGAAAGAAGGCAAGCCTGAAGAAGTCACCAAATTGGAAGAATTTGTGGGTCTCTCCTAGGCTAAGCTCCATATCTCAATTTGGGGCATGGTGAAAGAATGGTCTGCTTGGCCCAGTAAGGATTCCCCAAAATTGATTTGAGTACTGAAGTCAGGAGGCTCAATCGAATGGAAATTGTGTAAATTCTTTGCAAAAGGAAAAATGGTTTCATAAAAAATAGTATCCCGAGCTTTCAAAAATTTATTTTCTTGGGGGTTAAAGAACCGCCACCCATTCTTACCAAATAGATAACCCATGAAGACGCAGGGTCGAATACGAGCCCGAAATTTATCTTTCGGAAGTGAATGATCATTTACAAAAGCCAAACAACCGAAAACTTTTATGTGTGTAAAGAGGAACTTCATCATGCAACATCTCAAAAGGAATTTTCCCATTCAATAGAGCAGGCGGAGTACAATTTATCGAATAGCTAGCAGTGAGAACACATTCCCTCCAAAATTTAATAGGCAAATTCCCTTGCAAGCGTAATGCACGGGCCATATTGAGGATGTGGTGATGCTTAAGTTCCACACGTCCATTTTGTTACGGTGTGCCTACAATCTATGTTTGATGTAAAATACCGTGATCCTCGAAATATCGTTTAAGACAGACAAACTCTGTGCCATTATCTGTTCTTACAACTTTAAAATTTTTGTGAAATTGCATTTGTACCATAACCAAAATTTTTTGAAAATATTAGCAACTTCCCGTTTCTCAACAAGCAAATAGATCCACACAGTTCATGAAAAATCATCTAAAACAATAAGAAAGTACTTGGCATCACAAGTAGACATAACATTATAGGGTCTCCTAAGACCACAGTAAACTAAATCAAATTTCTCAACAGCAACATTAACACTTAAGGAATACTGTCCCGTGTTTGTTTAGCACGCAAACAAATAGTGCATTATTTATTTGACTAAGAAACATTTAACTTAGATTGTCCTAAATATTTATTCAACACAAAATGGGATAGATGACCCAAATTTGCATGCCACAAATCAAAGGAAGCAGTAGACTAAACTGAACAAACGAATAACTTAGATAGCTGCAATGGTCAATACATGTAAATCCCATTCCTCCATAGGGTCCTGTAATACACAAACACTATTAACACAAGGTGATAAAATAAGTAGTGTCTAACTGGTCCCAGGAGATTAAATTGCATTTTAGATTTGGAATATATAAAACATCTTTCAAACTGAAATCAGGACCTAAACATGCATCTCCTTGTTGTAAAGCAGTTGCATTTGAATCGTTAGGCCAGCCAATAATAATATAAGATGTTTGATGTGAAATTTATAAGCAAATCTTTCCTACCAGTGATGTGTCGGGAACATCCCAAATCTAAAATTCATAAATTATTAAGCTTACCATTGACCCACAAATTTTTAAACTTACCAGAAAGCTTATGAATACTAAGCTAATCACTAAGCAAATGTAATAGAGAATTCCACTGAGTTGTGGAAATATTGGGAAAGTTGGATGGTGTAATTTGTTGGGTTGAACCGCCATTGCCGCCGGAATTTTCTTCATGCATGGCTGTTGCAAATCCCATAGAAGAAACGACTGTGCCACTGCCTCATACAGAAGCAGACCTACGGCCACTCCCCTTACCACGGGTTGAACGTCCAGGACCTCTTCCACGTCCAGTACCGCCGCTGGAACCAGGGATTGCGTCGTTCGAACCAGAAGGACTTGCTGAATGTGATTTCTTACCCCACCATCCGGGATAGTCGATGAGTTAGAAACATGAGTTGAATTCATGACCAGATTTATGACAATGAGAACAGAGTCTTGTAGCAGTATGGTCACTAAATTTGGGTGCAGCAGACGCAATGCCTCTGCTATGGTTGTTAGCGACAGTCGCCATGTGCCAATGTTGTTCCTCTTTCAAAATCATGGCAAGAACTTATTTGATTTTTTGAATTGGTTCTTGTTGTATTATTCCAGATTGAACGGTACCGTATATGACATCATTCAACCCCATTAGAAACTGATAGACCTTCTCCTCCTCTCGATTTTTTATGATAGCAGCAAAATTTCCACAATATCCACCACGATCACCAGCCGATAATCGTTGATAATTTTTAATTCCACTCAAATTTTCTTCAATTTGGAGTGGTAAACAGAAACAGAATCACCACCTTGGTTGTAATTTGCTAAGGCGGCCTTAAATTCGTATTTTCGAGGTCCATTACCTACTAAAAATCGATCTTTGATATTTGTCCATAATTCATGAACTCGCTCAGAATAGTTTATCGAAGTTCTCAAGGTTGGCTTAATGGTGTTAAGAATCCATGAGCTAATGAGAGAGTTTACTTCCCACTATTCTTCTTCCTTTCCCGGATATTGTCCTTTGGAATTGGAATCAGTCCGTCCAAAAATTTCAATTTCCTCTTCAATTGTACTGACAAACGTATTCTATGGCCCATTCATCATAATTGTGTGATGAATTCTTTTTCGACAATTGAACTTGAGTAATAATTAGATGTTGGTCTATCAGAGGAAGCCACATAGTAAGGATCATTTTTCTTGGCACAATCAGTAACACGACTTTTGTTGATCACAGTATTTCCATCGTCCTTGTCTTTACTCATTGAAAAAGATAGACTATGGGACCATGAAAGTTTCCAGTAGGGAAAACAATCATATTTCTGTCTTTCATTAAATTAGTCAACAAAATATATACAAGGGTTTTTTTTTGGGTTGGGCCCAAAACAAATTACTAGGTACTAAAGTGGCCTAAAATTTTTTTTTATCCGACTCTAGCCATTACGCACAATGGTTGTGCGTTATCTATAATGATAACGCAAAACCATTGTGCGTTATTCGTTAATTCGGCTCCTTCCGCTAATCAACCTTATGTGACTGATAACGCACAATGGGTGTGCGTTATGATTAGGCTATAATGCATACTCGTTGTGCGTTATCAGCCACGTAATTTTTTTTTTATAATTTTTAATTTTTGTTTAAATTTTTTTATTTTTTTAATGAACTTTTTTTTTTTTTTTAATCAAAATTTCTTTTGGGAAAACTTATAATTGTATAAATTTTTTTAGTATTTTATTTAATGAATTGTTTTTTTTTAATGAAAATTTGTTTTGGGAAAACTTATAATTCTATAATTTTTTTAAAAAGACTATATTTATTATATTTAACTTATTTTGTAAGATTTATATCATTTTATTGGAAAATATATTTACATTTTAACTATTTCATCGCAAGTTATTTGAAGAAGCAATACTAAAGAAACTATAAAAATTTAGAGCAATGATGTAGTAATTAAAAGAAATTGAAAGAAAAATTTCAATAATATAAACATGTTTTATTACAACTATTTCAAGAAAATGTCAAACTTATACATTGCTCGGTCCGGGGTTATTACACTTTTTCCTATTATGTCCCGGCATGCGACATCTACCACATTTTGGGGGAGAATCCGGATTTCTATAATCCATTTCCCTCTGAAATCGCTTGCCCTGTTTCCTACTTCGTTCCTTTTTCATGTTTGGAGGATAGAATGTTAAATTAAAAGGAACATCCCTCCTAAAGTTCTCACTCAAGACCGGATAAAAATTCGCTTGATAAGTTCTTCTGTACGTTTGTCGCGAATATATCTCCGGCACATAAGTATCTGTTCTTGACCCATTTTCTCTACACACTGCAAGAACATGAGAACAACGCAATGTATATGTTTTCCATTTTCTGCAACTACATGATTTATTATTTAGCCGCAATGTATAGACGTTATTACCCGCACCAGAATCCCGGATTTTAGATATGACCATGTATATTCCTTCTCGCGAATTGTAAGTTGTAACTTTGTGTTCTCTTGATTTCATCTCAATCCTCAAGAACATGTCAAAAATTCAAATTGGAAATGGATGCACACAATTTTCAGCCTCTTCATGGTGTTGGTGAAAGTACTTAACTAGTTTGTTGAATATTAGTTCAACCAGGGCTTTTAAAGGTAGAACCCTAGCTTTCTTCAACACACTGTTAAGTGTTTCAGAAATGTTGGTTGTCATGATACCGTGTCTGTGACCACCATCATGCAACAGTGTCCACTTTTCTGGGTCTAACTTCATCAAGTAAATGTAAGAATCAACATTTCTTTCTTGAATCTCTTTAATTACACGGTCAAATTTCCATTGTTTTGTTTCTGTTTCGGCCTGCCACATCAAGCTTTTTAGGTTTGTATTTTTAAAAGTCTTGTTGAAATTTTCTCGAATATGGCGTAAGCAAAACCGGTAAACTGCAAATGGTGGTTGCCACAAAGGTTGACTTTGAATAGCAGAGAAAATACCTTTGTGGCGATCAGAAATAAGGCATACGTGGTGATCTTTAACTACGTATTCTCGCAAGTTTTTAAGGAATCAATTCCAACTCGTGGAGGATTCCTTACCAACAATTGCAAAAGCAAGTGGGAACAAGGGATTATTTGCATCCCACGTACTTGCAATTAGCAGCACGCCCTTGTATGGTCCCCTTAAGTGTGTTCCATTCACAGAAATCATCGGCCAGCAATATGGAAATCCGTCTATATATGGCGAGAAACACCAGAAAACAAATTTGAAAACATAATAAGGGGGACTGCTTGTTCTGTGATGCAAAAATTTGTATACAGTACCCGGGTTTATATCCTATACAGCTTGTAAGTATTTAGGTAGAATACTGAAGGTTTTATCCCAGCTACCAAAAACCTTCTCGATGGCAAATTTTCGAGCATACCATGCCCACTTGTAAGTACAGCCAGTTTGGAACAATACCTGCACTTCTTGAATGATGTTCGAAACAGGTATCTCAGGATCGTTGGCAACTAGATATGATATAGACATTGATATAAATTTTGAAGACAAGTTTCTGTGTTTGTTTTGTTCATTCTGTAAAGGCATGTGTGTTTCTTGACGAATCTGGTTATTTCCCACCGATTTTGCGTGACTTTCTTTTTTATACGATTGTACCATGAACAATAATTATCGTCACTATGATGGTAACATCTTGCGGTCCATGTATCAATCTTACTTTTCAAAACTCGGTACTCACGACCCACACTGACAGAGTACTTACGAACCGCACTTACTGCCTGCACTTTATTAACGAATCTCATGCCTAACTGTATGTCAGTCTTGGAGTCATTCCAATCGAGTAATCGGACAGTTCCAGATTCTACAAGGTCATCTATAGGAGAACCTGAGCCCATATCTAGGAATGCTCTAGAATGTGTGTAGTCATACCTAGCGTTGCTGAACCATTGACTGCTCTCCCATTGTTGCACTATGTTTTCGGTGACCGGGTAGACAAGATTTTCAGGATTTAGGGGAGGATGGAACTCTCCTTCTTCAGGGTCATTGTCATCATCCGATTCAGATTGACTAGAAACGACATCATCTCCGTCTGACCCGTCAACCTCATCGTCATCATTGTTTATGGTACTGTACAACATAGACGGTTCATCAGAAACCATCTGTGTTACGGTAGTAATATGTTCGGGCAAAGTTGTTGTATTTCTGTCGTGTGTACTTGGAATATTTTGTTGTTCGATAGACTCGAATTCAACAAGAATATGAATCCCTCCCTTCGATAGGTCGGCCGGAATAGTCCATAAATACTGCATTTCTTCATCATTGTTCATGCTATATAAATTAAAGTAAAACATATGATGCACCTCGTAGTAAGAAGGCACCCTCATCGTCATTCGAATATTCCAGATATTGGGATCCATATCTCGATATTTCAATATTTTCCTTACTAGTTCTCTATGTGATATAAATCGTTTCGTTGGCAATGTCCAAATTTTTCGAACTGTTCCAGTAAAATAGGGACGTATGCATCCCCTGCAATTTCAGAATCCCAATATAACATTAATCTAACAGGGTTGATTGCTTCCATTTCAAAATGATTCAACTGTAAGTGTTTGGGGAAGGGGGGGGGGATGAAAAGCGAAGATGCTAGGAACTTCGGGAATTGAAAAAAGAATGAGTTGATTTGGCTGTTTTGAAGATGTAGAGAATAATGAATGAACGTATGTATTTATAGACATTCAACATCACTGAAGGCGGAGAGTAAGTTGTAATGGGATGAGGGAAAAATAATTGGTGGGATGAATTATTATTCTTCCATCAGCTGGGTTCACGGGAAGCATGAAATTATTGTCCTTTGAGTTACTGTTGAAGATGAAATTATTGTCCTTTGATTTACTGTTGAAGATGAAATCATTGTCCTTGGAAGAGCTGGTGTCGATGGATTATTGAAGATAACGCGCAGTGGTTGTGCGTCATGACCATGGATAACGCACAATCGTTGTGCGTTATCAGCAGGTGTTTTTTTTTTTTTGGGCATGCGTTTTTTCTTTACACGTTTACCCTTATTTTTTTTTAATTTTTTTTTCCATCAAAGTTTTTCCTTTTACACATTTACCCCTTTTTTATTATTTTTTTTTCCATCAAACCTTTTCCTTTTACATATTTTCCATTAACTAAAAATGCTATGTTTATACCGGAGAATTTGAAATTTTGGATTTTTAACTATAACAAAATAAGAATATAATAAAGATACATAAACCAAATAAATCAATAATATAAACATCGGCTGAATACTTTATAATTTATTTTAAATTACATATAACTGTCAATAGGCCAGTCGGATGGTGTGAACTGCATAGCCTTCTTACCAACACGATGCCCGAAGCCGAAATACTAAACACCGTCCATGTCCTCCTCCTGCTCCTCTTCGTCAGACGAAGATGCCTGCGATATAGGCTGATGCGGCATAGATGAACCGGATGTGCCCGGTGAAGGGGGTGCCCTAAACTCGAAAACCCCGTAGGATGTAGAATGTGGTGATTGAAACGAGGCAAATCCTAAACCGGGTGCAGAAGGCAACTGCGACGTCCCAGATCCACTAAGAAGTGATTGGGAAGCTGGCATCAAACCTAAACTAACAGATGGCATATCTAAGTTTGGGCTGTCAAATGGGTCGGCAGTCGGTTGACCACTACTAGATTACTCACCCCTCTCAAACACTACATGGCCGGGGTTGATATGTTCGTGCCTTTTTGGAGCATGAGGTACAGGAGGTTGTCCACCTCCTAATCCACGCCCAGGATGTCTCCAAGCACCCCTCTTAACTCCACGAGCACCTCGGTCCGGTACGTGCTCAGGAGGACGGCATCGGAACGGCTGTGTAGGGAACGTCTGCTGGATATCGTACTGCAAATAAATGCATCCCAAAGTACCGCCGATGGAGACCATACATCTTCGAATAATCGTCTGTACTTTCTTCATAACCACAGCCATCTGTGAAGGAGATGAAGGCGGCTCCCGAATCACCATTGAAGTCATGTCATCCACCTCCTGCAATATAGAAGTCTAAACAAAAAAAATCAACATAAATAAATAAATAAATTAAAATGTTAGAAATCAACATAAATAACTTAAATGGGTAAGAAAACCCTTTAAAAAATATATATTTATTTAGAGAACTTACCATCATCCGCCTATCCACACTTGCAGGCTGATATCCATACGCACGGGCATCACGGTTAGCTGGATTGCTGATGTAAACCCGTGTGATACCCCTATACCATCTGATGTACTCATCGCTAGGCCAATACAACGACTCGGCAGCTACATCAGGACCATCCCTAACACGAAGTCGCCACTGGTACCAGGCATCGAGATGAATAGCATACTGTGTTCCCCAGTATGTGTTATCATTCCCTCTCAGCTGGATCCGGTGCAGGTCCAGACGAGTATCAACTGCATTTGGAACCATCTGAGCCCGTCCGAATTGGCGCATCACATGCCTAGGATAGTGGTACTCTACTATCTCGTAACATATGAGCGGGACCTCTGCCCGTCATAAGTCAGATAGAACCAGAGGATGTCATAATAAAGGAGCCATATAAACTGTCATGTCAAAATTCAAAATCAATAAAAATGTAAGTACATAAAAAAACTCAATTAATTACAGATAATACAAGCTATTCTAAAGCGAACCTAATAAGATGGCATAAAATCTAACTGGTCCCTGTACGTAACCAGAGTGTGCGTAGGCAGCTGGCTACAGTCAAATGATGTGCACCATATTGCGCCAAGAAGAGCAAAAGGGTCACTCTGAATCTCCCTCATTAGCTGAGGCCGCAATACAGGTATACGCGACCACGCCCAAATCTGAACTAACACTAACGCCCCCCTCTCCCCCCAATCTGTCGTGCACCTCTCAAAGCCACCGTGCACAACTGCCTCTACAAAAAACCAAGAATGCAGCTACCCCAGCTGTATGTCCTAATAGCATCAAAATCCTCTAATAAACTGAGGTAGTGCAGGTGAACCGAATTCTCGGGGAAGTCGGGAAGCATGTGTCCGCCAATGAGTAAGAAAATAAATCCGCGAGCGCACAGGATTAGATCATCATCGGTCTCTGAACCGGTGAACGCTCTCAGGATCCATGCTTCCAATAGTTCCTTCTTCATCTTGTATCCGAAAAAGTGGCTGAGAGACAACCGCACACCCAGTAGTCTCTCGATAAGATCTATCCAGTACTGTTTCGGGTTTACCCTCCAGCTAGGGCCGATAACGGCCATACTGTCTATCCCTAAACCCCACAGTGCCTGTACATCCTGCAGTGTTATTGACACTTAACCACACGTCAGGTGAAATGTGTGAGTCTCCGGTCTCCACCGCTCAACCAATGATGTGATAAGTGCGTGGTCCAACCCAATATAACCACACCTAAAGACTCCTCCCAACCAGGTTTTGTTAATAATCTCAACCAATCTACGAGGAGAGGTACTGTAGCACTGGAATAGGTTGCGCCCAAAACGCCTACACTGAAGGTCAGTATAACACGTCTCGTGATCCCCATTCCAGATCAAACCGGATCTGTGCTCGTGCTGTCTGGATAAGACATCAGGATAATGGGCCCCGGATGCATGTGTGCTGGCACTTCTTCCATCTATATTAATTATAGTTTCAGATACTGTCAATATCTATATGTTATAATTAAAAAATTTTTAAATAAATCCTAATTCCAAACTCTTTAAGGTGTGTTCTTTATGGTACACTACATTTTAGAGTTTTAGGTTTGAATGATTTTTCGCATATAAAAATATAGGGTTTTCAGAGTTTTTAATGTTTTATAATTTATAGTTAATCATCAAGAATATTAAGATTTAATTGCTATTATGTTTAATGGTTATAAAGTTTATAGCTTTATGTTTTAATGTTTCCAAATATCATTTTTAGTGTTAAGGGATGCAAATTTTAGGGATGTTTAAGCCAATAAGATTTTAAAGTTTTTAAGGTTTACTGTTACATACTTTACATGTTTTATCGAATAAATATTTAAAATATTCAGATTTTCATTTTTTTAAGGGTTTGCTACTAAAAAGTTTACAATTTCATTTTATATTGTCTGAAATATTATGATTTCACTCTGAAATACTTTACATGTTTTATCGAATAAATATTTAAAATATTCAAATTTTCATTTTTTTAAGGGTTTGCCACTAAAAAGTTTACAGTTTCATTTTATATTGTCTAAAATATTAAGATTTCACTCTAACAGTTTTAGAGTTTAAATCAAAGTATTAATTCCTAAACTATTAATTTCCAAGTATCGGTTCTACTGTTAAGGAAAAAAAGTTAAAATTACTGAATTACAGGTTCCTATATTTTCTAACATGCAAAATAATTATCTAAATAATTAAAAATATTTTCAAATAATCATAAAGTAAGGTAAGAAATTAAACCGAATTATCCAAATAAATTCATGAAAATAAAACCCTAAACCGTAATAACATTTTTTAAATGCAAAAAAAAAAAAAATTGTATACATAACATTATCAAATTTGTACAAATTTATTAATAACTACAATTTTAAACATAAATCCAAACCTCACTTTCACAAAAAAAAAATTAATATAAAATTTTGGATTTTAATAATAGATTTTTAAGTTTTCTATTATTTAAATTTTACAATTTTTAGGTTACAAAAAAAAAAAAAATTCCATATTTTCTACTGTTTAAAAAAAAATTAAAAATACCGAATTACAAGTTTCCATATTTTCTAACATTCAAATTAATTATCTAAATAATTAAAAATATTTTCTAATAATCATAAAGTAAGAAATTAAACCTAATTATCCAAATAAATTCATTAAAAAAATCTTAAACTCTAATATTACTTTTTAAATGCAAAAAATAATTACATACATAAAATTATCAAATTTGTACAAATTTATTAATAGCTACAATTTTAAACATAAATCCAAACCCCACTTTCACAAAAAAAATATATATATATTTAATGTAAAATTTTGGATTTTAATAATACATTTTTAAGTTTTGTATTATTTAAATTTTAAAATTTTTAAGTTACAAAAAAAAGTTTTCATATTTTCTACTGTTTAAAAATAAAATAAAAATACCGGATTACAGGTTCCAATATTTTCTAACATGCAAATCAATTATCTAAATATATATAAATATATATTTAATGTAAAATTTTGGATTTTAATAATACATTTTTAAGTTTTGTATTATTTAAATTTTAAAATTTTTAAGTTACAATAAAAAGTTTTCATATTTTCTACTATTTAAAAAATAAATAAAAATACCGGATTACAGGTTCCAATATTTTCTAACATGCAAATTAATTATCTAAATAATTAAAAATATTTTCTAATAATCATAAAGTAAGAAATTAAACCTAATTATCCAAATAAATTCATGAAAAAAATCCTAAACCATAATATTACTTTTTAAATGCAAAAAACAATTACATACATACAATTATCAAATTTGTACAAATTTATTAATAACTACAATTTTAAACATAAATCCAAATCCCACTTTCACAATAAAAATATATATATTTAATGTGAAATTTTGAATTTTAATAATACATTTTTAAGTTTTGTATTATCTAAATTTTAGAATTTTTAAGTTACAACAAAAAGTTTTCATATTTTCTACTGTTTAAAAAAAATAAAAATACCGAATTACAGGTTCCCATATTTTCTAACATTCAAATTAATTATATAAATAATTAAAAATATTTTCTAATAATCATAAATTAAGAAATTAAACCTAATTATCTAAATAAATTCATGAAAAAAATCTTAAACCCTAATATCACTTTTTAAATGCAAAAAACAATTACATACATAAAATTATCAAATTTGTACAAATTTATTAATAACTACAATTTTAAACATAAATCCAAACTCCACTTTCACAAAAAAAAAATAAAAAAAAATAAATGTAAAATTTTGGATTTTAATAATACATTTTTAGTTTTTGTATTATTTAAATTTTAGAATTTTTAAGTTACAACAAAAAGTTTTCATATTTTCTACTGTTTAAAAAAGAAGTTAAAAATATCGAATTACAGGTTCCCATATTTTTCACTCAATAATTTATACGAAATATGCAAAATAATTATCTAAATAATTAAAAAAATGTTTCTAATAATCTTAAAGTAAGGTAAGTAATTAAACATAATTATCCAATTAAAATCATGAAAATAATACATCACCCTAATATCACTTTTTAAATTAAAAAATAATTATATACATAAAATTATCAAATTTGTACAAATTTATTCATAACAACTATTTTAAATATAAATCCAAAACTCAATTCCACAGAAAATAAATTATTTCAAATTAATAAATAAAATTCATAAAAAAGAATAACAAACAACAAATAACAAAATAATTACACTTACCAAATAATACACAAAAAAATTTTAAATAACAAAAAGCTTACCGAAAATTTAAAATGTAGCTCTAGTCTACCGATTTCCACTCTAAATATTTAATAACCTTCATACTCCAAAGAAAGTCTCGAAGATTAACTAATTTTTAACTTTAAATTTCAAAATAAAATACACATTTATTAGAAGAAGAGAAGTCAAAGCATAATAATAAGAAGTAAAAAAATAAAAGGAAGAATAAAATAATTTACTTAGCAGTTGGCATAGACGGCTGCAAAAAAATTTCTAAAGGAGAAGGATGAAAAAGGGAAGAAGAATGAGATGGAGAGGATGAAAAAATGAAGAAGAATGAAGGAGAAAAGAGAGAAAGAGAGAGGTTGCTGGAAAAAAATATAGTAAGAAGAAAAAAAAGGGGAAGAAGGGGGGAAGAATAAATAGGCTGAAAAAAAAAAATAAAAGGAGAGGAAGAGGGTGGCGGCTGGGGCTGTTATGATTTTTTTATAAGGTGAAAACGCACAGTCACTGTGCGTTATCAAGCCTAATAACGCATAATGGATGTGCGTTATTAAGCTTGATAACGCACAGTCATTGTGCGTTACCTACAGGTCAGCGTCAGATAGGATCCACGTCAGTTTTTTACACAATTAGCGAGGCTGACGCGGCTTAATCCGTGTGATTAGGGATAATGCACAACGATTGTGCGTTTTCATCTGGGATAACGCACAATCGATATGCGTTATGGCCAAAATTAAAAAAAAAAAAAAAAAAAAAAATTTGAGCCACTTTAGTACCCAATAATTTTTTGTTAGCTGAAAAAAAAAACATATATTCAAGGTACAATATAAGCTAAACTAGGATACTAAAAACCTGCAGCAGTGTGGGAATTTCAATCTCTCCAATGTATAAGGTGGTTCCTTGTGCGCACCAGGTCATGGCCTCCAGTGTGCAGGACCGCTGAGTCACCATGATTTACATCCTCCATCTGGACATCGGACAGTCTAGTGGGGGCCCTGAGGGCGAGGGATTTCGCCTTTTGGTCCAAAGATACTAAAAACCTATTAAGAGGTTACCTATGCTATACAACAATTATGGGCCTAATCAACTACAGAAAATAAGGAAAAGTTTGCAAGTACAACAAGGAGAAAATATTGGAGAATATTCTCCGTATCCTATCCTAACTGATACAGTCCATGCTTGTAGGTGTGAATGTGCTTTAAGGATTAAACTCTTGTATCTTTAAGGCTTGTTTGGTTTAGAATTTTAGTGATGAAAGGAAACCGGAGAAAAAGAAAATGAAAATTCTTATGTTGTTTGGTTAATTAAGGAAACTGCTAAAGAAAATGATTTTCTTTTATTGGTTGATGGGAATTTTGAATGGAAATTGAAAATTATTTATACATTTGTTGCACTCTATTTTTTGAAAATAAATATTAAATCCTTAAAAATTAAAAATTCAAATTTTGGTTATTGTATACTAAAATTATATAGTTAGGTTTAACTAGATTTTTTGATTTTCTATAAATAATAAATACCCCTAAATAAAATGGACGATTAGAAAATGAAAAGAAACAATAAATTAAAAAAATAGAGGAGAGCAAATGAACAATAAACATTTATACATAAATATAGAAATGTACACACAGGGACGGAACCAGAATAATATTGTTGGGGGGCTGGAGAAGAAAAATTTTTTACCAGAATTTCGTCTATAAAATGATGCATTACATGTACAAAAGACGTTCAAACAATTCCAAATTTACATATAATATAACAAAAGAATAGGTAATCGCCTATTACCAATGAGGAGTGATCACCCATCACTCACGAGGAATGATTACCCATCACTCACGGGATAAGCATTATAATTCTAAATTTACATTATAATTATATTTTTGCCAAAAAACACCCAAGAGATTTTTTTACTATCAAAATCAAAATTTAAGCACTCAAAAATCTATTTACCAAAATAAAAAATAATATTTCTACATAGATTAATCTAGAAAACTTACTTTTTTTATTCTTCAAAGTTTGAAGAACAGGGAAGCGAAGCTGCGGGCCCGCCGCCATCCTCCGTCTGCCTGATTGCTGGTGCTGCCGCGCTGCTGCAGCTTGCTGTCCACAGCTCCACCGACGCGAGGTTTCCGTCGCCGTCGACACCACTCATCGTCGAGCTCGGACCGAGGAAGAGGATTGATTGTTTACGCGGAGGAGGAGGAGGGAATCGGAAAGAGAGAGAAGAGAGAAAGCTGATTTTTTTTTTTTTTGGTTTCTGCTGCTACCGAGGTTTTCAAGTTTTTTTTTTATAAATCAGTCCCTAAGTTTTGTAGGGCTAAATTGAAAAAAGAAAATTTGAAGGGCTTAAATGTAAAAACCTTGAAAAATTTTTTTAAAAATAAAATTGTTGGGGGGGCTCGAGGCCACCCTAGCCCCCCTCTAGTTCCGTCCCTGTGTACACATATATATAGAAGTGGATTGATGTCGGTGTTTTAATAAAAAATTTAAAAAATGGTCTAATTAAGGCATGAAATTGATTTTGGGGTGGGGTTAGGGCTATAAACGTGGCAGGTCTTACCCGTATCTGTGCGAGTCTATACCCGTTTATAGCGGGTAATATTAAAATTTTATACCCACGTACTCATACCCGTATTCATATCCTTATAGATTATATTAAATAGGTCTAGCAGGGTACGATGATACCCAAATCGGTATACGCGCATACCCGTTATAATAAAATAATAATATATTTATATATTATATTATTTTATATTTTTTATTAATACATACTTTATACATTTAAGATATTTGAGTAGTTTTTTTTTTTTTAGTTTAGAGAAGAGAAGAAAAATTTTCTTCATAGTTTAAAGAAGAGAAATTTTCTTCAAGATATTCTTAGGGCTCATATCTTAGAGTCTCATAATTTTCTTAGGGCATTATAGTTTAGAAAAGAGAAAATTTCTTCAAGATTTCTTCTTTTTCGAGTCTCAGTACTACTACTTTCTGTATTGAATGTTTCTTGTAGACTTGTTTCTCTCATTTAAAATTTTATACTAGTGGTTGTTTGTTTCAAAAGCAAATAACAGAGGCATGATTTTTTAAGGCTTGATTTTTTGAAATTTTTTTATATATATTTTTGTTTAACAGAAAAAAAATAGAAAAATATACCCTACCCTAGACTCTGGAGGGTCAGGTCTGAGTCAATAAATTTTATGCCCAGAGGGTCTGGGTTTGGGTCCATATTTCTATAAGGGTATGGGTTTGGGAGTACCGAAAGAGTCTGGACCCGTTTACACCCCTAGGTGGGGTGAAGCGGGTCAGCTTGGGGGAGGGAAGGTAGGGGACTGTCAGGGGGGAGATAGGTTTTTATTTTTTATTTTTATTTTTCCATAAGTTAGATTAATATTCAAGACTTTAGAGTTTTCCCCGCCTTTTCTTTTTCTTCACACTTTTGCGATGAAAAAGTTTTTCATGTTTTCCAATTAAGTTTTCCTCACCAATTTCCTTATCATATTTTCCTTATGCTTTGTGTTGTTCAAGGATTTTGGTATGGAAAAGGAAAATAAAATTATTAGAAAACTAAAATAAATACGTTGTTTGGTAAGATAAGGAAAATGCAAAGAAAATAGAATTTCTCTTTTTTTGTTCGTGGATTTCAAGACGGAAATGTAAAGAAAAATTAAGAAAAAGAAGGAAAACGCTACAAAAAACATATACGTATATTTAGAATTATTTCTAATATTAATAAAACATTATTAGCACTTTATGATATTAATTTTATATTAGAAATTAATGCTATGTGAGAGAAATTAGTGAACGTAAATTGTAGAGAGAGAAAGTGTTGTGAATTTTAGAGAGAGAAAGTGTCGTGAATTTTAGAGAGAGAAAGTGTTGTGAATTTTAGAGAGAGAAAGTGTTGTAAATTTTAGAAAGAGAGAAATTGCCATAAGTATTTTAGAGAGAGAAAGTGTCGTGAAAAATCAAGAGAGAGAAAGTGGGTGAATTTTAGAGGGAGAAAGTGTCGTGAATTTTAGAGAGAAAAAGAGTTGTAAATTCTAGATAGAGAAATTGAGCATGAATTTTAGATGAAGAAAGTGTCATAAGTTTTAGAGAGAGAAAGTGTCATTAATTTTAAACAAAGAAAGTGTCTTAAATTCTAGAGGGATAAAGTGCCATGAATTCTAGAAAGAGAAAGTGAGCATGAATTTCAGAGAAAGAAAGTGTGCGTGAATTTTAGAGAGAGAAAGTGTGATGAATGTTAGAGAAAGAAAGTGAACGTGAATTTTAGAGAGAAAAGTGCAGT
This sequence comes from Catharanthus roseus, assembly GCA_028651295.1. NCBI lineage: Eukaryota > Viridiplantae > Streptophyta > Magnoliopsida > Gentianales > Apocynaceae > Catharanthus > Catharanthus roseus. The sequence goes on along the minus strand of JAPQWS010000107.1, from coordinate 1,086,783 downwards.
AAGTTTTAGAGAGAACAAGTGTCATAAGTTTTTTAGAGAGAGAAAGTGCATGAATTCTAGAGAGGATGTGAGCACAAATTTTAAAGGGTGTGAAGATAAGAAATATGTGAAGGTAAGAAATATCAAAATAAGGTTTATCTTTTCCTTTTCATTTTCTTTTTCCTCACACTTTTGTAACAAAAATGATTTTGATCATTTCTTATAACTATTTCCTCATTTAATTTTCTTTACTGTTCTCTTTTATTTCTTTCATTACTAAACAGAGGTAAACCTATTCTAAAAAAAATTATTTTCTTTTTCACACCAAAATCCTAGAACCAATCAAGGCTTTAATGATTTTTGCTGTTTTTATTGTGCCATAAGCAGATGGTTAGACGTAAAGATGATCTCTCTCTCTCTCTCTCTCTCTCTCTCTCTCTCTCTCATGCAGAATAATTCGAGAATTGTTTTTAATTGACAACGACTTCAAAATTAAGTCGTTCTTTTTTTTTTAAAATTAATCCTATATTTTTGCAAACACACTGGTACCTTCTTCCTTATCTTTTTGGGTTAATTACAATTTTTTCCTTTAAATTTATCTAAATTATAATTTCATCCCTCTATTTTATATAAATTACAAATACATCTTTTTTGTTTATATTTTCTTAACTTATTAATCCCTAATACTAATTTTAATGAAAAATTTTATCCAAAAAAATAATAATTATACGGTAAAAAGTTTAAGATCTTTCTATAATATCACTTTGCAAGTTAATTATCATTTATTATCATATATAAAGACAATAATACCCTTACAAAAAAATTTTAATTAATCTAATTTCTATAATGAAAGATATTATTATCTGAATATATGATAATAAATAAGAAGTAAACTTGTATATTAATATTTTTAAAAGATTTTAAATTTTTTACTACATAATCATTGTTTTTTGATAAATTTTTTTATTGAAATTAGTAGTAGAGACTAATAAATTATAAAAATATAAAATGATAAAGATGTATTTGTAATTTCTATAAAATAGAGGGATAAAATTATAATATAGATAAATTTCAAGAAAGAAATGTAATTAATCCTATCTTGTTCTACTTTATTTATCTTATATTCTTTTATTGATTGGATTATTTGGCCTCTTTTTGTGGCTTATGAATGCTCTTCTCTGTTCTTGCTTGCTTAATGAGAATCAATCAAGGGGAGCTGTTTAATTCAAAAAATACAATGGGATGATGTCTAATTTTATCATAATTTGTGATAATACTTAGTATTCAGCCAATTATAATATTTATCTTCCTTTATATCATTCGAGTTCCTTTCCTCACTCATGAGTTATTGTTTTTGTTTCATTTGTTAAATTTTTGCTGGAAATGTCATTTTTTAATGTTTTCTTGAATCATAGAGTTTGGATTATTTGTAAGAATTTGAAAATTTTGAAGTTTGAGAAATTTATATCTTGAATTTGGATAATAAGTTTGGACAATTTTTCTTATTTTTTCGTTTATTTTGTGATCAATGGAGGAGAATCTAATAATGTCAAAAGACGCTTGGCTAACTCTTCTAAAAATTTTCATTAATTTTTAGCTGAAGATTATTTTTTATTTCAATTTCTTATTTCTTTCTCTTTATACACATAAAAAATTTATATTTTTTAATACCAAAACCTCCCTAAATAAGCTATCTAGAAGATAACATACATTCAATTTTATTTATAGAGATATTAATTAGGGATTAATTACTACATGTAAAAAAATTTAGCTAATGTTCTAAATTTACTTTTTTTATTTTAAGCTAAATAGCTAATGTTCTAATTAACATTATTGTGTTTGTGACAAGATGGTAGTTCAATTGGTTAGAAATGTCTGTTACCATACGATAGATCATGGGTTTGATTTACACTTCCCCTCTCCTGATATATTAAAAAAAAACATCATTGTGTTTTCTCCCATGGACTTCATCATGGGGAAATTCTTCCTAAAAAAAAAACCTCTAAAGATAGTTTTCCTAAAGCCAGACTTATCTCCTGTCAGGGGGAAAAAAAAAAAAAAAGTCATACTTATCCTCAACTCCTATATATATATATATATATATATATTTTACAATTTTAATCTAATTTGATATTTTAGACGATGACAAGTACAGATAAGTTTGTTATGTACTTCTTTAAAAGAAATAATTGCATCATTTTAAAAGTCAGAATAATTATAGTGTTCAACTGGGGCAAATGTTCCCTGGCGAGATATTCTTCATATTAAAATAAAAATGATGTTCGCATTAGGAGGCACTCCTCATTATTTACAAACTTTCGAAGTCCATCTAATGCAGCCTGGCTAGTCCCAAGTCCAAAACTCCGATGACCGCACAGCATCGTCTATATCAAAAATAGCACCACACGGAGGTCGCCAAATTCAATGAACTGTAACTCCGCTGGTGAGATATTACTTTGCTAGAAGGATAAGTCCACTGCTAACAAAATTTGTAATATATATATATATATATATATACACATACGTGTATATATATAATTTAGTATATGAGAGTGTTGCGTTCCCAATATGTTTTTATTTGCTATTAGTTTTAACTTTTTTCATCCTTAATTAATTTACGTGTATAATCTTCTTTGTTCTTTTGGATGATTTCAGATAATTTTGACAGATTTTGAAGATTTTGGCATTGAGAATTTTAAGACTTAAAGGATAAAAATTCAAAATTTAATAAATTAAGTTTTGTTTTAAAAAATCATTGTAAGATAACAAAATTGCATTGATCTAGTACGATCTCCTTTATTGTCCTCAAATAAGTTCGGGTTGTTGAATAACTCAAAAGTGCCTCCAACTTTTCATTAGGAGTAATGAATACCACTTCATTTTCACTTTCTATTTCTCAATCGAGTTCCAAACTCATATTTAAATTATTTTCTTGTTCTCTAATCGTAGCGAAGATGAAGAATAAATGTCAACTATTGAGTTAATTTTGCCGAACTCTAATTTTGGAGAGGTAAACAACGTTAAATTTAGGAAAAATATGAATATAGAGTGAGTGATGTTGTCTGAAAAAATTTTAGTTTATCAAATTTAAAATTTTACCCTATAAGTTTAAAATTGTTGAAATCAAATTTTCAAAATCATTCAAAATTACCAGAAATTATTTAAGAGGACAAAAAAGATTACACATAAATTTGTTAGAGACGAAAAAAGTAAAAATTAATAGCTAGGAATATAATCTAATAGAACAAAATATGTTGAGGAAGGAAAAAGTTAAAATTTATAATTAGAAAATAAATTCAACCAACAAAAATATGTTAGAGACAAAAAAATTAAAATAAAAAATTAAGGACTAAATCCAATCAACAAAAATATGTTCGGATTAAAGTTGACATTTACATGTACATACACATATACATATATATGTATATATATACGTATATATAATCCGAGATCCAAGAATATTTGACTAATCACGAAAGATGTTTCTAATATATTTTGATTAGGTTCCCATATAGGTAATGCATAAATTTTACTTTTTATAGATTATCTACTTCAAAAAATATTTTAAAATAAAATTATATCTAATGCTATTTGTGTGAGTAAAACTTTATACTATGTTTAATAATAAATAATTATCACCTATTAATTCGTTCAATATTCACAATTTCATATTAATAGAAAAATTAAAATTTAATTATTTTCTATTCTTAATTTTTTAATCAATATTTCAAATTCTTGTTTTGGAAAAGAAATTTGAGTTTTATAACCTTCGTTTTTTACTTGTGATATTCTACTAATCTCTGTATTTTTTTATTTGTCATATTGTAAAAAACGCAACATTTAGTAACTTTTTTTCTATAATATACTCCGATAAAAAAAAATTTTAATCTTTTTTAAGTCTTTTAATATTGGAGCTTGTGGAAATAATAATAAGAAGAGTGATTCATTGAATGACATTCCAATCAACACAAGAAAAAAAGCATCTAAAGTTTCGTATTCTTTTAAAAGGTTAATGTCAAAATATTCCCTGAAGTTGGGGTTAGTACCACTTTAATCCATAAATTAAAAAAATACATGTTTAGTCTAAATTTAGTCAAAATACCCCAAGAAGTTATGGTATTACCGTTTTAGTACATGATGTAAACAAAAATCATTTTACTTTCAATAATTAAATAAAATTTAATAAAAGATAATATCATTATCTATAAATAAATGTAATTACTCAATTACTCCTAAACTCATAAAGATTTGTCCTTTTAAACTTTTTAATTTTTAATAATAATATTATTCTTTTCAGAAGTAAAAGAAAAAAAATTTAAAAGTAATTGACATAATCCGATACAATCTTAGAAAGTGTACCCTGACTAATATTATTTTATCTGCATAAACCTTTGTTAAATTATGTAATGTCTTAAATGCGATAAGTAAAAAGGACGGATGTAGTATTTTAAAAATCGAATGAGTGGTTTAAAAAAGTTGTGCAATGAGGTGGTATCCAAATATCGAGACTCTCCCTTGACCTATATCTACCTGACATGCCTTATGAGATATCTGAGTTCGAGTCATCTTGTAGGCGGATTTATGACGGATTTTCAGCCTTGTGCATAGGGCTGTAAATCGGACGAGTCTTTTTCGGACTTTACTCATTTATAACGGGTAAAGTTTAAATTTTATATCCACGGATTTAAACTCATTTAGCTTCTATGAAGTAGGTTTGGGTACGGTATGATAATACCCATACCATTTATCCGTTTACCCGCCACAATAAAATAATAAATAGTATATTTATTATATTATAATTCATTTTATATATTTAAAGTGATTTAAGTTGTCTATCATTATCTAAATATTTTTCTATAAAGTTATAAATTTTACATGCACTTATAATTGCTATTTTCCTTTTGTAGAGGACAAAATCATTTTCCTTTTATAGGAGACAAGAGAAAGCATTTTGGATAATATGCTTTCTTTGAGGCGTTGAATTAATGATTATATTTTGATTAGATTAATGTATCAAAGAATGGGCTAATAAAACCAACCCAGAAATCTAAAAGGGCAGTGGGAAAAAAATCATTTTTTGTATCAAATTTCTCTCTCTAAACCAATTCTCTCTAACTTCTCTCTAACCTCAAACTCAAATGTTTCACATTTAACACAAATTAAAGATAGATATGGATGATCTGGAAGATTTTTTGCAAGAAAATATCGACTTTGAGGTTAAAAAAAATTAAAAGTTTATTTTTTTCCAACTGACCCGAGTTCTCCCAAATGGGTAAAATTCTCCAACTTGGCAAAAATTTTGATGCAATTTTGCTCAAGTTGGCAAAATTTCTCAGAGAATTTCTCCTACCTGGGAGAAATTCATGTCAGTGCATTTTTTATTCGCTTAAATGTTATTTTTATGATTTTTATAATTTTTTAAGTATATAGGATGAATTATTAATTTGTTTCGTATTATATTTTTATGTAACAGACTGAAATTGATCCGAATACATTTGAAGAATTTTTAGAACCGGAAGAATACGTGGATCATGAGCATTTATTCGCAACTAATCAAACTTTTAATTCGAAAATAGAATGGGTGGAATTGGGCAAAAGAAACACGATGAAAGTAAATATATATTTGATTGTCACTCGATATTTGAGATTAAGAACTTCCGACAGTCGACCGTATGTTGCATTGGCTTGCGAGCGTGAAGGTGCAAAGAAATCAAGAACGAAGCCGAGAGTTGATGATGATGATGAAGAAGTTCCCGAAAAAGGTGGGGTCCTTATTATGGAACTAAAAAGTGCGGTTGTCCATTTAAATTAAAAGGTGAGCAAAAGGCCACGAGTAAAAACTGTCAATTATTTGAACACGATGGGAGCCACAACCATGCAATAGGTGTCTATCATCACGGTTACGCTTAGGCTGCAAGACTGATGGATGAGCAACTGAAACAGACCGAGCAATTTAGAAAGAGTCATATGCCACCATGTAATATGTTATGATTTTTCCGAGAACAAAATCTAGATTGTGCTATGAGGTATGTAGCATTACATTTACTAGGTTATTATAATATTTTAAATTTGTGTTTAGGGTTTAATAATAAGATTTATGTAGTGAACAGATTATACACGACGTCCTTGCTAAGGTAAAAAAGAAAAGAATGCAGGGGCGCAATACCGTAGAAGAAGTTCTTTATTTAAGTATTCAACGGGGTTAGACGGTCTTCTACAGAAACTGTGATGGGAGCGACTTACTCAGTGATATTGTTGTTGCACACCCAACATAGATGCAAATGATGAGAACGTGGTCATATGTACTGATAATGGATACGACGTATAAAACAAACAAGTAAGTTATTTGTTTATATTCTGTTAAGCGTAGATGTGAATATTAAATATATATTGATTGTTTAATTTATAATATTAATAGGATTATCTTAAATGAATCGTGATCGTTTAGTTAATATTTATAATAAATATTTATGTTGAATTAGTTAATTTTTTAATTAATTTATATTTGGGTAATTTTAATATCTTAGTATAAAATATCTTAATTTATACTTTAATTTATGTTTTGTTTAGTTTTTTTTTAAGGTTTAGGGTTTTTTCTCGTATATAAAAATATTTTACAAATTGTTATTATTTAATTAATATTTAAATAAATTAGTCTGTATTTATTAATTTAGTTTAAGTTTAATAATTTATGATTTAGGGTTTAAATTTAAATTTATGATGTCCACTTTGTAAATATCCTATTTATTCTTTGTATTTTATTACTTAGGTACAATATACCATTCTTGGAGGCCGTCGAGATGACTCCGACAGGTAAGAACTTCACTGTAGCAACTGCATTCATGTGGAATGAGCAAGCTACGACATATAGATGGATGCTTGAACAAATTAATCACTTATATTTTACATCAGCAGTGTCATTCGAGAATGAGGAAGATATTAATGCACATGAACCGATGTTTATTATTACGGGTAGAGAAAGTAGTTTAATACCTGTGATCGAGAGGTGTTCAATAGATCCTACCACATGCTATGTAGAAGGTACATTGATCAAAATGTCTTGACAAAATTAACTGAAATGATTAAAGATGAAGAGATGGCGTCACGGTTCTAAATGGCACATGGCACAAATTACTCAATGAAATCAATGAGGCAGAGTACTATAAAAGATAGGATAATTTGAAGATGAAATGGCATAAAAAACTGGATTTTTTGCATTATTTGTTTAATACTTAGTTGAATCCTCTTGCTCATAAATTTGTCAGAGTTTAGACAAGTAAAGTATTGCATTTCGGAGTAGAGACCACCAACCGAGTTGAGAGTGAACATTCAGTTTTGAAGCAGTGGCTTTCAACATGCCATGATGATTTGGACATAATGTTCCTTAATATTAATCCTGTGATTGAAGGTCAAATTTCTGTGATTAAGTAGTCATTGAAGTATTCCAGGCTTAAAGGAAAGTATAATGCCAAGAGTAATCCGATATTGAAAAATATAAGTAATAACATTAGTCATCTGGCATTGAAGAAGATTTGGATTGAGGTAACAAATTTTAGAGATCATTGATGATCTGAAAAGCAAGTCCGGACACTATTTGAGGACATTACATGGCCTCCCATGTTCATGTGAGTTGATTACATTGTACGAACATATTCTCCCTATTAATTTCCGATATTTACTGTTTTTGGACTGCACTAGAAATTAGGGGACCCATCTATCTTCTCAACAGAAGGATATGGATACTGAGATACGTGATCTTGCATTTCTTTTAGATCATATTAGTACAAGACTCATATTTAAAGTTAGGGAGATGTCTCATTTTGCGAAAGGGGTTTTAAGTTCGGTTTTGCCCTCAGATCCTGATATGCCGTTGACATTTGCCCCTGAGGTTACAGGTACCAAAGGACGACGCAAGACTGACTCTACAAAAATGGACAAGTCATATTGGGAGCACGTATCTGTTTTACATAGAAAAATACAGAAGCCAAGATCTGGTTCAGGGTCTAGATAAGGATCTGGTTCAGAATCTGGTTCGCAATCCCGTGGGAGAGGCAGACCACCACTGGCTCCTAGGGGTAGAGAGGTAGAGGGCTTAGTAGTGGAAGAAGTAGTTTATCATCACCAGGCTCCATTATAGATACATCTACTGGTTCTACATTCCCTTTCCCCAATGCTTTCCCATGTTTCATTTATCCTTTCATTGAGAATTGGAAGAACGTAGAAGGGGATGGAAATTGTGGATATAGAGTCATAGTGTACTTTATGTACGAAGATGAATATCAATGGCCTGACGTCCGTAGGTGAATGTGCTTTGAGTTAGACCATAATCTGAACATGTACATTTCACTCTTTGGATCAGTCGAACGTTATTATGAATTCATACACAAATGTCAGTGGCGGGAAGGACATGCTCTTTCATCATATTGGTTGGATACACGTGATTTTCTTTATGTCATTGTAAATGCATTCAATTTGTGTGTGGTCTTAATTGTAAAGATAGGATCCACGACTATATTGGCTTTATATTTGCAGATGGATCGGACTGAAGGAATGATAGTTATCGGTCACTTGGCAGAATATCAACATTTTGTTGCAGTTAGTGAAACTTTATTTTCTTGTGTTGTTTTTAAGTTTAAAATCCATAATATTATTATTATTCATGTTATGTATTTATTGTGTTTTACAGCTGCACATACGAGGTAACTGTCCATTGGCCCCTTTACGCATTCAATGGTAATATCACTGTAATGATCGAGTCAGTGACTGGCTTGATCCTTATTTGGATAGGATTGTAGATTTGATTACGAGATATGCTAGAGCATATATAGCACGAGATCCTAGTCACGTTAACATTTAGTGATTATTGCAATTAACTTTATCATTACCTTTCTCTAATTGTATTTTTCCTCATCATCATATATATAGACTTTATTGGATAAACGTTTATAACAATATTTACTTCTATAAATTGTACCAAAAATATTAAATCGTAGTCATCACATAAAATTATTAATATTCAGAAATACGGATCATAGAAAAGGGTAAAGAAATACATAATCATACGAATACATAAAAAGTCCGATACAACTAGGATTACATAATATAAAAGAAATGTCTAAATATCCAAATAAAAATACATAATATAAAATCATCATCATATGACATCTAGTCACTACACAGATAAAACTCATGCATGATACGGCATATCTCTCTGTACATCCAAACTCATCACTAGTATCGGGATCTATAAAGGAGGCTATCATGTCAAGGACAACCGATAGTAATGGCCTACCATGTATCGGGTATTGTATGCCACGTGGAAGTCTGTCAGGATTCTGTATCCTAGGATGTATGCGACAGATAAACTGCGGCATATAATCATGTGTGCATTGACTCAGGAGTATGGCAGGCACACTGATCCAAGAATCTGTAAGTAGATGTGGTCGTGTCTCTAGCCACAAAGTCTCTATAAATATGTTCTTCACGACATACATTCTGTTATTTGTTTGCCTGTGAGCTTCCAATGGTCGAATAGAATGTGTTGGAATCCACTGCTACCACCCGAACTGTCAGACAACTCTATCGGGTATGTATGGCTCAATATAATTGTAGTACGCAAGCATGCCATGCCAAGTAGAAACCCATACACCTTTTATCTCTGAAGGCTTGTACGGAGTCCAACGTACCTCCTCCCCAATCATCACATCTAACCATATGCGGATGTCTAACAACTTAAACTCAGATTTCATACCCAACATTTCATAATGCTGGATGTAAGGCTTTCCCATCTTCGCTCCTAGTCTCACTAGGGGCAAACATAGGAAAATACATATATATCTAGGCGTAATAAACACATAAAAATCATATGTATTATTTTAAAGTATAGATAAGCACTGCCCTAAACATATAATTATGCGAAATGAAAAGGGTAAATAAACACATAAAATACGAACGTCTTTTGAAGCAAAAGACTGATTAGTTATAATATAAAGAAACATATGTAAATAATTAAAGTAAATAAACACATAAGAAAGTAAAAACTATCTCAAGCAATGACCAACACCTAGCTAGCTCATTTGCATCTACACGTGAGGCCTGACTTACATTCCTATACAAGAATATCATGGTCACTACACCCATGCCAACCTCCCACTACCTCGAACATTCTTCACAATCAGCCAAATCTTGGCATGCAGGATGTTCCCACTCTTATCAGTGAAGAGGAAACTTCCAAGCATATAGACAATGTAACATGTAGCCCTGAACTCAGGGAAAAGTCCATTATCGGGATCCTCTACAACGTATGCAAGCTCTTGAGCATTAATACCACTTCCCGAGTAGCTAAATCCAAATTGATCTGAACAATTTCGACCAACTGCTCCCGAGAATACTGAACATCTACAACACCGCCTTAAGCAGGTATGTCCAGTATTAACTCCACATCATGTAAAGTAATCATCATCTCTCCGAAGGGCATGTGGAAGATATTCGTGTCTGGCTGCCACCTCTCAACAAAAGCAGATAATAGCGATAAATAGGGGTGCTGGAACATGCAAGACCTCAAATGGACGAGTCCCTCTGCCAACTCTGTCTCGTAAACTAGGGGTCTAGCCTGTGAGTGAAACAAAGCGCGACCTCAACTTCGATATACCTCGCTTCTGCATATAAAAAAACCATTGGATAAAAATATTAAATAATAATATTAAAAATAAATGAAAAATTCAGCAATAATAAATTCATAAGTTTACCTGTCCACGCCATATAAAACCAGCAACATGCCCACTGTATGAAGTAATAAGCTCTGGAACTTGTGTACCTCCCTCAGCTTGTCCTGTTTGCTCCCAATCTGCATGCTTCACCTATTTTTTTTTTTTTTTTTCCTGTGAAGGCCTCATAGGAAGAACAGACTTCTTAGGTCTTTGTTGTCGAGATCCAGTAAACTTACTCATCATGGATCTCAAACTGTTGGTCAATCTTTTACCTTTTTTGGGTCTTGGCCTGACACCGGATGACGATGTAGGGGCCACAAATATAGGCTCGACCTCGTCACCATCATTATCTCCCTCAGTGATGTCAACATCATCATCCTCTCCCCTAACCTCAACATCCTCCTCGGTGAGGTGGAGGGATCTAGCCTCGTCATGCTGCTTAGATCAGCCCACGTCTCCATCTAACCCTATATCACCAGCATTCCTCCCTAAACAAGGTGAATTTGATGGAATACCATAATCAATGGCTATATAATCTGCCTTGCTATAAGATTAGTCGGTCGAGACTCCTGAAATAATCTACTTGAAAAAAGAAGCCCCCAATTGTGTCCCTGTACCCGTAACCTAATGTAATGATGCCTGCAGTTTAGTTCTAAATAATATAGGATCCTGGCTGGACATATGGAGATCAACAGAAGAACCAAGTACATATGGGTAATGTAGGTGGTGGGTGAAAAGATACAGATACATGGTACTGTGAAGATGATCCATATCTGATAAGGTATCGGAGTGTATGGATCGTATGACGGGAGAAGAGGATGAGTCCTAGTCGGTATATGAGGTGGCAGGGTAGAAGACCCCGGTGCACCAAGATCATAATATATTCAAGGTCCAAGTGAGGCAGGACTACTAGGAAGATCAGAGGTACTATGACGACCTCTCACACCACGGGATGAAGCAGTGACTGTACGCCCCTGAACTCGATCTGTCCTGTTGGCCACAGGACCTAGATCATCATTTTCCTTACGTGTTCCGTTCCAAACCATCTAAATAAATTTCCAATCATAATCATAAATAATTATGTGTATATTTGCCTAATTCATGTTTTATATTATTTAAATCGTTTTACTGTTACATGTAACAATTTTTAAATATTGTATTATTTAGCTTCCCTCTTTATAATTTTCTATTATATAGATTATATTTCTTAATTATGTAATTTATATTATTTTATTATTTATTTTTAAAATAACTATATTTTTCATTCATATTATTTTATTTTTTTCATTATTAATAATAATAGTTATTATGTGAATAGTGTAATTATTTATTATTTAAATTACTATTTGAAAGGGGATGAACCTTATTCTTTAAATTATTATTATTCGTTATGTATTATTAATTATTATTAAATTTAAAACAATATTTACTTCTCTAATTTATATTATTTTATTATTTATTTTTTTTAATAAGTTATTATTTCATTTATATTATTTTATTATTATTTATTATTATTAGTTGTTATGTGAATAGTGTAATTATTATTATTTAAAAATGGGTTGAACCTTATTCTTTAAATTGTTATTATTCTTTATATATTATGAATTATTATTAAATTTAAAACAATATTTACTTCTCTAATTTATATTATTTTATTATTTATTTTTAAACAAGTTTATTATTTCATTTATATTATTTTTTATTATTAATGATAATAGTTATTATGTGAATATGGCAATTATTATTTAAATTACTATTTAAAAAGGGTTGGATTCTATTCTTTAAATTATTATCATTATTCTTTATTTATTATTAATTATTATTAATTTAAATTACTATTAAATTATTGTTATTTACATTATTATTTAAATATCATTAACTAAATTATTATTTCAAAATTATTCATTGATCTTTTAAAATTAATTACTTCATACTTTTGTATTAAATAATATCTATTATTATATCAATTTATTATTCACTACATAATATACTTAATTAACCTAAACACTAATATACCGTCACCATTTCTTTTCTAAACCATAAACTTAATAAATAAACTTAATCAACTAAACATATAAATTAATTTAAAATATAACATGAATAATTGTAACACTTATGCTAGCAAATTATTCACGTAAACATAATTCATATTCATATTAAACAAATATTATAAAATAAACTATTTAAACAACTAATGCATGTATTATAAATTAAAAAAATTAAATAATATGCCAAATAAACAGAAAATTAAAAATTTGTAAACACTAAATTAAATAACATACACAAGTAAACATAATATTTAACATTTATAAATACAAAACTAAATAAAATAAACAAATATATACAAAAAAGAGCACAAACACCCAGACTAGTGAAAATCTGGACTGTAATTTGTCCAGCATGACGAAGTTGACCAGAGAATTCTCAAGTCAGATTTATTATCCCCTTAAAGAATATTTGTGATTGAATTTTTGTTAGTTTCAATTAGAAAGTGGTTTTGTTCTTATTTTTTTTTTGTCTTTGTTTTTAAATTTTAGATAGATTAAAGAATTTTATTTGTTGAAGAGATTTTAAAGAAATTATGTGATTATAATGCAAATTTTGTTTTAAAAACTCTCTCAACCAAAAAGTATTCAAAAATATTATTTTATATTTTGTTATTTAACAAGGAAAAATAACTATTTTAAAGGGTATACTCAGAAAAAATAAAAAGGAAATAATATATATATTCGTTGAGTTTAAGTATGAATCCATAAAATATATACCCGTCAAATTTAATCTTGATCCATATTTTATTATGTGGGTCTGAATTCGATATATCAAGTGTAGTACCCATCTGAACATGCTTACCGGAATATTTTCCGGAGTGGTCGAAAACTATATTTAAAAAAAAAAAGGAAAAAAAAACTCATTAATAACAATACGTGGCTCCCTTAAAAAAAAAAAAAAAATCCCTTTTAAAAAAAACAACCTGGCTCCGTCAAAAAAAAAAAAAAAAAAAGAAAAAAGAAAAAACAATACGTGGCTAATTTTTTTTAAGCAGAATATATGAGCCCTCCAAAAAAATGAAAAAAACAAAAATTTGATGGTCTTTATATTTGAGTTATGGGTGTCTTCTCCATTTTTATCTGACAGGTGTGAGGCCATTCTTCCCATTTTCACCTTCACCAAGAACAAAAGTTGACGTTATAAACAGCAATCTGATCTTCAGTTTAATCTTGCGATGGAAGGAATGGGCCTTCTCAGAATTCGTGTTCGTAGAGGAATCAAACTTGCCATTCGTGATACTGTGAGCAGCGATCCTTATGTTGTTATTACCCATGGTGACCAGGTCTGATCACTCTGTCCTTGTTTAATTTTCTTTTATCATTTTCTGTTTGTATGCTTAAATTATGCTCCGATGTTCTTAGATTTTAATAATTTATTTTCATGTTTTGATGCTCATTTACATAGCTGTTTGATCTTATAAGTTCTGAAACAGGCTGGATTGGATTATTTTTAATATATATAAATTGGATATCTGTTTTTCAATCTTGAAGATTATTTTGGTCAAGAGTGTTCCTTTGATTTCTTTGTTTTCTTTCATCTTGGCTTGCCCTGCATGTGTTCGACGAATTACCTGAGTATAATAAATTCTGATAGACCATTTATTCTATGTAATCCTGCATTCTGTTATGATTGAAGGAGAGAACAAAGGAGACAAGAGGAGAGGATGAAATGGTTACCATGTTTGAATTGCTACCGAAGGAAATAAAAAGAAATGGACAGGAAGGAAGTATTTTTACCGAAAGTGTTAGGAGTTAGTTTTCTGAACATTAAGTCAATGAAGACAAAGGATTAGAGGTATTCTAATTAAAGAGAACTTAGCAAAAAAATCATTTCGAGTTGGGCGTTTGATTCTTTTTCTATGATCACTATAGCCTAATAATATCTATTTTTGTTGCATCTTCTACTTCTAAGTTTGATTAGTTGTATTCTTTATAAGGTTAGCACGAAAGATTTGTAAGAAACTCATAAGAGCTTACTTTTTCAAATGAGAAATAGAAGAAAGATATTTAGGTTCTAAAGATAGTGCGGAAGATAATTTTGCCACCTATCTCCTGTTGAAAATTTCAATGTGCATATTGCAGTGAACGAAGACCTACAAAGGAAAAAGTTATAGTAGACACTATATCTTGTATTAGACATTGGGTTCAGAAGATACCCCTACGTGTATCAGGGAGTCCTCAAGTTATCACCTAATGTGCTAGATTGTCACGACAGAGAAGTTGTTGCTTTATATTCCATAAAGTGGAAGTGTTATTGCTTGTAGTTGTAATATTCCTGTGTAATAGTTTTCGACATTTAAAAGAAATTGTAATTAATTAAAATCTGACCTTGGCAATGATAACATGAAACAGATCTATTTTCTCTACTGAAAATGTTGATCATTTTTATAATCTTTTCCCAATTTGCCTGTTCTGTTGCATTGTTGAGTGAATGAGGAATTTGATATGTAATCTACTTAATGAAGAATGTAAAAAAAAACATATGGAATGAGCAGTAGGCACAAGTAATTAGTTCTGTGATATGTATTTCATAGAGTACTGCTGTATTTCATGTGGTGAATGTTATTGCAGAGAGTAAGGACAAGTGTTGTGAAGAACAACTGCAACCCTGAATGGAATGAGGAATTGACAGTTTATATCAGTGATCCAAATATTCCTATCAATCTAGTAAGTCTCTTTCAGTTTTCTTTTAAGTTTCTTCTGTGTGATAGAAAATTGCCATTTCATACTGATGCCAGATTGGAACTATAGGGGATATATTTACAATGTACATTGCCATTTTATATGCACATTGCCATTTCTCTGACTATTCTGCTATTTGGCTCTGAAATGTGAATTTTGTTTGTTATTCAACAATACTGTAGAAATACCAAAAGACAAAAATAGAAAGGCCATAATGCTTTGATTACTGGTTTAATTGGATTTTTTCTTACCATGACAATATTAATATTGACTTTTGCTGTGTAAAGCACCTTTAATTTTGTAGCACATCATTTTTCTCATCTGGTTTACCTTTTCCTTACCAAATAGCATGAACTGAGTGTATTCTCTTGGCTTTGTTTAGATGAACATACAGTTCTTCAATACATAATTTCTAATGATACCAATTGGATTTGTACTTCTCAGACAGTCTATGACAAAGACACTTTCACTGTTGATGACAAAATGGGAGATGCACAAATTGACATTAAACCATACCTGGAATGTCTGCAATGGGGTTTACAAAACCTTCCAGATGGAACTAAAGTTGACAGAGTTCAGCCAAATGCAAAAAATTGCCTTTCCGATGAGAGTTGTATTATATGGAACAAGGGTAAAATGACCCAAGAAATGCTACTTAAGTTAAGAAATGTTGAGAGTGGCGAATTGGAAATCGAAATTGAATGGATAGATGTTCAAGGTCTTAAAGCTATCCGGAGCTAAGGTATGCCTTTATTTGATCAGCGTAGGCCATCACCAATGCTCTTCCTTATGTAATGTTGTTCTCGTGTATAATAGATAGCCTCAGGGAGACTTTGTAATAACCTAAATTTGTGATTGTTAGGCTTTGTAAGATTTGTTATGCTAAATGTACCAAAAACCCTGAGTTTTATACAAAAATTTTCCCTTGCTTGCCTTTATTCAGAGCTTGTTGTTACATGGGCAATTATTTTCTCGCCCCTTGAACTTGGATGAAATAGTAGGAAAAAGGGAATTAAAAAATTATTTTCTCATTCCAAAGTTTCCTTGTTACTTGATTTTTAGTAGCATTTACCTCATTTCGACTTAAATCATACTATTTACTCTAAAGAAGTTGCATCTGGTAGTTTGTTTGTCCGTTTGGCAAATTACAGTATATACGTAGCAGATTCTGGCTTTTTTAGTGAGATTCTGGAACAGCTTTGGCAAACATTCTAACTTGCTGATTCTTGGTTTTGTGATTTTTCTTCTTCGGGACAACACTTTCAGATTCTGGACCTTCTTAGCATGGCATCTGATTTGTTAATTGCATTAAATAGACTATACCTTTCCTCATAGAATTGCAGTTCATTACCTGTTAACTGCTGCTACCTCATGTCCTATACTCAATTCTTTGTCCAGTCCACCTCGGTTTTTCTTTTTAACTTTATTAGCATTGAGCTCTTGAGGTCTCACCGGTTTCTAAACTAAGGTACACGCATTAAGCTTTTTGAAACTGGTTCACTTGGTCGAATTCCCAGAAATTGTTTGGACGACGAATACAAATGTGACGATTAATAAAAAACATAAATTGTTTGGAGAAAAAAATGTAAAGTTTGGAGTGTAAAAAAATAGAAGGGTTTTGATTTTAAACCCAACTCAAATGCACTATTATTGGATTTGAATAGTTTGCCATTTGAAAACTGATAATCAGTGCTTCATACTCCGGCCTTCTGGATATTTGAGGATAGATCCTTCACCCCTTTGCATTTTTTGCTTTTTGAAGGGGTAAGTATTGATCACATTGTTTTTTTTATTTCTAAAGTTCGAACTTAAAAATCTTTGAGTTAAGGGTGAGAATGTTGGATCACTTGTACCAATCAAATTTGGTTCTCCACCTCTGTGCTTGTTTCCTGTAGATCCATCGACATACATGATCCCTGTATACCAAAACAAACCCAGGAATATATAAGATTGAAATATAATATAAGATTGAAGATTGACAAAATAATTTAAAACTTTAAAATAAGAAGCTTACTTGAAAATAGAATTGGAGATATTTTCTTGAAATTGAATTTGAGATAGGATACAAGAGATGATAGGAGAGGAAGGGCTAAAAGGTTCTTCTAGAGCTTGTGTAAAATATTGCCTGCCTTCCTATGAATTATGCTATGCTATTTATAGGACTAAAATGAATTTACATTTGAATGTAATTTGACATTTATTGTGAATCTTCATTTCATTTGAATTTGAATTCCATTTGCATTTGCAGGTACTTGAGTGGATTCTTCAATAATGGAGAACTGCATGCAGAAATGGGTCCCTCCACGTGGTATTTGAATTATGTGGTTGTTGAATGGAGTGTGGGTCCCTCCATGTGATCTTGTCGGTGAATGAATGCTTTGGCTGTTGTCCGTATTTGCGTTCTTGATTACTGTATTTTTTCTTTAGAGAAAGTGGATCTCATATGCCGGATTGCAAATCTGAATGGGAATAGTGGGACGACCGTGCCGGGAACACCCTATCCAGATGGGCTTACCAACGGGCTTACCAGTTAAACCAAACACTTTGCCAATCATTCGGAATGCAAGAGAACATATGTTTTCACACTTTTTTTTTTTTTTTTTTTTGAAAATAGAATTGAATTAAATATCAAAGGGATCTTGGGCACAGGGTCCTCCGAAGGGATCGGTAGATGAATCCTGTGATGAAGTAGGACTGTGGCTGGCTTGTTTCTTCATTTGTTGTTGAAATGCTTTAAAGCGGAGGAATTCTTGGAATTGTTGAGCTTCATCAGCATCTTCAGTTGTGAGTTTTGAAATAGAGGATTCTTGCTTAAGTGGTGAAGGAATAGCGAGAGCGATTGTTTGAACAGGCTCGGGGAATGTGTTGCGCCTTTAGAAAGTCTGTTGAATACTCGCGTTGGAGTAAGTGTCTCTCGTTGAATGAATTGGAGGACTGCGTCTTGAGAGCAAAGCTCAACTGAATAACCTGTCCACCATTTTATCTTGAATTCTCTAGTGAGAGACATGGGATAATCTTTGGAATAAATTTGATCAATCTTATAACTCCAGCAGAAAATCCTGGGTTTGTTATCGTGCTTTCTTCAAACGTCCTTTTGATCATTCATGGTTTTTTATTTTTCACCAACATTGTTCCAAAGATTTTCCAATTTGGTTTTATGAATGGTGGATTAATTTTGGTAGTCTACCCGACATATTACCTCCCATTCCCAAATTAGGATTTCAATCATGGCTCAAAAAAATGACGGGACCGTCTTATGCAATTCCACTTCAATTCTATGCTGAACTCCGAGTTCCTTGGATTTTCTGCTGGAGTTATAAGATTGATCAAATTTATTCCAGAGATTATCCCATGTCTCTCACTAGAGAATTCAAGATAAAATGGTGGACAGGTTATTCAGTTGAGCTTTGCTCTCAAGACGCAGTCCTCCAATTCATTCAACAGAGACACTTACTCCAACGCAGTATTCAACAGCTTTCTAAAGGCGCAACACATTCCCCCAGTTCCGTTCAAACAACTGCTCCTGCTATTCCTTCACCACTTAAGCAAGAATCCTCTATTTCAAAACTCACAACTGAAGATGCTGATGAAGCTCAACAATTCCAAGAATTCCTCCGCTTTAAAGCATTTCAACAACAAATGAAGAAACAAGCCAGCCACAGTCCTACTTCATCACAGGATTCATCTACCGATCCCTTCATCTCTTGTGTTTATTTCATTTCTGCGTTAAGGTAATACGCTGGTAAGCCTGTAAGACCGTTGGTAAGCCCGTCTGGATAGGGTGTTCCCGGCACGGTAGTCCCGTTGTTCCCACTAGGACTTGCATTTAGACACATACCATGATATTTATGCATTAGACATGGCAAATCTGGTACGAAGAATGTTTTCTTCAGGCTCCAGCCTAGATTCAAAACGCATTGTTCAAAGTAAGGAAGAACATATTCAATGCAATTTCAATGATTGGACTATTCCTGAAGAACACATTGAAACTATTTACAAAGTAGGAACTTTTGATTTCAAAACTGTTTTTTCAGTCAAAACACATGAAGAAACAATGAATATTCAAGAAAAATTTCAAACTATTTCTCTTTTATCCAAAGCTTCATTAAGCAAATATGCTGAAAAAAGTTTTCGATATATTCATTATGGTCTTATTCAAGTTGCTGTCGAACCATTAGTTCATATTGGGGTTGATGCTCCGATTTACCTAGCCCTTAGAGATAAACGATTAAAACGGTATAAACCATCTTTATTAGCCATGATTCAAACCAATATTTGCAATGGACCAATTTATTTTAATTGTGCACCAAATTATTCTGTTTCATTAACAGATCCATTAATCATGAATTCATTAGTTTTAGATATTCATATGCAAGGTGATGAGTTTGAAAAACTCACTGAACAATTTGTTGTTATGTATCGTGTCTATTATCGATTATTGAGTTGTCAACTAAACCCCCGATTCAAAATGGTTCCAACATCCCGTGACGAGACAGTTCTTCTCCATATAGAGGCAGAACAGTCCAAAACCTTTACTCCAAAAAGATTAAAATGGCATGAGATCACTATTCCTGATGAATTTCAAATTGAAAACCCTCATCCTTTTCCACATATTGAAAGAAACGAGATTTCCCAAATCATTGAAGAACCAAATGGTAATGTCTTAATTCGATTTAATTCTGTACGAGAACAAGAATCTGGATCTACAATTCCAATAGAACCTAGTCGCCATTCATTTGCACATTCCCGAAGACGTTCCTTTGCAGAATCATCAGAACAATCCTTCAGAATGCCCAACTCAATTCATGTACACCATACAGCTCCAATTCCAGAAGTATCAACGTCTCCTCCGTTATCTCCCACTGCGTCTCAAATGAAAGGTGAGATCGACGTTATTCATAAGATTATAAACATTGATTTTGCTTCATTAGAACAAGATATTTTTGATCCTGAAAATGATGACAAAAGAAATTGGTTTTTCCAATTGGATTCTTTTTATCAAGAAAAAATTAAGCAAGAATGGATTAATGATATTAATCGACTAAATACTCCTTTTGATTTCTTTTGTTGGTTAGAATATTTCTTTATCAAACTCGGTATTGAAGGAACAGATCCTTTCAAAACATCTTTTATTAATGTACAAACAAGTTTAGCGAAAAAATGGAAATTAAATGACGGCACTATTATTACTCAGATTCATCCACCCCTTCAAACTATTCGTTTAGATACTCCTGATGGAGACATTATTGCTTCACCATTCAAAAAAGGTAAAGATAGTGATGACTCACAGGGTCCTCCGAAGGGATCCGTAGATGAATCCTGTGATGAAGTAGGACTGTGGCTGGCTTGTTTCTTCATTTGTTGTTGAAATACTTTAAAGCGGAGGAATTCTTGGAATTGTTGAGCTTCATCAGCATCTTCAGTTGTGAGTTTTGAAATAGAGGATTCTTGCTTAAGTGGTGAAGGAATAGCAGGAGCAGTTGTTTGAACAGAACTGGGGGAATGTGTTGCGCCTTTAGAAAGCTGTTGAATACTGCGTTGGAGTAAGTGTCTCTGTTGAATGAATTGGAGGACTGCGTCTTGAGAGCAAAGCTCAACTGAATAACCTGTCCACCATTTTATCTTGAATTCTCTAGTGAGAGACATGGGATAATCTTTGGAATAAATTTGATCAGTCTTATAACTCCAGCAGAAAATCCAAGGAACTCGGAGTTCAGCATAGAATTGAAGTGGAATTGCATAAGACGGTCCCGTCATTTTTTTGAGCCATGATTGAAATCCTAATTTGGGAATGGGAGGTAATATGTCGGGTAGACTACCAAAATTAATCCACCATTCATAAAACCAAATTGGAAAATCTTTGGAACAATGTTGGTGAAAAATAAAAAACCATGAATGATCAAAAGGACGTTTGAAGAAAGCACGATACCAAGCCATTCGATAATCTTGGTACGTGTATCCTTTTGGCATGAAATTTACTGAAAACTCTTTGGTTGTCCAAATGGAGGCCCATTCGGTAGATTTGATAACTTTCTTAATAATACATTTTGAATAGGCAATTCTCTGAGGATTTTGTTTGTTAGGCGTATGAGAAATTTCTACAGAGTTGGAATCGACTAATATAAGCTCATAAAAGGTTTGAGTCTTTAGAGGGTCATCGGGTAGCCATTGGCATCCCGAAGGAATAAGTCTTTGGAGTAGATTTTGGAGAGATTTGAATTCAGGGGTTTCAAAGAAAGAAGTAAGTAATAAGTTTTCTACAACTGGTTTGGTAAAATATTGAGTGGAGGCAGAGGATACATTTTGAGTGGATGAGGGTGGAATAGTAGGAGTTTTTTGGAGTTTGAATGAAGGTGTTTCAGCTGCCATTGAGTAAGTCAGTGGTGGAAAATCTCTGGGGGCTTGAAATCTGTTTGGTGTTTGAATGGTTGAAGATGAAGTAATAGAAGTCTTCATTTCGTAATCCTTGGCACTTTGAATTTGTAATCTTTGAGGTTTCTCGCGGTCTTTCAATTTACTCATTGTAAGTAGCTGTAAGGAATTCTCGGGTTAGAAAATCAGGTAAGGAATTATTGGTACCTTTTATGTATTCAATATCAAAACCAAAAGCTGATAAAATAGCTTGCCAACGAGCAAAAATTTGTTTTGAAACAAGGTTTTGAACATCTTTTTGCAAAATTTCTTTGGCGGATTTGCAATCAACACGTAGAAGGAATCTTTTATTAAATAAATCATCTTGAAATTTGGAAATACATAAAACGATAGATAAAATTTCTTTTTTGACAGTTGAATAATTTTTTTGTGGTCCGAGCCAGAGACCACTATGATATCTAACTAAATGCTCATGTGATGAATGTCCTAGGCGTTGCTTGAGTATACCGCCATAACCTATATTGGATGCATCCGTTTCTACGATCATGAATGCAGATGGATGTGGAATCGACATACAAGGCAATGTTTTGGCTTTTTCCTTTAACATCACAACAATTTGAGTATGTTTATGAGTCCATGCCGGAGGATTTTTTTGTAATCTCTGATACAAAGGTGCACATAGTTGTCTTAAATGAGGAAAGAAATCAGAAAGGTAATTAAGACATCCTAGAAATCTTTGTAATTGAGTTTTATCTTTGATTTCATTGGGAAATTTATGTGCAAATTCTAAAACTCTGTTTATGGGAGTAAGGGTGCCTTTGTAAATATGATGACCCAAAAACCGAATTTGTGTTTGAAATAGTTTAATCTTAGTAGCAGATACTACTAAACCGCTTCTTTTGATAATGTTAAGGAAAGTACGCAAATGTTTGAAATGCTGTTCAATGGATTGAGAAAATAGTAAAACATCATCAATATAAACGATAATGAATGCCGTATAAGGAGTGAATATGTCATTCATGATGTTTTGAAATTCGGAAGGAGCATTCTTTAATCCAAATGGCATGACATTCCATTCATAGTGACCAAATGGAACGGTGAATGCTGTCTTGTAACGATCTTGCTCTGCAATTTGAATTTGCCAAAAACCTGATTTCATGTCGAATTTTGAATATATCTTGGCATTATATAATCTCTTTAATAAATCTTGTTTGTTAGGAATAGGATATCGAATCCATTGTAATACGTCATTGAGTGGTTTGTAATTAATAACTAACCTTGGAACACCGCGTTCTTTTTCCGCCTGTTTCATGACATAGAAAGCCGCACAACTCCAGGGGGATTTCGAAGGTCTGATTAATTTTTTGTTTAATAAATCTTGGATTTCAGTTTTGCAAACTTCTAACAGTTCGGAATTCATTTGAATAGGGCGAGCCTTGGTGGGAATCTTTTTTTCGGAAAAATCTTTTTCATATGGAAGAGAAACAATATGTTTGTGTCTGTCCCAAAATGCGTTTGGAATGTCTGAACATACTTCTTGCTTAATTAATTTTTCAAAATCCAAAATTCGTTGTTGAAGAGCAGGGCTGGATAATTGTTCCTCGATCCTTTCATATGAAAGATCCTCTTTCAAAAATCGAATTTTATTCTGTATTCTTTGAATGGTATTTACTTGTTTGTAAATCGAGTTTTCTTGTAATAAAAATAATTCTTTTTGTTTAACAGGGTTTAAAAATTTGAAGAGAACTGTGTTACCCAAAATTTTTGTGCCTAAACCATGTTGATTGACCCAAAAAGGATAAATTTGAGTGAGAAAAGGAGTTCCCAAAATAATATCGGTGTTTAAATCTTGAACAATAATGAATTGGTGTTTGAAACAGTAATTATCATTGCAAATCGCAGTTTTGATAAGTTTACCTTTAACTTGCAAGGGCATACCATTTGCAGTGACCAAAGATTCGTTGGTGGGAACGTAATACTTGGTAGGAATTAAACCATCGCGGATGCAGCTTTGATCAGCGCCACTATCAAGCATGGCCGTGAATGTAGATTTGAAAGTGCCAATCGAAATGGTAACATAGATATTCCATTTTTGAAATGTAATTTTATCAATGATAGAAATAAACTTGGAATCTATAGGATTCGTACCTGGGATTGGGATCTCCGTGAGAGTAAATGCTGGAATAGATGAATCAGTCATAATGTCTTTCCCTTTAGAATTGCGAGATTGTAGTAAAGCAATTTGAGTGTCTAATTCCAGGTTTTTTGTTTCGACAGAAAAAACTCTTTCTTTTAATTCTTTGACTTGAGCCTTTAATGAATTAATTTCGGTTTGTAATTCTTTGGTACTGTGTTGTCGGATTTGAGGGTTCATATGGGGATATCGGTCGAACATTTTGGAAATACTGAATGGTTCTACTAACCTGGCAGAACTGGATTCTTCACGAAGAATTAATGCTTTGAGTTTTTCGAGTTGCTTCTTCTCGGCGTCTGGGGGAAGATCTTGAATAATATTGAATATCAATTCTTTTTGATCCTTGACAGTAGTGTTGGAAGAATGTCGGATCATATTAATAACTTTGCAGGCACAGGGAGAAGATAAATTGCCGTCATCTGTGCTGCTGGAATCTTGAAAATCTGCAGGATGGGAATCGACATCGGAATCATCTTGCACCAAAGAGATGCTCAATTTCTCTTTTAATTCTTTGTCTAATTCAGGAAATTGATCGAGAATCTCATTAATCTTTTTATTGCTACGGCAGACGTTGGCTTTATGACCGGGTTTGCCACATTTGAAACACGTGATCTTTTTGGAATAATGTTTCTTGGGATTTTTATAAAAATCATTGGAAGGTTTATAGCGTCTAGAATATGAACGTCTTCTTGAATACCGTGGTTGGCTAGGCCTAGAATGTCGTTTGAGTTGAGCAGATGGAGCTTGGATTCCTTTGATACCAAATGCTTCACAAAATGACCCGAGCTCACGACGCTCACTACCATATTTTGCTTGAAATTTCAATTCTTGACAGGCAGATAAAGCTTCTTGTTTAATGAATGCAAAAAGTTGACCATAAGTCATTAAGTTGAAATCAATTTGGTCTAAACCCATTTCTTTTTGAAGATTTGTAATAATTCGTTGAGAAAATAAATTTGGTAAACCTGTAACAAACCCATCAAATTTGGTTCTCCATCTCTGTGCTTATTTCCTGTAGATCCATCGACATACATGATCCCTGTATTTGATGGGTTATGTGTTGACTGATCCCGAAGATGATTAAGGAATGAAACATTCAACCCAGAAGACTGCTAAGGCCCGGCCTTGAATTGTTTTTCTACGAAAAAAATCGATCTGATATTCAATCAAGGTTTATTTGGATTTGAAATAAGACCCAAACTGAATAGTTTTTAAGGCCACCATCGCTAAAGTAGTATTTGAACTGGACCATTTCTTTTTCTTCTTTTTTTTCCCCCAAAAAACTAACCTCATGAGTGATGACTTCATGCCTATTCTTTCCGATGAATTGGTATTGTGAATAGTACATTAATTATTGGGAGAGACATATGGAATATTAAAGTTAGGGGATCGATAAATGCAATTCAGGAATATATAAGAATAATGCGAAAATAATTCATTTTAAACCTTTCACTTTCTTTCTCTACAACTTTCACTTTAACCTCTCTCTTAAACAAAACACCAACTTTTAACATTCAACATAATTTGGAAGAACATATGGATCCTTTTGAAGATTATTTGCAAGAAAATGATGTTTTTGAGATAAGAAAATCGTGCAATTTTTTTTCCGTTTCTGAAGTACTTTCTCCCAGATGGGCCAAAAAACCATATAACTTTCGCCAATCTGCGTGGAAGTGCTGTAGAAACTTTTTATTTTTATTTTTTTTGGGTTTAGGGTTTATTAGGGAGTTAGAGTTTAGGGTTTATGGTTTAGGGTTTAGGGTTTATTTGTTTTTTAATTTTTGTTAAGGGTTTAGGGTTTTTTTTTAAAAAAAATGTTAAGTTTTAGGGTTTAGGGTTTTTTTTTTTTTTTTAAATGTTAAGGGATTAGGGTTTTTTGTTTTAGGGTTTTAGGGTTTAGGGTTTAGGATTAACGATTTTTTTTTTTTTTTTTTGTTTTAGGATTTAGGGTCAGGGTCTTAGGGTTTAGGTTTTATTATTTTTTTAATGGGGTAAGGGTTTTAGTGTTTTAGGATTTTTTTAATGCCAATATTTTTGTTTTATATTAACAAGGTAGTGAAGATCTTAATATGTTCGAAGAATATTTTTAGAACGGGAAGAATATATTGATCATGGACAATTATTCACAACAAACCAAAATTTTAATTCGAAAGTGGAGTTGGTCGATTGGGCAAAAGAAACTACGATGGAAGCCAACACATTTGATCATTAATCGGTATCTGAAATCAAGAACATTTGATCGCCGACCGTATGTTACATTGGCTTGAGAGCGTGGAGTGCACTTAGAAAAAATACGAAACCAAGAGTTGAGGATGAAGAAGAAGAAGTTCCAATAAAAAAGCGGGGGCCTTACGGGACAAAAAAAATATGGGTGTCTATTTAAATTAAAAGGCGAGCAAATGGCAACAAGTGAGAATTGATAATTGTTCGTACACGACGGGACGCAGAACCATAAAATAGCTGTTTACAATCACGGTCATGCTTAGGCTGCAAGACTTACGGATGAGCAGTTGAAATAGACTGAGCAGTTCAGAAAGAGTGATGGGCCACCACGTAATATCCTAAGATTTTTCCGAGAACAAAATGTTAGTTGTGCAGTTAGGTATGTTAGAATTATTTTTAATATTTTATTAAAATATTTTAGATTTGTTTTTCTTCCGTCAATAAAATGAATTTTATGATGTATATAGTGCACAAAAAATATATAATCTCTTTGCCAAGATTAAGAAGAACATGATGCAGGGGTGGGGGTGAAACACGGTGGAGGAAGTTCTCTGCTTAAGTGCACAATAAGGTTATATCATCTTCTACAGAAACGGTGAGGACAACAACGTACTTAGTGATGTTGTCGTTGCACACCCAACATCAATTGCAATGATCAGAACGTGGCCATATATACTGATAATGGATACCATGTATAAATCGAACAAGTTCTCTGTCAGAGCATTGTATTATTAATTATCTGTATTAATTTAAATATATATTGCTTGTTAAGTTATATTTTAAATTAGTTTATAGGATTTTGGGTTTAGAAATTATATATCAGGTTTAAGCATAACGTTTCCTCTTTATTTTAAAATTAAGGTACAATATGCTACTATTGGAAGCTGTAGGGATGACTCCGACCGGTAAGAACTTCACCGTGGCAACTACTTTCATGCGTAATGAATAGACTACGAAATACAGATGGGAACTTCAACAAATTAAACACTTATATGTTTCATCGGCTATGTCAATTGGCAGCGAATCAATTCTTAATGATGGTGAGCCAATTGTGATTATTACTGATAGGGAAAGCGGACTTATGGCTGTGATTGAGGATGTGTTTAGTAAATCATATCATATGTTATGTAGAAAGCACATCGATCAAAATGTGTTGGCAAAATTAATAGAAATGGTTAAAGACGAAGATGTCACAACTCTGTTCGTGAATGGCTCCTGGCACAAAATAAACGAAATTGATGAGGCAGAATATTGTAGAAAATTGGATGGGTTGAAGACGAAGTGGCAAAGAAGGCTTGACTTTTTACATTACTTGTTTAACACATGGTTGAATTCACTTGTGCATAAATTTTGCAGGGTTTGGATATTTGAAGTGCTGCATTTTGGGGTTGAAACAACGAACCGTGCTGAGAGCGAACATTCGGTACTGAAGCTATGGCTCTCAATGTGTCATGCTAATTTGGACACCATATTTCTTAATATTGACTCTCTCATTGAAGGTTAAATTGTTGAGATAAAAAGCTCATTGGAGATTTCTAAACTTAAAAGAAAAATTTGGCGCGACAAGTAATCTCATATTGAAGAATATAAGTAAAAAAACCAGTCATTAGGCTTTGATGAAGATATGCTTGAGATAAAGAGAGCTCGTGAGATAGTTGACGTAAAGTGCGGACATTATTTAAGGAAATCGCACGGTCTACCCTGTGCATGTGAGCTAGTTGGTAGGTACGAACATGTACTTCCGCTCCAGGCGGAAGACATTTATATCTTTTGGAGAAAACTAGAAATTAGTGTTGACATTCCGACTGTGCATGAGAGAGACATGGATTCCGAGATGCGTGATCTCACCTCCATGTTGGACGTCAGGGAAGTGCGTCGTCTCATCAAAGTTGTTATAAGTCCAGTGTTGCCTGACGATCCTTGTGCTCTATTGCCAACCTCCCTCCCCCCCGAGCATGCAGTCACGAAGGGACGATGGAAGATGAATTCAACAAAAAGGGATAAGTCTTATTCGAAACACGTGTCCATTGCACATAGAAAGATAGGAAAGTCAAGCGGGTTTGGGTCCACTTCAGGATCAGGTTCCAGTTCTAGGTCTTGTTCTAGTTCATGTGGAAGAGACAGACCACCATGTGCCAGTAGGGTAGGGGCAGAGGACGTAGCAGTCTACGGAGCAGTTTATCTTCTGTGGTAAATCTGGACGCCTCTTCAACATTCCCGTACATCAATGCATTTCCCAATTTCGTGTATGAGTTCATTCAAAACTGGAAGAATGTGGTAGGTGATGGTAAATGTGGATTTAGGGTAGTGGCCAACTTTGTGTTCGAACATGTAAATCTGTGGTCTTAAGTTCGTAGAAGAATGTCTTATGATTTGCTGCATCATATGAACATGTATGTGTCATTGTTCGGATCAGTGGAATGTGTGTATGAGCTGATATAGAAGACCTACTGGGAAGACAGTCCTGCACCTCAGGAGCATTGGTTGGATACTCCTGATCACCTTTATGTCATTGCCAACACATTCAATTTCTGCGTAGTACTAATTGCACGTTTAGGGCCAACCACCGTCCTACCTCTTTATTCTAATTTGGATTGCACTGCTGGAACACTATGCATCGGATTCATTTCGGAACAATAGCATTTCATACACGTTATTTGATGTCCATTGATAATCTAAATTATTTTTTTCTTATACCACTTGTTATTTGTTAAATTGTGACATTTTTTTGTAACTCTTTCTTTTATGTTCTTCATCTACAGATGCGAGATGGATGCCCGGTGCCTCCATTGCAGGTCCAATGGCAATGTCATCGAGATATACGAGTCAGTGAGTGGGCAGAACCTTATTATGAACGGACTGCAGAGTAGGTTTGAAGAGCATGTGCAGAATATCTACCACAAGATCCTATTCGTGTATATATTTCTTAGTCATAACTGTTGTATATATAAATGAATTTAGTATGTTGTAAATCGCATTATATTAACTTTTTTTATTTTTTAATATAATATTAGGGTTTAGTATATCTAATATAATCTTGCTTAAAATATAAAAAAGCCAAAAACATAAGAAATAAAAATAGGGAGCATAAAAAAAAAAAAAAAAAGAAAGCAAGTACATAAACACAAATGTAAAAAAAAAAAAAAAAAAAATCTAAAGTACAATACTTAAGAAAATATACTACGTAGAATGGTAGTGCCGCTTTACCAAGTCGGTAATCTTATCATATTTCTCTTCCTTCCTGGTATCATTTCGGTGCATCTCACGTGCAATCATATCCATGAGAGCTGATACGGGCATAGGGGGATCAACTGGTACATGGAATCTACGGAAACGTTCATGAGATTCTATATCCTGGGGTGACTACGAGAGAGGAACCACTGCATGTAATCGTTTGTGTATACACTGGGCGGTATAGTTGAAACACTGGTCCAAGTCTCAATCAATAAATGTGATGGTGCCTCAAGCCACAGTGCCTCCACAAATGACTTCCTCACTACGTACATCCTGTTGTTTGCGGGCCTGCAAGCCTCCATAGGACGAACAGGGTGTGCCGGAATGCATTGCCTAAACCTGAAATGTCTCTTAACCCCATCAGGTATGTATGCCTCAATGCAGTCGAAATATGCAATGAAGCCGTGCCATGTGGAAACCCAAATATCTCGAATCTCCTGAAGCTTCTAAGGCGTCCACCTAACTTCATCAGCTGACATCATATCCAATCGCAGTCGAATGTCCAACAGTTTATGCTCAGTTTTATGACCCAACATGAAAAACTGCTGGATGTAAGGCTTGCAAGACTGAGTGCCCGGTCTAACCGACGGTGCAAACATGGGAAAGTACATATATATCCATGCCTAAGAAAAATGTAATATAACATATAAATATAACATATAACATATAAATATAAATACAAATATAAATATAAATAATACATCAAGTAGTGACCAACACCCAGCCAACTCCTTAGCATCAACGCATGAGGCCTAACCCAGGTTCCATTACAGTTAGGCAAGCGTCGCAACATCCCAAACAAACCCCCCAGAAGATCGAACATCCTTCACCAGTGGCCAAAGTTTCGACGGGACTATGTTGCCACTCTTATCAGTGAACAGTGAACTACCCAACAAATGCTGGATGTAACATGCAGCCCTGCCACTTGAGGATAGTCTGCTTTGGGGATCAGTGGCAACATCAAATAGCTCCTGCCCATTTATACCTCCACCAGTAAACTCTAAACCCAGGTCACTCTAGATAACAACAATCAGCTGATCCAGTGAATAATAAAGATCCACAGCCCTACCATATGCAAGAATCCCCTGTATCAGCTCTACATCATGTAATGTTACTGTCATCTCACCTCATGGCATGTGGAAGCTGTTGGTGTCAGGCCACCACCTCTCAACAAATGCCGATAATAACGTAGTATTGAGGTGCTGGAACATACATGACTGCAAATGTATAAGTTCTGTCCTGGTCGCCAAGGATATAATCTCTGCATCAGTAAGGGTCTACCCTACAAGTGCCATATAGCGCGATCGGCGCTTCAATAAATCACGATCCTGAAGATGAAACAAATAACTTAATTATTAGCATTACATAATAAATTATAAAAAATATAAATATAGCCGCAGTTGAGAAATAACATATTACTAAAACGAATATGTATCTGTCCAAGCCAAATCGGACCTGCCACATGACCATCGTACAGCTCCGGGTCAACAGGACCTCCCTCTGCTTGTCCTGTTTGCTCCCAATCTGAACTCTTCACTTTCTTTCTCTGAGTAGGCGTCGGAATGTCACACGTGTTATCGGATCTTTTGTAGCGAGACTCGTAAATCTTACTCATGACCGATATGAAACTGCCGGTCTACATTTCCCTTTCCCGTGATGAGGCTTGCCACCGGATGATGAACCTGGTGCCACAGGTACCAACAGCACATGCTACTCCTCGTCTCTAGTGTCATCATCGTCATCATCATGATCATCACCGTCATCATGAACTCTCTCATCGCCGTCTCTCCCAATATGTAGGGATCGGACCTTGTCAGGCTCCTCGCCTAAACCCCTATTACCCTCCAACCCCATATCTCCAGAATCCCTCCCTATAAAAGGCTCAGAAGATGAAATGCCATAATCAGTGGTTCTATAATCATGTCTGCTGTACGAAGAATTGGGCAACTCCGCCCACAATCTGCTAAAAAAAATCTACCCCTAACTTTCTTGCTGGACCACTAAACTCATTTAAAGGTTTCTGAGATGAAGATCTATATTGTATATGAGAACGAACAGTAGGAGCATGTAGCTAGGGATCATACACTGTAGGTGGGGGTGTGATGGTGGATGTGAAGATCCATATACATCATGTGGTACCGGATTGTGGGGCAGGTATGATGGAAGAGGAGGTCGAGATCTAATCGGTACAAGTGGTGGTTGGGTAGAAGACCCGGGTGCACCTGTATCATAATAAAAACCAGCAGCAAAAGGAGTAGGAGTAGACGGGAGGTGGGAGGTACTATGTCACCCCCTCAAACTTTTAGACGAAGCTGTAATAGTGCGACCTTGAACTTGACCTGTCTTGTCCGTGACAGGACCAAGATCATCATCTCCTCTACGGCCGCTTGGTCGAACCATCTATTATTTATTCAAACATATTAATAGTTGTTTATCATATATTTGAACATATAGTATTTAATTATTTATTCTTATCGGGATCTGTTATTTCATTTCTACTATTTAATTTCTTTTCTACTATTAATATTTATCACTAATATTACTTAGTAATAGCTATTAATTTATATATTATTTGATCTTATTAAAACCCTAAAACAAACCGGTCAAGAATAACAATGAATTCAAATTAACATTCAAATTGTTGAGCAATTACATAACACATTTTCATATTAAACACACAATTATAAGCAAACAATGTTAAACTAATTACATTTATTCTACATATACAAAATTAAATAACATTTGAAATAACATTAATTATTAGTTTATCATTTATTCTTGATGGGATTTCTTATTTCATTTCTGTTATTTTATTTCTTCTCACTATTAATAAATTAATTAATAATTAATAATTTATTATTAATTCTTATTAAAACCCTAAACTCTAAACCATAGAAAAATGATGCATGAAGATTAAGGTTTAAATTTTTCACAAAAACATAATTCATAATCATATTAATAATAAAAATTATTACATAAAATATTTTAAACAGCTAGTTACATTCATTCTACATATACAAAATTAAATAACAAAAATAAGCATGAAATTAAATTCAAGAAACACTCCTTAAACAACTATGAACATAAAAGTAAAATATATAAACAAATATTAAAAAAAAATCGTCTTATGATATTCACTCAGGCTGGCAAAAATCCAAGTTTCTGACTGCTGCTACTTGCGAAAATCTTCATGATTTTCGTTTGATCGGGCGAAAGTCCTAAGATTTTCGCTGGTATGAGCGAAAGTACTAAATTTCGGCAGAAAAATGAACCAACTAAAATTGCGATTTTTTTACAATACAATGCACATTTTCATGATCTAAACCAATAAAATTGTAAATAAATGAGAATAGATCAAAGTACAACCTTTTTTTGAATTGTAACTGTCGGATCTTCCAAGATCTGCGATTGAAATGAAGAGTCTAGAGAGAGTTGAGAGGATTTTCTTTAGAGAGAGAAAATTTCAAGGTAAAAAATGGATTTTTTTGAATTTTTTGACGTTATCCTTATAAATTTTCGAGTTGTATTTATTGACCCCCTAAAGTTATGCATGAAAATTTTAATTATTTTTTTTCAAGTTTTTCTCTTTACAAACTTTTTCTCTCCCTTTTTTTCTACACTTCAATAAAATTTATGTAAATCCGACTGTTAAAAATAAAAAATTCTTAACACATCATTCTATACTCGTTTACTTATAATTTAATCGGTTTAAAAATAAAAAATGTACTGAATCGAAAAAAGGAGGGTACTTGCGGTCAAAAAGGCTATGTGCGCCCATCCCAGGCTCACGTATGGACGATGTGCGCCCTGGCCAAGCGCACATAGGCTGTTTGTGTGCCCAACTAGGGTTGTGAACTAGGCGAGTATTGCCCGTACCTGACTGAGTTTATACTCGTTTATAGCGGGTAAGATTCAAAATTTATACTCACGGACTCGGACCCATACCCATATTCGTATAACTTCTATTAAATGCGTTTGGACAGGGTATGATGATACCTACACCCGTTTACTCGTATATCTGCTGTAATAAAATAATAATATATTTATTATATTATTTTTATATTTCTTTTATGAATACATAATTTATTTTTCCTAACTAAGGCACTCCCTTGTATTGCCTGGTTTGTTTCCTATTTAATTCATTCATTCTTTATCTACTATGATTAATGTTGGCAATTCATTTATTTTTTATTCTTATTTTGGTTTTAGATTTAGGTTAAAAAATTGGGGTGGTTTAGATCCCTACAAAATAACTGAAGATCTTGCCTTTGTTGTTGCACGTTTTTACAAAAATGGAGGTTCTTTCCAAAACTATTACATGGTGTATATAAATAATTATTTATCATCTAATCAATCCTTTTTTGTTATATATATATATATTATTTAACAGAAAAAAATAGAAAAATAACATGCGGGTACGAGTATACTCAGACACTACCCGAGACCTTGGAGGGTCAGGTTTGGGTCCATAAATTTTATACTCAACGAGTTTTGGTCTGGGTTTGGATCTAAGTTTCTCCATAAAGATCTAGGTCTGATACAAGGAGTACCATATCTATCGGACCCGTTTACAACCTTATGTCCAACCCTTTTTTTTCGAATGAGTTTTTATAATTATTAATATTATTTATGTTATATTAATTCTTTTTAATAGATTTTATATCATATATTAGATTTTAGTTAATTTTATATTATAATATGAGTTGTTTATGTTAATACATGTGTATATATTAGTATTTAACTTGTTTATATGATAATTAATCGTTTAATTTTAATTGTTTAGGTGATAATTAATTATTTAATTTTAATTGTCTATCGCAGAAGGAGGCAGAAAAATTCTCCTTGTGCATCCTCCAATCTTGAATTGTAATTTCCTGATTTTTTAATTATTTTTAAAAATTAAAAATTTAAAAGAGGAAGAGTGGTTTCTAATTACACTAGTCCACCTCAGTAACCAAATACCTATTATTAAAATCTCCTATTATTTCTCCACTCCTCTACCCAACTCATTATTATTCCATTATTTACCACTAACTTAGACCAAATCTTATCTCCTTTATAAATTTCAGTTAAAGTGAAACTCAAAACATATATTCATAAGAGTCTAGCAAACTGCAGAATATATTCGTATGACAAGCGAAGATGGGTAAATTTATTTCTGTTCATCTTTTTAATTAACTCCTACTCTTCTTGTTCTTCTTCTTTTTTTTTCAAACCAAAAACAAAAAATGAATTTGAAGGCAATGTCTTTTATTATAACATTTAATTTATTCTGTTAACCAACCTTCTTCTTCTGGGTTAGTTAATCGCTAATGTTCTTTTGTTTTTTCCTTAAAAAAAGATAAGACGAATTTTGTGGTGAACTGGAGTGAGTCAAAGTCAGATAAGTGACAATTTATTGTTAATTTTTTCCCATATTGCGAATTCTTTCTTTCTTAATACTTTTTTTAATAGATTCTTTAGACAAAGAAGAAATTGCAGTTATGTAAAGAAGGAATATTTTGGAACTTCTGTGAGCAGAAGAAGTTCAATTCCAGATCTTCTTTAATTTTCTTTTTTCTTTTTATTTCAAAGCTCTCTATTATCCTTATTAATTAGGTTTATCATTTTTTTTAAAAATTAAATGCATGTGTAAATGCTTTTATTATACACTATTTTGTGTGTTCAATTCTTATTTATATATTTTTTATTTTTCTTTTTAGATAACATAAAAATGATGAATGATATCAAAGTTGATATGTTCAACAGTATGATACCATAACATATGAATCTTATTTTTCCTTTTTTGTTTTTTGTTCTGTGTGGACTTATAATTTATTTATTTTATAGTTATGCCACTCAATCACAGTGGAAGTGTGGAATACTAAATAAAATTTTAAAGAAAAAACGTAGTGCAAGAAAAAAATATTATGCCACTACTAGGAAGAAACCTTAGTTGATAGACTTTATACAATTTTTTAAATTTTTTTATCTTTTAATAAGTAAAGAAATTTGATTTGTTGTAATTTGTTAATAGTTATATTTTTAATTGAAGATAATTGTTAATTTCAAAAATTTAAAATTTTAAAATAATAGTATATTTATCTTTGTAATTTTCTATTACTTCACATCTTCTATGCATACTATCCATTGTCAAAATATGTCATCTCTACTCAATGTACGCTCCCAAAAATACTAATGTGAATGATACTATATGATTTTGTTTTCACTCACATGAATACATGATGGATCTATATTATGCCAATCTTAATTGCACTCGATGAAAGTTGTGAATTGTCTAAAGTGACTTATAATAATTGTGCAGGGGCGAAGCCAAACCTCCCTTAGGAGGCCAAAATTAAGATGTAAAAAATTGATACAATTAATTTTACAAAATAATATTGAGTTATTATTATTTTACT
The DNA here is from genome assembly GCA_028651295.1 of Catharanthus roseus. NCBI lineage: Eukaryota > Viridiplantae > Streptophyta > Magnoliopsida > Gentianales > Apocynaceae > Catharanthus > Catharanthus roseus. The sequence continues at coordinate 1,050,941 of JAPQWS010000107.1, read as the reverse complement.
TAATTATTTAGTTACAATTAGGGTGGAGCTAAAGTAGTAATTATACAATTTTTTTTACATGTAAATGAGTAAAATATTTATACACTATATAAGACAACTTTTTCTTAGGGAGAGGGATGGCCCTCCCAAGCATCCTACGGCTCCATCATTATATGATATAAAAGTAAAGAGTCTATGTGAATTTTAGTTTTGAATATTTACTAAACCAAATTTTTAGTGTAAGAGTTTTTATCGTTATTTTGTACGGGATGAACATTTTGATTAGTAAATTAATGATTGCTCTCGTGAAAAAAAGGAGAAAAAATGAATAATATTCATGAAAAGGAGAAAAGTTTATCTTCACATGTTCCTTTTTGTTTTCCTTGGGTGATATTTTGATCATTATTAATCAAAGTATAATTATGTAATTTTTTGTATTCTATTACATCTTTTTTCAAAAAAATTTAGAATAGAATGTTATGCTCTTTTAGCTGCTCTTTGAATTATTGTTATTCTTATTTCAAAGGGGTTTTTTTTTGGGGGGTTTATGGGGTTGATATTTTCTTTTCTTTTCCTTGGAGGTGGGGGAGGGAGAGTGGAAGGATAGGACGGGGAGGGAGTAAGAGGAAGGGAGTGGGTTATGGGTACGAATGGATATTAGTTACAATTTTTTAGTTAATTTTTAGAGGTAGGAAAAGAGAAGTAAGGGTAGGGAAACAAGTATTTAAAAAAAAAAAAAAAAAAGGGGGAGGGTGGGGGAGGGGAGGGAGAGGGAAGAGGTGTGGGGCAAGGGTTGAGTTGGATCACGGTTAGGAAAGGATATATTAGTTTAAAAATTTTCGCTTAGTATTTTATTTTTTTATGGGGGAAGAGTGGGATTTTTTGTAGAGGGGGATTGGGAGAAGAGGCCTGTTTTTTTGGGATGGGGAAGAGGACAGAAACCGGTGTGTAGTGGAAGAAGGCAGGTGGAATTTGTTAAAATTTTTTGCTTAATTTATAAGTGTAGAAAAGAAGTACAACTTCTAAGTTTTATTTTGGGTTGGGAGGGGGGAGGGTGAGGGGGAGACGGGGAGGGAGTACAAGGAAGAGGGTGGGTTCTGGGTAGGAAGAGATATTAGTTACAAATTGTTTACTTAATTTATAGAGGTAGTAAAGGAGAAGTAGGAGTGGGGGAAGAAGGTTTTTTTTCTTTTAATTTCTAATTTTAATTATTTTTTTAAAGGGGGGGGGGAGGGAGGGGGGGAGAGGTATGGTGCAAGAGTCAGAGTTGTATCACGGTTATGAAAGGATATCAGTTACAAATTATTACTTAATTTTTTTATATTTTTAATGGGAAAAGAGTGAGGGTTTTTTGGAGAGGAAATTGGGGAAAGAGGCCCGTTCTTTTGAGAAGGGGACCAGAACGGGTGTGTAGTGGAATAGGCTAGGTGGAATTTGTTATAAATTTTTGCTTATTTTCTAAAAGTAGGAAAGAAGAAGTATAGAGGTGGGAGGAGAGAGATTTTTCCTTTTCCTTTATTATTATTATTATTTCTTAGGGGGGTGGGGGGGGGGTAGGGGGGATTGGGGGTTGGAACATGATTTTTTATTTTTTTTTGTGGGATTGAGGTGTTGGAAAGGAGTTATTTTATTATTTTTTTTTGGAGGGGTTAGGGGGTTTGATTTTGTGTGAAATATTTTTCTTAACTTTTTTTGAAACATATCATTTTTTGTGGAACGTTTTAGAGATAGGAAAGAATAAATGTTTGTGTCCAATTGTTCAAATGTACAATTTTTAATTAAATAATATATTTTTTTTAAAATAACATATTATGTATTTACAAAATAAGACATTTAGTCTAGGACTTTTTATTAATTTTAAGTTTGTAATATTTTCTGATTATTATATTTGACATTTTTTTAAATATAATAATTTTTCTTTTTTTCTTCAACCAAAGTCTTTCTCGTCTGTAGTACGGGTTAGTAGGCTATCAGGATAATATGATTCATATTATATTTAGTTTGATATAATAATTCATATTATGTTACTTGTTAACTTTTAAAATTACAATAATTATGAATTATTTAATTTTAAAATATCGACAACATAAATAATTGCGACTATTAATATGGATATAAATTTCAACAAAAATATTATACAAGTAAATCTTGCACAAAATATTCAAAATTTCCCATGTTTAATAAATAAAAAATACAAAAATTTAAAAAATAGGGCTAGGCTCACAGAAAGCCTATGTGTGCCAGCCTTGGGCGCATGTCGGCTAGAGATGAGCTTGGGCTGGGTACACAGGCCTTTTTTGAGCTAGCTTTTTTTTTTTTTTCAATCAGGTATGTTTTTTGTGTGACTTTTAATACAAAATCGATTTTTCTTGCATAAAATTTTTAAAATTATCTTCGTTTAACTTCAAAACCTTCAAAATCTTCAAAATTCAATAGATTTTTTTCGAGAGAAGATGGAGAGAATGAGTGTAGAGAGAGAAAGTGCATGGAGGGATGTGGAGGGAAATTCGAATTTTTTCGCACATAACTTGAATATTTCCGTGCATAATCTATCGATCCCCATAATTATACATTAATACAAAATAAGTATCCTTAACTTTGAAGAATTGTTAATTAAGGAACCATTCTTTTCTAATTGTCAATTGAGAATCAATCTAGGGTAAAAGAACAATTTTTAAAATTCATGATTTAATTTTCATATTAAGTTCACTCCAAATTTTTCTAATTTTTTTATAAAAATTTCCTAATCTATTTCACCCTCAAACTTTTTCATCTTTCTTCATTATATTTCACATCAGCTCAACACATATTTTATGTCATTTTATTTACGTGGATATACTAAACTTGTGGGGAAAAATTGTGATTGAACTCCTCTCCATCATCATTCATCGCAATTTCTTCCTCTCTTTACTATTCTCTCAAATCTTGATATTCTCTCTTCTTGTTATTTTAATTTGAGCGAAAAGAGGACCGGAGCACCAAAGAAGAAAGAAGAAATAGCAACAAATGGGGGAAATGGTTAAATTAATAAGCAGTGACAACAAAGAAAAAAAAAAGGGTTTTTCTTAAGAAAAAATAAATAAAGAGTTAAAGAGTGGTTGTTGAGCAACAACATTAAATAGTGGTCAGCGATAAAATGATAGAAAAAGGTATAAGTTGATTTAGTGTAAAATATAATCAAGAAAGATGAAAACATTGGAGGATGAAATAGATTAGAAAATTTAAAAAGATTTAAAAAATTAGGGGTGAACTTGATATGAAAATTAAATAATTAGTTTTAAAATATTATACGTTCACCGCAAATTGACTCTCAATTGACCATTAGAAAAGAATAATTTCTTAATTAATAGACAATTTCTCAAATTTAAGGGTACTTATTTGGTATTAACTCTTAATATAATTATAAAAAAAGAGAAATTGGTAATATCAGTTCTTAAACCATTTTTCAACTGTTGTTTACGTTCTTAACTAGAAACTATTAATACGGTAGGCGTACCTGTCATTTTAGTTAGGTTAGAAAAGTTCTCGGATTATCGAACTCACGGGATGAAAAACACTAATACTTACAATTCTTTTATTGTCTAATAAACCAAAGCCAAAGTTTTAAGGACCAACAACTAAGGTATGAAAGCTATAAAATTATAAGAAAAACTATGATTAACAATACAAACTACTACAAATGTTGATTCATAAAAAAGTTTTGTTTAAGGTGTGTTTAAATGGAAGAATCTTCCTACATTTCCATTAATTAATTCCTTAAAACACATTATGATGGATATGAATCTTTTACTACAAGAAAAATAGAAAATAATGACAAACGATTGCGACCGAATGTTAAGTCGCCCATGTAGCGCTCGAATAGCCGTCGGATGTATTAGATGGGATCATTCAATTTATTTCCTATTTTAAGGCGAAACTCCACTATTCTCCTAATCTATTAAAAAAAAACCTCTTCTCTCTCAGATTCATTATGAACCCATTAAGTACAAGAATGGATTAGATTTTCTCTGATTAACCTAAGAATCACAATTATTATTATCTGTAATGAACCGTTAATCTCTAATATCCAATTTTAGTTCTAAATTATTCTTCCTTTCTTAGTTCCAAGTAATTAATGCAACTAAATCAACTCTGTGCAAAATTGGCAACAACAGAAAGCAATTAAACAACTAAATCATAAAAAACAATTCATCAATAATAATAATAATAATAATAATAATAATAATCCATCAGAAAATCAAACTTACATCCACACTAATAAACTATGATCATGCGATGGCGCAATAGGTCTTGACGTCTAAAAATGTCACTCATAAACATCAATAAAAAATTTATGGTTACATTTATACTTGTGGTTCTACAAATGTCACTTATAAACGCCAATAAAAAAAACTTATAGTTGCATTTATACTTTTGATTAAAAAATAATTTTTACAACACTTTTTAAAGTCGTATTATATGTTTATAGCATACATCAAATTTTAAGTATTTTTTATATTTAAAAATATTATGACAGATAGTTCTGCCGACATTTATTTGAGGTAAAATAAGGTGATGTTTTTATCTTATAAATGTCATAATATTTCCATTTTTTGACACTTGAAATTATCGTTATTACTCTTCCTTGTTGATGATCTGTATTTCTTAATGCATACAAAATGCATATGATTCCTTTCAATATCATAATCCATTAAAAAAGAGTAAATGTATGTAGTTTATATCAAATTTTGGCACAATTTCAAGCAACCATCTAAAGAAACAAATATTTGAATCCCATTAACATTCAGATTAAATACAAGTTTGAACAACAATTTGTTCTTTTGTCCAATAAGTTTGAACCGTCCGTCACAATTCCGTCGCATTCAAAATTCTGTCGTGGAATTTAAAGGGAAAATGTGGGTGCAACAACCGTTGTCAATCCGTCGCTATTTTACTGCACGACTGCATATTAGATATGCTTGCGATGGCGATATTGCGACCGACGCTTTTTTCCGCATTTCTATCCTAGCGTGACCATTTGTGACAGATTTGCGACTGAACTTGTCACCATTTGGCAGTTTTTTTTGTGGCGGTCACATAGCATCTCAATGCCGTTTTCAAAACCATCCATTTCACCAGCATGATTTTCTATTCGCTTCATATAAGGATAAAACACATTTAAAATCTATTCATCATTGATATAGATTGTATAAAAGTTGACAAATCTGTCACTTCACTTACCTGGTGCAAGAAGTTTGATGGGAATTGTCCAGTCAAGATTAATAGAATCATTATCCCAAGACTTCTACATTTCTTTTCTTCTTTACATAATCATTCAATCTAAAATCTTGTGATTTTAATGATATCAAAACATTGAGCATGTAGAATAGCAACAAGTTGTCTGCACAGAGCAATTTGAATGTTCAAAGTAAGAGTGATGAACAGAAAAATACACTCATAGTACCCAAAAAATTAATCCCAGCTCACAAATACACTGGCTATATATTCTTTCTGTTGGCCTATCGAGCCATTTTCACATTATTTTCATTTCTCCTTTTTAGCCCATTTATCTTTCGCCCAATGATGAATACAACCAGGTGGGCCTCATTATGATTGGAAGTAGGCTGGCAGGCCTTTGATGCCGGACGGGTCGGGTTGGCTATATATACTTTCTTTTCTCTTCAGCCTGCCCTAATCCTCTCTTCATTTTCTGCTTGAGGCGCTGCTGCCTCCTCTTCTCTCTCTGACCTTCTGTCTTCCTCTCTCTCTTCTTCCGAACAGTCTGTCGGTTCGGTTTCTGTGTGACCCTTCGGGAATCTTCTTCGCTGGTCTGTGCCAGTTGACCTTTGTGGTACCGTGCGTGTGGCCGCATGATAGAGGAAAGCGCTTTGCTTGAGAGAGAGATTGAGAGCCGTTTCTTGAGGCCACCGGTTAACTGTGGGATTCACGTTGTTCTTCACTGGAAGAGCACTCCGGAGCTGTTCTCCGTCGCGCAAGCTGAAGCCGAACTCGCCGAGCTCGTTCGGCTCCCACTGCTGCCGCCCTAACCGAGACCTGAAGGGTCTCGAGGTAAAGATTACAGCTTTTGTTCTATTTTACTACTAACGCTTCTGTTTTTACTGCTTTACTTGGATCTGTCTTTTGGAAGACGTTCAAGAAGGAGAGAAGATGATTGTAATAGACTAGGACTATTATTTCTGCCTTTCTTCTTCTTATTCAAGGATCTGTAATAGTAAATAGGAGCATTTATAATAGTAAATAGTTTCTGTTTGGTGCCGGATCGGAGTAATAGTGGTATCAGAGCCACGGTTGTCGGAGCAACCGTCCGGCTACCACTCAGTTTCAGATCCACGCGGGATCTGATAAAGGGAAGTCTCTTAACCTTCCTTTTTCGTTTATCTGTTTCTGTTCTGGTTATTATTGTTAGATCTGCTGCGTATAACTGTTAGATCTGAATGTTATTACTGTTCTTCTGTTAAACTGCTCTTGGGTTTTTTGCATCTGTTTCTGTTCACTATTGACGTTTTTGTAGATCTGTTTCATTTTGTTATACCTGCTGTTTCTGAATATCTGCTGTGATAAAGTTCTGGTTTAGTGTCCTGTTTATCCGTACTACTGCATTACTTCAGTTTCAATTGTGTTCTATTTTCTGGTATTTTTTTTTTAAAATCTAAAACCTAAGTCTGGCTGGAGTCCAAGAGACTCCAAGTATCTGTGTCTTGGAGATTTTCATTACCTGTTACAAACACTGAAATACTTGTGATTGATTCTGTACTGTGTGGTTGTTTTAGCATTTTTCGCTGTTTCTGCCTCGGTTAAATCCAGTGTACATCTGCGCTGTTTTTTGTTGTAAAAACACTACTGCGTTTCACGTACTGTATTGTGCCGTTTTTTGTTAAAGCAAAAATCCGGGCATTTTATTTGTGTGACAAACTTCCTTTTCAAATCTTTCATTTGTCTAGCCATCGATTACTCCTATTTGCCATTTAATCATGTCTGTTCAAAAGATTGAAACTAACAAATTTGATGGCAAATCTGATTTTGTAATGTGGCGTAGAAAAATGAAAGCAGTTTTAGTCCAAAATAAAATTTCACGGGCAATTTGTAGCCCCGAAATTATCCGGAATCTTGGAAGGGCGAAGTGCTTTCTGAAAAACTTGGTGATGCGCACAGTTGCCTCACCTTGCATTTAACCGACAATGTGTTACGAGAAATAGACGAAAAAGATAATGCTTTTGAGATTTGGACAAAACTTGAAAAACTGTATTTGGAAAAATCTTTATCTAATAAGATTTATTTAAAAGAACATCTTTTTGGTTTCAAAATGAGCGGGTCGAAATCTCTTTCAGAAAACATTGATGATTTAAACAAAATAGTTTTGGAATTACAAAACGTTGGTGAAAAGATTTCTGATGAAAACGTTGCTGTGATTTTACTGAATTCCTTGCCTGAATCTTTTAATGACTTTAAGTCTGCTATCAAGTATGGTAGAGATGACTTGACTCTTGCTGATGTGAAAAATGCTTTATAATCAAAAGACCTTGATTTGCGAAAAGAAAACAAATCTAACGAAGAGAACCTTTACGTGAGAGGGAGGGTTGACCGGAGAGAATCTTTTAGTCACCATTCTAAAAGTAAAGGGAGGTCGAAATCTCGAGATAAGAAAGTGAAGTGTTTTTACTGTGGCAAGGAAGGTCATATGAAAAATAAGTGTTTTAAAAGGATCAAAGAGGAAAAATAACATAAACAAGGTAAGGGGAGTGATAAAAATGACAAAACTCACGATTTTGACTCAGATGGTAATTCAATGTATTATGAAGTTTTGTGTGTATCCCCTTCCCTTTCTCCTGTTTCTGAACACTGGATCCTTGATTCAGGATGCACTTTTCATATGACACCAAACAAACATTGGTTTTCAGATTTTAAACCTCATGAGCATGGAAAAGTTTTTATGGGTAATAATCATGTTTGTGAAATAAAAGGAATTGGAAATGTTCTTATTAAAATGCATGATGGTGTGACCAGAAAATTAACTGAGGTGAGATATATGCCCGACTTCCGTTGGAACCTAATCTCCCTTGGTGTTTTTGACACTAATGGTTTTTCTTACAAATCTGAAAATGGTATTATGAAAGTTTGCAAAGGAGCACTGGTCATGCTCAAAGGTTTTAAAAAGGATGGTCTTTACCATTTAATTGGAAAAACTGTTCGCGAAGCATCTGCATTGGTTTCCAAAACTGTTCCTGAAAAGACTCTGTTGTGGCACCGTCGAATTGGCCACATCAGTGAAAAAGGACTACGTTGTCTTCACAAACAAAATCTTTTGGGTGGTGACAAAATCGAATATTTGGATTTTTGTAACCACTGTGTTCTTGGAAAACAGCATAAAATTAGTTTTTCAGTTGGCACACACAAGTCCACTTCTGTCCTTGATTATGTGCACTGTGATTTGTGGGGACCTGAAAAGATTCCAACTTATGGTGGGAATGTTTATTTCTTATCTGTTGTTGATGATTTTTCTAGGCATGTATGGGTATTTCTTTTAAAATCAAAAGATCAAACTTTTGAAAAGTTTTCTGAATGGAAACGCGTTGCCAAAAATCAAACCGGAAATAAACTAAAAACAATTAGGACAGATAATAGCCTTGAGTTTTGTAATAAAAGGTTTGCTGATTTATGTGCAATGCATGGCATTCTACACCATAGGACTGTTAGGCACAATCCTCAGCAAAATGGAGTTGCTGAAAGGATGAACCGTACTATAAGGGATAAGGTTAGGTAACCTTATGGTGTCTTCAGGAATCCCAAAACCCTTTTGGGGAGAAGGTGTAAGTACAGCTGTCTACCTCATTAATAGATCACCCTCAACAGCCATAAACTTCAAAACTCCTTTAGAGTTGTGGTCCGGAGAACCACCAAACCTGTCAAACCTTAGAGTGTTTGGTTGTGCTGCTTTCGCACATCAAAAGGAGGGTAAGTTAGACCCTAGGTCAAGGAAGGGAGTGTTTTTAGGCTACCCTAGTGGGGTGAAGGGGTACGAAGTTTGGCTCAAAGGTGAGTCGGGGGTGAGGGTTATTGTGAGTAGGGATGTAGTCTTCAATGAACTTGATATCCTTTGCCCAAATGCTAAAACCAATCCTGATAGCCCTAGTGACATTCCCATAGATGGGAATATTCCCGTGGAGGTGGAGGACACCTCCGAACCTGCACAACCCTACGATCAACCTGAAACCAGTGAAGTGTCGGATATACCGACCAATCAGCAGCCGGAAACCAGCACTCCTGAATTTGAAAATTCAGATGAGGATGATGAGGATCATCCCGAGGCACAAGCCCAAGCTCTAAGAGACTACCAGCTGTTTAGAGATAGAGTTAGGAAGAGACGAGAAAACCCACTAGGTATGGTTATTCCTACATTGTCTCATATGCCTTTGCTGCTGCATCTTATATTGAAGAAAAAGAACCTCTGTGTTTTTCTGATGTGTTAGAGAGTCCTAACCGTTCTTTGTGGTTGCATGCTATGGAAGAGGAAATGTCCTCACTTCACAAAAATAAAACCTAGATTCTTGCTCAAAAACCCTCAAAGCAAAAATTAATTGATTGCAAATGGGTTTTTAAAATCAAAGAGCCTGAATCTGCCAATGAACCCCCAAGGTTCAAGGCTAGGTTGGTTGCACAAGGTTTTTGTCAAGTTGAGGGCATTGATTTCAATGAAATATTTTCTCCCGTTATTAAATATAAAACAATTAGGATAATGCTTGCAATTGTTGCCTTTTATGAACTTGATCTTGAACAACTTGATGTAAAAACTGCATTTTTGCATGGGAAACTTGAAGAGACTATTTACATGCGTCAACCACCAGGTTTTGAGGAAAAGGGTAAGGAAAACATGGCATGTCTTTTGAAAAAGTCCTTGTACGGGCTTAAACAATCACCTAGGCAATGGTATAAACGTTTTGACTCTTTCATGCTTAAAGATGGTTTTGTTAAAAGCAATTATGATAGCTGTTTATATTTCTATGGTGATAAGGTTGAAACTGCTATTTATCTTTTGCTCTATGTGGATGATATGCTAATTGCTTGTAAGCATAGACATAAGATTACTCGCTTGAAATCCTTGGTGAAGTCTGAATTTGATATGAAGGACTTAGGTTCTGCGTCTAGAATCCTTGGGATGAACATTAGAAGGGATAGAGCTGATAGATCCTTATTCATATCCCAGAAATCGTTATTGCAGAAAATTGTTTCCAAATTTTTGATGCATTTATGCAAACCAGTTTGTACACCACTTGCGAGCCACTTTCAGCTTTCTGAAAAATCTTGCCCCAAAACTGATAGAGAAAAGAATGACATGGCCAATATACCTTATAGAATGGCTATAGGATCCGTCATGTATTCTATGATATCTACCCGACCTGATATTGCTTATTCCATAAGCCTTCTTAGCCGATTCATGTCTAACCCGGGTAGGGATCATTGGGCAGCTCTCAAGTGGTTATTACGTTATATTAATGGGACTATTGATAGGGGTCTTCTTTATCATAATTGGTCTGATAATTTTGAACTGGTTGGATATGTAGATTCTGACTTTGCAGGAGATAAAGATGGTAGGAAATCTACCACTTCTTATTTCTTTACTTTGGCAGGGAATTGCATATCTTGGAAATCACAGTTGCAGCCTGTAGTCGCTTTATCGACTACGGAGGCTGAATACATTGCCGCCACTAAGACAATTAAGGAAGCCATTTGGCTTCAAGGCTTACTATCTGAATTGCATGTTTTAAATTCTAAAGCTGTGATTTACACTAATAGTCAAAGTTGTCTTCACTTGTGTAAAAATCCTGTTTATCATGAGAGAACTAAACATATAGATGCTAAGTATCATTTAATAAGGGAAAAAGTTTCAATTGGCTTAGTCAATATAGAGAAAATTAGTAATAAAGATAATCCTGCAGATATTGGTACTAAAATTGTGACAACTGATAAGTTTTCTTTGTGCAGGGACCTCCTTCATGTAGAAGAAGGTTGACTCTTTGAGTAATTGTTGGCTGAAAACTAAATGAAAAAATGTTCAAGGTGGAGTTTGTTGGCCTATTGGGCCATTTTCACATTATTTTCATTTCTCCTTTTTAGCCCATTTATTTTTATCCCAATGATGAATATAACTTGGTGGGCCTCATTATGATTGGAAGTGGGCTGGCAGGCCTTTGATGTCGAGCGGGCCGAGCCGGCCCAGGTGACTTGACTATATATACTTTCTTTTCTCTTCAGCCTGCCCTCATCCTTTCTTCATTTTCTGCTTGAGCCGCCGCTGCCTCCTCTTCTCACTCTGACCTTCTGTCTTCCTCTCTCTCTTCTTCCGAACAATCTATCTGTTCGGTTTCTGTGTGACCCTTCGGGACTCTTCTCCGCTGGTCTGTGCCGGTTGACCTTTGTGGTACCGTGCGTGTGGCTGCGTGATAGAGGAAAGGACTTTGCTAAGAGAGAGATTGAGAGCCGTTTCTTGAGGCCACCGGTTAACTGAGGGATTCACGTTGTTCTTCACTGGAAGAGCACTCCGGAGCTATTCTCCGTCGTGCAAGCTGAAGCCGAACTCGCCGAGCTCGTTCGGCTCCCGCTGTTGCCGCCCTAACCGAGACCTGAAGGGTCTCGAGGTAAAGATTACAGCTTTTGTTCTATTTTACTATTAAAGCTTCTGTTTTTACTGCTTTACTCGGATCTGTCTTCTGGAAGACGTTCAAGAAGGAGAGAAGATGATTGTAATAGACTAGGACTATTATTTATGCCTTTCTTCTTCTTATTCAAGGATCTGTAATAGTAAATAGGAGCATTTGTAATAGTAAATAGTTTCTGTTTGGTGCCAGATCAGAGTAACACTTTCTTATTCTTCTACAACACACGAAAATAAAAAGATATTCAAAGTAACAACAAGAGTGAGATCCTGGAAAAATAGAGCTAAGTTTTCCAAAATAATAATAATAATAATAGAGAAATCAAATATAATTTCTTATTTTCCCAAACAAAATATCACTCTAAACTAAAGCTTCAGAGAATTGACTTGCAACTAGCAAGTCTGTCGATTGCAAATTGGTAGCACTTGTGAAATAATGTATAGTCTCTATTCTTTTAAACTGAAGACACATATATATATATATATGTATATGTATATAATTAACAGTAAACCCATTATAAGTAGTTGAATTGAATTCCACTTTCAGTTCTTTCATATAAGATAGTGTATGTCCCATATTTTCAACTAGACTGAAATATGCAAGAGTCCCACATATAAGCAATTAGTATAACTTGAGAAATACTTCGCAAGAAGAAAAATTCCACAAATTGGCAAGATAACATACAAATAATAATAAATAAGTAAATAAATAAATAAGATAGCTACTCATCTCTTCATGCATACAATTTCTCAAACCAGAATTAAGAAATTAGAAGTACTTTACCCAAGGAAAAATAATATAATGAAGCACTACCACAAAGAAGCCTAAGCTTGAAAGCTTTTAATTTTGAGATTGGTACTTACCTGTTGAAATAGGCAAACACATCTGACAAAATAACATAAATCTGTAAGACGCGTTTGAGCCCTTCCCTGAAAAATGGAATGGAAAAGAATCCAAAAAAAGGAAAGAAAAATGGATGAGTTATTGGAAGAAATTGCTATAACAGTGTCATTAAAGTTCCCTTAGCCATATATGAAATGAGACTTATTCATCATCTAATATAAGAAAACTAGGTTTAATAAACATAAGAATATCACCAAGATTATCATCCAAAGGAACGATACATCAGTAAACCAATACTGGTTCCCTAATATTGTATCAACAAGACAATAATAAGTTAAAAAACTAAAGTAGTTTTTGAGCTATTTACTCTTGCACTCCAGATAAGTTTAAACTTCCATTCCATTAAGTTTTCATCAATCTTTGAGCACTGCATGCTACACAAAATATTAAGGGAAAAGTATCAGTTAACCAAGTTGTTTAATTGATAAGCAAATTTTCATGTCACGATAAAATAGGTGAGGAGTGAACAAGCTTAAACCTTATCAATAAATATGTTACTGTTATAAAAATAGTTTTACAAACGATTTAGAGAATTTAAAGCACTAGAGTTCATTTTAAGAAAATAGCAAGATTTTTGTCTAAGAAATAAGCATTCAACTGTGGTTTAAATTTGCTACACAATTCTTAAATAGTACTTAAAATACCTGATTTTCATTGTCGGGATGGTTCTCAAACTTTTTAGTGGAATACATCATACAAATTGAAGAAGTTCCTCAATTGTTTCAAGAAGTTTCTTTCTTTTTAGCACCTATAATTTGATAAAAACAAATAATAAGTGTATATTTTTTAATTTTTTTTGGCAATTGCTATATGGTTCTGCATAACAAAAAGCAAAAATCTTACATAGTTGAGAAGTTTCATGAGCTTGTAGCTAAAATTACAATATATTATACTATATCTATGATATTAGGATAAACCAACCATGACAGTTGCATGACCTTGTGAGGAGTTTCAAATTGAATACTACAAATTGTACCAAACACCTTATCTTTAGATGTTTATATGTGTTGTGATACAAAGAAATAGGTAGATAAAGACTACTGGTTTTGTTTACTTTCATAAGATAGTTTAGAATTTCGATAAAATTTTCTAAATTCTTGGAAAAACCTTTTTTTTTTTTTTACTTTAATATCAATAAGAATGCAATTAGAAAAGGTAGAACAATTATAAGATCTCTTTATAATGACAACAAAGTGAGCAATTTATCAAAATAATGTAAACAGTAAAAATAACATATGAAATTTTAGACATCCACGAAGTATATGTAAAACTAAAATAATGCTAATAGACAATTCAGAAAAAAATTCTGATAATTAGAAACTGAAAGTTACCATTGATTTGGGGTCTAAAAAATATTTCTTTTTTGCCGCTAAATCTCAAAGATAATAGTCTCAATACATTGAGATGATCATTAAGTAGCAAACTAGGTACTATAATGAACAGAAAGAAATTAATGCAATTTCAAAAATATCTACTGCTGAATTGGAGAAAATTACAAATATCTCTATCGAGAGAATCACATCCAGCCAACATATTAATAAAGACACCAATCTGGAAGTTAAAATAAAAATTAAGATATTACAAATGTAGATAAAACACGGTGCTCTAATTTTGTAGAAAGTATGAAGCTTTCTTAGTTTGCAAATTCAAGAAGAATAAAATCACGAAAATTGTGATATTCTCCTGAAAATTTTCTAATAAATATAAAAGCACTGTATATGGAAAGAGAGAAGGGTAAAGCTAAGACATTTTGGTGAAGAAATTAAAATATTCATCCCTACACAATGGAAAACACAGAAAGAGAAGGAAACTTACTTAGGATGAATTTGCTGGCTGATTATTGATAACATCCAAAACTCGTATGAGTTCTTCCTTAATGAATCAAATAGGACTTCTCCACTGCTGGCTAGAGCTTATTCAACCGTCCTACCTACAAAAGGAATAAACCATTAATTTGGGGTGTAATTTTGACAGTGATCGGACTATTTGTTGGAATTTCTGAAATCAGAAGCGCTAATCCTTCACGCTGTATATTGTCTAGAATCAAATGTTGAAATTTGGAAAATCAAGGGTTCAAAGCTAATTACAGATGACAACAAAGATTGGAAATTTTGATTGAAGAGTAGGAGAAATAGAGATTAGGGGAAAGGCACAACGATGAGGAAGAGGGGGAGGTAGACACTTTGGTACTGGTGTAAAATTTTGACGAAGGAGAGTTTTTTGGGTTTGGTGAAAAATTTTACTGCAAAAAGACCAAGGCAAAAGCTTGAAAGGCTTTCTGCCTAAAAAAAATGTTGGTTTATTTATTATTTTCTTTTATAAGAATGGGTTTTATTTTTCTGATTGGAAATAATGGCATATAATAAGTCATTATGTGTATAGTTTATGACATATTATTATGATAAGAATAGTAACACATAATAAATGTCATTACGTGCATATATTTTTGTGACATATACCTTTATAACTACTTAAATGTACTCATTTTATGGTTTCTCTTCATGACTATGTGACAATTGTCAAATTGATATAATATAAATATATTGTGACGTCTGATAAAAAATGCCATATAAGGTATATTACTAAATCCAGATTTTACTGTCGTGCTACTAGGGTTAGGGTTAATCTATTCAGACATAAAAGTATTTAGTTACTCCTAAATATCTAATATAATAATGAAACTAAAAGAATTCATAATGAAAAAAGAATTGAGACAGCTTAGGAGTTGATTGTAGAGTTTTTGCGGTTTCGAAGAGTGGCCTGAACAAGTCTTTGGAATTACCGTTCTTCATCTTCAAATTGGTCCCAAAGAAATCTTCAAACCCCTTTAAAATAACCCTAATCAAATCTGTGCATTATTAAATTGTCAAAGGAATTAAAGTTTTTCTTAAGGAAATTCTTGGGGAAAAATCGCTCCTTAAGTCACCCTTATAACCCTAGGTTTGAATTCCATTTAAAAGACAAAAAGACAATTTATAGAATAAAAAAACAAAACAAATCAAGAAAATCTGCACCATGCCCGGCCCCGGAAGGATATCTATTCCACTGGTGCTCTGTTGACGAGGCTGCGGCTGCCCTAGTCCAGCCGGCTAGGACTGGCCATTGTTGTAACTGTACTCAACTTTTTCTTCTCCGTTCTTTTTACCTTTTTCACTTCTTAAACTCCCGTTTTGACTTGTATTAACTAATGACTCCTTCGAAATGTACCTAAATCAACAAGAAAAGAGTTTGGGAAAAAATGATTTGTTTTATACAATAAATACTTCGAAAATCAAAATAAAGAACATATAAAACTATGAATAAAATAGACTAATCATTAATCTTAACTTATTCCTCAAAATTTATTTTAAATTATTTATTCCCTGAACAAAAGTTTTCAAAAAATGTTAGTCTATGTAGTTGCTTCAATAGTGAATTTAGCTGAACATGTGAGTTGCACATGAATCATAGAGCCAAGGATAAAAGTAGAAGATCACTTACCTAGCTCACCCAACACACTATTATATCAAAATTTCATCTAAAATCTTGAATGAAAAACAAGAAGTGGCAAAGAAAGCTCACCACCTCGGAGAAGAAGATGGAGCCACTGTGTCACTGTCGAAAGCGAGCAAGAACATCATACACAAATGCTAATCCTACATGCAGATTTCTCGGTTGTAAAGATGTTTAAGGTGAGTATATGCCCCTCATTTCTTGTTGAAAAACTTCATTTCTTCTTTTGAGCTTCGGTTGATTGAAACACTTGAACAATGTAGCACGGAGGGGGTGGTGGGTTCTTTCAGTGGTATAACGATCCACCCATGGCTGATTCGCATGTTAGTATCATCGTGGACTAAATAAACGACTATGGGAGAGTGATGCCGAAATTGATGATTTAAGTCACGGCTACAGGATAGTGAAGCTAAAATTGATCATTTTAAGTCTTATTAGAGGACTTTCAAACTTTGAAGTTTCTGGGTTCTTGTGGCTCTCATTCTCTTATTGATCCTTTGGCCAAGTACGAGAAACAAAAAAATAGGGATGGAAAATGGTGGTATTGTTCTTGCTATATATTGTGGCTTGAATTGAATGTTAAATTTGGCTTGAATTGAAAGTTTCATCATGGTTTTTTTTGTTGCTGTTGAGTACAATATGTGTCATACTATTTAGTGAACATTATAAAAGTAAAAGGCAAACAATAACGTATAGTTAAACTCCCAACCTCATGACCCCTCATCATGGGGTTTTTAGCTTGAAAGACAAGAATTAGTGTTTACTGTAAATTGAAGACAAATTAAGGCTAAAATGAAGTACATAATAAAGACATTATAACACCCTAATATGAGGACAATATATATAACACTCTAAAATGAAGTTAATATGACGGTATAACACCTTAAAACAAAGACAATATAACATATTTTTCTATCTCTAACATCTAGAGACGAAAGTAATCCGTCTCAAATAGTAAGCCTTCGTCTCTAAATCAAACGTTTGTCTAAGATAAAAGGAGGATTCAGAGACAAAAATACTAATGTTCTAAAAATTGGAGACAAACATATTCACGAGTTTATCTCTAATATAAAGGCAAATATCTCGATTGTAGATCGACTTGATCTAGAGTCAAATTAGACTTTAAAATATCTCCCTATTCCGTCTCTCTAGAGAAGAAATGAAGCCATAATATAAAATATAATTCTTCATTTTTTAGAGACAAATGAATCCATTTAAGAGATGGAACTTTTATATATATATATATATATATTATATAACTGTAACCAATAACGAACAAGAATATGAACAAAGCGGAATGATTCATAAACAACTTACTCCAACCAATTGATACAAACATGTCTAACATAAAGAATAATTCACCAAACCTAATTATACTAGCATATTTAATATCTAATATACCACAAAATAATCTTAATACATTCAAAGATAAAATAAATCATAACACCAATAATGTGAAATAGCTCCCTAATAATCAAGACCATCCTGAATTTCCAGTATCATCACCACTCTTTCCAGCATGAAATCTTTAGAATCAACTCCTAATTGGACGCATAATTCATAATATTATGCTTGCTGAACTCGACACATCTCATCCATGTGAGCCAGCTGGTGCCTCTTCAACTCTTGCACTTCAGACTGGAACAACTCGTTATCCTTCAAGGTCTTCTGTTGTTGCTCATACATTTGCCGAAGTTCTTGTGCATTTTTCAAAGAAGTCAAAGAACTCCGGAACTGACCAAGAAGTCTACGATACATCCAATTTCTATCTTCTTGCATTTCTTGAAATACTATGAAAAACATAATATAATTAGATTATTTTAAAAAAATATAAATTATTAAATTGAATATAATTTAGGAGTTCCTTTCTTGGAAATTATATTTTAACAATCTAAAGGTTGAAAACAACAATAGCAACCGATTAAACAAAACCTAGGATGTACATGAACTAATATGGCCGTCGAAAGCATTCATGAGAGACTGAACAAACATAGAGAGAGAGACACGAATAGTGTCGTCTGAACTTGAAGCATCAGCATTACCAGTGTCCTTCCCTTTGCTTTCAGTGACCTGGTTTCACAAAATATTATAACTTGAAAATATGCTTGTAAAGGAAACAATATAAATGAAAGATGAGTTCTCTTTCAAGAATTTTCATGATTATTTGAAGAACATACCATCCTGAAAATAGAGTGAGATCAGCTGCTACTTCGAACATTCATGTTGGTCTCACCAAAATGTCTATTGACTGCAAATTTTATGAAACAATATTTCAGCAGTTGACAAGTAGAGAAGAAAACATAAATCCATAAAGTCAGCATTCCAAGATTATTATCGATCAGACCTTCTCATCCTTGAATGATCTTGGCTTGAGGTACTGGAGTACCTAAGGGAGATGGTAAAAGGGTGGTCGGAGAAATTCTTCATGGTGGGGTGGGGTTGTGGAAGTCTCGGTACAACTTCCTATTTGAAAGAAAGCAGCAGTCAGTTGAGAGAGTTTTAGAGAGGGTGATGTGTTGCTGGGATCAAGTCCATGTGGTAACTCAAGGAGGATGTGGGGGAGTGGTGCAGATGGGTGACGGCGCGGTGGGAACTTTGAGAAAGCCGACGGTGGGTGAGTTCAAAATTAATATTGATGGGTCATCTGCATAGGGATAGGGGGAGCGGTAACCGTGGTTCGGATTGGAATTGTTAGAGATATCACATCAGTATGTGATTCTCCTAGATTATCTCTTATTTTATAAGAGATTATTTTGTTAGAATCCTATATTGATTATAATTAGGATACTTGTATTATAATATTATTATAGCAGTATTCCATATTAGTAATTGGTTAGAATCCTATATTGATTATAATTAGGATACTTTGTAACCTATAAATAGTAGACATAATGAATAAGAAAGACAATCAAGTGAAGCATTCAATATTATTCTTCTCTGAGCCCTAAATTTCTTAACATGGTATCAGAGCTAGAACCAGTTTTGAAAAAGAAGAAGAAAAAGAAAAAAAAATCTTTCACATCTATGACTTTATTCTCTTTTCATTCAGCTTGAACAATTCTTTTCGTTCAGTTTGAACAAATTTTTTTTTTAGGTTTCTAATATTTCTTCTAATTTGCTTCAATAAAAAATTTAGGAGATTATATTTTTTTTAAAAAATCATATTCAAGTCAGGTAGCTTCATCGACAAATATTTGAAGCGCCTAGATTTAGAAATTGAAATTGGACATTGATAGTTGCTTTATCGAAAAAAAAAACTCTAAAGCGACATCAAAAGAATTTTCGATGATGGATTACGGAAGCCACTGCGACTGATGGAAGAAAACCACAACGACTGCGACTAATGGAAGAAGATCACAACGACTGCGACTGATGGAAGAACTACAGCGACAGCGATTGATGATAAAAAAACCATAGCGACAGCGATTGATGACAAAAACCATAGCGACAGCGAGTGATGGTAAAGACCACAACGACAGATGGTGGAAGACTACCAGATGTGCAATTTGCACGTTACGAAAAAAATTGAAAATTATGGCAAGTTGGATATGCAATTTTGCACGTTCCAACTTGAGGGAGGGTGTTAGAGATATCACATCAGTATGTGATTCTCCTAGATTATCTCTTATTTTATAAGAGATTACTTTGTTAGAATCCTATATTGATTATAATTAGGATACTTGTATTATAATATTATTATAGAAGTATTCCATATTAGTAATTGGTTAGAATCCTATATTGATTATACTTAGGATACTTTGTAACCTATAAATAGTAGACATAATGAATAAGAAAGACAATCAAGTGAAGCATTCAATATTATTCTTTTCTGTGCCCTAAATTTCTTAACAGGAATGGATAGTTATTTTCTGTGGCTGCTCAACGGTTGGTGGATGTTCTAGGGGTGGAAACAACGGAGATAAGTTTGAGATGTGATATACTGTTGTAATTAGAATAGTGTTTATAGGCAGCAACGTAACTAGAATAGTGGTCTAGTTACGTTGCTGCCACTATTTTAGTCACGTTGCTGCCTATAAACACTATTCTAATTACAACAGTATATCACATCTCAAACTTATCTCAATTATAACTACCTAACCTCCCAACAGTTTGCAATGGCATAATTGGGGTTGAGGCTAGCGGAGGCACGTGGGTTGACTTCTTTTTCGATGGAAAGTGATTATACAAATGTTGTCAAAATATGTACAGAAGAGCCGAATTTTCTCTCTTGGGCATTTACACACAAATGTTAAAGGACATAGCTTCGTCTCTTCCCTGATGTAATTACGAGGAACCAAAATAAGGTGGCTGATAGATTAGGGTATTTTTCTTTTTCTCCAAGTTAAAATTTTTTCTGATTTTGGTATTTGCTTGACTGTATTGCTGCTGGCGTTAGTGCACATTTAAGTAATTAATTCATTAGTTACTTTTTTTTGAAAAAAAAAAATTTCAACAAAGATGCCATAAGGAAATAATGAGAATTAAATTCAGAAAAGGATAAAGAAAACAATTTAATATTGAATGAATGAGGTTCAACCTTTGTTAATCTATAAATTGCTCATTTCTAAAATAAAATAGATGAGATTTTCTTCTAGTTATTTTTAAAGTTAAGTCTAAGAAATTTCCCCGAAGTTAGAGGTTTGATTTAACTAAGGTTTTGAACTTTTTTTTTGGGGACAAGTGACCTTCTCCTATTATTAGAAAATTGATGGAAGTCTATAATTTCTAACATATCCTTTAATAGAGTGAAAATGAGGGATTGGAGTTCAGATTGTCAACCAAGATCATAATTATTCAAAAACACTGAATAAACCATGACCTTGATTGACAAACCTTCAACTTTTGAGGTCTTTTATAACTTAAATTCCTAAATTTTTTCTCTCAATTACATGGTATTTTAGGAATTATAGCTTATTTATATAAACTTTTTGATGGTAGGAGAATGTCGAGGGTTACTTGTCCAAAAAAAGTTCAAGAACTTAATTGATAAAGGGTTTTTTTGGATTTAACCCTTATTTTTATAGTATATGTACATCATATATCCTACTGGTTCTTGGTTTCCCCATCCCCAGTTTCTTACACATAGAATACGGCATAACATTAATATTAGCACCTAAATGAGCTAAAGCTTTATCAACTAAAAACCTACCAATGGTACGGGAAAAGAAAAACTCTCTAGATCTTCTAACTTCAAGGTAGTTTATCCTTGTGCATAAGGATGGACAAACAGTCTTCTCCCAAGATATGTGTGGATGCATTATTAAGTTTGCTCTTTTTTTTCAGTATCTCCTTCAAGTATTTAGAATACTTGGGTGCCTGCAAGAGTAAATCACAGAGATGTAAGTTTGTTTTGTGAATT
The DNA here is from genome assembly GCA_028651295.1 of Catharanthus roseus. Lineage (NCBI taxonomy): Eukaryota > Viridiplantae > Streptophyta > Magnoliopsida > Gentianales > Apocynaceae > Catharanthus > Catharanthus roseus. The sequence continues at coordinate 1,029,557 of JAPQWS010000107.1, read as the reverse complement.
TCCTCGTATTGTCCTGGCTATGATCACAAACAAGAGCCGCCAGATACGGGATTTTAGGCTTGTACTTGGCAACTGCTGTCTTCTCATTCTTCTCTTCTTTACTTGGCTCTAACGCCTCAGAGTCAAGGGATTCAGATGATATCTTCCTTTTCAAGACAACTCTTCTCTTGTAAGATCATCACCTTTTCTTCTTTCGGAACTTCCTCATCACATCTCATCGAGAAAGCATTTGTTGCTTTGGAGAGTTCCTGGAGTCCTCTTTGATATTAACATTAATAGCTACCTAATCTGCTTCTCCAAATTTCGAATTGAGGCTTATTTGTTTCGTTAGGCAGCCTCTATAGTGCTCATTCTTGTATCAGTGGCATTGATCGGGATTTTTATAACAAAGTTTTAACTCAATACTGGCAAGTGCACAAGATCAAAGTAATATGAAAGTATTAGGGTATCGAACTACAGAGAAAGGCTTAGCTACCTAAATTATTATCTTCCTAAATTAATTTTATAAAAAGAAGAATCAAAATTTGTTATCTAAGAATTATTACTAAAATAATTAAAACTAATGAATAAAATAATTAAATTAAAGATAACAGGAGCTTAACCAAAGAAGATGATTTAGAACCTTGAATCCACCATTAACCTATATAGCAATAATTTAATTCTATTTAGGAGAAAAGATTAAACATTTATGTGGTGATCTAGGCTACAAGCTTCGATTCACTAAAGAAATATATTGTGTTTAAATGCATGACATAATCCATCCAACCATTAGCCTGACTTATTCATTCCTATGACATAAATCATCTAAAATTAGCATGAACTATTCAATTCTAAAACCCACAATATACTTGCAAAAATTACATATCTCTCATACTCAAGACTACAAGAATCAAGAATGGATAAAAATATCAATTAACCCAAATAATTATTCAACAAGAATAATCAGAAAGAATTAATTGCATCAAACCAAGAAATATCCCAAGATATGTAATCACATAAATAAAGTAATAAATCTGCTAAAATAAAATAAATCAAAGACACATGGCTAGGGTTTCATCAAAATTCTAAAAATAAGTTTAGTTCATGGCTAAAGGGAAAGAAGGAACCAATTTCTTGGAGTAGATCATGGCTTTCTTTTAATTAGAATTTTTCTGCTATTGCTGGAAAATTCCGCTATTGCTGGAAAATTCTGCTGGAAATTACTTCAGCTGCTGGATTTTTGCTTCTTCTGGAATCTCTTGGAATTTCTGCTGCAGAAATTTTTCTGTTGCTGCTGTTTTTTTTTTTTTCTGTTGCTGTTGTTCTTTTATATATAGACAAAAGAGAAGCAAAATCATAATCCTTAAAGGATTCAAATACTAAAGTTCTAATCCTAATCCTTAAAGGATTCAAATACTGTAGCTTCCCTTTACCAAATTAAATATGGAATCTTTATTTTCCATTCTTTTTTTAGAAATCTGCACAAAGATAAATAGAATAAATTAAATATAATAATTATGACTAATAAATAAATAACATATTTTCAAAGGCTAATAATTAAAACTTAAGGTGTTTATTTATATTAAAAATCGACTCTATCAACTCCCCCACACCTAAGTTTTGCTAGTCCTCAAGCAAAAATGAAGAATAAAAAGAAAAACTAACTTGCCACTTTTGTAGGACTCACGATTGCACTTAGCATGTGCAACAAACCCTTTAAACCCCTAAGTTATCCTTAATGAACGAGTATGGTCTCGTGAGCGTTTGCAGACAACATACCCACAAAGTCAAATAAATAATAAACTTTTTAAAAGATATATAATAATCCCAATTAAGTACCATTTATCAAGATCTCAAACTTATCAAGACAAGCACTCTTCTTCTTATTTTTAAACTCAAGTAAACAAACAAATATTCAATTATCTCCCATAACTAATGCAAAACTTGTGTAAGGTGTAATCGTAGTCATAAGAGAGTATAAAATAAATACTAAATAAAAATTTCAAATTACATATAGAGAACAAATCTCAGCAAGAGTTCATTCCATAGGCTCACTCTTTGTACCTTCTCTCCACTAATCAAGGATTTTCAACTCAACTTAGATCAGGTAGGACTTTAAAGCTTGTAATGTAAGGTTAGGGCATTGGTTATCAAGCGAAGGTAAGGAATTCAAAAAGAGCTTACAAAAAAGATGGATACTTTAAAATTTCGACAAATTGTTTTTGCTCCTTTTTTTTTTTTTTTCTGTAATACATTCACCAGCTACCATCTTCTTTTTCTCAGGATTTCATCATTTAAGGCCATTCTCTTTTCTTACATTCACAAATTTGGGCCTCTTGAATTTTTTTTTTTTTTTTTTGCACTTATGACTTGTAACAATCATGTATCGACTTTTCTTTCTTTTTTCTCTCTTCTTTTTTTTTTTTTGGCTCAATATATTTTTTTTTTCAACACAATAAGTCATCTATTGATCTATATATATTTTCTTCTCCCCTTTGTCAAAATAACTTATTTTCTTTTCGATAACTCAAAAATAATAACCCATCATGGAAGCACAAGTTAGAAGTCTGCATTAAGCTCTCTACAAGATTACGGGTTAATATTTAAGTGGCTTTGAGAAAGATATAACATTTAGGCTCAAAAGGGTACGAGGGTAAAAATTTTGAAATTTGGTAAACGTAAAAGGTACAAACGATTCAAAGAAGGCCTATGACCATCGTCTCTAAGTTAAATCTAGAAAACCTTTCTATTTCGCCTCAAGAGGTGCTCAAGTAAGTTCTAGAATGTACGGAAGAGATTCATCAACTTTATGTAGCTCAAAAATAATGTAAAGGATTTATTAAATACTAGCAATAACCCATGTGCTCAAGTGTAAGTCATGCAAAAGTTATACCAGATATAGAACATAAGTCCATCACCCGAATTAAAAATAAGAAAACAAGTACTTTTCTCAACTCATTCAAGACATTTTTAAAAGAACTCAAAAAGAATCATTACTTAAGTGAAATCATATTTTTGATTTTTTTTAAAAATAACGTAGAAAAATAAATAAAATTAAAAAATAAAATTAAAAAATAATTGAACAAGAAAAACGAGAAAAAAAAAGCAAAAATACTAAAAAATAGTAGATATCAGAATAAAAACATCTTCTCCCCCACACCTAGACCCAATATTGTCGACAATGTGATAAAAGAGTACCAAGAGTAGGAGAAGAGACGAAGAAAAGAACAATACAACCTGGTAGAAAAGGGAATATTAATGCATGTCTGCAAGAGCAGTAAACAATCTCTGTAATCTCCATGGTAATGATAAGTTGTTTGATTACCTAACAAAAAAAACACTTCATACCTTTCTACCAATCAAGTGAAATAAAAAAATAAATAAATAAAAATAAAATAAAATAAAAATATAAAAATAAAATAAATAAAATAAAATTCGGGTTGCCTCCCAAAAGCGCTAATTTTAAAGTCTTCAGCCAGACTCTATCACCAACTAGTCCTGATATGTAGGATCTATCAATATAGTAGATTCAATTTTTCCTTCTCCAATGTCATTGGTAATAGCAGGCTTTAACCGTTGTCCATTAACAATTAAGATTCGGTTGTTTTTAAAATCTTCAATCTGAACAACACCTGAGGGAAAAACTTGTTTGACAATAAAAGGTCCATCCCAACGAGATCTCAACTTACTTGGAAAAAGACGTAATTTAGAATTAAAAAGCCAAACTTTTTGGTTAGGTTCAAATGATTTTCGAGAAATCATCTTATCATGAAAAGCTTTAGTTTTAGGTTTGTAAATTTTAGCATTCTCATATGCCTCATTTCGTAATTCATCAAGTTCATTTAATTGCAATTTTCTATTAGAACCAGCTTGTTTCAACTCAAAATTAAGAGCTTTAATAGCCCAATAAGCTCTATGTTCTAATTCTACTGGCAAGTGACATCTTTCCCAAAAAGGAGTCTAAAAGGGGACATTCCTGTAGGAGTCTTGTAAGCTGTGCGATAATCTCAAAGTACATCATTCAGTCTTTGAGACCAATCCTTCCTATCAGGTCTAACAATTTTCTCAAGAATGGATTTAATCTCTCTATTAGACACTTCTACTTGACCACTTGTTTAGGGGTGATAAGGGGTAGCCACTTTATGAGTTATACAATACTTTCTAAGAAGAGTTTCAAAAGAATGGTCACAAAAATGACTTCCTCCATCGCTAATAATAGCTCTAGGGGTACGAAATCTACAAAAAATATGATCTCTAACAAATTTAATAACTATCTTATGATCATTTGTTTTTGTAGCTATAGCTATTTAGACACATAATCCACTGCTACAAAAATGTAATGATAACCAAAAGAAGATGGAAAAGGACCCATAAAATCAATTCCCCAAACATCAAAGATCTCAACAATTAAAATAGGTTGCAAAGACATCATGTTACGTTTAAAAATAGAACCAGTACGTTGACACCTTTCACATGCCAAGTAAAAATTATGAGCATCTTTGAATAAACTAGGCCAATAAAAACCACTTTGAAGAACTTTAGCAGCAGTTTTATGACCTCCAAAATGTCCACCACATGCATACGAATGACAAAAAGTTAAGTTACTATGAAATTCACATTCAGGTATGCATCTACGGATTACTTGATCAGGACAATGTTTAAACAGGTATGGATCATCCCAATAATAATACTTAACCATTGAAAAGAATTTATCTCTATCTTGTTTATTCCAATGTGCTGGAATTTCACCTGCAGAGAGATAGTTAACGATAGGTGCAAACCAAGGGACAAGAGAATGTGATAAAGAAAATAACTGCTCATCAGGAAAAGTATCTTTCAAAGCAGCTGCTTCATCATGATTATTATCCCACAATCTAGATAAATGATCAGCTACTAAATTTTCTGAACCTTTCTTATCTCTGATTTCAATATCAAATTATTGCAAAAATAATATCAATCTAATCAATCTTGGTTTAGTCTCTTTTTTTGACAATAAGTATTTTAAAGCAGAATGATCAGAATAAATAATCACTTTGGAATGTAGGAGATAAGAACGAAATTTCTCAAGTGCAAAAACTACAGCCAATAACTCTTTTTCAGTTGTTGTTGTTGTATAATTTCTTTGAGCATCTGTAAGAGTTCTACTAGCATAGTAAATGACATGAGGTTTTTTTTTTTTTCAGTCTTTTGCCCTAAAATAGCTCCTACAGCAAAATCAGAAGCATCACACATGATTTCAAAGGGTAAAGAAAAATTAGGATCCTGAACTATAGGTGCAGATATAAGAAGAGAACGAAGTTTTTCAAAAGTTTTCATGCAAGATTCATCAAAATTGAATGCAACATCTTTGCTCAAGAGATTAGTTAAATGTCTAGCAATCATGCTAAAGTCTTTTATAAATCTTCTATAAAATCCTGCATGCCCCAAAAATGATCTAATTTGCTTAAAAGATTTAGGTGGAGGAAGATTAGCAATCAAATCAATTTTAGCTTTATCTACTTCAATTCCTTCTTTAGACACTTTATGCCCCAAAACTATTCCTCCTGTAACCATGAAATAACTCTTTTCCCAACTTAGAACTAAGTTAGCTTCTTCACATCTTTCTAAAATAGCAGACAAGCTATTAAGGCAATCTTCAAAAGTAGGTCCAAAAACAGAAAAATCATCCATGAAAACCTCAAGAAACTTATCAACCATATCAGAAAAGATAGCAAGCATGCATCTTTGAAAAGTAGCAGGCCCATTACATAATCCAAAAGGCATTCTACGAAAAGCAAAAGTACCAAAAGGGCATGTAAAAGTAGTTTTCTCTTGGTCCTTGGGGTATACTGGAATTTGGTAGTATCCTGAATAACCATCTAAGAAGCAATAAAAACTTTGACCAGCTAATTTTTCAAGAATTTGATCAATAAAAGGTAGAGGGAATTGGTCTTTTCTAGTTGCAACATTTAGTTTTCTATAGTCCACACACATTCTCCACCCGGTAACTTCTCTATTAGGAACTAACTCTCCTTCCTTATTCTCAATTACAGACACTCCTGCCTTCTTTGGTACAACTTTTATAGGACTAACCCATGGACTATCAGAGATAAGATAATAAATACCAGAATCTAAGAGCTTAACTACCTCATTTTTTACTATTTCTTTCATGTTAGGGTTTAGCCTTCTTTGTAATTCCCTAGAAGGTTGCACATTGTCTGTTAGATGTATTCTATGCATGTATACAGATGGGTCTATTCCCTTTAAATCAGCTATGGACCACCCTATAGCCCCTTTATGATTAGAAAGAACTTTAATTAAATCCCTTTCTTGGTCAGATTTTAACTCAGATGAAATTATCACAGGCAAAGTTTTATTTTCACCTAAGAAAATATATTTAAGTTTAGAAGGAAGAGTTTTCAATTCAAGCTGGGGTGGACCCATAAGAGAAGGTACAGTAGGGGATTTTGCAAGCACAGGCAAACGTTCATGATTCCCAACCCACGAAGAATTTTCTAGTGGTGCAATATAAGGAAAAATAGAATTTACATTATCCATGCACATAATATTCTCTTTCTCAATAGAAGCAGATTCTTTAGAACACATTATAGGTAGAGTTTCTTCAATTAATTCATCAATTATATCTACCAAATAACAATCATAATCATCTTCCATAATTGGTAGTGAAGAAGCTTTAAAGATATTCAATCTAATCCTCATATTCATCACAGAGACATCCATTCTCCAGTTTTACAATTAATAGTAGCATTTGCAGTAGCTAAGAACGGACGGCCTAGAATAACAGGGATATGATTATTAGAAGATCTACCAGGTTCCATATCTAAGACTACAAAGTCTACAGGGAAGGCACCCTTATCAATTTGAACAAGAACATTATCTATCCTCCCCCTAGGTACCTTGATTGATCTATCAGCTAACTGTAAAGTCATATCAGTTGGTTGCAGTTCCCCTAATCCTAATTCTTCATAGACGTGTAAGGAATCAAGTTAACATTAGAACCTAAATCTAAGAGTGCCCCATCTATTTTATGATCACCAATAAGACAAGGGATGGTAGGGACACCAGGGTCTTTGTATTTAGGTGGAGTGTTATGTTGCAAAATGGAGCTTACTTGTTCAGTTAAGAAGACTTTCTTAGAAACATTACTTTTAGATTTTCTTTTGAAAGTGCACATGTCTTTACGAAACTTTGCATACGCTGGGACTTGCTTAATGCATCTAAAAGTGGAAGGTTGATTTTAACTTCTTTTTTGAAGGTTTCTAATATGTCTTCCATTTTATTGTCCTTTCTAAGATGTGGAGGTGGTAATAAAGCTTGAGGAAAGGGAATCTTAGGCTTATACGAAGTCACGGGAGATGGTTCTGGAGTTTTATATTTAGAAGAGGAAGCTAGTTCCTTTTCTACATTCTTTTCAATTTTAGTCTCTATATCAATCTCCTCAGTTTCGTTTTCATTTAATTCATTATATTTAATTGGTTCCCCTACTTTATTATCTACCTCCTTCCTACTCCTAAGGGCAATTACAGCTTTAGCTTGCTCATGATAATTAGTTTTAGGGTTCTCTATTGGATGACTAGGAAGCCTACCCTCCTCTCTTCTACTTATTGCATTAGCTAGTTGCCCTATTTGAGTTTCTAACTTAGCAATAGATTGAGTGTGAGAGTCTAGAATTTGTGTCTTAACTTCCAAACCTTTCAAAGCAGATAAGACTTTTTCTTCAAAAATAGAATTTCCACTTTGAGGAGGATGAGGAGGTACATACCTTTGAGATTGAAAACCAGGAGGAGCAATCATACCAGGTTGTTTATTCTGCTGATATTGTTGTTGGCCTAATTGACCTTCCCCTCCTTGTTGCTTCCAGGAGCAATTAGGATTATTTCTGCAGCCCGAATTGTATGTTTTTGAATAGGGGTCCTTTTGCCTGTGAAATCCTTGAGCTACATTGACTTGTTCCTGCACAAATTCTGGAAATAGTGAAGCACTAGGACAGTCATAAATAACATGAGAGTGACTAGAGCAAATTGCACAAACACCTTGAACATTAGGAGAATTAGTAGGCAATGTATTTAAAGCTAACAATTGATCAAACTTTTTGGATAAGGCATCAACTTTCAAAGAAAGATCAACATTTAGAGAAACTTCATACATTCCTCTATTTCCTATTTGCCTAGATGTGCCTACACCTGACGAGGTGGCATGTTGTTGCGAATTATCACTCAAATTTTCAAATAAATCTCACGCCTCATCTGCAGTTTTATGAAGAAAAGTACCACCACAAGAGGAATCAACCATTTGGCAATTTCTCTCATCTAGTCCTGAATAAAAACTTTGGATTTGCTGCCATTTAGGGACTTCATGGTGAGGGCAACTACGAAGAAGTTCTTTAAATCTCTCCCAACTCTCATGAAATTGTTCATTATTTTGTTGGGAAAAATTAGTGATTTCTCTCTTTAACCTTGTACGATTACCCATAGGAAAATATTTTTTTAGAAATTCCGTAGACATATCAGTCCAAGTACCTATTCTCTCACGTGTGTGCAACCAATGTTTAGCCTTATCCTTCAAAGAAAAAGGAAAAAGGCGTAATCTAATACCATCATCACTTACATTAGGCAGTTTAAAAGTAGAGCAAATTTCTAAAAACTCATCAATATGCTTATAAGGATTTTCAGAATCAAGCCCATAAAAAGATGGTAACATTTGAATAGTAGAAGCTTTGATTTCAAAGTGATTAGCTTCAATTTCAGGTAGTCTATTACCTATTAGTGAATTATAAGTGTTAGGAGTAAAATACTCCCTTAATGCTCGTGGATTTTCAGCCATTTTAACCTGACAAGTTGTGTTCTAAGTGCCTTAAGTGTACGCTCTATCTCAGGATCAAATTCTTTCAAATCAACAGAGAGCGAACGACGACCATGCATTAATAAACAAATTCAAAAAAATAAAAAAAAATACCACAAATAGTAATGATGAATAAACTATCAAATAATGAAATAAAAAATAATAATAAAAAAACGTTGAAGACAAAAAAATTTTTTTTTTTTTATATATATTTTTTAAGAATAAAAGTAGAATAAAAAAAATACTAACAAATTTAGGAGGCAATAACAAAAGCAATTAATTTAACCTCTCCCCGGCAACGGCGCCAAAAACTTGATCGGGATTTTTATAACAAAGTTTTAACCCAATACTTGTAAGTGCATAAGATCAAAGTAATATGAAAGTATTAGGGTATCGAACCACAGAGAAAGGCTTAACTACCTAAATTATTATCTTCCTAAATTAATTTTATAAAAAGAAGAATCAAATTTTGTTATCTAAGAATTATTTCTAAAATAATTAAAACTAATGAATAAAATAATTAAATTAAAGATAACAGGAACTTAACCAAAGAAGATGATTTAGAACCTTGAATCCACCACTAACCTATATAGCAATAATTTAATTCTATTTAGGAGAAAAGATTAAACATTTATGTGGTGATCTAGGCTACAAGCTTCGATTCACTAAAGAAATATATTGTGTTCAAATGCATGACATAATCCATCCAACCATTAGCCTGACTTATTCATTCCTATGACATAAATCATCTAAAATTAGCATGAACTATTCAATTCTAAAACCCACAATATACTTGCAAAAATTACATATCTCTCATACTCAAGACTACAAGAATCAAGAGTGGATAAAAATATCAATTAACCCAAATAATTATTCAACAAGAATAATCAGAAAGAATTAATTGCATCAAACAAAGAAATATCCCAAGATATGTAATCACATAAATAAAGTAATAAATCTCCCAAAATAAAATAAATCAAAGACACATGGCTAGGGTTTCATCAAAATTCTGAAAATAAATTTAGTTCATGGCTAAAGGGAAAGAAGGAACCAGTTTCTTGGAGTAAATCATGGCTTTCTTTTAATTAGAAGCTTGCTGGAATTTTTCTGCTATTGTTGGAAAATTCTGCTATTACTGGAAATTACTTCAGCTGTTGGATTTCTGCTTCTTCTGGAATCTCATGGAATTTCTGCTGAAGAAATTTTTCTGCTGCTGCTGTCGTTTTTTCTGCTGCTGTTGTTCTTCTATATATAGACAAAAGAAAAGCAAAATCCTAATCCTTAAAGGATTCAAATACTAAAGTTCTAATCCTAATCTTTAAAGGATTCAAATACTGCAGCTTCGCTTTACCAAATTTAATATGGAATCTTTATTTTCCATTCTTTTTTTTTTTTTTAGAAATCTTCACAAAGATAAATAAAATAAATAAAATATAATAATTATGACTAATAAATAAAATATTTTCAAAGGCTAATAATTAAAACTTAAGGTGTTTATTTGTATTAAAAATCGACTCTATCAGGCATCCATGAATTTCACTCTGAGCTCTTCCAAATTAGCTTCCGCTAGTGGAAGATTTTGTGGAGCTGCATCATATGAGAGTTGCTGGGTAGGACCTCTATTCTGAAATCTTGGAGGTTGCTACTATCTCTGCTGTCCTTGCCCACCACAAGAGAAGTTTGGGTTGTTCCTCTACCCCGAATTATATGTGTTGGAGTAGGGCTTATTACCCTATCTGTTCCCTTGCACATAATCTACTTGCTACATAGGACCTCCCATGCTAGGGTATTTAGGATTGGGATGCCCTCCACTGCAGAAGTCACAGAACATGACTAGTTGAGTGTTTATAATTGCATCTGTAGTAGTAAAGTTTTCTATCTTCTGCTCTATTATTGCTGCCAAACTTGCTTCCATGGTAGTGATAGAATCTACATTGTGGACTCCAGCAGTTTTTGGCTTAGATATCTGTCCTCCCTATGTATAGCTATTCATAGCTATTTTCTCAATAAGGTCATACCTGTTGAGGAGTCTTGTGATCTATAGAACCACAAACATAGGCATTAATTAGCTCTCTTGTCCCAAATGGACTCCATTATAGAAGGACTGAATTTTAATCTCCAAATCTAATCCATGGTGGAGACACTTCCTTAGTAGCTCCTTCCATCTTTCACAAGCCTCATACAGGCTTTCTCCATCAATCTACTGGAACACTAGATCTCATTCTGAACTTTGTTGTACGCCTAGGAGGAATGTACCTCTCTAGAAACTTCTGGCTAGTGAATCTCATGATGTAACCGAGCCGAAAGGTAGTGATTTGAGCCATGATTTCACTTTTCCCATCAGAGAGAATGGGAAAAGATAAAGTCTAATAGCGTCTTCCTCTAAGACTCTGTTAATTTTAAAGGTATCGCACACATTCGAGAAATTGTCGATATATGCATTAAGATCTTCCTCAGGGAGTCCATTGAAATGTACATTGCTCTGCCTTATTTGGATCACATTTGGCTTGATCTCAAAGTTGTTTGCTTCTAATCCTGGCCTAGCTGTACTAGACTGTGTCCCAGAGATGGATAGTCCAGCATAATCTGCCATTGTCCTCTCTGCCATTGGTGGGAGTGGATGTGGCACAAATAATAGATTTATGTAAGGTGCCGCTTCTTGATCTTCTTTCATCTTTTCGACCGCAACAATAGAGTTGTTCTTCACCATCTCAAACTAAAGAGCAGGGCGAGCACTGCATAGCGAACGCTCGGGCTCTAGATCAAATGGGACTAATTCACTCCTTTTCTTTCGGAGCATAAACTAGCTATCCAAACCTTAAAAAGGTGAACCCAGTCAATGTCTGCAAACAACAAATCACAAATCAAGATATAAGCCAACGATAAACAAATAATTGCAAAATAAAAAAAACAAAAATAAGAAAAATAAAATGAAATTAAAAAATGACTAAATCAAAAGAAAAACGAATTTGTTTAAGTTGCAGTTCCACAAAAACGGCACTAAAAACTTTATATTTATTATGAATGGGGTATAACAAAAATAAATGCAACAGACAAGTGTACCTATCACTATAGTAGTAGAGACACACGAGTGTTTGAACTCAGGGAACAGTAAAGGCCTAACTGTTTTATCTAATCTTTAGTCTAACAAAGGGTTTTAGGAAATTAATTAACAAATTGGAAAAATTGCTAAAAAAAATTAAATGGAAGCAACAATTATAGGTATAAAATTTTAGGAAAAGAATTTGAATTAAGGATCCCTCTAACTTTTGTCAACTATTCCAATTGAAAAATTCATAAAACGGTGTTTGAAAATGAAGGTTAGGTTATCACATGAAGGTCGAGCAATCTCTATCTCTAAGTGAAGGCCTCTCTACTCACTTAACCTTTAGAGGAGAATCTCTTCTCTCCCTAACCGATTATGAATGCGATAAACCACATAGGTGATCTAATACCCAAAAAGTGCAAAGAATATCTCTATTCAATTGTCAACTCTTATTACCCATTAGTTTCCCTAGATTAATCTTTCCTTTTAAATTTCAGCCAATCCTGAGAAATAATCGATTCTGCGCAGAACAACTATCAAGAAAAATGTAATCGAACAACAACCAACACATAAACAAACATCAATTTAATGAAATTTAATAAAAACTCATATCATCCAAAGCTAGGGTTTAACCCTCAATTCAAATTATAGAAATTAGCAAGTAAATATCCTAACAATATTCAATTCAACATTAGACATCATAGTTAACAAAAGAAAAGAAAGCTTAGGTTGAAAAAAAGTCGAATCTACGATTCTGAACACCACCCGAGCTCGTCTCTCGATTCGCTTGATGAAACCCGAAATTGCTCCGTGAAATCTCTTCAATCTTTCTCCAAGAGCTTCAGTTTGATGTTAATTAAGGAGAATCTATTTAATTGAAGAGGACTTGAAAGGGTTTTTTTGCCCAAATTCTCCCCGAATTCCTCCTCTCTAAACCTAAAATTGTTCTCCCTTCAAGAAGGTATTAAAACTTATATAAATACCATAAAAATGCCTTAAATGCGCTACTGATAGAACCTACCACATCCGGCAGGTCGAGCCCTACCGTCCACAATAAGGTTCTGTTCTGGATTGGCTGGAATGCTCAGAACCTACTGCGTGCAGTGTATTGGCCTTCCGTTGGCGGTAGGTCCCCTTCCTTGGTGCCAATAGCTTCGTTTTCTCACTTTTTGCCCGTTTTGTCTTTTATTCTTCGTGTTCTTCATCGAGAAGCACATAAGATAAGAATAGAAGTAAATGATATAAATCGTACATTTTATATATTAAACACGTCTTAAAACGACGAAAATAATATATTTAAATGCAGTACAGAATGGCACCTATCAATAAGTTGTAGCCACCCGATGATAAACTCTATATTTCCTCATTAATGCCTCTACCCCGTGGTTCCAAAAATGACTACCTTGATCAATAATGATCGCTCTAGAAATCCCAAACTTGCTAAAGATGTTAGATTTGAGAAATCTTACAACAACTTTAGCATCTTTAGTTTGGTAGCTTTTGCTTCTACCCATTTCGAAACATAGTCAACATCAAGCAATATATAAAGGAAACCACAAGAGCTAAGAAAAGGTCCTATAAATCCATACTCCATACATAAAAAATTTCACAGTAAAGATTAGGAGGTTGGGGCATTTCATTTGTATGAGACAAACCACCTACTTTTTGACTATTTTCACTAATCTTACAAAACTAGTAATCATCTTTAAATAAATTTTCCCAATAAAAACCATTATCTAAAACTTTTCTTATTGTTCTTTAATGACCAAAATGTCCATCACAAGCATAATTTTGACAAAAAAGTTTAGATGGACTGAATTTTATCATCATACACACACCTACAAATAATCTGATCAGCACCAATTTTCCAAAGGTATGGTTCATCCCATATAAAATACCTAGAATCACTCTTGATTTTATTTCTTTTTCCCTTACTTATAAGTAAGTAAGACTCCGATCAGCAAACTAAGGTTCGTCACCTTTTACTTTGATCAAATGTTCATCAAGAAACTCCTCAGAAATTGGTACTAGTTCTTCTTCGCTCACTAATACGCTCAAGTGATCTAACATGGTGTTGTTTACCCTTTTCGATCCTTGAATTCCAAATCAAACTCATGAAGCAAGAGAATCCAACGAATCAATTGTGGTTTAGATTCTTTCTTCGCCAAAAGATATTTGAGAGCTGCATGATCAGAAAACACAATTATTTTAGAACCTAAAAAATAAGATATAAATTTATCTAAAGCAAATACAATAGCTAAAAGCTCCTTCTTTATTGTGGAGTAATTGTATTGAGAAGAATTCAGTGTCTTGGAAGCATAAAAGATGACATGACTATTGTTCTCATGGCATTGTCCAAGCACAGCTCCTACAACATAGTGACAGGCATCACATTATCTCAAAAGCTAAAACCCAATTAGGCAGCTGGATGATTGGTGTTGAAGCGAGAAATTCTTTTAGTTTGTAAAAACCCAATTGACAATCATTTCCAAAGTCAAAAGGAACTTTTTGCAACAAACATGATAATGCTTGTGCAAGTCTTGAGAAGTCTTTGATGAAACGTCTGTAAAACCTGCATGACCAAGGGAACTTTGAATTTCTCGGACATTAGTAGGTATCGTAAATTAAAGAGTAAATCAACTTTAGCCTTATGAACATCTATACCCTAAGCAGAAAATACATGACCCAAGACAATTCTTTGTTGCACCATAAAATGGCCCTTTTCATAATTAAGAACTACGTACTTGTCAATGCAACTTCTTAAAATCTTGGTTAAGTTTTCCAGACACTTGTCAAAAGTATTTCCAATGGTAAATTAAAGATTAAATAAACTTCAGCATCGTTAACCTCTATACCATTAGAAGAAATTACATGATCTAAAATTATTCTTTGTTGCACCATAAAATGGAACTTTTCATAATTAAGAACTAAGTTCTTGTCAATGAAACATTTTAAAACCTTGGTTACGTTTTCCAAACACTTAGCAAAGAATTTCCATGGAAATTAAAATTATCAATAAAAATCTTAAAGCAACTCTCAATTAAATCAAAGAAAATACTCATCATAAATCTTTGAAACATGCCTGGGGCATTACACAAACCAAATGGCATATGACGATATGCAAAAGTTCCAAATGGACAAGTAAACGTTTTCTTTCCTGATCTTCTTGTGCAATAACTATCTGGTGATAACCATAAAAGCCATGTAAAATGCAAAAGAAAGACTTACGTTCTAACCGTTCAAGCATTTCATCGATAAAGGACAGGGGAAAGTGACCTTTCCTTGTTTCTTTGTTTAGTTTCCTGAAGTCGATACACATCCTCAAACCATTTTGCACTCTCATCTGGATGAATTCGTTCTTTTCATTTGGAACTAATATAGGGCCAGTCTTCTTTGGAACCTCATGTATTGGGCTAGCCCATTTACTATCCGAGATTGGATAGATAATTCCTTGATCTAAGAGCTTCAATACCTCCTTGACAACTTCTTTCATTGTTGGGTTGAGCTTCCGTTAGAACTCCCTTACCAGTATTACTCCTTCTGCAAGCAAGATTCGGTTCATGCATATTGAATGACTAATTCCTTTGATGTTTGCCAAAGTCCATACAATTGTCATTTTATGTTCTCTCAAAACCTGTAAAAGTCTAGTTTCTTGGTCTAATGTTAGATCACTTGCAATTATTACCGGTAAAGTTTTCCTATCCCCCAAAAATATATATTTTAAACGTTGGGGGCAAATATTTTAACTCCAACTTCGGAGCTTGTTCAATAGAAAGAAAATTCTTTTCATGAGAGGTGGAAAATATAAAGGACGCATCCAAATTTACTTTCTCCTCATATCCATGTTCTATATTGTCAAGAACTTATAACTCCGCATCGTCCTCAAAGTCCTACTCAAATGTTTCTTGCACCATTGAACAAATATCATCAATTAAACATAATGGCTCAGAATTTTTAGGAACGTTCATGGCATCAAAGATATTAAATGCAACTGCCTCCCAATCAAATTCCAATAGAAGAATACCTTTATGCACATCAATTTTTGTTCCTGCAGTTTTCATGAAATACATCCTAAGTAAAATATGAGAAGAAAAGGATTGCTAATGAGTGTCAATTATGTAAAAGAAACATGAAATATTAACTCATTAACTTGTATTAAAACATCTTCTACTACCCCCATGGAATAAGAATTAGACCTATCAGCTAATTGAATTACTACACTTTTTTCTTTTAAAGGTCCTAAATTAAATTTTTGTTAGATTGAAAATGGCATAGTAGTAATGGAGGCTCCTAAGTTTAACATGGCTGTTTCCACACATAATTATTGTCAATTACACAAGGAATCGTAAACAAACCTGGGTCCTTATGTTCTTCTGGCACTTTTTCTTAATTATTATTGACGACATGCTTTCTCCAACTCTTATCTTCTCACCATTCTTCAACTTTTTTTTGTTGGTGCATAACTCCTTGAAAAACTTTGCAAACCCTGAAACTTGATTGATGGCATCCAACGAAAGAATGTTGACCTCTACCTTCCGAAAAGTCTCTAGAAATTTCGTTCGCCGTATCCTCTTTTTTTTTATGGCTAGCCTACCAGGAAAAGGAGGTGTAATTAGTACTTTTTTAGGAATAGGAGCATAATCACTTACCCTTTCAATTTGATGGAGAAATAATTTATGATTCTTTATTCTCCTTGGGCTCTTTCACCTTAGGAGAAAATTCTTGCAATTCTTTTTCATTTTGAAGGGTAATTGCACTCGCATTCTTCTTCGGGTTAACCTCAAGTTCAGATGGTAAGTTTCGTCTTTTTGCCTCTAGTCAGTTAACAAAATATGCACGTTGTGTGATTTGCGTTCCCAATTCTAGATGCCTGTTCTTGTTTCCTGTTTAACCATCTAGGTATTAGAAGCTAATGATTTAACAATATCCTCTAAAGACATACCTTGATTTGCCGAATAAGGAGGCTTATTGAATCTATGAGCTTGGAAATTTTGATACTTTTTTGCCATATCTTAGGTTCGGATGATCCTTCCAACAAAGACTATATTCATTTGAAAAGGGTCATATATCCTTAGTTGGTTTATGAACCTCCCCACTGCATTCACTTGAAGTGAAACATCATTTTTTAGTTGTGGGCATTCATCGATTGGATGAAGAGAGGATGAGCGAATTCTACAATTCCTAGAACTTTGCACTTGTCCCAAAGCAACTTATCTAACAAGAGAGGTTAATTCAAATAATTGATTCTCAATACTAAAATACTTACTTCACTTACCTCTCTAGATAGACCATACCTCCTTAGGCCAAATTGTGGAGAATTTTCTGCCATTCTGGAGGATAGCTCTTTTGCTTCATTTGGTCTTTTCTCCACAAGAGCTCCTCCACTTGCAACATCGATCCTACTTCGGTGTGGACCATTTATAAAAAAATTTATGGTGTGGAAAACTTGCACACAATTGATAGAAGCGTTCCTAATATTCGTACAAAATCTCTCTATTATGCTGACGAACACCGCATATCTCTTTTCGGATTATTCCAGCTCCAGAGGCTTGGAAAAACTTCTCTAAGAACTTCCTTTTCATCATTCCATGATGTGATTGACCCTAAAGGAAGATAATAAATCTAATCATCGGCTTTGTCTAC
Source organism: Catharanthus roseus (assembly GCA_028651295.1). Classification (NCBI taxonomy): domain Eukaryota; kingdom Viridiplantae; phylum Streptophyta; class Magnoliopsida; order Gentianales; family Apocynaceae; genus Catharanthus; species Catharanthus roseus. The sequence continues at coordinate 1,012,048 of JAPQWS010000107.1, read as the reverse complement.
TACTGAGAAAAGGAATGTCCTTAATTTAATTTGTTACTGTGTGATTCCTTCTGGCTTCATTGATAAACACACGAAATGGAATTCCTTCAAGTGCTTATATGGATTTTTCACCTGCAAGACTATAAAAAGTTTGTAGTAATTGAATAAAATCGGATTTTAATTCAAATATACCTTCAACATCAGGGAAAATAATGCAAAGATTCGACTCATTGACGTTAAGGGTTGCCAATGGGTTGCCAAATCTCATAATCTTCTTTGTCTAGCCATTTCTTGCACCGGAAGTGGGACAAAAGTTCCTCTTCTATAAATGAAGGTCCCTCTTCTGTTGTTGACTTGCCACTTAGAACTTTTGAAGCCAAAAGGTTTCTTGTTTTTTTACTTTTCTATTTGCCTTTGTGAACTTCTCAATCTCAAGAATATATGCTAAATCTTTTATTCAAGAAGATCTTGGCACACATCAGTTTGTGTTAAGAAGTTTTTTTACAAACAAAACTTTCCTAGCAACAGCACCAAATTTTGACGAGTGTCGACATCACTAAAAATTTAGTATTAACTCAAAAATATGTAGAACAACGGTGAACACCCAATCGAACCCAAAGAAAGTCTATAACTCATTTATAATAAACTTAAATAAAAAGAAAAATTTTTTATGAGAACTTTTAAAAATAATTAAATGGGGTAAAGTGTCTTCAAACCAATTATTAAATTCTGATTCTTCACCTTGCAAAGACGTAAAAGCCTTTTCCTATTTTAAAACAATTAAACAAACTCGACTACCTTCAATGCTGAAAGATTCAAACACTCTAAGACACGAATTATTGTAGAAGCCAGATAATTCAAGTTATCAAGCAAACTCGATTGAGAAGCAATTACCATTTACTTGATATTGTCTCAATATGAAAACCTGTAACTAAACAATTGCTCATAAGCTGGAACAATTGACTTAGTCCTACTTCCTCCTAGCAAATTAACCTTGCAGTAGAAGACTGTTTAGGCAATTTACTAGTAAACATACCTTGCAGCAGAAGACTGTTAATGCTATTCACTTTGCTTCTATACCAACCTCTCTTCACAATTAAGCGTGTGAAAAGAGTTAGAAAGCAAATGTACAACTATTCTGAATTCAGCAAGTGAGCATAAAAATAGAAGAACATAGATGAAAACAAGAAAGATGTAAGCATTTTATTGAAACGAAGTACTTTTACAAATCTTCAAAATAGTAAGAATCTAATAAGTACTTTGTTCCTTAAACACTCCACAACCTCAATGACGTCTAGCATCCTCTATTTATAGAGCTGGAAAAATGTAGAAGAGGATCCTAAAAAGTTGAATAAAATAAGAGCTGCTAAGGCTTATGGAAGTGTCTCTGACTGATATGAATAATCAAATCTATACCAACATTGAAGAGCAACATGATTTCTTTTCCCACAAATTTGACAAGTGCGTGTGTTTTCTGCTCCTCTTGTATCTCTATCGACAGTACTGGTGCTAGTCTCGACAGTGTTGTAGCGACCACAAGGAGTAAAACCTTTGCCTCTGGAACTAAAGCCACCTCGTTTTCGACCACCTGCTCTACCGGATCTGCCACGACCTCGTTCACTGAAGAAGGCTATATTGTGTTCAATATAGCTCTTCTCCTCTTCTTTTGAATCTAAATACGTTTAACAAAATAATAAGATCCTATCATAAACAAGTCAACCAAGAAAATCTGCCTACTTTAAATTCCTAATAACATGTGTCCACTTCTATCTATTTCTTAAGCCTTTTTCAGAAATTCCAGAAATTTATTAACAGTTTCCTTCATTTTTCTCCAAAAATGACTTTTTGTACACAAAATCGAAACAAGAATAAAAACCAACTAATTTAAGCAATTAAACTAAATAAACATGAGAAAATGAACTAAAACACCACACTAAACTAGGTCCTATTAAAATATGAGTTCCAAAATGACATAAAAAATTTTCATGCTATGAATAATTTGTTCGTACAGTATTCAAAATATTTTTTATGTCGTTTGAATTTATTAATTTTTATTGTTTATATAATTTACTCTCAGTTCATCTTGATTTTCAAAGATTAACTTTGTATAAAATAAAAATAACTTTTCACATAGTCTGTAGAATAATGTTAAGGGTCAATTCCGAAATGTCCCCTTAAATTTAAGGGCAAGTACCATTTTAAAGGTTAGAAAAAAAAATCCTACTTAATCCCTAAATTGTTAGTCAACAATTCAATGACTATATGTTCCCAAAAACACTCCTCAATTGAAGGGAGGAAAGGAAACAGTCAAGCTTGTAAATGCAAAAATAGTCCCCTATATTCCTTTTTAACCCCACAATTACTTTTTATGAATATACATCAAGATGAATTGAAGACATCAAGCTTTATAGATACTTTTGCAATGTATACTGATCAAGAAAAGTGTATATTTAATTCTTCGCAGTGATTTAATTAGTATAATGGTTTTGTTCTTAGAATTGACTCAAATTAGCAATTGATCATCCTTTTCCTTATTTTCTCAATAAAATATTCACCAATTTGATAGCACTGATATGTGGTTCATCAATTTATTGGTGCTCTTTTTTCCTTACACCTAAGGGGAAAAAAATTTCAGTAATACCATAATGCATTTTTTTAAACTATATTTTTGAGAGAATATGCTTTGGGGTCATTTGTTTGATTTTTTTAATTTTACACATGGATACTTGCAAGAAATAGGTCGTTGAAATTGATAAGAAACTGCATATTTGTTTTTCAAGGAAAACATATCTAAATTATATTTATTTTTCTTATAATATTTTCATAGTGGTATTAATTCAAAGATGAAGTTGTTTTAAGGATTTGGTCAAAGATATTCAATTGATTCGTCACGAAAAGTTGAGCTTTTAGTAACAAAATATGTGATCTTTTGTACCACAAATATTTGTCACTATAAGTTTCAAATTTTTTTTTAAAAAAAATTTTAAAAAGTAAAAAAAAAAAAATACATATTTTGGTTGCTTTGGAGCACTCACATTCGAGTCCTGCAACAGGCAAGTCGTTAATCCAAAATGAATCAAGTACTCGAGGCCTCCCTCATGCAGCCAAGCGTCCTTACGGTTGCACCATATTGATCTTTTGATATCATAATTACCTTTGTTTTATTTTGAAATTTTATTTGAATACTTAATTTCATAATACAAAAAAAAGTATAATAATTTTTATCTTCAATCAAATTAATCTTATTATAATCTAAATATAGAAAATACGACAAATACATAATTAACGTTTACTTTTTATCTATGTTATATGGTTTAAATGGTGTTACATAAAATGAACAATAACAAATATGAAGTGGAATTTTATGCTTTATATTAATCCAAATATCTTTATTCTTTGTCGTATCAAACTTGAATTAAATATATAAATCAAAATATTAGTATTTTTCAAATGTTTATATCTAATTTTAGGAACTATTCAAAATAAATTAAGCGTTTTAACTCACCGAAAAATAAAATAATTCATAAAAGTTGCATAAATTTCCTCCATGATTTCTTTTTTTGGCAAATCATTTTATTTTGAATAATAAAAAAATTTTAAAAAATTCTAAAAGTGTAACCTTTCGTGAAAAAACTAAATCTTTGTCACGAAAGTCATGATAAGTGTGACATTTGAGGAAGCAAAATTTTAATCACGATAAGTGTGACCTTTCGTGAGTAACTCAAATCTTTGTCATCACGATTTGTCAAGACACATATGATTTTTCGTGACGAAGGTGAAATTTTGTCATAAAAGTCGTCTTTATCGTGATGAAAATAATACTTTGTCACAATAACTTAACTATTTGTGATGAAAATAAATTTTGTCACGAGAACGAAAAGTTACTCTTTTCAAAAATGCTAATTTTGTAACAAAAAGTGACTTTTCATGATAAATTTTACTTTGTTAAGAAAGGTAAATTTATTTTGGTGTGTTTGGCGCTCATTTTTCTTTACAGCTAAGGGTAAAAAAAAATTCAGTGATACTCGAATTCATCTTTTTAAACTAAATTTTTGGAGAGAGCATGCTTTGGGGTCATTTATTTGAAAATTTTTTTTATTTTATACATGGATACTTAGAAGGAATAGGTTGTTGAAATTTTTTTAAATTAGAAATTGCATTTTTTTTCAAGGAAAACATAACTGAATTCTATGTATTTTTCTTATAATATTTACATATTAGTATTAATTCTAAGATGAAGTTGTTTTAAGGATTTGGTCAAATATATCCAAGGGTATTGTTTAAAACAGATATTTTTTCAAAAATCACTTAATGGTTGATTGGCAATTAGAGATTTAGGTGGACATTTTTTAATTTTTGGATTAAAATGGTCATGAGTCTTAATTTTAAGAGGCATTTTAACATTAACCCTAATTCTAAACATTTGAGGAATCGCCTTTATAGTTCCCTCAATGACTCTACCCATACACCACATCACCACTATCCAACACATTCTTTGACAAAATAAATGTACGTTCCAATGATGTGTCTACTTTAAGAGGAGAAAATAGACAATCTACATAAGTTCCCTTAAAATAGTTGAGTTTTGCCAATTCGCCCCTATTTTACTGATGAAGTCAATTAATATATTATTTCTAAGAAGGTCTTCCAGTAACATATTTTGAAACCTGCTAAATTTTTATTAAAGCTAAAAGTCTTAATAGTATGAATTACAAAAGTGTATATTTATATATAGAAAAATAATTAGGAAAAAGACTAACTATGGAAAAAGACTAATTATGGAGGATTGAGAATCCTTGTAGATATGCTATGATCTTGATTCTCCTTGATTTCTTCCTGAATTCTTGATTAATCCTCCTCAATACTTTTCTTATCAATACTTTGCGTATCAATCCCCCTCAAGATGGAGGTGGAGTGACAATAAAGTCACATCTTGCTTCGAAGATGCGAGAAAGAAAAACGTGGCAAAGGCTTGGTGAAAATATCGACTAATTGCTGAGATGAAGGCACAAACCATGTAACAAGGTGCCCAATAACCACTCTGTCACAAACAAAATGATGGTCAATTTTGATATGTTTGGTCCGTGCATGAAAGACATGATTAATATATATATGGAGGACACGAAAACTATCACAGAAAAGTTGAGGAGGACGAGCAAGATGAATCCCAGCATTGCGCAATAAGAATGTGAGCCAAGTGAGTTCAATAGTGGTGGATACCATAGACTGATATTCTGCTTCAGAATTACATCGAACAACTGTGGTTTGTTTCTTGGAGCCCCAAGAAATGCAATTTGCTTAAAAAAAGCACAAAAACTAGTAGTACTTTGGCATATTAAGGAACATCCTAACCAATCAGCATCTGAGAAGGCATATAAGGACAGTGGACTACGAGAGATGAATCGTAAATTATAGTCCTTAGTACCTTTGAGGTACCGAAGACTTCGCTTAAATGCCTGAACATGTGGTTTTGTAGACGGGCTAAAGAATTGGCAGACCTTGTTAACAGCATGTCAAATGTCTGGACGAGTGAATGTGAGTAATGAAGAGCTCCAACAATGATTCGATAATATGTAGCATCAACCAAATTATCTGAAACGAACGTCTTCTCTTTAAGTACCATAGAAGTTGTGGTTGGAGTACAATTTACATGTCAGACCATTGAAGTAGCTCCTTAACACACTTGCTTTATGAGAGAATAATACCACCATCAAAACTCTTTAATTTCAACACCTAAAAAATAATAAAGATAGCCAAGGTCCTTGATAGCAAATTCGGAACTCAAATGATGAATGAAGTTTGAAATAAATGATGTATTGCTACCAATAACCAAAATGTCATCGACATATATGAGTAGCAAAATAGTAATGGCAATATGATGATATACAAATAGAGAAGAATCAGCCTTGCTATGATAAAAACCAAGATGAAGAAGGAAGCTGGAAAATCGACCAAACCAACACGAGGTGCTTGTTTCAACCCATAAAGAGATTTGTGAAGGAGACACACGTGATAGAGTTTACTTGGATCTACAAAGCCAAGTGGCTGCTTCATGTATACCAACTCCTTGAGCTCTCCATGCAAAAATGTATTTTTCACATCAAGCTTTTGTCGACACCGATTTAGAGATGTCGATATAGCAAGAACCAGTCGAATGGTAGTGTGAAGAATGACTGGATTGTAGGTCTCATCAAAGTCAATACCAGAGACTTGACTAAAACCTTGAGCTACCAAACGAGCCTTCAATCTATTAGGATAGCTATCTTCCTTTTGTTTCACTCAAAACTCCTATTTTGAACCAACAACATTAGTGGCAATAGGTAGCAGGACCAAGGACCATATTCTGTTTGAATGAAGAGCTTCTAATTCTTCTTTCGTGGCTTCCACCGAATGTGGGTCCTTGAGTGCTTGAGAGTGGTGTCACAGTGCGATGGGTAAAGTATCCTCTGTGAGATTACAATCATAATCCTGCAAATATTTGAGGACTGACAAGTTCACTACGGTCGACATGATGCTGCTATATTTGTTGTATTGTCCACATCGACAGTGGGAGAAGCAGTATCAACAGTAAGGTTACTGTTGTTGACCGTATTCGCAGCATCTGTAGAAAGAGTACCAATATCAATGGAGCATTGTTAGTGTCAATAATAATACCATCATTCTTAACAGTATCTGCAGTATCTGGAGATAGAGTAGCTAGCAGGAGCATAATTGGCTATAATGGTGTCCTCTGTACTCTCCATGTCGACAATGGGAGAAGCAATGTCGATAGTGGGAGTAATATCATCGACTGTGATGATAGCAAAAGTTCCAGGTGCTACTTTTGTATCCATCCTTATCGGTGAAGGTGATATAGTATCATCTATAGTGGACTTGTGAAACCATTAATCAAGATTAGGAAACTCAAAAAGCTCTAGAGATGGAGAAGTTACCTCTGGTGGAGATGGCAGATAAAAGAATTTTCTTTCATCAAAGACAACCTGCTATGATATATATATACCCACTTCGTAGAGAGATCACAACATCGGTATCCTTTGTGCAGTAGACTATATCCAATAAACACACAAAGATTAAGTTTTTTTGACAAATTTACTTCCCCTTTGATGACTTAGAGAATAAAAACACAAACATCCAAACACTTGCAAGTTGTTGTAGTCAGGATCTCTGCAAAACAACTCGGAATATAGTGATGTATTTTGAAGGACTCCAGAAGGAATTTTGTTGATGAGAGAAGAGGTTGTAAGAAATGCATCAATCCATTAAAGTAGAGGTAAGTTGGCATCAAACAACATGGTTAAGCCAGTTTCCACAATATGTCTGTATTTTCGTTCAACAACGCCATTTTGTTCTGGCGCCCTGGGATATGAAACCTGTAACTGAATACCACAGTCACTGATATAGTTAAGACATTGATTTGATTTAAATTCTCTAACCCTATCATACTTAAAATTTTTACTTTTTTTGTCAAATTGATTTTCAACCAGACTTTGTAATTTGACGAAACATGAGAAGAAATCCGACTTTTTCCTTAAGGGGTACAACCAGTTGAAACGGAAACGATCATCAATAAAAATAGCATAAAAACAAAATCTTGGATTGGAAGCAACAGGAGTGGGTCTCTAGAGATCACAATGTATGTTTTGTAAATGAAAGTCACAAATTTTATTATTTAAACTAAAAGGAAGTTTGCTTCTTTTTCCAAATTGACAACCGGTACAAAAGGAAGGTTTAGATTGAGCTCAATTTTTTTTCCCACTTCAAGAATTGCATAATCCATTGACTAGGGTGTCCTAACTGACGATGTCACACAGAAGATGGATTCCTGCCTTTTACTGCTGTCAACGTTGCATGAAAGTTTGATGCATACAGTTGATTTTTCTCATGCTCCTTCCCTATTGTTCTCTCGCTTCGATCCTTAATTACAAAATCAGAAACCGTGAATTCAATGGTACATGAGTTATCAGCAGTAATTTTACTTACAGAAACCAGATTCTTTTTCAATTTAGACACAACAAGAACATCTCGCAAATTTAAGTTCCCAACATAAGTTTCACCAGTATGTGTTATTGAGAGTATATTACCATTCCCAAAATAAATACCATCGCTCCCTTTGTAAGGTTTTAAATCAAATAAATACTTGCATCATTTGTCATATGCGATGCAGCTCCAAAATCCATATAAAGGGAAGGATCACTTTTGCTTAAATTTTTGTGTGGTAAGAGTCAGTTCATATCCTTGAAGAGCAAGCATGAACTAATTAAAAGTGGGATAAGACAGTTTAGTTACTACGATGATATGAATCGGGATGACTAAAGCTAATGAATTGATTCATGATCTTAGCACTAGAGCAAGGACAAGAAGCTCAAAATATTCGATGCAAGTTTAGCTAAAGAAATGTATGCTTTCATTGAAGAAACGAAGACAAATGAGAAAATGAACATGAGTGAAGGCTTTGAGGATGAAGGACACGCTTCCAAGTTGCTCATAATCTATACTATAAGCAAAGATTGTTCGAGAGAGAAATTTGGATGTGAAAAGGCCCAAGTCTTGTGAAGAATTGGACTTACCACTGACAGTAGGCCTTACCGATATCGGTAGGTTTCTGGATGGAATGGTTGTGAAGACCACACCCTACCGCGTCCTGTAGGCTGCACCCTATCGTGGCCAGTAGAGTTCTGGTAGACTTTGGACCTTTGCAACTTTTAGGCGGGTTTTTATGATTTGAACTTTATTTTAAGCTAATCATTAAGGCCTTCGTTTGAGGCCTTCGTTTCCTTATCAAATTGGGAATGAGTTTTGCCTCTCAATATTGGGTTTATGAGGCTTAGTTCTTCATATGTTTTCTATTGGAGTGTTGAAACCACAAAATACTTAATAGAGGTTCTTCATCAAGGAGGTGATCTTGGGAAGGTGTTGAATAAAATCTACAATCAATTGAAAATTTACATCCTATGGCCAGTCTGAAGCCTTTGTATTTTTCTCCTAATCCGTGAGCAAAATTTGAAAAACTTTGTCAATGCTGGATACTGGTTTCTTGATGGCAGCAAGATTGTTACATATTGACTTGAACTCCTTCAAATAATCATCTAGGGATCGTGACCCCTTTTTTATGGTCATCAATATGGTTTTTAGAAGACCTTCTTTCTCAACCGTAGTTGGCAGTTGTTGTTCTTCTAGCGAATTACACAGATCATAAGTCGTGTCTTCTTCTGCCATGGATGGTTGAGCTTCTTCCTTGATGGTTCCGAGTAGCCATGAAAAGAGAAGTCCATCATTTGTCTGCTATTTGATGAAGACTGGAGTTTTTGTTTTATCATCCAGAGATTCTTTAGGTTTCCCACAAATTTTTATCAAGATGATTAAGAACTCAAAGACTTTGACACAAAGGGAGTATCTATGATCTCCGCATAAGGTAATTGTTCATACCTAGTTTGATTGATATCAAATTGGCGCATTGATGAAAAGATTGAATTGTGAGTGTAGATTCTTCCATGATTGATAATAGGAAGATGCCTGCTCTAATACCATTAAAAGTTTTCTAGTAGGGAAAATACTTTGAAAACTTGTCTGAATTTTTATTAAAGCCAAAAGTCTTAATCGTATGAATTACAAAAGTGTATATTTATACATAGAAACCTAATTAGGAAAAAGACTAATTTTGGAGGTTGAGAATCCTTGTAGATATGGAATGATCTTGATTCTCCTTGATTCCTTCCCTAATTCTTGATATTTGAGATCTTGATTGATCATCATCAATACTTTCCTTAGCAATTTCCTCTCTTCTATTTTCTCTCTCTAACTTGTAACTCTCCCTTAACTTCTCTCTAAGAAAGTCAAATCTAAACAAATGATTTGAAGTAGTTTGATTTAGTGTGGATAAAAATATAGACATAAAGAATTGAAAACATTAAAAAGAATTCAAATTTAAATTTTTTCTATTGATTTCATTTTAGTAGCTAGCTTCCTTCAATGATTCAAATCTGAACTCTGATAGAGCAAAAATTTCCCAGTCATTTGCTATTGGTATTAGATGACCGATTTTTGTAAATATTATTATTACAAGTAGCTTGGACAAAACAAGGCAAGTACTTGTCCAACTAAGGAATATCGAAGCAACTGCAGTTGGAAATAAATTGAAGATATTGTTGGTTGTAGTTATGTTGGTTTGATTAGGTTATAGTTGTGTGGTGAAGATAGGGTTGGCTTTAAGCTATAAGGTTGGAATGGTTTTTCAATAAGTTGTAGGGTTGGCTTCATTTTTTGGAAATACTGTCATTTTGGGAAATGTTTATACTAGTGTTAAACTTAATGCCTTTTGAAACTTACTGGCTATATAAACTTGTTTGTTGGATTTGGTTATATTGGGATTTGGCTATTTAATGTTGTTTGTTAGGATATGATTGATTTGGCAATGTCATAGTTTGGAGCTGGATAGTTGGAATCCTTTGTTAGTGGAATTAGACATCTTGCTAGTTTTAGATTCTAATTGACGTGTAGAAAGTCTAACTAAAAGAGCTGATATTTAATTCACTGCTTGAACTTAAGATTTATTTTTTTATTTATTTTCCCATTTTGTTATTAAAAGGTAGTCATATGATCTATTAGTTATGTTAAGGTAGATGCCCATGCCTTTGATTCTGTTGCCGTTTTATTTTTGAGCTTCAAGTTGTCTCCCATGAATCTGCAATCAGGTAAGAAAAGTTTCAAGCATTTTCTAGTTGGTGGTTTAGTTGACATTATAAAACTATTAGCTCAAGAACTTAAGGTTAAGATGCCAAAATTTAGTGTTAATGTTATTTGTAAAACCTATTCATATAATAAAATCTTAACAAATCTAACGTCGTTAAATTAATAATCTTGCCTATATTGCTATAATCTCTTCTTCCTGAGGACAACTATTGTCTTTTGCATTAAAAATGTGTTTTTATCTTCAACCTTGAAAATTGTGTCACACACAACAATTTGTCTTAATGATGACTGCTAATTACTAGTTAGTTATTTGTCTATTAATAGTTATTCTTCATGTGACTTTTTAATTCTTACTAACTTTGTGGACCAAAAAAGCTTTAATGTGAAGATTTTCATTGGAGAAAGGTAGAGGGGACACATTTGTCTATAAGGGGGAGGTTTTACCCCACGAATGCCATACTTGTGTGTGTGTGTTTCTTTGTGGTGTATGTGATGTGTATTTAGAAAAATTCAAATGGTATCAATATACCAATATAATTATAATTCTGGTATCATTTTTCATTTAGTGTTATAGTGGATGATGCAATTCTTGTTAAGATTTTCTTTGTCAGACTTGCAGAGAGCCAAGAGCAGATAGCGAGTACATGGAAATTTAATATAAAGACATTAATGACCTCTTTGTTGTACAAAACAAGAAGGTGCGAATTGGTAAGAGTCTGGAGGTGACCTACAAACTGGTTTCTTTGATACTCTTAGAAGCCTCTTGGATGTATACAAGTTATTATGTTTATTTCTTTCCATCGAGGCGTATTTGTTGCCGGACTTAGGGAAGAAATTGTAAATTAGGTTGGGTATTATGACAATGAAAGTTCTCTCCACATATCTGCTAATCCTGTCTTCTATTAACGTACAAAACACTTATATTGACTGTCGCTTTGTTCGTGAAAAAGCTCAAGCTGTACTTGTTAAACTTCTACCAATCCCTTCTCACTCATAGTTGGCGGATATTTTTACTACATTTTTCCCATCTCACCCTTTCAAATTTTTTGCCAATTCTCATGGTCTTAAAGATATCTTTACCGCACCCAACTTGCCGAGAAGGGGCAGGGTGAGAAGGGACAGAACCGGAAGGGCCCCTTCTTTCAAAGAGAGGGACTAGACTCTAAAGGAGAAGGGTGAGATGCCGCCCTCGTCCGCACTATTCCTCCGATTCAGAGCAAAATTAGAATCATTTTCCGAGACAGTGATGGTGCTGCGCTTAACGCCCTACTGCGAGAGGGACGCCTCGCGAGCTGGAATTCATCGGTTGAGGCAAGGGACCTAAGTGAGCTTTGCTTACAAATATGCTAAAAAAGGTGACTGGCATCACAAGAAAAGGAAACAATAATATCTCAGCCACAAAAGAAGCTTATGTTTCAAGAACCAAGCAAGATTAATACCTAAGCTGATTTTATAGTTTTATGCATTGAAATCCTAGATTTATGTTGTATCTTTATGTAGTTAACATGATCCTAGCTAATTACCATAGTTAATTTAGGAAAGATGTATAAATTAGGAACATGTGCATATGATTAAATCAATGAAACTAAAATAGAATGTTTTCTCGGAAATCGGGGTAGCAGCTTCAGCGGCTCTTGTGATGAAAAGAAGAAAATGAGGAAGAAGAAAATAGGTGAGTGAGGAAAGTTGAAAAAAAAAAAATACAGAGAAGTTGAAGAATATAGAGTAGATTTGTTTAAGAAGGGAAAAGAGAAGCGGGACTAGGGGCCAACTACGTGGATAAGAAAGAAAATGAGGAAGAAGAAAATAAGATAGGGAGTTTTTTATTTCTTTTTTATTTTTTTTAACAAATTGTATGTATTTTATTAAAAATACATTATTACCCTTCTGATATGTGGGACCTTGTATTTCTTAGCTAAATCATTTGGTCGATTCTCATAATTTGTCCTCCAATTGTCAATCGAATAAGAATGATCACCTAATGACAAAAACCTAAACTAAAGTAGTCTTTTCTTTTTTTTATTTAAACATTAATTTGGCAGACAAAAGTTTTAGACATCCTAAGGGGGTCAGAGAAGGTGTCCTAATCAAGGTTAAGGGCCTCAAATTTCATGTAAATTTTGTCATTCTCAATATAGAGAAGGATGTAAACTTCTCTATTATCTCAGGATGCTCGTTTTCCCGTACATTAAAGGCTTTAATAGACATGGAGAAAGGAAAGCTAATCTTAAGGGTAGGGGATAACGACATATTGTTCAGATTTCATTAAAATTCGACTCCCCTTTTTCAAAGTTAAGATACTTTATATCACATTAATCATACAACTCAAGAAGTGTCTTCGCATTACATGAACCTCGCCTAAAACGGGACGATAGGCAGAAAAATAAAAAAAGGAGAAGACTTTCGTCCCTAAATTAAAAGCGGGTTTGACGAAGTGGTTGCCCGTTTGACATATCGAGAAAGGGAAGGTCAAGAAGAACTCATATTGTGGTGATCCGAGAGGTGCTTTCGGCACCTCGAGGGGAGTATTTCTTATAATCCTTTGTAAATTTATCGTAATTGTACACTTCAATTATAGTTTTCTCTCATTTTCTGCTTTGATCATTTTGTTATTTTTGTTGTTGTAAGATGTTTTTTGGAGAGATAAATGCCTGCTTTAGACGTATTTTGAGTTTAAAATCAATCTACAATGTTTAGCAGACCTGAAAAGGGGATTAAAAATGTAGAAAGAAGAAAAATCGAAGTTCAGACAGAACCCTACCGCGGATTGTAAAGTCAGAGCACCAAAATTTTTCACGGATAGAAACCTACCACTAACGGTAGGTCCAGCCTACCGCATGCGATAGGATTGACGACGATTTTTCACTTCACCAGACAGAAGCCTACCACGGACGATAGGCCTCGACCTATCGGATGCGGTAGGGTGGTTTTCTAGTAACTGGTCGGGTCCTTTTCCAGGTATACAGTTGGGTTGACCCGATTTAACTGAAACTGCAGCAAATTTCCCCCAAAAAAATTCTTGCAATTCCCCCAATCTCTCTCTCTCTCTCTCTCTCTCTCTCTCTCTCTCTCTCTCTCAGAATCCCTAATTTTCCCCCCTTTATATTTTCTTCCTCACTCATGGTTTTTTCCCCCTCTCCCTCTCGGTTTCCACCTTCTCTCTCGGTTTTCTCTCATCTTCTCCATTATCAGAGACCATCCATTCTCCGAGGACAATGAACACTCCTCGGTACTCCCCCTCCCTCTCATTTTTCCTCCTTTCTTCTTCTTCTTCTACTTTCTCAAGCCACCCACTATCTCCACCCTCCATTTTTCCCCTTCCAATATACCTACACCCCCCTCTCCCCCCTCCTCCCCCCCTAACCGATATCCCTTTGTCCACCTCATCTCTCTCTTTTTCTTCTATTTTCTTTTCTTTTTCCACTTCTTTTTTTATTTCTTATTTTTACTAACCTTGTATTATCTTTTGTCTTTGTTTTCTAACAAAAAATTTGCAGAAAAATTTCAAAAAACATTTTTCGGAGAACTTTCGGTGAAGATTCCGACAACTCCATGTGAACTCAGGCAGGACAAATTTTGAGGCAAATTTCACATTTCACTGGAATATCAGCGTCGACTTGTTTGTTCAAACAAACCCAGGCTAATTCTAAAACTCTTTGCTTCAATTTTATTTAGTTAATTTAAATCGTTATTCGTATTCGTGTCTCGCTATTTTGTGCTTTATGTTAATTGTGTTTTGGTTTTTAGCTTTCAATTTGTTGTTTTTGCTCGTTGTTCCATTAGTTTATCTTGTATTACACTTCATCACACATGGGCGACGTTAAGACACTTTGCACACACGCGCTATATTTAGTTATGTTATAATTCTTTTTGTGTGTTATTGTGTTCTAGAGTTACCTTTGTTTTGTATTGGTTCTTTGTGTTCTTCTTGTTTCGTATATTTTGTAGACCTGCTCATGGCACCTAAAAAGTCCACCGCTTTCTCCCTCAAATCCAAAAGAGCTCGGGTTGATGATTTCACGCCCGAACCCTCCATCCCAGCTATTCATACCTATCCGGAGCGCCTCTCTACAACACCTTGGAAGTGGATATCCGATAGGTAGTACCTTAAACTTATAATTGAAAAATTCTTTAATGCTCCCATCATAGAACACTTAGGATTAGCTACTCTTTTTGGTGGGTTAGGGTGGGAACCTCTCTTACATATTTTTTGAACTTATTACCCCTAGCTTATCCATGAATTCTATGCCAACACGTTTCACAAAACGTACAAGGACTTTTCAACTATCATCTCCATGGTCAAAGGGGTGAGGATAGTATTAGATAGGGAACGTCTAGCTTCTATTCTGGGAATCTGGGATGAGAGAAACACCATAACCGTAGATTCTAATAAGATTACAATCGATGAGGACCCAGAATTTAACTATGATGCGACTTGTGATCGCCTCGAGATCTGGCCACGTCTGGGTGATCGTTGATGTATCCTCACTTACTTCTTTGGCCACACTTTAGTCTAAAAAGGGGACGGGCAAAGCGAGGTGAGATTCTCGATCTTTATATGATAGATAAACTCCAAAACCAATCTCCCTTTTCCATCGCGTCACTTATTATACACACTATGGGCAACACTGGTTGTGACGCCACTTGCGCACGCGGGTTTCATTATCATGTGATACTTTCACATGTATTTGTTGTTTTTAATGTTGACTTCATAGGAAAATGTAGAGCATAGACAGGGCAGCCGCAAATCATTGAATTCACTACACTCAACAACTGCGGCTATGCCTGGGACTAGGCCAACAAGATTTGGATACTTTCGGCAGAGAGATCGGCAGCGGGAAAGAAATATTACTAGTTATTGTTCGATAAAGAAAAATACAAGAATCGACATTGGAGCATTCTCCTCACAGCCCGACGATGATAAAAGCGAGGATGATGAGTCCTCTAACCTCTCAACTAAGGATGTACATACCATAGTCCCCGTGGATGCGTTTCAAACTGAGATGTGGACTATTTTCGAGCACCTCCGTATCACAGAAGATATCTATGGGGCCAAGCTGGTGGAGATAATGGAGTCGTCTCGTCATTATACGAACGAGTTGGCGCATCAGAGGGCTTCCATCGACTGCCAGGAGGTGATGCTGGCCTGACAATGCAGTCAATTTCTACCCGATCAAGGCAACAACGGAGGTGGCGTGCGAGCTTTAGTCCGCAATAGAAAGTTTTATATTCTTCTTTTTCTTTCCCTTTTCTCTTTTCTTGTTTTCCTTCATGTCTCTTTTCTATGTTGTTTATGTTATTTTTTTTCGTTATTTGTTTATTTTTCAATTTTGACTGTTTGTGGGGATTGCTTCCCAATATGCCTATATTCCTTATATCTTTGGGATTGCTTCTTATGTACCTATTTTTACCATTATTTACACTTTGCGATGGCTAATACATTGAGGACAATGTGATTTTAAGTGTGGGGGTATTTATGTATTTTGTCTTTTTTTTTTTCGCTTATATTTATGTTTTGACTATTACATTTTGTTTTAATGCATGTTTATGTGTAGTTTTAGTTGTAGTCTATAGAGACTTTTGTCCTTTTCCATATTTGAAAAATCCAAAACAAGATTAGGTAATTTGAAAAACCAAAAATTTTTAACATCTTTTTCTTTTCAATTTTCTTATACTTATACAAAAAGTCCGAAAATATTTTTGTTTTTTTTGTTACATTCAGTGGGAGTCTTGATTGCAAAACCTGTAGGATTTTTAAAACGCATTTTACTTGATTTACTAGAAAACCGTACTTAATTTTTACTCTTACAAAATCAACGGTTTTATGTACTTATAAGTATTGGTTGGTAATAGAAGCTTTAGAATCTAAGAGTACTAGCCTTTTTCGAGTCTTTTCTTTCACTCTTGTGTTTTTCTTATCTTTGAATCAATAAGGTTTAGTTTAGGTTGATCCTGTAGATGATTGTCATAGGCCTTCTTATACCGTTTGTGCCCTTCTTGCCTATCCCTTATATGAAAACAACCCTAGTTCTCCTTTTATGCATTCATGCCAAGAGTTTAATCCCTTACTTTCTTTTACTTTGAAACTCACACTATATAAAACCTCAATTCATTAAGCTAATGATTGCATTTTTTAGCCGTTTTAAGTCAGGAAAGTAGATAAATGTGGGGGTGTTTTCGTAAAGAATAGGACTTTTGTATAAAAAGGGTGTTTTGGAAAATATTTGCAAGAAAGATATTTGTAGTGGTTGAAAATAGAGAAAGTTTGTTTATGTGAAAAAAAAGAACAAAAATCAGAGAAAACAAAGAAAAAAATGACTATTTAAATATCTTTTCATTTTGTCTATAAAAAATCTTGAGCTTCTCTCTCTTATCCTTGAATATATATATATATATATATATTCGTGAGAAACAGAGGATAGGTGGGTTGTGCTTAATTTGAACAAAGTAAGACGTTTAAAGGTAGATGGGAATGACTGAAAAACGTATAGAAAGTATTCATAGTGTTTGATATCTTTCCTTTCGGTTGAATTAGCTCTATGTCAATTGATTTTATTTTTCCTTTCCTTTCGTTTAACACTATTTATGTCCCTGAGCCTAACAATACAAGCAAAAAGTTCTACCTAATCCGGGAACGACTTAGAATAGAAATTAGAGTGAAAAGGTTTTGAGAAATCTGAGTTGTGTTCTGCATTTTTCAATAAAGATTTTCACTATTATAATAACCTTACATTGCTTGTTTTCCTTGAAAGGCGACACGAGCAATTCACACACACACATACACACACTGTTGACTAGTAAGGATATTAGTAAGATGACAGTAGGATTGTCGGTTCTTGTGTTTTGTCTTTTGAAAAATATTTGTGCGGTTGAGTAGTCATATTCCCACTGAAGAGAAGTGTTTAGCCGTTTTTTATTATTGTTTTATTTGCTATTTACTATTTCGTTCGTAGAGTCTTGTTTCTTTTTGGTCGTTTGTGCTATTGTCTTTCCATGTGTCATTTTCAACATATAAACTTGTGCACTTCACTTTTTAGGTTTCCAGTTTTTGCCTTGTTTTGTGTTGCTTGAGGGCAAGAAATAGAGAAGTGTGGGGGTATTTGATATGTGCCATTTTGTGTTGCATTTATATATATTATTTTCGTCGTTTTACGGTTTTTTAATATATAAAATATATAATTTATACCATTTACCTCTATTCTTATTTTAGGTGTTTCTTGATGAAGAAGACGAAGAATAAAAGCGAAAAAAGGCAAAAACAGAGAAAGAAAAGCCACTGGCACCAAGGAAAGGGACCTACCGCCGACAGTAGGCCAATCTACTGCGCTCGGTAGGTCCAAGTAAGCCTATCACGGACAGTAGGTTAGACCTACTTGACGTGGTAGGTCTTGAGCATTCCATCTGATCCAGAACAGAACTCTACTACGGACGGTAGGGCTTGGCCTATCGGATGTTGTAGGTCCTGTCAGCGGCGTATTTAAGGCGTTTTTATGTGTATTTACATCAGATTTTACCCCTTCTTGAAGAGAGAACAATTTTGGGTTTCGAGAGGAGGAATTAGGGGCGAATTTGAGCAAGAAAACCCTTTCAATTCCTCTTCAATTATGTAGATTCTCCATAATTAACATCAAATTAAAGCTCTTGGAGGAAGATTGAAGAGATTTCAAGGAGAAATTTCGGGTTTCATCAACCGAATCGAGAGACAAGCTCGGGTGGCATTCGGAACGATGGATTGGATTCTTTTTCACCTAAGCTTTCTTTTCTTTTGTTAATTATGATTTCTATATTGAATTTAATATTGTTAAGAAGTTTACCAGCTAATTTATATTGTTTGAATTGAGGGTTGAACTCTAGCTTTGGATGATATGATTTTTCATTGAATTTCATTAAATTGACGTTTGTTTATGTGTTGGTTGTTTTTCAGTTACGTTTTCTTGATAATTGATTTGCGTAGAATCGATTATTTCGCAAGCTTAGTTGAAATTGAAAAAGAAAAATCAATCTGGGGCAACTTATTGGGTAAATATAAGAGTTGACAATTGAATGGAGATATTCTTTGCACTTTTAGGTTATTAGATCACCTAAGTTATTGCATTCATAATTCGGTTAGGGAGAGAAGAGATTCTCCTCTTAAGGTTAAGTAGAGCGGCCTTCGCTTAGAGATAGGGATTGCCCGAATTTCGTGTGATAGCCCAACCAACCTTCGTTTTCAAACATTATTTTATGAGTTTTTAATTTGAATAGTTGACAAAAGTTAGGGGGATCCTTCATTCAAACTTTTTTCCTAAAACTTCATACCTTTAATTATTGCTTCCATTTAATTGTATTTAGTAGTTTTTCAAATTTTTTAATTAATTTTTGAAAACTATTTGTTACACTAAACATTATGTAAAACGTGACTATTTGAGCCTTTACTGTTCCTTGAGTTCGATAACTCGGGTGTCTCGCTAATAGGTACACTTGCTTGTTGCGTTTGATTTAGTTATACCCCATTCATAATAAACATCAGTTATCATCCACAAACTAATGGGCAAGCTGAAGTTTCAAATTGAGAGATCAAGAGTGTTCTAGAAAAGATTCTAAATCCAAAACCGTAAGGATTGGAGTTTATGATTAGAAGACGCACTTTAGTCTTATCGAACGATATCCACACCATATAGGTTGGTGTTTGGGTAGAGATGCCATTTACCTGTCGAGATTAAACATTGAGCCTGTTGGGTGATCAAGCAATGCAACATTGACAGAGAAGGAGTTTAATCTGAAAGGAAATTGCCACTCAAAGAGCTTGAGGAGATTCGACTTGAGATATAAGATAATTTGAGATTGTAGAAGGATGGACTAAATACCTTTATGACAAGGTCATTAATTTCAAACAAATTTATGAATGTCAAAATGTATTGCTTTTCAATTCTCATTTAAAATTTTTGCATGGTAAGTTAAAATCTAGATGGCTGGTAAGTTAAAATCTAGATGGCTGGTAAGTTAAAATCTAGATGGCTGGGACCATTTGTTGTGTTATGTGTTTTACCTTATGTTGTAGTTGAAATTCAGAGCGTGGATACTAACAAGATTCTTAAGTGAATGGCCACAGATTCAAGCCTTTTCTTGACAGTTTTCGAACTCTGGAGATGGAGAAGTATCACTTGGTGAACTAGATTTACATCCGAGCAAGGTCTGTCGAACCAAAGACAATAAAGAACGACGTTATTGGGAGGTAACCGAAGTTTTAATTTTAATTTTTTTATTAGTTCTTGTAATTTTATTGAATTTCGATATTAATTAATTTTATTTCTTGTTATAGGATTGCTAGTTATTTAAGACATGGGCGCATAACTTGAAAGAATGAGGTAAAATGGTGACAAAATAAGGCATGCCTATAGCTTATTTAAAAAGGAGGTATGGAAATTTTGAAGTTTAGGAGGCAAGAGTAGTGTTTTTAATGCATCAGTAATTTTTTTTCCAAAAAAAGAAAGAAAAAAACATTTGAGAGGTCGTCTGATCATCTTATGCATTCAACTATTTCTTCTTTTTAAAAACTTTTAAAATAAATGGACCCGTGGACGCATGCTTCTTTGAGATACACAAAAATAGAAAAATGGAGGCATGGAATATTTGACAAAAGAGAAGCCATTTCACAATTTTGTTTGATGCGTTCAAGTGTTTTCAAAAAGAAAAAAATAAAGAGAAAGAATATAAAGGACGCATATGGCTTCAACAAATCCTTTACCAATTCTTCTTCATCAAATCCTTTTCCAAAGTCAATTACAAAGCCTTTTTCTTTTTTAAAATCCCTCTACCCCTCTCAGATCTCTCTCTCTCTCTCTCTCTCTCTCTCTCTCTCTCTCTCTCTCTCTCTCATATTTTCAGTTTTTTTCATTCTCCTGCTGCATTGTTTTCTTCTCCTTTGCTTTTTTGTTTTTTTTGTTTTTTTTGTTTTTGGTTCTTTTTCTTTATATAGGTATTCAAGACCTCCGGAACCAATTTTTGACATCAGGTAACATATTCTTCTAAGAATTTATTTATTTATTTTTTGTTGAACTTAGAAAGTTTTTTCTCTGCTCCTTGTGTTCTAAAAAAAATTAAAGAATATATATATTCTTGATTTTTCTTTAATCTTTCCAAACATTGCTTATTAGTTTTATCTCTGTTATCTTTAGGATTTATTTTGAGTTTATAAATTTACATTCACAGATTCTTGTCTCTCTCTCTCTCTCTCTTTTTTTCTTAAGGACTCTAGAATCCCTACAAAACCCGAATTTTTCTTTCTGTAGAGTTTAAAAAATAAAATAAAAGTAAATCTTAGATTTTGGCTAGCATCTCAGTTTGCATCTGCTGTGACTAATGGTCGAATAATGATTTTTGAATCTTCAATTACTAATTTAGCCATTAATAAAATATTAGTTGATCCTTTTAAAACATATTTTCATGTTTCTTGTGAGATGTTTCCTTTATGTATGGATCGTATGAGTTTACTTGGCCAGATAGAAAATGGTGTTTTTTTGTCTTTACAGGAGAGATACAAGGTGCGAGTGAAAGACGTCAGATTAGCGATGCGTTGCTTAAAGCTGATAAAGGTGTTGCTTCTATTAGAGGGAGGAACCTCAATCCATTTCAAAAGTTGGATGAGAGACTTGCACAATTGGAGAAGAATATGATGGCATTTTTCTTTTATATGGAGTTTGAACAACCTTTCTTGCCACCAATGTAGAAGTGCTTTTACTACGCTCAACTTTTAAGGGAAGTGTTCTTACTTAAAAGTGGATATGTTGAGCATTATCTTGATACATTGAAGATAATGTATGATTTAAGTGTGAGGGGTATTTGAAAAAGTTTTTGCTGTTTAATCTTGGATTTTGGAGGTTGTAGATGTTCTTGAGTTTTTCATGTTAGTTTTGTGAAAATTCTCAATTCTAGTGCTACTCATTTGTTTTGATATTTTGGCTATTACGTACTATGAAATTATATTTTGCCAATATGGGGATGTAGCATGGGTAGTGAATTTTTACATTTCACATAGTCATGGTTTTTGTGGAAATCGATTTAAATGATGTATGTGTGGGAAAACCATCATTGTGAGCTTTTGAGCCTAAGAGTAGTCACTACATTGCTCATTCTTTCTTTGATAGTGTGATTGTCACTTGTAGTTTGATGTTTCTAGAATTTTCTTTGTTATGCATGCTAAGACCACATGAATTAATTTGGATGCATTAAGATGAAAAAGGATATTTAGGATAATTTCTTTGTTTGGAATAAACTTCTCTTTGATTTATCACTTAGTAAACCTCTTGATCTTGAAGATTTGTTCTTTGATTTTAACCAGTTCAAGCTACTATTAAAAGAAAAAAGAAAAATAACGAAGTAAAAGACATCATACATTACTTATTATATTTATTCCACGAGCACCTTATAATTTGTAGTTGATTCACATGGAGAAATGGTTGAAAGGGGTTGATAGTGTGGTTTAAGTTAAGAGGAGGTGGAAAGTATTGAATAAAAAAGAAAGAGAAAGTTGAAAACAAAACCCAAAGAAAAAAAGGAAAAAAAGATGAAAAGAAAGAAAAAGCAATTATAGTATGTAGTGGAGAAGGGTTTGTGATTGATTCTCTTTTGATTAAAGAAAAAGTCCTTCACCTCTCATTCTATTCTTGACCAAATTCTCAACCCTTATCATGTTTTTCCCTTTGTACAAAAGTCCCTTAGATTTTTTCATTTAAGTCATTTGTGAGTGTTGGAGACGTGATAGCTTTGCAAACTTATGGTAAACTTCTTTCTACATGTGACTTGAGAGTTGATAGTGCCTTGATCATTCTTGGAATGAACTTGTGAGGATTTTGTTAGAGGAAGTCCCATTACATTTGGATTTTGAAAAGATTGTTACATTATTGGCATAAGTGGTTTGTAAAGAATTTATCTATCAACTGTTTCTTCCTTGCTTGCATTTAATGTGAGTCTATAAGCCATATTAGTTTGAATAGTGAATGAGTGAGTGGATGGATGAAAAATGATGATGGAAATTGATATGCTAAAGATTTTGAATGCTTCAGAACAAGCATTGCCCAAGTATGGGGATAATTTGATAGGACCTAGTTTAGTATAGTGTTTTAGTTGATTTTCACATGTTCATTTTAGTTCAGTTTTTTAAATTAGTTGGCTTTTATTCGTGTTTGGATTTTGTGCAGAGAAATTCATCTTTGGAGAAAAAGGAGCGAAATTGTTAACAAATTGCTGGAGTTTCTGAAAAAAGACTTACGAGTTGGATAAGGTGTGGGCACATGCTATTAGGAATTTAAAGTTGGCAGATTTTCTTGGTTGACTTAGTTAGGAGAGGGTCCTATTATTTTGTTAAACTTATTTTGATTTGATTTAGTTTAGCTCATTACGATATCTTCTACCTTTTTCCTCCTCTATAAATAGAGGACGCAGACCTCATTAAGGTGGTGGGGTGTTTAAGGAACAAAGTACTTATTATTAGATTTTTGTTATTTTGGAGATTTGTTGAAATATTTCTTTTCAATAAAGTACGCACGTATTTCCTACTTTTATCTATGTTCTTCTATTTTTATTCTCCCTTGTAGAATTAAGAATAGTTGTGCATTTGCTTTCTAGCTCCTTTCACACGCTTGATTGTGAAGAGGGGTTGGTGTAGAAGAAAAGTGAAAGGCCTAAAAAGTGTTTTGCTGCAAGCTAAGTTTGCTAGTAAATTGCCTAAACAGTCTTTTGGTGCAAAGTTAATTTGCTAAGAGGAAGTAGGAGTAAGCCAATTGTTATAGCTTATGAGCAATTGTTTAGTTACATGTTTCACACTCATATTGAGACTATATCAAGTAAACGGTAATTGCTTCTCAATTGAGTTTGCTTGATAGCTTGAATTATCTGACTTATCCAATAATTCGTGTCCTAGAGTGTTTGATTCCTTCAGCTTTGAAGGTAGTCGAGTCTTTTTTTTTTGTTTTAGAATAGGCCATGAAAGGTGAACAATCATAATTTGATCTTTAGTTTGAAGACACATTATCCCATTTAATTATTTGTAAAAGTTCTCATTTAAAATCTTTCTTTTTGTTTTAATTTATTGTAAAGGAGTTATAGACTTTCGTCGGATTCGGCTGGGTCTTCATTGTTGTTCTACAAATTTTTGATTTAATACTAAATTTTTTGTGATTTCGACATTCGTCATTTTTCATTTTACAAACAATTTACCTATCACGAATCTAAGCAAAAATATACATTTTTTAAGGACTAAATATTATTTTTGGTTCCAACATATTTACTTTATTCTGGTTTGGTGCTTAACGAATATTTTGATCTTTTTTGGCCCTCAACTAATTTACAAGTAATCTTTTTGGCCCTCAACTAATTTACAAGCATACTCTTTTATCCTTTTGGATGAATTTCAACAATTTGGACTGATGGTCAATGATTTCTCTCCAGTTATATTAAAATAACAAGGGTAAAAATGAAAATTCAGAAAATTCAAGTTAAAAAAAAATAGAAAAACTCTTTTTTTTTCCTTACGTAGTGTGAATTTTCATTTTTACACTTTTTTAATTTTAATATAACCGGAGATAACTTGCTGATCACTGGTAAAAAATTGTTGAAATTCGTCCAAAAGGACCAAAAAGGTTGCCTGTAAATTAGTTGAGGTAAAAAAAGATAAAAATATTTAACGACCAAACCTTAACATAGTAAATATGTGGGGGACTAAAAGCAACATTTACTCTTTTTTTAATTAAAATTTAATCCAAGTAGAGCCTAATATAAGTATTTCTAGTCTTATTTTTTTTTTTCAAAAAAGGTATTCTTAGTTTCCTTTACATTTATTTTTGTAGTATATTATTTTGTGAGTGAATTATTTTATTTATAGTATATCTTGAACATTGTTTAGTCTTTGGTAAAATTGTGTAAATGTAATATAGTTTATTTGACTAATTATATATATATATTTTTTGGGGGTAAAATAATTGGTGTATATATTAAATCACCTGTAGAATTTATTCAGAGGAACAAAAATGATGTCGATCGGGTATATCTAAATATTAGGGACGTAGAAACTCTAGACGCTGAAAGGCCTAAGCCATAACTTGGCTTGAAAGATGCCTGTAGTGGGTGGACATAATACAGTTCATCCATATTATAGTAAACCAACCGATAAATGAAATAACTTGTACAATACTAGAGAAACCTAAAAACAAAGAAATAGAATGAAAACACCCACATTAACGAAGCGAAACTAAAAAGAGACCTATCATCTAGCCTCTGAAATAACCACTGCCTGAAGATAGGGGAAGGTTAGTAACCGACACTTGTGTGCGACTAATAGTTGCCTCTAGTTAAGTTAGACAATGAGCCCATTGGCTTCCCGACGGGCGTAAAGCACCGATGCCTTTCCATTTCCATCCACCAGAGTTTCAAAGGCATCGATAAACTTACTAACTGGGGATAAATCACCTTTATTAGGAAGAGCTTTCCAGCATAATATAAGATTGTCTGATTCTATAACAAACCTAGAAGTGCCAATATAGATGCGAAGTAAAATCCTTGTAAAATCGCTTGGACCTCCATGCCCGGGACTGAAGAACAAAAAGGAAGTGACTTTGCCAACACACGCCAGATCTGCCCTTGATGATCTTGAATGACCACCCCAATCCCCATAGCATCTTGTGAAAAGAGACATCTACATTAATCTTACTACTGGTCTCACGACGAGGTTTACTACTCGTGCTTCAGTTGTTTATGGTCTGGCTCCTCATTCTGTCAAAGCCTCGGTTATAGATCGCGATACTCACCAATAAAAGAATTAAATATCGTACAAATCTATTGAGCCACCATACGCTGACCCTAATAGAGAGTTGTGTTTTAGTAAGATCGCGATCTATGCTTTTTAAGAAAAGTTTGAAATAATTGTACTTTTTGTACAAAGTACTTATTCTACTATTAACAGTTTTGGTTTCTTAATGATGGGAGTGGAAGAAGTTCTTGAATTCTCTCATTATCTCTTTGAAAGATTAGAAGGTTTCCTTTGTCGTGATTATTATACTAAATTTGTAAATGCTTTTGAAATTAATTAGCAATGTACGTTTTTTTTCTATTATAAGTCATTTTCTCAAATGAATATTTTCATATGAGACTATTCAACATTTCATTTGATAAGAAATATGTTTTACCGAATGAGTAATTGCTTTATAATTTTATAAGTAATTTCACGTTTTCTGAGTGAGTGGAAACTAAGAAAAGTTTGAATTGATTGGATTAAAAACTAGTAATACTTCATTCATTCAAGAAGGAATTTATACTTTTCTCTTCCTTCATATTAATATGGTCGACATTCATATAATGGGTGTATGAAGTAGAAAGAAAACCTCTATTTAAGATTGAACATGATGTCTTAAAGAACAACTTTGTTTGTGATGGATGTATATTGTTTGGATTGGTGTTTTAGTTGGAAGAGAAAGAGTGTTTTTGAACATCTTTGTAGTAGTGAGCGGTTTGTGAGAGTTTAGGATGAATTTACCTATTCAAGTATTTATATTTCCATGTTGCTTCAATTCTATAACATTAGGCTTCTTGCTGTTGTTTGTGTTTGACATTAGTGAATCTAAAATTTTTTGCTTTGTACCATTCCTTGGTTTTCTTGTTGATATTGCTAAAGTTGTTGATGCCTTTCTTTGATATTCTCTCTTAAAAAAATATAGATTAAGTTTAAGTAGTTTAATTACTTTAAGTTTACATTTCTTTATATTAGCATTGTAATGTTTTAAGTTTATGTATATTACATTTCTTGATGTTTTATGTATGAAGTTTAATTTATGCATGTTTTATGTATGAACTTTAGTTTATCAATATATATGGCTATTGTTGGATTTATTGCATTAAGGAGTTTTAGGTCTGTTCTATAAATTATATATAAACAAAAAAAATTACTAAAGAAATACTGACGGTTCGATCGTGGGAGACAATTTTTTATTAAATCTGTTATCGATGACCAATGTCGTCAGAAACTGTTGGCGGTAATATTTACTGACGGAACAAACTATATAGTTGTTGTTGGTTCTTCACACTGTCGGTAAGGCCATCGTCAAATATTACTGACGGAAGAGGAGTGTGGGCTAGTGAAACCTCACAGAACAAACTTTCACTCTCGGGAACACTGTCGAAAATAAGAAGTCCTGGTGGACACCTGTTAGTAATTTTTATTTGACAAAAAAGGCTTGACAATTTTTTCCATTGGTAATTTGGTACTTTTTATAGCGAGAGTTGTGACCTTGAGTCGAGATGAACTAACAGGTCCACTATCCAAAACCGCAATAGACAAGAGAAGGCATTTTACTAGGTCCATATTATGCTCTTCCTTGGGCTTGGCCACCTTATGTGCTTTGTCCCAACAGGAACCAAGTTGCAAGACACTTGCTTCACCATCTTGGTCTAAGACTGGATGTGAACATGAGAACTCCCGACTTGGGCTAAAGCTACTTTCTTGCGTAAGTCCTGGGCTAGAATAGGAGATTGATCTTCCTCTTGGGCATATATTCTACCAATTTGGTATGATCCAAGATATGTAACTTGGCAGTGTAATGCTTATGAAGGTCCACCTCCACAAAAACACTTGCAAATTTCCACAATAGAAAGTATGGTGAGATCAACCTTTACCACCTGCCCCAAATAACTCCCCATCTGTATGAGAAGATCCTCATCATAGAATTCCAATGATAAGTTCGAAAATCTAACCCACACTATGGTCCTTGTAACCACTTTAGCCCCTGGCCGAAAATTTGGCCTCTACTTAGCCACCATAAAATATTGGCCGAGAACTATCCATGGCCCATCCTCAAGGATGTGGTAGTATTTGTACTATCAAAGAAATGAACGATGAGAAACCCCTGCTCCAAGTCAGTAATTTCACACCTAAACAGTTAGTGCTATACATCTTTGATTTTTGGTTGAAGATACCACGAGCCTGTGGACTTACCCAAAACTTTAACAATGAGAGCGCACCTCCATGGTTTCCATAAATATTGGCAATCTTCCAACGACAACTCAACCATCGGCGCCATAGTCATAGCCTAGATATCATTATCCACCTCACCTTCACTCGTTCAATATGACGACTCGATCTTGGGCGGTGTATTTGGTCCATTAGTGAGCCCGACGCCCACACACCTTGTACCTCCTGTGCCGCCACCGGAGAGTGCTCCAATAGAACCTCTTCCATAGACATCACTAGATCAGAAGCCGAAACCCCTTGGTCCACATGCTGCTTCCGCTTGTATTTCTTAGTAATCCGGTGCAATAGATCAGTTTCCTCTAAAGGGAGTGCGATTGTAGCCATAAAGCAAGGACTACTTCATCCACCATAATCTTCTCAGTCTTGTTTTTGCTAAATAATAATTTTTCCAGTCCTTGTCTCGACTTATAATAGACTAGTGAATATGACTATTGAATAATATATCTAGAATTATAAATGAGTCTGTCATAATGATACTTCAAAACACAAATTAAACTAATATATATTCAATATAGGTATAAAAAAGTGAATAAGACACGAAGGTCACATAATTGAAATTTGAAAAGACAACATTTAATACCTGATTACAAAGCTCAACTGGGATTTAAAAAAAAAAAAAAAAAAAACAAAAAAAAAAAAAAACAAAAGCCCAACTGGTTTAACAAATTAATTAAGTTTATTTTGTGATTTTTTACTTGCCACATATTTTCTCACAACTGATTTAACTTTCACAATATAAAAGAAAAAAAACACTAAAAATTCAAATTAAATTAGTATTTAAATTGAGCCTGTATAAGGTATTTCAACCAAATATTAAATCCCTATTATAAGTCAAAGGAATGGTTTTAAAATAAAAAAAAAATGTCAAAGGAACATGCAAATATTCATGGGACTTTCTGTGGGCAATGATGAGAAAGATGCGATTTCCAGAATATTTCATTACTCTTATCTTTAGATGTATCCGGTTGATGGAATTCCGGATACTAATTAATGGACGTCCTTCCCAGAGCTTTACGGCCCATCGAGGAATTCGAAAGGGCGACCCTCTTTCCCTATTTTTTTTTTTTATATTTGTGGAAGTACTTTCAAGGCTCATCCGTTCTTAAGTTTAGAGCAGAAAGTGAAAAGGTATCGCAATGGGTTGATGGGCGCCAGTTCTTATTCATTTATTATTCGCCGACAATAGGGTAATTTTTTTGCAAGCTACAACGGAAGTGTAGAAACATTATGAAACACATTGGAACGATATGAAGAACTGTCAGGACAGCAAGGGAACTTGTAGAAATCAGCTGTAACCTTTACTATAGTGACTCATCAACATATGCAACTGCAGCTTAGCCTCTTCTCAAGATTCAAATCACTGACATAACCAACGACAAGTACTTGGGACTTCCATAGGTAATTAAAAGCAACAAGTGTTTCATTATTTGCAGGATCGAATTATCAAGAAGCTTAATGGATGGAAGGAAAAATTCTAAAATCACAAGCCAGAAGGGAGATTATGATTAAGGCTATGCTTCAAAGCATCCCAGAATATGGAATGTCAGTATTCCTACTTACAGAGACAGTAATCCAGCATATTATGGCATATATTCGAAACTTTTGACGGGGTTTAGGGAAGGAAGGACATCCCAGAATGGCATGGAAAAGTTGGACCCATCTATGTTTCCTGAATGAACAAGGGAGAATGGGATTTCGAGACTTGCGGGCTTTTAATTTGGCTTTGCTAGCAAAACAGGCATGTAAGCTTATCACGGAACCTAACTCCTTCTTATCTCGTGTTCTCAAGGCCAAATATTTTCCGCACATGAACCCTATGGAAACAGCATCAAGGGTGGGAATCTCCTATATTTGGCAAAGTCTACTACATGATATGCGATTAGTTAAGCAAGGAATTCGTGGAGGTGTAGGGGATGGGTTATCTATCAATGCATGGTTAGATCCCTAGATCACCAAATCATATCTCTTGAAAGCTTTACCATATAACAAGTACCTAGTAGAAAATGTCAGGGTGCCGGATCTTATAACCCCAGGAGCTAGGCGATGGAATACTCAGGTATTACAGTACTATTTCCAGCCCTAGGAGGTAGAAAGCATTCAGGATACCCCACTTTGCTAGCAACCTGGGCCTAACATTTGGGTCTGGCATTATACTGAATCAGGCAATTTTACTGTAGCTTCAGCTTGCTGGTTAGCCATGGATGAAATGGGATGGAAAAAATTGACTAATACCATTCACATCAGATGGACGACAAGGAATCCAGTGGAAAGCATTATGGAAGCTTTAGGTCCCACCTCGAGTTAAAACGTGGGTTGTAATGGTGCAACAAAGCTATGCCCACGAGGGACAAGCTTGTACGCAGACATGTTCTCAAGAACCCGTATGAAGATAGATGTCCAATGTGTAACAACACGACAGAAACGGATATCCATATCCTCTTTGAATGTCTGATCACACAAAAGGTTTGGAAAACTATGGATTTGAATTTGGACTGGGTGTAGCACAAGGCGGCATCCTGTGCTGAGATATGTACAATTCTATCATCCAGAGAGATAATTTTCCACTCGAATTTCTTGAACAGGTAGCGATAACTCGGTGGTAATTATAGAAGAATAGGAATGACCTTGTCTTCAATCATAGGCTTCAATCACCAGCATTGTAAACTCAGTCGTAGCTGTCCTGCAGGAATGCCAAACACATTAGTTAGGATGTCGATCTTTCTTAGTTCCACAGTTTACGCAAGAAAATTAGAGCCCGATTCATAAAACAAAGTGGCAGCCGCCTGAACAAGGCTTCGTGAAGCTTCATACCTTCGTTTCGATTCCAAAAAGTCAGACATGGCCTGAGATAATGGCCAGGGACAACCAAGGAAAAATTTTAACTACAGTGGCTCAAAATATCCTAAGATGCTCTTCAATTTGGCAATAGAGGCATAGGTGGTAATCGAAGGCTTGTACCTGGCCCATCTCTGTAATTTTTTGTCGATTATTATTGAAACGGATAGCCAATAGTTGTGCAAAAAAGTTGTCAAGTGTGGATCGATCGCCAGCAGATGACTTCAATGTAGATTATTCAGGATTTGCTCAAAAAGTCAAACCTTGATTCAGCTATAGTATGATATATTAATTGAACCACCAAGATTGTTACACGTAACTTGACTTTTATGGACTCTCACATTGTATAACCATGAAGTTTGGTTGCAATATTTCTCCATCATCTAACCCCATTGTACTTTCTAATATAGGCTCATATAAGAATTCGATTTTTATTTTTTTAATAAAAAAACAAGCATTCCAATAGGAGTCAATTTCCTTTTCGTGGAAATTCCAATACGAGTGATGAAGGACATCAGGATTGACTTCCAAGTCTACTGAGAATTTGATAGCTTAGCGTGCCATCTCCGTTTCCAATTTTGTTTGATTGTACAGCTAGTTTGTTTCACAAAATTCATCTCCCAATATCAAGAAAGTTCAAGGTTATAAACTATGTTATTCCGTTTGTTTCCAAATAATAATAATAAAATAAATAAGTAAATAAATAAACTAAAAGAGTTAATTGCAAAATACCATCAAGTGGAGGGTAAAAACACTTTACTCCGAACTCTAAAAATAGAGCGTTTGACCTTAAAAATATGTAAAATACTCAAAATACCTTTTAGATAACCCATAAAATCCGATATAAAATTATCTTAGTCAATAATTTAATTTATAGTTATGTTTTGTTGCACAATATACATTCATAAAATTTGGAATAAAATAGCTTTTTAATCTATATTCTTTGAAGATCAATTATTTGACTTAAAAAAATTTGATCATCTGAGGAAAATTATCATGGTGATTTTAAATTTAATTCAATAAAAAATAAAAAATTCAGAAGTAAAGTGTTAAAATAATAGACGAAAATCTGTTTTTTTCTTTAAACGAATACTATTAAATTAAAATCACCTTGTTTTTTTTCTTAGATAACAAGTTTTTGAAAGTGAAATAATTAATCTTGAAAGAATATAGATTAAAAATTTATTATTACAAACTTTATGTAAGTATTATTTTGCAATATTTTTTTTAGTTTATATTCTTTAAAATGATTATTTAACTGAAAACAAAGTAATTTTATTTTATAAAAGTGAATTTGTTACTTGTTTATTGTAATAATTAATAGTATTTACTACAAAGAAAAAAATTAGATTTTCATCTATTTATTTCGTATTTTATTAGCGGATATTTTATTTTTTTTCCTCGAATTAAATTTGAAATCACCATGTTAATTTTTCTTAAATAGTGAAGTTTTTATGTTAAATAATTAATCTTTAAAGAATATACACTAAAAAGATATCGTTAGAATTTTTTTAAAAAACATTTTATAATAAAGTATAATTATAAATTAGACTAATGGATTGAAATGATTTTATATTTTAATTGTAGAGGTCTATTTTATAACAAAGCATAATCTATATAAAATAATATTTTAAATATTTTATATATTTTAGAGATTAAACTATCTATTTTTATACTTAAGTTCTTTACCCTCTCAGGTGAGAGGGGTATTTTGTTATCTTCAATAAATTTTGACAGAAAATATCTAGAAGAAAAATGGAGACCGAATTGGAATAATGGTCATATAATAGTTCTATTGCGACTCATGAATGACATAGATTTTTTGCTAGGTAGATTAACGAGTCTATTGGTCATGGTCAATATCTGTTGTTTCTTCATTACCACGATATGTTGGCAGTCATCCAAATGGAAGATAAGGCCCTCATTTATGTTTGGTGAAAAATATAAATCGGCATGACTACAATTAACAGAAATTTGTTACAAACTCAGAAATCCTTCATATAGATTCTAACAATTGAAGTTGTTCTTATTAGTTCATTAATTATGAGAGTTATTCGCCTTATTATGAATATTCTAATCGTTGCCTTTCTGCTCTTTTACGTTCAACTTTCGGCACATGAGGATAGGGGTGAAACAAGGTGCTTGGAGAAAGAGAGACGGGCTCTGTTGAAGTTTAAGGAGGGCATAGAAGATGATTACGGAATCCTTTCTTCGTGGGTGGAAGCCGATGACTACTGCTGCAAATGGAGAGGAGTTAGATGCAGCAATAGCACAGGCCATGTAGTTGCACTAGATCTCCATCGTGTACGTACTGGTGCATATCAGCCGCTGCGGGGGAAAGTTGGTCCTGCGTTGCTCGAGTTGCAAGAATTATCATATTTAGATCTAAGTGACAATGAATTTATTGGAAGTTTTAATATTCCGGAGTATATTGGTTCACTTAACAAATTACAATATCTAAATCTAGCTGCCGCTGGTTTTATTGGTACACCTCCTGATCAGTTGGGGAACCTCTCCAACTTACGAACTCTTGATCTTAGCCGTAACTATGCGTTGACTATAAAAAATTTCAATTGGCTTTCCAATCTTTCCTCCTTGAGGCATCTATTTCTCAGCCATGTTAACATTATTAGCAGTACATCACTTGGTTGGTTTCAAGCAATAAATAGACTTGGGTTCCTTATAGAAGTGGAGCTAGCTTGGTGTGGATTACATGATGAAGTTGCTTCATTTTCTGATCTCTCTATTAATTCTTCTTACATGTCCTCACTTGCTATCCTCGATCTATCTGGTAATTCATTCGTCAATTCTTCAAGGTATCAGTGGATCTTTAACTATAGTAGCATTGTTAGTGTTGACCTTTCTGAAAACCAGTTACATGGTCTCATCCCCGAGGAGTTTGTAAAAATGAAATCCCTGCAACATCTTGACCTTTCTTTCAATCAACTACAAGGTGGGATTCCTAAATCATTTGGGAAATTACCGAAATTAAGGTCATTGGACTTGTCAGAAAACTTGTTAAATAAGCATCTTTCTGGAGTCTTGTATAACTTGTCTGGTTCTTACATGGAAAAGTCACTGGAAATTCTGATTCTAGACGGAAACAGATTAAATGGTCCATTGCCTGCTGAGATAAAGCAATTTTCATCCTTGAGGGAATTGCGTCTCTCCAGTAATCAATTGAATGGAACTATTCCATCTAACTATGGAGATCTCCCCAACATTGAGATTATAGATTTGTCATGGAATAGAATTGGAGGAGCATTACCTGATTTCCTTTGGCCATCACTATCATTGAGAGTGCTAAATCTTCGTAGTAACCAATTCAACAGTACTATACCTCAAACTATCATCACCCTGTCCAAACTAGAGGTGTTAGATCTTTCTTCAAACCAATTAAACGGACTGGTTTCTGACATGCATTTTGAGAATCTGTCCAAATTGAAGCATCTTGATTTATCTTTCAATTCTCTAGTTTTGAAAGTAAGATCAAACTGGAACCCAAAATTTCAGTTGGATACACTAAGACTGGCAAATTGCAAAATGGGACCTCATTTTCCAACATGGCTTCAAAGTCAGAGGTACTTGTCTGAGATCGATATCTCTAGAGCAGATATTACTGGTACCATACCTAACTGGTTTTGGGACATGACTCCAAGTTTAGAGTTCTTAAATCTCTCAAACAATTACATACATGGTATTCTTCCGGATTTACTCTTCAAGTTTGGCAAATATCCAAGATTAGACTTGAGCTCGAACTTTCTAGGAGGACAAATACCACAATTTCCGCCAAATTTAACATCTCTAAATCTTTCCAAAAATAGGTTTGTAGGTTCAATATCTTTTTTATGTTATACAAGTGGTTTTCTTAGTTATCTTGACCTCTCAGAAAACCTTCTATCGGGAAAGCTTCCTGACTGCTGGATGAAATTAAAACAACTAGTTGTTCTAAATCTAGCAAACAATAACTTTTCTGGACCAATTCCAAGTAGCATTGGATCACTTTACCAAGTCCAGGCCTTACATTTGCGAAGCAATAGTTTAGAAGGGAACCTTCCCTCCTCTTTGCAGCAGTGCACAAGTTTGAGCCTTATTGATCTCGGACAAAATAAATTTAGTGGGAGAATTCCAATGTGGTTAGGAGTTAGCTTAACAAACTTGGTTGTTCTAAGTATTCGGTCGAATAATTTCCATCAAAGCATACCTTCAGAGCTATGTTACTTGCAGATGATTCAAATCATGGATCTCTCTATGAATAATCTATCAGGGACTATACCAAAATGCATTAGGAATTTCACTGCCATGGCCCAAAAAGGAAGTACAAAGCCTACACTGACCCATTCATATTATTATGCAACTGACAGTTCAAGTCTTAATGACACTGAATATGCAGATGCTGCCATATTGGTATGGAAGGGAAGAGAATCTGAATACAGAAATACTTTAGGACTTGTGAAGAGTATTGATCTTTCAAGTAACAAATTGACCGGAAATATCCCATTAGAAATTACTTCTCTTCAAGGCTTGGTTGCCCTAAACATTTCAAGAAGCAAATTGACAGGAGGAATCCCTACAGACATTGGGAATTTAGAAGAGCTGAATTTCCTTGATCTGTCAAAAAATCAACTTTCTGGCATGCTTCCTGGAAGCCTTTCTCTAGTAAGCCATCTTGGGGTCTTTGATGTATCAGATAACAATTTGTCTGGAAAAATCCCAGTTGGCACTCAATTACAAAGCTTTAATGCTTCAGCATACGCAGGTAATCTTGGTTTATGTGGACTTCCGCTTCCAAATTTATGCCCAGAAGATAAACGTAAAACAGTTCCAGAATGCAATGATCAAGATTCTGAAAATGCAGTTGAAGACGACTTCATATACTCAAGTTTCTATGTTGGTATGGGGCTTGGGTTTGTTGTTGGTCTTTGGGGATTTTTGGGTCTTTTGCTTTTAAATAGTTCTTGGAGAGTTGCCTATTTTAAGCTGGTGGCTAACATACTCGATTGGATCTTTGTAAATTAGTCGTCAACGTAGTCAAAATGAAAAGATGATTGATTGGGAAGATGATCTGTAATTGAACTTCTTAGGAATAAATTCCTTATATAACAAAATAAATCATCATGCATTAAGAGGGCATGTCTCTCCTGAATAAGAAAGAAGGATCTTTAGATTTTGTTTTTTGAAATTGTCATGTTATGTGGTTAGATTTCAATGTTGACTGACCGAATACTATGTCACTATATGGAATTAACGGTCACATCATTCTCGTAAAGTTGGAAGTACTAAAACATTTAAATGAAAAACTTCAAAAACTTAAACCCATCTAAATTTCGTTATCAGAAGAGAACTTTCTCGCCCACATCCCTAACACCTTCTTTGGAATATTTTTATGGCAACGGGTCGAAAAGAAGTGAGTTTTCAATTCAATAAGCAGTTCTAACTTGTATTCAAGAGTTAAAAAAAATTGTCTTCACAAGATGGGGTTGGAAGCTTTAAGAAAACACTTATCTGCTTAGAAAAAAATCTTTAAAAAAATACATCTTTTAGTCCATGAAAATAATAAGTTTTGGGAGTTAAGAAGTAAAGTTTTTAGAAAAAGTTTATCAACATGATTGAAATGCATTGAAACTTTTGAGTCCAATTGCGAATTCTACGCTTGTTAACGACAAACTAAGTTGAAGAATTTTCTTTTAGGAAGGGACGTCTATAGTGGAAATTAGAATCGACTCAACAAAAATTCCGATTAAACAAAGAGCAATAAATTGGGCCAACATACCAGCTTAGGCACTATACTTTAGTGACCCTAACAAGGAAATATATATTTTTTTCATTCAACAACCAACTCAAGTTAGACCAAAGAAATAGTATAGAAAATGTTCGTATGGGTGTAGCTCAGTTGGTTTCGGGGCTACAGAGTTGGTACTAAAGATCAAGTTTCAAATACTGGCAGTGGCAGTGTGGGAACTTAAACCTCTTCAATGTGGGGTGCTCCCTTGTGCGCACCAGTGATTGGCCTCCAGTCTGCAAAGCAGTTGAGTCATCATAATTTATATCCTCCACCTAGGCGTCGGGCAGTCTGATGAGGGCCCTGTGGGTGATGATTTTCGCCTTTTGATACCAAAGAAATAATATAGAAAATTGATAAGTACATTTTTTAATCATTATAAACAGTTACATGAATATTAATACTACCTAATTGTGATATATTAATTAACATTAAACTTTAGTACAAGAGAACCCATAACTTCATTTGAAAATATAAACATTGGTTGAACATAAATAGCACATAATCATTCTTCAAGTGTCATTGAACCATGAAAACATCATAATATCATTTATTTCAGATACTTCCGATTACAAAATCATTTATTTTCGTAAAATAGAATATCAAAGAACGCAAAATATGTCTCTAAGTTTGAAAATCAGCTATTACGATTATTAATCTATCGAAATCGCGACTTGGATTGAAACCCTAGGTGTCCTTCCCTTCTCTGCTTCTCTAGCATTTGCTTACGGACGCAAGAGAACAGATGAACAATTATTTAGGTTTAGTTAAACATTCTGATGTCTTAAGTTTTTCTCTTTACACTTAAAACGCTCATCTAATCTATTGTTTATTAAGACACCGCAACACCTAAAAGTAATATAACTTAAAGTTTGATATTTTTATTCCGCACAAATATAATTACACTAGCCTCTAGAAACCTGAGAATTATATGAATAATGACATATTCATGAAGGTTGGGTATTTTTCATTTGTAATATTTCTTGTAACTATTATTTAATTTATAGTACTTTTTCTTTGGATTTATCTCTAGAATTTAGAGTGTCTTTTTTGGATAAGTATAAGGGTTTATTTTGAATTCGATAGATTTTTGTAGGTCGCAAATCCAAGAAAGAGGGGTGCGAGGGGCGATGAATTAGACTTTATAAAGAAATTGAGCAGTAACCAAAAATGAGCATGTAGTTCTGGAAGTTAGCTAAGTGTATACAGAAAATAAGTACCAAGAGCTATCACACAAGTCATTAATTTGGCATTGTGATAAACTACCTTACTAAACAGAAATAAAGAAAGAAGCAAATAACAAAAATATTGGCAAGAAAAGATGATAGAAAGAGAATAGAAACAACAGATTTTTATAGTTGTTTTTAAAAGCCATCTTTCACGAGCCATGGCAATAACTCGGAGATCGACTTTGGTGTTACATTTGTTATTAGAGGGTAAATTAGATACTTTATTACGTAAAGCAATCTTTAATACAATGAATCTTTGTAATAACATCAATTATAGCACGTTTTCAATTATGACAAGTTCTCTAGAGTGGCCATTAAATATAACTTGAAAGTCCAGTTGCGTCTCGATGAGCTATACGAGGTTGGACATCAAATCCATAACGAATTCGAGATATGTGGTTAATTGAGTTTTCAATAAGTGTACCGATGATTGTCTTTTAAGTCGATAGTATTTTTTTTATTCTCATTTGACTTATGGGAATGCGCATAGATATTTATGTTGGGACCCAACTCTCGATGCGTTAGCTAGGGATGAGTTTGATGCCACCGACATTAAGCAGACATCTTATGCCGAGCTTGCATAGTACGCCAAAAGCCTAACTGCATATCTCGATACTTTTATGATACACTCATGGCCACATGGTGGACACTCAAGTATCAAGCAAAGTCTTACAACAAAGAAGATTAGAGATGAGGGGCGAGGCAGTCAGGGTTCTAGGAAGCATACGGTCGATTCTCGATCATTCATGGAGTGGGACGCTATAGCGGTAATGGTTGTATGTATTTTATGTGCTTTTTTATGAATTATATATTATGATTATTTCATTTAGAATTAACTTTTTATAATCATTCAATGTGAGAGGCTTACCGAGGGCATGTCCTAAGATAAGCATTATTGAAAGTTTCATAGTCATCAAGAGGGCACGAGAGGGTGGGCAAGTGTGTCAACCGTCGTTCGAATGAGTTATTTTGTTTCAATCGATATAATTATCGTAATACTTATCATCTACTAAAATAATTACATTGTAACTTGTTTTCTTAATTCTCAAGTGAAGTACTGTGAACTGAAGAAGAAGAAGGAGGTACATAGAAGTACTGGTGCAAATATTCCCACCAACTACAAGATGATATATGAAGTCAGTATGGGGATAAAAAAGACTACGTGTTAAGAAGAGTTACATTGATGATCAACCCTGTTACATAAACAAAACCTTTAAGAAAACTATTAGAAAAGTAGCGGAAGAACAGAATATAAATATTCTAATCTATTACAAGAACCAGATGATGGAAAGAAATAACAAATCTTAAACAAAGCTTTTCAAAATCAGATGAGGTGTCGCAAAAACAGAATACTTATTCTTCTCGAAGTACCTGCAAAACAGATAAGAGAAGCCGTATGAGGCTGGCAAAAATTGGACGTCGGATTTTTGTCACAATGACAAAATCGGAAGACAGAAATAAAAAACCAGACGTCCTTTTTCAAAATTAAGATGGCAAACACAGAAAAATCGAACGACCGTTTTTTGTGGAATTTAGGGGAAAAGAGATATTCGGATGCCAAAAACGGATGAGTAACCGGTTTTGCTCTATGAGTCAGAACATCGATCAAACCTTCAGAACAATGGATTAGCCTCACACAACAACAGTCTAATCTCTCGCTCTCAGTTCTCTCATTCACAAGCCACCCAAGTACGCAGTAAACAAAGAATGGCGACTAACAGTGGCAGCAACAGAAGAATTCACAGAGAATAGACAGTAATAGAGGAATAAAGAACTGCAGAGAAGAGGAAGAGGAAGAAGAGAGAAAAAAACGTAGGCTTTACACAGAGTTAATAATCACCTCATCTGTAAGCAATAGGAAGGATGAGCAGTATTTATAGAGTTTCTAAGGTAGACTCATTCAAAACAAAACAGTCATCTGGAAGGATGGTTCAAAAACAGAACAGCCTAATACCTGTGAGACTCTTTCAAAGGATGTACAGCTAAGTCACCTGGGGAATACACAAGAAGATTGGGCTATTTACTAAACCGGCCCTCCCGACATCTTGGATTAAAAAATAAACTCATTCTATTTGGGTTGTGAGACTCAGTCCAACTTATCTTAGAGTAATAAGAACATGGGCTGAAAAGAAAAAAAATATAAAATGTGTGAGCAAATGCCCAACTTGCCTACAAGCTCCACCTTGAACACATTTTTGTTAACCTTCCAGCTAAGGGAATCAACTTGCATCAATAGGTAGAAGGTCTCTACACAGAACAAACTTGTTAGTTGAAACCTTTCACGAATGAAATGATACTTAACATCTCTATGTTTAGTTCTTTCATGATAAACAGAATTTTTACACAAATTCTGACTATCAATAAATATGATATCTTTATAATTTAATACATATCGTTCAAATAAAAGTCCCTAGAGCCAAATGGCTTCTTTAATTGCCTCCGTGGCGGCAATATATTCAGCCTCCATAGTTGAAAGCGCGACAACAGGCTGCAGCTATAATTTCCAAGAAACATAGTTACCTACAAGAGTAAATAAAGAAGAAGTGGTAGATTTTCTACTTTCTCTATCGCCTACAAAATCAGAGTCAACATAACCAACCAACTCAAAATGTTCAGACCAGTTATGATAATGCAACCCTCTGTTAATAGTCCCATTAACGTACGTCAATAGCTACTTAAAAGCGGCCCAATGATCCCTACCTGGGTTAAACATAAAAAGGCTCAAAAGACTTATGGAATAATCAATATCAGGACGGGTAGAAACCATGGAATACATGACAAATTCTATAGCCATTCTATAAGGGATGTTGGCCATAACTTTCTTCTCATTTTCAGTTTTGGGACAGGTTTTAGAAGAAAGCTGAAAAAGCCTTGCGAGAGGGGTACAAACAGGCTTACACAAATGTATAGAATATTTTGAAACAATTTTCTACAAGAAGACCTTTCGGGATATAAACAAAGAACATTCAGCTCTAACCCTATCAATGTTCCTGCCTAAAATTCTAAAGGTAGATCTAAGATTCTTCATCTCAAACTCTGATTTCAACAAAGATTTCAAGTGCAAAATCTTATCTTTATACTTGCAAGCAATAAGCATATCATCAAAATAAAGAAGCAAATAAATAGCATTATCACTAATATCACCAGAAAAATACAAGCAACTATCATAATTACTTTTAACGAAACCAGTTTTAAACATAAAAGAGTCAAACCTTTTATACCACTGTCTAGGTATTGCTTAACCCCATACAAGGACTTCTTCAACAGAAAAGCCATATGCTCCTTACCTTTCACCTCAAAACTAGGTGGTTGGCGCATGTAAATGGTTTCATCAAGTTCACCATGCAAAAAGGCAGTTTTAACATCCAACTGTTTAAGCTCAAAATTAAAGAAGGTAACAATAGCAAGCATAATTCTAATAGTTTTATATTTAAAAGCAAGAGAAAAGATCTCATTAAAATCAATTCCTTCAACTTGAGAAAAACCTTTTGCGACTAATTTAGCCTTGAACCTTGGAGGTTCATTAACATATTCATGTTCTTTAACTTGAAAAATCTATTTACAATGAATCAATTTTTCTTTAGGTGGTTTAGGCACAAGCACCCAAGTTTTGTTCTTACGCAAACAAGACATCTCTTCATCAATAGCATGCATCCACAAAGAACGATTAGGACTCTTTAAAAAATCAGAAAAACAAACAAGTTTTTTTTCTTCAACAAAAGATGCAGCAACAAAAGCATAAGAAATAATGTATGAAAAACCATACCTAGAAGGTTCTCTTGACACTCTTTTAACCCTATCCATTGATAGTTGGTAATCTCTAAGGGCTTGTGCTTGTGCTTCTGGATGATCCTCATCAACATCAGAATTACCTAAATCCGGCTCATCGGGTTAAGGAATACTAGTTGGGTTCCCTGACTCCTTATTGGTTTCAGGTTCAAGCTCGAGTTCTAGTGTGTGATGTTTAGAAGATTTGGAGGTGACCTTCACCTTCACAGGAATGTTCTCAACTATTGGTATATCACTAAAACTTTCGACTTTGGTTTCAATTCTAAGACAGGGCATGTTTATTTTCTTCAAGACTACGTCTCTACTCACGACTACCCTTACACCCTGTTCACCTTTAAGCCACATTCTGTAACCCTTTACCATGCTAGGATAGCCTATAAAAGCTCCCTTCTTAGACCTATGGTCTAACTTCCCTTCCCTTTGATGTGCAAAAGCAGCACACCCAAACA
The DNA here is from genome assembly GCA_028651295.1 of Catharanthus roseus. NCBI lineage: Eukaryota > Viridiplantae > Streptophyta > Magnoliopsida > Gentianales > Apocynaceae > Catharanthus > Catharanthus roseus. The sequence continues at coordinate 970,297 of JAPQWS010000107.1, read as the reverse complement.
TTCTCAGGTTGGAAATGTTTGGTGGTTGGCCTGACCACAGTTCTATAGGAGTTTTAAAGTTTTTTCGCAGTGGAAAGAGACCTGTTTATGAGGTAAACTGCTATACTAACAACCTCTCTCCAAATAGGTTTAGGAACACCAGACAATACAAAAGGACACCTAACTTTATCCATAATGGTTCGCTTCATCCTCTAAGCTATCTCCTTTTGTTGTGGGTTGTGCCTAACGGTTCTATGATGAACAATACCATGCAAAGCACACAAATCATGAAATTCTTGTTACAAAATTCCAAACCGTTATTTGTTCTTAAAACCTCTAGTTTATTTCCAGTTCAGTTTTCGGCAAAACGTTTCCATTCATTCAAGTTTTTAAAAGCTTGATCTTTGGTTTTCAAAAGAAACATCGAAATATGCCGACAAAAATTATCAACAATAGAAAGGAAATAAACATTGCCACCAAAAGTGGGTACCTTTTCAGGACTCCAAAGATCATAGTGCATATAATCAAGAACAGTAGTAGATTTGTGTGTACTCTTAGAAAAATTGAGTTTATGTTGTTTGCTAAGCACACAATGATCACAAAAATTTAATGAAGTGATTTCCTCACCGTTTAAAAGATTTTGTTTGTGTAAATAATGAAAACCCTTTTCACTTGTGATCAGCCCTGTTACATAAACAAAACCTCTACAGAAAACTATTACAAAAGCAGTGGAACAACAAAATATAAATATTCTAATCTATAACAAGAACCGGATGATGGAACCGGATAACAACTCTTAAACAAAGCTCTTCAAAATCGGTTGAAGTATCTGAAAAACGAACTACCAATTCTTCTTCAAGTATCTACAAAACAGATAAGTGAAACCATATGAGTCTAGCAAAAATCGGACGTGTAATTTTTTCCACAATGACAGAATCGGACGATCGAAATAAAAAACCGGACATTCGTTTTCAAAATTCGGACGCTAGACACAGAAAAATCGGACGGCCGTTTTCTTTGGAAATAAGGGAACAGAGATATTCGAACGCCAAAAACGGATGAGACAACCGGTTTTTCTATATGAGTCAGAACCTTGATCAAACCCTGAGAACAATGGATGAGCCTCATATAATAACAATCGAATCTCTCACTCTCGATTCTCTTTTTCACAAGCCACCTAAGCATGTAGTCAACAAAGAATGGTGACTAGCGGCGGAAGCAACAGAAGAATTCACAGAAAAAAACAGTAACAGAGGAATAAGGAGCTGCAGAGAAGAAGAAGAAGAGAGAAAAGAACGTAGGCTTTGATAGAGTTAATAATCACCTCATCTGTCAGCAATAGGAATGATGATAAGGTAGACTCAATTTAAACAAAGCAGTGATCTAGAAGGATCGTTCAATAACAGAACAACCTAATACCTGGAAGACTTTTTCAAAGGATAAACAACTAAGTCACCTGGGAAAGACGCAAGAAGATTGGGTTGTTTACTAGCTCGGCTTACCCGACATCTTCGATTAAAAATAAACTCATCCTATTTGGATTTTGAGGTTCAGTCCAACTCATCACAGGATAATAAGAACATGGGTTGAAAAAAAGAGAAAAAAAAAAAATGTGTGAAGAAAGACCCTGCTGGCCTACACTACGCCTTGGGCCAGACGAGGTAGAACCAACGCATTTGATGGTTAAGGCCCGAGATGCATGAGATCACTCCCTCCTTCCTATCATCAATCTATTTGGTAGTTTTTTCCTCAATTGTTCAAGGTATCGGTGGCTGTTTAACTATTGTAGTGTTGTTACCATTGATCTTTTTGCAAGCCAATTACATTGTCTCAACCCTGAGGATTTTTGAAAAATGAAATCCCTCCCATATCTTTACCTTTCTTTCATTAGAATACAAGGTGGGATTCCTAAATCCGGTGAGTGGAAATTAAGGTCGTTGGATTCGTCAGAAAACTTGTTAAATGAGCATCGATATGAAGGCTTCTATAGTTTATAAGATTTTTACATAGAAAAGTCATTCGAAATTCTGATTCTAAATGGAAACAGATAAACTGGTTCATTGCCTGAGATAAAGTCATTTTCATCCTTGAGGGAATCGCGCCTCTCCAGTAATACATTAAATTGAACTATTACATCCAGCTACGAAGATCTCCCAAACCTCGAGATTATAGATTTGTCATTGAATAGGATTGGAGGAGCATTACTTGATTTCCTTTGGCCATCACTATCATTGCGAGAGATAAATCTTCATAGTAACCAATTGAACTGTACCATACCTCAAACTATTAGCACCCTGTCCAAACTAGCAGTTTTGGATCTTTCTTTAAATAATTTAAATGACTAGTTTCCGACATCCATTTCAAGAATCTTTTCGGCTAACAGTATCTTTATTTATCTTTCAATCCCCCAGTTTTGCAAGTAATATCAAACTGGGACCTTTATATTCAGTATGATGTACTAAGACTGGCAAAATGCAAAATCGGACCTCATTTTCCAAACATGGCAAGTCAGAGGTCAATATCTCTAAAGCAAAAATTATCCTAGGCACATATCTAATTGGTTTTGCGCTTTTTCTCCAAGTTTAGAGTTCTTAAATCTTTTAAACAATTACATACACAGTATTCTTTCGGACCTATTATTCAACTTTTTCAAATATCCAAGATCGAACTGGAGCTCAAATTTTCTAGGAGGACTAATACCACAATTTCCATCCAATTGAACATATCTAAGTCTTTCTGAAAATAGGTTTGTAGGTTCAATATATTTCTTATGTTATACAAGTTGTTTTCTTAGTTATCTTGACCTCATAGTAAACCTTCTATCAGGAAAGCTTCCTCATTACTTGATAAAAATAAAACAACTAGTTGTTTTAATCTAGCAAACAACAATTTTTCAGGATCAATTCCAAGTAGCATTGGCTCACTTTACAAAGTACAGACCTTATATTTTCGAAACAACGGCTTAAAAGGGAAGCTTCTATCCTCCTTGAGGTAGTTCACAAGTTTGAGCCTTATTGATACCCGACAAAATAAATTCAGTGGGATAATTCCAATATGGTTAGGAATTACATTGAGAAACCTGATTGTTCTTAGTATTCGGTTGAATACTTTCCATCAATGCATATCTTCAGAGCTATATCAGTCGGAGATTATTCAAAAAATCATTGATCTCTCTATTAATAGTCTTTCAGAAACTATACAAAAATGCATAAGGAATTTTAATGTCATGGCCCAGAAAAGAAGTACAAAGCCAAGACTGACCATATTCATATTATTACGCAACTGACACTTGAAGTCTTTTTAATATTGCATGTGTAGATGCTGCCATATTGGTATAGATGGGAATAGAACCTGAATAAAGAAATACAATAGGACTTGTGAAGAGTATTGATCTTTCGAGTTACAAATTGACAAGAAACATACATTATCCCAATACAAATTACTTCTCTTCTAGGATTGCTCACACTAAAACTTTCAAGAAACAATTTGACTGGAGAGATCCCTTCAGACATTTTGCATTTACAAATGTTAAATTTTGTTAATCTGTCAAAAAATCAACTTTTTGGCATGCTTCCTAGAAGTCTTTCTCAAGTAAGCCATCTTGGGGTCTTGGATTTATCCAAAAACAAGTAGTCTTGAAAAATCCCATTTGCCACTCAATTGCAAAGCTTCAATGCTTCAGCATACGTAGGTAATGTTGGTTTATGAGGACTTCCACTTCAAAATCTATACCCGAAAGATAAAGGCAACACAGTTCCAGGATGCAATGATCAAGAGTCTGAAAATCGAGTTGAAGACGACTTCATATATATTCAGGTTTCTATGTTACTATGGGGTTTGCGTTTGTCGTTGGTCTTTGGGGATCTAATTGGGTCTTTTGCTACTAAATAGCTATTGGAGAGTTGCCTATTTTAAGTTGGTGACTAACGTACAAGATTGGATCCTTGTAAAAGTAGTTCTTACCATGGTCAAAATGAAAAGCGGATTCACTGCAAAAATGATTTGAAATAAAACTTGTTTAGAATAAATTTTTTATATAACAAAATAAGTTATGCATTGAGAGGGCGTGTCCCTACTGAATAAGAAAGAAGGATCTTTAGATTTTGTTCCCAGAAATTTCCATGTTATGAGATTCGATTTCAATATTGATTGATAGGATACTATGTCACTGTACCTAATTCACAGTTATCGTCATTGCAAAGTCGGAAGTACTGAACATTGAACTGAAGAACTCTATAAATTTTAAACCTATCTAAATTTCTTTACTAGAAGGGAACTTTCTCCCCCTCATTCCCAAGACCTTCATTGGAAAATTTTTATCCCAACAAGTGGAAAAGGAGTGAGTTTCCAACTTAGCAAGCAATTCTTATCCGTACACAAGAGTTAAAAAATATATTGTCTTTGAAAAGTGGGGTTGAAAGTTTTGAGAAAGCACTTATCTATTTAGAAAAAAAATGTTTAAAAAAATCTTTAGTCAGTGAAAATAAAAGGTTCTGGGAGTGTTTTAGAAGTAAGAAACATTTGGGAGTCAAACCAAAATTTTTAGACAATATTTATGAACAAGATTGAAAGACATTGAAACTTTTATGTCCAATTGCAAATTCTAATTTTGTTAATAGCAAAACAAGTTGCAAAATTTTCTTTTAGGAAGGAATATCTGTAGTGTAAATTAAAATCGACTCAACATAATTTGCAATTAAACAAGAGCAAGAAAATGGGCCAAAATAGCAGCGTAGGTGAAAGCTTCCAATGGGAAAAATAATCAATGTTTTCTGTTTGTTAATGTAAAATAGTGTACATTATATAGTTGTCAACATGTGTGACCAATCCTAAACAAATTATAATTAGAAAACTAAATCTATGTACTACTAGGATACTAAAACATACATGACTTAGGATTTAATAAGGAAACATAATAATCCTAAATAAACATAATAACTAATCCTTAATGCTCCCCCTCAAGCTGGAGCATGATGGTCCGAAATGCCCAACTTGCAAGCTAAACGATGAAACTGAGTGGGATGAAGAGCTTTAGTGAGAATGTCGACTGGCTGAAATTCGACGTGTATGTAGACGAGAAAGATAAATCCATTTTGAAAAGCACCACGGACAAAATGACAATCAATTTCGATATGCTTGAATTTTCGGCGATGGAAGAGTAGCTTGATTATCAAAATAGAGTGGAATGAGGCTGTAACAGGCACATGAAGATCACGCAGTAGATGAGATAACCACTTCAACTCACATAAATTCATTACCATGGAGCGATACTCAGCTTCGGCAGAAGAGCGAGACGGTATGTTGTTTGTTTGTTTTCCAAGAAATAGGAGACCCACCAAGGGAAATAAAATAGCCAGTAACAGAACGACGAGTAATGGGACAAGTAGCCCAATCAGAGTCACACTATGCAGTCAATAAAAGTAGAGTTTTGGATTGAAGAAGAATACCACGACCAGGACTTCCTTTGAGATATCAAACGATGCGGATAGTAGCATCCCAATGAGCATGAAAAGGTGCGTGCATAAATTGAGCAAGCGTATGAACAGGGAGCTCAGTGCGAGTAAGTATAAGATAGATCAGCTTACCGATGAGTCTGCAGTAGCTTCCGGGTTATCAAACGAAGATCCAGAAGCTTTGGCCAATTGATGATTAGGTTCAGTATGAATAGGGGCTGGCCTGGCTCCTAAAAAACCTGTGATACCCCATACCCCTCTGCTAGGTCAACTGCGGCGGAGTAAGGTACCTGTGTGCGTCTCGGCACTGAACTTGGCGTATAGTTTGTGTTCCCGTAGAGTTTACAGCACACTTTGAAGATGTTACTCATGTGTCATCGCATCTGGTGAGTAAACTAGGATATCATCGATGAAAATGACCAGGGACCGGTCCAAGTTTGGGCGGAAAATTCTTTGCATTAAATCCATGAATGTCGTTGGTGTATTGGTTAAACCAAAAGGCATCACCACGAACTCATAATGTCCATACCGAGTGTTAAAAGCGGTTATGGAGATGTCTTTTTCTTTTATCCGCACTTGGTAATATCCTTGTCTTAAATCCAACTTTGAATAACAAGCTGCTCTGCAAAGTTGGTCAAACAATTCATCGATCAAAGGAAGAGGGTATTTATTCTTTACAGTGACACTGTTAACCCTCGGTAGTCGATGCACATTCTAAGGGATCCATCTTTCTTTTTGACAAACAACACTGGTGCACCCCATGGTGATGTGCTCGGTCGTATGTAGCCTTGTTGTAATAAATCTTGTAGTTGTTCTTTTAGCTCTTTAACTTTTCCTGAGCCATTGGTGCAGCACCAGGTACTAGTTCTATGCTAAAGTTTACCTCCCGTTCAGGTGGTAAAGTTGTTAATTCGGCAGGAAAAATATCCAGGAATTCCTTCACCACTGAGATAGTCTCCATTTGTTTTTCTTCTGTTTCGTTGAGCAAGTATTCTAAATATCCTTGGCATCACTTCTTGATAAATTTTCTTGCCTTAACACCTGAGATCAAATTGTTTTGCCTCTTGGTTTTATCTCCTTGAAATTCTAGGGTAGGCATATCAAGCCGGGTAAACTTAAACATTTTCTTCTGGCAATCTACCAGAGCGTAATGCTTAGACAACCAATCCATTCCTAATATCACATCGTATCCCTTAAAGGATAAGGTAATTAGTACCTCGCTTCTTATGTAAATCTCACAATTGGGGTACTTCTCCTTTGTGACCCGACTTACTCCCATAGGTGTGCAGGCAATCAATTAGTAGGGCATACTAACTGAAGTTTTAGGGATATGCTTTATGAAATGTATGCTCACAAATGAATGTGTGGCTCCTGGATCAATTAATACTTTAGCAGGGTGAGAGAAGACGCGAATAGTACATTCAACTACTTCGGTTTCTACATTCACGAGTTGCCATCTAGGGTGTAGAACTTGGCTTTGGCTTGCGGCTTATTGTTTCGGCCTACTGACGCCCCTACTATATTTGGTGATCGTCCCACTCCTCTGGGTGTTTCAAATGTTATTGGTTGTGTTGTAAGACATTGTTTCGTAAAGTGTCCTATCTTTCCATAGAGAAAAAACACGTTCCTGTCTTTCTATATAATGTTTTTACCGTATGTCCCTCACGTCAGCAGTAAGTACAACTCGGACGAGGGTTCCTTATCATAGAATTTTGACGCTTCTCATTTCCCGTTTGCTTAGTGTTTCGTGTCTTCTTTGCATATTGGGGTATCCAGTATCCTTGTCTTGATCATTTGTGGGGATAGAATAAAGCATTCAGTGTCACCGTTCTCTATTTTGTCATTTGATCCGCTATTTTAGTCCTGGTAGCAGCTTCAATCGTAGTAGCGAAGCTGGTTGGTGATAAAGGGGCTAGGGCACGTTGCAACCCTTTTACAAACTGCCGAGTCTTGTGCTCTTCCATGTCTATAAAGTGTAAACAGTATTTTGCTAGACAATTGAAGTTTGCAGCATACTGTGCTACTATCATCCCTTCCTACTTCAGTTGCTGGAATTCGTCCTCATGACGTTCTCTTAGCCAGCGGGGTATGTATTCTTTTTTAAATTCCTCTTAGAAGTTTTCCCATGTCCATAACTATTTCTTAATACCCGAGCTTCGAAAATTCTTAACCACCAGTCTTTCACTGCTCCCCTCAAACAAAAAGCGGTGAAGGTTACCCTGCTGGTGCCTTCATATTGCAGCGTATCGTAAATGTTGTTTATCTGTTCTAAAAACATTTCTGCCTTAGCTTCTTGTTCCACTTCGCCATGGAAATCCGGGGACCAAAATCGGAGAAACCTTTCCAAAGCCTCGTCATTGCAAATATTCTGTGCCCATTCTCCTCTTCGTTTTACTAATGTGGCTTCCAGCAACTCCGTCATCTTCGTTATGAAATTTCAAATTATTTCATGATTTGAAGCATTTGTCTGTCCGTGCGATGAACTTTCTAGCATAGCTTCAGTTTCGTGACCCGGAAAGTGTGGTCCTGACATTTTCCTAAACTAAAGATAAGTTTGAATCTCAAGAAAACATAGAAATGTTATCCTTGAGTTTATAGTTATAGCTTACACGTAACATCCCATACTTAAAAGAAATATCAAACTTAAAACACAAAAAATAACTGGAAAGACATCATACTTTATTAAGCCTTACATACTCAAAACACATGGGCTGATAAAGAAAGTTAAATACCAATCGGGCTAACAGTTGCTCCAAATATATGAAAATATCAAACTTACTAATACTACTACTTCAAATATCAAAATCATAGGATATCTAATCAAGATTCTAACTCTGCCGGGAAAAAAAACGTCTACTAAAGTTTCTCCAGTGAGCCTCGGCCTCAGCCTGGGTCTCGTTTGCTGACCCGCTCACCGATCCTACCCTAACGTCGTCGAGTCATAACCTACTGTTAAGCCTCAAGGGTTCCTCTCATCTGTGTTATCTTAGCTATCAATTAACCCTGCAGTCTCTAACTGTCTAACGAGACAGGACGAATAAACTACTAAATCCCAAAATATAGAGTCAAAGTAGTCATCTCTTTAAAACTCATCTAGGATCTAGAGAACCTAGTGTCGAACCTAGAGCTCTGATACCACCTGTGATATCCCGTACCCCTCCGCTAAGTTAACTACGGCGGAGTAAGTACCTGTGTGCCTCTCGGCACTGAACTGACAAAGATACAAGACTAAGGTACAACCGAGAGGAGCTGTAATGAGTATTTCTATATTAAATAATGTGAGAAGAAAGAAAGGATTGAGTATAACTTTATAACAAAAGTTTCTCAAACTTATACATCGGTTTAAGGCCGCTAAGGCTATAGTCTACATAATCAAAATCTTTTGACTAGAGATGGAAAACTTCAAATATGCTAGCTTCAATGGCTTACCATGGCTTCTCTAACCCGAACTAGTTACCAAGTCATCTGAAAAAGGGGGGAGAAACATTTGGAAAACATGGGCGATGGACACTTAGTGAGTTCACATGCACGTGTGCTATTCGTGAGCTTCCCGTACGGGAAAAATATATATATATATATATATATGTATAACGGTTTATCATCCCAGCAAAGTAAGTGCTTTCAAAACCTTTATGCAAAATATAAATTTGCTGAAGGGTTCAGGCGTAGCTGGGAAGTCTGAGCGAATCAAGAGACATCGACGCTACCACGACACTTGAAATTTTAAGAAAAACATGCATGCATCATGATAGACTCAACGGATAGAGGCCGGAATTTGAAACGGGATCTTCGGACAAATTCTGGCATCCCGTAGTCAATACCAGCCTGAACTCCAAAACACACTGTGCGAACGTTCAATTTTTTAACCTCACACAACATATACATAAACAGGTAACGAGCCCTGGCGTACTTACCAGGCCGCCTTGTGCTACCTTAGCTGGTGGACCCCTCCTGACCCAACCTTCTAGGAAATGGCCACTACCACACAGCATGATACGGAGTCTAACGCAATACCGCTTTGGGCCTAACCCTCTAACGGTACTACGCCCTCTATTAAATGGATCCAAATCAAGAGTAACACTACCAAGCATGTCGTTAGGAACAGGCCCTCGTACGGGGGACTAGCGACGCACAGTGCAAGTCTTTTCGACATGTTGATAAAAAATATATACCATGTCCCTTTTTGCTGGATTAGGGTTTTTAATCTATTTTTATAAAATTATAGGCTATCTATAGGCCACATAAAACTCTTCATATCTCGAAAAATCCCTATATGCCTGGCAAACCTCGTAGCCATGCAAATGTGACTTTGGAATGTGAGTTTGAAACATATTACCGGGTATAAAATAGTTTATGCCAATATGCATGTCAAAAATTATGATAAATATTTGTTGAAAGGAAATTACTAATACTTCTAAGATTTAAAGTAAGAATAAAACCGTAGAGAAATATTCTTTAAACATAACTAGTAAACATTTTTCGAGATCATACTTTAAAAATATTTAAAGTAAAAGTATTATGAAAATATTCTCTTAACTCAAGAAAACCTTTTTAAGAATATCTAGAAAATATGTAAAGTATTATTTTAAAAAAGAAATAATAAATATGTTAAAGATAATTTTAAATCTCAAACCCTATAAAAATATTTGAAATATTTAAAATATTATTTCCAAAAGAAGTAATAAATAATAACTATTTTAAGAATAACTTTTCCAAATAAATGATATATCTCAAAATCCTTTTAAGGAAACTTAAAGTATTTATATAAAAAAGATTTTCACAAGACGAAATAATAAATATGTTAAAAAAATAATCTCCCAAAATAATTTTAAAACTCAACTTTTTTTTTTCAAAAATATAAAATATGTAAAAATATTCTTTCTAAAAGGAAATAATAAATATTTTAAAAATAATTTCTCAAGATAATCTTGAAACTCAAAAACTTTTAAAAGAATTAAAAATATTATTTCTTAAAAAAAAAATAATATTTTTAAAATAATTTCTCCAAGTTATTTTAAAACTTAAAACCTTAAGAGAATTTAAAATATTTAAATTTATTATTTCCCAAAAAGAAATAACACTTATTTTGAAAATGTTTTCTTCAAAATAATTTTAAAACTCAAAATTCAAAATAAAAGGATTGTTAAAAGAAATGTTTCTAGTAAAAGCAATAATAAGAATCGCACTAACCTTTAAAATATATATTTTTTTAGTGCCATAAACGAATATTTAAAATATTAATATGTTAATTACTTATTACATTTTAGCATAACCCATAATATAACACCGATAATTATTTTGGGGCATTTTATCAAGAGTTGATAACAAAGTAATATGCTTTATAAGAACAAATATTTAAATTTCTTTTATCAGAAAAGGGATCAGTGAACTCACCTTGTGCCGTGAAATGAGTTAAACCTATAAAGAATATAATTCCAAACTTAATCAAATAGCTCCATAAAAAATATATAACCAGGACCCCATAATAATCTTAGGGTGTACTTACAATTATTTTAAACCCAAAGAAATTCTAAAACCATCTCCAAAATAATTTTATAATAATTCCTTAAGAAAAATCATGATAAATTCATAACTTCTAAACCTTAATATTATTTAATAATAAAAAAAATAGAATAAAGCTACCAAAGAAACAAAGAAAAATAAATAAAATATATATATATATATACCTGGAGAGAAGGAGAGCCGAGAGAAGAAAAAAAGAAAGAAAAAAAATAAGAAAGAAAAACAAAGAGAAAAGTGGGAGAGAAAGAGAGAGAGAGGGAGAGAAAAAAAGAAAAGAAAAGAAACGAAAAGGGCTGTTGTAGTGTTGACCGAGAGGGAGAGGTGAGAGAGTAAAACAGGAGAGAGAAAGAGTGGAGAAACGAAAAAGAAGGTTGTATATTCTTTAGCGTTTCGGACCCCCTTAAATAGCCATTCATGCATGGTTTGGCTTTCCATGCATGAGACACATGGCACTAACCAGCCATGTGTCACCCACTCCTTTGTCCACATGTTTATACCAACCATGTCATTACCACCTCTCCAAGTAAGTAGTCGTTCGACTTTCTAAAATTTTTACTTTGGCCCCAAATCTTAAAAATGACTAAAAACTCATCTTAAACTTAAAATTTCCATTTCTACTTTAAAGCGTTAAACCCAAATAATTCTAAAACATGTTCGAAAAGTTTTTTCCAGGAAAAATTCCTCCCTTAATTTTTCTAAAAATTACCAAATTACCCAAAACTTACTACTCTTTATAAACGAACCCCAAAATTTTTATTCGAACTTACCATGACCAAAGCTAACTTTGAGGTGCTTAGTCGGCATGTTACAAAACCACTTTTAGAGAGAATTTCTAAAGTGTACTTTCGTTGGCATAAAAATAAACCTGAAAGAGTTTTATTCAATTTCAATACCCAAAAAATATTTTAGAGGGTCCAAATCCTTTAGATGAAAGCACTTATTCAAGGAAGCTTTGAATTTATTGAGAGTGGATAGTGATTTGCCCGTGATTAGTAAATCATTCACATAAATGAGAACACATAAAAAAAATTTTTTCAAGAGTATGTAAAGAGAGAATAATCTGCATTAGACTGAGAAAAACCACACTTACGAAGAGTGGTAAAACCAACACCAAGGAGCTTGACGATGACCGTATAACGATTTCTTCAGAAGACAAACCTGTCCTCGGAAAGATGGACGAAAACCAGGTGGGATTCGTATATAGACTTCGTCCTGCAAATCTCCATGGAGAAACGTATTGTGGACTTCCATTTGATGGATAGGCCAGTTTCGAGCAATGGCAACAAAAAGTAAAATACGAACTGTTACCATTTTAGCAATTGGGGCAAACGTGTTTGTGAAGTCAATACCTGCCTTTTGTGTGTTTCTCAAAATCACCAAGCGGGATTTATATCGCTCGATGGTGCCACCTATTTTGTACTTAATAAGAAAGATAGATTTACTCCCGAGAGCATGTTTTCCTGGAGGCAAGGATGTTGAAGGCCACGTGCTATTGTTTTCGAGTACATCAATTTCTTGGCGCATAGCGGCCCCCTATAGAGTATGAGATACTGCTTCAGAATAGGTAATGGGCTCGGATTTGGTAGCGATAGACACTAAGAAAAGCATGTGTGGAGGAGAAAATTTTTTATAGTTCATAAAGTGTGTTATGAGATAAAAGGACGTACGTGAGAGGTCCGAAGAGGGTGAGAGAGCAGAGGAGGAATGAGATATAAAAGACTTCCATATGGCGTTGCAGTCATAATCTCGAACCCGAGCCAGTTTTAACTAGAGTACTCCACCTAGGACCATCAGTGGGTTGAATTCTTGTGGAATTCTTGGGTCAATTTTTTCTTGAATTGGGTTGTGTGTAGAAGAGGCAACGACGCCACTATCTGTGCTTGCTGTGCTGCAGAAGGATTTGATGCTGTCTGGGCTGCCTGAAGGTGCCTTGGCGGCTGGGGCACGTGAAGAGGCCTCCTGCGTTGGGCTGTGTTGGACAGGAGCTGATGTTGCAGGGCCACATGGAGCTGGACCGCGCAATGAGTGTTCCTGTATTGGGCCGTCACTAGCTGGAGGAAGGTGGTCTAGTTACTGGGTTAGTGCGCCGCACGAGTTTGGGTCGCGTGAAAAGAGGGCCTCTCGCCTGGAGATGTGTTGGACAGGTGCTATATCCACTGGGCTACATAGAGATGGGCCGCCCAAAGGCTCTTTCTGGCAGTGGGCTGTGGCTAGAAGTTGGGGCAGCTGGATGAAGACAAATGGGCTGCTGGATTGTTGGATTATTGGGTTCTTTAGCTACTGAACTCTCCTTGTCTTGTATAATGTGTTCCTTGGAGCCCAAAACTTGTTCTCTGAAATTGTTCAAGTGTGCAAAGTCTGTAGGATGTTTTGAAATGTCTGATTTTTCCTGGAATAGAAATCTTGTCTCATCGACAACCACATCTCGGGACACAAAGAATTTTTCCTTTGCAAGTCATAAAATATCTCCACCATTTCTTATGAAAGAGGTAGCCAAGGAAGACACATAGTTGACTCCGAGTGCAAAAGTTATCTTTGGGTGGATCATGGTCATGAACATATACTAAACGTCCAAAGCTCTTAATGTGAGAGTATGACGGCTTTGTGCCATATAGCAACTCATAAGGAGTCTTACCGTATAACAATTTTGAGGGTGTTCGATTGATGAGATATCTGGCTGTCAAAACATATTCCTCCCGAAACTTTATTGGTAAGTTAGTTTGAAAATGCAAAGCTCGAGTGACATTTAGAATATGAGATGCTTGCATTCGACTCTACCGTTTGTTGCGGAGTGCTGGGAATAGTTGTTTGATGTATAGTTTCATGAGCGGAAAAATGTGATTTGAGGCAGACAAATTATGTTCCATTGTCACTTTGAATAATTTTTATGGTTTTGTAGAATTGGGTTTGGATCATTGTGAAGTATTCTTTTAGAACAGATGCTACTTTGCTTTTCTCAGAAAGTAAATATATCCAAACAGATCTAGAATGACCATCTAATATAGTTAAAAAATAAGAGGTTCCTATTGTACATACAGTTTCGTATAGTCCCCAAAAATCCCAATGGACTAAATCAAAAATCGCAGAAGCTTTATTTGTGCTTAAAGGAAAACAGTCATGTGTCTGCTTAGCACGCAAGCAAATATTGCAAGGATTAGTCTTTTGCTTAGAGAATCTTAAAAATTTATACCACAAAATTCGAAGGTTCGCCCAATCGAACATGTCATAATGTGCTTGAATCAAGCATTTCACTAGAAAAAGCATATAATCTGACAACTACAGTGGTTTGTAGAAAAAAATCAAATTCCTTTGCTCACCCACTCCAATCGGTCTCATCGAAATAGTGTCCTGTATAACAAAAATAATTATCAGAAAACGTGATAAAGCATTGTGAATATCGAGCCAACTGGGACAAAGAAATTAAGTTTCATTTAAGCTTTGGAACAAAAAAAACATTGAGAAGTTTGAGTCTAGGATTTAACGAGACCATTTCTTCTTGTAGCGTAAGTGCCTTAGTAGCATTAGGCAGACCAATAGTATATGAAAAGATATTATTTAATTTTTTAAAAAAATATTTCCTACCAGTAATATAATGAGAAAATCATGAATCTAAAATCCATAAAATTTTCATACTAGATAATTTTTCGGATCAGGTGGTATTTGTGTCATTTAAGATGGTCAATAATTTTGACCATTGATCTTGGGTTAAATTTTGAAAGTGGTTTGAGAACCCCACTTTCCCATTTCCCTTTTCTGCCCTATTTCCTTTTTCTGTTTCTATAAATACTCCATCAGTGCCTTCCAATAGAGTTTTTGCCGTGCGTCGGACGTTAGCAGCACTCGCCCAACCGTTAACACTTCTCTCTAGCCCAGCCGTCTGCTATTGCTGCTGTATCCTACCTGCTCCAGCGCTGCTCGGTTAGACTGAAGGGTTCCAATAGCTATTAGTCGCCTGGTTCTGCTTCTTCCTGCTGGGTGCGTCCTGCAGTCGCGGGTTGTCGTTGTTGTGCGGCTGCCGGCGCTGGGATCGGGGCTTCAGCACCACCAATCTGGGTACCCTATGAGTTGAAAATAACCTGAGATTTCATGGCCACCTCTATTACAGTGGCTGCAAAATAAACTCGAGCTTGAGGATGAATGGGGTGTTCCGGCGACGGAAAGGCAGTGCCGTTATCGTCGTGTTTTGTCATTAATGATAGATTCTGGTGCTGCTCTTCCTTACACTAGACAGGAATTGTCTTTAATTTTGGCATTGGCTCCTATTGAATCAGATGAGATCTAACAGTGCCATAAGTTGCACTATTCAATCCCATTAAAAATTGAAACACCTTTTCTTCCTCCCTTTCCTTTATAATTACTACCAATAATTGCTTGTCGTTGGAAGATGAGAGTTGAGTGTGATTTTCTAACTCATCCCATAGTTTCTTCATGCGCGAATAATACCCTTTTAATGAATCTCCTCCTTGTTTACAGTTTGCTAAAGCTGTTTTTAATCATATTTTCACTGTCAGTTTCCAACTAAAAATTTTTCCTTTAAATCTGACCATAATTCATCAGCCCTCTCAGAGTAATTTATGGAAGATCTGAGTGAGGCTCTATAGTATTGAGGATCCACGAATTTTTAGGGTGTTAATTTCCCACCATTCTTCCTCTTTCTCTGGATTGTCTTCTGGAATGGGAATTGTGCCATCTACAAATCCTCATATATATATATATATATATATTTGCACATAAGGCTAAGCGTATAGCTTTTGCCCACTCGGTATAATTATTATATTTGTCGTTTTCTTTCAATTGGACTGTCGTGATGATCAGCCCAGGATTGTCTGAGATGCTACAAAGTAAGCATCTTTCTTCATTCCACGAATATGGCTTTCTTCTACCATGTTGTTATCAACATTATCGGCATCTTCTCTGTCGTTATTCATTATGAGAATTTAGACAAAGGCTCTAATACAATGAAAGTTCCAGTGGGGAAAACAATTAATGTTTTCTTTTTATTAAAGTAAAATATTGTACATTATATAGTTGTCAACATGTGTGATCAATTCTAAACAAATTATAATAAGGAAACTAAATCTATGTACAACTAGGATACTAAAACATACATGACTTAGGATTTAATAAGGAAACATAATAATCCTAAAGAAACATAATAACTAATCCTTAATAGTAGGCAATAAACTTCATTGACCCTATTTCTTTTATTAAATAGGGAAATATAATTTTTTTCCTTCAAAGAAAAGTACATCATTATAAAATTTTTACCAAAGAAACAGTATAGAAAATTCATAAGTACATCATTATTTAATCATTATAAATAGTTATATAAATATTAATATTACCTAATTACGATATGTTAATTACCATTAAACTTCAGTACCAGAGAACTCATAACTTCGTTTGAACATATTAACATTGTCTAAGTACATATACTACGCACAATTAACATTGGTTGAACATAGATCGTCCACAATCATGATTCAAGTGTCATTAAACCATGAAACATCATACGACATTCTTAATCATAAAAATTTCAGAAACTTTCAACTTAACAAAATTATTTATTTTTGTAAAATATAACATCAAAGAACGTAAAATATGTCTCTAAGATCGAAAATCAGCTATTACTAATATTAATCTATCGAAATTGCGACTCGGATAGAAACTCCCTGCTTCTGCTACTCTAGCAACTACGTACGAATGCAAGAAAACAAATTACTTATTAGTCAGGTTTAATTAAACATTTTGATATCTTAAGTTTTTCTTTTTAAGGCCCTTACCTATTTCAAACTTTATTAAGACACCCCAACACTTTAAACTAATATAACTTAAAGTTTTATATTTTTATCCCACAACAAATATAATTAAACATTAGCCCCTAGAAGCCCGAGAATTACATGAATGTTGACATATCTGTGAAGGTTGTGTATTTTTCATTTGTAATAGTTCTTGTGATTAATATTTCATATATAGTACTTTTTTTTGGATTTATCCCTAGAATTTAGGGTTTATGTAATTTTTTTTTTGCTAAGTATTTAGGGCTTATTTTTTATTTGATAGGTTTGTGTAGGTCATAAATAGGTCAAGAGAGTGTGGTGGGAGGGCAATGGATTGGACTTTATAAAGAAATCAAGCAACAACAGAATAGAGTAGGTAGTTTTGAAAGTTAGCTTAGTGTATAGAGAAAATAAATAACGAGATCTATCACATAAGTCATTTATTTGGCTCTGTGATAAAAACTACCTTACTGAACAGAAATGAAGGAGCAAATAACCAAAAAATTGGAAAGAAAAAATGACAGAAAGAGGATTGAAACACAATATTTTTATAGTTGTTTGTCAAAGCCACTTTCCTGGAGCCATGGTAGTAACTCGAAGATCTCCCTCAATGTTGCATCTATTATTGGAGGGTAGATATAGATATTTTATTTCATAAAGCCATTTTTAATACAATGAATCTTTGTAATAGCATTAATTATAGCACCTTTTTAGTTTTGAGGAGTCGTTTAGAGTGTCCATTAGAGTTAACCTGACAATCCAGTTACATCTCGATGAGCGATATGAGGTTAGACATCAATTCCACAACGCATGCAAGATATGTGGTTCGCAGAGTCTTCGATAAGTATTCCAATTATTGTCATTTAACTTGACAGTATTTTTTATTGTCACTTAACTTATGGGAATGTGCATAATAATTCTCTTGGCACACAGCCCTCGATGCTTTGGCTAGGGATGAGTTTGATGCACTGCATTAGGCAAATATCTTATACAGAGTTTGCATCGCACGCCAGAAGCCTAACAGTATACCTAGGCACTTTTATGATACAGTCATAACCACAGGGCGTATGCTCAAGTATCAGGCAAAGTTTGAGACAACAAAGAAGAAAGAGATGAAGTGCGAGGCGATCAGGGTTCTGAGAAGCACACAGCCAATTCTCAATCATTCATGGAGTGGGGTGCTATATCGGTAATGATTATATATGTATTTTGTGTGTGTGTATTTTTTTATGAATCATATATTATGATTATATCATTTTTAATTAAGTTTTTATAATCATTCAGTGTAAGAGGCTTGGCGATGGCATGTCTAAGGATAAGCTTTGCAAAAGAATTCACAAACTTCGGTAGGGGCACGAGAGGGCCGACCAGTGTATAAACCATCGTTTGGATGAGTTTTGAGTGAGTTATTTGGTTTAAATAGATATAAATATCACAATACTTATTGTTTACTAAAATAATTACTGTTTAACATATTTTCTTAATTCTCTGGCGAAGTACCGTAAACTGAAAAAGAAGAAGGAGGTGCATAGTAGTACTGATGCTTATATGCTGACCAACTAGAGATGATGTACGAGGTTAGTATGGTGGTAAAAAGACTATTCCTATAGGCTTGATTCCGTAGAATCAATTAAGGCCCGAGAGGTATGATGTGGCCCCTTCCTTCCTATCATCGATCTATCTGGTAGTTCTTTAATCGATTGTCCAAGGTACCAGTGATTGTTTGACTATAGTAGCGATTTTAGCATTAATCTTTCTGAAAGCAAATTACATGGTCTTATCCCTGAGTATTTTTGAAAAATAAGATCCCTTAAACATCTTTACCTTTCTTTCAATAGAATACAATATGGCATTCCTAAATCCATTGGGAAATTAAGGTAATTGAATTTGCTAGAAAACTTGTTAAATGAGCATTAATATGTACTTATTTGCCTATATTTCTATATGTTATTTTTATCGGTTTACAATATTTTAATATAAAAAATGCACATTTTAGACTAAAATCCTTTATTCTTATGTTAGGTGCTTCCTAAAGGAGTAAACGATGAAAAAGAACGAAAACAATAAAAAACATAGTGATAACAACGAAAACGAAGCCAAAGACATCAACAAAGTAGACCTACTACCTAAGGTAGGCCAACCTACCGCCAACGGTATATCCTAGAGCCATAAGCGAAGCTTGGACAGAACCCTACCAGCAACAGTAGGCTACCTCTACCATCGACAGTAGGTCCTGATGATAAAAAAAAAAAATTCTGGAAAGAACACTATCGAGGACGGTAGAGCTCGACCTATCGTGCACTGTGGGTATCGGCTATAGCAGTTATAGTCCTAACCCTATTTTGATATAATTTTTCCTCTGTTAATAGGTTCTTGCGCCATTAGGGCTGGTAGAAACAATTAGTTAGGTAATCAATAAAGTATTGTAATTAGATACTTGGAGATAAAGATTTATGATCTAACATCACAGTTTCAGGTTTAAATTGGGCGACTCGAGAGACGATCTCTGGTGGCATTCGGGACTGCAATTTCAACTTTGGATTTCTCCTAGGATTTCTTTTACTTTATTTTTATTGAATTCAATATTTAATTTTAGTTTTTATAAAATCATTAGTGAGTACTTTTTATCTTTGGATGAGGGTTAAACCCTAATACTTGTTTACGTTGTTCTTGGTTTAATTTCTTAAATTCGATATTTGTTAGTAATTTAGGTGTCCTCCAATTGCGTTTTATTAAAATTTAATTGGCACGAGATTATATTTATTGCAAGATTGTTCAAAATTGAAAAAGGAAGAACAATATAGGGCAACCAATTGGGGATTCGTTGGGGCAATTGATGAGAGATATGATATTGCACTTTTAGGTCCTTTAAATCACCTAATATTACTACACTCATATTTAGTTAGGGAGAAAAGAGATTTTCCTCAAAAGTATAGTGAGTAGGGTGGCTTTCGCCTAGAGATAGAGATTGCCCGTTTAGTTCTTATGACCCAACTTAATTAATTCAACATTGTTTTCTGTAAAGTTTTTCCAATTAAATTAGTAACAAGGATTAGGGGGATTCTACCATCCAAACTCTTGCATTAATAGTTTTTAAAACCTTAATTTTATTGTTTTGCTTTTTAGTTGTTTAACTAGTTTTTAGTGTCTTTTGTTATTCCTTGTTCAGACCATTCTTTTTAGGCCAAAAATTAGAAAGAATGACTAGTACTCGAGCCTTTATCGTTCCTCGAGATTCGACACTCAAGTATATCTCTTTTACTATAGAATAGATCCACTTGCCTGTTGCTTTAGTGTTTAGTAGTTCTTACTCCTCGGGTTTTAAACACATCAAGTTTTGGCATTATTGCCTGGAAACAAAAACTTAAGGAAAATCGTTTTATTTAGTTCTTTAGTCTTTTTTTTTTTTTTTTCTTGTTTGAAATTGTCTTTGTCTTTGCATCAGTCAGTTATTTTTGGTTTATCTTTTTCAATTGAGCTCAATCTTCATGGAATTAATCATCTTTTCTTCCAGGTAGATCGTGTGGTATTAGATTATGCCCAAAAGAAATAGGGTGAATTATTACCATTTGACCCAAAGCCTGAACGTATGCTATAGGGTGCTTGTCGTGCCTTTCGGTTCACAACAGTAGGCACTAGTCAAGGAGTGGTCGTCAATAAGACAGAAGAAGAACTAGTAGTTCCATAATTCAAATATTCTCTCTTCGTATCCCTTCCACCACTAATGACGGAGCGTACAATAGCGGATTATGCCTGACCTTCCATTTCTGGGATGCAGTAGAGCATACCAAGGCCAAGGGTAGATGTAAACAACATTGAAATAAAGTCAAACATCATCCAGATGCTGCAAATTAACATCCAATTCGACGGACTTTTGGATAAGGATCCAAACGCACATATCGAAAATTTCTTATAGGTGTGCGACACCTTTAAGATAAATGGAGTTTCTGAAGATGCCATCCAGCTTCCTCTTTTCCCATTCTCTCTTGGGGAAGGCAAAGTCCTTGCTTAACTCATTTCCATCAGGGTCCATGACTTCATGGGATTCATTGGCAGAAAAGTTCTTGGGGAGATACTTTCCTCTGGGAGGAACTGTTAGTATATGCCCTAAGACCAATTGACTCACATTTATGATTTATGCAGCATGTATTTTTGGAATTGTATTTTATGCTCTTGGTCATCAAGTATGTGCCTTGATAGCAAAACCCTTATAGCTAATAAAATACTATTCTTATTTGTCCCTAGTTTATTACATCTTGTAAACTAGTGTGAAGTTGATTGATGATCAAGTTTTACTGATCATGAATATGAGATATAAAATCAATTCATAAATACATATTGAGAATATTGTATTGGACATGACCCAAAGTGAAGAAGAAATATTGCATGGGTTTAAGTTATAAGTATTTCTTCTCAGTTTTATATTTGGTGTCCTTCAACCTAATGTTTCTAATGTTTCTTGCATGAGGAGAAAAATATATTTTGACATAGTCAAACATCACTTTTAATTAGGTGATCATTATCACTATTGGTTGGCTTATTTTCTTGTCATGGCTTGAATATTGGAGATAGTGAAAGGGATTTGTCCCTCTCTTTTTAGAGAGAGATATCCATGGGCCCTTGATAAGGAAGACTGGAAAATATGCATGGCCATGCTCAAATAAGTATTAATAAGGTGTTATTAATATTATTTGTTGGAACAGTTTGCCTAGTGATCAAGTAAATGGTTAATTAAGTTTTATAAGGATGGCTTGATCCATGCCTTATACTTAATTAGGATATTGTGT
Source organism: Catharanthus roseus (assembly GCA_028651295.1). Taxonomy (NCBI): domain Eukaryota; kingdom Viridiplantae; phylum Streptophyta; class Magnoliopsida; order Gentianales; family Apocynaceae; genus Catharanthus; species Catharanthus roseus. Next base: position 948,775 of record JAPQWS010000107.1, on the reverse strand, counting down.
GACAAAAGGACTAAGTATTAAATCTGATGCTAGGTTAATATTACATTTACTTAACTTGGGTAAGCATAATGTCTTGCTAGAGGCCGCTTAAGTTTTGTGAATAAATATCTAGGACATTTTTCATTCACTCCAACGTTAAGGTGAACCTACAGGGTCACACGCATAGACGATCTTGTGAGCATAATGTCCACGTTCAATGAATCTAGATTGTGTCCAGATTCGTTGAACGTATACAAAAGGGGAATCAGATTCCATATTGTATTCTCTGGTAAGTTAATAAGTAATTAATTTTATTTAATCGAATAAATGAAATTAATTACTTAATATTACTCATCCAACCGTTGGATGATTATAGGAGTAGATGAACGAGATTAAACTGTCATTAGATGACAGTTAGGGTTTTGATATTGACAGCTATAAAAGGTTATGTTAACCTTTTCTTGGTAGCCGTCCTTTATCTGATTAAAGAAAAACAAAACCCTAAACCCTAGAACGGCGATATAGAATCTAGTCTCCTATCTCCGAAATACGACCGATTACCAGATAGTCAGGATCAGTTCTAGAAGCAACCCAAAAGATTTCAAGATGCTTCAATTTGAAACTTAGAAAAGCAGATTGGGCAGTTGGTGAAGATAGTGTCTGAGAGAACTCCAACAACTCTCCCTAGAAACACATAAGTGAACTTGAGATAGCATGTTAATTCTATCTCGTTGACAATTGATGAGGAGATTCCTACTACTAAGAAAGAAATGATCGTACAAGAAAAGAACTATAGTGATAAAGACGAACGATTATCTAATAGTGTGGAAATAAAAAAGGCAAAGGTGAAGGAAGATGTGCAGTTAAAGGATGACCAGGGAAAGGAGAAACTCACAAGTGCCAGTTAAAGACCAACAATTCCATTCCCAGAGGTGCTTGTTCGGGATCGTAGCCAAGACAACATGAGGAAGTTTGTTAAAATATTCAAACAACTTAAAATAAACTTACTTATGTGTGATCTACTTTTGCAGGTACCCCAGTATGCTTAGTACTTGAACAATATGCTAACTAAGAAGAGCAAGTTGCACGACGTATCAATACATGTCCTAGGAAAAGAGTGTTCGGTCATCCTCATCAAGAAGGAAAACTACCACAAAAGTTAGAAGACTGAAGGAGTTTTTCTTTCCCTTGCACTATAGGTAGTATTAAAGTTGATACATCATTAGCCAATCTAGACGTTGGTATAAGTGCGATGTCCTATGCTACGTGTCAGAAACTAGGCCTAGGAAAACCAAGACCTATTAGGATGTTCATAAATTTAGCAGATAAGAGTGTAAGACACCTTAGGAGAGTCATAGAATGTCCTAATAAAGGGTAAGACCTTGTCTTGCCCGTCGTTTTTGTCATATTAGATATGGAGAAAGATATAGCCTTCCCTATTATTTTGGGTGGCCATTTGCTGCATACATCAACAACGCTTATATTTGTTGAAAGAGGGAAGTTGATCGTCCAGGTTGGGGATAATGAAATAATTTTTAAATTTCCTTTTAATTTTCCTATCCCTTCTCAAGGATAAGATACTCTTTGTTACATTGGTCATAAAACTGATAAAGTGTCTTTCTCTACACAGGAAACATCTCTCTAAAATGCACAAAGCGTCAAGGAATACTAAGGAGAAAAGGAAGCATCATGTCCTTAAGATTCAGGCTAGTTTGATGAAATCGGCGCTGGTGTGGTACAATGAAAAACAGAAGCCAAGAAATGCTCAGATTCCAATATTTGGGAGGTGCTCTTGGCAACTAAAGAATGGAGTACTCCTTACACTGAGTTTAATGGTATTAATGCCTACATTGAGTTTAAATGATTTCATAAGTTTAGGAGGCTTGAATGGGGTTCAAATTCGCAGAAAAGAAGAAAAATCGGCATTAAGTCAGAACCCTATTGCGGACGGTAAGGTGCCCTACTACACGTGGTAGGGCCTGGGCACAGAAACTTTCTCACGGTATAAACCTACCGCGGGCGGTAGGTTCACCGGCATTGTTTGTCTCGACAAGGCAGCAGCTTACTGCAGACGGTAAGTCTCGACCTAGCGTGCAAGTTATGGTAGATTTTAAGCTACGGTCAGACAATTTAAAGGGTAAACTGAGCAGGTCTACCCGATTGACACCAATTTCAGCCTAAAATCCCAAAATTTCTGCACTCTTTCCCCCTCATTCTCTTCCAAAATCACTAAAATTCTTTTTCTCTTCTCTACCTCCAGATTCCTCTCCTTTCCTGCACTCTCTCTTAGTATCCACCCTCATTTCCCCTCTTCTTCGGCAATTTAATACTCTCTGGCGAACAACTCCTTCGGCAACCATCTTTCTCTTGGTTTGTGTGTGTGTCTTTCTCTCTCTCTCCTTCTTCTTCTTCTTCTTATTCCCCTAGTTCCCTACTTTTTCCCTTTTTCTTTCTCTTCCATTCTCACAAAACCACACACCACTACCCTCACTCTTTTTCTACCCTCCATTCAAACCCATTCACATCTTCCTCGCTATACCGATTTTTCCACATTGGCCATTTACGTCGTTTTCTTCTATTTCTTTTATTTTCCATTTCCTTTTGGTTAATATTTGTATTTGCTAATATTGGGTATAGTTTGTGGTGCACTCTAACAAAAATTTTGTAGGAAGTTCAAAGAAATTTTCAGAGGCAATTCGTTTGAGACAGAAAAACTGCATTACTAGGACATGTGGAAATAGTTTGTTTCTTCAAACAAATACAGACTATTATCCCCATTTTTTTCTCCTTTTCATTTAATTTGTTTTCTTTGACTTTTGTTGTGGATAGTTTTTTACAATTTTTGCCTTCTTGAAGCTTTTTTTTTTTTTTTTATATATATTGAATTGACTGTTTCTCTAGTTTATCTTTCATCTATCTTTGTAACACATTATCACACACGGGCGATGCTAGAGCAGCACTTAGCATACACGGGATACGAATAGTTGTTATATTTCTTTTTTAGCATTGTTCTACTCTTAATTCTATGTTTGTGTTGTAGTGTTGCAATTGTATTTTTCCCTTTTCATCCTCTTTCCCTTTTTTTTTTCGTTCTTTTACTTCAACACTTTTCATGGCTCCAAAAAAATCCATTGCCCCTTCCTATAAATCAAAAGGTTTCGTATTGAGAGGTCCTCACCTAAACCCACCACCCCAGATATTCCTCCTTTCGTGGAGCGTTTCTCTCTGGCAGCCCGAAAATGGGTGCCCGACAGGGGTTCGCTCAAGATTCTTATGAAAATATCATTCGATGAGTAGATCATCGAAAATTTTAATTTAGAACGTCTTTTTGGGGATTGGCTTGAGTACCACTTCTTTGTACGTTTGGCGAATTCTACCCCGACCTTATCAGTTAATTCTACGCTAATATGCTCCATGAAACGGACAAGGATCTTCAAAATATCATTTATATTGCCAACGGGGTACAAATAATTTTGAGTAGCGAACAGGTCGTATCTATTTCAAGGCAGCTTATACTCGCTTTGATATCCAGCCGTATTTGATGGATTGTCATCGTATTCTCCACAGGGGTAATTTTCCTACACTTTTTCCTCGTGCCTTTGATTATTTCTTTAGGCACACTCTTTTTCAAAGGGAGGCGGGCAGAGCGATGTGCACATTGTTGACCTCTATATGCTTGATAAGCTTCACAATCAGCCCCCCTTCTCTCTCAGTACGCAGTGTGCAATACTGGGTGTGACACCAAAACACGTGTATATTGTTGCCCTGTGATTCTATCTCAAGTGTTTGCTTCTTTCAATTTTAATTTTGCAGGAGCAAGATGATCATCAACAGGATCAGTGTAGATTATAAAATTCACAACCTTGAATAACTACAACTACTCCGGGGACGAAAAGAACAAAGTGTAGATGCCCCGGGCATGGAGGATAAGCTGCAAGAACTCAACTATGTCGGGTTTCGATCAAAAAAGAAAACTACTCAAACAGGTATTGGAGCATCCTCCCTGCAAATCGATGATTAGGAGAGCGAGGACGATGAATCCTATGACCTCTCAACAGAGGATGACCCTTCCACAGTCCCCATTGATGCATTCTAGAATGAGATGTGAACTTCTTTCAAGCAGCTCCGATGTCACTCAAGATATCCATGGGGCCAACCTGACGAAGATAGTAGAGTCGACTCGTCGATATACGAACGATTTGGCATATCAAGGTCATCCATTGATCGCCAAGAAGTGATGTTGGTTCCCTTGTTTAGCAGATTCATGCCTGAATAGGGTAGTAGTAGAGGTGGCAGCGTGGACTTTTGGTCCATAATAGGGAGTTTATATTCTCCCTTTTCTTTTCTTTTTGTTGTGTATTTTCCTTTTATGTTCTCTTGCTTCTTTCATACTTTGTCCTTTCTATTGTTTAGTTCTTTTTATTCTTCCTTTATTGGTTTTCTTTCCCTTGTTTTATTTTGTGTGGATGGCTTCACAGTATACTTTTTTCGCTTTATACCTGTGTAATTGTCTCCAATGTATGTTTTTTTTCCTTTCTATTAGTCAGGGCCCCACATTTACAACAATATGATTTTAAGTGTTGGGGGTATTTTTATCTTTTTATTCTTTTCTTTCTTATCTATTTTAACTTTTACTCTCTTATTAGAAAATTTCACAAAAAAAGTAGAAAATTTGAAAATCCAAAATACTCTATTTCCTTTTCCTTTTCTTATTCTTAAAAGAAAAATCCAAAAAGACTTTTATTTTGCAATTTTTAGTAGAGTACATAACTACAAATCCTTTTCAGTTTTTCGAAAAGAAGTATTACTTGATCACTTTGAAAACCATAATTACTATTTTCCTACATAATTTATGGTTTTAATTCAGTTGTAATTGTTGATTAGTAATAGAAGCCTAGGTATCTTAGTAAATTAGCATAATGAGAATCATTTTCGGGCCTTTGCCTGCATTTTTTTTTTCTGTCCTTTGAAACATAGAGTTGTAGTCTAGGATGTTCTCGGAAATGATAGTCTTAAACCTTCTTTATACTGTTTTTGCCTTTTTTGCAAATTCCTAATATGAAATCAATCCCTAGTTCCCATTTTTTTTCCCTTAATGCCAAGGGTTTCAATTTTTTCTTTTTTTTTTTTTCTTTTAAACTCATAATATATAAAGCCTCTATTCGTGGGGATAAATATTTCGTCTATCTTTTTTAGCCATTTTGAGTGAGGAAAAAAATATAAGTGTGGGGGTAAGGAGCAAACAAAGAAAATTTTGTTATGAAAAAAGGTATTTTGAGTATTTCAGTTGTACGGTGCTTATGGTTGTTGAAAAGAGAGAGAAAAAAAAAAGAAATTGATGCTTGATCGAAAAAATGGAGAAGAGAAAAAATGAAAAAAATGAAAAAATTGCAGAGGATGAAGAAAAAACGTGATGTTTATTTTATCATTATAGTTAAATTCTCAAGAAATATCAAGCATCTCTCTCTCTCTCTCTCTCTCTCTCTCTCTCTCTCTCTCTCTCTCATAATTGGTTATTCATTAAAATCTTGAGAAAAGTGTTGTTAGGTGGGGTGTGTAAGATATTCAACAGCGAGTGAAAAGAGTAAAAAGAGGTTAGAAGTTGTTCTTTAATTTTGGTATCTATTTTTTCGATTGCTTTAGCTCTATCTCGAGTATTTTTGTTATCTTTTTATCATTTTTGTTACCCTATACATGTCCCAAGCATAACAATACAAGCCGAAAAGTCTTATCTAATATGAGAAAGACCTAGAATAGGGCTTAGAGTGGATAAGTAATAGAGAAACATGAGTTTATTTGCATTGCCCTTTAAAGTACTTCATTTTGGTAATTACTTGACATTCCTTATCTTCTGTAAAAATTGGCATGAGCAATCCACACACGCACACTATTGATCTGTTATGTTTATTAGTGACTTATGGTAGAATTGGTAATTCTTGTCATTTGTTTATTTTGATTTACCTTTGGAGTTGAGTAGTAAGTATTTTTCATTAAAGTGGCCCCTTTTTCTTAGTTTGTGTTCATTTAAGATCACGGCCGCATTTAGGAAGGATCTTTATATCTAACTATCAATTTCATAAGAGAAGAAAGGTCCACAGAAGGAACGTAGTGCTCGACCGAAAGGGAGAGGATGGAAAGTAGTACGCCCGGTTCACTTACTAGGATCCGCGTTTCCTAGCGAAATCCAGGCGGGGGTTTCCATAGCTCCTTGCTTTATACCGATTCCGCTGCTTACCGGAAAAGTGGAACTACTTTCCCCTCAGTGGCCTGGTTTCTGGGTGCTTTCCTTCCGTGAGGAAAGTCCCGGCTCAGAATGTTGAACCGGTCCGACTTCAATTCGGACACCGGTTAGGATGACCCACGGCATCCCTTGGCGACACCCCCATGAGCCGAGTTTTTAGTTCCATTTTTATTTGTTTGTTATAAGCGTTGTTTTGTGTTTGTGATTATCTCTCTACCATTGGTTGTGACCATTATGTGATCCTTATTATGCTAGGTCGGCTTCTTTTATTTTTCGTGTATCGTCTTTCCTAAATAAAAGTTGTTAACTCCTTAGTTTAATCTGTTTAGTTTGTATTGCTTGAGGGAAAGCACCAAATAAGTGTGGGAGTATTCGATATGTGCTTATTTGTCTAAATTTCTACATGTTATTTTCATCGGTTTATGGTGTTTTTAATATATAAAAAAAGCATATTTTAGACTAATGCCCTTTATTCTTGCCTTGGGCACTTTCCAAAAAGGTAAATGATGATAAGAAACTAAAACGGAGTGAAAACAACAAAAATGAAACCGATAGCATCAACAAAGCATACCTACCGCCGACGGTTGGTCCTGGAGCTACAAGCGAAGTTCAGACAGAACCCTATCGGCGATGGTAGTTTATCACTACCATCATCGGTAGGTCCTGGCGATAAAGAATAATTTTGGGTAGAACCCTATCGCGGACGGTAGGGCTCGACCTACCGTGCAAAATAGGACCTGACCTACCATGTACGATAGGTCTTCGTAGGAGTTGTAATCTAATTTTAACTTTGTTTTGAAGTAATTTTTCCTCTATTAATAGGTATTTCCACCATTGGGGTTGAGAGAGAAAATTAGGTGAAAATTAGGTTAGATAATTCTCGAAAATTTACATTCACTTAGTTAGGTAATTAGTAGAATATTGTGCTTAGATAATTGGAGATAAAGAATTGAAGATCCAATATCATGGTTTCAGGTTTCAATTGGTCGGCTCAAGAAACGAGCTCTAGCAATATTCGGGACTGCGATTTTGACTTTGAATTTCTCCTAAGCTTTCTTTTCCTTTGTTTTTATTGAATTCAATGTTTAATTTCAGTTTTTATACAATGATTAGCGAGTAGTTTTTGTGCTTGGATAAGCGTTGAACCCTAATACTTGATTACGATGTTTTTGGTTTAATTTCTTTAGTTTGATATTTGTTTTTAATTGAGTTGTCTTCTAATTGTGTTTTATTGAAATTTAATTGTCGCGAGATTTGATTTATTGCAAGATTGTTTGGAATCTGGGGCAACCAATTGGGGGTTGGTTGGGGCAAGTGAGTATGATGACTTTCGCCTAGAGGTAGGGATTGTCCAATGTATTGTGATGACCCAACTTGATTAATTCAACATCGTTTTCTTTAAAGTTTTTCCAATTGAATTAATAACAAGGATTAGAGGATTCCATCATCCAAAAATTTTGCATTAATAGTTTTTATAACCTTAATTTTATTGCTTTGCTTTCTTTAGTTGTTTAACTTGTTTTTAGTATATTTAGTTATTTCTTCTTCTGAACATTCTTTTTTAGGCTAAACATTAAAAAGAATGATTAGAACTTAAGCCTTCATCATTCATCGAGATTTGACACTCAAATGTAGCTCCTTTATTATAGTGATAGGTTCACTTGCATATTACTTTTAACTTTTAGTAGTTTATACCCCCGCATTTTTAAACACATCAAGCATCTTAGTGGAGTCTTCTATAGTTTCTCTTATTATTAAATCGAAAAGTCATTAGAAATTCTGATTCTAAACGGAAATAGATTAACTGGTACAATTCCTGAGATAAAGCAATTTTCATCTTTTAGGGAATCGCGCCTCTCCATTAATATATTAAATTGAACTATTTCATCCAGCTATGGAGATCTCGCCAAACTTGAGATTATAGGTATGTCATGGAATATGATTGGAGGAGCATTACATGATGTCCTTTGGCCATGACTATCATTGAGAGAGCTAAATCTTCCTAGTAACCAATTGAACAGTACTATGCCTCAAACAATCAGCACCCTATCCAAACTAGCAATATTGTATCTTTCTTCAAATAATTTGGACGACTAGTTTCCGACATCCATTTCAAGAATCTTTCCAAATAGCAGTATCTTGATTTATCTTTTAATCCCATAATATTGAAATTCAGGTCAAAAGGAACCCTCAATTTTAGTGTGATATACTAAGAGTGGCAAAATGCAAAATCAGACCTCATTTTCCAAACATGGCTTCAAAGTAGAGGTACTAGCCTGAGATCAATATATCTAGAGCAGAAATTATTGGTACCATATCTAATTGGTTTTGTTATTTTCCTCTAAGTTTAGAGTTCTTAAATCTCTCAAACAATTACATACACGGTATTCTTTCAGATATATTATTCAACTTTAGCAAATATTAAACATTAGACTTGAGCTAAAATTTTTCTAGGAGGACCATACCACAATTTCCATTCAATTTAAAATCTCTAAGTCTTTCCAGAAATAGGTTTGTTGGTTCAATATATTTTATATGTTATATAAGTGGTTTTCTTAGTTATCTTGACCTCATAGAAAAGCTTTTATTAGAGAAGATTCCTTATTGCTGGATGAAATTAAAACTAGTTGTTCTTAATCTAGAAAAACAGACTTTTTCAGGATCAATTCCAAGTAGCATTGGATCATTTTACCAAGACCAGACCTTACATTTGCGAAATAATAGTTTAGAAGGAAATCTTCCATCCTCCTTGAAGTAGTTCACAAATTTGAGCCTTATTGATATCGGACAAAATAAATTCAATTGGGACATTCGAATGTGGATAGGAATTATATTAAGAAACTTGGTTCTCCATGGTATTAGGTTGAATACTTTCCATCAAAGCATATCCTCAAAGCTATGTTACTTACAGATAATTCAAATCATAGATCTCTCTTTTAATAGTTTTTTAGAAGCTATACAAAATGCATAAGGAATACTGTCATGGCCAAGAAAAGGAGTACAAAGCCAACACCGACCAATTCATATTAATATGCAATTGACAGTTCAAGTCTGATTGATATTGCATGTTGATGCTGCCATATTGGTATGAATACATAAATACTATAGGACTTTTGAAGCGTATTGATCTTTCAAGCAAAACATTCAACTGAAATATATATGTTGGCCTATTGGGCCATTTTTCACATTTTTCATTTCTCCCTTTCAGCCTTTTTATCCCAATGATGAATACCTTGTGGGCCTCATTAAGAGCGGAAGTGGGCTGGCAGGCCTTGATGCCGGGCGGGCCGGGTCCAACCCAACCCGACCCAGGTGACTCGGCTATATATATTTCTTTTCTCCTCCAGCCTGCCCTAATCCCTCTTATCTGTCTTGAACCGCCGCTACCTCCACAACTCTCTCTGACCTTCTGTCTTCCATCTCTCTTCTTCCCAACAGTTAGTCTGTTCAGTTTCTTCTTGACCCTTCGGGACTCTTTCTCCGCTGGTCTGTGCCGGTTAACCTTCTCGGTACCGTACATGTGGCTAGGTGAGATAGGAAAGGGCTTGCTGAGAGAGAGATTGAGAGCTGTTTTTCTTGAGGCCACTTGGTTAGCCTGAGAGGGATTCTCCATCGTTCTTAACCGGAAGAACATTCCGTGGCTAATCTTCATCGCGCACACAGAAGCCGAACTCGCCAAGCTCGTTCGGCTCCCGCTGCTACTCTGATCGAGACCTGAAGGGTATCGAGGTAAGATTAAAGCTTTCGTTCTGTTTTACTACTAACTCATCTGTTCTCTTCTGTTTTACTCCGATCTGTCTTGGGATGACGTTTAAGAAAGCTGGCTGATTGTAATAGACTAGGACTGTTATTTTTCTGCCATTTCTTTTCTTATTCAAGGATCTGTAATAGTAAAATAGGAGCAGTTATAATAGTAATTAGATCTGTTGGTGCCGGATCGGCGTAACAGTGGTATTAGAGCCACGGTTGTTGCAGCAACCGTCCAGCTGCCGCTCGGTTTTCAGATCCACGCGGGATCTGACTCAGGGAAGTCCATTAACCTTCTCTTTTCTTTTGTTTGTTTTCTGTTCTGGTTATTATTAGATCTGCTGCGTTATAACTGTTAGATCTGAGTGATTGTTACTGTTTTCTGTTAAAACTGCTCTTGGGTTGCATCTGCTTCTGTTCTCTCAACGTTTTTCGTAGATCTGCTTCATTTTCATATACCTGCTGCTTCTGAATATCTGTTGTGTTAATTTCTGGTTTATTGTCCTGTTTATTCGTATTATTGCATTACTTTAGTTTCGAAAGTGTTCTGCTATTCTGGTAATTTTCCCTTAAAATCTAAAACCCAAGCCTGACTGTAGTCCAAGAGACTCCAAGTATCTGTGCCTTGGAGATTTTCATTACCTGGTAACAAACACTACAATAATCGTGGCTGATTGTGTGCTGTATGGTTGTTTTAGCATTTTTCGCCTTTTTCTGTCTCGGTTAATCTTGTGTACATCTGCGCTGTTCTGGTTGTAAAACGTACTGCGTTTCACGTACTGTATTATGTCGTTTTTCTTTAAAACAAAATCCGGGTATTTTATTTGTGTGACAAACTTCTTTTTTTTTTTTTTTTTTCAAATCTTTCATTTGTCTAGCCATCGATTACTCTTATTTGCCAATTTAATCATGTCTGTTCAAAAGACTGAAACTGACAAATTTGATAGCAAATCTGATTTTGTAATGTGGCGCAGAAAAATGAAAGCAGTTTTAGTCCAAAATAAAATCGCACCCGCAATTTGTAGCCCTGAAAAGTATCCGGAATCTTGGAAGGACGAAGTGCTTTCTGAAAAATTTGGTGATGCGCAGAACTACCTCACTTTGCACTTAACTAATAACGTTTTACAAGAAATAGACGAAAAAGATAATGCTTTTGAGATTTGGACAAAACTTGAAAAACTGTATTTGGGAAAATCTTTATCTAATAAGATTTATTTAAAAAAACAGCTCTTGGTTTCAAAATGAGCGGGTCGAAATCTCTTTCAGAGAACATTGATGATTTAAACAAAATAGTTTTGGAATTACAAAACGTTGGTGAAAAGATTTCTGATGAAAACGTTGCTGTGATTTTACTGAATTCCTTGCCTGAATCATTTAATGACGTTAAGTCTGCTATCAAGTATGGTAGACATGACTTGACTCTTGTTGATGTGAAAAACGCTTTAAAATTAAAAGACCTTGATTTGAGAAAAGAAAAAAAATCAAACTGAGAGAACCTTTACGTGAGAGGGAGGGTTGACTGGAGAGAATCTTTCAGTCACCGTTCTAAAAGTAAAGGAAGGTCGAAATCACGAGATAAGAAAGTGAAGTGTTTTTACTGTGGCAAGGAAGGTCATATGAAAAATAAGTGTTTTAAAAGGATCAATGAGGAAAAACAACGTAAACAAGGTAAGGGGAGCGATAAAAATGACAAAACTCACGATTTTGAATCAGATGGTAATTCAATGTATTCTGAAGTTTTGTGTGTATCCCCTTCCCTTTCTCCTGTTTTTGAACACTGGATTCTTGATTCCGGATGCACTTTTCATATGACACCAAACAAGCATTGATTTTCCGATTTTAAACCCCTTGAGCATGGAAAAGTTTTTATGGGTAATAATCATGTTTGTGAAATAAAAAGAATTGGAAATGTTTTTATTAAAATGCATAATTGTGTGACCAGAAAATTGACTGAGGTTAGATATGTGCCTAACTTTCGTCGGAATCTAATCTCCCTTGGAGTTTTTGACACAAATGGTTTTTCTTACAAATTAGAAAATGGTATTATAAAAGTTTATAAAGGAGCACTGGTCATGCTCAAAGGTTTTAAAAAGGATGGTCTTTACCATTTAATTTGAAAAACTGTTTGCGAAGCATCTGCATTGGTTTCAAAAACTGTTCCTGAAAAGACTTTGTTGTGGCACCGTCGAATTGGCCATATCAGTGAAAAAGGACTACATTGCCTTAAAAAAAAATATTTTGGGTGGTGACAAAATCAAATCTTTGGATTTTTGTGACCATCGTGTTCTTGGAAAACAGCATAAAATTAGTCTTTCAGTTGGCATACACAAGTCCACTTCTATCCTTGATTATGTGCACTGTGATTTGTAGAGACCTGAAAAGGTTCCAACTAATGGTGGGAATGTTTATTTCTTATCTGTTGTTAATGATTTTTCTAGGCATGTATGGGTATTTCTTTTAAAATCAAAAAATCAAACTTTTGAAAAGTTTTCTGAATGGAAATGCCTTGCCGAAAATCAAACCGAAAATAAACTAAAGATAATTAGGACAGATAATGGCCTTGAATTTTGTAACAAAAAGTTTGCTGATTTATGTGCATTGCATGGCATTCTGCACCATAGGACGGTTAGGCACAATCCTCAGCAAAATGGTGTTGCTGAAAGAATGAACCGTACCATATTGGATAAGGTTAGGTGTCTTATGATGTCCTCAAGTATCCCAAAACCTTTTTGGGGAGAAGCTGTAAGTACAGCTGTCTACCTCATTAATAGATCACCCTCAACAGCCATAAATTTCAAAACTCCCTAAGAGTTGTGTTTTGAAGAACCACCAAACCTGTCAAACCTTAGAGTGTTTGGATGTGCTGCATTTGCACATCAAAAGGAGGGTAAGTTAGACCCAAGGTCAAGGAAAGGAGTGTTTTTAGGCTACCCTAGTGGGGTGAAGGGGTACAAAGTGTTGCTCAAAGGTGAGCCGGGTGTAAGGGTTATTGTGAGTAGGGATGTGGTCTTCAATGAACTTGACATGCCTTGCCTAAGATTAAAACCAATCCAGATAGCCCTATAGACATTCCCATAGATGGGAATATTCCCGTGGAGGTGGAGGACACCTCCGAACCTGCACAACCCCACGATCAACCCGAAACCAGTGAAGAGTCGGATATACCGACCAGTCAACAACTGGAAACCAGCATGCCTGAATCTGAAAATTCAGATGAGGATCATCCTGAGACACAAGCCCAAGCTCTAAGAGACTACCAGCGGTCTAGAGATAGGGTTAGGAGAGAGTCAAGGAAACCAGCTAGGTATGGTTATTCCTACATCGTCTCATATGCTTTTGCTGCTGCATCCTATATGGAAAAAAAAGAGCCTTTTTGTTTTTCTGATGTGTTAAAGAGCCCTAGTCGCTCTTTATGGTTGCATGCTATGGAAGAGGAAATGTACTCAGTTCATAAAAATAAAACCTAGATCCTTGTTCAAAACCCTCAAAGCAAAAATTAATTGATTACAAATGGATTTTTAAAATCAAAGAGCCTGAATCTGCAAATGAACCCCCAAGGTTTAAGGCTAGGCTGGTTGCAAAAGGTTTTTCTCAAGTTGAGGGCATCGATTTCAATGAAATATTTTCTCTCGTTGTTAAGTATAAAACAATTAGGATAATGCTTGTAATTGTTGCCTTTTATGATCTTGATCTTGAAGAATTTGATATAAAAAACTACATTCTTACATGGGGAACTTGAAGAGACTATCTACATGCGTCAACCACCAGGTTTTGAAGAAAAGGGTAAGGAAAACATGGCAAGCCTTTTGAAAAAGTCCTTGTTCGGACTTAAACAATCACCAAGACAATGGTATAAACGATCTGACTCTTTCATGCTTAAAGCTGGTTTTGTTAAAAGCAATTATGATAGCTGTTTATATTTCTGTGGTGATAATGTTGAAACTGCTGTTTATCTTTTGCTCTATGTGGATGATATGTTAATTGCTTGTAAGCATAGAGATAAGATTACTCGCTTGAAATCCTTGCTGAAATCTGAATTCGATATGAAGGACTTAGGTTCTGCGTCTAGAATCCTTGGTATGAACATTAGTAGGGATAGAGCTGACCGATCCTTATTCATATCCCAGAAATCCTTCTTGCAGAAAATTATTTCCAAATTTTCTATGCAGTTATACAAACCAGTTTGTACACCACTTGCGAGCCATTTTCAGGTTTCCGAGAAATCTTACCCCAAAACTGATAGAGAAAAGAATGACATGGCAAACATACCTTATAGAATGGCTATTGGATCCGTCATGTATTCTATGATATCCACCCGGCCTGATATTGCTTATTCCATAAGCCTTCTAAGCCAATTAATGTCTAACCCAGGTAGGGATTATTGGGCAGCTCTCAAGTGGTTGTTACGATGTATTAATGGGACTATTGATAGGGGTCTTCTTTATCATAATTGGTCTGATAATTTTGAACTGGTTGGATATGTGGATTCTGACTTTGCAAGTGATAAAGATGGTAGGAAATCTACCACTTCTTATTTCTTTACTTTAGCAGGCAATTGCATATCTTGGAAATCACAGTTGCAGCCTGTAGTCGCTTTATCGACTACGGAGGCTGAGTACATTGCTGCTACCGAGGCTATTAAGGAAGCCATTTGGCTTCAAGGCCTACTATCTGAATTGCATGTTTTAAATTCTAAAGCTATGATTTATACTGATAGTCAAAGTTGTCTTCACTTGTGTAAAAATCCTGTTTATCATGAGGGAACTAAAAATATAGATATTAAGTATCATTTCCTAAGGGAAAAGGTTTCAAGTGGCATAGTCAATATTGAGAAAATTAGTACTAAAGATAATCCTGCAGATTTTGGTACTAAAATTGTGACAACTGATAAGTTTTCTTTGTGCAGGGACCTCTTTCGTGTAGATGAAGATTGATTCCTTGAGTCATAGCTGGCTGAAAATTAAATGAAAGTATATTCAAGTTGGAGTTTGTTGGCCTATTGGTCAATTTTTCTCATTTTTTCATTTCTCCCTTTCAGCCCTTTTATCCTAATGATGAATACCTTGTGGGCCTCATTAAGAGTGGAAGTGGGCTGGCAGGCCTTGATGCCGAGCGGGACGGGTCAAACCCGATCCGACCCAGGTTACTTGGCTATATATGTTTCTTTTCTCCTCCAGCCTGCCCTAATCCCTCTTCTCTGTCTTGAGCCGCTGCTGCCTCCACAACTCTCTCTGACCTTCTGTCTTCCATCTCTCTTCTTCCGAACACTCAGTCTGTTTGGTTTCTTCTTGACCCTTCTGGACTCTTTCTCGGCTGGTATGTGCCGGTTAATCTTCTCGGTACCCTGCGTGTGGCTAGGTGAGAGAGGAAAGGGCTTATTGAGAGAGAGATTGATAGCTGGTTTTCTTGAGGCTACTTGTTTATCCTGAGGGATTCTCCATCGTTCTTCACCGGAAGAACATTTCGTGGCTGATCTTCGTCGCGCACACAGAAGCCGAACTCGCCAAGCTCGTTCGGCTCCCGTTACTGCTCTGACCGAGACCTGAAGGGTCTCGATGTAAGATTAAAGCTTTCATTCTGTTTTACTACTAACTCATCTGTTCTCTTCTGATTTACTCCGATCTGTCTTGGGATGACGTTCAAGAAAGCTGGATGATTGTAATAGACTAGGACTGTTATTTTTCTGCCATTTCTTTTCTTATTCAAGGATCTGTAATAGTAAAATAGGAGCAGTTGTAATAGTCATTAGATCTGTTGGTGCTGGATCGGCGTAACAATATATACCATTACGAATTACTTCTTTGCAAGGCTTGGTTGCACTAAACCTTTCAAGAAACAATTTGACTGGAGAAATCCATTCAGACATTGGGATTTACAAGTGCTAAATTTCTTTCATCTTTCAAAACAAACAAGCTTCACGGCATGCTTCTTAGAAGCCTTTCTCAAGTAAGCGATCATGGGGTCTTTGATGTGTCAAATAATGATTTGCGTAGAAAAATCCCATCACGCACTAAATTGCAAAGCATCAATGCTTCATCATACACAACTACTCTTGGTGTATGTGGACTTCCACTTCCAAATTTAAGCCCAGAAGATAAGGGCAATAGAGTTCAAGGATGCAATTATAATTATATTTTTTGTGCCCTATTTACCATTACAACCTTCCTATTTTACTATTACAGATCCAAAGAGAACGAAGATAAGTAAAAAATAATAAACCTAAGTCTGTTATAAAATGTCTTCTTCATGCGATCTTCTTCTTGCACCATCTTCTTCTCTGGCTGGAACACTCCGAACAGCGTCGGAAGTTAACCATTGAAAACTGCAACGAAAAGGTTAGCGAAAAAAGGAAAGAAGCACAAAAGCCGAGAGGCTTACCTACTACTGCTGGGACCGATCCAGCGGTAGGTTGCATCAGCGTGGTCCACCAGCAGTGGCGAGCGAAAGCGAGGATGAATTGAACATTATAAAAAAATCGAGCTGTAACGAAAATGAAAAGGTAGTTCTAAAAGTTATCTTAGCTTGTAAAGTAAATATGTATCTATCACAGAAGTCATGAATTTGGCTTCGTGATAAAAAATATCCTACTAAACAGAAATAATTCAAGGAGCAAATAACCAAAATACTAGAAAGAAAAGATGATGGAAAGGGAAGAGAAACACAAGTTTTTATAGTTTTTTGTCAGAGTCACCGGTCCAGGAGCCATGACAGGAACTCGAATATCATTGTCAGGTGTTGCATCTTGTTATTAGAGAGTATGTATAGATACTTTATTACATAAAGCCATTTTTCATACAATGAATCTTTGTAATAACATTAGCATATTTTCAATTTCGAGGAGTCGTCTAGAGAGCCCATTAGATTTGACATGATGGTCTAGTTGTGTTTCGACGAGCCATAAGAGAGCTGGACACATTTCACAATGTATGTGACATATGTGGTTCTTGAGTTTTTGATTAGTGTACTTATTACTTTCATTCAACTTGATAGTTTTTTTTTCCCTTTTTTGCCATTGAACTAGTGTCAATGGTATAGAGATATTTTTGTTGGGACCCGGCTCTTGATGAGTTGGCTAGTGATGAGTTTGATGCCACCGACGTTAGGAGGTACAAGAATATCTTATACTCAGTTCGCATCCCATGCTAGAAGCTCAACTGGATACCCCGTGAAATTTATGATACACTCATGGCCACATGGCAGATACTTGAGGATGAAGCTAAGTCTTTGACGGCAGAGAAGAATAGAAACAAGGGGCAAGGAACAAGGTCCCAGGAAGCATACAACCAATTCCCAACCAATTCCCGATCATTTATAGTGGAATGTTGTAGAGGTAATTATTATATATGTATTTTATGGGTTTTTTAATTATATATATCATCATTATATCATTTTAATTTTCCTTTTTATAATAATGTATCATAAGTATAAAGCCCTGATCCTTTATGTAAATTAAGGTTTATTTTGGACTAAAATAGTTACTTACCATAAAGCTGGGTTTCAATGCTTATAGGGCTTAATTAAGGGTTTACATGTATTAGAAAAAAGAATCATGAAAAACTTCACGCTTAAGTGCAATAATGATAACCCTTGTCTAACCCTACATATTAAAGAGTTTTCTCTGAAGGCACTATGTAAAACTCACGGTTGTTTTAGACATCTAAGAGAAGACACAGAAGAAGAGATGGAGGGGCGACTAGGATTTTCGATCAGAGTCAATGTTTCAGCATATTAAGGCAAATAATGACTAACTCTTGATCTTAGAGTCATAGATAACATACTCTAATAATTTATTTTGCAAAAATATATGATTTTATGTAGTTTTAATGTGACTGAGCTAATGAATTAAGAATGATTTTTTTATGTTTTCATGATGACCACCCAAGCATGATATGTGTGATGATTATTTCCAATCGAGGTTAATGTTTTGACAATGAATTAAATGTTCAGACGAAGTTAAGGTTTTTCCGAGACTAATGTTTAATATCATTTATGTCATGAGTCATGTTAATATTTGTGTAAGTGTTTATGATTTCCTATACTTCTTATATGAACAAAATTAGAGTTGAATGCCAAGATTTTAGTTTGATTTGAAACGACAAGGAGAAGGATTTTAGTTGTTCTTACTGTTCGTCAAAAGATTTCTAAAATTTCACTGTTACCATAAAAAATTGCAGTTTAGTCCCATAAGTTTCAAAAATTAAAATTTAGCCCCAATAGTTTCAACGTTGGTACGTCAAACACATACATGTTCTCTAGAAATTTCAGAAAAATGATCTCTTTTTTTTTTTTTTTTGTCATTACCACTTTCCATAATTTTTGTTAAATTTTATTATGAAATTACATTTTCGGTCCTAAGCTTTTGAAGTCCTTCAATTGAGGACAAAAATTTTTATAAAAGTTCCTGGTTGATCCTACAGTTTTATGGACTTCTAAAACAGTCTCAGAACGTGTTATTTAAGAAAAAAAAATTAAATATGTTTTCTAAAGATTCTTTTGTAAGTAGTTAAATGTTTTCTTAAGACTTCCAACCCTATTTTCCAATACGATTTTCTTTGAATCTTACGTCTAGGTTAGTATTGCTTACTTAGTTGGAAGCTCACCCCTTTCTATCCCAATGCAGATAGTAAAAGTTTTAAAGAATAAGCTAGAGATGAGTAGAGGTGTTCCTTTGATGAAGCCTTATATATAGATTTAGAGTTTCATCCCATTTAATTTTGTTTCAGATTTTTTTCCCACAGCGCAAAGTGATATAATAAGTTACTACATCCCGTGAAAAAAATAACAAGTTTTTGACTTGCGCACAAAGATTAAGGGTCTCGAAAACAAGATGATTTTTGAACTACAATACATTTTTTACTTTTCATAAATGAGGAAAGAGATAGATGGTGAGAGTGAAATAAATGAATAGAAAGATGGGTAAAGATGGAAAAAGTTCAATAAATTTTTATTGAAAGTAGTAGAAACTCTTATATTTTTTACCATCCTAAATGGGGCTAAGATTCCTTATATTTCTGAGGTAGTATGATTTTTCTTTGGTGAATTTTTATCCTATATTATGGTTTTAAGAGAGATGTTATTTAAGTTATGCTATGTAAGAGGTCTTATACCCCTGGCATGACTGTGTTATGTCTCCCGGATTCGGGGCCTACTGACAGTAAGAGACGTGGCAATAGCTTCTGAAAGGAAAAGCTTCACCAAAAGCTTCAACAATCCTTGTGGGGGGAACGAGAGGGCCGGCCAGTTTGTTGACCATCGTTCACACAAGTTTTAGGTTAGTAATTTTGATTCAATTATTATAATTATCATAAATTAACTTATCATTTATTGGAATAATTATAGTTGAACATGTTTTCTTAATTCTCACGAAAAGTATTACGAACTGAAGAATTTGGAGGAGGAGCATAACAGTATTGGCACCATTATGCCCACCGACTACAGGAATAGTATGAAGTTGCTATAGGATTGAAAAAGGGGTACACAAAAGGGTTCAACATTGTAGAGTCATCCCGATTGAGGCTGATACATGTCCGAGGTGCTTGAGGCTGCCCCCTCATTTTTTATCATTTACATGAGTCGTAGATTAAGCAGGTAACAAGTGGGATCATTTCTAAGAAGATGCAATAAGTACAATGATATATGAAGCAGAAGATTGCCTACAAAATGGAGCACACGTCTTGGGTGAATGGGCGATGAGAAACTTCATATGTATGGGCTATCAGTCTCATGACATGCCCCCATCGGTCTCGAGCCACCTCCTCAATATTGAATGCCTGGGTGAGCTTAATAAGACGAACAATATGACGGCGAGGAGGCTACAAATGAGGGTGTCTAGTTGGGCCATGAGAAGGACATCCTTCTTAATGACGATTGGGGTGGCTAGACTAACGGTCATCAACTTTGCACTGCTTGTTAGATGTTCTTATTGTTTAGATACATTTGATGTTCTGAACTAAATAGATACACTGTAAATTTGATGTTTTCAATGATCATAGTAGGTATTTGAATGTGGGCAATATGTATATATTTGATGTTTATGGATATTTGAATGTAGAGTGATATCTATACGTTTATTGAAATTTTATTTGATTTTTAGGATTTTATATATTTAGATTTATTATTAAAAAAACAATGCGATGGGCACGAATGAGAAGTCAGTCCCCCAAGAATAACATTTGTTTTTATCAAAGGTTTGCAATGGATTTGTGACTCCCAGGTTACTCGCAAACAAAATGGTAGGGCAACCAACAATCACAAAGTCTGGCCCCAAAAGTTTGTGTCTAACTCGGACCAATCACTGGTTGGTCACAACCTTCTTTGATCTGGAGTCGCACTTGAAGCACAAGTCGAGTTGCAAACTAAGTTTGCCACTGGTGTTTTGATCGCGAATTCAATGTAAAAAATGTCTTAGTCGCGACTAACTCACGAACAATTTTACAGTTGAAAATCTGTTTTCTTTCTTGTAGTATCTTACCTAGGAAGATCTTATATTGATTTTCTTTTATGTATGAGAAAAAGCTAAAAATGGCAAGGATTTGAACTCGATCATCAAGAGGAGGTTGAGGAGCAAAAAGTAATTCAACCACACTGTTAGCGCCTCATATTTTACGAAAATGCAAAAACTCTAACGGTAATATTTTAACATATTCCTTTCCTTAATTTTTCGCTTCTGTTGCACTGTTGGGCAACCAAATCCCTTAAGTTTGGTCCTTTGCTAAGTTTTCGTGTGATTAGCGAGGACATTAGGATCTTAAAAGGGTAAATGTGATGCCCCCTATCCCATATGCGATATATGTGAAGTGTTTGAATAATATATAAACTTGAACCTATATAGTCATGATCACTCTTGGAATATCCATTTTTGCATAATAAAGGACGGTTTCTAAGTAGGGATTGAAGGTATTGTCAGGTCCATGAGTCGCTCTTTGATCCGCAGGCATGGGACATGATATTAATTAATAAAATTAAATATAAAAGAAATTGTATAAAAATATTTATTAGATGATAACGATCATAAATAATTTATTAAAAAGAAGTATAATGTAGTTTAATTTAATGTAAGGGATTCATATCTTCACTAGGGAGATCATAACCAAAAGTTTCGAAACATTGTGTTACGAAGGGAGAAGATCGACAAATAAAGAACATATTGACATGTTCTCTTGCATAAATTTGTGTTGCGGAATATGCCAATTTCACTTTATTGAAGTATCCCTGGAAGAAGATGATTTTCTTAGATAAAAACAAGAAAAAATATCGAAGCGAAGGTTGTTCCTAGATATTTCATAGTTTAATTAGAAAGATATATGAAAACATAGGGTCATCATTCACCCTGTAATAAATCTTATCCTCTCAACACTTCTAACATTGTCCCAATATCATCCTCCTTTTCTAGTATCTTTGAAACCAACCAAGGGCGCCAAACTTTGAACCAGCAGCCATGGCTTCGACTTCAACTCATTGTCAATCTCTACAAACCTTCATGTCCAAAACTAACTTCACATCATCGTTGCCCTTCAAGACAAACCTTAATATTTCCTTCTCATTGCCATTAACTTATAAATCTTCTTTACACATTGATTCTTCAGTCAATTGGCAAATCTGCTGTAGAGGTAATATTGCTCTTCTATGGTTTTTATAATTCATAAATTATAAAAATATTCTGAAATGAAATATAACTATACGTTGTTTTATTCTTTTGCGTATTAATTGATTTTCTAACAGAGTGAGTACAAAGTAAAAATAAAAATCTTTTCCCTTGTTTATATTATTTATAAATTACAAAAATAATATAAAAGAAAATAGCTGTGTTATTTTATTGTGCTGCATATATATATATATATATATATACTATTCATAAATTATAAAAATATTTTGACATGAAAATAAATGTGTTGTTTCATTTTGTTGCGCGTCCATTGATTTATTTATATTATTTATAAATTACAAAAAGATTGTGATATGAAAATAAATATATATTATTTTATTATGTGGCTTGTTGATTGATTTACTTATACAGCCAGTACAAAGTACAATGAAGTTCATGTGGCTGATGAAGAAATGGACAAAATTAGAAGGCTACAAAATGGTTCTGATGTCCGTGGAGTAGCATTACCAGGCGAAAAAGGGCGGTCAGTTGATTTAACACCACCGGCAGTGGAAGCAATTGCAGAGAGTTTTGGTGAATGGGTTTTGGATAAATTGGAGAAATTAGAGGGAGGTAATAAAAGAATAGAAAAGGTTAAAGTTTCACTTGGTATGGATCCAAGAGTTTCTGGTGCATCTTTGAGTAGTGCTGTTTTTAGTGGCCTTGCTCGTGCTGGTTGTTTGACTTTTGATATGGGACTTGCAACTACACCAGCTTGTTTCATGAGTACTTTGCTCCCCCCATTTATGTATGATGCATCCATTATGGTAGATTGTCCTCCCTTTTTTTAATTAACGTTCCAAAAATACATATTAATAACATTTTTTTGAGTTAATTTAAAAAATTTTTTATATATAATTTCACTTTTTTCTACCCCTGTTGTAATAACTATATTTTTATCATTTTATTATCAATAAAGTTCAAATATAATATATCGATCTAAAAACTAGTATTTTAAAAATTATTGGGGTTAGATAATATTCGATTAATTTTTTATTTTCATTTTTAATATTTGAGAAGGATATGTGGTTTGACTCGAAAAATAAGGTACTGTTAATAAAATACTTCTAACATTGAATTACTAATACTTGTTACAATATTTGACTAGTTAGATAAAGTTATCTAATACTTCATTTTCCATAAATACATTAGAAAAATACCATCTATAGTAAAAAAACTATAACCCGGGATAAGTCATATATATTTGTTGGGTAGAATAATTCATATTTAATGGATAAAAAATTTGCTCCAAATGTCAATTAAGAAATATCTTACTTCTTTCTTTGATATTCAATTTTTAATTTACACTTGTTTTTGCGCCATTGAACAATTTTCGTACGTTTATCCATGTCTACTACCTCCTAAAGTACAATAGAGTTAAATTTTGTATACCAAATGCGAATCAGACATTTATAAAAATTAAAATAATTTATATATTAAAATTAATTCCTTCTCACATATATTAGACATTACAGTCCACCAGAATCCTCCATGAGATGTGGCAAAATAGTACCAAAAGAAATGTACAAAATAATTGTTCCCGAACTTAAAAAGTAAAAACTAAACTTTATTAGAACAAATTTCCTTAATGGTTTGAAGTAGAGAGTGAAAGAAAATTTGAGAAGAAAAGCATATATATATATATATATATTTTGATGGTGCAGATGACAGCTTCTCATTTACCATACACAAGAAATGGACTGAAATTCTTTACAAAGAAAGGAGGGTTGACTTCTGCAGATGTGGAAGAAATATGTGACAAAGCTGCAAGAATATATGCAAACAGACTTTCAAAGGTCTCAACAACAGTGTCCACAATGCCAATAAAAGTTGATTTTATGAGTACTTATGCAAAGCATCTCAGAGATATCATCAAACAAAGGGTTAATCATCCTTTGCATTATGAAACTCCTCTCAAAGGCTTTCAGGTTCTGTCTCTCTCTCTCTCTCTCTCACACACACACACACACACACACACACGTTTCTTTGTCTTCATTTGTGTGCATAACAGATATATGCGTTTGCATCCGCTCGTTTAATTTGCATCTTATCAATATATGGCCTTTCTCTGTCATATAAACAAATGGTTTATCTTTTTAAGAAAAAAATAAAATATTTTTTGTGGTGTAACTCTCTTTTTATTTTCTTCTCTTTTCTAAAATTTCTTAATTAGTTGGTCTTACAAAAAATTACAAATATAAAGGAGTTCCATTGACTTTAGTTGGAAGTAAAAATACAAAGCAGTAAATATAATAGCTTTTGAAAGATAAAAATTTAAAGAAAACATGCATTCTTGATGTGTTAGGAACTATGCAGTAACTTATAATCAAGTGCCCTACAATTAGAGAAGAATCTAAGCAAACTTGGACAATCTCATTTAATTTGGAGAATAATTCTATTTTCACCTTAATTATATATAAAAAAAAATTGTGTTAGAACAAGTTCTGTACATTAATAAAATGTAATAGAATGCCTTTTCACTCTAAGAATCTCATTTTATCTAAAATGGATTCATAATCGTTTCGCATTCTATTTTTGTCAAAAAAATTTAGAACATAATGATAATTTTTTGATTTCTTAAAATTATTATTTAATATGGGTAGAATCATCAAATGTAGCCCCAAATTAGTTTTGAAGATGGAAACAAATATAAAAATAGAGTTCATCCAAGAGGTGTCTTCAGGATACACCTCTATAATATGGATTAAATTTTTAAATTCAGATTTCATGTTTTATTTTGGTTGAATTTTAGGCTGAGAAAAGTGCATTTTTTAAAATTGTGTTTCATGAAAAAGGTGAATTGTTTATTAGATGAAATATAAGAATAGAATAAGAAAAGTAACATTTTTCTTAAGTTAAATATTAATAATACAAATAGAGATTCAATTTGGTTGAATTTTAGATTTTCTAAGATTTATTTGATTTAAAGTATTATATTTGAAACATTTTATTGGTACTATTTCTTGTTAAATGTTTCAGGAGATGTAAAAATTCTATTATAAATCATGTATATATACAAACATTAAATTGGCTCCAACATTCTTGTTTGATGAATCCAAATGTGCAGATAATTGTAAATGCTGGGAATGGATCAGGAGGGTTCTTCACATGGGATGTTTTAGACAAACTTGGAGCAGACACATTTGGCTCACTCCATCTTAATCCAGATGGAATGTTCCCAAATCATATTCCGAATCCAGAGGACAAAACTGCAATGTCCTTAACAAGAGATGCAGTGCTTCAAAACGAAGCCGATCTCGGCATAGTTTTCGACACGGACGTTGACCGGAGCGGCATTGTCGACAGTGCTGGAAACCCCATTAACGGCGATAAACTCATAGCTCTTATGTCTGCCATTGTTCTTAAAGAACATCCCGGAACAACAATTGTAACGGATGCTCGTACGAGTCTGGCTCTTACTCAGTTTATTACTAATAAAGGAGGTCAGCATTGTTTGTACCGTGTTGGTTACAGAAATGTGATTGATAAAGGTGTTAAGCTTAATGAGGATGGAATTGAAACTCATCTCATGATGGAGACTTCTGGTCATGGTGCTCTTAAAGAGAATCACTTTCTGGATGATGGTAAGTTATACTACGAAACAAGTAGGAATTTAATGAGTTTTTTTTTTTTTTTCTTTTTCATTATGTCATTTCATAAAAAAAATAGATTCAACCTTCTCAGTTCCTTTTTTATAGAGAATTGTATAAAATTATTAATGAAAATGTGATATTAATGGAGGACATTTTAGTATTTGTAAAGAAAAATAACAAATTTCTGTATTTTTTGAAAGGTAAATTTCTTATATTTGGCAGCTAAAAAAAAATGCACATTCATATTTTTAAAAATTATGTAGAAGATTTATGTTTTGAGATTTTTAGATATATATCTATTTTTTAAGTTTGTTCCTCAAAAATCTTGAAAATTCTCTTGTATAAATTAGTCCTTTAAAATCGAAATATTGGCGAGTCTATGGTATATATCATCATTTGTTGAAGGGATTTATAGTATATGCACCGAATACACGTAAATATGAATTGAGTTTAAACTTTAAGAGTCTAAATTGTAAGGGTTCAATATTTCATCTAAGGTTTTAGATTTATGTTTTTAAATTTGTAGATATATTTTTCTTCAAATTTATTGGTAAAAAATTTTGAAAATTTCCTTTATATAAATGATTATTTTTTGAACTTGAAACTCTGTTATCATTTAGGTTATATATATCACACATTTTTTAAGGATTTTTCTAACATGTGCCATAGAGTAAGTTAAGATCAATCTTGTTTTCAATTTAAATTTTCAGTTTTCTTAAGGCTCAATTATTTCTTAATTGCTTTTAGATTTATAAATTTTTATAGCTAAACTATCATATATAGGATACACGTTTCGGGACACACGTTTGAAACACCTTTTTTGAAAGTTTAATGGCAACACATGTATTAGCATCTCAGTCACTAATGAAGGCAAATTTGTTGATATAACTGAGTAGGTGCTTACATGGTGGTAAAGATCATCATTGAGATGGTAAGGATGAAACTTGAAGGGTCAGAAGAAGGCATAGGTAGTCTAATAAAAGATCTTGAGGAGCCTCTTGAATCAGTAGAGCTGAGGATGAATGTAATTTCTGAACCAAGATTTGCAAAAGCCAAAGGAGTTGAGGCAATTGAAGCATTCAGAACCTATATAGAGGTAATCAAATATCTCTTTCTGGGGTAAAAAGAAAAAAATAATACTAATAGTATTCTGATTTTAAACTGATGTTGAGCAAGCAGGAAGGTGAACTAGAAGGATGGGAATTAGACTTCTGTGGAGAGTGTTGGGTTAGTGAAGGCTGTCTTGTGGACACAAATGACTCTCCTGCTGCTATTGATGCTCATATGTACAGGTAGGTTTATAATGTCTTAGAATTCATTTTTTTCTCTAAATTTGAGATAAATGTAGGGAGAAAAAGTTAAAAAATAAGAAACTGCAATCTTAGATTTGATTGTGCTAATTGAATACTTGAACTTATACCGTCAACTGTGTGATACAATAACTTTGTAATTTTGTGCATCTAAAGGGATGATATAGTGTCCTTTGGGATGAGGATGATGTAAATCTTGTGTTAGAGATAAAATCGTCCTAAATTCTTGTGTTTTATTTATTTATTTGTATGTTACTTTTGTTGCTGATTTCATAATGTTATAGGATCAATATTAATCCAATTGATTAGATCAATAAGGAATATTAAATATTGTTTAATGTAAAAAGTGTATATGGGCAGAAAATACTTGTTTTTTAATTTGAGTATTTTACCCTCTTTTGAATCCAAGCAATTGTCTTAACATTTATCCTTGTAACTTTGTTGTATTGTATCATAGCTATATATGGGCTTCACCAATAGTATCAGAGCTAAAGGTCCTAAAAAAGTTTTTGTTCATCATGATAATTATTGACTATTTCATTTTAACATGAAATACAGGGTGAAAGTTTCCGACAAAGAGCATGGAGAACATGGTTGGGTACATCTTAGGCAAAGCATTCACAATCCAAATATAGCTGTGAATTTGCAATCCACAATTTCAGGAGGCTGTCAATCTATGGCAAACGTTCTTAGAGACAAGTACTGCTAAATCTTCTTGTGGATTTTCATTCATAAACATTTCATTACTTTCCTCATTACTCCCTTTTGATTTTTTTAATGACTAATTTATTTGTTTTCTGATGTTTTCTGCAGGTTTCTTCTCACCAGTGGAATGGACAAAATACTTGATATTACTCAGATTGATAAATATGCAAGAAATGGATCTGTATGAATCAACATTGATCCCCATAACTAGTTTTATTGAAATGAAATAATACACAGCTTAAAATTTATCACTCGGAGTGGAATTTGACATTTTCTAAAATTTATTTAAACTAGAATGGACCTGACGAACATCCCCATTAACTAAACAGAAAGATAAAGGAACAATGTTTAAAACTTTTTCAGAATATAAATTAAAAGAAGACAATACAAAAGAATCTAACATTTAAAAAAAAAATTTTACTATAACACATCAATACGAGCATCCTTATTAATTAAACAAAAGGATATAAGATACAACGCTTAAGACTTATTCAGAATTCAAATAAAAGAAGATAATACAATAAAACAGTTTCATTAAATTAGAACGGAATCTCACGAGCATCCTCATTAATTAAACAGAATGATAAAAGAGACAATGCTTAACACTTATCTAAAATTCTGATTAAAAAAAAAAAAAGACAATTCAAAAAAATTTGACAATTTAACTAAGCTGATTAAGGAGCGGTTCGAATCCTCTGTAACATTTAGGATAAACTCTAAGGGGAAAACATATTATAAAACGAAATGTTAGAGGAGATATTACAGTAAATGTTACAGAAGATCTTGAGTGATTACATTGTGAAGTTTTATTACAAATTAAAATAAAGAAAGCCAAGGAAAGCATATCATTGGCATGAATTACCATACGCATCGATATTGGAATTCCTTTTGAGATTCATATAGTATGCATCAACTGTAGTTGTGAGTTCAGATATAAAGGCTTTTAAAATATCTGGATCAGAACATCTGGATTCAATTTCTGATATTCGTATATATACTTAATCTAATTCTTTTCCCCTTTTGAAACTGCTTGGATTCTCACCCTCACAGTTTTGTATAGCTTCATGAGATCTCCTCCAAGCAAATGGTTAGAAAATTAGTTTCCTAGTTCTAACAATTTCCTAGTTATGTTATAAATGTATTTCCATAGTTTGAATTTGTATTAGCAAAGTTGTATTTGATTAGTGAGTTTCATCTCCATATTTTTATCCCTATTTTCAAGATACCTTAGAAGTATTGAAGATTGATTCGAAGACTTGAACATGAACAAAAATCTTGGAAATAATTATTAGAAGTAGCGGCTGATCTGAAGGTGTCCTACAGAGTTTGATTTCAAGTAATAGAGTCACCTTCTACCACTATTTATATGAAGCATGCATACAAACAAGAGTGCCATGAGGGAGTTCAACAATTTTCAAGGGGAAAATTCTTGGGGAGTCTTCCTGTCAAGTGTCCAGTATTGTGTCATATTATTTTCATTATATCATTGTAATAGTTAGTGAGATTGTGGTGTGCTTTGCTTATAGATATTTTGTATTGTTACCGGGGGTATTTAGATTGAGTCCTTCTAGTCTAATATGAAAAGTTTCTGATTTAAGCAATATGTGTCAGTTGCTAGTATTAGTGTGCTCACTAGATAAGGTTGTATAATTGTAACTTTGTAATTATCCCGATGACCATGACCTTATAGATATAAGCTTTGTTGCCGAGATGAGTTAACAACCTTCTGTATTTCTATTGTCTTCTTTTACACAATGTTGTGACACGTCTTTATCATCTGATACAACACAAATCAAAATTTTGAAATGTTGTCTGATGATTTCTAACACTTGTTTAAGTTATGTTAGCCTATTTTTCAACCTTTCCAGTGATACCAGAGACTAGTCACCATTGTTTTGCTAGTATCAGCAAGGTGAGATCCTATAGAGTCAGATGAAAGAATAAAGTTCATCAGTTCGTCCACCTTTGCTAGAAGGAACTAACTCTGCGTACTTGAAATAATATATGAGAATCTTTATTCAGACTCTTGATGATGATACATGGGATGTTGTTGAATCTTGTTGGAAGATGCTTGTGAAAGGAAATGGTGAGAAAAAAGGTCAGGAGTGATTGGTCTCTTGAAGAAAAGAAGAACTCATCAACTAATGCTAGAGCTCTCAATACTATGTTCACTGGTGTTGATTTAGAGCAGCTCAAGCTCATTTCAGAATATGAGAGAATGAAGGAAGCAGGGGATGCTTTTCAAACAATTCATGAAGGAATAAATAAGGTAAAAATCATCAGACTTTAGATGTTGACTTGTCAATTTGAGGAATTACGTATGGAAGAAGATGAGATAATAGAACTATTCAACAACAAGTTGTGTGACATAGTTCATCAAGCATATCATATTGGTGAGAGTTTTGATCAAGAAAAACCTTGTCTAGAAGTCTTTAAGGTCTCCTCCTCAAAGGTTTAGAGCAAAAATTACAATACTAGTGGGAGCCAAGGATATGTCAACTATGACGCTTGATGAGCTGAATGGATTGCTATAAGCCAATGAGATGACCATACATAACAAACTACGAGATAAAAGTGTTGCTTTCAGAGTCAGTAACTCTGATCAAATGAAGAGAAGGTTCAACAATGACAATCTAATAGAAGTCAGGTGCTATGAATGTGCTGGTCGAGGGCATATTCAATTAGAATGTAAATGCATTGAAGAAGAACAAGTCATACAACACCACTGTTGATGAGGACAATAGTTGTGACTAACAATTGAACAGTAATGATGAAGGCCAAAAGAAAAACATGACGTCTCATTCGCAGCACTCTAATGGTAATGATCTCTTAGCTTCTGTTTCTTCCATTTATTATGCTACTAGTGTTGTTGATTAGTCCGACAGAAATGAGGTTACAAGTGAGAAGCTTTAGGGGATGTTCAATCTTTTGAGTGCTATGTGGCTAAGCCTAGATGAGGATTGTGTCGTTGTTGATAAAGAACAAATGACTATCAGAAAAGAATGCAAGAATCAATGCATTCTATCAGAAGTTAGATCAAGAATTGCAACAAATAAGGACAAAACTAAGTTGAACATGAAAGAACCTAATAGAGGCGATATGAAGTTAGATGGAGTCTTGGAAACTGAAAAAAGCCTTGCAGATCATACCAGATAGGGTTATGTTAACACAATAGCAAATACTTCACAACACAAAAGTATAAAACGAAGTGAAACTGGCACAATGAGTTTAGGTTCACAAATGCTAAGAAGAAATATTTCTACATGAGGATGAAATCGAAAAATCACCTCCTATTTGTTATTATTGTAGAATATCTTGACATGTTTGGATACGTCGGGTCAAACGTATCAAAGATCTTCAACAAGGTAAATTGATTCCTAAATCTAATCTTGTTGTGGATAGAAAATTGGACTAATTTAGAGGCAATTGGGTTGTCCAGAGACATGTCAAAAGCTTGGCTGCTCATCGATCATTGAAAGCAATCACATCATGTCAGTTGCACCTTGAAAATGATTACTCACAACATATGACCCGCAACAAAGAACCTCTTAAGAACATCAATTGTATATAAAAAAGAACACTGTTGGAATAAGCAATGCGAAGGGGAGGAAGGATCCTTGCCTTTTCATAGCATGAAGTGATTCTGACGACTTCGACACAACATTGTACATATTTTTGTTTCTTTTTTGATTTTACTTTTTAAAAAAAAAAATCACAAAAATGTTGGTGAATTTTTGGTAAAAGAAAAGGAAGATACAAAGAGTCCTATATCAAGTGAAAATTTCACATGATGATAATTGAAGAGTTTGAAAGGAGTAATACTTAACTCTTATGAAGGACTTCCTAGCAGAGTTGTATTCAATCTCCTTATGAAGTTGAAGTTTGTCCCTTTCCTATTGTTGAAAGTCTTAGGACTCTCAAGACAAGTAGGTAACAGATTGTCTTTTTTTTTATCTGTTTGGATTCCTATCTTTTTCTAGAGTTTCGGAAAGCTTCTCTTTGCAGTAGCTTCTAGCTTAAACATGGTGAAATCCACTCGAAATTTGAATGTTGAATTTGTCAAAGAAGCTCATGTTAATACAGTGCTGACAAAAATCAACAATGATACCAACAGTTGTTGAATTGAAGAAAAATACTCCAATGTAAGAGGTAACTTCACCAAAAAGACACTTGAAAGTCTTGTTGTAGATGCACAACCTTTACAAGATTCTATAAAACAGTTGGTGTTAAAGGAGTTTGTGTTGGATGCAACAATTTGACACAACATGTTGATATTGATATTATCTAATATGTATCATATTAATGGAAGGGCATTTGAAACAAGAGCTGATTATGTAGGACGATAACCTTGTAAACCTATTTCAAATCTGTTTATGGCTGATTTTTCTTATGAAGAACACATTGATACATTGTTGTCGGAAAAATTCAGTTTACTATCAATACCTTCTTCTAATGAGTTTCTTACTGCTAGTAAATCCATGACTGTTGTAAAGCACTTTAAATAGCAAGAGTTTATGGGCTCTTGAGATTACTGTTAATTTTTTATTCTACCAAGTCATTGTAATTCTAATTAGATGTTGGAGAAAGTTGAGTGAAGTACAAACCAAGAAATTTCTCAACGGTTCCCTATAATAATGCTTTTGACATTATTTGATCCAAAAAAGGGGAAATTGAAGATAGGGAGAGCATTATGTTAAGAGGAAACCAAAACGATGTTAAGAGGAAACAAACATTATATTATGGTGATGTTATGTTAAGGGGGAGTGGGAAGCCAACATACATATTCTTTTTTTGTTTCTGCAGCTGAATGGTTGGTTTTTTAAGATTTCTCGGTTTCCCTTGATTCGTTGCTTATGTTACTAATTCAGAATATCATTATGTTGGTTTGGACATTCTGTGTTATCAGAATGTTTGACAGTCTCTTTTTTGTTCTCTTATGCACTTATTATTTCCTCTACTCTCGAGACTATTTGTTGTGTTATCTGGCGCTTTTATTGATGTTATGTCAGAGAGGAGTTCACACAAATAAACTTTTCTCTTCCTAGAATTTTAAAGACTTGATTTTGAACCAAAAAATGCCCAAGGGGGAGATCGTAAGGAAATTAGTTTCCTAGTTATTTTAGAAGTGTATTGGCATAGTTTGGATTTATATTAGCAAAGTTCTATTTGATTAAGGAGCTCTATCTCTATACCTTTTCAAGATATCTTAGAAGTATTGAAGATTGATTAGAAGATTTGAAGATAAGCAAAAATTTTGGAGATAATGATTAGAAGTAGTGGTTGATCTGAAGGTGTACTGGAGAGTTTGATTTCAAGTAAAAGACTCGACTTCTGCCACTATTTATATGAAGCATGTGGAGCTTTATTTCCTCGAGAAAATTAAGAAAGCATATACAAAAGAATGCCGTGAGGGAGTTCAAGAATTTTCAAGGGGAAAGTTTTCAGGAACTTTTCCTGTCAAGTGCCCAGTGTTGTGTCATTGCTGCTCACCTAACACCATACTATTTTCATTATATCATTGTAATAGTTAGTAGCGATCAGGATGTGCTTTGCTTTTGCATATTTTATATTGTTGTTGTGGGTATTAGACCGAGTGCATCTAGTATAATATTCAATGTTTGTGATTTAAGAAACCTGTGTCAATTGCTGGTTTTTGTGTGTTCACTAGATAGGGTTGTACAACTGTAACATTGTATTTCTCTTGCTTTAGTGGATTGGATAGATGATCATGGTCCCGCAAATGTAGGCTTTGTTGCCGAAATATGTTAAAAACTTTTTGTATTCCTGTGTATTCTTTTACACTGTGTTGTTGACATGTCTTTATCATATGACACAACACAAGCCAAAATTTCTAACACTTGTTTAAGCTGTGTTAGTCTGCTTCTCAACCTTACACAAATTATAAGTGATGGATCTATAGTCCTTGTACATAGCTTTTACTATTTCTTCTTAAATCTATTCTTTCCCTTCTGTATAAATCATTGGGATAGAAAATGTTAATAAAGAATACAAAGAATGAAATTGGGAAAATTAATTAGTTCCAAATCATTTATTTATTCTTAATTTGTCTCAAAATATTTTTTTCAATAACTTTAGTCACAAAATAATTTTTCTCAAAATATATTAGTTTCTATTACTCGTGTAAGTTGTATGAATCACCAATATAGATCAAAATCTTCAGTCTCTAATATTTTTATCTTAATGTCCGCATAAGTCACTCAAAATCCATATTTCCTTTTTGTACTTAATTGGGAGCATATAAGAAGAAAAAGTTGTGGTGGCAACATAGTAACTTAATAGTAGAAGCCTCAGTAGATGCCTCCCTTACTAAGCTAGAAATTTTATGTTCGAATCACATCCCTTTCAAATATATATATATATATATATAAACTTAGAAAAAAAAGAAAGAAAGGTAGAAATTGATTATTTTACCCATAGATCGATACAACTCATGCATGTGACAGATATATAAATCTGACAGATTTTACTTTAGAAGTGGTCGTTGGGTTTTTGAAAAAACATAAATTAGTTTTGGGAGTAATGTTATCCGGAAAATAGTTTTAGTGCTAAGCATAGAATAATTGAATATTTTTGTGACAAATTTTGTGAGTTCTCGTACAAATGACATGAGAGATAGATGACGAGAGAGAGAGAGAGAGAGAGAGAGAGAGAGAGAGAGAGAGAGAGAGAGAGAAAATTTGCAATCTAGGGAGAAGAAGAGAGGGTTAGTGTTGACTCACCAAGAAAATAGTGCACAATCATATGACAGCCAACTTCTCCTAAATTCCTATTCACTAACCCGATGTATGGAACTGTATTTGGGCTAACTTTTGGCAGGTTAGCTTTCTTTGTTCCATTTATTTCAATGAAAAGGTTTCCAGGAGAGTTTATCTCCTGCATAAACTCAGCTTTTCCTGCAAGACTCATACCAATATCACTTATTAAGAAACTAATAAAGCCAAAGAGAAACTTAGTGAGGAGGAAGAAGATTGCTGAGAAGTGTTCGGGCTTGGAGATTTTATATAAGAGTGGATGCCATTGTTTTATTCAAGGTCCATACTAAATTTTAAAGAGAAAATGAACATTTTGATTGCAAAGTTATTGTAGGCCTTTCTTGGTCTTATTTTCACATATTTTCAATTTTTTTTCAGCCCAAATTACTCCCTATGATGAATTATAGACTAGGCCTCACTAAAAGAAGATTGGGCTTAGATTTCTTGGGCCAAAATGCCAGGTCGAGCTGGGGCAACCCGACCTGCCCATGGTGACTGGCTATTTATTCATCTCTTTCCTCTTTGGGCTGCCCTAATCTTTAGGAAAACCCCCTTTCTATTTTCTCCTTTCTTCTTCCCTTCTTCACTGCCGACCCACGGCTACTGCTGCTCTCAAGGAATCCTCTACTCCGGGTGTCGCAAGTCGGCTTCGTCATGTGACTGCACATCCATCACTGTTGCGTTGAGGAGAGAGATATAGAGAAAGAGAGAGAGAAACCACTCTTCTTGACTATGAGGCCGCCCAAGCTGAGGGAACTACGAATTGGCCCTTCTACTGTCCTTCTGCCGTCCTTACTACTAGTTGTAGCTAGTTCTGCTCGTCATCACTATCGTGGCGGCTCGCATTGCCTCCCTGCTCGTGGTTGTTGCTTGGTTACAGCTCGGCATCACAGTTGTTGGTCGTCTTCCGCGGCTCAGGTAAGCTCATCGGAGCTCCATTTCTTTTCCTTTTCTGCTAACCAGTTTTTGTTGCAGCGGTGAAGCTCTGACGCTCACGGTTACTCCAGCTCAGGAAGGTGACGGAAGAAGAAGATCCCGTGAGGAAGACATTTTGTAATAGACTTAGGTTTATTCTCTTGTTTGTCTTCATTCCTTTTTGGATCTGTAATAGTAAATAGGAAAGTTGTGTAATAGTAAATTGGGTTGTGGATCTTCAGATTCGCACAACAGTGGTATCATAGCCCAGAAAAACATAAACTTTCCGATGTACCTAGTCGGCAACACCTGCGGGAGCTTACAGTCAGCTCGTACTTTCCTGAAACACATCGAGTTCTACATTCCAGATTCACGGAGTCTGTGGATCTGGCTCAGGGAAGCGATCACAAACCACTCATTTTTCTTTCTATGTTTTTGTTAGATCTGCTATTTTTACTATGGCTTGTTAGATTTTCTATACATGCTTATTTTTCTGTTAGCTCTGCTTATTTCTTTGCTAAATCTGTTGCTTTTGTTACCCCTTCTGTTTCTAGTTTTGGATATTTCTGTTATACTTCTTTTTTCTGCTTTTGTTTGGATTTCTATTATACACTTTCGACTGTTACTGTCACAGATTTGTTATTTTTTGTGAATCTGATTTATTTTTGAAAACTCTAAAACCCAAGCCTGGCTTGAGTCCACAGAGACTTCAAGTAGCTGTGTCTTAGCGATTTTTCTGTAACTGCTTGCAAATTGTTATTATTATTCGTTACTGTTGCGCTTTTCTGTTGTCTCTGTTGGAAGGCTATTGCTCAGCCTAAGCCTGTTTGTCTCTCTGTTTTCGGTTATTGTGTTATTGTGCTGTTTGAATTTTTATTGTGAGATTCTTGCGTTTCACTTATTTTTACCTCGCCGTTTTTTCAACGCAAAATCCAGGCCATTTTATTTGTGTGACAAACTTCTTTTTCAAATCTTTTATTTTTTCTAGCCATTGATTACTCTTATTTTCCATTTAATCATGTTTGTTCCGAAAATTTAAACCGACAAGTTTGGTGGCGAATTTGACTTCATAATATGGTGGAGAAAAATCAAAGCAGTTTTAGTCCAAAATAAAATCATACTCGCAATTTATAGCCCTAAAAAATATCTGGAATCTTGGATGGGTGAAGTTCTTGATGAAAAACTTGCTGACGCACATAGTTGCCACACCTTGCATTTAACCAACAACATTTTAAGAGAAATCAACAAGAAGGACAACACGTTTGAAATTCAGACAAAACTCGAAAGCTGTATTTGGGAAAATCCTTGTCGAACTAAATTTATTTAAAAGAACAGCTTTTCGGTTTAAAATGAGCGGGTCGAAATCACTTTCTGAAAACATTGATGATTTAAACAAAATCGTTTTGGAACTTCAAAGTGTTGGAGAGAAGATCTCTGATGAAAACGTTGCTGTTATTTTATTAAATTCCTTGCCTGAGTCTTTTAACGATGTTAAATATGCTATTAAGTATGACAGAGATGATTTGATTCTTTTTTATGTTAAAAATGCTTTCAAATCAAAAGATTTGGATTTGAGAAAAGAAAACAAATCTAACAGAACGTGAGAGAGAGGGTTGACCAGAGAGAATCTTTTAGTCACCGTTCTAAAAGTAAAGGGAGGACCAAATCACGAGATAAGAAAGTGAAATGGTTTTACTGCGGCAAGGAAGGTCATACGAAAAACAAGTGTTTTAAGATAATCAAA
Source organism: Catharanthus roseus (assembly GCA_028651295.1). Taxonomy (NCBI): domain Eukaryota; kingdom Viridiplantae; phylum Streptophyta; class Magnoliopsida; order Gentianales; family Apocynaceae; genus Catharanthus; species Catharanthus roseus. The sequence continues at coordinate 912,124 of JAPQWS010000107.1, read as the reverse complement.
GAAGAAAAACAACGTAAACAAGGTAAGGGGAGTAATAAAAATGAAAAAACCTGATGTGGAATGATCTTCAGGAGCATAAAATTTCATACAAGAAGTGAGGGAGAGAACAAACATAACAAGTGTAACAAGTAGAAGCGAGGAAGTGTCTTTGAAAGGACTTGAAAATGTTAAACTTCTAACAACCTTCGATATATTAAATCCAAGACCTCGAGAAGGTTTAAACAAAATCTTTTTTTCAAAGTTCAGGAAACCTAAGGTATTTTGAACCTTAGACCTCAATGAAACAAGAAGAAGACCTCAAGACTAGTTTTCTACAAGAGTGTAGTAACTAGTATGAAGGAATTTTTTTATGATCAACTTTGAAGCTCTTGGAACTTTCAACAAGTCTTCAAGGTGATTTTTCTTTCAAGGAAGTTCACCCTTGAAGAAGATAGAAAAACTAAGCTAAGAACTAAGAATACTAAGAGAAGAACCTTTGTCTTGAAAAATTTCTTGATTAGCTTCTTTAAAAGGGAAGACTACATATTTATAGAGACTTAAGGGAGAAAATAGGAATTTTTCCCTCTCATATTTTCTGCCCAAAGGATAGATATAATCTATACATACACTTGATAAGACAATCGAGGTGTTTTAATTGCATTTGGACTATTCTAGAGCACTAATCGACACATGGCCAAAAATAGGAGTAAATTTTTCAGCTTGGGCAAAAGGGCTTTCAACCATCTACCAAGGTGAATTTTCAATTTGTAACTTATTCAAAACTTTAGGATAGTACCCCATAAAATATTGGACATCAAAATTTAAGCCCCCTAAAGTCTTGGGCATTAAAATTTAAACCTTGAAACTTCTCTTCCTCAATTTGATCCTTGTGACTCATTAGTTGTTTTGCCTTGGCTCTTGTCACAACTCCTTGATGTTCTTGCATGTCTAACTAGTTCACATCATCCTCCCCTCTTGTAAAGGATTCTTCCTCGAATCTTCATCACCTATATCAAATAAAGAGAGATCAAATACATTAAAAGTAGCACTAACATTGTAATATCCTAGAAGATCAATTTTATAGGCGTTGTCATTAATTTTCTCAAGGATTTGAAATGGCGCATCTCCCTGTCATCAAGCTTAGACTTTCTTTTTTGGGAAAATCTTTCCTTTCTAAAATAAACCCAAACCCAATCACCGAGTTTGAATATGACTTTTCTTCTTCCCACATTTCTTTTCTCTACAAGCTTTTTGTTGGAGTTGACAATGGCTTTGCATGAATTGCTTTCACAAAATAAGTCTTCCTGCTGGCATCCTTGCTTAATGCTTGATCTATAGGCAAAGGAACCAAATCAAAGGGAGTTAGAGGGTTAAAACCATAAGCAACTTCAAATGGAGAATGAGAAGTAGTAGAGTGAGGTGCCCTATTATAGGCAAATTCAATGTGTGGAAACATTCCTCCCGTTGCCGCAAGTTCTTCTTCAAAACAGCCCTTAGCAATGACAATGAGAGAAGTAGTAGAGTGAGGTGCCCTATTATTGGCCAATTGTTCTATTTACCACTTCGTTTTGTCCATCCGTTTGTGGATGGCAAGCTATAGAATAAAGCAAGTTAACACCAAGTTTCTTCCAAAGAACCTTCCAAAAATGGCTCAAGAATTTGGTATCCCTATCCGACACAATAGACCTTAGAATTCCATGGAATCTAACTATCCAAGTAAAGAACAAGCTAGCTAAATGACTAGCATCATCAAATTCTCTACAAGGAATAAAGTGTGTCATTTTAGAGAATCTATCCACAACAACAAAAATAGAATCCATACCTCTAGACGTCCTAGGTAACCTAAGAATAAAATCCATAGAAATATCAACCCAAGGTTCTTTAGGAACTTCTGATGAGGTATGGAGCCACCTTCTTCGCGGCGTGCCACTCACAAAGATAGAGCCTTAGTTCCTGGTTTCTGGGTGCTTTCCTTCCGTGCAGAAAGTCCCTACTCAAAATGTTGAACCGGTCTGACTTCAATTCGGACACCGGTTAGGATGACCCACGGCATCCCTTGGCGACACCCCCATTAGTCGAGTTTTTAGTTCCTCCCATGAGAAATGCCAATCCTTGCCTTCTTGTCTGGTATGAATGCTCGTTCCTGTGCGCATCGCCCCAGGTACAACCCTTCTAACCTATAAGTACCGACGATTGAATGATATCCTGTACCAGTTTCAGGATCATATACATAGTTGCTTGTTTTGAAGACATAAATAGTTTAAATGCACGGGATGCCATTCTTCCCCCTATTTCCGATTAAGGAAATAGAATAGGGAAAGTACCACTCTTGTAGCTAATGTAGCTCAATCTCCCCCCGAGGGGGAAATGATCCTTTACTGTAGCTACTATAGCTATTGAGTTATTGAGTTAAACCCGTTCCGAGGATTCCAGCCCGATGGAATCCGAAGGAATGGAACTGTAGCTCACCGTTCCGAAGGAATGGAAAAGGGAACCCCGTTCCAAGGATGTCGAAGGCATCCGAAGGAATGGAACTGTAGCTAATGTAGCTTTAACTTAATGGTGTGTAAAGTCCATGTGGAAGAGTTCTAGATTTAGCTTTCTTTTATTCAATACAACTTCCTACAAATATTTCTACATCTGTTTTTAAATGAGGCAAAAAAAAAAAAATGTTCATGAAGAATTTCATAGGTTTAAGTGACACCAAAATGTCTCATTAAACCCACACAATGTGCTTCTTTGACGAGTAGAATCCTAGTAAAACAAGATGGTATGCACAAGCTACCTTCACAATAAAGATATCCTTCATGCAAAAAATATTTTCGAAAAGGTGCTAATATTTTCCAAAAGGTGCTAACAAGCATTTCTCAAAAATTTCCTTAAAGTCATGGTCACTATAATACATTTCTTTAAGCATTTCAAAACCCAAAATTTTTGTTTGAAGGGTGGATAAGAGAGTATACCTTCTAGATAGAGCATCGGCCACTACATTCTCCTTACCTTTCTTGTAACTGATGACATACGGAAATGTTTCAATAAACTCCATCCATCTTGCATGTCTCTTATTGAGTTTATGTTGCCCCTTGAGAAACTTCAAAGCCTCATGATCGTTGTGCACAAAAAACACCTTTGACCATAGGTAGTGTTGCCCATGCTTTAATGTTCTTATTAAAGCATAAAGTTCCTTGTCATAAGTTGAGTACCTAACGGCTGCCCCATTAAGTTTTTCACTGAAATAGGCCGAGGGCTTTCCATCTTGCATAAGTACACCACCTATACCAAGGCCGGATGCATCACACTCCACCTTAAAAGTTTCTCCAAAGTTTGGTAGTGACAAAAAGGGTGCACTACACAACTTTTCCTTCAACAATTGAAATGCTTGTTCTTGCTTTGTTTCCCACTTAAATCCTTCGGTTTTCTTGATCACATCGATCAAAGGACTAGCAAGTGTGCTGAAATTTTTGATGAACCGCTTATAGAAACTTGCTAGGCCATGGAAACTCCTCACTTCCGATGCATTTCTTGGTGTTGGCCATTCCTTAATCGCTTGGACCTTACCTTCATCTACTTGAAGCCCTTGTGAGCTCACCACATAACCTAGAAATGTAACTTTCTCCAAGAAAAAATCACATTTGTCAAGGTTAGCAAAATGTTTTTCAATTCTCACGACATTTAGCACTTCCCTAAGATGTTGAACATGCATTTCATATGTCTTGCTATAGACCAAAATGTCATCAAAGTATACAACAACAAATTTCCCAATAAAATTCCTCAACACATGATTCATTAATCTTATAAATGTACTAGGAGCATTAGTTAATCCAAAGGGCATAACCGTCCATTCATACAAACAAAAGTTAGTCTTAAAAGCGGTTTTCCACTCATCCCCTTCTCTCATCCTAATTTGATGGTATCTAGATTTTAAGTCAATTTTAGAGAAAAGATTAGAACCATGCAACTCATCAAGTAAATCATCAAGTCTAGGTATGGAATGCCTATACTTAATAGTAATGTTGTTTATGGCTCTACAATCTATACACATTCTCCATGTAACATTTCTTTTTGGAACAAGTAAAACTGGAACTGTACAAGGACTCGTGGACTCACACACATAACCTTTTGAAATTAGATCCTCACATTGCCTTTTTAGCTCCTTAGTCTCTTCCGGTGGACTCCTATAGGCTGGTCAGTTTGGCAAGACCGTCCCGGGGACAAAATCGATTTTGTGTTCAATTCCTCTAGTTGTTGGAAGACCTTCGGGCATCTCATCGGGAAATACGTCTTTGTAATCTTCAATAACCTGTAAAATTTCACTTGAAAAAGAGGGTGATTGTTAAAAGATTCCATATAATACAAGAGCAACACCACTTCTTTTCTTTCAATTGCTCCAATCAACTCACTAGGTTTTGCAAAGAAACAACTCTTTTCTTTCATGTCACTCTCTTTTTTTTTTGTCACTCTTTTTCTTTTCACTCTTGTTTTTCATCACTCTTTCTTCACTCTTTTCTTTTTCCTCAACTCTCTTTCCCTCCTCGATTTTTTTCTTTTGAGCTCACTTTCGGCCCTTTCTTTCTCCCTCATCTTTTTTTGTTCATCTCTCACTTGTTAAGGTGTAAAAGGATTCATAGTGAATGTTCTTCCATCCTTCACAAAAGAAATAAGTATTTTTCTCCCCATTGTGGAGGGACTTTCTATCGAATTGCCAAGGTTTTCCCAAAAGGAGATGGCATGCTTGCATGGGCACCACATCACATATATCTCATCTTTGTATGCTCCCATTTCTGTTGGTACTACTACTTGTCTCAATACTTTAATTTCTCCACTATCATTTAGCCAATGGAGTTTGTAGGGTTTATCATGTTTTGTAGTAGGTAGTTTCAACTTCTCAACAAGATAAGCACTAGCCACATTAACAAAACTACCACTATCAATGAAAAGGTTGGCAATCCTTCCCTCAACTTTACATTTAGAATGGAAGATGTTTTCTCTTTGTTCAATCATGTTATCCTCAAAAGCTTGAGCACTTAGTGCTCTTATGGTAACTAAGCTCAAGACATCGTCATCACTTTCTAAATGATTCAAATCAACATATTCATCATCCTCACCATTTTCTTCACCCTCAACACATTCGCTACGTTCATCCTCCTCCTTCTCAATCCAACCATTCAAATCCTCCCTAAATATCAATGCTCTCTTTGTTGGACAATTACTTGCATAGTGTCCTACACCATTATATTTAAAGCACTTTAGAGGGCTAGAAATGATTTCTCTTCCATCTTTGGTTTAGTTGGAGGTTGGAAAGTACCTCTAGGAGCCTCCTCCTTTTTTGGCCATGGTTTGAAGTTCGAAGTAGGTGGTTTTGTTGATGCAACTTGTCTTTGGTTTCCCATTTCTTTTCCTTTGTGATTCGATCTTTTTGGCAAGATGGCACATGTCTTCATAAGTTGTATGTGGATATAACTCAAGTTGGTTGGCTATCTCCCTATTGAGACCACTAAGGAACCTAGCCATTGAAGCATCCTTGTCTTCTTCCAAGTTCAACCTCAAGATGAAGAGTTCAAGCTCTAGTCTATACTTTTCTACACTTTTTGCACCTTGTTTTAAAGTCATAAGCTTATAATGAAGCTCTCTATAGTAGTGCTTGGGTACAAATCTTTCCCTCATCAAAGCTTTTAGCTCTCTCCAAGTATCAACTGGTGGTCTACCACTTCTAACTCTTTGGTTTACTACCCTTTCCCACCAATGTAAAGCATAGCCGAAAAATTCGGCTATTACAAGTCTAGCTTTTAAGAACTCATTACAAATTTTCAACATAAACATGCTTTCTACTTGCCTCTCCCAATCTAAGAAAATGTTAGGGTCATTCTCACCCTTAAACTAGGGAGCTTCCACTTCCTTCGGTCCAAGGTTTGGTCACCTTGGTCTCTTCCACGGTTGGCAACAAATGGAACATGTTCATGATCATCATATAATGGCTCTCCATGCCTAGCTTGTGGTCTTGGGACTTCTTCAAAGTGTCTAGGCATTCTTCTTCCTCCAAACCCGCCTCTTCTACCACAGTAAGGAGGTGGATGAAGTTCTTCATCAAAATGTGGAGGTTGGTGGAAGTCGGTTGCCCTACAGCAATTGAATGGTCCATTGCTCCATGAGGTAGTAGCATTGAGACTACTATGAGGACTAACCTCCCTTTGTTGATTAGGGAGATTAGTGACATCCCTTCTAATATCCCTCATCTCATCTCTTAGAGATTGTAACTCTTGTATTATGAGCCTCAAAGGGTCATCATGTTGGAAGTTGCTAGACTCTTCTCCAAAAGGAGTTGGTTCTTGAGCTTGGGTTGACATGTTGATAGTGTTTATCTCACAAAACTCTCTTGTTTAACTCTCTTTGGTTTTTTTGAGGATATTCTCACAACTCTTGCCTTTTTCTAAAGGTTCAAGTCTCAAAGAGTTTTATGAGTTCTTAACAAAGATTTAACACCTCTACTAAAGTTTAAAACAACCAAAATAAAAAAATCACAAACAAAAAGTAGTTGAGAAATATGAGAAGCAAGGAAAATGATATTGAATTATCCATTCATTTTAAGGAAGTTCAACAACATTTCCAAAAGCATTTGAGTCAATAATGGTAGATTAACCAAATGAATAAATAATTACTGAAAAAGGAAAGAAATTTGACCACAAATACAAACACAAAGCTAGGATACTTCAAGAACACAAAAGAATACACAATAAAAGTTTCCAGCAAGCAGAATAGATGACATACTAGCCTTGTTTTTAAAAATGGTATTGAACCACAGATCTAAATTGAATGCGGTTCGCATAGAAAGAATCCTAACTCAAAATGCTTGAGTTTAGGCTCAAGAATCAAAGAAAAAGAATTAGTAAAAAGCAAGATATGCTCAGATCATTTCAGTACTTTTTATCTGCGGAAAAGCCAGGTACACCTTCAAGTTTTTGACTATTTTGAGATATCAAATGAAGTCCAAATTAGATGAGACTTGTTTCATTTGTTTCCCAGGTAAATTTAGTATAACTCCATGAAAAAAATAGAAAGGTTATAGTCATATTCCAGGTCATTCAAGCACTCTGTTTTTGTGTTGCCATTTTCCAGCAATCTAGTCTCTTTTCTCTTTTTTTCTGTCTTTTTGTACGATATCTCAAAAACACTTACTTAAAGGTGGCTCTGATATTAAATGACTTGGAATGATCTTCAAGAGCATAAAATTTCGTCCAAGAAGTGAGGGAGAGAACAAACAAAACAAGTGTAACAAGTAAAAGAGAGGAAGTGCCTTTGAAAGGACTTGGAAATGTTAAACTTCTAGCAACCTTAGATATATTAAATCCAATACCTCAAGAAGGTTTAAACAAACTCTTTTCTTCAAAGTTCAAGAAAACTAAGGTATTTGAACCTTAGATCTCAATGAAACAAGAAGAAGACCTCAAGACTAGTTTTCTACAAGAGTGTAGTAACTAGTATGAAGGAATTTTTTTACGATCAATCTTGAAGCTCTTAGAACTTTCAACAAGTCTTCAAAGTTATTTTTCTTTCAAGAAATTTCACTCTTGAAGAAGATAGAAAAACTAAACTAAGAATACTAAGAGAAGAACCTTTGTCTTGAAAAATTTCTTGATTAGCTTCTTCAAAAGGGAAGACTACATATTTATAGAGACTTGAGAGAGAAAATAGGAATTTTTCCCTCTCATATTTTCAGCCCAAAGGATAGATATAACCTATACATACACTTGATAAGACAATCGAGGTGTTTTAATTGCATTTGGACTATTCTAGAACACTAGTCAACAAATTGCCACAAATAGGAGTAAATTTTCCAGCTTGGGCAAAAGGGTTTTCAAGCATCTACCAAGGTGAATTTTCAATTTCTAACTTATTCAAAACTTTAAGATATTTCCCCATAAAATATTGGACATCAAAATTTAAGCCCCATAAAGTCTTGGACATTAAAATTTAAGCCTTGAAACTTCTCTTGCTCAATTTGATCCTTGTGACTCTTTAGTTGTTTTGTCTTGGCTCCTGTCACAACTACTTGATGTTCTTGCATGTCTAATTGGTTCACATCAAAACCCATGATTTTGAGTCAGATAGTAATTCCATGTATTTTGAAGTTTTGTGTGTATCCCTTTCCCATTCTTCAGTTTCTGATCATTGGATTCTTGATTCGGGCTGCACTTTTCGCATGATATCCAAGAAGCACTGGTTTTAGATTTGAAAACCCTTGATCATGGAAAAGTTTTCATAGGAAATAATCAAGTTTGTGACATCAAGAGCACTAGAAATATTTTCAGTAAAATTCATGATTGTGTGACTAGGAAACTGACTGAGGTGAGATATGTGCCCGACCTTCGTTAGAATCTAATCTCCCTCGGTATTTTCTATTGAAATGGTTATTCGTATAAATCTAAAAATGGGATTATGAAAGTTTGCAAAGGAGCACCGGTCATGCGTAAAGGTTTTAAAAGAGATGTTTTATACTATTTGATTGAAAAAACTGTTTGCGAAGCATCTGCATTGATTTTGAAAACTGTCCCTGAAAAGACTATGTTGTGGCATCGTCGGATTGGCCACATTAGTGAAAAGGGACTACATTATTTACACAAGCAAAATCTTTTATGTGGTGACAAAATCGATTCTTTGGATTTTTGTGACCATTGTGTTTTGGGAAAATAGCCTAAAAATTAGTTTTTCAGTTGGCACACACAAGTCCACTTCACTCCTTGACTATGTGCACTATGATTCGTAGGGACCTGAAAAGATTCCAACCTATAGTGATAATGTTTATTTCTTATCTGTTGTTGATGATTGTTCAAGGCATGTGTGGGTATTTCTTTTGAAAACAAAAGATCAAACTTTTGAAAAGTTTTGTGAGTGGAAACGCCTTGCCGAAAATCAAACCAGAAATAAACTAAAGACAATTAGGACATGAGGTTTGTGACAAAAAGTTTGCTGATTTGTGTGCATCGCATGGCATTTTGTATCATAGGACTGTGAGACATAACCCTCAGTAGAATGATGTTGCTAAGAGGATGAACCGTACCATCATGGACGAGGTTAGGTGTCTTATGGTGTCTTCAGGTATCCCAAAAGCCTTTGGGGAGAAGCTGTAAGTACAGCTATCTACCTCATTAATAGATCCTCTTCTACAACTATAAACTTCAAGACTCCTTTACAGCTGTGGTGCGGAGAACCACCAAACCTGTCCAACCTTAGAGTATTTGGATGTGTTGCATTTGCACATCAAAAGGAAGGTAAGTTAGACCCTCGGTCTAGAAGGGAGTGTTTATAGGAGACACCTCTGGACCCTAACAAGAGCACACACATGAACCCGAAACCAGTGGAGAGTCGGATGTGCCGACTAGTCAGCTTGAAATCAGCATGCCTGAATCTGAAAATCCAGATATGATGCGGATCATCCAGAGGCATAAGCACAAGCCTTAGAGATTATCAGTTGTCTAAGGATAAGGCTAGAAGAGTGCATAGAGAACCTGTGAAATACGGTTACTCATACATTGTTTTATATGCTTTTGCTACTGCATCCTATGTGGAGGAGAAAGAACCGCTGTGTTTTTTTGATGTGTTGAAGTGCCCTAATGACTCTTTATGGTTACGTGCTACGGATGAAGAGATGTCCTCTTTACACAAAAACAAAACTTGGATTCTTTTTCCAAAACCCTCAAAACAAAAACTGATTAATTGCAAATGGATTTTCAAAATTAAAGAGCCTAAGTCAACAAATGAACCTCCACGGTTCAAGGCCAGGCTAGTTGCAAAAGGTCTTTCTCAAGTTGAGGGCATCTACTTTAATGAAATATTTTATCCTGTCATTAAATACAAAACGATTAGGATAATGCTTGCCATCGCTGCCTTTTATGATCTTGAACTTGAACAACTTGATGTAAAAATTGCATTTTGCATGGTAAACTCAAAGAGACCATTATATTCATCAATCACCAGGTTTTGAGGTAAAAGGTAAGGAACACATGGTGTGCCTCCAAAAAAAGTCCTTATACGGACTTAGACAGTCACCGAGTCAATGGTATAAGAGGTTTGACTCTTTCATGCTTAAAGTTGGTTTCATTAAAGCAATTATGATAGCTGTCTGTATTTTCGTGGTGATGATGTTGAAACTGCTGTTTATTTTTTGCTTTATGTTGATGATATAGTGATTGCAAGTAAGCATAGAGATAATATTGCTAGTTTAAAATCCTTGTTAAAGTCTAAGTTTGATATGAAGGATCTAGGTTCTACTTCTAGAATCTTTGGGATGAACATAGCTAGGGATAAGGCTGACCGCTCTTTATTCATATCCCAGAAATCTTTTTCGTGGAAAATTGTTTCCAAATTTTCGATGCATTTATGCAAGTAGTTTGTACCTCACTTGCGAGCCATTTTCAGCTTTTCGAAAAATCCTGTCCCAAAACTGAAAAAGAGTAGAAAGACATGGAAAACATACCCTATGGAATGGCCATAGGATCCATCATGTATTCAATGATATCCACCCAACCTGATATTGCTTATTCCATAGGCCTTCTAAGCCGATTCATGTTCAACCCGGGTAGGGATCATTGGGCTGTTCTCAAGTGGTTATTACGGTACATTAATGGGACATTAGATAGGGGATTGCTTTATCACAACTCGTCTGATAATTTTGAACTGGTTGGTTATGTTGACTCTTACTTTGTAGGTGACAAAGATGGTAGGAAATCTACTATATCTTACTTCTTTACCTTAGCGGATAATTTTATCTCATGGAAATCACAGCTTCAGCCTATAGTCGCACTTTCGACTACGGAGGCTGAATACATCGCTTCTACAGAGGCAATTAAGGAAGCCATTTGGCTTCAAGGGCTTTTAACTGAATTGCATGTTTTACATTCCAAAGCAGTTAGTTACACTAATAGTCAGAGATGTCTTCACTGGTGTAAAAACCCTGTTTACCATGAAAGAACTAAGCATATAGATGTGAAGTATTATTTCATTAGGAAAAATGTTTCAAGTGGTTTAGTTAATGTAGAGAAGATTAGTACTAAAGATAATCCTGCAGATTTTGGTACTAAAATTGTGACAATTGACAAAGTTGCTTTGTGTAGGGATCTCCTTCATATAGGTGAAGGTTGACTCATTTGAGTTTGTCCTGGCTAGGAAGTTAAGAAAATGTGTTCAAGGTGGAGTTTGTACGTCTTTTTTGGGCTTATTTTCCTATATTTTTAATTTTATTTTTCAGCCCAAATTACTCCCTATGATAAATTATGGACTGGGCCTCACTAAAAGAAGATTGGGCTTAAATTTCTTGGGCTAAGATGCCAGGCCGGGCCGGGCTAACCCGACCCGCCCATGGTGACTAGCTATTTATTAATCTCTTTCCTCTTTGGGTTGCCCTAATCTTTAGGACAACCCCCTTTCTATTTTCTCCTTTCTTCTTACCTTCTTCACTTCCGACCCACGGCTGCTGCTGCTCTGAAAGAACCCTCTGTTCCCGACGTCGCAAGTTAACTTTGCCGTCTGACTACACATCTGGCACCATTGCATTGAGGAGAGAGAGAGCTGATGGTGCGAGAGTGAGAGAGAGAGAGAGAGGAAGAGACCACTCTTCTTGACTGTGAGGTCGTCCAAGCTGAGCGAGCTATGGTTCGGCCCTTCTGTCCTCCTTCTGCCATCGCTGTTGCTGATAGCAGTTGGTTCTACTTGTCGTCACCATCGTCGTAGCTAACGTTGCCTCACTGCTCGTGGTTGTTGCTTGGTTGTAGCTCGGCATCAACGCTGTTGGTCGTCTTCTGCGGCTCAGGTAAGCTTATTGGAGCTCCATTTCTTTTCCCTTTCTACTAACCGGTTTCTGTTGTAGCAGTTAAGCTCTGGCGCTCACAGTTGTTCCAACTCGAGAAGGTGACAGAAGAAGAAGATCCCGTGAAGAAGACATTTTGTAATAGACTTAGGTTTATTCTTTTGTTTGTCTTCATTCCTTTTTCGATCTGTAATAGTAAATAGGAAAGTTGTGTAATAGTAAATAGGGTCGTGCATCTTCAGATCCGCACAACAGTTACTAAGCTAAGTTTCATTATATGTTCCTACAATGTTTTTCAGTTATAATCCCTTCATAATACAAGAAAAATTAAAATAATCCAATTTTTTTTATATGTTTAACATAAATCATTTTAGTTGCATATAAAAAAATTATCAACAAATTATACGTCGCACCCAAGTGCTCTTTAGGTGCTGAAACGGCATCATCCCATTAAAATTGGAAATTACTAAGGTTCTTCAATCGTGCGTCTATCTCTCTCTTCTTCAGCATCGGCTCCTTCCTCCATTTTATTTTCCTTCGTTCTTCATCTTCTTCCCGATAGAATTCTTAGAAATCTCTAATCAAACCAATGCTGTCTTTATTTTCTTATTATTCTCTGTCTGATCGACGACAATATATCTTCTTGTTATCTGGCTGATTCATAATCCATTGAAGAATCTTGAGAGATTATTGTAAGTGATAAGAAGAACACAATGGCAGTAATAACTCTTTTTTCATGTTATTGGATTTTTTTTTAATTTATCTCATTCAATGTATTATGTAAGATAAATCTTTGGAGAATTATGAAAAAATCGTTATTGGAAAAGATGAGGAAGTTGTTCTGTCCTGTGTAATTGATATTTTTTCTTGTCGTTAAAATTATATGTCACCGGAGTTATGGGATTTCATATTTCAATCGCTAATATTCCATGGAAATATAGTTGTATTTCATATTTCAGTTGCTAATGTTACTTGTGAATACAACTTTAGTTCCATTACATAAGTAGCCGTCCATGAAATATAAGTCGTGTTGTGTTTTCTTTTCAATATATGTGGGTAATAAAGTTATATGTCAGTGGTTGAACCTAAAACATAATATATGGAATATCATTATAACATAAAGTAAACCTAGTGCAAAATTCATGGAAGCCCGCATATAACTGATAGAGCATGCAGTATATTCTCATGAAACATTAACACATAAACCATGGAACATAAATACTATTTCCATACATCTCTAATAAAGAGTATGGAACATTAATTCATTACCTTTCCATGAAACCTTATCACGATAAAACATTATATTCGTATGGAACATTAACAGAGGACTCATGGAACATGCATTATATTCCTATAAAACATCATTACTTTTTTCTTTTTTTTCTTTTTTTATCGAAATCGGGATAAATTCTGCTTTCCCTTCTAGGGATCTTGCTCGACGAGCTTTCTCTCAGGAGTTCATGCTTGGAAAGAGTTTCTCGGTAGCTGGGCGTTAACGCGAAAGTCTAAAATCTTGGCTCTCCTAGTTGCACATTTATCCTATATAAATATAATAATAATAGGCCGACACAGGTGAACAAGTAGAGTATACTAGGGTGCTTGAGAGAACCATATCGAAGGAACTTGGCAAAATGACCTCGTAACTTCGGGCTCATTGCAGTGTTAAACATCGGGAATATAATGTACGTTTCATGAAAAAACAGTGGATTCCAAGAAAAAATAAGAAAATCCCATGAAACATGCATATTATTTCTACGGAACTTCTATACTATTTCTATAAAATATTAATACACAATTTATAGAACATCTCACGCGCATATGCTTCGCTTATTCTTACTGCAAGTCGTATAATTTTTTTCGCCATTTCTGCACGCACCTTGCAAATCGCGCCTAGGTACAAGTATAAAAATCCAAACTTATGAACCAAATAATTAATGAAATTGCCCCAACTTTATGATTAAAATCTTAATGTTTAGTTTCACAATTTGGAATTATATGTTTATGCATCTAATATACCAAACTTTAGTAAACAAATAATCATTTCCATCTAATCTATCTGTCAAATAATGTATATACTCTCTTAAATTATAATCATTGTAATGAGGTAACTGACTAATTAAAATTATCATTTGTTTTCTTGGAGCTTCCAGTTCTGGAAATTCGTCTAGTACATGATGAAAACATACCTTCAACTTTTTTCCTCAATTTCATTACCATGATTGATACTTATCCTAAATTTTTTTTATGATTATAAATAAAAATAAATAAATAAAGATCAACCAACCTAAATCATTTAAATACTTATCCTTCTGGTATTTGATACTTGAAAAATACTTGCCTGGTAAACTAAAGAGCTAAAACCTTGAGATAGTTAGAGTAAAAGGACCTGTCGAGTGGAGGACCTAGCTAGTTTGCAAGATGTTCTCTTACATGAACTAGGCGCCGCTCAACAAATTTGCTAGATATAATAAGCCTAGCCAGTTGAGGATAAGGAAATTGGCTGAGTTGAGCACCCACATTATTGCAGACACAATCTATGGTGGGATCAAGATGAAACTCATTTTCAACATCTTGTTGTCCACTCTAACGTGGAGAAAAAGATGGAGGGCATTGAGATAAGATAGGACCTAAAGACAGTTATAAAAGCCAAGGGAAGCTTAAGACCAAGACACATATCTAATCATACATAAAATACTTTTGTATTTTGAGCTTTATCTTAGTCTTTTTATTTATTTTTAGCGTTATGTTATTCAATTCAGCAATACATATATAAATTTCAGTTTCCTTTAAATTCTAGTCTTGTTATAGCTTTCTTCATCTTTCACTTAAGCCATCTTTTAGCCTTTCTTAGATTAACTCGCTAAGTACTTTCTTTCTTCAAAAAGAGTCACAGAGATTCTTAAACTATATCCTCCGTCAAGAACCAGCTAGATAGTTCTAGGACATCTTTAAGTGTGCAATAAGCAAACTTTTTTCTTTCCTAGACTGTTAACTAATCTCTAGTTAGAAATTTTGGTGCAACACTTAATTTGCACCCCAAGTAGGACCTAGTCGGATTTTTGTTGAATGCAATTAAGGCCCAATAAATAAATATTCATGCAAGATATTTTGAATGATTAGAATAACCAATCTTACAGATCTACTTTCAAAGCAGTTCCCACCTCTTCGACTACTATTTGAAAGAAGGTCGACGAGAGCATAGGTAAAATGATGCATAATATCATACAACAAACGGTTGTTGTGCTCAAGCGTATGTTGCAAAATGAGATACAAACATATAACGCATGCACCCTTGAATTCATGTCTCGATCGATTCAACAAATTTTCCCAACTGGGGGACACAAGTTTCCTCTCCCAATTCTCTTAAGGATATGCCATAAATACTTATTTATCCCATTTTATCTAATTCAAGTAAAGAAGATCCAGTTGTTTTTGCTATTGCAGTTTGACTCATTTGGTTTTTCGGAGACATATTAAAGGATGAAGGTATTCCTCCAAATGAATCCGCAATTGGTTTACAAACCTTAAATATACATGAATATAGAATTTTTTAATATAACGAGAAATATTAATTTTTTTCTTTTTACCATCATGCCCATGCATCTATATAGAATAGATGGTCACTACAAGCATATGGAGTTCTTAAGTTCAACACTAATGTTGCATTCTCAGAAGGTAAACTTGGCATTGGTGTCCTGATTCAAACCTATATTGATATCCCCTCATGCTAAGTTTTTTCTCCCTAGTGGATGCTTCTGGTTGACTATCGAAAGTTGCTAGCCATCATTGAGCTAGGGCTATATCTTATTTCTTGATTTCTGACATAACTTGCTACTCAAAAGTGAATTAGTCCTTGATGTAAAGAGTCCCCTTGCCCGATTTGATAACTTATATGAACTTGGAGTGCCAGCTTCTGGTTCTGTACTATACAAACACACACGAACACACACACACACACACACATATATATATATATATATAGAGAGAGAGAGAGAGAGAGAGAGAGAGAGAAAGAGAGAGAGAGAAAGGAATGCCATTAGTTTTTCACATGTAAAGAGGACAGGAAATGTTCCTACCAATCCTGTACTTAGGATTAGTCTTGATTCTTATGTTTTTTTTTAGAATGGTCCGTAATCATCCCTCATATATAATTTAGCTCAAGCCATTTTATTTGATCTTAATAAAATATAACTTCTTTAATTTTTTGAAAAAACAGCCACTATATACCTCATCAGTTTTATATTTTTATATCAATTTAGAGAATTATACAAATGTTAAACAAAACTAGATTATTCCAGTTAGTGAAATTGGTATATTGTATGCACAAAGTATTTATATTTTTTAGTTTGCAACCATAAAAGTTTTTTTAGCAGTTTTTACGAATTATAAAAAATGACAATTAATGAATATCATGGTGGAATTCGACAACTTTTCAAACGTGACTAGCATGTGCTGTCGTTGTAAGGACATTTGTGTCCTTTCAGAAGGATCCCGCCACTTTGAAATAATAACCAATTTTGTTTGGGTCAAATACGAGATAAACATGACCCACCCAAAAACATAATTCGGATAAAATGCATCTCGTTTAGTATTCTAAAAGGACAAAAATCTCCTTACAACGGTAGCACATCACAATTACATATGAATAAAGTCGTCGGATTCTATCATGATATTCATTAATTATCATTTTGTGCACTCGTAAAATCTTTGTGGAAAAAACTGCTAAAACTCAAACTTTATAGTTACAAACTTAAAAGTATATATACCTCATGAGTATAATTTACCAATTTCTCTTCTAGTTAAAGAATAAATTAAATAGATGATTTGTATCAGAGGAATTGATTTCTTAGAATTTATTTAGATTGTAAATTCTCTATAGTACTCGCTCGATTTTTTACTTATTAAAAACAATACATCACGCCCTTTAAAAGTAGGTCAACATTTCTTATATATATAAATATATATATATATATATTAGAAGTCTCTTGAAATCAATGTCTCACCTCATTATTACTTCTAAAATCTTACATGACAAAATAATTAAGAACACTTGAAATTTGTCTATTATGGAAATCATATAATAAGGTTTAGTGAGAAAAGTTTATTAAACATCACATTGTTTTCGTAATGTGACAAATAAAAAAATACATAAAATGGTTTGACAAGTAAAAAAAAATGGAAAGAAAAATTAACGGAGAATTATGTAAAATATTTTCTTTTAATACTCTCTTTAATTATTTGTTAAACTAATAGGTATTTTTGAAATACAAAAAGTATTTGTCAAAACGTTTAAATTGGTGTTTGAATGAATTTATGGTCAAGTGATTCAATTTTGTCTTTCTAGTATGTGTTGATCAGCTCTTTTTTGCTTCCCATTAAAAGGCTCCCCTCTCCTCTCTGTGTTCTCAAAAGAAAAAGAAGGAAAAAAGGGAAAGTATGTTATTATAAAGGAATGAGAAAGTGAATGCATGTTTATTTCAATCAATTATTTGAAAGTATTTAGAAAAAAAAAAAAACCCAATTATTTGAAAGTGAAGGTAATTCAATTAATCAATTAGTGCACAAACACAAAAGTGGTGCAAATTATATCTTGAAAAGGTGCACCTTTTGTGCAAAACAACGTGGTTCTATTTAATAGAGGATGGAGAAGGTTTTCTTGACACACAACTTCCTAAGCTTCCTCTCTTATATTTTAGCAATGCATTTCCATTTTCTTCGTCCTTCCCTTCTTCATCGTCACCACCTCTTCACAAAAATATGATTTTTACAGCACATAACAGTAGTAATTCTTTTTTCATCTTATATCATCGATGACAACAACTTTTTAGTTATTTCTTGTATTTCTACATTTTTTTTTTATCTTCTCTAGCTTATTGGGTAAGGTAAATCTCTAGAGAATTATGAAAAAACTCGAGAAATCTATGAAGATAGAACTAGACCTCAACGGTCAAATCGGTGTCTTACTACAAATCACAAGTTTCATAGTAGCCGCAGTATGAATACTGGAAATTATGATGAAGGATTCCTTTATCAACCGGCATCTACTTTTACTTCAGAAATATGAAACATTTTTCAAATACAAAAGTTCAGCCTCTTCCCATGAATTGGCGAATTAGACAGTATTTCTTTGTACAAAATCAAATCAATCTTCATAAATTTCATCGTAGAGGGGAAAAATACTTAATACAAACAAAAATATGGGAGAGATAGAAAAGATGCAGGGTCGTTTGTCTGCTTGGCTAGTGAAGCATGGGCTAATTCATAGAACTTCGGGCTTTGGAGAAGATGAGGTGGAACCAACGGTTTTTCTTATGTAATTAATATTTAATATTCTTTTTTCTAATTGTTAAGTTATAAGTCACTGTAGTTTCATATTTCATTTACTTGAGTTCTATGGTTTTATAATTGTAGTTCCATGATTACATAAATTATTGTCCGTTAAATATTAAGTCGTAGTATATTTTCCTTTCAGTATATGCGAGTAATAGAGTTATATTTATTAGTTCTGTGATTGAATGGTAACACATAATGTATGGAACATCATTATAACAAAGCAAACATAGTACAAAAACTCATGGAAGCCTGCAGATAACTCCTGTAACATGCAATACATTCCCCTGGAACACTAATATATAACCCATGAAACATCAATACTATTTATGTAACATTATATATATTCCCATAGAGTACATAAATCATGGAACATCAATACTATTTCAATGGATCTCTAACAATGAACATGGAACATGCATTATTTTCGCTGGAAGCTCATTACAACAAAACATTATTTCTAATAGAACATATATTTTTTTTTTAATAAATATGACAGAGCCTTGTATTTCATATCCGAGATTATTCTCATAGACCATTAATACATAACATACGGAACATGAATGCTATTTTCATGAAACATTAGCACAAAACTCATATAACATGCATTATATTGCAATGAAACATTAACACGTACTCATGGAACATTAATACTATTTTTCATGGATCTCTAACAAAGAACATGAAACATGCTTATTTTTCCATAAAGAAACATTGAAATTCATGAAGCAAATATGGGAAAAACATATCTAACATGCATACTATTTCCATCTACATTCTATAATATTTCAATAGAATACTAATACATAACTCCTGGAATCTCACAAAAATAAAACTGTGGAACACGTATAATATTTTAATGGAATCCGAACGCAAAGAACTCATGCGTGTCGAAAGCATCAAAGACGCTTGAAACGGCAGCCTCCATTCTTCGCAACATATTCGCACAACATGGCTCGATCGAAGTTAATCCTCAACAAGATGGGGCTCGACTACTCTCAGTTCTAAGATGAGCTGCCTCCGATCCAGCTCCATATACATGTCTGCAGCTCACACCTCCTCCTACTATGGCCTTAAACGTAAGATGATCAAGCACAGCTTTGCCCGTCGTTACAGCCTCCTCCTCGGTCTTCCTCTTCAACTTGTGAAATCTTTCCTACAATATAAAATATTAGGTAGATAATAATAATAACTTATATAGTAATAATTACATACACTTTAATGCTTCTTTATGTATGCAAAAATATCATCATACGATTTTTTAGTCCATTAATTATAAAACTTAATGTACAATAATTTCTCATTTTCAAATAAAATCGAATGTCTATCTTCACCATCAACCTTCAGTGCCTAAATCGCTTTTAACTTGTCAAAAAATTTTCTACCCCAATATTTGACCTTGTTGTACTAGAAAATTCCATACAAAGACGTTCCTTATCATATTACCACACTTTTTTAACAAGAGCTGCCCAGTTATGATATAAAGGCACAAAAATACCACTTCAAAAGATGTTCCCTCACCGCTTTGGAAGGTATAAAATTCCTACTTTTACACTTTAAACACAGACACCTCATATAATTTTCATGTCTGTTGTTCGTTTCAAGACAATAGCGAATAGACAACAACCAGGGACCCTCTTTCTCTATACATCCAACTATTATATGATATATTCTCCATAACTTCTAAGAATCATTAAGAGAAGGAATATTGTTAGTTGTTATTCTAAGTTACGATCATAATCTTTAAACTTTAGACATACCACAAAATCTTATAACATTTAGAAATAATGATTTAAACATTCAATCGTTTAAAATCTTTAGAAACACATGAGAAGCTAAGTTAACAAAAGGCTTTGAAAGAGTTGAAGAATTTCTCAAGTTTATAATCATTAAAATAGTTTCATTTTATGTTTTATGTTAAGTCATTACATAAAAATCTTAGTTTTTTTTAAGTTTAGAAAATTTTGACAAATTTTCCCTTGTATTATTGAAATTTTCTAGGCACACAGGAAACAAAAATAGGCAGTAAATATATACCAAAAGAAAATGTGTAAAGAGTCATGGGTCCCCTGTAAAGCTTGAAACAGTTAGGGCTCTCCCGTAAAACTTTAAAGAGTCAAGACTCCCCCGTAAACTAAAATTTAAACTAATTAAATACATATCTCTGATGTATATATGATGGAGAATATGTCACCGAAATCCTCACGAAAAATATTATAAGAAAAAAAGTGAATAACATTTTTTAGTAAACTTAATTAGCCATACATATAAAGGGATTTTCAATTTAAACTATATATAAGGAAGAAAATTTCTATTTAGTAGTACACTAGGTATGAGGAAGGAAATGCATAAAAAGATCACAATGCTACTAAAAATTCAAGGTTTCAGTGACATATGGTTATATATGAAACAATTCTTGATTCCCCATATGCTCAAGCAAATCCGATTTCAATTTACACCTCCGATATATAACAATACTAAATAATAGCCTATGAATTCTTGTATGCGTAGAGCATCTCAACTAGAAGTTGTGAATTTAATTCCTGTATAATAAATTACGTATATTTTTCATTTCTTTAGTCAAGTTTCTTCCATTTGTACGTAGTACTTGTAATTTTTCAATATTTGTGCTTAAGATTATATATAATTTATTAATTATGTAATTTCAATCAATAATATGGAACTCCAATACCAAAAAATAACAATAAACGACAAAGAGTAATAATTCAATTATTAGGTGATTAAAGTATAAACCTGATTACATATTTATATTTACAATTTATAAAATATAGCATATATATTTACAATTGCTAAAATCTTTTACATGTATATGGAGCAAATTGGTACAATATGCCTATTATTTAATGCACATCTCCCTAGTTATATGGGAAAATTTTCACAGAGCAGGAGAATTTAACTATGTGACATGTCTCTGATTATTATTATTTTTAATTTGAATATTTCGGTGGAAATGACTAAAATATATCTATAGATGTAAGAAAAAGTAGATTCCCTTTCATCTTTTATGATATGTACTCTAGGATTTATTACAAATAATTTAAGGTAGTTTTTAATAATAATAATAATAGTAATAATAACCTTATTATATACACCTACATATATTCCCTTCAACTTTATGCAACATTTTCAATTTCCTTCTTTGCATAAAAGAGAGAGAGAGAGAGAGAGAGAGAGAGAGAGAGAGAGAGAGAGAGAGAGAGAGAGAGAGAGAGAGAGAACAGAAAATGGCCTTTTGGAAGACTTACTAGTGGCTTCAGAGAGAGACAGTTGGACAGCTTTACTAGGTGGATTACGGAGGTGGTGGGAATGAATTATATGAAATCTTTCCTAATGGTAGGAAGTATCAGACTTCTTTTCCTCAAACCCAGAAGATTTAACATTAACATCATCAAACTTCTCCTCACTATCAGAACACAATAATAAAATCAGTATAATAAGCTATAATATTTTAAGGATTAATTAGTATTCACAACTTTTAGGCCTCATGTAAGTAATATTTAAAAGATCTTTTTAAAGATTCTCTTTCAAATGGGGATTACTATTTGAATCTCACAAAATTACTTTGTGTAAGCATCTAACACTCATGTTCTTTCATCCTTTCTCTAATTTAGAATTCTCTTTTAACTTCTTTCTAAAGAATCTAATACAAATTAATGATCTAAAATATTTTTTAGATAATATTGACAAATACGCTCAATTTATTTTTAATTTTCAAATGTTTTAAAAACACAATATCAAATACTGTAAATTCTTGCCCCAAGAATTTTTATTCTTCTATAGAAATATATTTTCTTTCCAACAAATAATTACTCCGACAAACTAATTTTTGTCATACAAGAAGTATCAATTGCTAATGAGAAGAGTGGTAAATTTAAATTATCATATAATTTTGTAACTGAAAAAAAGAACACATTTCTCCCAAGAATAATCATTAAATATGCTATACAACTTGGAAAGAAAAGAGTGATATTATAATCAAATGCAACATATCATCCAAGGGTTACCTCAGCAATGGAAGATTTCTACAACTCAACCGGCACAAAAAGCTTCTATTAGCATAGGAAGAAGAAGAAGGAGCAAAAGAAGCTGAAAAAATCTACAAGAAAGAGAGAAGAAGAACAAGAAGAAAATTATAAACAGTACAGAAAATTGCTTCAAAATAGAGAGGAGAAGGAAATGGCGAGAAAGAGAGAAGAAAGAGGGATACCCATCAACAACAGCGGTGGCATTGATCGTGGGAGGAGTCGGTCGTTGATGATTAGCAACAGGGTGGAGAGTATTTTGAGGGGGTGGGGGGTTTTTTCTTTTTATTTCGGGAATTCTAAGATATGGGGAAAGGGAGGAGGGAAGCTACAATTTCACTAATTCTATTCATTTCTTACAGACAGAATAGTAATGCTCCTTCTGTCTGTAATTTTATTAAATAACATAGCGACTGAAACTTTGTCATAAAGTACATCATTAACTTGAGCATATTTCCGATGAAACCAACTCCGTTGCCAAATGCCATCGGTAAAACATATACTGATGGTTGTACGCAATAAAATCTCAAGTCTGAAAATCAAACGACAAGAAAAATACGGCGACAGTGTGATTTATTTAATATTTGAAGTGGTTACAATAATATCTGGAGAAGTTCCTAATTTCTAGGAGAATCCTCCAATTATTCTCTTCATTAAACCGTTGATTTGAGGGCTTGAAAGCTTGATCTCGGATCAAACGAACATTGATTTGTAAACTCGAGGGCTTAAAAGCTTGATCTCAAATTGGATGTACTTTTGTTTTGAATCGAGGGCTTGAAAGCTTAATCTCAAATTGGACAAACTTCAATTGTGAGCTCAACGGCTCGAGAGCTTTGTGTCAAGTATGTCGAACTTTTATTTGAACTCGGTGGCTTGAAAGCTTGATGTCGAGTAGTTGGATGAACTTGGATTTTGAACTCGGCGGCTTGGAAGCTTGATGTCGAGTCAGATGGACTTTGTGAATCGAGGGCTTGAGGGTTTTATTGCAAATCGAATGAACTCTGATGATGAATGAGGGCTTGGGACCTTGATCTGAGACTGTACAACCTTTGAAGTTTTCTTCACTCCTTCGAATGAAGAACGTTTGATGATTTGAAGAAGATCTTTGTTGGAGAGCTTTCACTT
This sequence comes from Catharanthus roseus, assembly GCA_028651295.1. Lineage (NCBI taxonomy): Eukaryota > Viridiplantae > Streptophyta > Magnoliopsida > Gentianales > Apocynaceae > Catharanthus > Catharanthus roseus. Next base: position 888,847 of record JAPQWS010000107.1, on the reverse strand, counting down.
GTTTGATGCTTGAGTCTCCTCTCAATCTCCTTCTGAATGATTATGAATGCATTTTTTTTAATGCCTCTGAATGCTTCTTCTGAATGCCTTTTTCTGAAATCCTTCTTCTGGATGACCCTGAATGATCCTTTAAATGATCTCTCAACCTTGAGGAAGATCCTTGTTTATAGGATAAGATAGGGCTTTAGGTGACTTAGTGGCAAGCAACCCATCAGTAGTTTGGGTTAACAAAATTCTTTATTTGGGGCAGCCCATTGGATTTAAACCATTATTTAATGAACTTAATGTAAAAAAACTTTGGCCTCAATTTAATTGGGGCAAAAAAACATAGATCTTGTATTTATTAGGCTTTATTTAAAGTGTATTTGGATATTATTTAAATAATTCAACCCAATTGAAATAGCCTAATAACTTCTTTAGCAATGTAATTTAAATAATAAAGACTAAAATATTTATTTTATTTAGTCTTTGATTAAATAAATTAATTGAAAATTTCATTGTCTACAACGGCAACTTTCATCAATACGTTTCGTGATTTTTTCCCGCAACTTCTACCTCCAAAATTTTTTAACATTTTGCCATAAATTCGACGTATATGAAAATCATCGGAATTCCGTCGGTAATTGAAGTGAATGCAGTCAGAAACTTCGGTCAGTAAAGTCATTTTTTTTTTTTTTTTGGTAGTGCTTGTTCTCAAAAGAAAAGGAAGGGAAAAAATTGAAAGTATGTTATTATAAAGGAATGATAAAGTGAATGCATGTTTATTTCAATCAATTATCTGAAAACATTTAGAAAAAAAAAACCAATTATTTGAAAGTGAAGGTATTTCAATCAATAAACTAGTGCACAAAAATAGCATAACTATATCTTGCACCCGGGTGCATCTTGCAAGGTGCACCTTTTGTGCGAAATGGTATTGTTCCATTATAGAGGATGGGTAGGGTTTTATCTTCACGAAACTTTCTTGTTCTCTCTTATACCCAAGTGCCACATCTTCTTCTACTTCGTTCATTCCCTTTTTCATCATCACCGTGACTCTTCACAAAAATAAGATTTTTATAGCCCGTGCAATAGTAATGCTTTTTCATCCTGTATCATTGATGACAACAACTTTTAAGTTAGTTTTTGTATTTTTACATTTTTTTATATTTTGTACTGTATTATGTAAGGTAACTCTAGAGAATTATGGGAAAATCGTTTTTTGGGAAGATAAGGAGGAAGAATCGGTTTTTTTCTGTAATCAATATTTTATTTGATGGTTAAAGATATACGTAGGTGTTGACTCATATTTCAATTACCCGATTTCCATGATTATATAAGTAACTGTCCGTGAAATATTAAGTCGTGGTATATTTTCATTTTAGTATATGCAGATGATGAAGTTGTATGTTATCGCACTAAAAGAATTTAAGCTTTTACCATTTGACGAAATGGTCGCTAATCGGTCGGTAAAAGAAAGTTACCAACCGTACCAGACAGTCGATGTATTTTGGTCGATAACTGCCTGTGACGAAATACAACGTCGGTCGGTAACTTTTACCGCTGAAATTCTGGAGGTATCGACTGAATCTTCGATCGGTAACTCTATATTTCTCAATTAAAAATTTTAAATTAAATATTTAATTACCAACCAATTTTTCATAGTTACCGACCAAGTCTTATAGTCAGTAAATTTATTTACCAACCGAATTTTGAACGATAAGTTAATTTTTTTTTAAAAAAAATATAATTATTTACTGACCCAAGTACCAGTCGATGTCAGTCGGTAACTTTTATTTTTTAAAAAATATTTTTTAATAATTATAATTATCCACCTGAAATTAAAAACGAACAACAGCCACAAACCATATAAAATCAACAAAAACATCTATAATACAATCAACTAAATTTTAGTAGAATACATACATACCAAATAAAAATATATAAAAAAGTCGAAAATACATAATATAATATCAAATGTCAAATATATAAAAAGTATCATAAGGTCTAGGTAGAAGCTGGTGGAGGGGGAGGTAGAGGTGGGCTAGAGTTGGTAGAATCGGTCGGTGGTTAAGATGTAGCGTCACTATCTGGGGGCGGGAAAGGAGGGAAGAGAGTGGTTAGCGAATCCAGCTGCACTCCACACTGAAATGCGAATGATGTCATGAACTCGGTGAACCTCTCTTGTGCATGCTGCATGTATCCTCACAACCGCCTCTCTCTCTCTCTCTCTCTCTCTCTCTCTCTCTCTCTCTCTCTCTCTCTCTCTCTCTCGTTACAGGCCTCGTGGCCTGCTATGGAAAATACCGAAAGAACTGAACACATGGAGTTGCTACTGCCTCCCCGGCGCTCCGCGGTAACAGCTGTAGACTGTGAGCCAAAACCATAGATATGGCCCTTGTTACTTCCACCAACAGCTTCACACATCAACTGCTCCTCAGTCAGAATGGGAGAGCCAGTCTCAACATGAAGGCATTCCGCATTCGCCTTCAACTCCTGATAGTTTGCCTATACAAAAAAGACATTAATAAGTTATTTTTAAGCAATATACAATAGGCATAGAGTAATAAAAGATAATATGAGAATTAGTTTAAACATATTAAGGAACCTTACCTAAAACTGGTCGGATCGTGTATCGACCCACTATCCCTTCTGTTGATGCAATAGGACATACAGTTTTTATTGTGCGAAGGCCTCGCCCGTCTTCTCCCTCTGGAAACATAAATGAGTTTTCAAATATAAAGGTAATTAAAAAAACTCTTAAGTTATAAGAAAATTATGGTTTTAAGTTAAAAAATGATGATAATTAAATATGAAAATGAAATTGACTTACCCACTCAATGAAAGACCTAGACCCGCCAATGTGCTTATCAGGCCCCTAGCCACCACGCCCCTGTAGCTGGTTCTCTTGTGCCGCCTCCCACCTCTTCTTATGCTTCCAAGCCCCATTCATCACAAATACTTGTGTACTGTGTGGTTGTCATCCAATCGGGCTGATACTCATCAGTTCGCACCGTGTACATCAAGTACTTGTATCGTAATAAGGCCCATCGATGCCAAGCGCTCCAAATGGCATGCTCATGCATCGTGTCCCATCGATACCTCTTTTACAACCAAAGCATAATTTGCTAATCAATATATGCTTATATGTTTAAAAGTTCATGTGATTACTCTTATGTAAACACTTACCTCGAGCTTTGTATAATACATGTTCTTCATTCTATCTGGGACCTTTCCAAAACTCAGATGTGCCTCAACAAAATGTGCCTTCATGATTTCAATAATTACCTTTCCATAGTCCAATTGCTTGTTGAAGCTATGCAAATGTTTAAATACAAATTATTTAACGAACTAAATCTAATTAATGTTACTGAAACAAATATATAGAGTTTAAGAAAACAATAGTGATATTTAAGTTTTAAAAAAAAAATTAACGGAATTTCCCTTATAAAATTAACAATCCCTAGGCATAAAAAATAACAAGTACACAACAATACCAATAAAATCAATAATATAATAATCTAGTCATAACACTCATTCCATAACCAAGTTTAACACAAACAAGTTATTCCATATCTAACAAACACATATTTCAAGTTTCAGAATTAAAATTCCATATGTAACAAACAACAATTATGTAAAACATCAATAATTTAAGGCTGGATACGACATATGTCAGCAGCCGCTAAGATAAGATGCAAGAGTCAACAACACCCTTTGATGGAGAGGCAGTTGAAGGGGCTGATGAAGGGGCAGGTGCCGTAACTCCTGCTGATGATGAAGCGGTAGGTGTCGGTGGACATGATGATGATGATGGGGCTTTTGTGTCAACTCCATCCCCTCAATGGATGAAGCCGAAGGAGTACACGTGGGCGCCGGTCTTGAGTATGCCAGCTGCAGAAGTGGAGTCAAGGTCGCCAGGGTGTAGAAGTTGCTACTAGAGGAGTAGACACCCTGGAGGTGTAGAAGTCGCTACCAGAAAAAGAGACGTTCCGGGAGGAATAGAAGCCTAGTAGAAGCCGTCTCAACTGAAGTAGTAGACGTCTCATCACTAGTAGAAGCTACCGGAGTAGAAGCTGCTGCCAAGTGAGCACTCTTCTTACTCCCATGTACCATTTGTTATATAAATGATTAAATAATTTTAGAAAGTTACTTAAAAAGAAAGCTATTAAAGTTCCATAATGACAAAAAGAAACAAACAAGTTATTTAGAAACAAAGTTACTTAAACAAATTACCAATAAAACATTCTACATTTCAGAATCTGACTCCGATTGAAACTCTTCCTCTTCTTCATCGAACTCCCATTCGACCTCTTCTTCATCTTCACTATTTTCATCTTCATCTACAATACTACTCCTCCCACGAATTTTTACAGATTCTAACTCGCCCGACTCGTGAACGAGAGTTCGAAAGTCTTGAACATCAACGTCTATCCTTGAAGTCTCAGCAATATCAACGTCTTCTTGAAATGGAACATCGACTAGAAGTGCCTCTAAAATACGAGGTCTTAATTTCATTATAGCCCACCAATCACTTTTTGGTCATTTAGGTGTAGGGTATGGGACGTAAGTCACTTGTTCGGCTTGTTGGGATAAAATGAAAGGATCATATCCCCCTGCATGTTTCTTTTAATGTGCACCTCCACAAGTTTATATTTATCATGAATCTTGAGACCTCGATTTAAATGTGTATCAAACCAATCATACTTAAAAAGAACGACCGATTGACTTGGTCTTCCCAGATATCGAACCTCAACTATCTCATTTAAAACCTCATGATAATCACCTTTAACACTTACTCCATAGTTATAGGTAAGACTACCGACTATCTTTCCTGTGTATGAAACCTAAACTTGTTAACAAAATATACATGACACGATTTCGCACGTTTAGACAGACCCCAGGATAAGCACTTAAGGCATTTGCTGCTGCTTGCATTCTAGGGTTTTTCCATCTGAGTAAAGAAATTAATATTTATTTAGTTCATACATTAGTAAACTTATAATATAAAAATTAATCAAATTTTCAACTCACTTCTTCCCTAATCCACATTGAAAGCTCATAACTGATTTTCGTCTTTACGTCACTTTCTGTTAAACTTGGAAAATGCGTCCTCAAGTCCATTGTGTACTTCCTAGAACCACAATTAGTATATTTAACTTATAATTAATCACATGTTATCATTTTTAAGTAAAACCTTGTTATACAGTAAGTAATGAGATTAACTTACGAGAGGCACAGTTCAACTTCATCGCAGTTTAATAGGATATAGTTCGTTGATGTCTCAAATTCTTTATCATCTAAATATCGTGTCACCGTATTACCGTACGCCCTTCCTTGTCCGTTGCAAATTGAAAGACCCGATTCTCCATCCCTTGGTTGGTCACCCTCATCATTTCTTAGTGCATCTCTTGCCTTGATTGATACATGAGGTGCAAAGTAGTAGCTATAAAATGTTGCAGGCTCTTCAACCAAATAAGCATTGCATATTGAATCCTCAACCCTAGCCTTATTCTAAATCTTCTTCTTCAAATGGTTCAAGTACCTCTCAAATAGACACATCCATCTGTACTGAACCGGACCACATACCCTAGCCTCATATGGCAAGTGAACCATTAAATGCTCTATGGCATTGAAGAACGAAGGAGGAAAAATCCTTTCTAACTTGCATAACAACATAACAATATTACGCTCCAATTCACCCATGTTCGCCACACTTAATTTAGGAGAACAAAAGTCTCTATAAAACAAACTCAATTCTACCAAGGCACTCCATACCTTGTTCGGAAGTAGCTCTTTGAGTGCAATAGGACCTAATCGCTCCATAAACAAGGGCAATCATGCCTTTTCATTCCGGACATTCTCAACTCCTTCAAATTGACACCTCTGCTCAGGTTAGATGCATATCAATCCGATAGTTTCACATTCTTCACCCACTGAAGTACGACCTTCCTTTGTTGTTTTGTCAAAGTGTAATATGCCTTAAGTTTTGCTGAACCCTTGAGATTTAGTTTTGTCCAATTACAATATTTTTGAACATCTTCCCTATACTTTACGTTATCCTTCATCTTCCCTTTCACATCCATAACTGTGTTAAAAATATTATCAAGGACATTCTTCTCGTTATGCATGACATCAAGATTGTGGCGAACTAGAAGAGTATGTCAATACAGAAGATTCCAAAAGATACTGCACCTTGTCCAATTGTGATATTCTCCTCTACCATCTTCCTTTCCAATCTCAATTCCAGTTTCTGTGATCTTTGGCATGTCTTGAAACCTTTCCCACAACTGCTCTCCTAAGACGAGGTGCTGGCTCAGAATGATCTTCTCTTCTGCCCTTCTTAAAATACCCAGAATCCCTCCGAAATAGATGATCGGAAGGCAGAAAGTATCATTGACACTCAAGCCAAGATTGCTTTTCTGAACTTTTTACTCGAAATGATTTTGTTTCTTCCATGCAAAAAGGACAAGCCAATACTTCAGCAGTACTCCAACCGAACAACATCCTGTATATAGGAAAGTCACTAACAATCCATAGAAGGGCAGCCCTCATATTAAAATTATGTTTCTTCAAAATATCGTACGTGTTAACCCCATGCAACCATAACTGTTTCAATTTTTCTATCAACAGTTGCAAGTAAACATCTAAGATATGTTTTGGATTTTGAGGGCCTGGAATAATACATGTCAAAAACATCACCAGAGTTTTTAAGCACATACAAGGAGGTAAGTTGTATGGCGTAACGATCACTGGCCATGAAGAATACTTCTTTCCACTCATCCCAAAGGGTGAGAAACTATCAGTACAAAGTCTGTCTGACATTCCTTACTGCAGAAACAAATTCAGGATAAGTACTATCAAAATTCTTTCAAGCTTCTCCATTCCTAAGGTGACTGATCATATCCGGCTCAGGAACGCTTTCTGAATGCCATCTGATATGATCAACCGTTCTTTGAGAAGCATACAACCTCTACAACCTAGGTGTTAGCAGAAAAAATAATATCTTCATTTACAAAATCTCTTTGGACTTCTTCTTCTTATTTTCTTTCTTCTCATGTAATGTTCATGGACACAACTTACACTGATGTGCTTGAGAATCGTCCTTCCAATACAAGCATACATCCATTAACGCATACATCAATCTTCACTACTAGCATATTCAAACCAGATACTAACTTCTTCGTCTGGTACTAATCATCCAGCACCTTATTGTCTTCGGGAGTATATCCTTCAACAATTGTAATGTTTGATCAAAGCACTTTTCAGACATGTTGTTCCCTGACTTAATGTTCAACAACCTCGCCATTGCGGACAACTGTGAATACTTTCAACACCCTTCATACAATCGTGTATTAACAGATTTCAGTATGTCAAATCCCCGTTGAGCTTCAGGATTAGGTGCCTCCTCATAATTGTAGTACGCTACATCGGGTTCAAAATTCGGACCAGTGGCATCAAAAATACCCTCACGTGCTTTAAACATTTCTTGTAACACTACCTTCCCTAGCAATCGGTCGATAACCCACTAACGGTTCTCCATGTGCAGTCCAATTATGATAATTAGGTAAAAAACCTAATTTATGAAGATGCAACTTCACATCATTCTCTTTTAAGATACTTTAAGTTCTTGGACTTTTTACACGGACACCGTAACTTATTAGTTATACCAAGACTGTAATTCCTACACCAATTCACAAACCATTTCACACCTAGTTGAAACTCACTTCTAATCTCCATAACTCCAAGCACAGTTCTTCTATACATCCAACTACCATCCTCGCCCAAAACTTCACAAAAGAAAAATATACTTATTTAAAGTGTTAGAATATGCCCTAGACCAATTGACTTACATTTATTATTTACAAGGAATGATTTGGAATTGTATTTTATGCTCTTGGTCATCAAGTATGTGACTTGATAGTAAAACCCTTCTTGCTAATAAAATACTATTCTTGTTTGTTCCTAGTTTTATCACATCTTGTATTATTAAACTAGTATGAAGTTGATTGATGATCAAGTTTTACTGATCATGAAAATGAGATATAAAATCATTTCATAAATACTTATTGAGAATATTGTATTGGACATGACCCAAAGTGAAGAAGAAATATTGCATGGGTTTAAGTCATAAATATTTCTTCTCAATTTTATGTTTGGTGTCATTTGACCTAATGTTTCTAGCAATTCTTCCATGGGGAGAAAATATGTTTTGACATAGTCAAATTTCACTTTTAATTAGGTGATTATCATGATTAGTTCGCTATTTTCTTGTCATGGCTTGAATATTAGAGATAGTGAAAGGGATTTGTCCCTCCCTTGCTAGAGAGAGATATCCATAGGTCCCTTGATAAGGAACACTAGAGAATATGCATGGACATGCTCAAATAAATATTAATAAGGTGTTATTAATATTATTTATCGGAACAGTCTACCTGGTGATTAAGTAAATGGTTAATTAAGTTTTATAAGGATGACTAGGTCCATGCCTTATACTTAATTAGGATATCATGTGATAAAAGGACTAAATATTAAAACCAATGTTAGGTTATCATTTCTTTTACTTAACTTGAGTAAGCATAATGTCTTGCTAGAGGCCACTTATGTTTTGTGGATAAATGTCTAGGACATTTTTCATTTGCTACCAATGTTAAGTGAACTTACAGGGTCACACGCATAGACAATGTTGTGAGCACGATGTCCACGTTCAATGAATCTAGATCGTGTCCAAATTCGTTGAACGTACACAAAAAGGGGAATTAAATTTCATATTATTCTTTTTTTTGGTAAGTTAAAAAGTAACTAATTTTATTTATTAGATAAATTAAATTAATTACTTAATACAATTAATCCAATCGTTGGATGATTATAGGAATAGACGGAAGAGATTAAAAGTATCGAACGGCTGTTGATAATTAATCCAATAGTTAGATGACAATTAGGGTTCTGATGTTGACAGCTGTAAAAGGTTAACATAACCTTTTCCTCTGTAGCCGTTCTGATTAAAAACAAAAAAAGTCTTTAACCCTAGAACGGCGAGAATAGTATCTAGCCTCTCTCTCTAAAATTTCACATATTACCAGATAGTCAAGGGACTAGCATCCCAATTGCTTGCAGAGGAGTTCGTCACGTGGATACCAGTAGAAGGCGAAGCATAAACAGCAGTGCGTCCACACCTAACGGCAGAAAACATTGAGGTAGTTTTCTATCCAATCGGTTTTTCTAGTATGTACGGATCCTGTTGGCGGATTTTCTAGTTTTAAATGTGATTTTTTAAGATACTTCAGAGTGTAAGAGTTGTTCTTAAAGAAATTAATGACTCCTGTAATCATTTGAGTATTAAGTTGACTTCTGAAAGAAAAAGTCGATTTTTATACACTGGAAATGAACAAGTAATAGAAGTACAAACACTTATATCATTTTGAGAAAAGTCTTGAAGTTAAGAATTTTTTTTTTATTTTAAGGTCTTAAATTTTATTTTTGGACAAGTAACCTCTTAAACTTCCCTTAACTTTAAAACTTTGATAGAAATAAATATATAGTTCCTAAAATATCCTTCAAACTTTGGTGTTTGTAAACTTTTGTAAATATTTCATACACTTATTTCAAACAATTATTGAAGAGATTGCACTACATAAAAGTCTTAGTATTTTATAAGTTTAGAAAAATTTTGGTAGAGTTTACCCTGTATTATGGATTTTTCCAGGCACACAGGCCACAGAAACAGATGACAAACACAAATTCACAATATTAAAGAGTCAGGGCTCCCTCATAAAGTAATATTTAAACTAAAAGAGTCAAGGCTCTCCTGTAAAGCAATATTTTAACTCAAAAGCTCTACCATTATCATTATAAGAGTATTTTTAATTAAAAGAAGAATTAGATTAAAAGAATGAAATATTCATTTCTACCTTTATATAAGTTGATAGCGAATCCTTGCATCTTGATGCAAAGAGAAATAGTGGTCAAATGTACTCAACTGAAAAACAAATTCATATTCAAAGAAAAGTTACTTTTCTTTTTTTGGCAAACAATGAAAATGTCAATTACTTATCTAAATTTTATAAATTTTATGACATTTAAATGGAAATGTTGTGAGACGTGCATAATATTACTCATCACAAGAGAAAAAAATAGTGACACTACCATGCCAAAGATATTTTCTAATAGTTTTAAATAAAAGATCATAAAATCAAAGTTTACGCGACTTTAGTTTTAAATAAAAGATCATAAAATCAAAGTTCAAACCATCAACCATATGACCAGAAGGCAGATGTATCTAGTTTTGCCATTGTGCTTTGGGAGCTTGTAACAACTAAGGTATACTTTTAAAAATATTGTGCATATACATTTTTTCATATCTTAGAGGAAGTTTTCCTTGACATTTGACACACCTATTTATGGACTCTGCAGCTTCCACATGAGACTATGACTCCTTTTCAAGCTGACTTGGGAGTGAGACAGGTTTCAGATCTGCCCTGTTTATTTATAGTTTTGGGAAAGCATCTTAGGCTCAAGTTGGATTGGTTTTTTACTAGAGAAATATATTTATTCTTTTATTGGATTTTGTGAAAAGTACATTGTTTGTGAGAGAATATGTGGGTCGGTCCCATATAAAAAGAATCTAGAGTTTCCAAATTAAAAACAACCAATACAAGTTGAGCCTTAAGTCTAGCAGTTGGCACTTGGTCAGGTTCAGATATTAGGGTATGATTCTATATCATTAGAATTTTGTGTAGTTTAAATTTAGTACAGATTAGGCATATCTTGTTCTCTAAGTTAACTCAAGTAGGAAGCATGCATTTGTTATTCTCCAAGCTAAAAGGATCGGCTCTTGTGAAATTTGTAGAACTTATAAATGTTGACAAGGTAAAGCTAATTGAGATCATATAAAAAAACTAACCACCTATAATGGAGCATTGAATTAAATTTCAATTAGACATTTGGAGAAAAAGGATTCTATTTTTGTTGACCTTGTTTCTGTTTGAAGAATTACAGTTGCCTGAACTAAATGCGAATTTCATTCCCATTTCTCTGTTGACAAATAAATTTTACACGAATTGAAAAAAAATTCAAAATCAAATTTTACCATCACATTCAAACTGAATTTTCCATACACTGAAATCATTTAAACAAGTTACTATAAAAAGAAGAAATGGCAAAAAAAAAAAATCATAGCAAATTGAACCGGTGAAGAGGGCATGAACGGTGACGGTAGTATCAACAACGATGGCAAGTGAATAGAGACACAACCTGCAAAAATTAAAAAAATTGAAAAGAGAGGAGGAGAGGATGAAGAGAAGAGAGAGAGAGAGAGAGAGGAAAGAAGCATACTTGACGACGGTCGGCGGTGCGGTAGTGACGGTGGACGTTAACACCGGTCGTGGGGATAACGGGGGGGGAGGAGAGAAGCAGAGGGAGGGGGAGGGTTTCTGGGAATGGGAATGACAGGAGAGAGGGGGGGTTCCAATTTTTGTCCACTTTTTTTAATAAAAAATTAAACATTACCGACCGCTTAGTAAGAGATATTTCGGTCGGTTACCTATTCAACTGGAGTTACCGACCTAATTAGTCTTTATCGATAGGTAACTTTACTTAATTATCTACGGATTACAAAACGGTTCATAAGTTACCGATGTATTACCAATCGATTGGTAAATTTAGTCGCTAAATCCCTTTTTTCTTGTAGTGTCGGTTACATGATTGAACGGTAACAAATAATTTATGGAACACCATTACAACAAAACAACCTTAACACAAAAACCCATGGAAGCATGTAGAGAACTTATGTAACATGCATTATACCCATGGAACATTAATACATAACCCATGAAACATTAATAATATTTATGAAACATTGTATATATTCCTATGGAACACATAAACTATGGAACATCATACTATTTTCATGGATGTCTAACAAAGACCATGGAACATTTAATATTTTCCCTGGAACCTCATCACAAAAAAAGAAAAAGAAAAACATTATAAGCACATATAACATTAACACATAACCCTTGGAACATTAATACATAACCCATGAAATATCAATATTATTTATGAAACAATATATATTCCTATGGAACACATAAACTATGGAACATAAATACTATTTTCATGGATTTCTAACAAAGAACATGGAACATTCATTATTTTCCCTGGAACTCATCACAAAAATAAATAAATAAATAATTATGTGCACGTATAACATTAATATATCACCCTTGGAACATTAATACTATTTTCATGATGCATTAGTATAAAACTCACATAACATGCATTATATTACCATGAAGCATTCACATGTAACCGTGGAAAATCAATACTAGTTTTCACGAATCTATAACAAAGAACATGAAACATGTGCATTATTTCTCCATGGAACCTCATCACAATAAAACATTGAAATTTAGGGTGAAAAAATAGGAAAAACCTATAGAGCATGCATACTATTTCAGTGTAACGTCAATAATATTTCCTTGGAACACTAATACAGAACTCATAGACCCTCATGAAAATAAAACTGCAGAATATGCATCATATTTGCATGGACTCCGAATGCACAGAACTCATGAAGCTATGCATGACTTATGTTTACTATGACTGGGATGGTTTTATTGGCTTTTTATTTTTTTAGTTGAATGCCATCGTTTTCAACCTGAGGGCACCTTGCAACATGCACTCTAGATGCAATATATAACTATTGCAAAATAGTGCAATTCGCTCCTACCCAGTTTCTTTTGAAAGTTTCTAAGATAAAACTATGAAATGTGTATAATATTTTCATGAAATCCAAACACACAAAACCTATGCACGTGGGTGTGACTTATTTTTACTGCGAATGGATTGTTTTTTTTTACTTTTTATTTCACCAGTTGAATGGCAACATTTTGGCACCTTGGTGCACTTTGCAAGGGCAGCCTAGATGCAAGATATAGCTACTGCAAAGATAGTGCAATTCGCTCCTACGCAATTTCCTTTGAATGGTGCTAAGAAGTGTGTCAACTTTTATATATATATATATATATGTATTGTTTATCAAATAATTACACTTCCTTTTATATATAATTACAACTATGATAGAGTTGATTTTTAGTATAAATAAACACCTTAAGTTTTAATTATTAACTTTTAAAAATGTTTTATTTATTAAATATAATTATTATATTTAATTTATTTTATTTTGGTGATAAAGGGAAAGAAGCCCACAAGCAAGCTCATAATTGAGAGGAGTCTAAGATTTGGAGGTAGCCCAATTCAAGGAAAAAGAAAAGAGAGAAAGAGAATGGAGCTGCTGTTGTAAATAAAGAGAAAAGAAAGACCAACCGAAAAAATAAGAAAAAAAGAGAAGCTGCTAAAAAGAGATAGCTGGAACCAAAAAGGAAAGGGAACCAAGGGAAAAGAGAGAGTTGTTAGAGACTTTAAAAAGGAGTAGCAGCTGCTCCACTAGGGGGGAACCGAGGAAAAAACAGAAAAAAAGTATAGCAACAGTAGCCTCAATTTCAAGTGCTGCTGCGCAAAAATGAAGGAAAGAAGCAGCAACCAGCTGCCATTAACGAGCGAAACCGCAATGAAAAATTGCAAGAAGCAATTTGAATACAACAACTCAAGCAATTTGGAGCGTAAATTTTTAGCGATATGTTGGAAACAAAGCTATGATTTCTTCTAATAAATTTGTTCCTTCTTTCCCTTTAGCCAAGAAATGAATTTATTTTTAGAATCTTGATGAAACCCTAGCTATGTGACTTTGATTTATTTTATTTTAGAGATTTATTATATTATTTATGTTCTTGCATATCTTTTGAAATTGTTTAGTTTGATGCAATTAATTCTTGGTGATTATTCTTGTAGAAGAATTGTTTGGGTTAATTGATATTTTTATCCACGCTTGATTCTTGTAGTCTTGAGTAAGAGATTTATGTAATTTTTGCTAGTATATTGTGGGTTTTAGAATTGAATAGTTCATTCTAATTTTAGATGATTTATGTCATAGGAATGAATAAGTCATGCTAATGATTAGATGGATTATGTCGTGCATTTAAACACAATATATTTCTTTAGTGAATCGAAGCTTGTAGCCCAGATCACCATATAAAGGTTTAATCTTTTCTCCTAAATAAAATTAAATCATTGTTATATAGGTTAGTGGTGGATTCAAGGTTCTAAATCATCTTCGTTGGTTAATCTCCCATTAGTTTTAAGTTAGTTATTTTATTTATTATTTTTAATTAATTTAGGAATAATTTTAGATAATAAAAATTGATTCTTCTTTTTATAAAATTAATTAAGAGGATAGTAATTTAAGTAATTAAACATTTCACTGTGTTTCGATACTCTGATACTTCCATATTATATTGATCTTGAGCACTTGCAAGTATTGGGTTTAAAACTTTGGTATAAGAATACTGATCAAACTATTAATTAATTCAATATTAAGATTTAAACTTCAATTTTTTAGGTTTAGTATTCAGACATAAGATTCAGAATTCAAAACTTAAATAATTTAGACTTCAAACTTCAAATTTTCAATTTTATCAAATGGGCCATAGTATACCATCATTTAAGATGGAGTCAACCCCCACGAGTGAGACAACATCAAGAGTAATTAACTTATGATTGTTATTGTCATTATTGTTGTTTTTTTAGCGAAAAATCACAGTTTACATTGTTTTAGCTCGAAGCAAATTCGGTATATTGGAAATAAAGATAATGAAATCTACTTTTAGTGAAAATAGGTTTGAAATTCTCATTCCTAACGATTACACTTTTAACTGTAGTGAAGTTTTATAGATTGAATCCAACACATTCGTTCGCAAAGGATTTATGAGTAACTATGTCAGTAAGTAGCGTAGAATACTTGATTAATTGATAATCTTGCATAGGATTCTCAATCAACTAACAATACGAGAAAAAAGAGAACTAGGCATGAAATTTTGTACCAAATATCTTGGTTGCAACTTTTGGCACTTAAATTGGGACAGATCTTTAGAGGAAAAATAGTCGGTTCCTAATATCTTCCGAAACTTGTTCCCAAGTGTTAAAAAAGTTGAAATTTTATATGTTATAATGATAGGTAAAGAATTTTGGACCGACGAAGATACGGTTCGTAAAAGTCCATCCCAAAGTTTATCATAATTATCAACAAACTTTTTATGATTTAAAATATTTGTCGTTTGGTCCAAAATTCCGTCCATAATGTTGGACGGGTTTTTGGATGAAACTATAAAGTATTAAATTATTAAATTGCAAGTTTTTTGGATGACTTTTGATAGTGTTTTTTATGGCACTATAATTTTCGTCCCAATGTTTGTCCCAAGATATTGCAAGAATATTGGAACAGACTTTATTCTATAAATTTAATGTAATCCTGTAGCTTTTATTAATGTTGCTAGGTGTAGCCATATGTAATATTAAAGGTGGGATGGTCGTTGGAATGACCTTTAGGAAGATTGAGATTTTATATGTTATAATGACTGGCACAGAATTTGGGACCAACACGGGTATGGTTTGTAAAAGTCTTTTCCAAATTCTATCATACTTATCAACGAACTTTTTATATTTTAAAATATGAGAATATAGCCAAAACTGCCCTTTACCTTTTTACGTTTTGCCAATCTAGGGCTTGTTCTTTTTTTGTTGCCAATTATGCCACTCAAGTTTTTTCGTTTGGCTAAGAATGCCACTAAACTTTTTTTTGAATGGCAAAGTAACGTTGGTTTCTGGTATTATGAGTGGAGATTATTATGTGAATTACACATGAGTTGTTCATAAAAAGGTAAATAGGCATTAAAGTGTCCTTATTTTCCATTCAATAGTCTAGCCATGCATTGAAACATACATCTTCTATGTGTATAATTTTCCCTTACATGTTCCTTGTATCATTCTTCTGTCACTCTAAAATGGTGATATTACGGCCATTTTACAATTTTATAAATCATGAGTGTATACGTGATAATTACGCACAAAGACACCAAAAAGTTGAGGGGCATAAGTGTTGACAAAAAAAGAATAGGCCCTATATTGGAAAAACATAAAAATGTGAGGGGTATTTTTTGCTATATTCTCTTAAAATATTCGTCGTTTGGTCCAAAATTCTGTCCCAAACATTGGGACAGGTTTTTCGAAGAAACTATAAAGTATTAAATTATTAAATCGCAAGTTGTTTGAAAAAATTTTGGCACTAATTTTTATGGCACATAATTTTTTGTCCCAATATTTGTCCCAAGATGTGGCGTAGATATCGACATGTACTTTATTCTATAAATGTAAAGTAATCTTGCAGCTTTAATTAATGTTGGTAGTTGTGGTCGTACATATTATTAAAGGTCGGACGACCTTTAGGCCGAAAAGGATTAATGTAGTCCCAAACATCGTGCCAAAGTTCGTGCCTAAATTTCTATGATTCTAAAAGTGAAAGGAAGACCCATGAGTAGCTCATTCTCATCAGTGAGTTTAAATTTCATAAAACCACTCCCTTCACAGTCCAAAAACTACTTAAAAGTCCAAAAAAAATCCCTCATTCCATTTGAAATTTGTATATATTTTAGAGAAATTGACAAGTTTTGCAAAAACCTGGATGATCCATAAAGGTAGTTTCATTCTTCTTCATAAGAATTTTTGTTTTTGATGTTTATTATGTAAATATTAAAGTGTTGTTTCATGTTTATTTTTAATATTTTTTTGTTTTTCTATGTTTATCTATATGTTTATATAAAATGATGAAGATAAATTTTAAATATTTAGTGTTGTATATGTATCATTTTATTATGATTTTTATTGGACAGAATAAAATTAATGTAAGCATAATTCTGTATTGTATAACAAAATAAGAATGCTAAATGATTTTTAATTACATTTTTAATATTTAATTTGTCAATTAAAACTGATATGATTTAGGATCTTCCATGAAACCAAATCTTCATATCCATCACCCAAGGGCTTTGCCGTCAATAGGACTTGATCTCCTTCAGCAACACCCACCCACAATTCAACCCAAACTAAGACTAAAATGTATATGAAGAGAATCTTTTTCTCAACTGCTAATTGAACAAAGGGATTAGATATCCCCTACCTAATTAGATCAATTGAAGAAGACCTAAGCTCTAGAAAAAATCACAAGGATGTGATTATCACAGAATTAGGAATTATGACATATTGTGAACCCTTGTATCAATCCAATCCAAGTATTCACGTAAAATAAATCTAAGGAATGATCAGAGCCTAGATGACGTTTAGGAGAAAGCCTCAAAGCCTAAGAACCATAAGAATAAACTCACAATTTAATATGTCATTCAACTTCAACTTTAACTTGATTACGAAAGGAGGCATAATAGGATATTTATAGAGAAATCCTAAATCCTCTTCCTAAAACCTAATGAGTATTAAAAAGACCTAATTATCCTTTTAACAAAGTTGATTACAAATTTGAAATAAAGAAGACACAAAATCGACCAAAAATATTAGTTAAATTGAACATTTGGTGAAGTTAAGAAAGACCTACTGAGGACGGTAGGGTAGGAACCTACCGTTACCGGTAGGCTTTGGTCTTCAACCATTCATTGCTTTTTTCATCGTCTATGATTGTCAGGAGCTTCTAGTTTGCTTTCATTGAGCTTCTTATGACTTCAATGTGTCATGGAAGTCTTGTGAAAGCTTCCAAGACTTCCAATTTATTCTGAAATTCCTAAATTGAAGCTACAACCATGCTTTTTCAATTCTCTAATTGCTCCTACACAAATTGTTAATCAATTCTTTGTCAATTCATATCATACCCCCTCTTAAAGGGATTCGTACTCAAATCTTTTCCTTCAAAATATCTACAAAAGCTGACAATATTAGAAATGACTCAACAATTTAAACATTGCTAAGAGTTAAAAAAGTAAATCTAATGACCATCTAAACAACAAAACAAGCAAGAACATTAGAACTTCATTGAATGGTCTATGTTAGGCAAAGAGGTGTGAACAAAGAAGTTCAAAACAAAGAGATTAAAAAAGGACGATTCAAGAGCCACTCAAATTTTACAAAAATTCTCCAAATAGAAGCACAATTGAAAGTATATAATCCTTGTAAATCATTAAAAGGAGTAGTAATAACATCTTTAAAAGGCACATGATAAAAGAAACTTTTGTCTTTTTCAAATCCAAGGAATAATTCAAGTTCAAAAGTTTTAAAAATTTCTTCGTTAAAATGATGATGAAATGCAAAATGGACTTTCCAAATAAAATCAAAAGAGTTTAAAAGAAAATAAAAGCCTAAAAATTCTACAAACTATTCAACTTCCCAATCAAAGTAAGAACATGGAAACAAATCTTGAAGGGTAAATGTTATTGAAAGCTCTCATTCTTTTCAATATAGGCATGAAAACCACACATTTGAAATTTCTTTTCTTTAAAAGGGTAATGATAATTCAAATGCACCTTCCAAATAAAATCAAAAGAATTTAGAATGATAGAATAGCCTTGATGAGTGTCAAATTTCATCATTTCATAAATGAGGTGAGGAAAAGTAGACATAAAATTCAAAATTCTAAGAGGGTCTGCCTTCCTTTTTGAAAGCAATCTCATCAGAGAACTCGTTAAGAAGTAGATAAGTAAACAATGTAACTTCACGTTCATATTTTAAAGTTAATTCACAAGAGTTTTTTTGAAAACTACCAAATGACATGAATCAACTTTGAAAACCAGTCCTTGAAAGGTTTATGGTAGTAAAGATGTCAAATAACAAAATGTTTGCGAACTTTTACAAATGCTTCTTTTCTCAAAATAGATTTCTCAATTGCCAAAGGGTTAACTTTGAACATCACAAAATAATCTCCCATTTGGTTTTCAAAATACTTCAGTAAGAGTTCCTTGAAACGCAAATGATGAAATTGGAACCAAATGTGTTTTCAAATAACGTGTTCAAGGATTTAATGACATTTGAAAACTTTTGTTCATGGCAAAGAAATTCCACTTGGTTGCCCAAAAAGGCCAAAGGTTGGTTTAAAGAAAGATCTCCAACAAAGTTCTTCAAGAAATCTCAAAGAAGGATAAAATATAATCACAATTTCCAACCAACTTTTCCATTAATATATCAAAAACAATATCAGATGAACCACAACATAATCCAAAGCAAACAAGTTTATAGTTAAAGAAGGAATAATCATCATGGACCAACTCACAATAAAAACAAGATGGTACACCACTATTATCACTAATCATAAGTTGGCTTTTCAAGGAATCGTGAGAAGAGACACACTTAGAACTATAAGAACCTCAGCAATTACCAACCGACAAATCAGTCGGTAATCGTTGGTATTGGGCATTTATCAACCGATATGGTTAGTGCATGATATTTAGTCAGTAATTACGTGCGATAGAATGTAAGGCCGATCAGTAACTTTTACTGGCCAAATTTCTTTAATTACCAACCGAAAAATTAGTCGGTAACTTTATTTTTCTCATTTAAAATAATCAATTTAAAAAATAAGTTACCGTCAAATTTTAAAACTTACTGATCGATTTTCAATTGGTGTCGGTCAGTAACTATTGAATTTGTTCTAATATTTTATTTATAATTATAATAATCCACCTGAAATTAGAAATCCATAACAGCAACAAACAATATAAAACGAATACAGTCAATATATAATCAACCTCCAACACGATAATAATAAAAACGTCTAGAATACATAATAGATAAATACTAATACAAACCGAAATATCAAATATAACGATAAAAAGAAAAAAAACAAGTCATTTATAAACTTAAACTTAACATTCAAGATACTTTAAAGTGTTCGAGCTCCCCCATAAACAATTTTAATTTACTTTTGATACTTCGAAAACATTATAAACCTTAATAAGATAACATGACCTTATAAACCCAAAAAACATGTTTTACAAGTTTAGAAAACCTCAAGTTTAATAAAAAAGTACCTCTAATGTCTAGTAATACTAAGATTCATAACCTATTCAAAGCAGTAATGCAAGGCATGTTAGGAAAACCACGATAGTTCAATAAGGCAAGTGAGTCCAGTCAAATGGTATTAAGGTAATAGCTATAAATAGTCATTGACTCTTAGATTTTAATAATTAAAAGTGCAAATAGTTGAAAAAAATAGGGGTTTTACTATCCCATGAGAACATTCGTCCATATCGCTCTTAAGAGTAAAAAACAAAGAAAGCTGGACTTTCTAAGTATAGAATATGTAAAATTTTCAATAAGAAACTTCCAATCTAAATGCCTTACACCAACCATGGAAATAAAAATAAATCTAACCAAGTTTTAAGAGTCGGAGCTCCCCCATAAAGACAAATAGTTATTGTTTTAATAGTTCGAGCTCCCCCATAAAGACAACAAACTATTCATAATAAAAACAAAATAACTATATATTAAATAGTCCAGGCTCCCCTATAATGACGATAAAGAAAGAAAATGTAATTGCACAATACATACCTCTATTGAAAGAACAAACAACACTATAAGTCTTGCAAATCTACCTAAAACAAAGATACAAAAACAACAACAACATATCACTTGTTTATTATGCTTTCATCTATATATAAGAAAAACACAAATATATAAGATATAAGACTTTCATTATTTATTTCAAGTACATTTTTGTATATTTTAAGATAAACCACGATATTAATTAATAGGACAAAAGAAAATCCAACAAGAGCACAAGGAAAACTTCTCTTTATAGGAATGATATATTTCAAGTTAAAGATGGAATAAAACTTTTTAATTTGATAAGAAGGAATAATATAGCAATATCTATAAGTAATTCAAGGAAAAAAATAGATTCCAAGGGAAAAAATAGATCCCAAAAATTTCTTCCTCAACAATTTAAGTAAAAATTTTATTAAGAAGATAAAGAAATAATTATAAGTAGTTTTCTTATCAATTTTTATATTCAAAAGGCACACTTGTTTGTTTATTAGAAAGCGGATATTATTTCTTCAAAGAAAAAGTCAATATTCATTGTTACTAGAAAAGTATATTTTCTTTCTAAATTTTCATAATTAACTTCAATTATTGTGCCATATATATGTATATTTATACATATAATTTTGTTATTGATAAAAGTTATTGTTGTTGATATATATATATATATATACTTTTGTTATTCAACAAGCAATCATTGTGCCGTATATATGTATATATATATTGGTATAATTTTCTTATTGATAAAAATTAAAGAACTTGAAACTATATAAAAAAATCAAAAGAAAATTATATAAAAATTAAGTCAAAACAATTCCCAAATTTAAGAAATTTTGTTTATTAAGGTTTTAAATTTTATTTTTGGACAAGTAATCCCTTAAACTTCCCTTAACTTTAAAACTTTGATAGAAATAAACATATAATTCCAAAAAGTAACCTTCAACGGAGAGAAAAATGTCAAGAACATAAGTTTTAGTTATCAATAAAGATGGTAATTATTGAAGAAGATGGAATAATAATTATATTTTTAATTGTCAATACTTATAAGTTTTGTGTCAAACTTAAATTTTTTAAGTTTTTTTATCTTATTGAAGGGTGTTTTTAGAAATTACACACTTATTTTCATAAATTTTTAATATATTTAAAGTTGGGGTGTGTTAAAAAGAAAGTTCGTGATATTGTTTGAACAAACCCCTAAATTTTGGAGTTTTTTTGATTTAACCCCAATAAAAGATAACGCTTTTATTGGCACAACAAAGAATACGGATTTATATATTATTGAAATTCCACCAATATCAGTTTTGTAATAGGGAAATAATAATATAATTTATAATATCTTTTGTACTCATATACATTGTCTTTTTTTATTTTTTGCTAATTTTTTCTCTAAAGTATCCTTAACAAATAAAATATTAAAAATATTTCAAGTTGACTAAGCACTTCAAAAATGTGTTCAGCTTTTTTCTCCATTTTCTCAAACTATGGTCTTTCATATTTCCTTGAACTTGAATAAATTTACTGTAAAAAAAAAAAAAAAAAAAAAAAGGAAAAACGATAAAAAAAATTTTAGAAAAAAACTTACACTGCAACGGCGTTGGTGGCGTGAACAGTGACATCACCAGGCAGCAATGAGGACAGACAAAATCTACAAAATTAAACGAATTTAAAAGGGAGGAGAGGATTGAGAGAGAGAGAGAGAGAGAGAGAGAGAGAGAGAGAGAAGAGAAGAGAGTACTTGTGACGCTGGAATACGGCAGGCGTTAAATGGGGTGGCCGTCGGTTAGAGGGAGAAGAGAAGGGGACGGGGGCCTTCGACTCACAAAAGGGGGACGGGGAGGGGAGTGGGTAACCAGAAAGGGTTTGGGGAGAGGGGGATCCAAATTTGTTTTTTAAAAAATTTAATTCACATACCGACCGATTATTCGGTTGGTAACGTGTTCAATTTGAATTACCGATCGACTTAGTCAGATTCGGTCAGTAATTTTGCCTAGTTAACGATCGATTAGCAATCAGTTGGGAATCGGTCGGTAACTTGATAAAGTTACCGACTGAATTGTATCAGTAGGTAAAAAAGCAATTTTTCTGGTAGAAGGTATAACTAGAAAGAAACCACTACCAAACGATATAACACAGGCATCTCAAATTATGCTCACATGAGAAATATAAGATACTAAAAACAACTCTAAGTCCACATAAGACACTTCATGAGATAAAAGACACGAGAAAAGGGCTCATTGATGAATTTTCATGCCTTTGAATTAGCTCCTTTCCAACGATCTCTCATTGACCTTCCCGCTTCATGGTATGGTTCTTTCCAAGTATTGATGTCCAAGTGCAAGGATGTTCAAGAGAAGTCCTATAAAAATAAGTGCAAGAGAATTCAATTTAGTTTCTATGAGAAAGTGTTCAAAACAAAAGTAAGAAGTAGGAGTAAATAAGCTTATTGTCTTATAGATCTTGTAGTCTAAGCTACCTTTACTTTCCATGTTTTATAACAAAATTTCTGCACACATGAAGACTCACTAACAAGAATATAGTTTGTTTAATTGGTTAATAAAAACACTCATTACGTCACTCTTGTCTAGTGAAACTACCTCTTTTTCGTTTTTCTCTTCTTTAATACTTTCTTGTCTTTCAATGAAGCACTCATTCTCTTTTCTTCTCTCACTTTTCTCAAAATCAATTTCTTTTTCTTTCTCACAATCATCCTTTTTACACTCTTCAAATAAAGTAGACATGGAATCAAAGAAACATAATTCTTCAATTAATCTCTCTTTCTCTTCCACTCTTTCTTTTTCTTTAAACTCATTGCACTCTTTTTTTTCAATGCTCTTCTCATTCATGTTATCACAAGATTCCTCATTTGGTATCTCCTTCTCAACATTTCTTTAAAGACTCTCTTTAATTTCAAGTTTAGCATGTGGAAGCTCTTTGACCGTTTGAACTTCTTCAATAGTTGATGGTGTCAAGGGTTCCACCTTTGCAACTCCTTAAGATGGCTTACCTTTTCTCTCAACTTCTTTTGCTCTTTATAACTCAGTGAGGTGCCAAAGAATTAAAAGTGAATCTATTTCCATTTCTGGTGAATTTGGAAGCATTCTTGTCCCCATTGTATATAGCTTTCCTATCATATAGAACTTCCAAATAATAAATGACCCACTTGCATGGGTACTACATAACATAGCACATTATCTTTATAAGTTCCCATTGAAATAAATACCCACACTTGCTTGGTAACTTTAATTTCAGTATTCTCACTTGACTAATGGCGTATGTAAGGACTAGGATGTTCATGAAGAGCCAAATTCAACTTTTCGACAAGGTAAGTACTAGCCATATTAACACAACTAACATTATCAACAATAAGATTAGCAAGTCAATCTTGCACTTTGCATTTAGTATGAACAACATGCTTATTTTGATTTTCCCTCTCATAGACATTTTTATCAATTAAGCTCTTACGGTAAACTCCTCTACTATAACTATGATCTCCAAACTAATAACAATCATAAGATCCATTATAACAACCTTAAGGACTATGCTGAACGTATTTAGCATTAACTCTTTCATAACCCCATAATCACCATAAGAAGTATGTCCATAAGATTTAGCGTAAGAAGAGAAGGTACCAACTCGTCTATGTCTGTTACGATTGAAGTTTCCATAACCATCATGTCCTCTAGAAATGAAGCTTCCACCATAAGTATTGACTCCATTTCCACCACCGCGGTAGAAATTATGCAAATCCCTTGCAAGCTTGGATTGATAATCCTTTTATTTTCTCATAGATTCCATCTTTTGCCATGATGAATTAGACCAATTATACTTTATTTTTTCTTATTTAGACCCAAAAAACAAGGTTGGTAACAAAACAAAGGACCTCACGACACTTCCTTACCGTTTACTCTCTTTAGATGATCACTCATTTTACTCTTGTATGCATTCTTTGTGGCTTTTATAATAATGAGCTTACCCTCTTTCCTTTTCCAAACTTTCAACTCAGATTAGTTCTTTGAGCCTTCAAACTTAATTTAACATAATTTGGATGCTATGTATATTCAGAAAAAAAAAAAAAAAAAGTGTTTGACAATGTTCTAGGCAAAGGCAAGAGTAAAGATAATTTAAGTGCATGGAAAGACACTAATGAAATTTTGATCAACCAAAATTTACTGTTCTTTTTAATAGTGTGGGGCCTAAGCTGAAGCAGTTTACACCTTGACCAAGGAACAAAATGATATATTCCCTTTCTTATTTAAGTGATTGTTGAATATATCATTTAAGTGTACATAACATAAGAATATTCCACGAAGAGCTATTCCATCAATGTGGTGTTGTGAATGGTGTTCTCAAAAGCAAGGCAAAATGAAATGATGGTAACTTGTTTTTTTTTTTTCCTCAAATATATTTCCAATAGTCATGTCCAATGGCAAGAAACATCAATGACAATTGTACCAAGATTGTTTTCCACCATTTTATAAAGGAAAGGATCGTGTCTGTTCTATGTAATATGGAGATGCCAAAGCCCCTGTTGTATTCCAGCAGCTCAATATATTATATGTCGGGAAGTCACTAACCGTCTAAAGAATTACGGCCCGCATTTGGAAATTTTGTTTCTTCGATGTATCTTAAGTAATGGTCCCAATATCCCACAACTAATTTAATTCTTCTATCAACGGTTACAATTAAACATCCAAGTTATTTTTTTAGATTTCTCAGACTCAGGATTATAAGTGTCAAGAAGATTACCTCTTTTTTCATACACATCCAAGGCGGCAAGTTATATGGGATTATTATTAATGGCCACGAAGAGTATGTCTTTCCCGCCATTCTAAAAGGTGAAAACCCAATAGTACAAAAGCCAAGTCTCACGTTCCTTGTTTCTGTTTAAAAATCAGAGTAAATCTAATCAAACTGCTTCCAGCTTCTCAATCCCAAGATGACTCATCATATCCGGCTTCTGTGAGCTTTCAGAATGCCATCTCATGTATTCGACATTTCTTTTCCTAGCATACAATCTTTGCAATCTTTGGGTTAACAAAAAGTAAAATATTATCTTCACCGATCTCTTCGGTACAAGTTTCCTCTTCTTCCCTCTCTTCTTCCTACATATCTTATACCAAACTTACATTTCGTTCTATCAGAATCCTCCTTCCAATAAAAGCATACAACCATTGACACATACATCAATCCTTTGCACGGGCAATCCCAAGCCTGATATCAGTTTTTGCGTCGCGTACTAATCTTCAACCACATGATTATCTGGTGGCAAATTGCTTCTTTATGTATACACAAACATCATCGTATAACTTTTAAGTCCATTGGTTATCAGACATAATGCACAATAACTCTACAGTTGCAGATAAAACCGAATGTGTATCGCCACATCAACCAATGGTACATCTCCACTACTTTTAATATATCAAAAAACTTTTTTGCCTTAGGATTAGGCAGCTCTTCATGATTCATTTCTTCTTGGGGGAAAAAGTTCAGACCGACTTCATCAAATATTATCTCACAATATGAGTTGCTTTCAATCGAAATTGACCGTGAACTTTTTACGCCAATATTTAACTTGGTTGTACTAGAAAATTCCGCACAAAGACATTTCTCATCATGTGGCCACATTTTCTTACTATGAGCTGTCTGATTATGATATAAAGGCACAAAAACTCACTTCAAAAGATGTTCCAACACAGCTTTGGAAGGTATAAATTTCTTATTTTTACACTTTGCGCGGATACCTCATCCCATTTACGTGTTTGTTGTTCGTTTCAAGACAATGATGAGCAAAACAATCTACCCCATTAATAAATTCAATTGTAAGACCTTTAACCCCAGACCCTCTTTCTCTATACATCAACCTATGGTATGAAATATTCTCCATAGCTTCTGATTAGGATCATTCAGAGAAGGAATATTGTTAGTTGTTATTCTAAGGTCCAATTATAATCTTTAAACTCTAGATGTACCACAAATCTTATAATATTTAGAAACAATGATTTAAACATTCAAAAATTATTGAGAAGGGAAGTTAAGAAAAGTCTTTCGATAAGTCGAAGGAATTTCTCAAGTTTTTCATCATCAAAATAGTTTCAATTTATTTTTTATGGTAACTTATTACATAAAAATCTTAGTTTTCTTTATGTTTAGAAAATTTCGACAGAGTTTTCCCTATATTATGGACATGTTCTAAGAACACACCCCACACAAACAAGTAACGAACGCATACTAAATAAAATGTGAAGAGTCAGGGCTGCCCCATAAAGCTTTAAAGAGTTAGGACTCCCCTGTAAAGCTTTAAAGAGTCAAGGCTCTCCAATAAAACAAACTTTAAACTAATTAAATACATACATCTAATGTGTATATAATGGAGAATATGTCACCGAAATCCTCACGAACAAAATTATAAGAAAAAAGTGAATAAAATTTTTAGTAAACTTAATTAGTTATATATAGAAAGAGATACTTAATTTAAACTATATATAAGGAAACTCATTCCTAGTTAGTAGTACACTATATGTAGTGAAGGAAAAAAAAAAAAAAGGCATGAAAAGATCACAATTCTACTAAAAATTAAGGGTTTCGATGAGATATGGTTATGTATGAAACAATTCTTAGTTCCTCGTATGCTCAAGGAAATCCAGTTTTCAATTCTTAATTCCTCCAATTCTTTGTTAAGTCAAGTTTCTTCCTTTTATATATAGTAATTGTAATTTTGCTATATTTGTGCTTAATATTATACCTAATTTATTAATTATGTAATTTGAATCAATAATGTGGAATTACGATACTAAAAGACAACACTAAATGACAAAGAGTAATAATTCAATTATTAGGTGATTGAATTGTAAACTTGATTACATATTTATATTTACAATTTATAATAGATAGCATATATATGTGTATATATTTACAGAGAATGTCCTTTTGAAAGAATTAATAGTCTTCAAAGGGAGACAGGTGGACAACTTTACTAGGTGGATCATGAGGTAGTGACAATAAATTATATAAAAACTTCCCTAATGGTTGGAATCGTGAGACTTCTTTTTGTCAAAACCAATATGACTTAATATTAACATCCACAAACTTCTCATGGCTTTTAGAACATAATAATAAAATAAATATAGTTAGCTACAGTTTCTTAAGGATTAATTAAAAAAGTAGATTCCAATACTCATGTTCTTTCATGCTTTTTCTCTATACACTCCTCTTTTAACTTCTTTCTAAAGAATCTAATAAAAATTAATTATTTAAAATATTTTTTAAATAGTATGGACAAATATATAGACATAAACTCACTTTATTTTTTAATTTTCATTTTTTTTAACAAATACGATATTGAATATAGTAAATTTTACCTGTGCCTCAAAATTAAACTCTACCATAAATACGGTATCGATAGTATGGACAAAACTAAAAGGATGCCCATCAAAATCATACCAGTGACTCAAATTATTTCCTCCAATCACAACCAAAATCAAATTTAAATCAATAAAGAACACTGAAAAACCAATAATTCATCAAACCAATGCATATAACAAAGACCCATTAAAATAGTTCTATTTGTTAATAGTGAGAACAAAGAACAAAGAACAAAAAATAAATAAAAGAACTCAATCGGCACAAGAACTCCAAGAACAAGGAGGAGAAGAAGAAGCTGAAAAATATACGAGAAAGAGAGAAGAACAATCCAAAAATTATAAACATGGGACTTTGAAGCTTCAAAACAGAGAGGAGAGAGTGGGAGGAAAGAGAGAGGTCAGAAGGGCCCTCAGTCACTCATTAGTCGTTGGCTGGAGGGTGGAGAGAATTTTAGAGGGGCAGGTTTTTGGGAATTCTGAGAAATGGGGGAGGAAGGAGGAGATTCTCCATTTCATTAATTCTACTCATTTCTTACTGATGGAATAGTGACACCCTTTCCATCACTAGTTTATTTAATAAATTTACCAAGGGAAACTTCATAGTAAAGTGTGTCATTACTTTGAATATATTTCAAACGGAACGGACGCTATCCCTTAGAGCCCTCGGTAAAATATATACTGATGGTATATTCAGTCGGGAAGTTTCGTGATTTTTTATCGCAACTCTTCCCTCCAAATTTTTTTAATATTTTTCTAAAAATCCAACATGTATGAAAATTCTGCCGATATCCCGTCGGTAATTACTAACGGTTTCTCGAAAAATTCTGTCAGTAAACTCCTGTTTTAATTATAGTGTATACTTCAATTTTATTTTTTACTCGTAATGATAAGTATGACCAAGTCGCTGTTGTGTGTGAAAAAGTTGGTCGTAAAATTGATAAAGATAGAATATGGACTGAAACTGCTGGAAGTGAAAAAGGTTGTATATATGGACTTGGGAATTTGGCATCATCAATCACCTCTTCTAGAGTAGGGTTTGAGGTATGTTTTTACAAATTTCCTACTTTAAAGTTTTGAAGTTGTGAATGCATGTAGATAAGTCTTGGATTGCATTGGTTTCGATTGTTCTACATTGTGTTATGCTATTTATTTCTAGTTGAGGTCTGTTGCATTGGTTCTTACATTATAGCTCTTGGAGAATTTGTTGCTAGTAATCCCCTTTGTTTTGTTGATCCTGTAATTTTTTAGTGCTTAACTTCATGTTTTCTCCAGAATGGATTTAGTTGTCAAAACATGTAAGATACATTTTTCAGGAATAAAGGTTGTGATGTAAATACTTGTCTGTTTTAGAAATGTGTTCATGATGATCCATCCATAATTTGCCAACTAAGCACTCTTTTGAGTGAGCAAGTGAGCATGCATTCATTAGAGTGGGAGTGGGATAGTAATTCTTTTCCAGAGTCAAGAAGTGGCAGTAATTGTGCTCTCATAAGTATATCTGGGACATTTCACAGCTTTAGCCCGTTAACCTTTGCAATAGTGCTGGTAAAAGCTTCAGTTATCAGTCTTGATTTGAAATATTCTTTATGATTGGTTTTACGATTTGGACGCGTTAAAAGTTTCTATGTTTCCTTTCCCTGATGTCATTTGTTTATATTCCTCACTGTAACCAGAGAATCAGTTCCTTTGTTATTCTTGCTGTCATGGCTATGCTCTTAAACTACATACTAGGTGGGAAAATAAAATGAATGTTAGTCTACAGTATTTTTGTTATAGCTACAGTATTTTTGTTAAATGCTAATTGTTAATTATTTATTTCAGGGTTCAACAAAATCAAATTTGAATGTTGCGGAGCCTTAAAAAAAAATTTAACGAGATCGGGACATAAAGAGGCTATAACCTGGGTTGGAATATATCAAATATTTGGTATAAGGATTGTTATCACAAGAAACTATTGAATTCCAAAATGGAACTGCTCAATACTCTCAACAATAGGTGTGTATTGTGCATATTTATTGATTCAGAATATGTTTGAACTTTCTAGATATATAGATATATATATATATATATATATATATTTAACTATCAAAGATTGGATTCATATTTGTAGACTCATTAAGTACATGTCGTTGGATTTGAAAGTTGATTGACAATAATATTAACTTTTATATATATGTTTATAACGATGGGGAGTTTAGTTTTAATCATATATTGATTATTGTTAAATTTTTTCTTCTTAGTGTAGGTTTCAAAATATATTTATAATATTGTGGTGAAATTGATCCCTAAATATGATTAAAAGAAAAGAGTCCTAAAATTTTAGCAAATGAAAAAAAATGTCTCAAAGTTGGTTCCATGATTTAAAAAAAATCGTCCCGAATTGGATAACAATCAAAATAAGTAAAAGGAAATTTTTGGGCAAAAACCGGTCCCAAATGATTTGGCACAGAATGGATCGATGTCAATTTCAGAAGAAACTCGGTTCTTAATGGACCAATACTTTTCTTCTGAATAGGGACGAAAATAATATTTGAAACGCATGCTATAAAGTACGAAAATTTTTCCAGTCCCAAAATGATCGGTTATCAAATTTAAAGACGAATTAGGTAATATCAAATCTATATTTTTCTTGTAGTGTAATACTGAAAAGCACTTAACATTAGTTATTCTCTGTTTGCTTGGGAAAAAAAAAAGACTGATTAAAGTTTTTTAAAATTTCAATCACTCTTTCTTAGACCTTTTTCTGGATAATAAACACTAACAAAGTAAAATATGTAAATTACTTGCCAATATATATAAACATTCATCTTCACCTTATTCTCTATGTATTGACTTAAGAATCATTACTCCGTATTTTAGATTACAAGACAAATGCAATCTATACATTACTTCATCGCTTGCATTTATTATATAGAGTGGTGTGGAGTTAAAGATAATTCAATGAGAAAACAATGCATAGAGTATTGGAAGTTACCCTAACATCCACTAAACTAAATATTATTCACAATAAAATACTTCCATTCTTCGCAATCGGGCCACCTTGATGTTGATTTGAGCCTAGTCATCCCTTTTTATCATTCTCCTGCCCAATTTTCACTTTGGGGCATTTGGACTTGGACAAGGGAGTGGAGACATTTTTGTGGACATCTTAAGGCCCTCTTTGGATCCACTGGGCTCCCCTCCTAATGGGCGAAACCCACTTGGTCTGTTTGAAAGACATTCGGACGTCCTTCAATTTTCCTTTGTTCTTTCCACCTCCTCCATTCCATCAAATTGCCCAAGCACATCAAATCGAGCGCCCAGAACGTCCGTGTCACTGTTAGCACTAAAAAATCGGTCCGAAGCTTGTAGTATGAACGCACCGCATAGTACTCACATAGTATTTATGTGATTATGGACTTTTAAAAATGAAATCGTGTAAATGCAGTCTTTTTACACCGAGTCGTTCAGATCGAAAATTTTATAATTAGAAGTTTATTTTTTTTAAAAGAATATTATATCATACATAGTATAAATTACTCTAATACATATATGTGTATTAAAGTTTGTTTTCCTTTGATTAACATTTTTTTTGTCTAATTAAATGAGCTTCTATCTTTTTACTTTATTAAAATAATTTGAAGTTGATTGAACGATAAAGTATTACTAGATGGAAAAAAAAAAAAAAAGATAGAAGGACCTCAGACCGTGGGCTTTCATGCGATGCGGTTATAGTCCGCTCAACTTTGGACCATGAAAATGCGGTCTTTTTTGGACCGTACCGTTTAACATGCAGTGCGGTGCGGTCTGATGCAGTCCAAACCGTATGACAATGCTAATCATTTTGTGTAACATTCTCTGTGTCACTTTTTTTTTATAAATATTTTTTCTTGAAGGTGTATTTTTTTTAATAAAGTTTATATACTAAATTAGGAAGTGGTATACAAAATGATATAAAAGATCCGAACCATAAACCAAAAGCTACTTTGCTTGTAATGGTCACTTAGAATAATACTTAAAACTTTTGTAGAACTATCTAAGATTTGGAAAAAATTTTGGGCGAATCTTCTTTGTAAATTAAACATTTTTCAAAGACAGTATCCTCTCAACCAACAACAGTTCAACAACTAAACATTATTTAAGGAGTTCTGGTTCTCTCATAACAATTAGACATATAAAGAGTCTGGGTTTCCTTAAAAATAATTAAAAATTAAAGAGTCCAGGCGACTTATAAATAATTAATTAAACGTTAACAAAAAATAAAGGCATTAAAGAATTTGAATTCTCCCATAAATAAATAAACATTAAAAATTATTTTTTGGTAATAAGAAACATATTCAATATTAACAATTTCACCTCATTATTGTGATAAGAATTTATTATTTTTTAATTTGACTATTCCAAAAAAAAGAAGAATAGATCAAATTTTGAAAGTAAAGAAAAAGGAAAGAGAAAATCTTTTTTAATACAAAATCAAATAGAAATTTTGTATTCTCTATATAATATTTTTTAGAATAATATAAATGTAATTGTATAATATACTAACAGTTATACTCTTATAAAAAACACATCTCATTGTGTTAATTTTTAGAGGGTTGAAGTATTTTTAGAGATGAGATTTCTTTTGGTGATTTTATCACCAAATACAAATTTATATATCGACCAAACAAAAGGTATATCTAACTAAATCCTACACTAATTAGTCAAACTATACATATCTATATATCTAACAAACAAATATATCTAAGTAAACTATATTAAATATATAAAACATACCTAATTAGAATATATATACATAAAGTTACAGAAAATAATATTATATATACAGAAAAATTATAGAATAACTTCAGAAATCAACAAACTAACAAAAAATTTCACAGAAAATTAAAATCATTAAACAAAATAACAAAATAATAATAATAATAATAATAAAAAATAGAACAGTGATAGGCTCCTCGAATCTGAGGTGTCATTTCGGTAAAATGATTGAAAATTACTTTTGAAGATTACTTAATTGCCCTTGACACACAGCTTTTGAATTTTGAACAAAAGTATTGAGTATGGCGCCGATTCTTCGAAATTGTGTTAATTTTTTCATTGCAAATCACATCAAAATCATCATCCTGCTACTCCAAGTGCAGTAACTCATCCTCCATCACATCGCCACACAATTCATTATCTTCTCATTTATTTTCTCTATGTAAAGTAAAGTTAGTAGAGAATTTATTTATAACAGAGCTAATCAGCTCGCATGACCTAAATAAGATTGGGCTTACTCCTTGCATAACGACCTTACATTTGACTATTATTCTCACACTTATTCTCCTTAATTTTATACAGTAAACTAAAGTTATTTCAGAGTCACCAAGTGTTTTCTAACTTCTTGCTCGCCAAGTTAATTTTATGGTGAAAAATATTGGCCATGATTAGTGGCGGAACCAGGACAGAAAAGTTAGGAGGGTTGAACAACATTAAAAATTTTGCTAGAATTTTGTCTATAAAATAGATGCATTCCAAGTACAAAAAAATTCAAAAAATTCTAAATTTACAAATAAAATAGCAACAAAATATGTAATCGCGCATTACCAATGAGGAGCCATCACTCATCACTCACGAGTAATGATTACCCATCACTGACGGGATAAGTATCACATATTTAATGCAAATAAAATAGCAAAAGAATGGGTAATCACCCATTACTAATGAGGTGTGATCACCCATCACTCACGAGAAATGATTACCCATCATTCACGGGATAAATATCTCTATCAAAGTGGAAGATATTAATGAAAAAGTCATTGAGAATCTTGAGATAACCGATCGAGCACGATCAAAAGACGACCTCCAATATGAGCTGCAATTAATTTAGAACGATTAGAAGATTAATATAAAAGCAAATAACACTCATACTTTTACATGAAAAAGAAATCACTATTAAAAATGATCTAAAATAGAGTTTTACATTTGAAGGGATTGATTAACATAGCAATTTTATTCTTCGAGTTTGCATATTCTGAAATTGCTGCAAGATGTCTTCATTTTCAATAATCATAAAATCTCTTGCTCAACATAACACACAAAACTGTCATTGAGAAACTTATCTCCCATCCTATTGCGTAACTCATTATTAATCATTTTCATAGCAAAAAAAGATCTTTCAAGGGCCATTTCACAATCCAAAAACTCTACCAATAATTTCACAATCCAAAAAACTCTACCCATACTTGAGGCTTTTTCCACGATCTTTATTAGTAACATTTCCTTTATTAGATGAGGTTTCTTCAACCGGATTAGAACCCTTCTTCCACTTTTCAAGATATTTATTCATAGTAAAATCCTATATAATAATCAAATATTTTAAATTACATTCAACACCTTTCACTTATGACATAATAATTAATTAGAACATACATTACATAATAATCATATTCTTACCAAAAAACCCTAGAAATTCTTTTAATAAAAAAATCAAAATTTTATTAGTCAAAAAATTTTATAAAACAATATTTAAAATAACATATTTCTACAAAGATTAATCTTTAAAATATAATTAAAAACTTACTTTTTTCTTCAAGTTTTGAAGAACAGCAGCAGGAAGGAGTAGCCGTAGCAGCTACTGTGTCTGTCTCACGTCGCCGCTGTCGCCTATCTATCGTCGTTACCGCCGCGCTCCGCTGGCCTCGCAGGCTGCCTAGAAGAGGACTGAGGAGGGAGGGAGGGCCGAGAGAGTCGAGCGGGAGGGAGGAGGAAGATTGAGAGTCGGAGAGAGAGAGAGAGAGCGAGCCAGAGAGTTTTTTTTTTTTTTTTTCTGTTTCTATTTTTTATTGAGACAGCTGAGTTTTTAGGTTTTTTTTTAATTGAAAGTTAGCAGCCGAAGTTTTGGGGCTATATTGAAAAACATTTTTGGGAGGGCTTAAATGTACATTACCCATAATTTCTAAAGTTTTCAAAATTTCTGCAATGTATTTCCGTCCCTGGCCATGATGGTTGACTCTAAAAGTAGTAACAAAAGGCATCTTGTATCCGTTAACGAGATTTGTTGAATCAACACAGACCACATCATTGAACTCTTCATAAGCTACTTTACTTCAAGGGTGCACCCAAAAAACACTATGTAGCCTACCTTCTTCATCCATGCGAATCAAATGGAAGAAATCACTATTCTTTTGATGCATTCCAATGAACATTCTATTTATGCAATCAACATCCCCAGCTCCAAGTTCAACCTCCTCACCTTCTGGACATAGTTCCTACAATCTCCAAGTAGACATCCTAATTTGTCCGATCCTCCAGCTTGTACCTCGAAAATTCCCACACTCTTGCTGGGCCTTAGTCCTGTCGTGTCGTGCATTTCCAGTTTCCGCTTCATATTAGAAGTTAGACTTCTATGAGAAAACATAAACTTGGATATAGATGGGTGTAATCCGTGACTGTGTTGTTCCACCACCTTTGAGACTTGCCAGATTCTATTATCTCTCAAAATTGCACAAATATGAGCAGGGTATTCTACCCTCTTTGACTGCTTACTAAGTGCTAGCTTTTCTACATCTATCACAACTAATAGTTTGATATTTTTTAAAAGGATTGTTTCCTTTCGATCCAGATTTTTTAGTAATATGAGAATCCTTACTTTTTGCATATGCCTAGTAAGAATAAAAAAACTAGTCAACATTATTGAAGTATTTACCTATGCTTATAAGGAGTACTTGCTCTGTTTCTCGGCCTCTTGGTTCTTGGAGTTCTCCAACATTGTCGCTTCCTTCTCTTAGCTTGCTTTCCTTGCTTCTACCATCATTCAACATCAGCTCGCCTCTTGATTCGAAAATGTGATTTCTCTCCATTATAATTCGTTCTCAAGCTGGAACTGAGTATTCGATGAGAGAATACCATAATCGATTTTTTCTGGAAGTTATGATTTGCAAAATCGTCGATGTTCTTCATTCCTTTTACACTCTTATTTTAGAAAAGAAACATCAATCAATGTTCTCTTACATGATGTGACAAAATGAAAGAAGAGAGAAAAATGAGCTGACTTCCTACTGAAATCGGCTCACTTTCCTCCCAATTTGCACAAGGGACGATATCGTCTTTTTTTACAATTAATTTCTTCCAAGGAGAAATTAATTGCCTTGAATTGGAGAAGAAAATCTTTTTTGTAAAAAATAATCATGTTTTCACCTCGGCAGTGGCGCAGGCAGTCGGTGGCATCCCTTGAGGGCGGTGGCCATGGTAGCATCCCTCAGTTTTGGTAAAGAAAGCAGTCTTTGGTAACGACAATCTCGAAAGGAGAGAAGAGAGGGAAAAAGAGATAGGAAAGAAGAGAGAGGAGAGAAAAAGAGGGAGAGAAGAAGGGAGAAGGGTCATGGTGAGTGGGTAACGGAGGAGGGAGAGGGAAGAAGTGTACAAAGGGAAATGGGGAAGGAGATCACCACTGACCTTATTTTAGGCTAGGTTGCACCTGGTATGTAACTGACGCTTGGTCGCGTTTCTAATAGTTTGTGATCGAAGAAAACTTAGCACTGTAGAAAATTACATTTTACCAGCCGATCAATTTTAAGCAGCAATTCTTGATTGATTTTCGATAGAAAGAAATTCGACTAGTAATTTTTAGAAGTTATCGACTAATTTTAAACTTAGTAAGGAATCGATCGATTTTCGATCGAAAGAAATTTAGTCTGTAATTTTAAAAGTTACCGACTGATTTCAGTCAATCAATCGGTAATTTTGATCGGTAATTATATATTTTTTCATTTTATATTTTTAAATTTAATATAGATACACACATATAAATGTATATACGTATATATATACATATATTCATTATATATGCATATATATTATATATATATGAAAATTCTATAGTGGCAAGTAGTGGTTTTTCATTGGATTGAAGAAGAGGAAATGGAAGACTGTTGCTGCGCCACGTCATCATTGTTATAAAAGACGCAAGTGGATGGTGGTTTTTGGCCAAAAAAATGGGCACCGCTTGACCTCGTAGTAGTAGATCTAATAAGACAAAAATGTACTTTTAACTAGTAAAGAAAGCTAAAAAAATTTGTACAAAAGTAAAGGTAAATTAAGAAGATATATTGTAATTAGTAGCAAATCGATCTCTTCTTGCAATTTAAAGGAGTGGAGGCCAAAGATGGTGAGAAGATTGTTTGTTCAGGGAGTTTAGAACGTTGTAGGTGATGAGAAGAATGGGCGGTAATGTTTAGAGGTGATGAGAAGGTGTAATATATGAGGTATGTAAGTTTATTATACTTAATTTTTTTAAACATTGATTATAAATATTATGTTAATATTGTTAAATATGGTTTGAAATTTGATGTATTTTGTGCATTTTAGAATGTATGAGCTCATGTATTATTCAAAATGATAGAAATTTATGTTAAATTTTTATTAATTAACATAATAATATTGATAATGTAGATATTAATCTTGTAGTAATAATAGTAGGTCTTTGCAATAAAATGTTGTAGTAAATAAAGGACAAGTGTGAGATATGAAGACGGTATGAAGGGTGTAAGGTGAAGTTCCAATAAGATTAATAGTAAGGTAACTAGACAAACATTATGGGATAAATAGTGAAAAAAGAAGGTCGATGAGGGTAGCATACGATGGTTAGAGAAACGTTAGGTAAAATGAAGTAGTACACGTGAGAATCACTAAAACGGAACTATACTCATGTTTAGAAATCACAACTGTATTAGTCGTGTACTATTGTTTAGAAGCAAAAATAACAATAGTAGCCAAACTGTACACTCTATGTTACTAAGAAAGGAAAAGTGCAAATGGTGAACTACAACTGTGTACTATATGTAATAGTAGAACAAAATGAATATTGAAATGACTTTATTAACAAACCACTAATGGATGCTTAAATGTTACCTTTACTTTAAATTAAAAAGAAGGTAATCTAATCTGTATAGCGGGTTCAAGTTAAGAATATTATATGATATGATAATATAAGAAACTATGTGTAACGTATTGTGATAGCTTCAAAGGAAAAAGTTTTAATGATAGACCTAAATAAGTTTAACAAGGGAGAATGTAACGAGGAAGACTTTAATGAGGATGTTGAAAATATGAATTATACATCGGGAAGGAAGCTAGGAATTATGCAATTAAAAGAGATTATTTCAATTTCAGTGAAGGGATGAGAACAGGATAGCAAGAAGAGTTGATGAACAAGGAGATGGAGTGAGAAGAAGAAACATGGATGCGAGCATAGGATGTAGTAGAGGTGTGCGGGTTGAAGGCATGCTTTGGCAAAGATGACTTTTCAATAGATAATAAGATGAAAATGATGTTCGACTCAGTTGAAAATGCCGACGCATTTTATATGATGTATAGTAGGTGTGTTGGATTATCTGTTAGAAAAGAGGATCGAAAGATTGACAAGAAGGGTATAACTAAGTATAGGAAATGGCACTATAATAAAGAAGGCTACCGTCGGAAAGTGGCAAGAAAAGGAGGATAGAGAAAGAAACCACAAAGCAGAGACTAGAGTAAAATGTGGGGCGGATTTTAGGATAAAGTATGATGTGAAGCGAGAAAATTATGTTATTCCAGAACTCGTTAAAGAACATAATCATGCAATAGCTTGCGAAGATCATGTACCATCTTTGAGGGGTCATAGAAAGAAGTCCGATGAGATGTAGCTTAAGCATTCACTATACGTGGAATTGGATTAAGGACAAGCCCAATAATGAGATTATTTGCGTTGCAATCAAGGAGGTATGCAGATGTGGGCTTCATTAAAAAAGATCTTTACAATTGACTATACTCTAAGAGGAAGAAAACAACTATTGAAGGTGATACTGAGAGTGGTCTTTTATATTTTTTTTTGCAAAAAAAGATGCTGATCCAATTTTCTTCTTTAAGTACAATGTGGACGAGAAAAAAGGTTGAGACGATTGCTTTGGGTAGACTCACATTTGAGGGCTGATTATAAAAATGTTTGCAATGTCCTAATTGATAAAGTCTATTTTTGTTGCAAATAAACACCTTAAGTTTTAATTATTAGTCCTTAAAAATATTTTATTTATTTACGAAGCATAATTATTTAATTTATTTTATTTCAGGATAAAGGGAAAGAAGCCCACGGTCAAGAATGGCAGCCCATAAGCAAGTCCAAGATTGGTGTTGGGCTGCCACCAAGAACAAGAAAACAAGAAGAAAGGGCGGCCGCCTACGCAAAGCAAGAGGAGAAGCACTCGACAAAATCATAGGGGAGAAGCAGTTGAATCAATGCAAAAATTGAAGCAACTGCTGGCAGCTGAAGGAGAACGAAGCCGTAGGACGAGCTGAAACAGGCAATTGCACCGCAAGAAAGCTGAAGCAGCTGAACCAGCAGCAGAAGCCAAAGTCAGGCAGCAGAAAAATTGGACGCGCAAGGCAAAGCTGACGCAGAGAGGACAAAAGCAGAAAAACAGCTGTGGCAGTTTCGGTTAGAGAAACCCATGATTTTCTTCGATAAATGGTTTCTTCTTTTCTTTTCGCCATGATTAAATTTATTTTTAGAATCTTGATAAAACCCTAGCGATGTGACTTTGGTTTATTTTATTTTGGGAGATTTATTATTTTATGTATGTGATTGCATATCTAGGGATGTTCTTGGTTTGATTTAATTAATTCTTTGTGATTGTTCTTGTAGAACAATTGTTTGGTTTAATTGATATTTTTATCCATGCTTGATTCTTGTAGTCTTGAGTATGAGAGATATGTAATTTTTGCAAGTATATTGTGGTTTTAGAATTGAATAGTTCATGCTAATTTTAGATGATTCATGTCATAGGAATGAATAAGTCATGCTAATGGTTAGATGAATTATATCATGTATTTAAGCACAATATATTTCTTTAGTGAATTGAAACATGTAGCCTAGATCACTACATAAAGATTTAATCTTTTCTCTTAAATAGAATTAAATCATTGTTATAGAGGTTAGTGGTAGATTCAAGATCCTAATCTTCTCTCTGGTTAAAACTCTTGTTATTTTTAATTTATTTGTTTTATTCATTAGTTTTAATTAATTTAGGAATAATTTTAGATGGTAAAATTTTCATTCCTATTTTTATAAAATTAATTTAGGAAGATAATAATTTAAGTATTTAAGAATTTCTCTGTGGTTCGATTCCCTGATACTTCCGTATTATATGGACCTTGTGTACTTGCAAGTATTGGGTTTAAAACATTGTTAGAAAAATCCCGACCAATTTTTTTGTGTCGTTGCCGGGGAAAGGTTAAATTAATTGCTTTTGTTATTGTCTCCTAAATTTGTTAGTATTTTATTTATTTTATTTTACTTTTATTATTATTCTTGAAAAAAGAAAGAAATTTTTTTTTTTTGTTGTCTTCTACGTTTTTATTATTATTTTTATTATTTTATTTCATTATTTGATAGTTTATTCTTCATTATTATTTGTAGTAATTTTTTTTTCTCTTTCTCGAATTTGTTTATTAATGCATGGTCGTCGTTCACTCTCTATTGATTTAAAAGAATTTGATCCTGAGATAGAGCGTACACTTAAGGTACTTAGAGCACAAAGAGAAATCACTAACACTTGTGATATTAAAATTGTTGAAAATCCATAAGCATTAATAGAGTATTTTACTCCTAACACTTATAACTCACCAATAGGTAATAGACTGCCTGAAATTGAGGCTAATCACTTTGAAAGTAAAGCTTATACTATTCAAATGTTCTATCCTTTTATTGGCTCGATTCTGAAAATTCTTATAAGCATATTGATGAGTTTTTAGAAATTTGCTCAACTTTTGAACTGCCTAATGTTAGTGATGATGCTATTATTCCTTGTTTTTTGAAGGATAAGGCTAAACATTGGTTACACACATGTGAGAGAATAGGTACATGGGCTAAGATTTCTAGGGAATTTCTAAAAAAATATTTTCCTATGTGTGAACTTACAAGGTTAAGGAGAGAAATCACTACTTTTCCCAACAAAATAATGAACAATTTCATGAGAGTTAGGAGAGATCTAAGGAACTTCTTTGTAGTTGTCCTCACCACGAAATCCCTAAATGACAGCAAATACAAAGCTTTTATTTAGGATTAGATGAGAGATATCACCAAATAGTTGATTCCTCTTGTGGTGGTACCTTTCTACATAAAACTACAGACGAGACGTGGGATTTATTTGAAAATTTGAGTGATAATTCACAACAACACGCCACCTCCTCACGTGTAGGCACATCTAGGCAAATAGAAAATGGAGGAATGTATGAAGTTTCTCAAAATGGGGATCTTTCTGTGAAAGTTGATGCTTTATCTAAAAAATTTGATCAATTATTAGCTTTGAATACATTACCTACTAATTCTCCTAATTTGCAAAGTGTTTGTGCAATTTGCTCTAGTCCTTCTCATTTTATTTATGACTGTCCTAGTGCTTCATTATTCCCTGAATTTGTGCAGGAACAAGTCAATTCAGCCAAAGAACTTCACAGACAGAACGACCCATATTCAAATATATACAATCCAGGTTAGAGAAATAATCCTAATTTCTCCTGGAGGCAACAAGGAGGGGAGAGTCAATTGGGCCAGCAACAATATCAACAAGACAAACAATCTAGTATTACTGCTCCCCCTGATTTTCAATCTCAAAGGTATGTACCCCCTCACCTTCCTCAAAGTGGAAACTCTATGTTTGAAGAAAAAGTTTTATCTGCTTCGAAAGGTTTAGAAGCTATGGCACAAATTGTAGACTCACACACTCAATCTATTGTTATGTTAGAAACTCAAATAGGGCAACTAGCTAATGGAATAAGTAGAAGAGATGAGGGTAAGCTTCCTAGTCATCTGATAGAAAACCCTAGAGGTAATCATCAAGAGCAAGTTAAAGCTGTAATCACTCTTGGAAATGGGAAGTTGGTAGATAATAAAGTAGGGGAACCTATTAAAGATGGTAAGCTAAATGAAAACGAAGCCGATGGAATTGATATAGGGACTAAAATTGAAAGGAAAATAGAGAAGGAACTAGCTTCTTCCTCTAATTCTAAAACTCTAAAATCATCTCCTACGGCTTTATATAAGCCAAAGGTTCCTTATCCACAAGCTTTATTGCCACCCCCACATCATAGAAAGGATAATAAAAGGGAAGATATTTTAGAAACTCTCAAACAAGTTAAAATTAATCTTCCACTTTTAGAGGTTATTAAGAAAGTTCCATCATATGCAATATTTCTTAAAGACATGTGTACTTTTAAAAGAAAATTCAAAATCAATGTTTCTAAGAAAATCTTCCTAACTGAACAGGTGAGCTCTGTTTTGCAATATAAAACTCCTCCTAAATATAAAGATCCTGGTGTTCCTACTATCCCATGTCTTATTGGTAATCATAAAATAGATAGGGCGCTCCTAGATTTAGGTTCTAATGTTAACTTGCTTCCATACTCTGTTTATGAAGAGTAAGGATTGGGGGAATTGCAACCAGCTCATATGACCTTACAATTAGCTGATAGGTCTATCAAGGTACCTAAGGGGAGGATAGATGATGTTCTAGTTCAAATTGATAAAGGTGTCTTCCCTGTAGACTATGTAGTCCTAGATATGAAACTTGGTAGATCTTCTCAAAATCATATACCCATTATTCTAGGTCGTCCTTTCTTCGCTGCTGCTGATGCCACTATTAATTGTAGAACTGGGTTAAAGATGTCTTTGTGATGAATATGAGGGTTAGATTAAATATCTTTAAAACTTCTTCACAACCTTCTATAAAAGATAATTCTGATTGCTATTTGGTAGATGTAAATGATGAATTAATTTAAGAAACTCTACCTTTAATGTGTTCAAAAGATTATACTTCTATTGAGAAAGAAAACATTATCTGCATTGAAAATGTTAATTTTAATCTTGCTTGCATTACTTCATTAGAAAAATCTTCTTAGACTGTAAATCATGAACCTAATATGAGAGAAATAGATCCTGGTTGAACGCAAAAGAATTAGGGAGTCTGGCTGAAGACTTTAAATTTAGCATTTTTGGGAGGCAACCCAAAATTTTATTTTGTTTTATTTTATTTAATTCGATTTTTATTTTTATCTCATTTGATTGGTAGAAAGGTACAAGTGTTTGTTTTGTAGGGTAATCAAACAACATATCATGGAGGCTCCAGAGATGGTCCATTACTCTTTTGAACATGCACTAAT
Source organism: Catharanthus roseus (assembly GCA_028651295.1). NCBI lineage: Eukaryota > Viridiplantae > Streptophyta > Magnoliopsida > Gentianales > Apocynaceae > Catharanthus > Catharanthus roseus. The sequence goes on along the minus strand of JAPQWS010000107.1, from coordinate 845,927 downwards.
ATTACCTTATCTTCCAGGTTGTATTATTCTTTTCTTTGTCTCTTCTCTACTCTTGGTACTCTTTTATCACATTGTGGACAATGTAGGGTCTAGGTGTGGGGGAAAAGATGCTTTTGTTCTGGTGCCAACTTTTTTATTTTATTTTTCTCCTTTTTTTTCAATTTTTGCTGATTTTATTTTATTATTTTTTACATTATTTTGAGAAAAAAAATATGATTTCACTTAAAGAATGATTCTATTTGAGTTCCTTTAAAAATGTCTAGAATAAATTTTTAAAAGTACTTGTTTTCTTGTTTTTAATTAGGGTGATGAACTTATGTTCTATATTTTTTATAACTCTTGCATGACTTACACTTGAGCACATGGGTTATTATTTGTATTTAATAAATCCTTTACATTATTTTTTGAGCTACATAAAGTTGATGAATCTCTTAACTACATTCTAGAACTTACTTGAGTACCTCTTGAGGTGAAATAAAAATGTTTTCCTTATTTGACTCAAAGACGATGGCCATAGGTCTTCTTTGTATCATTTGTGCTTTTCAAGCTTACCAAATTTCATAATTTTTACCTTAGTAACCTTTTTTAGCCTTAAATGTTATTTCTTTCTTTAAACCACATAAATATTAACCCTTAATCTTGTAGAGAGTTTAATGCAAACTTCTATCTTGTACTTCAATGATGGGTTGTTGTTTGGATGTTATGGAAAGAGAATAAGTTATTTGACAAAAGGGAGAAAAAAAATATATATATATGACTTGTTGGGCTGAAAAAAAAAAACAAATGTATTGAGCTGAAAAAAAAAGGAAAAGAAAGAAAAGTTGATACATGATTGTTACAAGTCATAAGGTGCAAAGAAAAAAATTCAAGAGGCCCGAATTTGTGAATGTAAGAAAAAAGAATGGCCTTAAATGATGAAATTTTAAGAAAAAGAAGATGGTAGTTGGTGAATGTACTAATTGAGAAAAAAGGGAGGAAAAACAAAGTTAGAAAGTTTGTTGAAATTTTAAAGTATGCATATTCTTTGCAAGCTCTCTTTTCTTTGAATTTGAATTCCTTACCTTCGTTTGATAACCAATACCCTAACCTTACATTACAAGCTTTAAAGTCCTACATGATCTGGTTGAGTTGAGAATCATTGATTAGTGGAGAGAAGGTACGAAGAGTGAGCCGATGAAATGAACTCTTGTTGAGATATGTTCTCTTTATGTAATTTGGAAATTTCGTTTAGTATTTATTTCATACTCTCTGATGACCATGATCACACTTTATACAAGTCTTACATTAGTTATGGAAGATAATTGAATGTTTGTTTATTAACTTGAGTTTGAAAATAAGAGGAAGAGTGCTTGTCTTGATAAGTTTGAGATATTGAGATGGTAATTAATTTGGTTTATTCTCTATCTTTTCTATAGTTTATTGTTTATTTGGATTTGTGGGTACGTCGTCTGCAAACCCTCATGAGACCCTACTCGTCCACTAGGGGTAGCTTAGGGGTTTAAAGGGCTTATTGCACATTCTAAGTGCAATCGTGGGTCCTACGAAAGTGGCTAGTTAGTTTTTCTTTTTGTTATTTTATTTTATTTTTTTGCTTGAGGACTAGCAAAGCTTAGGTGCGGGGGAGTTGATAAAGTCTATTTTTTGTACAAATAAACACCTTAAGTTTTAATTATTAGTCCTTAAAAATATTTTATTTATTTATTAAGCATAATTATTTAATTTATTTTATTTTGGGATAAAGGGAAAGAAGCCCACGGTCAAGAAGGGTAGCCTGTAAACAAGCCCAAGATTGGAGTTGGACTGCCACCAAGAACAAGAAAAAAAGAAAGAAAAGAAGCTTTTCATCTTGTGCAAAGAAAACAGTCACGATAGGAGAAGAAAAGAAAAGAAAGAATTCCGATTGAAATAGGAAAAGAAAGAGTTCAGCTCCTCTAAAAAAGAACTGCAGAAGCAGCTATGAGATAAGAGCCGAGGGGGGAAGGAAGAAAAGAAAAAGAAGAGAGGACGGTCGGCTGTGCAAAGAAATACGAGAAGCAGCCGCAAAAATCATAGGGGAGAAGCAGCTAAATCCGCAGCTGAATCAATGAAAAATTGAAGTTTCGGTTGGAGAAAGCCGTGATTTTCTTCGATAAGTTGGTTTCTTCTTTTCCTTTAGCTATGAATTAAATTTATTTTTATAATCTTGATAAAACCCTAGCGATGTGACTTTGGTTTATTTTATTTTAGGAGATTTATTATTTTATTTGTGTGATTGCATATGTAGGGATGTTCTTGGTTTGATGCAATTAATTCTCTGTGATTCTTCTTGTAGAACAATTGTTTGGTTTAATTGATATTTTTATCCATGCTTGATTCTTGTAGTCTTGAGTATGAGATATAGGTAATTTTTGCAAGTATATTGTGGTTTTAGAATTGAATAGTTCATGCTAATTTTAGATGATTCATGTCATAGGAATGAATAAGTCATGCTAATGGTTAGATGAATTATATCATGCATTTAAGCACATATATTTCTTTAGTGAATCGAAGCTTGTAGCCTAGATCACTACATAAAGGTTTAATCTTTTCTCCTAAATAGAATTAAATCATTGTTTTATCGGTTAGTAGTGGATTCAAGATCCTAAATCTTCTCTTTGGTTAAAACTTTTGTTATTTTTAATTTATTTGTTTTATTCACTAGTTTTAATTAATGTAAGAATAATTTTAGATAATAAAAGTTCCATTCTTATTTTTATAAAATTAATTTTGGAAGATAATAATTTAAGTAATTAAGCCTTTCTTTGTGGTTCGATACCTTGATACTTCCGTATTACATTAACCTTGTGCACTTGCAAGTATTGAGTTTAAAACTTTATTAGAAAAATCCTGACCACTAATCTTTGACTTGACGTATAAGATAAACACATATTGGAAGCCATTGGTTGTATTAGCAGGTATTAATAATCATTTCATGACATTTGCATTCGCTTTTGCCATAATATATGATGAAACAGTTCCAACTACCAGTGGGTTTTGTCTACTTTTTTGGGAGAAATGGAGGGGAAATTACCATGATTTGTATTGACTGGTGGCGAAAATGTGATGAGAAGGGAAATAAAAAAAAAAGTATATCCTTTCGCTCCGTATCGAACATTTAGTTGGCATTTGAAGAGGAACTTTTCTAGCCACGTGCACTATAAAGGATTCAATTCTGGTTTGAGAAGATTATGACCAAGAGAGGCCACACAGAAGAGTTTGAAAGTGAATGGTCTAAACTTGTGCACAACTGTGGGTTAGAAAGAAATGAGTATGTTGCGAAAGTGTACTGCATTCGTGGGCATCGGACAGAATCATATTTGCGTGGACGCTTTTTCGGAGGAATGAGATCAGCACAGAGATGTGAGAAGATGAACGCTCTCTCAAACTCACATTTAAATGAGAAACTGAAGATTTACGAGTTTTTGGAGTGTTTCGACAATTCCATTTCACAGCTATGGTATTCTAATGCCGAAGCAAGTGCGAAAACAAAAGCAACATCCGTTGTACCAATCACTGAGTTTGTGTCACTTGAGAGGCATGCAAGTAAAGTGTACATGAGAAACATATTCATGACGGTTAGGAAACAAATCCGTAGACAAGGTTGGTATTACAAAATTGATGTTGTTCACAGTTATGAGACGGTGAAGTATTTCTTGGGAAAGTATGATGGACCCAAGCTGACATGGACTGTAGAGCCTAGAATGAATTCCAAGCTAATGGAATGCTCGTGTATAAAACTAAAGTCCAAAGGTCTGCCATGCAATCACATGTTCAGGTTTATGGTTATGGAGCATATGCAGTCGATTTCCAGTTCTTGCATCACGCTCCAATGGTGACCGAAGAAATATTGGCATTAAAATATACGAACAGTGAGTGAAATGGCTATATATGGTATGCTATTTGGCCTATGTGGAATTATTTATTATCATACCTCTAAAAGTGCAGAGCAAACAAGCTATCTAAAGGGTGTGATAGAAATGGAGATCGAACAACTGAAAGCTAGAAACAATTATCCTTCATATGACCATGGATCACTAAATATGTGTAAGAGACAAAGAAGCGACAAAGAAGTACTTCGTGTGCAGGACCTAGAATTTTTTACCAAAGTAAAGAGACAAGACGACTGAAAAATTCATGAATTGAGAGAGAATACAGTAGGTCTTCATATATGGTTCTGTATAGGAAGTATATATACATTTACTTAGATATGTTGGAAGCCATGAAAGAGCATAGATTTTCCAGAAGAGTATAGTTGCACAATCAAATTAAAATCAACCGAACTTCTGTTAGACGGACCAACGGGTCCATTTATGTTTCTAAGAGATAGAGTGACGAGACAGTTATTACCAAACGGAAGAGTAAATTAGCCTATTCCTCCTCTTTTAATAATAAAAAGGACAGAAAAGTTGGATGCAGAAGAAGCAACATTATTACTTGAGGGTGTTCCTTGCGAAAACTTTATAGTAGAGGTGCACGAATTCACGACGTACCCAGAGTTTGTGAGCAGACTGTTGATGAAGGTATTAAACAAGTCTAGGATGGTCCAGTCATTTTCTGAATATGTACCGGTGTTTTTAAGGCCTGATAAATTAATTGAAGGTATTCCGGTAGGAGGCCGGTCGGTGTTCCCCCCCATAGCGTCCACCGCGGATCGTATTGTGTGCACAAATAGAGGGAAGTACGGTTGTAGAGAGTAATCCTGTAGTCTAGCACCCTGTAGCCCTATTATCTCTCACCTCTCCCCCTTCCCTCCCCTTCCTTCCGGGATAAAGTTTGTAAGATTATTTCCCAATTTTATGTTGCCTTCAATTGATCATTGCAATGTTAATTGGCTATTTTAAACTTTTTAAGTATTGCACATTAAATTAGGTTGCCAATCATTGATACGTGGACTTAGTTTTGCAAAGTATGGTCTAAGGCAGATGATATCGGAAATAATTGATGTAGCTCGCAAAAGGCTAGTTAATAATGTAACTGGGTACTCATTTCATGTTTGGAGTTTGTGTGAATTAAAGTACTACTTGAAACTAATGTACTTTCATTTCTGATTTGTTTAGCGGAAAGTGAAGGTTACATCAGTTAGCAGCAGTGACTATGACTTGTTTGAATTTGGCTTATTTATGAGGAGATTTTCAAAAAGGGTATTTAATTAAAAATTGAGATTTCAACTTCTACAAGAGGGAGTTTATTGTAACATGAAAATTGAGATTTCATTAATAATATTATTTATATGAGATAATGAAACAAAACTTAAAATGAATAGAGTAGTGCTATTATGCTATAATGGCTAAACCAAGGGCGAAAGGTAGCCTGCTTGTACTTCTTAAAGCAAAGGATGCCATGTGTACTTTTTGTTATTTTTTCAATGCTATTTCAGTTATAGCCAATTAATTGGCTAATCTTTTAGGCACATAGCATTTTTGAAATTAATAAATTAAACCATGGCCTTATTATGCCAGTACCAATTTTGTAGCTGCTTATAGATTTGAATTAATAATATACTCACATTGGATATTGTTTTAAAAACAAATTATTGGACCCCAATTTTGAAATTAAATTCTACAAATTTCAGACTTACTAATTTTGTACATGTTACTATCTCAATTTCCAAAAGCAAAAATCCCTAATGGATAATTGAATTACACACAAACAAACATTTGGTTCAAGTGGACTTATGTTAAATTAATTTGAGCTGGGCTATAATATGGACATAATCATATTCTGGGCACAAAACTCGGAACATCTTATTTCTTAATTGTAATAATGATTTATAATAATTCATTCATTGTTCTAGTTTATTTTATTTCTTAGTTGTAATTTTGATCGATAAAGATTGATTGATTCTTTTAGTTTATAATAACAAAAAAATGCTTACAACGCCAGTAATTAAGTAGTTGAACAAAATTTTTGCATAAATCGTGAATTCAATCAAAAGTTAGAACTTAATATGATACAAATAACATTATTTGTACTACAAATTAATTGAGTCATTCTTTATTGATTTGCATCAATAATTTGAAGAAAGTATTTATGCATATTAAGTAATTGAGGTTCACGCAAATATAAATTGAATATCGATTGAAGCTGAAGTATGATGCAAATTAAAATATTAACACGAAATAATTAATTCTGTCAAGTTTTAAATGATGACACAAAGAACACATATGCCACGATATAAAAAATTATTACAATATATCATGCAAGTAAAATACATGGGTAATTATTAAATACTACGAATTAAATGTGTCCAAATTTAACAAATTATAAAACAATGAAAAGCTTCCCATTAACAATTTGTTTTCTCCTTTAAAAAAAAAAAAGGAAAAAAGCAAAAACACTATGTCTTCTATATTACTAAGCCTTTTGCCATGTCACCTAAATCTACAACCATATCTTCATCCGAATACCTATGCTAAGTGCCTTATAATGTTTAAAATGGGATAAAATCTGTTTTGAAACTCCAAACCTTCTCAGATAATTTGAAGGCATGCACTAATATATTCACAAATGTACTGTTTAGACTTACATTGACCCACCATATATTCATATTTTTTTTTTCTTTTAGAAGAATATATGTTCATATTCTCATTTTTTTAAAAAAAAAATATATTGGATGAAACCTGGGGATTTGATACTGTCACAGTCCAATGATGTGATAGTAGGGACCCACCATAGATTCTAACATCGTGAAATTGCCTTTTTTGTTTTGTTCTTTTTTCCAAAAACCGGTTGAAACTTGGAGAGTGGAGATTGTCACAGTGCAATGATGTGACCGAAAGGGGTAAGTTCCTCTTGGAGTGTTTAAGTGGTAAAAAATTTTCACTGCAGTGAGAGAAGATCATACCCATACTTATCTTTTTTTCCATGATGAAACCCCAACCATTGGATCAACTGATATATAATTTCTTTTAATTGAGAAGTAATTGATTTATAATTTCTTTTAATTGATAAGTAATGTTCTTGTTACTTTTTATAACATTCATAATAGGTTTTAATTATTTTTATCATAATTACTTTACTCATAACATTATTTATTTATCGTAAAATCTATTGAATTCAAAAGCAAATGAACCCTTACATATCTAGTAACCATCTTGGACAGTAATTTTAAAGTATGTTTCAAAATTCTTTATATTGTAAATAGTAAGATCGTATCGCTAATATTAGTTACGTTATCATATAATAATTAGTAATAAATTTAACCATCACCGAATACCATTGATTACATTATATCTAACTTGTCCTTATTCATATAAAAATCGTCCATTAAACTTAATAAATCCCCTTGTTATTAAAATTGTTCAAATAAATTTTGTAATTATTTCCATGCATGCCCCTATGACAAGACATTCAAGTGTACATGAGTGCTCTATGTTTGGAGATTGCAATATCAAATATAAATGGCCAAGAGTAAGGAACAAAATCTTGTACTTTTAACCGTACATCAACTTTTACCTTTATCTTCCAATCTCTATATCAACATTTTCCAGAAATCAACCTCTATTGATCTCTTCAACTGTCGAACTCATTTGTTAACCAATACCGAGACTCTTCTCACAAACCAAATATATTCTTGGCAGGTGGATGTAGTTAGGGTTGGTTGGATAATTGAACATCTGCTTGTTACTACCACAAGGACCTATCTTGAAAGGAGGGGTCATGTTGATTCATATGATGTGAGAAGCCTCTGAAACTGGGATGTAAATGCGACAGACTTCAGAGCTCAAATGCTTGCCAACGTTTTTGAGGTACCATCGATCCCATCTTTGTTTCCAATGGTGCTTATAATTTATAATATTTTTGGGATAGGTGAAACTATTTTAACTCATCAAATTGCATATTTTAATGCTGCATACTCTCCAAGTGCATGGATAATAACCAGTTCGATTTTTGAACAAAGAGTAATGGCTTTATATCATGGTCTTTTTGGTTTTGATACTCATTCTCGAGTACTTGTTGTAGACTTGGACCTGATAAATGTTACTTGGATTGTTTATAACAATGAAACTGTCACTATGAGGAATCCAATTCGGATGGATCCCCTTAGAATTATATATGATATCTAGGCGTAATCACCTTTATGTTTCTTATATAGTTGTTGGAATGGCTAGAAATTGTGTCGTGTATAATTATCATAGATTTGCATCTGTTCAAGCAGGTAATGCTATTAATGTTAACCCGAGCAACACTGTCGGGCAATCTCAACCACCACTAGGAAGTCCTGTATCTCTGTACTCAACCTTGCAGGGACATCTCAAACATCAAGATCTGCATTCTCTTCATATCAAAGATCGAGGGCTGGAACTACAAGAACTGTTGTTGTTCTTGATAATGACGATGATGCTGATAAGCAATGGACAAAAGAAGAAGCAATCCAGTAGCAAATTGATGGACTAACAAGAAACAGTGGTTTGGGAGAGGGTGGTGCTACTAAATGGGATTCTGCAAAAGGGAATTTTGAAGGTAATGGGAAGGATAATCTTTGATAGGAACTTAATTTTATTTTGCTTAACTCTTGGTTTAGATATTTCTTAAGTAAGTTAAGTTTGTTTTGTTTTTTTTAGAAAATCCCAAGCTAATGCATCGAACTGATTTTTGGGTTTTTGTTGTATTAGGATCATTTAACACTTTTTTTGATAGTGAAATGGTGTCAAGTGATCTAGATAGCTAGGATTTGTTTGGTAATTAGTGACGGATAATGAAGTATTATATTTTTCTCTAATGTTTAATATAGGTTTCCCTTAATTGTGGCCTTGTTATTCTTTGTTTAATTGTGGGTATAATTAGGTTAGGCACAGTGGGTTTTTATAGAAGAACACTTGTATTTTTATTTAGAGAAAATCAAAAACTTCTAAATAAAATACCATACATGGTAAGACAGCAAAAGAAGGAATTTGAAATTGTTAGATATATTTTGTAATCTTTTTTACACAGCTTGCAACTTAAGTGGACATAATAGATCTCATCTCTTGTTCCTCAAATTTCTTCTAAAATTTGCCTCGTTGATAGGGGGGGGGGATTTCAAATCTTAGACATCAAACCATCCTGTCCAATTGTTGCAAGGTGGTTAGAAAAGGAAATACAGTTTAATAACAAAAACCATCAAATATTAGTTCAAGGAATTTTCTAATTGAATGAAACTAACCAAAGTTTTAGGACATGAGTAGTATGGTCTTTCAAGGTTTTGTTGAGATCTTTGGGTGATATTAATTATGCAATACCTATGGCCACAATCACAGAATCTTAATAGCCATTGAAGTTGAGAAGAATAATTTGATATGCTTGAGGCCATTTCAATGGTTTTTGTGTTCTAATACCCTGCAAATAAAAAATATATACGGAAGGCAAGAGGAAATGGAATTGAGGTGAATTGGTGAAAAATGTGGGAAATAAAACTGGGAACTTGGAACATTTAAAGGGATTTGAATTTTATTTTAATTCAATTTTGCCGCCTGTTGTCAAAATCAGGATACCTGGGGGTAAATTTGTAATATTCAGATAAATGAGGGCCTAAAAATAATAAACGAAATAGTGTTTAGGGTTTAGGGTTTGAGTTTATGTTGGAGGGTAAAGAGGATATTTTTGTCATGTAACGTAATTTAATCATGAATATGTTACGCATTAAAATGAATTTATTCACTGAAACAATATAATGATCTATTTCACTTAGATAGCGTAACGGGTACTATGATAATGAAGAACATAAGTATGCTAGTAAAAATATGGATCGTGTCATATCAAGTAATTAAATCAAGAATATCTTACGGGTTAAAAGGATATTCATCGAGTGAAATATAATAAGTAAAGAACATAAGCATGCTCAAGGACATTAAGATGGTGTTATGTCAAGTCAACCAATAAAGAATATGTAAATAAAGAATATAAATATACTCGAAAACATATACATCGTGTCATTCATATAGAGTAAAGTGTAATACGTAAGAGAAGAACTTAACTAAGCTCGATGACATTGAGATGTTGTCATGTGAAATAAGTCAATCACGAATATGTTAAGATGTAAAAGTATAATTATCTATTTCAATTAAATCAAGTAAATAATAAATAAGTAAAGAACGTAAGTATGCTCGATGACATTGAGATGGTGCCATATGAAGTAAGTCAATCATGAATATGTTAAGATATAAAAGTATAATGATCATTTCACTTAGATCGAGTAAAACACAGTAAGTAATTTAAAAACGTAAGTATGCTCAATGACATTGATTTGGTGTCATGTGAAGTAAGTCAATCACGAATATTTTAAGATATAAAAGTACGATGATTTATTTCACTTAGATAGAGTAAAATGTAATATGTAAGTGAAGAACATAAGTATGCTTGAGGACATTGAGATGGTGTCATGTCACGTAAGTCAATAAAGAATACGTACATGAAGAACGCAAATATGCTCAACAACATATAGATTGTATCATTCATATAGAGTAACGTGTAATAAGTGAAGGACGTAAATATACTCGATACATTAAGATTGTGTCATGTGAAGTTAGTTAATCACAAATATCTTAAGATGTAAAAGTATAACGATCTATTTCACTTAGATCGAGTAAAATGTAATAAGTAAAGAACGTAAGTATGCTCGATGACATTGAGATGGTGTCATGTGAAATAAGTCAATCACGAATATGTTACGATGTAAAAATATCATGATCGCTTTCACTTAGAGTAACGTTTAATATGTGTCATGTCATGTCAAGTTATTATCGAGTTCTTCCCTATCGTCATTTATTTCACTTAGATAGAGTAGCCTGTAATAAATAAATATGAAAAATGATTGTTTGTTCTGTAACACTGTACGCTTGCAATGTTATTTCAATTCATATAATTATCGATTTCATAAGCATCGTGTTACCTAAACTATTTTAATAACGAAATCATTGTTTAATTGTTTGTCAGAGTTCACAATTGACAATGTGTATTTACTAAATATGACACTTAAGTTTTGGTTGTTTTTTTTTTTTTTTGCTATGTAACTTAATACTTAGAGTTGAACTGGTTATTATCGTATATTTAATTCCTAACAATGTGAATTCAGGGCGATGAATTTGTTATGAACCTGAGTTGATTTATAAGTTATAAGAAGGGCCACTATTTGAAAACCTGGGCCCTGAACTGGGTTGGCTAGGTCAAATGGGCCACTCTTTTAAAATCAATACGGGCTACATGAATGGGATACCATATTAATTTGGCCAATTCATAAGGATTTAGAACTGAAAATGGTTAGCAATTGAAATTGGCCACTCTTGAAAAAATAAATGGACTACAAGAGTGGGCCTCTTAAACTCCTTATGATTGCCCCGTTTCTTTTAGGATTTAATAACTTGGCATCCAGAGGTTGTAAAATGAATTCCTCCCTAATCTTACAATCCAACAAGATCAACCCAGCCTAAAAGATCAGATCATCAATATCGATCCAGCTATACAGAAATTAACTTCAACCAATTATTTGACAAACATTTCCACTCTTATTTAACTAAATAACTCAATACATTCAGTGTGTTTACCACTTACAAACCCCCAAAAAACCTAAATTTAATTGCATAATTTAACTCCACACAATGTCATACTGAAAAGATTTCAATATGCAGTCTCTTGCCAAGTTACTGTCATCCAAGAAAAGGCACATAGCGATATCATTTTCGTCACTAATTGAATGAACCTGTAATGTGTAAATCATATTAAACTCGATTTATTTCAATTTCTTAAAAAAAAAATAGTACAACATTTTGGATATAATTGTCAAACTTGTACTGGACCAGCTTCTCTTGCTTGCTCTAAATTTTCTATGAAAAGCATTACGTAAACACCGCAGTTGTGTGTATTTGGCTACTGTACACATGTCATACATTCCTCAATAGCGAATGAATCTATGGACAGCTTGTGTTATCTTTTTAGTCCAGCTTTCATTGCTTCTTGTAATATACACCTCTGCATATATCAAAAGTGGACTGTCAATTAATTCATAAACCTTAAATTAATTGAAAAGTAAGACAAAGAAAATCTGCATATATAACACTTCATTCACCGTGCATCGCTTCGTTTGAATCTGTATTAACATATGGTTAGAGTCAGAGATGATAATCTTGTGCTTTATCATGTCAACAACAAACATGAACCAATGAAGTTTCTCTTAATTCATCGGGACAAAAATCTGAAACAAAACTGTCTCTTCGATTCAATACACACAATACACCAAAAAAAAAAAAAAAAAATCATCTTCACATTTACCTTCTTACAAGATGCTACATTACCCCCATACTTTTCCGCAGTTAAAAATTGATTGAAAATCTAGATGTGTGTCTTCCCTTTAATACATTGCCCTATGAAAAAGAAAAACTCACAAATATATTAGATCGGACAAAATCCATAAAAGACTATATTGAATAATATGTTAAGATATTACCTGGAACGAACTTGGAAGACACCAATTCAGTGTATCCTACCCTTTCCCAACTTGTCTTGCTCTTGAAAATAGCATGCAAGAAAAACAGTTAATAACCTCCCCCTCTACCTATCCACCAGCTTTTAAAGATTGGAATAATATGACGTTTGATACGTGAAACAATATCTGTAATATGGCTGCCCTGCAATAATAAACTTAACATATAAATCATGTACTCAATATAGATGAATATCCCAAAACAAATATACTACTCTGAAAGGGACTTACTCTCTTTTGGATGTTTAATGCTCAAAAGCCCGCTCAATATATTTGCACTTTCAGTCTCTCTAAATTTAGTTAAATTCAGAGGCCAGAATGACGTCTTATAAAATATATATATATATATATATAAGTGAAGGAAAATTTTATGTCTCTCGTATTGAGTAAAAGCACAGCTGAATGTCTTTACCTGTTTAGAAGCTAACTATTTCTAGTGACGTAATAGTTAACTTCTTCGGTTGGCATGATCGTTACGTCCTACAAAACAAAATTTATCGTTACATCTTACAAAATAAAACAAAAGTACATAAATTATATTATAAAAATGAACTTATTTATTGTATTTTTTTCCTAGAAAGAGACTAGGTTCCAACTTCCTTGACCTTCCTTCACTAGACAGGTGTCAGCCCCCATACATGTAGCTATTCTTGCTTTTCTGGATAATAGGATCGTATCTGCCCGTAAGGGCGTACCCACCGGAAAGGGTGTACTGCATCCCCTTGTTCCGAGGATGTCGAAGGAACTAAAAGAAAGCCTTTTGAAAACCTTACTAATAGAAATGAAGATGATATAGAAACGGTTTGAACTACAGTCTCCCTCTTCTTTCCCCTTTTCTGATTCACCAACTTTTCATATGAACTTATTAATTATTTACTCGAGGCTCTCTCAGCCATTTCCCTTGTCCTCTCCTTCCATTTTCATGTTTCCACTTCAGTAGCTACTGCTTTCTTCTTATCATTTTCATGTGGAGATGGTACTCCTGCAACTCCATCTCCATTAAACTGCCCACTAGACTCACTGGACTGCTTTTCAAAAGCCGTCTAAATATCATGCCGAACTAAAAGGGTCATCATCTTGCCCACCTATTTCGCCTTCGGACAGTTTATCATTCTCATCACTAAAGCCATCGTTGTCTATTTTCATGTCATTGTACTCATTATTAATTCCTACATTCTCCTCATTGGGGGTATCCTTCTCCTCCTCATTTTCAATTTTCCATTATGTCATGTTATTACTCACAACCCCAAGCTCATCATTCACATCTCCAAATTGCTCATCCTCTTCATTCCACTTTGTACTGTTCCCAGAACCAAATCTGTCCTTATTTTCACATCTAATATATGAATTTATTTGTATTCTTCCCTCTTCCTTCCTAATATCCTCCCTAATATTCCTAAGTTGATCTTCTTGACCTTTCTTCAACATTATCATCACGTTCATTACCACCTCCATTACACTCCTATTGGCAGCTTCCACACTCCTGCCCATACATGCAACTTCCTCTCGAACACCCTCCAACCCTCCTCGTAATTGTTTCATATTTTGGTCTGACAAATTAAGCCTCTTATGAATTCCCTCCAAATGAACATCCACATTTAACTCCTTTCCATCAACTATCGGTACGTCTTCACCCCTAAAAAGTCTAATGCCTCATAGGGCTGTTACCCAACTCAATACACTATTTTTATCCCAATTCAAAACTCTTGTCAGATTTCTAGACATTTTTGGGAGCATTTTCTCTCTAACAGGATAAAAATGCCCCATGTACAACATCTACACAGTTTAAATACATATATCATCAATTGAAAAACTAACAAATGTACATATGATTTACAATACTACAAAACAAACACTAAATGTTTGAAAATATTAGAAAGCATATAATAAATTGGATTTTGCTTTCTTACCCCAAGAATATACACACACCCAATGAAAGATGCCTTGTTCTCTTTGTTCTGCTTCCTCACACTAATTACAACTGAAACAAGAAAAAACTTTGACCAATTCAGCTCCCTTCGCTCTATATTGGACAATAGTTTTAGCATACTTCTTCTTACTGAATATTTCATCAAAGGTGACAAAAACTGCCCCACGATAAACAACACATACTTCATGATGAACTCTTTCCCGTAACTATCCATTACAATCAATCTTTTCCTTACCTTGGGTAAGGCAATTATGGGATGTTCAATCTCAAGACCGAGCTCCCTCTCCAACGCACTATCAATATTTCCCTTCACTAGAGCTTCAATTATGTCCATTGTACCTGACTTTATCCCCAGCATGCTTTCCACGTCCTTCTCATCTACGAACACAATTTTCCCTTGTACATTCAAACACTGTCATTCATAATCAAAATTGTTAACAACCCACGACACGATGTCCTTAGGTATTTCAAAAGGCTTAATCTTTAACAACTCCCAAAACCCTAACTATTTAACCACCATCACTTGTTCATCATTCAATGAACGATGTGTCTCTTCTATGGTATAATCGTACAAAATTCAATTTTATGGACAGTCATTTCCTTGTTTTTTGTACCTATTTCTCAAAATTTAGCTATGGTTTTCAACAAAAATAAACAGGGCTTGTTTCTCACTCCCACTTCATTCAAGATTATTTCAATCTCCAAGAATATTAACACTAGTAGCAAAGGAAAACAAATCATAGTCAGAGGAACGAAAAACCCGTCAAAGATTTAAGAGCAGAAAGATTTAGCAATTAATTCTTACAAATTAAACAACTACTAATTTTTCACGTTCTTTTCTTGGGTGATAGTAATCACTGTGCATCAATATATACAATCACTCTTTATTAATAAGCCTTTCACTTAAAATTTCCTACGAGTTTAATAGGCATTTAGTACTTAGATATTCTTTCGTTTGAAATTTATAAAAGGGAAACGATTGGTTATTGCTTCTTATTTTTTAGTTTTTAAATCATGAATAATTGTATGGGACAGGTAGAAATAGAAAGCATGACATGTTAAAAGAGATTGAGTACTAATAATTTTTTGACATTTCGATGAAGTGCAGGTGTTTCTTTTTCTTGATGAAGCCAAGATTAGTTGAAACCTCATGAGGGCTATGAATGCTTTTAAGTGGTTTAGGATTTAGGAACAGAAAGATTTAACAATGTAGTTTCCTTATGAAGAAGGTTAACAATTAGCAATTTTCTTGTTATCTATATTCAGAATATGAAGATTTATGTTGTATGACAACTCTCAATCTGTTCAAAAGAACCTATGAAAGTGAAGAAAATTTAAATTGAAATATACTAACTGGGGCTGCATTTATGCCATTCATCTAGCACAGTTGATACTTTCTCTGTGATATTCCATAGACACTTGTAAAGAGATCCTGCCATTCCAAGAAACTGGAAATATTATAAGTGAAGTGGTGACCAACTATCATAATCTTAGAGACAGTAAATATTTTTAGTTTGATAGAGCTTGATAAATTTACCCTCGTAGATGATTTTTTTCCTCTTTGTCTACCATTTTACTTTTGACAAGTCTGGGCTTGGAATGTAATATTTTGACTTACTAGCAAAATTTTTTATTTTTTTTATTCAAGATATTATTCATGTAATATTAGAATAATGACTCTATAACCATCATTAACTCTTTTCTTTAGGAGCTCTGGTGGTATCAATACTAGCTTCTCCAATTGTAGCAATGAATTTGTTATAGTTGCCAAAGGTTTATAGCTTTTATGTAGTTTGGTCTTTTACAAACTTGAATATGCCTCCTTTGCGTAGGATACGAGATACTGTTGTGAAATTTTTATACCAAGAGTTATAGCTTGTCTTATTTGTTGTATCTACCATGCCATCTTTTTAGAAAGGCTTTGAATAACACTTCTTGAGATCTTAATTCTTCCTTCTTATCTAAACTTGCAATGAAATTGTCCGTTTTTCTTAGACGAGCAGTTTTATTATGGTAGCCTAGTAGCTTATAATCATTAGATAAGCTATCCACCAACCCATGAAAATAGCACATGTACCATAGAAGCCAACTCACTAAAAACTGAACTAGCCTACTAGGTAGTGAGTAAGCATCTCAATTTTTTTTTTTTACCTATTTCTAAATAATGTTTGTTATTTCTCAAGACTTTAAAAAACGTTTGCAGATAACTTGGAATTCAACTTTAGTGTCCAAAAGTCCTAATTTATCCAATGTAAATAATGAAAACCTAACACTTTCAATGCTATTATTACAAAATTGAGAACCTAACATCCACATAATAGAGAAAGAAAAATAAAAGAAGCCCCTTTCTATCCATATTTTTGCTGACATTAATTTTTACAATTAAACGACTACTAATATTTCAAGTCTTTTAGTAGTTCAATATATGAATATCTTAATTCCGAATTTTAACTTAAATCTAACTAATCCAAAACATCTAATCCTACCATAATCTGTGTATCATCTATTAAATTCATTATGCATATTTAGCAGCTCCTAATCCAGGACCACATTTAGCAGATCACTCACATTAATTTCACACCTTCCATTTGGAAAGTAAACCTAATCGTTTCAAAAAATTTCAGCTTATCAAAATCGAAAATTAATGGTGATTTCCAATTATTAAAAATTACACCAATACAAGAGCGGAATTCAGGGAAACTTACCACAAATGCCCTATTATCCTCCACATACCCTTTAAACTTTGCTTGTTATGGTTTAGGCACCTTTCGCTGTCTATTCCCCGTCTTTGATCACTTTGGTGGTACGTTTATTGCGGAATGGTCATGCTCACGATTTACATTCTCAAGTCCTTTGCTAACGTCCTCTTCTACTACCTTCTCAGAAATCATCTGTCGACTTTCCGATGGCTTCGTCTTCCCCATTATCCTCCACTAGTTCTGCCTTTCTTCCCCTTTCTTTATCTATATCCTTTGATTAACCAAGCATACAAAAAAACCTTACATAAACTTCCTCCGTCAATATCGCGTCGCCGGAACCCTTGGTTCTAGGTTTGTACGAATTATTGAAGGTTTCACGATATCAAGGAATGAAATAATAAGTAGAACCCCCTCCCCCCTACTCCCCCTATCATTTTTCTTTTTTGTTTCTTCTCACTCTCAGACTCTGACCCCAGCAACATTTCCTTATCCTTAACTCTTAACTCTTTTTTCTCCAATGACCCCTTACTCCGTCACCTTCACTCCCAAATATTTTTCACTCTGTTTTTTCCTTTTACAAACTCTTCATCTAACAGTTCAGATTTGAAGCATTAAATCTAATGGTTGAAATAACAGCTCTTCGGGTCACAGAAATACAATTATTTCTGCACTGTAGTCATGTCTATATATATGTACATATATATATATATATATGTACATATATATATAAAACTAAGTTAGTGACTGCCTTTTGCAAACGTTTATGTCGGTCGCACATATAGCAACAGCTTTGCGACCAATCAAGACTGTCGCAAACCAATAACTATTTAGCAACTGATGTAATAATCGGTCACTAAGTTTTATAAAAGAGTGATGGATAACCGACCAATTTTGACGGTCACAAACGTTTTAAATATTGCGATCGGTGTGCTGGTGCCAATCGATCACAATATGACCTAAATCACGTAACTTGTGAACCGTTCCCCTCCTTCATTTGAGACTAATTCAGTTTTCTTACGTTTCTCTCTTATCCCTACAACCACCTCCAGTCATCGACGCCTTAATTGTGTCTCTAGCGACGACCGTTGCCTCCATCTCCTACTCCTCTCTTCTCCTCTGTATGATTTCCTACTCTACATTTTTCTTTTTTCTCTCTGGTTTCACCTTTGCCGAGCCCCTTGGCGCTGTTGCCCTTGCTGCCGGTGCCACCTCTACTGCTACTTCACTGTCGGAATTTGAACCCCTGCTGGACAATGAAAGGTAAAAGTTGACACCAATAATTTTTTATTTTTTATTTTTTGGTTTAGAAATTGCTAGTTTCTATACATTATACATTGATAATTCTCTTAAATTGGTCTATTAATAATTCTTTTAAATTTGATTTTGGGACAAAGTATAGCATTTCCTTGAACTTGGTGTATCCATTTATCTATTTAAGGAGTAATGGACAATGAGTCCCTTTTTCCTGTTTTGTTGTTTTGGAAGGAATTTAAGACTTACCTGTAAAGGTTGGAATTTAAGAATGAAAATGCAACAAAAGAAATGTTAGAAAAAAAATTTTTATATAAGATTATGGCAACTAATCAAGTATATATGTTTTTTAGGATAAATGGAAAAAGAGCATTCATATGGAAAATAATCCCACCAGTCGTTCAATATATGTTGTTTTCAGGAAAGAATACATTTTTCCTCAAATCTTGAAGCGTTTTTAATATAAAATTTGTATAATTGTCTTTCAACAATATATTCTTTTAAGCATAATAAAAGAGTTCAAGGAAAAAGGATAATTCATATAGAAAATATTCCCTCTGGTGAATCAACATATCTTTCTCAAATATTAAAAATGCTTTCTAAGATAAAATTAATTGTTAAAATTATGTTGCGGTCTATTGTGTTCAATCATATAAATGCTAACAGACGTAAAATATAAAATATACAATGTTTGATAGTTAAAGTCTATTAAATTTAATAAAATAAAAAAACTCTAATTCAAATTATTCAAATTCAAATGAGCATGTGTCCCTAACCTTGGTACAAATCCAATTATATTTTCAATCATACCCTTAACGGTTAACCCCTTATAATTAATTGGTGTATGTTCCATTAATTAGTCCGCCAATTTCCACCATATAACTCATTCTATTTCAATAAATTCCACAATTGATTTGACATAACCTCAAATAATACAAAAAATTCAAAGGAAACTGTAGATGAAACAATGAAAATATTCTATATAATTCATCTAAATGAATTGCTTATTGATTTCTCAAACCATAAACCATTACAAAAAATGGCAGCTACCATAAAACAAGGTGGGCCATTCCATTTTTGACCCACTATTAGTTTTATTCATTGCTCGTATTCATTTTTTATTCTTAAGAGGCATCAAATCCAGATCCCAGATGGGAAGTTGGCTGCTCCTTTTCTTGATTCATTAGTAAGCCTTTCTGGATTCATAACGAATTGAAAGCATATGGTTTTGAATTTTGGATTGATGTTGGCTTTTAATACGCTTTTTATACAACACTGCCTTTATAACTTATATTTTGAATTGATTAATAAACTGTTTTAAACTTATTTTAATTCATAAACTATTTTGACAAACAAACCCTCTAGTTCTTGATTACAAGGAATAATTTTTAAAAAGAAGTTTACCCATCTTTTATGTGTGTCCTTTCTCATATTATTTAAACATGTAATGTAAGATTATGACTTAAAAGTCATTTTGGTTATGATTTTTTAGATTTTTTCTCTCTTGAAACCTTAAAGGGAAGTTTTTCATCAAACTGCAGAAGATGAAGCATCAAAGTTCTTTTTGCTTCTAAGGTATGACTTTCTCTTGAATTCATATGTTTATGTGTTGATCTTTGATTAGTTTTTGCTTGTTTCTATTCTAACACTTTATTGGTTTGTTCTAATTTGGTTATAAAATCAAGAATGACTAGATATTAGAATTGAATTTTGATTAAATTTCAGGATTGGTGAACTTGTAAAACATGAGTATATTAAAAAACTTGAAGTACTTTTAATTATATTTAATTACTAGTTTTTGTTAATTAATTGTCTATGGGAGAACACAAACTTTTAATGCTCAATTGTTAATGGTGGACCTTGACTCTTAAGGTT
The DNA here is from genome assembly GCA_028651295.1 of Catharanthus roseus. Taxonomy (NCBI): domain Eukaryota; kingdom Viridiplantae; phylum Streptophyta; class Magnoliopsida; order Gentianales; family Apocynaceae; genus Catharanthus; species Catharanthus roseus. The sequence continues at coordinate 825,697 of JAPQWS010000107.1, read as the reverse complement.
TAATTATTTACGGGGGAGCCCGGACTGTTTAAAATTGCATATATTGTATTTAAGTGAGTTTTAAAACAGGGAAAATGTCCAATTTACTGTGGACACTGTCAAAAAATTTTCAAATCTTAGAGAATGATACTTAGATTTCTAAATATCATTATAAGTCATCAAAAGCAAAAATATAAGTGTTTGTGCTTCTATACTTCTCTCATTACTTCTAAGTTAATGAAGTAATGAGAGAACAATAATAGAAGTCTTTGTTCTTCTATTTTTCAAAGTTTTGTAGGTATCAAAATTGAAAAAATAGAAGGGTTTGTGCTTCTATTCTCTCTTTACTTCTAAGTTAAATGAAAAGTAGAAGTCTTAGTTCTTCTATTCTTGAATGTTTCAATGGATCAAGATTGAGAAAATAGAAGTATTTATGCTCCTATTCTCTCTCTACTTCTAAATTAAATCAAAAGTAGAAGTCTTTGTTCTTCTATTGGACGAACATTTAGTTCTTGAACGTTTCATTTGTACTTGTACTATATTTCTTCACTTCCTTCTTATTTTAAACATATGCCTTCGCTTTCTTCTTATCCTGAATAAGATTAATCTTTTTCCTTCTATTCCTTTGAATGTAGAAAAGTTATGGAGTAGAACAGAAGTTGGATGTATAGGAGATGTGTGCTTAGGGTTAGGGGACTTAGTAGAAAATTTGTGAAAGGGGTACGCCAATTTGTAGATTGGTGTCTTTCAATAAATCACGAAAAGGAACATGAGATAAGGTGTCCATGCGTGAAGTGCAAAATAGGAAGTTAATAATCGTGGTTGATTTGAAGCTACATTTGGTAAAGTGGAGGTTTATGCATTATTATCATAATTGGACATGCCATGGAGAAGCGAGTTATGGGAAATGAATGTGAGTAATGTAAGGGAAACAAGTTCGAGTAGAACTAGAGAAGGTAGCACGTATTGTAAGATGAGCATAGAATTACTGCTGCCCTTATGCCCACTGACCACAAGTTGATGCTAAAGCTCAATGAGAGAGTAAAGAAGGGGCACACCTATGGCTTCGGTGTAACAAAATCTGCCCGTTTGCACGCTTAGTCCTAGCATGCTACTGTTAGAGGCCGTCCATTCTTTGTTGGTTATGAGGAGCATACGACCGCCATCAATCATGAGGTCTTTAATGAGATGATGGACTAAGAGTAGCAACAAGAGTGGCAGAGAAGGATTAGCTACTCGAACACATTAACCAAGAATGGGCAATCGAGAATTTTTGTGGTGTGGGACTTGATCCTTCGCAAATATCACTTCTTAGGCCGCCTCTTGAATGGGGGATGCTTGATCGCGAGGTCGGTGAGATGAGCGGCCACAACGAGCACGATGGCGCGGATGAGGGTGCTGGCGATGATGAGATCCTACCTTCTAGTTACCATTGCTAATATGTACTTTATAAATTTTGAATGTTTGATATATATATATATATTGTTTGTTTATTATAGTATAGTAAATAACGAATCATTTAGGGCTTCTATGTATATACTTTACTTTTAATTTGATGGTTTATTATGAAATATTTGTTTGTTGTGCAATTGATCTTTGATGGTCTATTTTTTATTTTAAGAGTGGTCTAATCTAGAAATAAATAATTCATTAATATATATATGTATATATATGCGGCGGAATGGCAATAGAAGGCTCTTCTCACCTTTTGCGACAAATTTGCTATGACCTTCCATGCAATTTCGTTATTTTAGAAAATTTGTTGCGAAATTTAAAGAAAAAATATGGGCACGACAAGCTTTGCCAATCTGTTGCTGTTTTACCGTGTGACTGATTATCTGTCGCAAATCTGTGCTTGTGACAGCGGTATTGCGGCCGACACTTTCAGTCACAATACCATTGCAGCTTGACTATTTGCATTGGAATTGTGACGGAACATGCTTTTGCCATTTGGCAGTTTATTTTGTGATATACATATATATATATATATATATATACATGCACATATATATACATATATACATATATATATATAAAGGCAGATATGTATATATGTATATATCTATATCTCCCTATATATATATAATATTATACAAGTTGTACATCAAATTTTATAAAGTAAGTAATTAAAACTAAGACTTTCAATTTGGAGGTCACATATTGCCTCTGTTAAATTTAAGGTGTTAAATTTAAGGTTGTTATGAATTTGTCACGATATTTAAAAAAATTGGACTAATTGAATGTATTTGGTCGAGAACGCTTCAACATATACATGTATAGATGCAGCAACCTGGATTTATTGATTCTTTCCGGCCTAAATATAAGCTCGTGTCAATGGTTGCACAACTTTTTGTGACAACCTAGTTTTCTTAATAGTCAATGTGTTCTTTTTTATTTAGCGTTTTATTTCAATTTAAAACATACCTCAAGAGGGGAGGATTATCTATATCTAAATTTTTATAAGGAGTAATTATTTTTCAAATACTAGTCATGTGGGATTCTCAACACACCCCTCACGATCAGGACTGGACATTTAGAGCGTAAAGTTTACATGGGTGGACATCTGTTCAGGTGGCGCAACATGAGCAGCCCAACTGGCTCTGATACCATGTTAGAATTTGGGCTTGAGCCTAACTCACGCACAATGATATTTCAAAAAGGGGGAACTGGCCAAATTTTTATAAGAAATAATTATTTCTCAAATATTTGTCATATGGGATTCTCTACATGTTTACATGCATGATATTACTATTAGTGGATGTTGTTCTAAGTATATGGATTCCTTTATTGATCATCACTAACTTGTGTCACTAAATATTCTCTTTTATTTTTTTTTTAAGTGATCTATATTCGAATTTTTATAGCTGAAAACTTAGTAATTTTTGTTTTTCCTTAGGCAGGGAAGTACGTTGCGATGTGTCCTCTGCACTTATCTCAAACTCATTATGCTTCTCACATGCTTAAAATATTTAATATGACAAAATAAAAATTTTTCATGAGCTATCTTCAATACTTATTTTTAAGCTTATATATATGACATACATACACACATATTACACTTATCACCATATACAGAATGTAGATATCATAATTATTCAATAAATGCATTTAATGAAGTATACTCACATAACACAACCACATAAGGATCCATTTTTTATTGACAATGGAGAAAATTATCAAGAGTGGTGAGCTTCAATGTCTTCACATGCATGAAGAAACAAACTGAGTAATATTCCTGGATGTGGGTAGTCCTCCTTCAGATTCTCATACTCAAAAGTCCATGTTAACAAGCTGTCAGGACCATTTCGGTTAACATGATATGTTAGGTACATGGACTTGTATATTTCTATCACATCTCCTTCAACCATCTTGAACCTTATTGATTGTTTTTCCACATCAATATGTTCAATTATATGTTTCGCAATGCAGTCTTTGCCGTCTGAAGCCAAAAAATTAAAAAGAGAAAGAAAATAAAAAAAGAAAAAATGAAAAGAAAGGAAAACCAACTACAATAACAAAAACAAAGGAAGTAAATATAAGAAAATTTTATTATGGACCAGTTCTCACTCATTCACTTTTCGATCTGTATTAAGTTATGTCACTTGTGTTACTAATTATTCCCCAATTATGGAGATATGAATAGTAAAAAATATGGTGAAACATGACTTAATACATGCCAAGAAGTTCATGACCGTAGATATGGACTTTATTTACAATAGAATATTTCAGTAAATATAGCAGAAAACAAAAAAAAAATATTATTATAGGATTTAGAAAAAAATTAGGGTTTAATTACCATGGGTGTAGAGCCAGAATATTTTAGATCCAACCTTTCCCACTTCACCATCAAGAAGAATGAAACCTTTTAATTTATCAGGACTCACTTTAAGGAGATATGGAAGACATCTCCACAAGCCTTGATCTCAGTTAGGCCGATCATTTTTCCCTTGAGGCCCATCTTTCCTTTAAATAGTGAAATGATGAAAATAGTGATTGAGTGACTATGAACAACTATTTAAGAAATTAAGAAAGAAAAGGAAAATAGGAAATAGTTTTCTCACCAAGGCCTTATATGTTCAAAAATTTTAGTGAGGAAAATGAAATTGTTAAAAATTAAAATGCATATATTGTTCAATTAGGTAAGAAAAATACTAAGTAAATAGAGTTTCTCTTATTAGGTTTGTTGATTTCGAAATAGGAATAGAAAAGAAAAATCAACGAAATAAGTTTTTTTTCACTATAAAAAATACTATTAACACATTACCAGAGATGTAATATTATTCCAAAGGATCTAAGAGAGACTACTATCACAATTTACCAATAAAATATTATGAGCCATCATCATCATCTGATGTTATCAGTGGGATATGAGTAAGAGAAGAACAATAAAGACAAAGAGACAGAAATTTGGACTACAGAAATTTGGACTCAAACAAACAAAATCCTACATGAAAACAAAAGCAGAAATTGATGGGAAAAAAGTAAAAAAACAAACAGAGGTATATGGATTGATGTTAATCTTTCTGATCATTTTTCTCTTCTTGAAATTACAGAATTAGGAAGCATCCAGAAATCTTCTCCTTAATTCAAACGTTGTGTCATTGTCCGAATCAGTAATCAGTAAATATATCTTTGAAATAAAAGACATGTATAAAGAATTCATCAAGGATAACTATTAAGGAGCAAAGTAATTTCAACGTATATATTGTATGGTTGATTAGAAAATGCAAGCATTTTGGTGAAATAAAAAATGAAAAATGAAATGGAGAAAAAGCAAGAGAAAGACGGCATGATGATTGTGAACTTTATTTTCATCTAAGAAACTAAAAACATAAAATTAAGTTAAACAATATAAAAATCTTAATTTGTACTTCTTAAAAAAATTCTTAAAAAATAGCTTACCATGAATTTTTCTTCATCTTTTCCTTTCTCTCACTAAAATGGGAGAAATTTGCTTCTACAATCTGCATTTAACTTTTCATTAGAGTTCTCTTTGCTTTCTTTTTCATACTACTTTTATTAGTTAGCGTTAAGAATCTCACATGATTAGTGTATAAGAAAAAAAATTATTCCTTATAAGACTTGGCAATTCTCCCCTCTTGATGCACTTTTTGGGGTAAGTTAGGCTCAAGCCTAAACTTTAGCATGGTATGCCTATAAGAAAAAAAATTACTCCTTATGATACTTGAGCAATCCTCCCCTTTTGAGTTACCTTTTGGGGTGAGTTAGACCTAAGTTAAAAATTTTAACATGGAATAAGAGACATGATGTTGGGCCACATGTAGATGATGTTCTACAGAATTTCACCTTTTCATGATCAGACATTTCAACCGAAGTGAAGTATGGTCTTCAGCTGCCTTCTTCTTTCTCCTTTTCCGGTCTTGATTCGGACCCGTAACCCGCTGACGAGACTACCTCAGCCTAAGCTAGCACGAGTGCTGGAAGAAGACTGTCTGAATGGTTTAGTTAGGATTTTTCTGTTGGCTTACCTTGAAAGGTCAACTAAGAGCAATTAGCCTTTAAGAAGACCCGGGTATTATATAATAAGGTCCTACGATTATGGGGGAAATCAAAGGTAATCTTCTTCCGTAGGCAACTATTGAGATATCTATCCTCCTGGCCCCTCTTTGCACTTATCACCCAGGCTCAAATGATTAGCCTAGCCATGAGGGGGTGTGTTGACAATCCCACATCAGCTATTTAAAGAATTAATGAACTCTTAATAAGTTTGGGCAATCCTCCTCCTCTTGAGTTACCTTTTGAGGTGAGTTAGGTCCAAATCTAATATTTTAACATGGTATCAGAGCCACCTAGTACATATTGGGTTGCTCGTGTTGGGCGACCTGCAGATGTCTAGTCTTGCAAATTTCACGCTCCAGATGTCCAACCCTAGACGTGATGAGAGTGTGTTGCGAAACGCACATGACTAGTGTATAAGAAAAAAATTACCCCTAATAAGATATGAGCAATCCTCCCATCTTGAGGTACTTTTTGGAGTATGTTACCCCAAGTCCAAAGTTTTAACAGTTACCAATCAAGAAAAACAATTTTTTTGTAGGAAATTTGTTTTCTTTTCACCACTAAAATGCTTGAATCAAACAGTGTCTAAGTGGATTGATCAAAATAGGTATTCATTTTAGTTTTTTTACCAATATTAAGAATTTGAAATTAAGAAATTATTTTTTACAATATTTTCTACTACACATTATGAAACAAATCATAATTCTTAAAACACACTTATTATGAATAAGATGAACTGTAAAATTGTTATAAACATTTAATGTTCAACAAATTCTATAAAATTTATTATATTTGAATTAGAAAATATAATATATTTAGTCTGTATCAATGTATACATATATACTTGGGCAAACTCCTATTATAGTCTTTGGAAGGAATATATGCAATTGCATCACCTGATAGAAGTACTCTTGGCTCCCAGTGATATTACTTTTGGGACATTGATTAATACAGTTGTTCCTACACCTACGTTTTTATAAAAGCGAAAGTCATTGTAGAAGAGTCACGGAGGATATTGGAAGGACATGTACACATACGTTTGAATAGAAGGACAAATGCGATAATTCCTGAAGGCTTCCATAGCGGCCCCTAGAATTAGGATGGTTTAGGCTCAATGTAGACATTTGGGCCTATTTTCTTCCCAATATTTTTCATTTTTTCAGCCCATATTAATTCCCTATGATGACCCAATAGGCCTCAACAAAAGATAAGGTGGTTTGAACTGGTCAGAGATGCCGGGCCGGGCCGGCCCAACCTGCGCTGCCCATTTTGGCTTTGACATATTTAATCTCTCATCCTTTCCTCGGTAACACACAATCGACTTTATTATTTTTCTTCTTTTTCTTTCTCTGCCTTTCCGAGTTCCGGCTCTGTCTCTTCTTCTTCCCTTTCTTCTCCGCGGCTTGCCGCGTCCGTTGCTCTTCTCCGACCTTTGATCTTCAGTGATGCCGTCACTTTTACTGTGAACGACGGCTTGTGGTGGTCTTTGTTCGATCGCCTTTTTCTGGTAAGTTTGGGAGAGAGCCAAAAGGTTGAGAGAGAGAGACACCAATGATTTCTTTCTTGGTTGAGGCCCTTGACTGAGGAACCCATTTTTACGGACCTTGCCGATACTTTTTACCATCGGCGCCTCGACGCGGCTCGTTGTGTCTTGCCACTGCTCAACATTGGTTTCTTCGCCGACGGAACAGACTTTGCGGCGATAGGTAAGGGTTCGTCTTTTTAGTTTATTTCGTTTACTATTTTTCTAACTGTTTTGTGCAGTGTTTCTTGGCTTCTTGCTCGGCTTGGACCGATGGTAGAGAAGAAGGAAGATATTTTTATAATAGAGTTAGGCTATTTTTCCGCTGTGTTTATTCTGATTATTGTAATAGTAATTAGAAGTTGTAATAGTAAATAGATCCAGCAGTGGTATCAGAGCCCGGAAACGACTACAACTTTCTGGTGCTCTTCAACGGCGCCGGCAACCCCTCGGAAAAATTCCAGATCTGAGGGAACTGTTGAGTTCCTCTAAACTAGCCAGTGAAGTATTGCTTGACTCTTCTTTTTATTTTTTTCGGTTAATATATTTGTTGCTTGGTGCTGTTTTGTTGTGCTGGAGTACTGTGCTTTTTATTACTATTACTGTTTCTTATGGACTGTGTTACGGTTTGGACTACTTCTTTGTTTCTGTTACTGTCTCTGTGAACTGTGTCACGGTTCTGGTTATTTGGTACCCTTGCTTCCCATTACTTTTCTATTTTCGATCTCTCATTCTGTTATGCTATTTTTCGATTTTTCTGTTCTGTTTTCTTGAAATACAAAACCCAAGCCTGGCTTGAGTCCGTGAGACATCAAGTATCTGTGTCTTGTGTGCATTGCATGGCATTTTACACCATAGGACGGTTAGGCATAACCCCCAGTAGAATGGAGTAGCTTAGAGGATGAACCATACAATAATAAATAAGGTTAGATGTCTTATGATGTCGTCAGGTATCCTAAAACCTTTTTGGGGAGAAGCTGTAAGTATGGCTATCTACCTTATTAATGGATCCCCTTCTACAGCCATAAATTTTAGGGTTCCTATAGAACTTTGGTATGGTAAACCCCCAACATGCCCAACCATAGAATTTTTGGGTGTGCTGGTTTTGCACATCAGAAGGAGGGTAAGCTAGACCCTAGGTCTAGAAAGGGAGTGTTTATAGGATATCCTAGCTGGGTGAAGGGTTATAGAGTGTGGCTTAAGGGTGAACCGGGAGTGAGGGTAGTTATCAGTAGGGATGTCATCTTCAACGAGTTTGATATGCCCTGTCTTAAGGATAAACCTTTCTCCGATAGTCTCCCCAGTGTTCCTACAATAGGTAGTATTCCTTTGGAGGTGGAGGTCACCTCTGAACCCTCTCCAAAGCACACACAAGAGCCTGAAACCTACTAGGAGTTAGACACACCATCCAGTAGTATATCTTATCCTACTAGTGTTCCTGAAACCCTTGTCCCTATGTTAGAAGGTTCTGATAAGGAGGAAGAACACCCTGAGGCTCAAGCTTAAGCCCTTAGAGATTACCAGCCCTTAGAGATCGTGTTAGAACAACGCATCAGGAACCCACTAGATATGGTTACTCGAATATAGTATCATATGCATTTGCTGTTGCATCTTATGTGGAATAGAAGGAACCTTTGTGTTTCTCTGATGTTTTGAAAAGTCCTAATCGCTCTCTATGGTTACATGCTATGGATGAGAAAATGTCTTCTTTAAATAAAAATAAAACTTGGATTCTTGTTCCAAAACCCTCAAAATAAAAGTTAGTTGATTGCAAATGGATTTTTTAAACTTAAAAGGCCTGAGTCCGCTAATGAACCTCCAAGGTTTAAGGCTGGGTTAGTTTCAAAAGGTTTTTCACAAGTTAAGGGCATTGATTTTAATGAAATACTATCTCCTGTCATTAAATACAAAACGATTTGGATAATTCTTACTCTTGTTGCCTTTTATAATCTCAATCTTGAACAACTTCAGGTAAAAATCTCCTTCTTGCATGGTGCTTTTGAAGAAACTATATATATGCGTCAACCACCAAGTTTTGAAGTTAAAAGTAAAGAACACATGGCATGACTTTTGAAGAAATCCTTATACGGACTTAAACAATCGCCTAGGAAATGGTACAAGAGGTTTGATTCTTTTATGTTAAAAGTTGGTATCTCTAAAAGCAATTATGATAGTTGTCTTTATTTCTCTAGAAATAATGTTGATAGTGCTATTTATCTGTTGCTTTATGTAGATGATACGTTAATTGCTTGCAAACATAAAGCTAAAATTGATGATTTGAAATCTTTGCTAAAATCTGAATTCGACATGAAGGATTTAGGGTCTACATCCAGGATTCTTGGGATGAGTATTACTAGAGATAGGACTGATCTTCCCTTTCCTTATCTCAGAAACCCTTTCTCCAGAAAATTGTCTCTAAATTTTTTATGCATTTATGTAAACCCGTTATTACCCCACTTGCGAGCTATTTCAAACTTTGTGACAAAACTTGTCCTAAAACTGAGAGTGAGAAAAGAGATATGCAAATATCCCCTATAGAATGGTCATATGCTCGGTTATGTACTCGATGATATCTACCTGACCAGACATTACTCTTTCTATAAGCTTTCTCAGCAGATTCATGTCTAAACCGGGGAGGGATCACTGAGTTGTTCTCAAGTGGTTGTTGCGTTACGTTAATGGAACTAGAGATAGGAGCTTACACTATCACAATTGGTCTGATGTTTTTTAACTAATTGGTTATGTCGATTCCGATTTTGCAAGTGACAAGGATGGTAGAAAATCCACCTCATCCTATTTCTTTACCTTAGCGGGTAATTGTGTCTCATAGAAATCTCAACTACAGCCAGCAGTTGCCTTATCAACTACCGAGACTGAGTATATCGCGGCTACGGAAGCTATCAAAGAAGCCATTTGGATTCAAGGGTTATTGAATGAATTACAAATTTTACATTCAAAAGCTATTATTTATACTGATAGTCAGAGTTGTTTACATTTATGCAAAAATCTAGTCTATCACGAAAGGACAAAGCATATAGATGTCAAATACCATTTCATTAGGGAAAAAGTCGATAGTGGTTTAATTGACATTGATAAGATTAGTACTAATGATGATCGTGCAGATTGTGGTAGTAATATTCTGAGCTCTGACAAGTTTATGTTTTGCAGGGATTTCCTTCATTTGGACGCAGGTTGACTCTTATTGAGTCATTTGAAGGTTGGAAAAATATTATTCGAGGTAGAAATTGTAGACACTTGGGCCTATTTTCTTCCCAATATTTTTCATTTTTATAGCCACATTAATTCCCTATGATGATTCGATGGGCCTCAACAGAAGATAAGGTGGTTTGAACTGGTGAAAGATGCCGGGCCGGGCCAACCTGGGCTGCCCGTTGTGGCTTTGACCTATTTAATATCTCATCCTCTCCTCAGTAACACACAGCTGAGTATTATTTTTCTTCTTTTTCTTTCTCTGCGTTTCTGAGTTTTGTCTCTGTCTCTTCTTCTTCCCTTTCTTCACCAAGGATTGCCGCGTCCGTTGCTCTTCTATGACCTTTGGTCTTCTGTGACGTTGTCAATTTTACTGTGAACGGTGGCTTGTGGTGGTCTTCGTTCAATTGCCTTTTTCTGATAAGTTTGGGAGAGAGCCGAAAGGTTGAGAGAGGGAGACACCTGTGATTTCTTTCTTGGTCGAGGCCCTTTGACTGAGGGACCTGTTTTTACCAATCTTGCCGTTACTTTATACCGCCAGCGCCTTGACACGACTTGTTGTCTCTCGCCGCTGCTCACCACCATCTCGGTCTCGACATTGGTTTCTTCACCGACGGTAGGTAAGGGTTCGTCTTTTTCGTTTATTTCCTTTACTATTTTTCTAACTGTCTGTTTTGTGCAATGTTTCTTGGCTTCTTGCTCGGCTTGGACCGACAGTAGAGGAGAAGAAAGGAAGATATTTTCGTAGTAGAGTTAGATTTATTCCGATTATTGTAATAATAATTAGAAGTTGTAATAGTAAATAGATCCAACACTCAATGTGCACGCCTCTTGGACCACAAGTGAAGCTAGTTTTGGGGGCCTTATCTGGGATAATTAGTCATGGTGCGCGTAGCTTTCACTAGTATTATTGCACAATCGTGTTTACCAGAGCATTCTAAGACTATTGCAATTCGTGAGCTTAAAAGATCGGCAAAGCGATTTGGATATTCAGGATTTAGCACTGAAAGTGACTGCGAAGGAGTGATTAATCAACTTCAGTCCCATTCTGAGGTTCTTAGTTTTTTAGGACACATCCATAGACAGATCTTTAGCCTCATTGATAAGTTTCATTTCTCTTATCTTTTGCTAGATGCAGTACCAATGTGGCGACAAATTTGTTGACGCTCAGGCTACATCAAATTACCCATCCAATATTTAGATGGGGGTAGTTCCTCATGCTATTGCTAGTACTATTCAAACAGACTTTCTTTTAGTATACATTTACTTTTTTCCTAAAAAAAACTCATATAAATATACCAGACCATTTTAGTTTTCTTATTTTTTCATTTTCTATATTTCTTTCCACTTCAAAAAGCACTGTTATCCCATTTAAAAAAAAAAAATTTCCTTAAAATGCCCCTCAACTATTTATTTAAGTTGCACGATTCTCCTAAACTCATATTTTATTTTTTAATATCCCAAACTAAAATCGTATATCATAAAATAGTCTATCACCATAAATAGCAGTGGTGCCACCTCCCGAAGATCGCATTTTATTCACGTGTGTGTTTGTGGAGGAGCAAACTTGTTCATTTAAAACTTTCCTTCTACAATAAAACGTCTTCCACACTGCATACACACGTGAGCAAAATATGATCTCTGGGAAGTGGCGTCGTCGCTATTTAATGAAAATTTTTTTTTTACAATCTGAGAGGTGATAACGTCAATATTTATGGTTGTAGATTATTTTATGATACACAATTTTAATTTAAGAATATAACAAAATAAAATATCAATTCAGGAGTATTGCGAAACTTAAATAGTTGAGGAGAATTTTAGAGAATTTTCCAAAGGAAAAAACACTGTTTGAGCTATTCATTTATGGAAACCAAATTTAACATACAAAAGATAGGATCGTGCTATCCTATTGTGGTCACTTTTAAAGGTTTGTTCTCATCAGGTTAAGAATAAATAAACAAAAAAAACCTGATTCAATAATTTCTTATAGTTTTGAAGAAATATAAATACCAGCCAACGGGCAGGTCTTACACGGGAATCATGTGATGAAAAATTTCAACACCCTGATGTACGTTTAATTCATTAAGTAATGATAAGTTGTAAACTATAAGGCAAGACTTTCACACTATATATTTATGCATAAAAAATGTTTTGAGATAAAGACAAAAATATCATTAACATTGGTTAGAATTAAAAATATCCTTTCTTTATGCATATATTTACAAAATAAACTTTCAAGTTTTATACATTGGAACCGAAGGGATTAGTATCTCATCGACGCAACAAAAGCAAATCAAAAGGATCAACGGTTCGAAACAATACTTGAAGGTTTTGAAAAAATCTTCGCCTTTGTATTTGGGAAGAAGGTTGACTCTAGACTTCATTTGCAAGCCCTTCAAGATTTTCGCATTCAAGTCTTTAATGTCGTATGCATTTTCTTTTGAAAGGAAAATTACTCTTTTATAATCTTCCTAAGCGTGAGTCTCACAAAGAACTGATAGTGAGAACTCAAGAAAAGCTTTTAAGAGAGATTTTATTGAACAACTAAAAGAAGAAAATTCCTCCTTTTCCTAGGCCGAGGTGGCCGAAAATCCTAGTTTATAACACTTTGATTTTTTTAGCCATAGTGTGATTTATTTAAAGAGCTCTCTAACTTCTAGATATATGAGATTTACGCTAGAAAATATACTTAATTTATGGATTATTTTATGATAATTCTAGTAAAAGTTGTGTTTAAAGTAGTGCAAACAACACTTACTTGAATTTGTAGGTTGAATTGAAAAGAAAGTGGAGATTGAAGAGCTTAATTGAAAATTTTGAAACAAACCAAGAGATCCTCTTTTCCGCGCTTGAATCGGCACCAGATTTAGGCCGAACTGGCGCTAGATTCTTTGGTTCTTTCGTAAAAAAATTTTCAAAGAGTTTACGTGACACATAACCCTGTGACAGAATCAAATCGAACCAAAAGCTAGCGTCGGATTGCACCGAACTGGCCCCCCGAGTACGAGAAAAATGACGAACCAGTGTCGGATGGGGAAGCCGGAGGATCAGAGGCAGCCAGGAAGGGAAGTGGGAGGGAAATGGTAGAGTAGAAAATTCCCTTTAAAAATGCGCGGGGTTGTATCCGAATTTACGAAACATTTTGAGCTGCATAAAAAAATCTCAATTATTTAGATCTTTTTTTATATTAATTTCCTTTATTATATTTTAGTACTTTCACCAAGGGATGTTCTTTTCTAATTAGGTGTTCTTTCTATTTCCTTTCTTTTAAATAAACTTCTAATTACTTTTCAAATAACCTATATATATAGAAGATTCTAGCAACCATTAGGGAGGCTAGTCTGAGAATAGTTTAGGTTAGGATTTATAAAGAATATTATTTTGGATTTTTGTAACTTTCAAGACATTGTTCGAGCTTTCATTGTTGCGCTTTGTAGATTATTTACGACTCAAAGTATTGAAGATTTAATCCAAATAATGTTTTTTATTTTACTATCCTCTTCTTTACTCTATTGTTATTAAGTATTTGCATAAGTTTTGTTGTTTTAGTTATGCCATGTTAACTAATGTTTTTAGTCACATGTTATATTAACTTTAAGGTTTAGGGTTTAGGGTTCACGTGTTATATTAAGTTTGAAGTGTGACAATATGTAAGCAAGCATAACAAAAATCACACACAACCAATGGTGATGCAGTTTAGCTTATCAAGCCTATATCTGCAGGGCCAGGTGAAGAAAGAAAATCCACTATAACTAATAACATAATACAAGAAAACATTTAGCTTGTTAACACATCTAATATTTTCTAAATGGATGTTGCAAACTCCCTATGCAATCGACACAGTTGAAATCCCTTCAACCTCTTCAATGATCCCCCTTGGTAAACTACTACTCTGCTGAACTCCTTTTAACCTATAACCAAATTGTACGCAGTACAACTCCTTTCCCAAGGAGCATATTGTCTTAAACAAGATCCAATGTCGAGAACTAATGGCACAACAACCTAGCATTGGAAGCAAATCGCTTATGCAAGAAAGATTAACTCTATAAACACCGTTTCATTGTTTTTCATAAACTCTAGCTTAGAACAATGGGTGAATACTTCAATAGCCTGAGCAGAATAATTATTTGACCAATCCTAATTCTTTTGTAGTGTCTCTTAAATACTTAGGGTTAATTATCATTGGTAGCAATCCTAATCCTTCTTAATTTTAAGATTCTTCGTTGATTTCTTAAGGATCTAGTTTCCTCACACAAATAAGTTTCCTTCAACATGATATACTCCAAGGTTGGTATCTTTACACGTGTATACTAATATAGAAATAATTCCAACTATCTTCAAATTATTTTTAATCGGTTCCATTTTGAGTGGACGTGTGTACTTCATATAACATGACATGCCCATACACATGACACATTATGCTAGGAATAAATATCTAACAAACTACCCATTTGGCATAGTTTTAAATAAACATACAACATCTACAAATAGAGAATAGTAAGGCATGTGTTGTGTGCTTTAGATATCACCAACATAATCCAACATATAGATAAGTCATAATAAGAAAACTAGAATACCAAAATACCAACAAATCACAAAGGTAAAGCAAAAGTTTTCCACACTATCATGGTCACACATGATCAAATTATTCAAGGTCCTCTAGGTCATCATCAATATCAGATCAAAAAAAAGAAATAAAATACATCCAAAGCCATGTAGGCTGGCAAAAACAAATAAAAGATTATCCATCATCACATACTTCATCAAATAAACTTCAAAAGCACCTCTCCTTCTTAGGCCAATAGTATCACTCCACCTAAGCCCAAAAATCACTCCCCCTTTTGCTCAGAATAGTGCCTAACGCTGCCTGTTTACTCTCTGCCCACCTCGTATTTTTTTGTTTTATAAACGACTCAATTTTTCTCTGAATGACTAACCCTATATGTCAAACATTAGTAGAAATTGCAGGAAGTGGGTATCGTGGACAAAAGAACGCCCAAGTGCTCTAAGAGATCTATGAGAATTTATATAAAAATTCCCAACAAAAGGCAGTTCAGGGAAAGAGGCGGAACTGGCATCTACAAGGTCAATTCTCAATCAAATTTGCTCTAGAAACTAATGGAGCTAATAACTCAAGTAAGCATGTAAATGGTAGAGATGGCAGAAACACTTCAAAGGTATGTGAATCTTTTGTTTCAATTGGTCATAGTACTAACTATTGGGAAAAAAACAGGCTCTATTCCTTCTTAACTCCATGAAGTGAACTACATGGGTGCCGAAAGACAAGGGGAATCAAAGAAACGATCTATTCTCCAATATGTACATTCAACTTTGGAAAAATTACTCAAATCTATGGAGAGATCAAGGTTTCAACAACAGAGGCACCCTACCAACAACAGTCTACTAACCTTCTGCCACAGTTTCTTCCTTCGCAAGAAGGGTAACCACAATTCAAATAGGCTCTGATGATTTAGCTTTCCAAGTTGGATGCTTAAATTGAAAAAATAGAGGCAAAAATTGACCAAGTCGCCCAAAATAGCCAAAATTTGGTTCAATAAAATCAAGCAACCATACTAAATTTCGAGGTCTAATTGGGTCAACTAACAAGTGTTGTAAAATAGACGTTATTGGAAAACTTCCAAGCAACATAGAAAGGAATCTAAAGGATCAAGTACATACTGTGATGTTGAGGAGTGGCAGGCAACTCCAAGATATTGAAAAATCTAACAAGGATGCAAACATATTCCTCCTGAAATGCATGTTACCCCTGTTCCCTTCCCTCAAACACTTAAAAAAGCAAAGTTTAGATAAACAATTTCTAAGTTAATTTCTTGAAGTTTTTAAGAAATTGAATATTAGCATTCCTTTTGTAGAAGCTTTGGAGAAGATGTCGAGCTACCCCAAGTTCATAAAAGAGATCCTCTCTCACAAGCATAAGTTCATGAATTTGGTGCAATTGCACTAATGGATGAATGTTCTATAATTCTTCAAAGAAAACCTAGAAGCTAAATAGACCCATGCAATTTTTCTATTCCTTGCACTATTGGGAAGTTAAATTTTGATAAGGCATTATGTAACTTAGGTGCAAGTATTAATTTCATTCCTCTCTCTATCTTTAATAAATTGGGAATTGGAGACGTGTAACCCACCAGCATGTTATTACAACTGAATTATGTGTCTATATTTCATCCATAGGATGTAATTGAAGATTTATTAGCAAAAGTAGACATATTTATTTTTTTTATGACGCCCGGCACCAAGCACAGAACTATTTACTATTACAATGCCCCTATTTACTATTACAGATCCTGAATCAAGGAAGCAAAAGAGAAAGGCAGAAAAACCTATTCTATTACAGACGGCTTTCTTCGCCTTCAACGTCTTCCAGAACACGATCGGAGAATAGTAATGAACAGAGAAGCTGTTAGCAGTAAATAACAGAAAGGAAGATTCGATCTTTACCTCGAGACCCTTCAGGTCTCGGTTAGGGCGCCAGCAGCGGGAGCCGAACGAGCTCTGCGCGTTCTGCCTCAGCGTGTGTGACGAAGGACAGCCCCGGAGTGTTCTTCCGGTGAAGAACAGCGTGAATCCCTCAGCTAACCAGTGGCCTCAAGAAACGGATCTCAGTCTCTCTCTCTCTGCAAATGCCCCTTTCCTATAACCCGCAGCCACACACACACGGTAACCTAAAGGTTAACCGACACAGACCAGCGGAGGAGAGTCCCGAAGGGTCACACAGAAACCGAACACAAAAGACTGTTCGAAGGAAGAGAGAGGAAGACAGAAGGTAAGAGAGAAAAGAGGAGGAAGCAGCGGCTCAAGCAACAAAGTGAGAGGATTAGGGCAGGCTGAGGAGAAAAGAAATTATAAATAGCCAAGTCACCTGGGTGGGTCGGGTTGAACCCGGCCCGCCCGGCATTAGAGGCCTGCCAGCCCAACTTCCACTCTTAAAGAGGCCCACCAGGTGTACTCATCATAGGGATTAAATAAATTGGCCAAAAAGAAAAAATGAAAATAATGTGAAAATGGCCCAATAGGCCAACAAACTCCACCTTGAACGTTATTTTCATTTAATTTTCAGCCGACAATGACTCAAAAGAGTCAACCTTCATCTATATGAAGGAGGTCCCTGCACAAAGAAAACTTATCAGTTGTTACAATTTTAGTACCAAAATCTGCAGGATTATCTTTAGTACTAATTTTCTCAATATTAACCAAGCCACTTGAAACCTTTTCCCTTATGAAATGATATTTAACATCTATATGTTTAGTTCTTTCATGATATACAGGATTTTTACACAAGTGAAAACAACTTTGACTATCAGTATAAATCACAGCTTTAGAATTTAAAGCATGCAATCCAGATAGTAAGCCTTGAAGCCAAATGGCTTCCTTAATTGCCTCAGTGGCATCAATGTATTCAGCCTCCATAGTTGATAAGGCGACTACAGGCTGCAACTGTGATTTCCATGATATGCAATTTCCTGCCAAAGTAAAGAAATAAGAAGTGGTAGATTTCCTACCATCTTTATCACCTGCAAAGTCAGAATCCACATATCCAACCAGTTCAAAATTATCAGACCAATTATGATAAAGAAGACCCCTATCAATAGTCCCATTAATATAACGCAACAACCACTTGAGAGCTGCCCAATGATCCCTACCCGGGTTAGACATGAATCGGCTAAAAAGACTTATGGAGTAAGCAATATCAGGTCGGGTGGATATCATAGAATAAATGACGGATCCTATAGCCATTCTATATGGTATGTTGGCCATGTCATTCTTTTCTCTATCGGTTTTGGGGCAAGATTTTTCAGAAAGCTGAAAGTGGCTTGCAAGTGGTGTACAAACTGGTTTGCATAAATGCATCGAAAATTTGGAAACAATTTTCTGCAAGAAGGATTTCTGGGATATGAATAAGGATCTATCAGCTCTATCCCTACTAATGTTCATCCCAAGGATTCTAGACGCAGAACCTAAGTCCTTAATATCAAATTCAGACTTCAGCAAGGATTTCAAGCGAGTAATCTTATCTCTATGCTTACAAGCAATTAGCATATCATCCACATAGAGCAAAAGATAAATAGCAGCTTCAATA
This sequence comes from Catharanthus roseus, assembly GCA_028651295.1. Classification (NCBI taxonomy): domain Eukaryota; kingdom Viridiplantae; phylum Streptophyta; class Magnoliopsida; order Gentianales; family Apocynaceae; genus Catharanthus; species Catharanthus roseus. The sequence goes on along the minus strand of JAPQWS010000107.1, from coordinate 807,365 downwards.
TTATCACCACAGAAATATAAAAAACTATCATAATTGCTTTTAACAAAACCAGCTTTAAGCATGAAAGAGTCAAAACGTTTATACCATTGCCTAGGTGATTGTTTAAGTCCATACAAAGACTTTTTCAACAAACATGCCATGTTTTCCTTACCCTTTTCCTCAAAACCTGGAGGTTGACGCATGTAAATAGTCTCTTCAAGTTCCCCATGCAAAATGCAGTTTTCACATCAAGTTGTTCAAGATCAAGAACATAAAAGGCAACAATTGCAAGCATTATCCTAATAGTTTTATACTTAACAACGGGAGAAAATATTTCATGGAAATCCATGCCCTCAACTTGAGAAAAACCTTTTGCAACCAGCCTAGCCTTGAACCTTGGGGGTTCATTGGCAGATTCTGGCTCTTTGATTTTAAAAATCCATTTGCAATCAATTAATTTTTGCTTTGAGGGTTTTTGAACAAGAATCTAGGTTTTGTTTTTATGAAGTGAGGACATTTCCTCTTCCATAGCATGCAACCACAAAGAACGGTTAGGACTCTTTAAAACATCAGAAAAACACAGAGGTTCCTTTTCTTCCATATAGTATGCAGCAGCACAGGCATATGAGACGATGTAGGAATAACCATACCTAGCGGGTTTTCTCGTCTCTCTCCTAACTCTATCTCTAGACAACTAATAGTCTCTTAGAGCTTAGGCTTGTGCCTCGGGATGATCATCATCATCCTCATCTGAATTTTCAGATTCAGGCGTACTGGTTTCCGACTGCTGACTGGTCGGTATATCCGACACATCACTGGTTTCGGTTTAATCGTGGGGTTGTGATGGTTCGGAGGTGTCCTCTACCTCCACGGGAATATTCCCATCTACGGGAATTGCACTAGGGCTATCATGATTGGTTTTAGCCTTTAGGCAAGGCATATCAAGTTCGTTGAAGACCACATCCCTACTCACAATAACCCTCACCCCCGGCTCACCTTTGAGCCAAACTTTGTACCCCTTCACCCCACTAGGGTAGCCTAAAAACACTCCCTTCCTTGACCTTGGATCTAACTTACCCTCTTTTTGATGTGCAAAAGCAGCACATCCAAACACTCTAAGGTTTGACAGGTTTGGTGGTTCTCCAGACCACAACTCTAAGGGAGTTTTGAAATTTATAGCTGTTGAGGGTGATCTATTAATGAGGTAGACAGCTGTACTTACAGCTTCTCCCCAAAAGGGTTTTGGGATTCCTGAACACAGCATAAGGCACCTAACCTTATCCATTATAGTACGGTTCATCCTTTCAGCAACACCATTCTGCTGAGGATTGTGTCTAACAGTCCTATGGTGTAGAATGCCATGCAATGCACATAAATCAGCAAACTTTTTATTACAAAACTCAAGGCCACCTGTCCTAATTATTTTTTGTTTATTTCCGGTTTGATTTTCGGCAAAGCGTTTCCTTTCAGAAAACTTTTCAAAAGTTTGATCTTTTGATTTTAAGAGAAATACCCATACATTCCTAGAAAAATCATCAACAACAGATAAGAAATAAACATTCCCACCATAAGTTGGAACCCTTTCAGGTCCCTATAAATCACAGTGCACATAATCAAGGACAGAAGTGGACTTGTGTGTGCCAACTGAAAAACTAATTTTATACTGTTTTCCAAGTACACAGTGGTCACAAAAATCCAAAGATTCGATTTTGTACCACCCAAAAGATTTTGTTTGTGAAGGCAATATAGTCCTTTTTCATTGATGTGGCCAATTCGACGGTGCCACAACAGAGTCTTTTTTGGAACAGTTTTGGAAACCAATGCAGATGCTTCGCAAACAGTTTTTCCAATTAAATGGTAAACACAATCCTTTTTAAAACCTTTGAGCATGACCAGTGCTCCTTTGCAAACTTTCATAATGCCATTTTCAGATTTGTACGAAAAACCATCTGTGTCAAAAACACCAAGGGAGATTAGATTCCGATGGAGGTCGAGCACATATCTCACCTCAGTTAATTTCCTGGTCACACCATCATGCGTTTTAATAAAAATATTTCCAAATCCTTTTATTTCACAAACATGATTATTACCCATAAAAACTTTTCCATGCTCAAGGGGTTTAAAATCTGAAAACCAGTGTTTGTTTGGTGTCATATGAAAAGTGCATCCTGAATCAAGGATCCAGTGCTCAGAAACAGGAAAAAGGGAAGAGGATACACACAAAACTTCAGAATACATTGAATTACCATCTGATTCAAAATCGTGAGTTTTCTCATTTTTATCACTCCCCTTACCTTGTTTACATTGTTTTTCCTCTTTGATCCTTTTAAAACACTTATTTTTCATATGACCTTCCTTGCCACAATAAAAACACTTCACTTTCTTATCTCGTGATTTAGACCTCCCTTTACTTTTAGAACGGTGACTAAAAGATTCTCTCCGGTCAACCCTCCCTCTCACGTAAGGGTTCCCTCCGTTGGATTTGTTTTCTTTTCGCAAATCAAGGTCTTTTGATTTTAAAGCGTTTTTCACATCAGCAAGAGTCAAGTCATCTCTACCATACTTGATAGCATACTTAACGTCATTAAAAGATTCAGGGAAGGAATTCAGTAAAATCACAGCAACGTTTTCATCAGAAATCTTTTCACCAATGTTTTGTAATTCCAAAACTGTTTTATTTAAATCATCCATGTTTTCTGAAAGAGATTTCGACCCGCTCATTTTGAAACTAAAAGGCTGTTCCTTTAGATAAATCTTATTAGATAAAGATTTTCCTAAATACAATTTTCAAGTTTTGTCCAAATCTCAAAAGCATTATCTTTTTCGTCTATTTCTCGTAAAGCGTTATCAGTTAAATGCAAGGTGAGGCAACTGTGCGCATCACCAAGTTTTTCAGAAAGCACTTCGCCCTTCCAAGATTCCGGATACTTTTCAGGGCTACAAATTGCGGGTGCGATTTTATTTTAGACTGAAACTGCTTTCATTTTTCTACGCCACAATACAAAATCAGATTTGCCATCAAATTTGTCAGTTTCAATCTTTTGAACAGACATGATTAAATGGAAAATAGGAGTAATCGATGGCTAGACAAATGAAAGATTTGAAAAAGAAAGTTTTGTCACACAAATAAAAATGCCCGGATTTTGCTTTAACGAAAAACGGCACAAATCAGTACGTGAAACGCAGTAGTGTTTTTACAATAAAAAACAACGTAGATGTACACTAGATTTAACCGAGATAGAAACAAAAAAAAGCTAAAACAACCACACAGTACAGAATCAATCACAAGTTATTGCAGTGTTTGTAACAAGTAATGAAAATCTCCAAGACACAGATACTGGGAGTCTCTTGGACTCCAGCCAAGCTTGGGTTTTAGATTTTAAAAAAAATTACCAGAAACAGAACATAGAGGAAACCGAAGTACTGTAGTTATACTAATGAACAGGACAGTAACCCAGAAAATGAGCACAACAGATTCAGAAACAGTAGGTATAACAAAATGAAGCAGATTTACGAAATCATCAATGGTGAACAGAAACAGATGCAGAAAACCCAAGAGCACTTTAGCAGAAAAAATAGTAACTGCATTTAGATCTAACAGATATACGCAGCAGATCTAACAGTAATAACTAAAATAGAAGCAGAGAAACGAAAAAGGAAGGTTACCCTTTATCAGATCTCGCGTGGATCTGAAACAGAATGGTAGCCGGACGGTTGCTCCTACAAACGTGGCTCTGATACCACTGTTATGACGTCCGGCACCAAACACAGAACTATTTACTATTACAATGCCCCTATTTACTATTACAGATCCTGAATCAAGGAAGCGAAAGAGAAAGGCAGAAAAACCTATTCTATTACAGATGGCTTTCTTCGCCTTCAACGTCTTCCAGAACACGATCGGAGAACAGTAATGAACAGAGAAGCTGTTAGCAGTAAATAACAGAAAGGAAGATTCGATCTTTATCTCGAGACCCTTCAGGTCTCCGTTAGGGCGCCAGTAGCGGGAGCCGAACGAGCTCTGCGCGTTCTGCCTCAGCGTGTGCGACTAAGGACAGCCCCGGAGTGTTCTTCCGGTGAAGAACAGCGTGAATCCCTCAGCTAACCGGTGGCCTCAAGAAACGACTCTCAGTCTCTCTCTGCAAAGGTCCCTTTCCTCTAACCCGCAGCCACACACACATTAACCCAAAGGTTAACCAGCACAAACCAGTGGAGGAGAGTCCCGAAGGGTCACACAGAAACCGAACACAAAAGACTGTTCGAAGGAAGAGAGAGGAACACAGAAGGTCAGAGAGCAAAGAGGAGGGAGCGGCGGCTCAAGCAACAAAGTGAGAGGATTAGGGCAGGCTGAGGAGAAAAGAAAGTATAAATAGCCAAGTTACCTGGGCGGGTCGGGTTGAACACGGCCCGCCCGGCATCAGAGGCCTGCCAGCCCAACTTCCACTCTTAAAGAGGCCCACCAGGTGTACTCATCATAGGGATTAAATAAATGGGCCAAAAAGAAAAATGAAAATAATGTGAAAATGGCCCAATAGGCCAACAATTTTACATGCTAATTTTATTACAGTAGATATAAATGAAGACAGGGATATGTCCTTGATTCTAGGTAGACCTTTTTTATCAACTAGACAAACCTTGATAGATGTTAAACAAGAAAAGATCACACTTACATTTCAAGATGAGGAAGCTATATTTAATGTTCAGAAGGACAATACCTGTATTGTGGAAAGAAATACTTGCTATTTGATTAAAACTAATTCTTTTATACATAATTATGCTATGAAAAAACATCTTAATAGTTCTTTTGAACATTCTACGAAGGTAATGCAAAAGTAAAGATGACAAAGAAAGAAAAAGAACACATCCATCACTTTGAGCAACAAACCACTCATCGGTCACACAAGAACTGTGGAAGCGGAACAAATTAAAGGCCTTAGACTTTATACATCCTCCTAAAATGAAAAATGTAGTGTGTCGTTAAATAAATAGTGCACGTGTCAAGATCTCACATTAAAAGAGCATTTTTATGTCCTTAGTTTTTTCCTTTTCTTTTTAATATTTGTGTGGTTAGTCTTGTTTATGTAGTTTTGGAATCTCCTTAAGTAGCAGAGGTGCATCATATGAACAAATTTTGCTCTGCAATTTTTAAAACTGGGAGTATGAGTTTCTTTCTTTATCTTTTTACTTTTCCAAACATTGAGGGCAATGTTTAATTTAAGTGTGAGGAGGACGCTATGTTTTGTGTCAATCTTTTTGATTTTCTTATAATTTTAGTTTCATTTTAAAACATTTTTTTGTTTTTTAATATTATATGGAAAAAACAATATAAAAAAATACGATTTCACTTGAATGATTTTTATTGATTACTTTTCAAAAATGTCTTTAATAATTTTAGAAAAAAAGTTCCTGACATCTTGTTTTTTAACTTGGGTGATGAACATATGTTCTACATATGTTATAACATTGGCAAGACACTCACTTGAGCACATGGGTCGTGTTAGTATTTGATAAATCCTTTACATTATTTTTGAGTTGCATAGAGTAGATGAATATCTTTCATACATTCTAGAATGTACTTGAGTACCTCTTGAGGAGAAATAGAAAAGTTTCCCTTATTTAACTTAGAAAAGATGGTCAGAGGTCTTCTCCGGAACGTATGTACCTTTCAAGCCTATCAAATCTTATGAATTTTACCTTTTTATCCTTGAGCCTTAAACTTGTTTTTCTTTCCTTAAATTGCTAAAATAATGATCATTCATCTTGTAGAGAGCTTAATGTGAAATTCTAACTTATGCTTCATCGTTAGGTTGATGTTTTAGTGATGTGGAAGGAGAATAAGTTATTTTGAAAAAGGAAAAAAAGTAAAATTATGATTGTTGTGCAAAATAAAAAAAAAACCAAAAAATTGACTTGTTGAGCTAAAAAGAAAAAAGAAAGAAAAGTTCAATTATTATTGTTACAAGTCATAATTAAAGTGCAAAGGAAAAAATTCAAAAAGGGTGGACTTGTGAATATAAGAAGAAAAAAGTGGCCTTAAATGATGAAATCTTGACAAAATGAGGCAAGCGGTTGATAAAAGTATTTCATTAAAAACTAAAAGAGCAAATACAAAGTCAGAAAGTTTTCTGAATTTGAAAGTATCAATCCTCTTTGCAAGCACTCTTTTCTTTGATTTTAAATTCTTTACTATTGTTTAATAACTAGTATCCTAGCCATATATTATAAGTCTTAAAGTCCTACATAAGTTGTATTGAGTTTGGGAAACCTCAATTAGTGCAAAGAAGGTATAAATAGTGAGCTTATATAATTACCATTTTTTTAGTTCTGTCTCCTATGTAAAATTTAGAAATTTTGTTTAATATTTATTTTACACTCTCTTATGATCATAATTACACTTTATAGAGGTCTTGGTTTAGTTATTGGAGATAATTAAATATTTATTTGTTAACTTAAGTTTGAAAATAAGAGAAATAGTGCTTTGTCTTGATAAGTTTCAGACTTTGATGAACAGTACTTGATATGAATTATTCTATGTCTTCTCTAAAACTTGTTACTTGAGAACAAGAAAATTTTTGAAGTGTTTGGAAGTTTGATATATGAAATTTTACACTAGAAAATATTCTTAATTTGAGGATTATATGTTAATTGTAGTGAAATTTGGGTTTAAGTTAATGCAAATAACTCTTTTACACTTGTTTGATTATAGGTTGAATTGAAACAAAGTGAAAATTGAAGGGCTTAATTGCAAAATCTAGAACAAACAAAGAGATCCTCTTTTTTGCGTTTAAACTTGCGAAGGATTCTTCAGTTCTTGTGTCGAAAAGTTTTCACGATACAAAACCGTACCACAGAATCAAACCGAACTAAAAACCAGCTTCAAATTTCATCAAACCATCATTGAGTACAAGAAAAATTACTGACTAGCGTCGGCTCAGATAAGCTGAAGAATCAGATCACAAGGCTAGTTCCAGGAGAAGCTACAGGTTGAGGGGCTAGAGTGAAAAAGTAAAAAAATTCCCCTAAAAAATGTTCTGGGGTCGATTCCTAATTTACAAAACATTTTGGACTACATAAAAAATCTCATATTTTCAAATTTTCCTTTGTATTACTTTTCTTTATTGCATTTTAGTACTTTTCTTTAACTAATCTTCTTTTTAATTAGGATTTCTCTCTAGTTAGTTTCTGTTTCGTAAACTTCTAATTTCTTTTCAATAACCCTCTAGAAATAAAGGATTCTAGCATCTATTAGAGAGGCTAGGCTTAGAATATTTTAGTAAGGGTTAGAGTTTATTCATAATATTATTTTCTCTTTTTATAATTTTCGAAACAAAGATTGAGATTTCATTATTGTGCTTTGGAGATTATTTATGATTCCAAGTATTGAAGATTTAATTCAAACAGTGACGTTTTCTATTATCCTCTTCATTACTTTATTCTCGTTAATTACTTTCATTATGTGCTGATTTGTTTTTCTAAAGCATGATGTAACTAGTTTCATTTGTTATACTAGTTCTTTTGATTTTATTATTTGAGAATGTTGGAATTAATTTCTTATTATTGTTCTTAATGGTGTTGAGTGCTTGATCACCATTCAAATTGTTTTTAACTTTAATTATAATCCTTGTGAAAGGACATAGCTAAATAGATTAAATACTTTGGCGACAAATTACATTCAAGATAGAGATATACTTGTATGATTTATGCGATCTTTGTGACGTCATAATTGAATGTGTTCTTCTAAATTAAAATCAACATAGAGATATAGTTGGTTTTGTATATAGGAATAGGTTTAGTAAGCTGTGAAAAAAGTTATTAAACAATTTGGATATAGATAGATTAATGAAATTCAGCCGATAATAATGTATCAATAAGTTAATATAAAGGTTAGCTAGTGAATTCATGAGTCTTTGAGACCTTTTGATTTTTAATTTTATTAAGAAAGTTAAAAACTTTAGTTTAATTAATCAAAACATACTCATTGATTTACTTTGCTTTTCTTCAACTAAGTTAGTTTTCGGTTCATAATTGGACTAGTTTTAATCTTATTCTCGGTTGGACCACCTTATTACGATCCATTATACTTGCTAGCATGCTCGATTTTAGGTGTCTCTTCCATATTAAATTAACCAACTTTAAAATATGTTGAATTCTATGAGATCTTGAAGCAACGTTGAAAAAACCGAACTGGAGATCGAAACGTCAAGCAACTGGTTCACTGGTTCGAAGGTTTAACTAGTTAGTGGTCGAACCAGAACATATTATAAATATATAAAAGTTTTAAATAATATGTTAATAATTCATCCACATATACATTATACATCAACTAGTACTAAATATAATTAAAAAGTAGTTTGATTAAAGAACATTACAAATTTTTTAACTCAAAAAATCTGTACAAAAATATAAGTTTCAGTGAAACAATTTAAAAAATAAAATCGAACCAATTCAACCAATTCAAATGGTAAGTTCCACTAGTCCAATTGGTTGGTAACCAAGTTTGATTTGTTTATTCTTCTACTAGTTTTTTTTCTTTCTTTTTTTTTTTTTGTGAAAGAAACCAAACTTGTCTCTTGTCCAGTTCCTAGTCCAACTGATCGGAGCGGCCGGTTACCTCCAATTTTCTAAGCAATATTTTCTTCAAGGATTCAAGTAGTAATCTTGAATCCTAGCTAGCCAAACTATTTATCTTTCCTAAACTCTTCAATCACATAGTTAAAATACTTCTCAATTAAATTGGGATTCCTTATGGATGGCTAACCCTAGAAGAAAGCTCACAGATTTTTTTGAGAAAACCAAACTTGTCTCTTGTCCAATTCTTGGTTCGACCTATCGGACTGGCTTATGCGATCCGTTTTTCTCAACATTGTCTTGTAATCTTGAATACTTGCTAGCCGAACTATTTATCTTTCCTAAATTGTTCAATCCCATAATTAAAATATTTCCTAATTAAATTGGGACTTCTTATGGATGGCTAACCCCAGGAGAAAGATCCTAGGGTTTCCGCCAATCATGGGCTAGAGCCGTTGACTTTTGTTCAAGCTCGAGCTTGGTTCAATTAATAATTATTTCTTGGGTATTTTAGTTGAATTAAAAACTCAATCCTTATTTCCCAATTTAATGAATAACATATTCCAATTTTATTAATAAATTACTAAGGCATAATTAATTAAATTAATAACTTTATTCTTAGTAATTTAATAAATATTGAGAAAATTAATTTAGTTCTCTTTTATTAATTTAGTTTTCATCGAGTACTGATTAATAAATAATCACAGGGGACTAAAGGATGTTTTTTCAAGGTTACTAAAATGAACAAAATGTCCTTACTAAAAATAAGGGAAATTCAATATAATACACGATATGGAGACATTGACTCCAACAATTAAAATTGTGATTACATTGTCTGTTAAACACAATCACGTCCCTCTATATTTGTACTATCATTGAGTCTAGAAAGAATTTTACTAACACCTTCAATGACATCCACCATCATTAGATATTTAGTTTGACAATCTGATGGTCTAATACATGCTATTACTCTATTAGGGAGCAATCCTTAAGTAGACACTTAGAGTTATATTGCCAAGGTCTTGGACTATAGATTACCTCACTCATAAAGGGGTGATTCTTATTGAGAAAAATACATACATCTTGACTAAGTTTATTTACCCTATATACAGAGTACTTCGCATGGATAGAGGTTCTCCTATAGTGCATGTAAGTTGACAAGCCTTTGTTTCTCTATACTACTAACTAATGCGAATACTATAAGGCATTTGATTATGCGGTACCACGTTATAACTTTAGTTTCTCTAGGAAAATTAACTATATATGTATATATACCAATAAACTATTATTGCTATTCTATATATACCCTAAAAACGTTTTTCAAACTTAATATTATACCCATGAAATATGTACCATCATGCCCCTTTAACAAATTATACTAAACGTGGTAGTGCTTGCCATATTTTAAGCATGCGTCATGCACGTCGACCTTTTATTAAATATATTTTGATTCTTAAAAAGGTGAATTGTAAAAAATAATTTACATTGGAAGATGATGGACATGTGTAATTTGTTGATGCATCCTTTTAGTTTTATAGTTGTGTAGCTATGGGTTAATTCGGGGTTTATGTGTAGAGACATGGCTAAAATATGCTGAAAATTGGCACATTAAGTATAAATTGTTACACATGCACCGTTATAAATAGTTTATGGGTTGAAAGTTTAAAAAACACTTTGTGGTTACAAATGGAAAAGCTACAATAGTTTATTGGTATATATAGTTGGTTTATCGTTTCTATACTATTATAGTACTTTCTAGAAAACTATTATCACATAATCTAGTTCCATGTACTTAAAGTACACTTGCACAATTAGTTATGAGAAAGACTCATTGCACTACAAAAAAACTTCCAAATGGCAATGACAACTTCGCAAAGCCATTGCAAAAGTTCAATCTGTGATGGACATGCGACAAAAATCGTTGGTCACCATACGGGTGTCGCAAGCAAGGTTTTGTGAAAGATATTTAGTCAAAAACTAAAATAGCGACGGATTGGCGACAATTGTTGCACCCACATTTTTTCGCGATAGAATTTCGAATATGTCAAAATTGCGATATACTGTAGTCGTAAATCCATCTCAATTCCGTCGCATGCATAGTTTTTTTTATAAAATTTTTTATTTCTAGATTACACCACCCTAAACATAAAAAATATGCCAACAAAGATAAATTGCACAACAAACTAATATTTCATAATGAACCATCAAACATCAAAAGCAAACTATATACATAAAAGCCCCAAAAGATTCGTCATTTAACATTCTATAATAAACCAACAAATATATATATTAAATTTTCAACTATATAAAATACGTACTAAAAAGCATAGCAATAGTAACTAGAAGGAGGGATCACCTCATCCTCGGCATCCTCATCCTCATCCTCGCCATCATAACTGCCGTGGCCGCTTATCTCACCGACCTTGCAATCAGGCATCCGCCATTCAAGAGGTGGTATCTACAAAGGATCAAGTCCATAAGGTACAATATCAATTTTTGAAACTGCTTTGCTGTGCCCTTTTATTTCATGACCTGGCCCACTCACCAAATGGCCAAGAAAAAAGATCATTTGTACTATAAGTCATAATAGTCCGCATCTTATTGTGAAGCACGCCCTGTCAGGTATACTATCTGCTCATGATACTTGCACATTTTTTAAGTAAATTCTCATCCAAACTCAAAATTTCAAATTAACAAGTGATTTATTTTATTTATGTTCCAATATTGCATAAAATGACAGTCTTTTTGTGTATACATCCCAACAATAACATTTCACTACAGTTATTTGCCCAATGCCGATTTTAATTGTCACAAAAGAACCTTATTGTGACACCTAAGTTTTCCTTACCATTTAAAGAAGTGTAATATGTATATTAATGTCATAGTAGCTCTACCATATAAAGAAGTGTCATATGTATATTAATGTCATAGTAGCTCTAAGATTTATAAGTGCCACAAGCTATGTCAATATATTTCTATTTGTTTACATTTACATAGAAGAGAAAATTTGTAACTATCTACATTTGAAATAATTTATGACCTATACAAGGGTATGATATGTATATATATGTATATGTATAAATAATATGTTCTGACATGTATATGTTATAATAATTATTATATATGTATTAGAGTGCATAATGCAAACATTTTACGTCATTTTAAAGTGATATAGTAATCATCTAAATTGCGACATTCTAAGGTGTCAGAATATTAGATTTTCCTTATCAATGCTTTTTTGCAATACTCATTGCGGCGCTGTTTTGACAAGTTTTTTAAAATACTAATTAAAAACTATGCCACTAATCCTCCATTTCATGGTATTTGTTACATGGTAATCATACATGTCTATAATCAAACTAGTGCAGTTAAAATAGTTTAATTTAATGTCAAAAAAAGTACTTTGACAATAATACACACGATTATACAAATTAGTATCTACATAGTAAAAAAATAATCTATAAGACAAGACATATATATATATATACACATATCAAGCTTATAACTAGCTGGTGTTGGTGACTTTTTTTTTCCCATTGAGACCATGAAGTATTTTTACCCGATTACATTGGAGGGAGAATTTTTAGACATGGCACAAATTAATCCTTAGTTTACTACGGTAGGACCACAAGATCGGAATTTTAAGCATTAGAAGTTGAGATACTAGGTAAAGTTAGAAAAAGACTCCATTATTTCACCTACATTTCTTATTATTTTTCTATTAATCATATTTAGTAAGTTCTAACGTAGTTTGCATCCCCAATTTGATTAGATAAATAAAAGAATATACATAGCAGTTGGAAAACCCAAAGCCTTTGGGTTAATTAATCCTCTCTTAAAGAGCTTCCTATTCGGACGTAGACTATAGATTTTGACTTGGTCCGGTCCCTTGAATAGTTCCTTCCTATTAACTGAACAAGCAAGGGATGAGAGGCTTTTTTCTTGACAAATTATTTTTTTTTAACAGGCCACTAAAATTCTTTTTTATCACTGATTTGGCCATAAAGCACAATAGTTGTGCGTTAATAATTAGGATGTGCATTATCACTAATCATATCCTAGGTGGCAGATATTTATCTACCACATCATCTTTTTTTTTCAAAGTTTTTTAATCTTTTTTTTATAAAGAAATAAGGTCTTATAATAGAATTTGAACCCTTGACCTCATTAAAAATAACATAGAAGAATTACCAATAAACCACCATTGAATTTTATTTAACAAGTGCATGAGATTTTATTTAATAATAACTTACTTACGTATTCCAATATTTAACAACTTCAATCATTTGAATGTTTAATTAGGGAAAAAAGAAGACTGCTCCTCTATTTAATTTTTAAATTGGTGTCGTAATTTTTTAGTTAACAACAGAGAAAGTATTAGAAAATTACAAAAACGTAAATTAAAAAGAAAATAGGAGGTTTTTGTGGAAACGTTTAGTGGGAAACTATTAAAACTATTTCTAACGTGTAAATCTCGAAAAAACATCCAAAATGCCCACAAGAATCCCCTCAATCAGACGTCCGAGCGCAAAGTTATGCCCCGTCAAAATTTTCGACTATACAAAACAATTTTTTTCCCCGAAACGCGTCCGGATCACTTTTTCAACGATGGTGTTGCGTTCCTCTTTACGAGAACCATCAAACTGAGTGGATCATATGCGTGAAACAGACATCCGATCGCAGAATTATTCATTTTTAAAGTTTTCCAAATACCTACAAAAATTATTTCTTCCTAATCAACATAAACAAGATAACGCAAAATCATTGTGCGTTATCATCAAGATAACCCAAATGGTTGTGCGTTATCATCCACCTTAGCACTTAACGCGGATTAAGCCCGTGATTAACTATAACACACAACCATTGTGTTATCTCATTTGATAATGCACAATGACTGTGCATTATGGCCTCTTCAGGATTTAAAAAAAAAAAAAAAACTGGGCCTATTTAGTACTTATTTTTTCAAAATGGGCCAAATAAAGAAAAAAATCGGGATGAGACGATGGGAGTTACATGAAATGGTAAGAGGAGTGGCTTCTTTTCTAATTCAAATAACAGAAAAATGGTGAAACCGACGTAATGAAATGAAGTGATAATAAAGACGAGTGGAATACCTTTAACGAGTCCTACAAGCTTGGAGGGAATGAATGAACTGAACCATACAAAGCTCTGAGTCTAGAGGGAAGGAAAAATCAACTTAAACATGAGGAATTTAATGCCCGGTCTAGGAGTGCAGGAAAGGTCCAACGCCAATATCAGGGAACAGTAAAGTTTCATAGAGTCTTTTGTCCTCAAAACAGTTTACATTTTTACAAACATGTCTATTTTTACAAACAATGTCTATTTTACAAATATGTCTATTTTAACGCTACTAGGAGTTTAATTTTATCAGAAAATAATATGGAAAAACTCTAAGGCTTGAAATGCAATATGTATTTTTGATTTTGTTGCTTAAATAATTATAATGCAATTTGTGATCTTTTAGATCTCTATTTATTTATTTATTTATTTTTTTTTTGCTTAGGTTTAAAAAAAATAAATATTTTAATTTCTAAAAATTTTTAGTTGGTAATCGGCCCTAAATGAGTTACGAGTTAAACAACAATTTTAATATTAATAATTATCGATTGATGATTTGTTCGGAACCGATAAAATCAATATCGGTTTTGATAAATGATCCGGTGCATATTCTGATGCCATTCCTTCCATTCTCCATATTTACTTCTAGAATACCATATTAGAAAGCAAAGCATGAGTTAACGAGATGGTAGCTTGATGACAGGGTTTTCCTTCCTTGAGTATTTTCATTTCGCATATGTCAAGTAAAAAGTGTTGATTTGAATTATTTTGAACGTCGCTTTATGATAAATTTTCAATCTTATATCTTAGTCGTGCGAATTGTGTCTCTAGTTCCTCTGGATTAATTCAGCACTCCCAAACACAAGAGTTAAAAACAAAACAAAAGAAAAGCATGCAACCGCAAGGCCTTTGTACTTAGAAAAATACACATTACAGATAAACTACAATTATTTTAGGATTCTCGAAACACGAGTTTAAGATTAAAGAACTCATTTATCATAACATAGGCGTCTCAAAACATGCATTATTTAAATTGATCATCCTTTTATTCGCAGATATTCCTGATGATCAAGAGAACATGAAAGTTATCCACCTTCTTTTAATGATGATTTTTAGAAGAGGATCAAGAGTGGTGAGCTTCAATGTCCTGAACCATATATGAAGGAGGTAGTTGAGAAGTGTTCCTGGATGTGGCGAGTCCTCTTTCAGCTTCTCATACTCAAGAATCCATGTTACTAAACTATTAGGACCATTAATATCGACATGATAAATTATGTTGAAATACTTGTATATATTTGTAAATTTCTATCAGATCTCCTTCAATAACCTTCAAATTTAGTGATTATTTTTTATCATTGATATCTTCAACTATCTCTTTTATAACCCTGTCTTTGCCATCTGTTGGGGAAGAAAAGAAAAACCCGGTTCATTGAAACAGGAGTTATATATAAGAGAAGCCCGTTTTAAACAATATTCTAAGCACCCTGAATTGTTTATAAAATTTTCTGTAATATATTTAGCAAAAAAAAATCTGTAATATCTCCAATAATATTTCTTTTCATAATATTTTTTACATTTCAGTTTATTTTTCATTAAATTGATCTTTTATTTGATATTTTACAGAATGTTAGAGACAATCCAATAGAGACGATCCAGGGTGGAGTGGGGGGAGAGCATAAACAAGTTTAAGTTCACCGTCATAGTAGTGCCAGCAGATCTTTGATCCAATCTTCCAACTTCACCTTCAAGGAGAGTGAAACGTTGTACCTTGGAGTCATTTTGGAAAACTCATGAGGTCTAATTTTAATGATATCATGGAAAACATCTCCACCGCGGCCTTGATGTCTGTATGACCGATCATTTTTCCCTGGAGACCCATCTTTTCTTTGGAATATAAAGAAATTCAAAAGCTTGACAAAACAGATACATGAGATTAAGTTGGGGAAAAGCATTCCAGCTTTATTCGATTTTTATGGTGAATGATTTTGTACTTTGCCTAACTTCTTACCCCTCAAAAAGGTCCTAACTAGTAGGTAGGTTGTTTTGGTACCCTCATTAAATTATAACGTGCAGAAAAAAGAAAAATAGAAAGTTGGTACACTAATAATAGTAATATAAAGTTGTTAGATAGATACATGCATGTAACAATGTTTTCGTACCAATTTTTTTTTTGAGCTATGCATTATACAACGCATTATAGTACAACGTCCAGATAAAATATTTTAATAACCGCACAAACTTTAGGTCAGAGCGCACTTTCAATTCAATTGATTATATTTGCTTAAAGAAGGTTTGAATACTTAACTTCAAAGTTGAATTCCAAATTCTTAACCAATTACTCAGCTTAAATTGTTGTGCAACTTTTATATATATATATATATATATATATTTGAAAATTTTAAATATAAAAAAAATATAAAATTACTGACCAAAATTTTTCGATCGTTATATTTAAAATATTACCGACCAATTACTGATTGAATTAGCAATCAATCAATAATTTTTTACATTAACAATCGATTTTATTCAATCGGTAATCGATCGATAACTACAAAAAGTTACTGATGGATTCCAGTCGATCGTTAAAATCGGTCGGTAAGTTGCCTTTTCTTGTGGCAGTGTTCTCAATTGGTTATTGTTTCTTTTTTGGTTTAAAACATTGAAAGAAAAGCTTTCAAAAGCCACCCTATGACTATACACTTATGTGGTCCCATGACTACGCAGTTAGTGTAGAATACGAGTTACATAATCACTTTTGCAGATGACTTACGTACGCAATGTTTATATTCAACCAATATGAGACACAAGTCTAATTACTTTGAGAAATTCAAATCGCTTAAGCATAAGGTGGAGCGCAAAAATAGACAAGCTCATTAAGGCACTAAGGTGACTCTATCAGAAAATATAGTTTTGTCGATTGAAATTACTGACGATTCAAATTCAGTCGGTAACTGTAGAAGATATTGACGGATTGACGATTGACACACGTCTATCCGTAATTGTGACGGATTTATCGAATGATTTTTTAATTAATCGATCGAAGTTAAATTAGCGACGAAAATTCGGTCAATAATAAGTTGTTGACTTTAATTATTTTTTTAAAAAATTTGACTCTATTACCAACCGACAGTTTTGATCGCCTATTGGTCGCTAACTTAATTTTATTTTTAGAAAAATAATCACAAAATTATCGACCGATTATTCGATCAGTAAATCGATCGGTAAAAACGGGAGTTTCTGGTTCCCAGAACCCTTTTCCCCTTTCCCCTTTCATTCTTTCCTTCTTCCTAAAACCCTATCCCCCCGAACTGTGACCCCTACCTTCACCGTACCTCCTTTGCAACCTCCAAGAGATGCCGCCACTACCGCCTTCAGTCCATCGCTCTCTCTCTCTCTCTCTCTCTCTCTCTCTCTCTCTCTCTCTCTCTCTCTCTCTCTCTCTCTCTTCTTCTTCTTCTTCTTCTTCTTCTTCTTCTTCTTCTTCTTTTTATCACTCAATCTCACTCTCAACCGCTGCATAAGTTTTTTCGTCGTCACTGAAATCCCGGTCATTCTGAGATCCGTTGCTGCTTCCCGGAATCTGAGGTATTATTTAGTATTATTTTTTTTGTAATTTGTTTTGGAATTTTAATTCTGGGCAGATGCATAATTTTTTTTTGGAGTTTTTTCTGTTGTTTGAAGTATTTGTAATGTTGTGGAATTATTTTATAGGAATAGATTTTTCATGAATTTTATTTTTTTGTTTGTAATATGTTCTAGAATTTTTGGCTGCTTTTCATTTTTTCTGGTGATTTTTTGCTGTTTTAGGTAACTTTAATGTGTCTTCATTCACTAATTTTCATTTCCAATATTTTCAATTCCATAGAAAAATTCCAAAAAAATTTTCCTAGTTACACAAAATTAGCTAAAACTACATAAATTTTTAAATTGTTTCACATTTACGCCGTTCATTTATATTCAATGAACATGGCCATTTTGTTTTGAAATTGTACAAAGTTGTGAAAATTTTACCAATATTGCTACGAAAGTAGAGATATTGAATAAGTACTAGTAATTACAATGTACAACTTTGAAGGTGTATTAAAAATATACTACCAAATTAGCTATCATTCATAGAAGGAAGTAAGACAATAAATTAGGATGAAAAAAAAGAAAGGAAAGAAATGTCAAATTATCTTTATGAGACATATATATGATAGAAAGTAGTAGTTTATAGTATTAGAGTGCAGGACAGAACATTTATAGTATTAGAGTTAATGATCTTCGTTTAATTCTTTTTATAATTCATCACCACTAATAACGATAGTTTCTACGTGAAATGAAGCAGATGAGCGCATAATATTTATAACACTTATGAATATATCGCACAATCTAAATACTATTATGCGAAAAAGAAGCGTTATAAGAATCGAATTTCAAAAAAATAATAATAAGAAGAAAATTTTATAATTGATATTTTCATTCTTTGTTTTAGGTATATTTTTCAAGACTTAGAGTATCGTTGCTTACTGATCCATATATAGGTATGTATTATGTAACATTTTGAACCTTTTTCGTTACTTAAGAGAGCCCAGACTCTTAAGTATATCATTTTCATGTCATTATGAATGAATTGTTGTCTTTATGGAGGAGCTTGGACTCTTAAAACTTTGTTAGATTTGTTGTCTGTTTGTGTGGTTTGTGTCTTTATAGGGGAGCGCAGACTCTTAACTATTGATTATTTGTCTTTATGGGGGAGCAAGCACTCTTAAACTATTGATTATTTGTCTATATTGGGGAGCTCAGACTCTTAAACTTTGTTAGATTTCTTTTTGTTTGTGCAGTTGTTGTCTGGTGTGGCCATTGTGCCTAGGAATTGTTTATTTTATTGGGAAAACTCTGTCAAAATTTCTGTAAAATTTAAATTATAAAGTCTTTGTTCTTAACTCTTAAGTTTGGTTGATTAGTTTCGGAAAGTTTGGGGAAACATATTTGATGTATGTTTGTATAATACTCAATTTATTATAGAATTCTCTAGCCTCCTAATCTATAAGTTTAAATGTAAAATTCTTAATAAAACTCTTAAATTCTTAATCTCTAAAACATTTTCATTTATTTCTAATGGAGAAATAATTATAGAGTTGATTAACCTCTTAATTAATAAGTTTAAAAATAAAACTCTTAAAATCTTAATCTCTAGTGATTTGTAATACTCAAATGATTAGACAAGTCTTTAAACTCTTAAACTATAAATATTTCACAAAACACATATAAACACCTTAAATATAAGACTTAATAAAGAATGAATTCCAAGTTTGGACTCTTCATCTGTAAGTGTTGTACTTATAAAGTCTTATATTAAAATGTGTATTTTGTTTTGTGAGGTCATGGAGGAGCATCGTAGTTGGATGTATAGAAGAACTGTGCCTGGAGTTATGGGAATTAGTATTGAGTTTCAACTAGGTGGGAAGCAGTTTTTGAATTGGTGTCTTAATTATGGTCTTTGTACAGCTAACGAGCAACAGTGTCCATTTGGAAAGTGCAAGAACTTAAACTATCTTAAAGAGGATGGTTTGAAGTTGCATCTTTATAAATCAATGTTTTTACCGAATTATCATAATTGGACTGTACATGGAGAACTGGTGGGTTACTGATCGATTGCTGGGAAAGATAGTGTTACAAGAAATGATAAAAGCAACACTTATCGTAAGGGTATTTTTATGCCGTTGGTCCAGATTTTGAACCCGAGCATACTACAATTATGAGGAGTCACCTAATCACTAAGCTCAACAGTTTTATGACAAGTTGAAATCTGTTGACACACCATTGTATGAAGAGTGTACAAACTATTCGCAATTGTCCGTGATAGCGCGGTTGTTGAACATAAAGTCATAGAACATGTCTGAAAGTGGTTAGATCAAATAGCATAATTCTTGAAGAATACACTTCCCGAAGGGAATAAGGCGTTGGATGATTGGTACCAAACAAAAAAATTAACGCTTGGTTTGAATATGTCGATGCAAAATATTGATGTATGTGTAAATGGATGTACATTGTAATGGAAAGAGGATGCCTACACACGTCAATGCAAGTTTTGTGGCCATGAACTTTACATGCGAGGAAAGAAAAATAAGAAGAATAAGTCTAAAGACATTACATACAAGAAGGTGTATTAGTTTCTGCTAACACCTAGGTCATAGAGATTGTATGCTTCTCAAAGAACACATGAGTATATGAGATGGTACTCAGAAAGCTTTCCTGAATTGAATCTGACGAGTCATTCTAAGGATGGAGAAGCTTGGAATCATTTTGATAGTACTCATCCTGAGTTTGTTTCCGAAGCAAGGAATGTAAAACTTGGACTGTAATGACGGTTTCACACCTTTTGGGATGTTTGGAAAGCAGTATTCGTCATGGCCAATTATTGTTACACCATACAACTTATCTCCTTAGATATGCTTAAAAACTCCGATAATATTAGTAACATATATTATTTTGGGCCCTCACAATCTAAAATATAAGTTCGATGTTTACTTGCAACCGTTGATAAAAGAATTCAACCAATTATGGTCGTAGGGGTTAACAACGATATTTTGAAGAAATAGAACTTTAATATGAGGGTTGACCTTCTATGAACTATTAGTGACTTTCCAGCGTACGGGATGTTGTCCGGTTGGAGTTCTATTGACGCATTGGCTTGTCCTTATTGCATGAAAGAAACAAATTCATTTACACTACAATGTGGGGGAAAACAATCTTTGTTTGATTATCATAGTTGCTGTAATGAAATCAAGACCTCGTATTTTAGATGTACCTCTAGTAGACGTTTCATTTCAAGAAGGCATTGATATTGCCGAGACTTTAAGGATAGATATTATGTTCAAGACATTAGAATTCTCGTTCATGAGTCGGGCAAGTTAGAATCTGTAGACAATTGCGAGAGGAGTAGTATTATGGATGAAGACTAAAATAATGAACATAAAGAAGAGGTCAAATGGGAGTTCTATGAAGAAGAGGAAAAGGAAGAGTTTCAATCGGAGTCTAATTCCAAAACTTAGAATGTTTAATTGGTAACTTTTTTGTTTCTTATTTGTTTCTTCTTAATTTATGTTTAAGTAACTTTATTTTTAAATAACTTTTTTGTTTGTTGTTTTCTTAATTTATGTTTAAGTAACTTTGTTTCTAAATAACTTGTTTCATTCTTTTTTCCGTTATGTAACTTTAAATAACTTTCTTTTTAAGTAACTTTGTAAAATTGTTTAATCTTTTATATTACAACGGTACGTGAGAGTAAGAAGAGGGCTCACCCGAAGACGTCTACGCCTATAGCAGCGGCTTCTATTCTTCCTGGGACGTCTTCTTCTCTAGCGGCTACTTCTCTGGTTAAGATGTCTACTCCTCTGAAGTGGCTTCTATTCCTACGGGTGCGTCTCCTTCTCAATCAGCTACTTCTACACCTGCGGGGATGTCTACTCCTCCTCAGCGGCTTCTACACTTTCGGCGACCTTGGCTCCATTTCCATAGCTGCCATACTCGAGTCTGACGCCTATGTCTACTCCTTCTTCGGTTTCATCTGCTGCGAGGATATCTTCGAGGCCTACCCCTTCATCATCAGCACGTCCACCAGCACCTTCCCCTTCATCCTCTCCTTCACCTATGCCTTCATCCCAGGGTATTGTTAGCTCTCACATCCTTATTTTACTGACCACTGATAGGCACTTGTCATAGCAAAAAATTGAATAGTTGTTGTTTTATGGAATTTTTGTTTGTTGAAGTTGGAATATATATATATATTTGTTAGATATGGTTCGATGTTGTTTGTTAAACTTAGAATATATGTTTATTAGATATTGAATTTTTGTTTGTTTAACTTGGATATGGATGAGTGTGATGCCTATATTGGAATTGTTGTTGTTTGTTAGACTTGGATACGGAGAAGTTCTTATATATTGTTATATAATTGATTTTATTGGAATTATTGTGTACTTGCTGTTTTCTGTGCCTAGGAATTGTTAATTTTAAAAGAGAAACTCTGTTATTTTTTTTTTTAAACTTAAGCGTCACTATTTGTTTCTTAGACTTTTTATTTTTTTTTAAGTAACATTAATTAGATTTAGTTAATTAAATGTACTTGTATTTTAACATTTGCGCATCTTCAACAAGTAATCGGACTGTGCAAAGTTGATTACTGAAATCGCGAAAGCATATTTTGTTGAGGCTCATCCGAGTTTTGGGAAAGTCCAAGAAAGAATAAAGAACATGTGATATACACAGTTCGGGGTAATTGTTTATATAATGGTAACTACATGAACTTTTAAATATATAACCTTATATTGATTAACAAAATATATATTGTAGCATAAGAAGTATCAATGGGACCTAATGCATGAACGTACCATTCGTGATGCTTGGCAGAAATAGGCCTCATTACGATACAAGGATTTGATGTACGAGGTGCGAGTGGATGGTATCAGCCTGACTAGATGACTACCGCACAGTATATGAGTTTTTGTGATGAATATGGCTCGAGGCATACAAGAAGAGGTGGGAAGCGGCACAGTAAAACCGACTGTAGGGCCATGGTGGCCAAAGGCCCTGCAAGCACACCGACGGGTCTAAGTCTTTCATTGAGTGGGTAAGTCAATTTCTTTTCCATATTTAATTATTAGCAGTTTTTAACCTAAAACCATATTTTCTTATAACTTATAGTTTTTTTTTTAATTACCTTTGTATTTGAAAACTCATTCATATTTGCAGCGGGAGAAGATGGGTGAGGCTTTGGACAGTTGGACCTATATGTCATATTGTATTAGCAGAAGGGACAGTGGGTCAATACACGATCCGACGAGTTTTAAGTATGGTTCCTTAATAGTTTTAAACCAGTTCTTATATTATCTTTTATTATTCGATGCTTATTGTATATTGCTTTTCAATAACTTATTAATGTATTCTTTGTAGGCCAAATATTAAGGGCTGAAGGCGAACGCGGAACGCCTTCATATTGAGACCAGCTCGCCCATTCCGACTAACAAGCAGTCCATGTTCGAGGCTGTTGATGGCAGCAACAGAGGCCATGTCTATGGTTTTGGCTCATAATTTGTAGCCGCTACAGTGGAGGAACGGGGAGGCAGCAGCAGTTCATTATCGGTTCCTTCAGTATCTTCCGCGGCAACACACGAGAGAGAGAATAGGTTGTGGGGATACTTGCAATAGGCACAAGACAAGTTCGCCAGCTTCATGACCTCATTCGCCTCTCAGTGTGGAGTGTAGCAAGATTCGAGTACCTGCTCTCTTCCTTCCTTTCCCGTTGTCGGATGACGACGCCACATCTCATCTACCAACCAGTTCCCTCCTTCTCTAGCCCACCTCTATCTACCTTATTTTATGATATATTTGTTACGTATTTTTGATATATTTGACATTTTATATTATATTATATATTTTAGACCTTTTTATATATTTGTATTTGATATATATGTGTGTGTGTGTATATACGTATGTATGTATTCCAGACGTTTTAGTTGATTGTATTATAGACGTTTTTGTTGATTTTATATTATTTGTGGCTGTTGTTGGTTTCAAATTTCAGATGAATATTTATAATTATAAATAAAATATTTTAAAAAATACAAAGTTACCGACAGACACTTACGGATGTTTGGTCGGTAAATAATTATTTTTTAAGAAAATAAATTAATTTAACGACTGAATTGTTCGGTCAGTAACTATGAAGAGTCGATCAATAACTTACTATTTAAATTACATTTTCCAATTAAGAAAATTAAAGTTACCGATCGAAATATTGGTCCGTACCTCCAAATATTCAGTCGGCAACAGTGACAGACCTACAATTTATTCCGTCACAATAAGTTACTGACAAAAACACAGCGACTTCCGCATCGATCGGTAAACGGTCCGTAACTGTCTTTTACTAACCGATTATGAACTGAAATGTCGGTCGGTAATCTGTTGAATTCTTGTAGTGTGAGACTATGGTAGAGAATACCTCTTCGGTAAGTTTAACAAGTACTTAGTCCATCAGGGTAAAGTATCTCAACTCACTACGTCAGGTACACTAAAACATAACGGTGGCTAAGGGAAACAACAAGACCCTATTAGATACGATAAGAAATATGATGTCTCATGGTTATTTACAGTCCTTTTTTTTTTTTTGGGATAAGCATACGTTTTAAAATTGGTACCTTCCAAATGATTACTAAGGATACCATATGAAATATAGATGTGATGAAACTGGAATCTAAGCCACCTGAAGATATCACGATGTCCTACTTATGTACTAAGAGGAGTAAGTTAGAACCATGGTTATAATTGTGCTATTTTCTTGGGTATCCAAAGTTATTAGGGAAGTTAATTTAATGATCCAAAGGAGAAAAAATTGCTTGCAAACACTAATGTTAGGTCATTGAGGATGCTGATAAGATATCCTCTAGAAGTTATAAAAATGTGTATTTAGAAGTAACATAGAATCTCAAACTTCAAACCTGCCCAATCAAAATATCTAATGATTTTGATTATTCAGCAACGTAACAATATTCGACGAGGCCACGACATAGTGGGAAGGTTATGAGAGTTCCAGAGAGAGACTAGAAAGGTTTTCATACTTATCTCAGACCATCAAGAGCAAGATTCCACTCAGTATAAAAAGCTAGTTACACATATTGATGGTGATAAATAGAGAAAGAGGTTTTAGAAGGTGTATGAATTCAATATATTTGAATCAAGTCCAGGATTTGTACCAGTTTCTGAGAGCATTAAACCTAAAAGGTGCAAATGGAGTTACGAGGGAAAAAAATGTTTATGGGAAGGTAGAAATCTTTATCAAACTTTAAAGATGGTCACAAAAATGATACACTCAGAACGAATGACCGATTATGAGGAAACATTTTCTCTAGTAGTCATGCTTAAATTCATTTGCATACTCATGTCCTCGTGTGCATTATAACTATGAGATATGAAATTACATATCAAGATGGTTTTTCTTAATGACAATTTTGGACGAAGTAAAAGTGTTGAAATATCTGAGTACCTTGAGATTGATTTCTGGGATGGAGGTACACCGAAATTTCAACCCCTTTTAATTCATGTATCATGAAAACTTATACAAGTAATAAAAATGATAGAGATTGATTTGAAAGGATTTTAGTTTATACTGCTTCCTCTTTTTTACTCCTAAAAATTTTACTAATTCTCGTACTTCACTACAAAAAAATACATTTCAATGACGGAGGTTGCCGACAGAAAAAAGGTCCCTCAGCAAATACTGACGAATTTCTGACAGGGTAAAGTAACTTGACATATTTTTTACCAATTTAGCCCAAAACAATTGAAGGGAAATAGCACGTAAAAAATTGACAACACTTCCCCACGGACCTTGTTGTTAGTAACATAATTTCCCAATGATGTTTAGCAGCGGAAGTTTGTGTCGTCAATAGTTAAAATATTTACCGACAGTTTAACGATGAACGAATCGTAGGTAACAATAGTTAGCCACGACCCTTAAGAATGGATAGTTCCGTGTCGATAATAAAACTTTGCCACTGACGGACGTAACGATGCTCTTTCCGTCGATAATGTATAAAATATACTTACCAACGAATAAACCATCAATTGTCTGTTGGTAAATACTTCCTAGAATGACAAAATCGGGAAACCCTCTCCTCTCTCCCTAAATCAATTTCAATTGTAAAAGCCCCTTCCTTCTCGTGAAACCCTCCTCCTACCATAATTCTGCCGACGCCCATAGTAAATAGTAATCCCTTTCTGGTGACCCCTTCCTCACTGCCGGTGCCGTTTTCAAGAGCTCCCTTTAAGGTACACTCTCTTCTCTGTCTCTCTCTCTCTCTCTCTCTCTCTCTCTCTCTCTCTCTCTCTCTCTCTCTCTCTTATTCTTCTCTTCTCTTGTCTTCCTACTCTTCTTTTTCTTCTTT
This sequence comes from Catharanthus roseus, assembly GCA_028651295.1. Classification (NCBI taxonomy): domain Eukaryota; kingdom Viridiplantae; phylum Streptophyta; class Magnoliopsida; order Gentianales; family Apocynaceae; genus Catharanthus; species Catharanthus roseus. The sequence goes on along the minus strand of JAPQWS010000107.1, from coordinate 781,812 downwards.
GCTCTCCCACTGAGATTGAATGCAGCTATTATTCAAGAAATGTTGGTCATTACTGCTCAATGGAAGTTTGCCCTATTGCTCCCCTTAATTTCTGGTAGTTTTCTATTCTTGCTTTATTTTTCCAGCTTTAGTTTCACAGGTGCCCATTTTTATTTGTTGGTTGTTGTTAAAGCTTTTTATCTGTAGTATAGAATGCCCTAAACATTTAATGTTTTAAACATGTTAGTTATATTTATAGGTAGCTTTTGTAATTTTGTTTATTTTGTGGGTTGGCTTGGGTTTGTATCTTTCATTAAATTTTCTACCTCATTCTCCTATGGAACTGCAATCCTGAATTCATTGAGTGGAGTTTCACAATTAATAACAGAATTTGCAATTGCATCTTTATAATCTAACATGTTAGAATGGCCATCACTTGCTATGTCATTTCGCATCCAAAAGGGTCATTAGCTTTGAATACGGTCCAACTTGCTATTAAGAATTGTTGTTAATAATTAGTTAGATATTTATTTTTCTCTCCTCCATTGTTGATATGAAATTTTCATATAGAATCATTCACATACTGTTTAGTTATTGGAATTTTTTCTTACAAACTACTAATAGAAATAGTCCGTCGAGTTTCTTAAGATGTATTGTGCTTATCTTTGGTTGACCTTCCTTGATTTCTCATATGCAATATAAAGTTCCCTATTTTTAGTTGACATAACTACTTTATATAACCAGTACAATTTATATAACACTTTCAAAAGCTTGAGAACTCATTGAACTCATCATGATTTGAAGACATTCTAACTGTTTCTAGGAGATTAGTCATTTTGTAGTTTTTTTGTTGTAGATAATGTGTCGAGTAATAAAAAAAATGTACACATAGTTGCATCACCTTTTAACTTTTAAGAAAGAGGGAATAAAAGTATCATCATTTTATAATATTTTATTGTAGATGATAGTGTATATATGATGATTTAATGAAGCATATTTCTATTTTATGTTGTATGTACATAAATTTCTATTTAGCATCATCATGAAATGAGAAGAATAAAATACTAGCTAATTCAGAACAAAAGAGTGAAATAAAAATAAATAAATCTCTTTCTAAGTTCTAATGTGAATGTAGGGTTTTAAGAAAATAATTGACACATGTTATTATTTTCAAGGTATCACACTCATACGTACCCTTAATTTTATAAGTTGGAAAAGATATTTGTGGATCTATACATATCTCCTGATTTATTAGAATCCTATAATGTTATACCTTAGACATAGTATTAAGGAGGGGTGGATGTGGATAAGAATGGGAGAAATTAAGGATAGAAATTTTTTATAATGGAATGGCATGAAAATTTCCTATATTTTATTACAGGTTGGACTTATTTTTTAACCATAAAAAGCTAATTCCTTAAAATCCTCTTGAAAGAAAGAAATGATGCTGATCTCTCATGTTTAATATTTTGTCACCATTTAAAGTATTACTACTTGTTAGCTCTCTCTCTCTCTCTCTCTCTCTCTCTCTCTCTCTCTCTCTCTCTCTCTCTCTCGATGATTCATTTACTATACAATACGCGACAGTATGCGATCTCGTCTAGTGTAGGTTGTTCTATCCATTTGAAAGGTAACTTATATAACTAATTGTTGGAGAAAACAACTCCTATGTACTATTACAATTAACATTTACTATTACAAATTTATTGAATAATAAATCATAGCGGAAGAAAAACAGAAAGATTCAATCTTTCCATGAACAGAAATCAGCCAAAGAACAATAACGAGGTAATCTGCAAAATAACAACCGATTAGTATAAAAAATAACCCAAATAAACAATGAACCGTTTTGCTCACCACCGGCACCGTGAAGCAGCCAACAGAAGATCCAAGAGATGACCGAGGAGCTGAAATTGAGGGGTTACCAAACCAGAATCGGATGCCAAGCAGCGGCGATGCCGCGTCGGGGCGTCGATCGTGATGAAAAATGATGATCGGGGTTATAACCCTCGGAAACGGGCCTCAACCAGGAAGAAATCACCGGCAATCTACTACCTTTATCGCTCTCTCTTTTCTTTCCTCACGGCTATCTCTCTAACCTCACCAACGGACAAACAAGGTGATAAAGAAGACTGGTTAACAGCATAGAAGCACCAGAACAGAGAGAGAACAGCAGCTACAGAGCCGAAAGAGAAGGAAGAGAAACCGAGAGTCTTGAGGACTCCCAAAAGACAGAGAGAATGAGACACGGTTCAGAGGAGGAGTTCAATAGGCTGCAGAAGAATCGAAGCGGCAGCAGCAATTAAAGAGAAGCCGAGCGGACGAGCCGCGGGTCGCCAACGAACGGCCCGGGTGGCCAACCCAAGCCACCCGGGCATCCCTTAAGACCCGGTCAAAGAGATGGCCCAGTAGCCTAGTCCACTTGGGTTGAGGCCTCGAACATCATGGGGTTTTTTTGGGGGGAGAAAAATTGGGCTGGAAAATAAAAAATATTGGAAAAAAATGGGCTGTAAAGCCTACAATCTCCACCTCGAACAATATTTTTCCATCCCTGAATGAAGACTCAATTTGAGTCAAATTGCTTGCACATGAAGAAAGTCCTTGCAAAACATAAATTTATCAGTGTTTACAATTTTAGTATCAAAATCAGATGGATTATTATCAGTACTAATCTTATCTATGTCAACAATACCACTAGAGACCTTTTCTCTAATAAAGTGGTACTTGACATCTATATGTTTCGTCCGTTCGTGATAGACTGGATTTTTACACAAATGTAACAACTTTGACTATCATTGTAAATAATTTTGGAATTTAAAATATTTAATTCACTCAATAGCCCTTGAAACAAAATGGCTTCTTTGATTGCTTCTGTTGCTGCAATATACTCAGCCTCAGTAATTGACAAGGCAACTACAGGCTGCAGTTGGGATTTCTACAAAATGCAATTATCCCCAAGGGTAAAGAAATAGGAAGTGGTAGATTTTCTACCATCCTAGTCACTGCAAAATCAGAATCAACAAATCCAATCAATTCAAAATCAGACCAATTATGGTAGTGTAAACCCCGATCCACAGTTCTGTTTAAGTAACGTAATAGCCACTTGAGAGCAGCCCAATGATCTCTTCCAGGATTTGACATAAATCTTCTAAGAAGGCTTATAGAAAAAGCAATGTCAGGACGGGTGGATATCATTGAGTACAGACTGAGCCTATGGCCATTCTGTATGGGATATTGGCCATATCTCTCTTTTATGTTTCAATTTTAGGACAAGTTTTGTCGGAAAGTTTAAAGTGGCTAGCAAGAGGAGTTGTAATGGGTTTACAAAGTTGCATTGAAAATTTGGATACAATTTTCTGAAGGAAAGGCTTTTGGGATAAGAAGAGAGAACGATCAGGTCTATCTCTAGAAATATTCATCCCAAGAATTTTGGATGCAACTCCTACGTCCTTCATGTCAAACTCAGATTTTAACAGAGACTTCAGTTCATTGATCTTAGCTTTGTGACGACTATCAATATATCATCCATATACAGCAACAGATAAATAGCAGAATCCACATCATTAGCAGAAAAATAAAGATAACTATCGTAGTTACTTTTTGAAAAATCAATTTTGGACATGAAAGAATCAAACCTCTTGTACCATTGCCTTGGCGACTGTTTAAGTCCATATATGGACTTTTTCAAAAGACAAGCCATATGTTCCTTACCTTTTACTTCAAAACCAGGTGGTTGACGCATATAAATGGTTTCTTCAAGATCACCATGTAAAAAGGCAGTTTTTACATCAAGATGTTCAAGATTAAGATCATAGAAAGCAACAAGAACAAGAACAATCCTAATTGTTTTATATTTAACAACAGGAGAAAAAATTTCATTGAAATCAATGCCCTCAACTCGTGAAAAACTTTTTGCAACAAGTGTAGCCTTGAACCTAGGAGGTTCATTAGAACACTCGGACTCCTTTATTTTGAAAATCCATTTACAATCAACAAGTTTTTGTTTTGAAAGTTTTGGAACAAGAATCCAGGTTTTGTTTTTGTTCAAAGAAAACATTTCTTCTTCCATAGCACGTAACCATAAAACGCGATTGGGACTTTTCAAAACCTCAGAAAAACATAAAGGTTCTTTTTCTTCAACATAAGAAGCAACAGCAAAAGCATATGATAAAATGTAGGAGTAGCCACACCGAGGATGATCCTTAGGTACTCTACGGATTCGATCTTTAGCGAGTTGATAATTCCTAAGAGCTTAGGTTTGAGCCTCAGGATGTTCCGCTTCCTCATTAGAACCATCTAGAATAGGGTCAGAAGTTTCAGGAACAGGAGTACTACTAGAAGGAGCAGAAGACTCAGAATTTGTTTCAGGTTCCTGAGGTGGCTCTAGAGTAGGTTCGGAGATAGTCTCCACCTCTACCGGAATGCTACTAGGAGAAGGATCACAAGAAGGATTATCGGTGATGGTGCTATCCTTAAGACGGGGCATTTCTAACTCGTTGAAGACAACATCCCTACTGATGATAACCCTCACCACTGGTTCTTCCTTCAACCATACTCTATAACCTTTTACCGCACTAGGATATCCTATTAACACCCCCTTCCTAGATCTTGGATCTAGTTTTCCCTCTTTTTGATGAGAAAAGGCTGCACAACCGAAAATCCTCAAATTGGAAAGATTAATAGGTTTCCCAGACTAGATTTCTATAAGAGTCTTCAAGTTTATAGCTGTGGATGGAGATCTATTGATGAGGTATACAGCTGTACTAACAGCTTCACCCCGGAACGGTTTTGGAATACCAGAAGACACTAACAGACAACGGACCTTATCCATAATAGTACGGTTCATCCTTTCGGCAACTCCGTTTTGTTGTAGGTTATGTTTAACTGTTCTATGGTGTAAAATGCCATGTAATGCACATAAGTCAGAAAACTTCTGGTTAAAAAATTCAAGACCGTTATCGGTCCTGATAGTTTTTAGTTTATTTCGAGAATGATTTTCGGCAAAACGTTTCCATTCACAAAGTTTTTCAAACGTTTGATCTTTGGTTTTTTGAAAGAAAAATCCATACATGCCTAGAAAAATTATCAACAATAGAAAGGAAATAAACGTTACCACCGTAAGTTGGAACCTTTTCAGGTCCCCACGAATCACAATGCACAAAATCAAGAGGTGCAGATGACTTATGTGTGCTGGTTGAAAAACTAATTTTATGTTGTTTTCCCAAAACACAGTGATCACAAAAATCCAAGGAATCGATTTTATCACCATATAAAAGTTTTTGTTTTTGTCCCTTTTTCACTAACGTGGCCAATCCTTCGATGCCACAACATAGTTTTCTCAGGGACAGTTTTTGAAACCAAAGCAGTAGAGTTGCAAACTGTTTTACCAAGAAGGATGTATAAAGTTTCCTTTTTAAAACCTTTTAGCATGAATAGGTTTCCTTTACAAACACGCAAAATTCCGTTTTTGGATTTAAAAGAGAGATCCAAAGAGTCTAAATAACTGAGAGAAATAAGATTCTGACGTAAGTCAGGAACGTGTTTCACCTCAGTGAGTTTTCTAGTCACGCCGTCATGCATTTTTATAAAATAACTACCAATGCCTTTTATATCACAAACTTGATTATTACCCATAAAAACTTTTCCTTGGTTTAAAGGTTTGAAATCAGAAAACCAGTGTTTATTAGGTGTCATGTGGAATGAGCAACCAGAATCAAGCACCCAATGATTAACAACATCAGTATATGAAGAAGAAAGAGAAAGACACAGAACTTCAGGAAACATAGAGTTACCATCTGATTCAAAACCGTGAGTTTTATCGACTTTATTCCCTCATTTACCATGTTTACATTGTTTCTCATGTTTGATTCGTTTAAAACACTTGTTTTTCATATGCCCTTCTTTCCCACAATAAAAACATTTTACCTTGCTTTTCTCTCGTGATTTGGAACGGCTTTTAAAATGATGACTAGGAAGTTCTCTCCAGTCAATCCTTCCTCTTACAAAAAGATTTTCACCATGAGACTTGTTCTCTTTTTGCAAATCCAAATCTTTTGATTTCAAAGCATTTTTGACATCAAAAAGGGAAAGATCATCTCTACCATATTTAATGGAGATTTTCTCTCCGACGTTTTGAAGTTCCAAAATGATTGTATTTAAATCATCTATAGTTTCAGAAAGTGATTTTGTCCCACTCATTTTGAAACCAAAAAGCTGTTCTTTTAAATACATTTTATTTGAAAGAGATTTTCCCAAATACAATTTTTCCAGTTTTGTTCAGATTTCAAAAGCATTGTCTTTTTCGTCAATTTCTCGTAAAACTTTATCAGTCAAATGCAAGGTGAGACAACTATGAGCATCACCTAGTTTTTCTTTAAGAATTTCGCCCTTGCCAGATTCCGGATACTCTTCAGGGCTGCAAATAGCGGGAGCAATTTTGTTTTATACCAAAACTGCTTTCATTTTCGTCTGTCACATTACAAAATCATATTTGCCATCAAACCTATCAGTTTCAATTTTTTAAAATGACATGTTTTAAGGGCAAATAGGTGTAATTCGATGGTTTCAGAAAGATGAAAGATTTGAAAAGTTTTGAATAAAAAATTGTCCGGATTTTCCTTAAAACAGAGGAAAGATTTTCCAAAGAAAAACGGCACTGTTTGTTTTAATTTCATTTGATTAGGTTTGGTTTTGATTACAAAACTGTGTAACACAAAGGCACAGAAATTCCTAATCGAAAACAGAAACAACCAGAATAATAACCAAGAGAAAAGAAACAGACGGTTTCAGCAGAAAAAGACAGAAAGGAAAAAACTTTTGAAATCAGAAATAAACCCGCCAAGAGACAGATACTTCATATCTCTTGGACTCAAACCAGGCTTGGGTTTTGGTTTTTGAAAAGCAACGAGAAACACTAGAATAATAAATCAAAAGGAAAAGGAACAGAAACAGAAATGTAATAGTAACGCAGTAATAGCAACAAAATTGGCGGCAAGCCATCACAACCAACAACCAACCGAGAAAAAAAAACCGGCGGCCAGCCGAAACAGAAACAGAATTAGTAATCGGCTACAAGCCGAAACACATAAACCAGATAAAGCCGGCAGCAAGCCGATAAATAATAAACAGAAACTCAGCGGCAAGCCGAATAAACTGAAAACAAAAGAAAACTGTAAAAACAGAGAAGGGTTGTAAGAACTTCACTGGCCAAATTCTGAGAAACTTCTCAGATCCGAAGGTTGCTGTTGGACGTCAAAGCCAAAGAGCCGGAACCAGGGCTCTAATACTACTTGTTGGAGAAAATAACTCCTATTTACTATTACAATTAACTATTACGATTACGAATTTATCAAATAATGAATTACTGCGGAAGAAAAACAGAAAGATTCAATCTTTTTATGAACAGAAATCAGCCAAAGAACAATAATGAGGTAATCTTCAAAATAACACCCAATTAGTATAAAAAATAACCTAAATAAACAATGAACGGTTTTGCTCACCACCGCCGCTGTGAAGCAGCCAATAGAAAATCAAAGAGATGACCGAGGAGCTGAAACTGAGGCATTACCAAACTAGAACCGGATGCCGAGCAGTGGCGACGCCGCCTCGAGGCATCGATAGTGAAGAAAAATGATGATCGGGGTTATAACCCTCAGAAATGGGCCTCAACTAGGAAGAAATCACCGGCAATCTACTACCTCTCTCTCTCTCTCTCTCTCTCTCTCTCATTTCTTTCCTCAGGACTATCTCTCTAACCTCACCAACAGACAAACAAGGTGACAAAGAAGACTGGTTAACAGCATAAAAGCACCAGAACAGAGGGAGAACAGCAGCGGCAAGGCTGAAAGAGAAGGAGGAGAAACTGAGAGTCTTGAAGACTCCCGAAAAACAGAGAGAATGAGAGACGGTTCAGAGGAGGAGTTCAAGAGGCTACCCAAGAATCGAAGCGGCAGTAGCAATTAAAGAGAAGTCGAGTGGACGAGCCGCGGGTCGCCAACGGACGGCCCGGTTTGCCAACCCGAGCCACCCGGGCATCCCTTAAGACCCAGTCAAAGAGGCGGTCCAAAAGTAGCCTAGTAGCCTATTCCACTTGGGTTGAGACCCAAAACATCATGGGGTTCTTTTGGGGGGAGAAAAATTGGGCTGGAAAATAAAAAATATTGGGAAGAAATAGGCTGTAAAGCCTACACTAATCATAAAGTATGTTCTAAAACCTAGATTTAGTTAAATTATATAACTCATTAAAATTTCTACGTTGCAATATATTAGGTACTTGTACCATATAAAAATACAATAGAAAATAAGACAGGAGTCGGGAGACTATATGCAATGCTTACTTAATTGAGGAAGTTGTGATATGCATTAGCTACTACTTTGAAGAAAGTGCACCTACACTACACAAAAGAGATAGACAAAATGGTAAGTTTGGAATTCTCTTCACGTGGCTATGGTTATATCAATACGAAATTAGCATGGAAGAAAGTTTGATTGAATGGAAAAAATACTCATGGATGGACGAGAATTAAAACCAACGGGGAATTATATCCTCCTTAATTGCGAGAAGTGGAACCTTACTTTCAGTAAGTCAATTAATACACATTTAATATATATTATATATCTGTATACATATGTATATATAATGTAGAAATGTATATGTATATGTACATATATGTGTGTGTATATATATACGTATATATATATATCTTGTAAACTTAAAATTTAATAAAATGCAGGAAATACGAATTGGAATTGAGAAATATCAATTTGAATATAACAGAGGATAAAATTCAAAAGAAAATAAGCGGAGAATTTGCAAAGTGTTTTAGAATTGAAGTAAGTTAATCTCTTTGAAATTATTCAAATTTAATTAGTTTATTAACAAATGTAAAAAGGAGAAACTCTTGTCGTAGTTTGGCGATCCATTGCTTCAGATCCTGCTTCGCTGTTTTTGTGTATACAGATGCACAATCCCATGAAATCTTATAGTCAATTCGTGGTTATTCAAAAAAGTTAACACGTACACTGGTTACATTATCAATGGGTTTTGGTTTCACACAAGAGATAGGGGTGAGGAGGAGAAACTTGTAATGATGGTGTTTGTGTGAAACCAAATTATTATGGTGTTTTAAAATAAATAGTTGAAGTTGAGCTGTGTAGAATAGCAATTCAAAGGTTGTCTTGTTTCTTTGGGATTGGTTTGATTCTTTGGATCAAGGAATGTGGATTCATCCTTAATATAAAATTGTTGAGTTGCACAAAGACTGGTGATATGGATGAATACGATCCTTTCGTTTTAACTCGTCAAGCAGAGCAAGTTTCATTTTCACCCATATCCTGGCTTCAAAAGATTGAGAAGCAGTTGGGTTAGTGTAATGAAATCTCGACCCCGAGTAATAGATGCATCGGTATAAGATGATGCATTTCAAGAAAACGTGGATGTTGACGAGATTAATTTCGACAATAGATGAGATAATGAAGACGTTGGACCTTTCGTCCATGAGTCTCATACATTAAAAGAGTTTGACATCAACGTCGAAACATATCTTCGGAAAATAGAAAATGATAAAACTGATATAGAATGAGATTAAGATAAAGATTCCAATGAAGATGGCACTCATGAAGATGCTAATGATGATTCCGATAATGATTCTGATGAGGATTCCGACACATAGAACATTATGTACTTAACTTTGATTATACTTATGTTATTATACTTATTTTTATTATGTTTATATGATTATACTTATGTTTATTATACTATTATGATTATACTTAAATTTATTATACTCTTATGATTATACACATGTTCACTATAATTAACTAAGTCATTTATATTCCTTCTATCGCAGGTTCTATGGTCGAGACGGAAGAGACAATATGCTGAGAATGCTAGCACGTCACAGTCGATGGGGGACACAATCGACAAGGACACAGTCGACAGGGACACATTCGACAAGAACACAATTGAAAAAGACGCATCATACGTTAACTTCGACCCTCCGACACAGTTGACAAAGCAAATGACACCAACTACATCTACCTCACCTACCACACAATCGATCGCTCCTATTGCAGATCTCGAGATAGATCCTCTAGCTTGGCAAGCTGCCTTTTGGTGATACTCGAGAGTTATTCTCTAAGGATTCTACCAAATTTTCAAGTTCAAATCTTTTAGATAAGCTTTCAAAGATTAGCTTGGAGAAATATAGAGATAAAGATAACGGGATAAAAGCTCATAATTCAAATAAAATTTTGCGAAGATAGAAACAAGCTTTCAAAGATTATCTTGGAGAAATATAGAGATAAAGATAACGAGATAAAAGCTCATAATTCGAATAAAATTTTGCAAACATAGAAACAAACTTTCTGACATATATCTCCACATAACTCTAGCAAACCAAATTTCCTAACAACTATAAAATATAAGTTATGGTGTGGACAAACTTGATTTCACATTAACATTTAAGGAATATTTTATAACAAATTATAACTTACATACATTATATTTTGGTTGTTTTATTTAATTTGACCTGGACCAATGATTTTGGAGATAAAATATATATTTTAAGTTTAGGAATAAAGTGATTCCGCTCCTTAACTTTAAGGTGGTATTTTGTTATAAACCCATTAAATAATTCTAACTCCATAACTGATGATTTTTTAGAACTAATATTAAGCCGTTAGAACTGGGGATACCTGTTCCATTACACTGAACATAACGCATTTCACGTGCTTCTGCCGTATTCAATTCTGTGATCTTCCGAAAAAATAATTCATTGTAAAAGTTTTTCATTATTATGAATTATTTAGCATATATAATAATGAGGGATAAGATGTACATATAATCTCACATATTGGGTGGTTTTAATTTTACTCTCATGTGATTTAGGGAATTTGAGGTAATGAATTCGAATATTCATTAGTGTTGTCTGCTTTTAAAATTATAATTGCTTCTTCATGATGCTAGTGCGATGGTGTTGATTATTCAACTAGTTTGATATGTTCGCTAATAAATAAGAGAGCTTTAATAGGGTAAAGAGAGATATATTAGTTGTTCTTACTAATATCTCAATGGCGCATGCCTGCAAAAATATGACAAGGGCGAGAGCCTTTTTTTTAAAAAAAAACAAAATACCTCACATGATATTTGGAGAAAAATATTGTCATTTTTTTAACTTTTGAAAAGTATATATATGTTATGAAATTAATATAGACATGGTGGATGTTCAAATATATTTTCTGAAGAGAACTCCCACAATACTAATTCTCTGTTGTATCTTGAGCTTATAAATAGGTGAAATTTGTTAGGTTGTGAAATTTGAAGACATATTTGGAGAGATGTGAATTTAACCAAAATTTATTTATAAGAAAGGTGAAATTAATGTGCAATACTTTCGATCAAACCTGATATATAATCATGAAGATTTATTCACTAAGACATACCAGTTTCTTGGTTTAATCATGTTTTAAACATGGGAGTATATAAAACATAAATGAATGGTGTACTCTTTTTCCTTCACTAGATGTTTTTCTCACAGGGTTTTTTCTCTACTAAAGTTTTAACGAGACATATTCTTTATGTTGTGTACATCCGAGGGGGAGAGTTATGAAATTAATATATACATATGAAATTTGTCCAAATACGTTTGCTAAAGAGAGCTAGACTCTTAGAAAATACTAATTCTATCTGAATTCATGATATGCCCATTTATTTAGTTATATCCTTTTAGAATTCTGTAATCTCTTGTATTCTTAGCCTATAAATAGGCCATATGATAAACAATAATAGGATCACTTAGACATGATTCTTGACTCTATTTCTTTCTCTCTTGTAGTTTTCCTTCTCTATATTCTTCATCTTTATAATATATTATAATTACGAACAATTCATCGTATCGCGATCATCAAATTCATAACAATATACATATATATATATATGTTTTTCGTCTTGTTTTAATGATTATATGAAAATAATTGAAGCCGGTGCAATAATTTGAATCTCTGGAGGATTTATAGTTGGACGTTTGATTGTTTGTTGGTGAAGACTAGAGAGTAAGGATTGAATGTTGAACCCACATTAATTAAGACATTGTATGCTCACCCCAAATCTTAAGCATGCCACATACAAGATTAAATTGAAACACATACATGTATGAAATTTTTAGGGTTTTAATTTATTCTTACTAAATTTAATTGAGAGGTTCACATTATTTGATAAGCACTCACTCAGGAAGGTTTTCTTATTCATGAAGGCATCACATCTTCACTCAAATTCTTAAATGATATGTGAAGATGTAAGAATATGTTATAGAGATATTTTGAACGATTTGAATATGTATTTGACTCGAGTATAGAGTTAAACTCCTCATCTGATGGCTTTTAGAGGCTGCAGATATTTGAGGAAGTTTTCAATTAAAACTAAGCACGATTCTGAGGCTCTATCGGAAAATCTAATTTACCTTATCCCTGATATAAATATTTTAAGAATTTATTTGTTTATTAAAAAATGATTAAATCTTTTAAAACTAATATTGACTTTCCTAAAATACTCATCATTAATTTTGTTTTTTTTAAATTTTTATGTGCAATTTATTTTTTCATTTTCTAAATTTAAAGCGCTAGTGAAAATCCTTGTGGTTGAATAGACTTCTAAGCGGCCAAAGAGTCCAACCGACACAGCGAGGGAGCAAACCTAATTTTGAAATTCAAACCAAAAAGTTTGAGCTCTCCGGAACGCTATACCGCTTTTTGTCATCGTCCTATATTACTTGGAATGGTTCTTGCATTCGTGTCACATAGCACCAACTCAACTTATTAAATTCACTCAATTATCTTACCAAAACTCTAATAGAGATATTCTAAAAAATTTATCTGTTTATGAAAATTTTCTATAAATATTTTTTAGAATAATTGATAAACTTAGTCATATAAATAATCATTACATCTTAATTTGGTCCCATATTTTTTTTATTTACTCATTTTATTCCAAAAATTATTTATCTCATTCAAATTTGATCGTATATATTTTTTACTCATTTTAACCCAAAACTATTTATCTTTAATAATTTTTGTTTCCACTATTACTAAACAAGACAGAGGACAGCAAAAATATTTTTCAGTAAATTTCAAATAAATCTATCAAAATATAGCAATGGACAATTGTGTCCATTGATTTTGTAAATAATTTTTCTAGAAAAAATAAATCTCCCTATGATTTTCTGGTTTATGTGTAGTCGGCTCAGCTATAAAAAGGATCCTTAAGGTTTCACGAATTCCTCACTCCTTAGAACAATACCAAGAAATGGCTCTAACTGGAAAGCTAGTTGGCCAAGTTGAGATAAAATCTAGTGGGGATGTGTTTCACGAAATCTTTAGGAATAGACCTCACCACATCTCTAATATGAGCCCAAACAATGTGCATGGTGTTGATCTTCATGATGGTGAATGGGGAGCCGTTGGATCCGCCCAATATTGGAAATATAACCACGGTATGATGATTTAGTACTGATCTTCAAATTTTCTGTTTTTCTTCTTGTTTCAACTTTCATCATATTATCTGGATGATTATATTATTGAATCTTTCTTTCAATAATTTATAGTCAAATCCTTATACGTCATTTTAGTTATTATAGTCTTGATACGCCGAAATTCAGCACCTTTTCTTAATTAACTTCTGTCACCTTTCACATGATTTACTTCTATCAATTTTCACCTTGTGAGAAATATAAAGACTAAGCAAATTTGTAAGATAAAAAATTATCGAAACAAAATATTTAATTACGATTATTTTAATTGTCACCACATGAAATGATTGGAGCATTATTTTTCGTAAACCGTTTGTTTTGGCTAATGGTATTCCCATCAAGATTAATCAAATTAATTAGAATAATACAAGTATAAGTGATATTTAATGTAAAAAATATTTGAACAAATCATCTATAAAAATTTCCGTATCACCTTTTATAATATTTTTCTTCTTAATTGTTTACTTTTTTCTTTAAGATTATTTTATTAATAAAATACATCATATTTTAATGTTATAAAAATCTGTACAAAAATACTACAGACGATCTGAATAGTAAATGTTGTTGATTGCTTATAAACTTGCGATATGCATATGCACAGCTTTTTCAACAATCTATTACATTGTGGGCATTTGTTGTGGTACCAAAAGGGATTTTTTAGGTACTTATTTTAGCCAATAAATATTTGACACATCATTAAATATAATATAGAATGGTAAGTTTTTGTTATTTTAACATTTAAGATGATCAAGTGGCAATTTTGTATTGTGTCACCCTATTAAAAGAGGTTAATCCATAACCTATCAAACATGTCACTTAAAAAATGAAAAAAATAATTTTTTTTTGTAAATTTCAATAAGATTATGATATATAGCGCCGCACTTTTTTTTAGTATGGTTATTCTAGCGGTTTCCCTGACCTCCTTAGCCGCGGGGGTTGACCCTCTTCGTTCTACCACTTTAGGTCTCCATCTTTGTTATGCCCCTTAGTTAGCTAGACATACCAGTCTAATGTTCCCGAAAAAAACTGATTGGCATATGTTGTGATATGCTTAACACATACTTAAAAATAAATATAGTAAACTTAAGATATAAAATAGTAATTATTGAATCTTATCTTTACAAAACAGTAATTTCATAATTTTTTTAAGTTACTAACTTTTAGATTAATGTTACTATTTTTCTTAAATGATAAGAATGACAATAAATCTAGTAAAATATTTTATATAAATAATAAGTTTGTGCTAGTAAATGATAAAATTTTATATATTACCATTAAATCACCAAAGTTTTCAATTCTTGATTATAATATTATTAATTTATTTTAAAATTTACTATTTTATTAATTGGTAAGTAGGATGATTATAAAGATGGTACATTATATAAATGATATTTGTATTACTATAAAAGTAAATTTTATATGTCACTTTTAAATATTTTAATTTTATTAATTTTAATTCAAAATTTTATTATTTTAAAATAAAAGAATTTATAATAGATATGATTAGTTTTAGTATAATAAATTTATAATAGATATGATTAGTTTTAGTATTTATAATAGTAAAATAGGACTTATACTTAGTAGATTTAGTCGGCTTTTTTTTTTTTTTCCGCACCTGACGCAAATGAAACTTTGTTTTGGTCCCAACTGAGGAAAGCGCATTACCTTGTTTTTTTCCTTTTTTGCCACTTGACGCAGGTGAGACTTTGTTACCGGGATTTTTTTTTTTTTTCTTTCACTCGACGCATTAGATACCTGCCGAGTCGGATTTTTTTAAAAAACAAATTGACAACTAAATTTACTAATTATCAATCATAATTTACTATTATATATAATAAAACTTATCATATCTATTATAAATTTTAAAATTTTAAAATTGTAAAATTTGAATTACAATTGGCAAAGTTAAAAAAATTTAATGGTAATATATGAAATTTACTTTGTGGTGGTACAAATTTACCATTTATATAACATATTTGACCACATTTATTATTACACTTACCATTTATGGAAAATAATAACATAATTTAATAAAATTATAACTAATCATGGTAATCTTACGTCATTTAATAGTAATATATAAAATTTACTAATTAATAGTAATATATAAAATTTACCATTTAGTAGCACAAACTTATGATTTATGTATATAATATATTTTAGTAAATTTATTTTCATTCTTACCATTTAAGAAAAATTGTAAAATTGACAAAAATTAGCAAATTAAAAAAAATATAAAGTAAACTTGTGAATTTTAAAGGTAAAATTTAATAGTTACTATTTTATATCCTAATCTTACCCTATTTATCTTTAAGTTTAATATAATCTTATTTAAAATTTACAAAAAACAAAATAATAATTTTTTTAATTTTTTGTGTTACCTGTTTAAATATCCAAAGACTAAAAAAATCCTTTTGAGTGTCACGGTATTAACCTATATTGGGATTGACTTTTCTTCATTCTTTTTTATTTCAGATGGGAAAAAGAGGGTTACCAAAGCGATTGTTGAAGCCATAGACGACGAGAAGAAATCAGTGACATTCAAGGTTGTTGAAGGATATCTTTTGGAGCTATACAAGTCCTTTCGTAACACTGTCCAAGTTGATACCAAAGGGGAAAACAATTTGGTTACTTGGACTATGGAATACGAGAAGTTAAACGAGAATGTCCCGGAGCCAAATACTCTCATGGACTTATGCCTCAGTATGACTAAAGATATCGAGACTCATCATCTGAAGTAAGGCACATGGAACAAATCAAGATCGAGCCTTATGACTAGCGGACCAAAAATAAGATATGAGAGGCAACACTTCGTCTAAACCTACATATCATAATGAATAAATGGCTTGATCAAGTACGCATTATTGTGATTATTGTGTGAAGTGTATGTTTCAATTAATTTCTACGACTATGGTAGCCGTACGGATTTCTTTCAATACATTGCCTACTGTGTGAAATGTATGTGAACCTTATTAATTTTTACTAACATCATGTATACATTTTCATCGAGGACATTCACATCTTGTGCAGCTCCATTCAAGCTTTCATCTCACTGATCCCCACAATTCTCTCAAACTAGTCAAGCTTTCATCTGTTGTCTCTTTAATGATACACGCAATGCGCAAATACGAGCTGTAACACGACTAAGACCTGCGTGCATCGTTGTCCTGTTATTTTGTCTCGCCTTTTCCAAGCTTTTAATGTTGACTTTACAGGTGAACGCCAAGAGATGACCGGGCGACCACATATCATCACGTTCCACACTATCAATAATTGTGGCTACGCTTGGGATGAGAAACAGAAAAAGTGGATATCCCTAATAGTTGAGGATCATCTAAGAGACTAGAACACATTTGGATTCCAAAACACAGACCGCCCAAAGGGCATCTTTATCCAACCAGTTGATGACGACGACGAGTATGAGGCCTAGTTCGGTGAAGATGATTCTCATGATCCTTTAAACAAGGACGCCTCTCCCACACCATCTATGAACGCTTTCAGAATGGAGATGAGAGATGCCTTCGAGTAGTTACAGGTGACTCAAGACATCCCGTTACGCGCAGTTGGCAGAGCTCGTGGAGTCCTCTCGCCCATATGTAGACGAGCTACAGTGATGCTGGCTAGATTGTGCAATCGGTTCTTACCCGATTAGTGCAGCAGTGGCGGCAGCGACGCAGACATTGCTGCACCATGGGGGAGTTTTTCTTTTTCCGTACTTCGTAATTTTATTGTACTATATGTTTCTTTTCTTTTTTATGCTTTTTGATGGTCTTGCTTTTCTTTTATGTTTTAACTCTTCGTGGAATTGCTTCTTGATGTGCTTGCCTGCTTTATCTCTGTGGGATAGCTTCCTGTGTACGTCCTTTTCTGTATTTACGTTTTGTCCTGGCCCCCACATTGAGGATAATGTGGTTTTAAGTATGGGATTATTTATGTCTTATATATGTCTTTAAGCTGTTTTGTATATATTTTTCATTTTGGTGAATGTAGTCGTGTTTTTCTTTCAAATTGTCCAAAAAGAAATGAGATAGTTTTGAAAGATCCAAAAAAAAAAAAAGATAATTTGAAAAAATCTAGAAATATTTTTCCTTCTTTTTCCTTTTTCAATCTCCAAATATTTAGAAAAATCCAAAAAGATTTCTATTTTTGTCATAAGATTTTTAATTTTTCACAATAAGTAGGGATCTTGATTGTAAACCCTTAGGATTTTAAGAAGCCATTTGACTCGATCGATTTGAAAATTGTACTTACTTATTGTTCTTACATAATCAATGGTTTTCAGGCACTTGCAAGTGTCAATTAGTAATAGAAGCCTTAACTCCAAGATCTTAAAATTGTACTTACTTAAAATCTTAAGGGATTAATATAGTGAGTATTTTTCGAGACTTTGCCTTCACTCTTGTGTTTTCTTTACTTTAAAGAGAAAAATGTCTAGTCTAGGTTGGCCCGAAAATGATGGTCATAGGCCTTCATTTTATCGGTTGTACCATTCTTGCCTATCTCTTTCAAAATCAAGCCCTAGTTCCCCTTTTATGCCTTCATGCCAAGGGATTTTAATCCCTTCATTTCTTTGCTTTTTAAACTCACACACTTCATAAACCCTCAATTCGTTGAGCTAACAATCTATGACTTTTTAGCTGTTTTGAGTTATGAAAATAGATAAGTGTAGGGGTATTTTAGTGAACACAATGATTTCTGTATAAAAAGGGTATTTTGGGTAATCTTTGTAAGCAAGGTACATGCAGCTGTTAAAATGGAGAAAACAAAGTTTGAAAAAAAAAATAAATAAATAAACCTGTGAAAACGAAGGAAAAATGAGTACTTGAAATTGTCTGTAGCTTGTCTCTCAGAGTCTTGAGCTGCTCCCTCTCATGTAAAAGTTCCCTTAGAAATACCTAAGTAATGAGAATTAGAGTGTGCAAAATTGAACGAAACAAAATGTTCAGGGGTAAATGAGAATGAGAAAAAGTGGCTACAAAATTGTTGATTATATTAGATTTCCTTCATGTCCGTTGCATTAGCTCTATCTCAATTACTTTAGTTTTCCTTTTCCTTCGTTTGACACCCTTTATGCCCTGAGCCTAACATTACAAGTTGAAAAGTCCTACCTAATTCAGGAACGGCTTAGAATAGAACTAAAAGTGGAAAAATTTTGAAAATATGAGTTGTGTTGTGCATTTACTATTAAAGTATTTCACTATGCTAATAACCTGATATCCCTATTTTCTTCGAAGGGTGACACGAGCAAATTTCACACGCACACACATACACACACAAACATACACCGTTGATTAGTTAGTACATTAGTAAGATGACAGTGGGATTGTCGATTCTTGTGTTTCGTCCTTTAAAATATCTTACATGGTTAAGTAGTTACATCCCTTATAGAAGTTACGTTTAATTTGGTTTTGTTTTTTTCTCTTGTTATTCGAATTTGCCCATGTCTAGAGTCTTACTCTTCGGTTTTGTGTTTTTGTTCTTTTTACGAGTCGTTTTCATTGAAATGACTTTGCACACTTCTCCGATTACATTATCTAGTTTTTACTTAGTTTTGTGTTACTTGAGGTCAAGCAATAGATGAATGTAGGAGTATTCCAAAAACTAGATGTTTAAAATGGGGAATGTTTTAAAACCATGCAACAGGCAAGTGCACTTATCACTGTAGTAAAGAGATACACCCGAGTTATTGATCTCAGGGAACAGAAAGCTGAATACTAACCGTTTAATCTAAGGTCTAGTCTAACAATAATGATTTTTGAGAAAATATTTAAAACTAAAAAGAAAATGATTAAATGAAAACAAGAGGCTTAAGATGTGAAAAATATAAGGGAAAAGTTTAAATGGTAATCCCCTAAGTTTTGTCAACTATTTCGATGGGAAAAATCATAAAACTTGTTTTATTAAACCAATGTCGAGTCAATCACACGTTAACTAGGGTAATCCCTATCTATAGGTGAAAGCTGCTCTATTTACTAACCATTAAAGAAAAACCTCTTCTTTCTTTAACTGATTATGAATGCAATACAATTAAGTGACTAAAAGGACGAATATCTCTATTCAATTGCCAACTTCTATACTTCAATTGGTTTCCCTAAATCGTTTCCTTTTTCAATTCCAATCAATTTTGCAATCTAATCGATTTCATGCAAATCAATTAAGCAAAAAACGTAATTGAATAAAAACCTAATGAAAATTAAGCAACAATTTTATAAAAATCCATCAAAAATCATATCATACAAAAAATAGGGTTCAATCGTCAACCTCTTAAAAAAACACAAATTAATAATAAAATTCATAAAAATAAGGAAAAAGAAAGCTTAGGATTTAGAAGAATCGCTTCCATTGTTTCAAAGGTCACCCGACCTCGTCTCTCGAATTGCTTGACGAAACATGTAATTGCTCTATCGATTGCTTCAATCTCTACCCAAGATCTTTAATTCAATCTTTAACTTACGAAAAACTACATAATTGTAAAGGAATTGAGAGAGGTTTTAAGTCTAATTTTTACCCCAATTCCTCCTCCCTAACCTAAAACTGAAGAATGCCTCAAAAAAGGGGAAAATATACATATAATAGTCTAAAAAACTGCATTAACTTGTGCTATAGTCGGGACCCACCGCGTGCAGTAGGACGAGCCCTACCATCCGCGGCCTATTGCACGCGGTAGGGTTCTGTCTTCTCTTTTTTTGCTCGTTTTCACTTATATTCTCCGTCATCTTCATTGAGAAGCACCAAAGATAAAGGTAAAGGGAAATTATGTAAATATACATTTTATACGCTAAAACTCGTAACATATATCATCTACGTATAAATCTTAGTAGAACACTTAATTAGAACGGTTGGTAGGAGCTAGTTGGTTACAAGTACATGCATTATAGTCCAGAAATCAAACAACCTTGTAACAAAGTATAAGTAATCAAAACTATCAATCTCCAAGATCTGCTTTCGTACTAGTTCCTACCTCTCTCACTACAAAAAAAAAAAAATAATAATAACCAATTTATTGATGGCGGAGACCGTCAGCAGATCATCGATATAGCACTGTTACTGATGGCAAACCGACGAAAAAGCAATTGACGGTTCATTTTCATCGTTAAGTAAATGTATCAATGACGAGCCGTCAGTAACAGTTATTTTCGACAAAGTTGCCGATGAACCTTTTTTGACCATTCACGTCATTTCTTATTGCCAATAACCAACGATATTTTCCCGTTGGTGATTGTTACCGACGAACATGTGTACCGTTGGTGTTTGTTACTTGGGAAAAATATTGACGAACTAGCCATCAGTAAATGGTTCAATAAAAATTAACGTACCCAAAACTCCCACGAAGTATAATAACATAATTAAGATCAAAGTTAATCATACAATGTTCTATTTATCGGAATCATTATCGGATTTATCATTAGAATCTTCATCGGAATCACATTATATCTCAGTTTCATCATTTTGTAATTTCTAAAAATATCTTTTGACGTCGATTTCAAACTCTTTTGGCAAACGAGACTCATAGACGAGAGGTCCTACGTCCTCAATCTTACATCTATTGTCGAACCCTCGTCAACGTCCACATTCTCTTGAAATGCATCATCTTGGACTGGAACATCTATTACTCAGGGTCGAGATTTCATTATACTAACCCAATCAGTCCTCGGTCTTTTGGAGTCAAAATATGGAAGGAATAAAACTTGTTCTGTTTCATCACTTAAAATGAAAGGATCGTATCCTCCATATTTATGCTCTCTGTGTAACCCAACAATGTTATATTGAGGATAAATCCACCTATCTCGGTCCGAAGAATAATAATTCTTTGATATTACGATGTATTTTATACAATATTTTTTTATACACATATCATTAAACATGTCAGAATTCTAAAAAACGACTTATTGTTAATCAGATAGAGTATAAAATTGTTATATATATTTAAAGTTCAATAAATTCTATAAAATTTATTATATTTGAATTATCATATATAATATATTTAATCGGTATTAACGTACCATATAAATATACCAAACTATTTTAATTTTTTCATTTCTTCATTTTCTATACTCTCTCCCACTTCAAACAGCACTGTTTTACCCAAAAAAATCGAAAAAATTTCTGTTTGAGCTATTCATTTATGGAAAGAAAATTTGACATACAAAAGATAGTTTCCAATATCGGTTTCCGAAGAAAAATTTAGCATGTTAACCTCGAGACCGTGCCATCCTGTGGGGGTCACTTTTAAAGGTTTGTTCTCATCAGGGTAACCAAAAAAAAAAAAAACCTGATTCAATAATTTCTCATAGTTTCGAAGAACTATGTACGACCCGCAGGCGGTCTTAAAGGGGAATCATGTGATCTAAAACTTTAGGATTTTTTTGACAAAAATAGTTAATTTTTTTAAAAGTAGTTATTAAAGTGGTCAATATATATTTTTTATTTATAATGGGCCATAACGCATAATTATTGTGAGTTATTTTTAATGATAACACAATAAATGTACTTTATTGGTAATAAGAAATTTAATCGGACAATAAACAAGGGAGTGACAGAATAACGCACAATAAGTGTTGGGTTATTATTAATGATAATACATCCACAGTGTACGTTATTTGCTACATCATTTTAGAAAAAAAACTTGCTGGTTAAAAATTTGAACACAAGACCTCACAAAATATAACGTAAAATACATACCAAAAGACCGACATGAAGCTTCATGTTAATGAGTGCAAGAGATTTTATGTAAATAATAACTTATTTACGTATTTTAATAAAAAACCTACAAAAAAACCAACATTAAGCCACGTTAGTTTTTTTTTTTTTTTGGCTTATGTAGATCAGAAAGAAATAATATTTTTAGGTATTTAGAATACTTGAAGCATGAATAACTCTGCGATTGGAGATCCATTTAACAGATATAACCACTCGTTTTGATAGTTCTCGTAAAGATAAACACAATGCCATCAGCGAATAGTTATTCGAACGCGTTTCGAGGCAAATAATTCTTCCCGTATAGTCGAAAACTTTGACGGGGCATATCTTTACGCTCAGACGTCCGATTGAGGCGATTCTTGTGGGCATTTCATGTATTTTTTCGAGATCTACGCAATGGAAATAGCCCATAGGTGGTTTGCATCGATCGTTTCTACAAAAACGCTCTAGTTTCGATTTAATTTATATTTTTTTAATTTTCTAATACTTTCTCTCTTATTAACTAGGGAATTATGACGCTAATTTGAAAATTAAACAGAGGAGCATTCTTTTTTTTGCTCTAATTAAAAATTTAAATCATTGAAGTCCGTAAATATTAGAATACATAAATACTTTATTATTAAATAGAATCTCATGCATTTAATGTAATAATATTTCATGTTGGGTTGTTGGTAAGTTTTTTATGTTATTTTTCATGAAGTCAATGGTTCAAATCTCTTAAATGCGTTATCTTTAATCAAAGTGCATTTTGGCAAAAATAAGAATAAAAGAAATATTATGACCACTTTAATGACTTTTTTTAAAAAATATAGCCAATAATAAAAAAAACTAAAATTTTAACACCCTGATGAACTTTTAATTCATTAAGTAATAAATAATAAATTGTAAACTACAAGACAAGATTTATTTATGCATAAAAAATGTTTGAGATAATGACAAAAATATCATTACCATTTGTCAGAATTACAAATATCCCTTCTTTATGCGTATATTTACAAAAGAAAGTTACAAGTATGATATGTTGTAACCAAAGGGACTAGTACCTCAGTGGCGGAACAAAAGCAAAACAAAACGATCAATGGTTAGGGTTTAGAAAAAATCTTCTCCTTTGTATGGGGAAGTAGGTTGACTCTTGACTTCGTCCACAAGCCCTTCAAGATCCTCGTAGTAAACAATCAAATTTCAATTAATTTATTTAAATAAAAACTAAGTAAATAAATATTTTAGTCTTTATTATTAAATCAAATTGATAAAGAAATATATTTAGGCTATCTAAATTTGGCTGGATTCTTTAAAAAATATCTAAGCTCATTTTATATAAAACCTAATAGAATGAAACTTATGTAATTGAGTCCCAATTAAATTGAGGTTAAAAGCGTTTTACATTAAGTCTATTAAATAATAGGTTAAACTCAGTGGACTGCCCCAAATAAAGAATTGGGCTAATCCAAACCAGTGATGGATCACTTGGTGACCAAGCAACCCAAAGCTCCACCTTTTCCTATAAATAAGTGTCTTTCCACAAGATTGGGAAATCATTCATAGGCATTCAGAAGCATCTAGAAGGATTATTCGAAGAAGGCATCAAAAGGAGATTCGAAAGAAGGCATTCAAAAAGCTCTCCAAAGGCTCTCCAACAATGGTCTTCTTCGAATCATCAAGCGTTCTTCGTCTAAAGTGGAGAAGGCTTTAACGACTCTGCACTTGAGATTAAGCTTCCAAGCTCTCGAGTTCATCTAACTCAACATCAAGCTTCTAAGCTGTTGAGTTCATCATCAAAATTTGTCTTACTCGACGTCAAGCTTCCAAGTCGTCGAGTCCAAAATAAAAGTTCGACAGACTCAAAATCAAGCTTCCAAGCCTTCGAGTTTACAATCGAAGTTCATCTAATTTAAAATAAAGGTTTCAATCCCTTGATGCACAAAGTTCATTTGATTCGAGATTAAGCTTTCAAGCCTTTGATTAACAATCAAAGTTTATCCAATTCGAGATCAAGCTTTCAAGTCCTCGAGTTCACAATCAAAGTTCACTCGATCCGAGATCAAGCTTCCATGCCCTCGAATCAACGTTTTGCTGAAGAGAAGAATCAAAGAATTTTCCTACATGCTAGGAACTTCTCCAAAGATTTTGTAACCACTTCAAATATCAAATAAAATCACATTGTCGTCATTTTTCTTTTCTTTAATTTATTGACTTGGAATTTTGTTGCATACAAATTTTGGTATGCCTAGTGGCATAATCTCTGCCTCCCATATGTTATCTTTGAAGTTCAAATCAATTAACTTCAAATCTTTAAAATCAAGCACGTGGCTCCCATGAACGACAACTCGAAATCTACTTGTTCTAAGGTTGCTAATATCAAAGAAATCGTCACTACTTTTTGTGATACCCCCAACCCTGCCACTAGGTCAACTGCGGCTGCGTAGGGTATCTGCGTGCCTCTCGGCACTAAGCTAGAAGTACCAAAACAAAAAAAAAAAAACCTTGGGATAATATTTATAGGTATATATACACAGTATGCAATGTAAAAACTAAGTAACTTAATTCTAATAGTACGATCAAAACCCCAGATTTAAGAAAACTTCTTATGAACGTTCTAATACAAGAATTGAAATATCTTACATAAACAACTTCACATGACAAAGTTGAAGAAAAAAGAAGAACTTTACAAACGACTCGAGCTTATGAAAAACAAAATATAAACACATGTCCTTCTAGGAAAATTTGGTACACAAAAACTCCCCGCCTAAAACTTCTGCAGCTCACTATGTCTCCGACTGTCCTAAGTTAATCTGAGGAGAAAACACGATATAGAAAAAAAAACAAACGTGAGCGCGTACGCTCATTGAGTTCATCTGTGTGTGCGCTACAGTGATTTCTTTAAAATAATGATGATGCAGTTTCACGAAACAGTTTATAACACGTTATAAGAATACATTTTCCTTTTGTTATTTTAACAACACTGATGCTAGAACCTACAAAGGATTTTGAGTGCAGTTGGGAAGTTTGAGCGAATCAAGACACATCAGCGCAGCTTTTACACCCAAATTCAGAAAAACATGCAATGCAACAGTAAGGTTCCACAAATAAAGTCTGGATCCTAAAACGAGGTCATTGGAATCAAGTACTGGCATCTCGTAGTCAATACCATCCAAACACCATACGAGCGCTCGATTTCCAAGCAACCGCACTTTTCATATCACTGGTCAAAACAGGCTACAGATTCCTGGGGCACCTACTAGGTCCGACCTTGGACCAACCTTAGTTTCAAGTCCCTCTTGACTCTCCAGAAAGTGGCTGACCCTACCGCAGAGCATGATGCAGTGTCCACGTAGACCGATTGGCCACACTCTCTATGGTCTACGCCCCTCTTCAAGTGGATCCACTCTCCCGAGTCAAAACCTCCACGTCATTGGAAGAGGCCCTAGTACGGGTGACTAGCCATGTACAGTACAATCCTCTTACACTTCGGAACCCATGATCATGACTAGAATTGTAACCTTGGTCGGAATGGGATTTTCATATGTATGTATAAACTGAAAGGGCACTTACTGGCCGTCAGAATAGAATCAAGTCATAAACATTTTAGATCGGCGAAAATCCCCATCCGCCAGCCATCACATGCTTATGCAAATTTCACACAATTATGCCAGATTTACTCATGCATGTCAAAATAGTGTAACTTCTCAATATTAGAGTGTTTTCTAACATGTAAATATTTCCAAAAAACCTGTGTACAAACAATTCTGTTTCACAACAACTATAATCCATTTTGAAAAGGCAATAGCTATATGGAGCACCGCTCCTATTCCTTTTCTAAGGAACATGTAACACATTGTGGAGAACATCTACAAAAAAATATGCGAAGTTATATCATTCCGAATGTAGTAAATATTTTGTAACGGATTGAGGAAACATGTTTATATGGAACGTAACATTTGTAATAACGTTATAAAACAGGGTTTGTGGACTCACGTGGATGCAGATATGGTACTATAATCCTACAAGCAAGATACCAACAAAAAACTTAATCATAAATCCCAGTATTTCTATCTGCCATAAAAAATAAATAAAAAGAAAGACATATCTCCTTCTGAACCTGGGATATTTCTACGCATATACTAATCAAAAGAGCGTAAACTTCTTAACCTATCTATACTAAAAATAATACAAACCTACCAGTGATACTAAAATTATAAATGCTATCACTATATAAAAAAACTATATATACTAAGATTAGTTACAAAAGTTAAGTATACTAGCATTATATATATAAAGCTATAAATGTTAAAATCATTTTCAAAAGTCATTTATACTAAAAATACGTACAAAACTATGAATACTAAAATCATTTACAAAAGTTATGTATATAGAAATGTATACAAAGCTATATAAGCATATATATATACTAAGATATGTACAAGACTTTATATACTAATATTATTTATAAAATTCCTATATATACTGAAAAATATATACAAACTATATATATACTAGAATCATTCACAACAATTATGTATACCACAAATATATTAAAGTATACATACAAAGAAAATTATGTTACCGAGAGGAAGGGAGGAGAAAAAAAACATCAGCCATTTTCTCCTCCTCAACTCATATATATATATATATATATATGTATATACTCCTTAGTGGCCATGCTATAAGTCAAGTGGCACACCCCTCTTGACAAGTGGCAAATTTATTTATTTATTTTTTAAAATAGCCATAATTAACTCTATTAAATATAAAATAATATTAATAATAATAAAAGATAATATCCTTCCATAAAAGGAAAACACTACTTTAGACCTTATATGAGACCACCGAGTATTTAAATTGCTAAAAAGTGCACACCATAAACTTATAAATTTTACTACGTTAGACCCCGACTTCTATGTTCACGACAATCGCTCTCTTAAGGTCGCCCGAGATGCCTACTGAGTGGGGCATTACACTTTTTGCATCACTTCACAAGCTTCAACTGTTGGAATAATGACAATGAGTAAGGCAATTGTATATTAGCTGCTCCGAACACATCATCTTTGTCAAAGCAAGATGATGAAATTTTAAGTGATGACTTTCTCCCTTGAAGTTCCCATAAAGACTCAAGTTTGACTCTTCTATGTCACCAGATTCAACTTCTTGTTTAGTGGTGCATATCATTATGACTGGGACACTTCGTATTGAAGAGCAACTAGCAAATCTTACATGGTTAGTTGAAGATCTTGGAAAATGATTTGAAAGGCGAGATCTTTCAATCACTCAGCTCACAAATTGTTTGGAAAATAGCAGCGAGAAAAGTCAAGCTCCTCTAAAGAAGCTGAAGATTCAAGATGAAGTTGTGAACTCAAAGAAAGATTACGACATCCAAGTATCTTTTGATGGCTTGATTCATGTTGATCAATTGAGAGACATAATTGAGGATGCTGTCAAAGAGAATCATGAAGAGGGTAGCAAATCCATCAATACTTATACTAAACCCTACTCTCAAAGAATTCATAATATGATTATTCCTATTGGTTATCAACCACTAAAATTTTAACAATTCTATGGGAAAAGAAACTCAAAGCAACATGTGGCTCATTTCATCGAGACATGTAATAATGCTAGAACCTATGGAGATGTTCTAGTCAAGCAATGCATTCAATCTTTCAAAGGAAATGCATTCAACTAGTACACATATTTAGAGTCTGGAACCATTGATAGATGAGGCCAAGTTGAGCAAGAATTCATGAATCGCTTCTATAGTACTCGTCGAGTTGTAAGCATGGTATAATTATCGAATTCTTGTGAAAGGAAAGAAAAACCTGTGATTGATCATATCAACAGATGGAGAAATCTGAATCTCAATTACAGAGATCGCCTAAGTAAATCATCTGCCATAGAGGTATGAATTCAAGGCATGCATTGGGGACTTCAATATATCCTCAAAAATCATGCCCAAGACATTGGAAGAACTTGCTACTCTTGCACATGACATGGAGTTGAGCATCGCCGCAGATTGAGGTGAAGCCCCTATGTAAGATCCAAATAAATAAATTTTGAGAAAGAGGGCAAATCATCCTCCACAAGTGGGATCTGCAAAGTCATTCTAACAAATTTGTAGTCATGAAATTGAAAGCTCCTTGACTGCACGAGCCTAACTTGAAAAGTCTCGCCAACAAATTTAAAATGGCGAAAACAAATGCTCCTTGATTGCACAAGCTTAAACTGCAATGTTATTCAAATCCCAAATGTTAAAGATCGATGCTTCTTAACTGCATGAGCCTAAAGTGTGAAATTATTCCATGTGATGAAAATCAACGTTCCTGGGGCACACTAGTTTAAACAGCACAGTTATCTCAAGTCCAAATGGTCAATTAATTATACGCTCATCGACTGCATGAGTTTAACCTGCAAAGCCATCTCAAGTCCAAATTATCAAGTATACGCTCCTCGACTGGACAAGATTAAATTACAAAAGTCATCTCAAGTACAAATGATGAAATATATGGTCCTTGACTGTACGTGTTCAAACTGCATAGTCATCTCAAGTTCAAATGATATTCCTTGACTATACGAGTCTAAATTGTAAAGTCATCTCAAGTACAAATGATGTAATATATGGTCCTTGACTATACGTGTTCAAACTGCATGGTCATCTCAAGTTCAAATGACACTCCTTGACTATACGAGTCTAAATTGTAAAGTCATCTCAAGTCCTAAAGGATGAAATATATGCTCCTTGACTGTACAAGCCTAAACTGCAAAGTTATTCTACCAAGTTTAAAACGAGAAAGAAAAAAACACTCCTTGACTACACGAGCGCAAACTGCAAAGTTATTCCTAGCCCGCATGAGTACAAACTTTGTCAAGGCAACCACCAAAAGTGAAGCATGTGGTAAAATTACTAAAACCCTCTAACAAGTCCAAGTTTAAAAAATGGATACTCCTAGCTCGCCTGAGTTAAAATTGTGAACGACAAAATCCCTTTCCTACATCAATTATTCTTTTTTGAAGGTGCTGGGGCTAAAGTGATCCACGTCCTTCTTAGGCAAGTCAATGATGCAAGCAAACATGTTAGAGAAGCCTCAAGGAAAGATGGTGCTTTCATGTTGGTGTTCTTAATGTTCAACATGCATAGTGAAGTCTCTTCTTCCGTCCTCCATTCTTCATGAAGTAAAATAATATTGCAAAGGCTTCGCTAAATTTGGGGTGTGAGCTTCGTTCTTCTCTTGAAGGTGGTTTTCTATACTTCGCCTCTTTCTTGAACAAAATGTTGATTCACTTGTCGATAGTGGCTTCCGAGTTTTTGTTGCTACACTTTAATCAAGTGATATGATTGAAAGAGATTCTCGCAGCTCCACTAGAAAATATCCTTTTTGTGAAGGTCTTCTCGTGTAAGTTTTGCAACATGGGAAACAACTTTGTCGATGTGTTGTCCAAGTATTAGTAAGCTTTCAAGGTTGTGAAAATCCCATAGTGAGATGAGCATCTCAACAGAAGTCATGAAAGGAGTCAAAGCTTCACAAATGCAGTCAGGATATCGAAGTTGTTGTCGTGAATGAAGAACGACGCATACATGGCCATAGATCTTTGTTGTTGTCAAATCTTCGCAGACATCTTACGCTCAATGCTCTGTTGCGGAACTTGCTGGGAAACTTGAGTATTAAACTCCATTGAACTTCTCTAGTGATTGTTCTGTGATCGAGTAAAAAAGGTGTGTTGATGGAATCCGAAGAGCGAGCAGTACTTCTGAAGTTGATGCTCGTTCACAAAATCTCTATGGGACGAGTTGTGATGTGAATCTTGTTGTGCAAAGATAAAATCCCTTCAATTAAGCTTCCTAAGTATCTTTTGCCTTCATTAAGACTTGAATTAGCTCATCCTTAGGCAACTATAAGTACACCAAAGCTACAACCTCTTAGATTCATGTAGCTAATATTTCCTTCACACTATAATTCAACACTGGATATTCTAAATCAAACACCTAACTAGCTTGTGCAAAGAAGAACCAATCTAGACACAATAAAATCAATCAAAGGATTGATCAAACTCTTGTGAAGTTTAAGGAGAAAGCCTCAAAACCTAAGAATCCTAGAGAAAACTCTTTAATTTTCATAAAATTATCAATTAGTCTTACAATTAGGCTATAATATGGTATTTATAGAAATTAGGCTAACCATAACCTAAACATAGTCAAGGGTCAACCCAAGACCCATTAGGGACTTAATTAAAAGTTGTAAAATGAATTAAAAATAACAATTCCTACCGAAAACATCGCATTACATAAATTCAACGGCCTACCGCACTTATAGGTCTTCAGCACACATGTCCATTTTAGACAAAAGCCTTCTTTGGACGCTAGGTACAGGGACTACAACCTGCAGTAGGCTCTAGTTTTGCCTCTCCTTGATTGTTCCTCTTCCAATTTGCTCTATTTGTTGCTCCAAGTTTAGGCATTGAACCATAAGCAACTGAGGATGGTTTCCATCATATTCCAAGCCTCTATTCTTGAACTTTAGGCCTTCTTGCATAGTTTCTTCAATTGGTATCATTAATCCATGAGCCAATTGATCATCATGCTCTTCAATTCTCTTTGCTTTTGATCTTGTGATAGGTCATTGAAGCGTTTCATCTCTTAGACTATCTTGGTTCATGTCATCTGCCCTTGCTTTTAAAAGATTCATCCTTGAATCTTGACATACATCAAATGGAGATAAATCAGAAACATTGAAAATAGCACTAACATTATAATCACCCATAAGATCAATCTTATAAACAATATCATTAACAGATACAAGACCTTGAAAGGGGCCATCACCACGGCTATTTACTTATGATTTCCTTTATGAAGGAAAACATTCTTATAGAAGATGAACCAAAACCCAATTACCGGTTTCAAAGACTGCACGTTTCCTTCCAAATTCTTTTTTGCAATAAGCTTCTCGTTTGTAGCCTCAATAACTTCATGGACTTTGGAGTAAATAGTTTTCACAAACTCCGCCTTTTTCTGTCCATCCAAACTCAAAGTGTGATCTGTAGGTACATGAAATAAATCAAAAAGAGTTAGAGGATTAAACCCATATACAATTTCAAAAGGAGAGTAAGAAGTAGTAGAGTAACGAACTCTATTGTAAGCAAACTTACTGAGGTAAGAAAGCTTTCCATTTGCACAAATTCTTCTTATGGATGATCCTAAGAAGTTGGCCAATGGTTCTAACCACCTCCGTCTGTCCATTGGTTTGTGGATGGCAAGCTGTAGAATATAACAAGTTAGTTCAAGCTTCTTATACAAAACAGGACAAAAATAGCTAAGAAACTTGGTGTCACGATCCGAAATAATAGTTCTAGGTATGCCATGGAATCGCACCACCCAAGTAAAGAACAAATCTGCAACATGACTAGCATTATCGTTTTTTCTTACAACGTATGAAATGAACCATTTTAGAAAATCGATCTACTACAACAAATATAGAATCCATGCCTTTAGAGAATCTCGGTAGTCCAAGAATAAAATCCATAGATATGTCTAACCAAGGTTCTCTAGGAACATTAAAGGAGTATAAATGTAGATTTAGCCATTTTACAATCTAAACAATTATCAATAAACCTCTCTACATCTCTTTTCATGCGAGGCAAACAAAAATGCTCATGCAAAATATCATAAGTTTGGAAATACAAAAACGACCCATCAAACCACCACAATTAGCTTCCTTAACTAACAACAATCTAGAAGAACAAGAAGGAATGCATAATTTACCCTCATGATAAAGAAAATCATCATGTATAAGGTACTTTTCATTAGGCACAACCAAACAAGCATCAAATATGTCCTTGAAGTCATTATCGCTAGCATACAACTCCTTAAGCATTTTAAAACCAAGTGTGAGCTTGTAAAGTAGAGATTAGACTTTACCTTCTTAACAATACATCGACTACAACATTTTTTTACCTCTCTTGTATCAAATGACATATGGAAATGTCTCCATGAATGACATCCATCTTGCATGCAACTTGTTCAGCTTTTGTTGTCCTTTGAGAAACTTCAATGACTCATGGTCGGTATGGATTAGAAACTATTTAGGGCACAAATAATGTTGCCAATGTTTCAACATTCGTAACAATGCATAAAATTCCTTTCCATAAGTAACATAATTCAATGCCGCTCCGGTAAAATTTTCACTAAAATAAGCCAAAGACCTCTTGTCTTGCATCAACGCTCCTCCAATGCCAACCCCCCGAGGTGTCACACTCAATTCCAAACATTTTCTCAAAGTTAGGTAATGCTAATTGAAGAGCACTACTCAATCTTTCTTTCAACAATTTAAAGGCTTTCTCTTGTTTTTCCTCCAATTTGAATCCGATTGTCTTCTTGATTAGATACATCAAGGGAATAGCAATGATGCTAAAGTCCTTTATGAATCTCCTATAAATGCTTACTAGACTATAGAAGCTTCTCACTTTGGATGCACTCTTGGGAGTAGGTTAATCCTTGATTACTTTTACCTTGTCTTCATCCACTTGGAGACCTTGAGAACTCACCACATGACCTAGGAAAGTAACCTTTTCGAAAAAAAACTCACATTTTCCAAGGTTAGCATATACTTTCTCACTTCTCAAAACAAACAAAACTTGTTTAAGATAATGCAAATGATCTTCATAAGTTTTGCTATAAATCAAAATGTCATCAAAGTAAAGCACAAAAAATTTTCCAATGAAACCCCTCAAAACATGATGCATGAGTCTCATGAATGTACTAGGTGCATTATTTAAAAAATCAGAAGGCATGACCGACCACTCACAAAGACGAAAATTAGTTTTGAAAGCCATTTTCCATTCATCCCTTTCTTTCATGCGAATTTGATGGTAACCTGATTTTAAATCAATATTTGAAAAGATTTGAGAACCATGCAACTCATTAAACAAATCATTTAATCTATGAATGGGATACCTATACTTGTTGGTAATGTTATTAATTGCTCTGCAATCTACACACATGCACCATGTACCATCTTTCTGAGGAACTAGTAAAACGGGAACAGTACAAAGGCTCAAGCTTTCTCTTACACAGCCTTTGGAGAGCAACTCTTCCGCTTGTCTCCTCAATTCCTTGGTCTCTTCAGGAGGGCTCCTATAAGCCAGCCTATTTGGCAACACTACACTGTGCACCAAATTAATTTGCTGTTCTATACCTCTCAAAAGAGGAAGTCTAGCGGGAATCTCATCAAGAAAGACATCTTTGAATTCTTCAATCACCTTTACAATAGTACTAGACAAAGAAGATAAATGATCATTAGTAGAAACAACTACTTCCTTGCAATATAAGAGTAACAACAACTCTTCTTTTCAATAACTTTTATGATCTCACTCTCTTTTGCATATAAACATCTCTTTCTTTTGTAATACTCTCTTTATTTTGATGACTTATTTTCTTGTCACCCTTCACTTTTACCTCTTTTTCCTTTTCAACACTCATTTCATTTCCCTCAACACTTTTTCCTTCCTCAATTATTTTTCTCTTTTGTTCATTCTCAATTCTTGTTTTTCCTCATATTTTCTTTTGTTGTTCTTTCACTTGTTGAGGTGAAAAGGATTCATGGTATAGGATTTTCCATCTTTCACAAATGTATAATTCTTCTCCCTATGATGAATGGCTTTCCTATTAAATTGCCAAGGGCATTTCAATAATAAGTGGCAAGCTTGCATAGGCACTACAACATATACCGTTTCATCATTGTATGTTCCCAACAAAATAGACACTTTCACTTGCCTCACTATCTTAATTTTGCCACTATCATTCTAATGCAACTGGTAGGGACTAGGATGTCAATAGCAAGTAATTTCAACTTATCTACAAGATAAGTGCTACCTACATTTGTGGAACTACCACTATCTATAATGAGGTTAGTAAGTCTACCTTCCACCTTACATTTGGTATAAAAGTGATGTTGTTTTAAATAAATGAATAGGGTATAACTGAAACAAGTGCAACATGCATGCGTACCTATTACTTTAGTACTAGAGATATACCCAAGTTTTCGAACTCAGGGAACGGTAAATGCTCAAATTTCACCTTCTTAACCAACCTTTAGTAAAAAAATTGAGTGTTAAGAAATTAATTAATAAATTGTAAAACTACTAAAAACAAGTAACATGAGTAACGATTAAAGATATGAAATTTAAGGAAAAAGTTTGAATGAAGGATCCCCCTAACTTTTGTCAACTATTCCAATTGAAAAACTCATAAAACGATATTTGAAAATGAAGGTTGGGTTATCACATGAAAATTGAGATATCTCTATCGTTAGGTGAAGACCACTCTGTTCACTTAACCTTTAGAGGAGAATCTCTTCTCTCCCTAGCCGATTATGAATGCAATAAACAACTTAGGTGATCTAATAACCTAAAAGTACAAAGAATATCTTTATGCAATTGCCAACTCTTATTACCCAATAGTTGCACTAGATTGATCTTCCTTTTCCAATTTCAATCAATCTTCTAAAATAATCGATTCCACACAAATCAATTATTAACAATACGTAATTGAACAACAACCAACACATGAACAAACATCAACTTAATGAAATTTTATCAAATATCATATCATCCAAAGCTAGGTTTCAACCCTCAATTTAAACAATATAAATTAGCTAGTAAACATCCTAACAATATTCGATTCAATAGTAAAACTCATAATTAACAAAGGAAAAGAAAGCTTAGGCTGAAAAAGGGTTTAATCCACAGTTTCGAATGCCACCCAAGCTTGTCTCTCGATTCGCTTGATGAAACCCGAAATTGCTCCGTTGAATCTCTTCAATCTTCCTCCAAGTGCTTCAATTTATTGTTAATTATGGAGAATCTACCTAATTGAAGAGGAATTTAGAGGGTTTTTCTTGCCCAAATGCACCCCTAATTCCTCCTATCTAAACCTAAAACTGTTCTTCCTTGAAAAAAGGGTAAAAACTTATATAAATACATACAAAAATGCATTAAATGCTGAAGGGACCTATCATTCTCGATAGGTTCTGTGCCAATTTTCCTAGAGATTGTCTGTGGTAGGCTTTTGTTGGCATGGTCTTTGTGGCCCTTGGACCTACCGTGTGTGGTAGGTTGGCCTACCTTCGGCGGTAGGTCTCTTTCCTTGGTACCGGTAGCTTCGTTTTCTCCGTTCTCGCTTCATTTTTGTCCATTTTTGCTTTTATTTTCCGTTTTCTTCATCAAGAAGCATATAAGATAAGAATAGAGGTAAATTGTGTAAATAATAATTTTTTTTAAAACATCATAAAACAACAAAAATAATATATGTAACTATAATACAATATGGCACATATCAAATACCCCCACGCTTACCCTCAAGCAATGCAAAACTAGGCAAAAACTGGAAAATTTAAAAAGACAAAATGCTAAAAGTTTAGATGTTGAAAACGACACATGGAAGGACAACATAAACGACCAATGAAAAACAAGACTGTACGAACAGAAGTAAAGGTAACAGATAAAACAAGAATAAAAACGACTAAAGATATCACTTTAATGGAAATATGATAACTCAACAACAATAAGACATTTCAAAAGACAAAAGAAGAATCCACAATCCTACCCCTATCTTACTAATATCATTACTAGTCAACGGTGTGATTGTGTACATTACTCGTGTCGCCTTTCAAAGAAAACATGGAATGTCAGGTTATTAACATAGTGAAAAACTTTACTGAACATTGCACAACAACTCAGATTTCTCAAGACCTTTTCACTCTAAGTTCTATTCTAAGTCGTTCACAGATTAGGTAGGACTTTTTAGCTTGTTATATTAGGCTCGGGACATAAAAGGTATCAAACGAAGGGAAGAAAAAAAAAAGCAATTGAGATAGAGGTAATGCAACCGAAAAGAAAGATATCTAACATTATGAACACTTTCTAGCTGCTTTTCACTCATTCCCATCTACCTTTGAATATCTTACTTCGTTCGAGTCTACATAACCCACCTAAAAATACTCTATTTTTTCCATGAACATATATATTTTCCATATAAGAGAGAGAAGCTTGAGATTTTTGAGAGGCAAAATGAACAGAAACTTAAATACTCATTTTTTTCTTTGTTTTCGATGATTTTTTTCCATCAAACTTTCTCTCTTTCAACCGCTGCATATGCTTTCTTACAAAGATTTCCCATAATACCCTTTTTTATACAAAAGTCCTCTTCTTTGCTCATAAATACTCCTGCACTTATCTATTTTCATCACTCAAAACGGCTAGAAAGCATGCAATGATTAGCTCAACAAATTGAGGTTTTATATAGTGTGAGTTGAAAAGACAAGGAATGGAAAGGATTAAACCCTTGGCACAAAGGCACAAAAGGGAAACTAGGATTTGATTTCACATAAGGGACAGGCAAGAATGGCCTGTGACCAACATTTTTGGGATCAACCTAGATTAAACCTTATCAATTCGAAGCTAAGAAAAACATAAGAGTGAAAGAAAAGACCCAAAAAAGATTTTACTATGCTAATCCCCTAAGATTCCAAGGCTTCTATTACTAACTAACACTTACAAGTGCATAAACCTATTGATTTTGTAAGAGTAAAAATAAGTGCAGTTTTCAAGTGGATCAAGTAAAACGCATTTTTTTTAAAAATCCTATGGAGTTTGCAGTAAAGACTCCCACTGAATGTGAAAAAATTAAAAATCTTTTTGGATTTTTTTTTTTCTAAACATAAGAAAACTAGAAAAGGGGAAACTAGGAAAAGTTTTGGGTTTTTTGAAAATTATATGATTTTTTGGATTTTTAAGAAGTGAAAAAAAGAAAAATGACTCTATAGAATATAACTATAACAAAGACTAAACATAAATACACAAAAAAAACAGAAGAAATTAGCAAAAAGACACATATAAAAGCAAAGAGAAATAGATAAAATATAGAAAAATGACTCTGTAGACTATAACTGAAAAGCTAAACATAAATACATATCAAAAACAGAAGAAATAGCAAAAAGACACAAATAAAAACAAAGAGAAATAGATAAAAGGTAGAAATACCCCCACACTTAAAACCATATTGTCCTCAATATGGGGGGCCAGGGCCAATGTAAATAAAGGTAAAACACATACATGGGAAGCAATCCTACAGATATAAAGAATATAGGTAAATCAGGAAGCAATCCCCACTAACAGCCAAAACGGAAAACGAAACAAATAACGAAAAAAAAATAACATAAATACACAGAAATAAAAGACATGAAGGAAAAAGATAAAATTCAAAAGGAAAAGGAAAATAAAGGAAAGAAAAGAAAAGAAAAGGAAACTCCTTGATTAGGGCATGGTGAGGAATTGCCACAGTTGTTGAATGTTGTGAATTTTATGATCTACAGCTACCCCATCTGCACTCTCCGTTCTCTTGTAAAGTCAAGATTAAAAACGGAAAAAACACATTAAAGTATCGTAAGATAATGAAATACACGTATGCGAGTGGTGTCATAACCAGTGTTGTGCATAGTGTGTAGAGTAAGTGATGGGACGAAAAGGGGAATTATTTTTTGAGTTTATCGATCATGTAGTGATCGAGAATTCGCAAATCACTTTGCACTCCACCTTTTTGGACTACGGTGTGACCGAAGAAGTGAGGACTCGGGGAAGGAGTTGGGATAAATCACTCCCGTGAAGGATACGTTGGCAATCATTAGCACATGGCCCGGATCTTAAGGCAATCGCATGTCAAATCATAGTTCCTATCCCGATCCTCATCGATAGTTTTCTTTTTGGAATTTACGGTTATGGTGTTTCCCTCATGTCGGATCCCAAGAAAGAAGCTAGACACTCTCGATTTAATACTATCCTCACCTCCTTCACTGTGGAAATTATAGTGGAAAGGTCCTTGTCCGTTTTGTGAAACATGTTGGCATAGAATTCATGGGCAAGCTTTGGGTAATAAGTTCCAGAAATATGTAATAGAGGTTCCGACCCTAACCACCAAAAGAATTGCTAATCGTAAGTGTTCTATGAAGAGGGCATCACAGGATTTTTCGATTATAAGTTTAAGGTACTCACTATACTATATCCATTTCCAGGTTGCTGTAGAAAGGCAGTCTGGATATGGAGGAATAGCTAGGTTGGTGGGGTAAGGCGTGGAATCATCAAACCGAGCCTTTTTGGATTTGGAAGAGGAACCAATGAACTTTTTAGGGGCCATGAGCAAGGAAGAAAAACACAAGACAGGAGGAGTACAAAGACACAACACGACACAGAAGAACTATGAATACAATTAATACACAAAGAGAACAATATTTTAAAACTAAACGAAGCCCGTGTGTGGCAAGTGTCTTAACGTCGTTCGTGTGTGATGAAGTTTAATACAAGAAAAACTTAACGTAAAAACGAACAACACAACGAATTGAATACTAATCAAGCAAACAAAAAGAACATAAAATGAAAATCAACCAATTCGAATACAAATAATATGTAAAATTAAGGGAACTAAATTGAGGCAAAGGTATAAAATAAGCCTGGGTTTGTTTGAGTAAACAAACTACTGCCATAAGTCTAGTAAAACGCGTTCTCTGCCTTGAATGGTATGCCGCTAGAGTTTCGCTAGAGTTGCTAGAATCTTCACAGGAGAGTTCGCCGAAAAATGTTTTGTTAAAATTTTCTGCAAATTTTGTGTTAGAAAAACCAAGACAAAAGATAAGACAAGTTTAGTAAAATAAGAAATAACAAAAGAGGTAGAAAAAGAAAAGAAATGAAAATAGAAGAAAAAGAGAGACGGGGTGGAGGGGGGAAAAAAAGAAAAGGTGGAAGTTTTGTGTAGTTAAAAGGAAAGGGAAAAAAATGAGGGTAGAGGTAGGGATGGTGTGAGAAGGAATGTGAGAAGAAGAAGAAGAAGAAGAAGAAGAAGAAGAAGAAAAAGAAAGAAACAATAGAAAAGGTTGTCGCCGGTGAAGAGGTCACCGAAGGTGGAAGAAAAGAAGAGAATCAAGAGGGACGGGAGGAAAGATGGAAACCGAGAGTGAAGGAAGGAAAGAGGGTGGGAAAGTTAGGGCTTTCAATAGAGAGATTGGGGAGAATGGCTGCACTTTGAGTGAAATCAGGTTAACCCGGCCCATTTACCCGTAAATTTACCCGAACCGCTGCTGAAAATAGACCCTATCGCGTCCGATAGGTCGAGGCTTACCATCTGTGGTAGGCTTCTGTCCTCGCGAGAAAAATCATCTATGGACCTACCATCCGTAGTAGGTTTCTGTCCGTGCTGGAAAAAAATTGCCATGACCCTATCTCGTGCGATAGGTTACCCTAACATCCATAGTAGGGTTCTGTCTGACCTCCGATTTTTCTTGTTTCTGGGATTTTTAACCCCATTTCATGTCCACCAATGTTGTGAACTCGTTTTAAACTCAAAATAGGTCTTGAGCAAGCATTCATCTCTCCTAAAACACCTTGAAACAACAAACACAACAAAACGATCAAAGTGAAAAGAGAGTGAAAGGTATAATTCAAGTATACAATTACAATAAGTTTACAAAGATTTATAAGAAGTACTTCCTTCTAGGTTCGAAAAGCACCTTCCGAATCACGACAATCTGAGTTCTTCTTGACCTTCCCTTTCTCGATATGCTAGACGGGCACCCATTTTGTAAAACTCGCTTTCAATTTAGGGACAAGACTCTTCCCCTTTTTCTTTGTCCTGTTTTGGGTGAGTTTCCTACAAAGGCGAAGACATTTCTTGAGTTGTATGATTAATGTAACATAAAGTATCTTGACTTTTAGAAGGTGGAGTTGAATTTAAAGGGAATTTTAATACTATATCGTTATCTCCCACCCTTAAGATTAGCTTCCCTTTCTCAATGTCTATTAAAGCCCTTGATGTACGTTAAAACGGGCATCCTAAGATAATAGAAAAGTTTACATCCTCGTCTATATCAAGAATGACAAAATCTACAGAGAAAATGAGGTCCTTGCCTTGATCATGACATCTTCTATGAACCCCTTAGGATGTCGAACACTTTTATTCGCCAAATTAATAGACATCCTAACGGTGTTGGCCTTCTTAGTCTTAGTTTCTTGCATATAGAATATGACATAACGTTTATACTAGCGCCTATCAATTGAAAAACTACCAATATTGCAGGAAAAAGTAGAAACTCCCTGGATCTTCTAACTTCTGTGGTAGTTTGTCTTTATTTATAAGAATTGCCTAACATTCTTTGCCCGAGACATATATTGATGCATCATTGAGTTTGCTCTTCTTCATCAGCATCTCCTTTAAGCATTTAGAATACTTGGGTACCTTCAAGAGTAAATCACGGAGAGGTAAGTTTATTTTCAATTGTTTGAGTATCTCTATAAACTTTCTCATGTTGTCCTAGCTACGATCATGAACAAGAGCCACCGGATATGGGATTTGGACTTGAATCCGGTAATTTGCCGGCTTCTCTTTCTGCTCTTCTTTACTTGGCTCTAAGGCTTTATAGTCAAGGGATTCAGATGATCTTCTTTTCTTTTCGAAATAGCTCTTCTCTTGCATGATCATCACCATTTTCTCTTTAGGAACCTCCTCATCAAATTTCACCGAAATAGCATTTACATGCTCTCTTGGGTTCATTCGGTATTGGGAGTTCATGAATTTAATAGCATTCATGAATTTCACTATGAGTTCTTCCAAATTAACTTTCGCTGGTGGAGGATTCTGTGGAACTGCATCATACGGGAGTGGCTGGGCTTTGAATATCAGAGGTTGTTACTGTCTTTATTGTTCTTGTCCACCCCAAGAGAAGTTTGGGAGGTTCCTCCACCCTGATTAAAATTGTTAAAGTAGGGGTTATTACCCTGCCTATTCCCTTGCACATAATCTACTTCTTCCATAAGGCCTCCTATATTAGGATTCATAGTTGGGATGCCCTCCACTGTAGAAGTCGCAGAACATGACTGGTTGAGTGTTCTTATTTGCATGTGTAGCAGTCAAGTTCCCCATCTTCTGCTCTATCATGGTTGCTAATTTCGCTTCCATGGTGGTGATAGAATCTACATTGTTGACTCCTGAAGATTTTGGCTTAGATCTCTGTCCACCCTAGGTATACCTATTTTTAGCTATTTGCTCAATTAGATCATACATCTACTGAGGAGTCCTATGATTTGCAGAACCACCAGCAGAGGCACCAATTAGCTTTCTTGCCCTAAATGAGACTCCATTATAGAAGGACTAAATTTGAATCCTAAATCTAATCCATGGTGGGGACACTTAGTAGCACCTTCTATTTTTCACAAGCCTTATAGAGGCTTTCTCCATCAATATGTTGGAACGACAGAATCTCGTTCCTAAACTTTGTTGTACGACTAGGAAGAAAGTATCTCCCGAGAAACTTCTCAGCTAATGAATCCCTTGAGATAATCGAGCCAGAAGGTAATAACTTGAGCCATGATTTTTCCTTCCCCCTTAGATAGAATGGAAAAAGATGAAGTCTAATACCGTCTTCTGAGACTCTGTTGATTTGAAATGTATTTCACACCCAAAGAAATTGCCAATGTGCATATTAGGATCTTCCTCAGTTTAAATTGTACGTTGTTCTGCAACATTTGGATCACGTTCTGCTTGATCTCAA
Organism: Catharanthus roseus; assembly: GCA_028651295.1. Classification (NCBI taxonomy): domain Eukaryota; kingdom Viridiplantae; phylum Streptophyta; class Magnoliopsida; order Gentianales; family Apocynaceae; genus Catharanthus; species Catharanthus roseus. Next base: position 740,036 of record JAPQWS010000107.1, on the reverse strand, counting down.
AGTTGTTTGCTCCCAAAGATGGAAGGTCTAGTATAACTTGCTATTGTCCTCTCTGCCATTGGTGGTGGTGGATACGGTACAAACAATGGATTTATGAAGGGTGGAGCCTCTTGACCTTCTTCTATCTTCTCGATGGCAATGATAGTGTTGTTGTTCGCCGTCTCAAACCAAAGAGCATGGCAAACACTCCGCAGCGAACAAGACTAATTCACCTCTTTCCTTTCGAGGCATAAACTATTTATCGAAACCTGGAATAGGCAAACCAAAATCAAGTCCACGAAAAGTAAATTACAAATCAAGATATAAGCCAATAATAAACCAATAATTGTAAGAACAATGAACATTCCAAACAAAAACAAAAACAATAAAAATAAGAAAAATAAAAATGACTAAAGAAGAAAGTGTTTTCTTTAAGTTGCCGTTCCCCGGAAACAGCGCCCTAAACTTGATGTTGTTTTAAATAAATGAATAAGGTATAACTAAAACAAATGCAACAAGTAAGTGTACCTATCACTGTAGTTTTAGAGACGCACCCAAATTGTCGAACTAAGGGAAAGATAAATGCTCAAATAGTCACCGTCTTAACCAATGGTTAGTCTAACAAATTGGGTTTTAAGAAATTAATTTATAAGTGGTAAAGTACTAAAACAGGTAAATAGGAGTAACGATTAAGGGTATGAAGTTTTAGGAAAAGAGTTTGAATGAAGGATCCCCCTAACTTTTGTTAACTATTGTAATTCAAAAACTCATAAAACGATATTTTAAAATGAAGGTTGGATTATCACATGAAAATTGGACAATCTCTATCTCTAGGTGAAGGCCACTCTACTCACTTAACCTTTAGAGGAGAATCTCTTCTCTCCCTAACCGATTATGAATGCAATAAACAACTTAGGTGATCTAATAACCTAAAATTACAAAGAATATCTCTATTCAATTGTCAACTCTTATTACCCAATTAGTTGCCCTAGATTGATCTTCCTTTTTCAATTTCAATTAATCTTGCGAAATAATTGATTTAGCGTAAATCAATTATCAACAAAACTTAATTAAGCAACAACCAACACAGAAACAAAAATCAATTTAATGAAATCCAATAAAAAATCATATCATCCGAAGCTAGGGTTTTCAACCTTCAATTTAAACAATATAAATCATCTAGTAAACATCCTAACAATATTCAATTCAATAATAGAAATCATAATTAACAAAAGAAATAAAGCTTAGCTTGAAAAAGGATTGAATCCATGGGTTTGAACGCCACCTGAGCTCATATCTCGATTTGCACTATGAAACTCGAAATTGCTTCGTGGAATCTCTTAAATCTTCCTCGAAGAGCTTCAATTTGTTGTTAATTATTGAGAATCTAGCTAATAAAAGAGGAATTGAGAAGGTTTTTCTTGCCCAAATTCGCCTCTAATTTCTCCTCTCTAAACCTAAAGTATTATATGCGATGCTGAAAGGACCTACCACGTCCGACAGTTCAAACCTACCGTTCGTACTAGGCTTCTATGGGCATGGTCTTTGTGGCTCTTGGGCCTACCGCGTGGGGTAGGTTGGCTTACCGTCGGTGGTAGGTTGCCCTACCGTCAGTGGTAGGTCTTATTCCTTTGTGTTGGTGGCTTCGTTTTCTCCATTTTCATCCCTTTTCGTTTTTATTCTTTGTTTTCTTCATCGGGAAGCACCTAAGATAAAAATAGAGGTAAATAGTGTAAATAATACATTTTATATGTTAAAAGATCATAAAACGATGATATTAACATACGTAAATATTGTACAGTATGGCATATATCCGAAAGATATTCTGCCTTTGAATACTTGAGTAATCTTCAATAATTTGAATAGTGAAAGACCTTACAGTGACCAAACTCAAAGTATCTTCCTCGGCATATAGCGAAGCATCCCTAATAGTGCCATCATCATGGCTATTCCTATCATCAACAATCATCTCAAGACAATCTTCATCATCTTTTTCAATCCAACCATTCAAGTCTTCACGAAAGATCAAGGTTCTCTTTGTAGGACAATTGATAGCTTTATGTCCTAGACCATTGCATTTAAAGCACCTAGTTAGATTAGTGATCAATCTACCTTTCTCTTCCACCTTAGGCTAGAATTATCTTTGAAAGCTACCTTAGGTGTTTCCTCCTTCTTTGGCCAACCTTTGAAAGTAGATGCTTGAGGCTTAGGGACCACATTTCTTGAAGAAGGAAGCGTACTTTTAGAGAAACCACTTCTTTTCCTTTGAGTCTCAATCTTTGTTGCTAAATGACACATTTCTTCATAAGTGGTATAAGGGTACAATTCTAATTGATTAGCAATGTCCCTATTGACACCACTTACAAATCTAGCAATAGAAGTATCTTTGTCCTCCTCCAAGCTCAACCTTAACGTGTGTAGCTCCATCTCTTGTCTATACTCATCAACACTTTGCTACCTTACCTAAGAGTCATCAATTTATAATGAAGCTCCCTGATAATGGTCCGATACAAATCTTTCTCTCATAAGAGTCTTCAGTTCAGTGCAAGTTTCAACTGGTTGTATATCCTGAAAGCTCTCCAAAGGCTCTCCAACAATGGTTTTCAATCATCAAGCGTTCTTCAAGTCACATGTTCGAGCTTTCATTGTGGTGCTTTAGAGATTATTTACGGCTCGAGTATTGAAGATTTAATTCAAACCATGATATTTTTTGTCATCATCTTCTTTACTTTATTGTTGTTAATTATTTTTATAAGTTTCTGTTTTAGATCTATTGTGTTAACTAATATTGTTTAGCCGCATGTTTGTGTTAAGCTTGAAGCGTTATAGTATGTAAATAAGCATAAAAAACAATAACACAACCAATGGTAATGCAGTTCGACTTATCAAGCCAATATCTATGGGATCAGGTGTAGAAAGAAAATCCACTATGACTGATAATATAGAACAAGAAAACACTAAGCTCATTAACAAAACTAATTTTTTTCCAAGTAGATGTTGTAAACTCCCTTTGCAAATACCACAGCTGAAATCCCTTCAACCTCTTCAAGGATCCCCGTTGATAAACTACTAGTTTGATGAACTCCCTTTAACTTATTACCAAATTGTACGCAGCACAACTCCTTTCCCTAGGAGTAGATTACCTTGAACAAGATCCAATGTCGAGAACTGATGGCATATCAACTTAGCACCAGAAGAAGATCGTTTATACAAAAAAGATGAACTCCATTAACTCCATTTTATTGCTTTGCATAAACTCTAGCTTAGAACAGTGGATGAATACTTCAATAGCTTGAGCACAATAATATATTGAACCAACCCTTATTCTTTTGTAGTACATCTCTTAAATACTTAGGGTTAATCAATAGTAGGAATCCTAACTACTTCATCCTTACATGCTTTGTTGATTTCCTGAGGATTTACTTTCGTAACAAAACTAATTAGTTTCCCTCAATATGATATACTCTAGGGTTGGTATCTTTACAAGTGTATGCTAATAAGGGAAATTAGAGTTAGCAATCTTCAAGGATATGCTGTTAACTTGCTTAACTTGAAAACAATTCCAACTATCTTCAAGTGATTTCCAGTGGGTACCATGTTGAGTGAACATGTCCACTTCATTTGACATAACACAGCATGCTAGGAATAAATATCTAACAAACTCCCCCTTTGTTATTGTTTTGAGTAAATATAAATCATGTAAAAATAGAGAATACTAAGGCATGTGCTCATGTGCCCTTATCCTTCTAACCTTCATGATCACAAGTTGGGCTTTGATGGTAGTTTGTTTAGTCATCTTAAGACTAGCTTTACCTTTCTTTCACATTTCTTTGGAAAAACCAACCATCAAAACTTTACCATTTCGACCTTTTCCTTTAATATTGCCTCTTCGCATGTCTTAAACATGCTAAGAAAATAAGTCAAGGTAGTGGTCTCAACTTTGTTCATGTAAAAATTCACAACAAAACAGAAAAAAGCTTGGAGGTAAGGATTAGAGTATCAGATCAACATTTGAATCATGATACATAGTTTATCCCAAAGACTCCATCTTTTTAAATGAGACATATCATCTTCATTCATAAAATGCAACTGAAGATCCTTCTAGTATTTAGCAGTGGTAAAGCTCTTAAGATATCTCATATATTTTATTCCTCTTATACTTGTCATAAAATGAATTTAATTGTTGCATTATTGTATAAGCATCAAGATTTTCACGCTCTTTTTGCAACTAAAAAAATATAGAATTAGCATGATATAACAAGCTTGTTCATCAGCCTCTTTATGTTGCAAATAAGCACCTTGAGCTGTCTTATCAGCATCGGTAGAACGTTCTCTAGGAATAGGCATATTGAGAGCATAAAGGATTGTTTTAATATCCAGAACTATTATCATATTTTTATTGCCATTTCAAAATTTGAACAATTCAACTTAATGTCACGGAGCAGATCACGAATATCACCAATATTATTACTCATATTTTTATAATAATAAATAAAGATAGAATAAACAAAACGATAAAACTTACTCAATAAAAAAATCAAAACATAAACTCCCATTATTTTATTCAAATCAATAACCCTTAAATATTGATTCGGAATTATCTCATAATTCCTAGTGACTTAGGACTCCCACCAAATTATTTTGACCTTAAGAAATTCCCAACAAATCAAAATAACATCGCAAGGTAATTAAAATTCATCAATTACGACTATTGCAATTCCTAAATCGTTAGGTTACCAACTCTTGGTTAGCACATCAAATGTGTCTCCTAACCCTTACCGTAAAAATATATAACCTTGAGGAAATCCTAACTAATTGCATATTTTTGTGAAGTGTATCCTATTATTCACAACATAATATTTATTATCGATAAAATAACCTTGGATAGACCCAACAAGTTGATTCTCACAATAACCAGTATTATGCTACATTAATGGAAGGTTAAAGACTTAATATTTCATTAAAGGATTTTTAGATATAAATAGGTATCATCATAATATGCAACATATTAATATTATCATACAAATGGCAATCACATAATCTAATTACGTGATCATTATATAAAATGATATTGCATATTAACATGTAATTTATTAATCAAATTTTATATTACATGTCGAAAACATATTTAATATCAATCATGAATCTATGCATATAATCTCAACTAATTACATTCAATGGAACAATTTTTGGTAAAATCTTGAGAAGTTTTCGTTAATTCAAACATGAATTAATTTCAAATTTAAGTCGTATTTAAAAAGAAATTTTTCTAAACTTAAATTATATTTAAATTTAGAATCTACAATTGAATTATAACAGTAATAAATCCAAATGATCTTACAATTAACAATAATTAGAAATAAATGCAATACTCTTTTGTAAAAGAAATATATGAAGATAATTTGGTAATCTTAAAATAATAAAAAAAATGTAGTCCCTGAACTCCTTCATGGAGTGATATCTAGCTTCTAATTTTTTATTTTTAAAAAAACAAAAATATTTATGCTGATCGCAAATCGAGCATCATTTAATGTTTATATCCGTTAATGGACTCAAACCTCCTGTACAACTTTGTATACCACTCTCATACTATATTTTAATTTGATATATCTTATTAACAAAACTTAATAAATAAAAGATAAACCCTAAGGGAAAATGATAAACCCTAAAGAGAAAATATATTACAAATAGAAGGTGATACATAGAGTAGCACATAAAGAGGTATAGAGAATCTTCTACCACCTTTAATCAACAATTGATTATTCAGATCCGATATTCAATTAAACCTATTTGAGCAATCAAATCTAAAAATCAAACATAGATTAAGCAAAATATGCCCTGATACGACTATAAGTAAATAAATCTACATGCAATGGAGTAAAACATAGACTGATTTCATATTAAAATCAGTTTGTAATCTATGATTAAATGAGCAAAGGAGTAGCCCTGTTACCTCTGTGGTGCATTCGCCAACAACATAACTTAGGTGATTATAATCACAAGCCGCACAAATGCTCGACCTCTAATGATATGCACACCAAATATACGAATCAACCACCAGTTAATGACGACTAGTTCCTCTAAACTGTAGAGTTTCAATATAGACTAGGGTTTCTGAAATCCCAGAAAATTATAAAACCTTCCTTAGTTTAGGAGTAGTGGCTGAAACTTCAATAATAAGTTATCTAATGGGCTTGGGCCAAAAACCTAATAACCCAATAACTTATTTAGTAATAAGCCTTTAGGACTAATTCATCTTATTAAATAATCCGTTCTATTATCTTTTAATTAATACACGATATTACTCTTTTGTATGTGACCCTTTAAATTTCTAAACATATTGGCAATAGATATAAATTATAACCTTAAGTCAATTGGCTTTAGGACATAAAATCACGAGAAAGTTTTCCACGAACATTTTTTTACAAGCAGCTACCAGATGTCTTTGTGGCTGATCTGTCACCCATCAACTAGCGAGGTGGGAAAACTGACAGTCATATTCTCGAAAGATTCAGAAGACTGAAAGGTAAATGACACACTCCGTTTCCTAAATCTGAGTATGTTAAAATGGCAGTAGATGGGATGATGGATGATACCACAGTTAAGGGAAAGTTTGATCCTTCATGATTTCACGGATCTATCTAGGTTCTCTTCAGAAGTGACTAAGTAATAGGAGTTTATCAATGAAAAGGAAAAAACAAAGAGGAGCTTGCTTTCCAATGGGGCAGACCATGATCGCGGTAATCGCGGACATATTTAAGGTGGAAGATAATGAGGTTATTCGGGATGTTATGGCCATGTAAATCACAACTGGAAAGACCTATACATGCCCAGCGATCAAACAGGGAAAAGGAAAAACGTCAGCTCGCGGAGACAGCAAAGAGGGATACTCGTTTGACATCTTGTTTGTATAATAAGTGACAATAATCTGTACTTTACTATAAGATACAACACATCATATTAAATATCTACTGAAAATACTTTGACCTTATGTAAATTAAATATGTATTTCAAACTCAAATTTTGATTTCACAAATAAATCATTATTTATATTTCAAAATATTATATAAAAGAGTAATCTTTTTGGGCGTGTACCTCAACATCGTAGAAGATTTACGGACAAATGCTGAAGATGAGGGGCGTACTGCCTAGTTATTTCTTGTGGTCATGATACTTTTCAGGTTCATACTGATTCTAAATCTATAGTTTGTCTTCCATGCTCCTTATTGAATCGGAATTGTGCCTAATACGGAGAAACCAATAGTCATGTTTTGTGACAATAGATGATCTAGCAATGTCACAATGTAAGGAATCGATAAACCACAAGAAGGGAAGCACGTCTAGAGAAACTATTACCTCAGTCAAAATTTTATCTAGAAAGGTTCATACTGATTCTAAATCTATGGTTTGTCTTCCATGCTCCTTATGTTCCTTATTGAATCGAAATTGTGCCTAATACGGAGAAAACAATAGTCATGTTTTGTGACAATAGATGATCTAGCAATGACACAATGTAAGGAATCGAGAAACCACAAGAAGAAAAGCACGTCGAGAGAAACTATTACCTCAGTCAAAATTTTATCTAGAAAGAAGGGATATAGTAGTGGAGCAAACACTACAAAAAGTCACTTTTTACCGACGAAATTTAATTATGTCAGTAACTATCGATGGATCACCTACAGAATATCTTATTATGTAGACACATTTACCAACTAAACTGAAAAATGGAGAGAAGTGTCCCACCTACAAATTGACGCAATATACTGACAGAATTCTCTATCTGTAAGATTAGTTACCGATGCATATTAGGCACAAGATGTGTTCTATCTATATGTTATTCAGTTACTAACAGTTTTGCGATGTAATATCTATTGTTAGCTTTCGTTAACTTTCAATAAAAGTTAATGACAAAAGTTCACTACCCCTCTGGTCCGTAATACATGACCTAATTAAAAGAAATCGAGGAACCCTCGTCGTTACCCTATGAAATTTTATGTCAAATTTCCTTTCCCCTTCACGTGAAATTCCTACCTCCCTTACCAATTGGCTCCCATTTTCTCCGGTGTCTTCGCCACCGTTTTCCTCACGCTTTCTCTCCCTTCGGAGATCACCCTCTCTCCCTTTTTAATCCTCCTCCTTCTCCTTCTATTTTCTTTTCCAGCTGCCAGTTCTACCTCCTGCCGCAGTCAGCTACCCTCTTCCCCTCTCTCTCTCTCTCTCTCTCTCTCTCTCTCTCTCTCTCTCTCTCTCTCTCTCTCTCTCTCTCTCTCTCTCTCTCTCTCTCTTTTTCTTTGTTACACTCACTTTGCAAAAGAACCACCGCTCATTGGAGTTTGTTGTAAAGTAACAGAGAAGAAACTGACAGAAAAGGATGTAATAAATTGAGCTAAGTCATGGCTGTTAAATAGCCATGTATTACAAAAACAAAATAACTCAAATTTAGGAGCCTATATCAAACAGACTACAACTAACAAAAGTCTTTTTAAAATAAAAAGAATCCCATAAATTTAGGGATATTATTAGCTGTAATTATTGACCAAATCCAACAACTCCTCCCTTAAACTGAACGCTAAAAGCATTTTGTTTATGCTACTCTCAGCACAGACTCCTAGTATGCCTCGAAAGTTCAAAAAGTCATCCAACTTGAGAGGCTTTGTCATCACATCAGCTAGCTATTGGATCTTGATGCAATGAACCAGTTTCACTACACCAGTGTGAGTGAGCTCCCGGAGAAAATGAATGCGCACATCAGTGTTCTTGCTACGACCATACATTACTGGATTTTCTGATAATTTGATAGCAGAACTACTGCCTCAATGAATAACAATGGCTTCATCTTGTTTTCTATCCAACTTCCTTAGGACCCTTTTCAGCCATATAGCTTGACATGCACATAAAAAGCCTCAGTAATGAACTCAGCTTCAATGGTTGACAAAACCTACCAAATGCTGTTCTTTAGAGGACCAAGATATAGCTCCAGAACATAACAAGAAAAAACATATATTGATGTGGTTCTTCGATCATCCAAGTCTCCAGCATAATCACTATATGTGTAAGCAACAAGTTCATCATCTCCTTCCTTCTTGTGAGAAATTCCCAGCTCAAAAGTTCCCTTCAGATACTTGAGAACTTGTTTTGCCAACTGCAAATGCAACTCTGTTGGATTGTCTATGTACCAGCTAAGAAGACTTACTGCAAACACCACATCTGGCCAAGTTGAGGTAATATACATCAGACATCCCATGATCTGTTTGAAATAAGTCTTGTCAACTTTAGCTCCTCCTTTCTCTTTTGTCGGCTTGAAACTAAGAACAATAAGATTTTAAACTGAATTGCTTTGGTCCATTTAGAATCTCTTCAAAACTTCCATGGCATACTTCTTTTGGCTAACAAAAATCCCATCTGATTTTTGTATGACTTCAAGTCCCAGAAAGTATCTCATCTTACTAAGATCAGTCATATTGAACTCTCACTCCATGGACTCCTTGAATTCTCTAAACATCAATTCATCATTTCCTGTAAAAAGAAGATAATCAACATACAAACTTACAATGATCATGCTACCAGCGCTGTTTGTTTTGATGAATAGAGTATGCTCATAAGCACATTTTTCGAACCCTTCTTTTGTGGAGCTTCTATATGGATGTACCAAGCACGAGGAGCTTGTTTAAGCCCATTAAGCGTTTCTTTAACTTGTACACCACCATGTGTTCTTTTCTTTTCTGTATGTAACCATAAGGCTACTCCACAAACACATCTTCTTTCAGCTCACCATGTAAGAATGCAGATTTCATATCAAGTTGAGAACAACCCATCCCCTTTGTGTTGCGAAAGAAATCACTAGACGAACTGTTTCCATGCACGCCACAGGAGCAAAAACTTCAGTATAGTCTACGCCATATTGTTTCGCATAGCCCTTGACCGCAAGACGCGCCTTATACTTATCTATTTTACCTTTTTCCTTCAATTTGGTCTTGTACACCCATTTTACTCCAACCCTTTTAGCTCCCACAGGCAATTTAGTCAACTCCCAAGTCTCATTCTTTTCTATTGTTTCCATTTCAAGGTTCATCGCTGTTCTCCAATGCTCACTTTTCACTACATCTTCATAACAAATAGGAACAACAACAAACATAACAAACTGCATTTCATCTTAATCAGACAATCCTTCTCCTATCTCATAATCTCTCATCCATACTGGTGGTCTTCTATCTCGTTCTCCATCTAAAGAAGAACTTGTTTCACTTCCAGAAATAAGCTCCTTTGATGATGTTGTTTCAGTGTCCAATTCTGTTGTTTCTTGAACTTCCTCCCTTTCATCATCACCCCATTCCAGATCACAAGCAATATCCTCTTTATATTTGGCATCCCATGCCCATCTTTCGTTCCTTCAAAAAATACGTTTCTGCTGATTATTATTTTTTTCGAAATAGGATCATAAAGCCTGTAAGCTTTAGAGACACTGACTCCAACTAAGATACATCGCAGGCTTTTATCATCAAGCTTGGCTCTTGTATTATAAGGCACATGTACATGAGAGACACACCCAAAAACTCGAAAATGATCAACAGAAGGCTTCACTCCACTCCGAGCTTCTTCAAGTGTCACATTCTTCACCACCAAAGTCCAACTGCGATTCAGGATATGCACTGCCCAATTTATAGCCTCAGGCCAAAAAGAATTTGCAATATTCTTTTCGGACAGCATGCTGTGAACTAGGTTCATTATAGTTTGATTTTTGCATTCAGCAACTCCGTTCTGTTGTGGAGTATAAGCAGTTGTTATCTATCTTTGTATCCCTTGCTCATCACAAAAACTTTTGAATTCCTATGATGTAAATTCTCCACCGCAATCTGTGCGCAAACCTTTGATAGACAAAGCTGTTTCTTTTTCTACATGAGTCTTAAAATTTTTTAAAACAGCAAAGGCTTCAGATTTTTCAATTAAAAAATAGACCCATGTTTTTCTACTATAATCATTAGTAAAGGTAAGCATATACCTTTTTTTTCTGTTGGAAATGGGATTGATTGGCCCGCAAATATCAGAGTGAATGAGCTGAAGTATCTGTGAGGCTCTCCAGTTACTTTTCTTTGGAAAAGGATCTCGCTTATACTTTCCCACGAGACAATCGTTGCATAGCTTTGAAGGAGAATCTATCTTTTGCAAGCCATTCACCATTCTTTTCTGTTCCAAAGTCTGTAAACCTTTGAAGCTCAAGTGCCTATATCTACAATGGCAAAGCTATGTCAAATCCTCTATAATTGCATTAAAACAAGTAGATCCCATCGGCCGACATATAACATCAAACATATACATCCGATTTGTAGACACTTTTATCTCCATAATCAAATCCCTTTTAGAATGATATACTCTACACTGCTCATGTTGAAATAGAAATGAAAACCCCTTCTCTTGTAGCTGCCCAACACTTAATAGGTTATTTTTCAATTTCGACACATAATACACTCCTGTAATAATCTAAACAATTCCATTCACTTGCAGCCTTACATTGCCATTCCCCATCACAGCCAAACTAGAACCATTGCCTAGCTTTACATTATCCTCGTAATTTCCATCAAAATCCATGAAGTAATCCTTCTTTCCACACATATGATTACTACACCCCGAGTCAAGAAACCAGGTGTCCCTTTGATGGTTGAATCTCCTTCCACATATGCTATCAGTAACATATCATCTTGCATTTCTGCATAATTTGACTCCTTTTTTTTACACTCCTATTGAAAATATCCCAACTTATGACAATTGAAACATTCCACTGTTGATCTGTCAACAAATGGCTTGCTGCGTCCCCTTCCTCATCCTCTAAAGCTTCCTCTGGCCTGCCTCTGCCTCCTCTACGAAATTGATCTCCAGATGATATTTTCAGGGCTTGTGCTTCTTCAACCAGAAAATCCTTGTTGATACGCAGTTCATGCACAAGTAGACTGCTCTGTAATTCATCAAGACCTCGTGTCTTTAGACTCCTCAATTGAACAAACCACATAATTAAACTTACGACTCATCGATCTCAGTATCTTAGAGACCACTTCAGCATATCCCTTGTTCTCACCACTTGTTTTCATTTTGTTAGCAATGGCGAGAGTTCGCCCAAAATACTCATTGACAAATTCGCCTTCTTTCATCTCAAGCAGCTCAAATTCACTTCGAAGAGCCTGCAACTGCGCATGCTTAACCCTTGTGGTACCTTGGAATTTTTGCCTCGTCGAATCCCAAATACTTTTGGCTGTCTTTGTTGAGAATTGTTTCAAGGATCGAACGATCTAAAGCCAGAAATAGATAATTATTTGCTTCAAATCCTTTAGTTTATGCTCTTCCAAGAGTTTTTTCTATCCTTCTGTTGGCACAGTACCTTCTACTGCTATAGAAATCCCATTTTCCACTAATCCCCAGTCCTCTTTTGACCATAGAAAGTTTTCCATCAACATTGCCCAATGATCATAGTATCCATCAAATTTAGGAATTGATGGTTGGACAAAAGAACTTTCTGATGACATTTTGATTCACTGCTTGTGTAGAAAGCTGCTGTGTTTTTGTTTTTTCAAACAATTAGACCCCGTGAACCTGGCTCTGATACCAAATGTAAAGCAACAGAGAAGAAACTGAGAGAAAAGGATGTAATAAATTGAGCTAAGTCATGGCTATTAAATAGCCATGTATTACAAAAACAAAATAACTGAAATTGAGGAGCCTATATATAACAGACTACCACTAACAAAAGACTTTTTCAGAATAGAAAGAATCCCATAAATCTAGAAATATTATTAGCTGTAATTATTGACCAAATCCTAACATCTGCTACCGCCACAGGTGAGCATCAGTTTCAAACTAATTCCATCACGAACAAGGAAATCACCTATGGTATATTCATTATTTTTTATAATCTTGTGAGATATTTCTTCTTTTTCTGCTTTGTTTTGTTTGTAATTTACATTTTCACCCATATGTTTTTGTTGTACCTTCGATGTGCTTGATGAAATGGAAAGGCATGTAATTTTTAATTGAGTTGATTCTTTGTTTGATTACTTTAGTCTAATATGAGATTTTCTTGTGGAGGACGAAGAAAATTTTCGTTTTAGAAAGTTGTCCTCTTACTCTATATATGAAGTTTGTATGTGGCATGCATATGATGACCATCCAAACTTTCTTTTCGGGGTAATTAAACATTTAATATCAGTTTATGGGCCTTTATCTATTTCCTTACTTTTATTATTTTATTAAGCATGCTCTCTTGTTATCTTTAGGCTAATCAATTCCTTTTTCTTGGTGAATTAGATAGATGCAAAAAATAGGCTCTTTATGGTCCCTATTCTTGGCTTTCTATGAAATCCTTAATTTTGTTTTCTTGTACTCTTCTGAGAATTTAATTCATCTCGCTGGAAACTATTCTTGGAATGCAAAAAAGTAAATTGGAAACCTTAAAATTCCTTTATGGTTTGTCCGGTAAAGCAATCGTGGATAGCTACTGGTAATTGTTTCTTGCTTGGGAGGTTGAGTTATTCCTATTTCATAGTGAGTATTAGCTTATGAAACATTTAACATAAAGAAAGGAGGTAAAGTTTTTGGAACAGTAATCGCCATCTTTATAACATTATTAAACTTATAAGAGGTAAAGTTTTTGGATCATGGAATGTGAACATCAATATTTAGATTATGGAAAGAAATAATTAATTGAGAAGTTCCAAATTTTAAAAGGGTACTATTGCCTACTTTTGAAAAATAGGGATACAATTGAAAAAATGTTATATTTTGAATGATAAATTTGTATTTAACCCTTCAAGAAAGGTATTCCTAACTGTCATTATCTTATCCATTTATCAAAAAGAAACGAAAGTAGGATATCTTTGTAACTCTACTACTCATTATAAAGGGCAAAAAAAGTCCTTTTGAAGTTTTTCAAAAAACCTCTCCTATCAACCCATCCAAATGATTTATAGCTTTCAGAAACTTAAAGGAACCCATAGAAAGCTAACTAAAAGTATGAATTAGAATTTAGGAAGGGTCTCAAAAGTGTTAAGAAATTTAGTGCATCGAGAAAATTAACTGAAATATTGAATTGGTATGTTTCGAGAAAATTCTGATCTACTATTTATATAGTACATAATATCCTTTCCTCTAAAGAATTCTAATCAAACTAACAATAGAAGTAGTAAGTCTAAACAACTACTAATAAGGTATAAAGTTATATAATCATATTAATCAATTGCTACTAAATAAGATATAGATAATCTCCAACTGATGCAGTGCTCGAAACTACTGTTTTAGAAAACTTTCCCAGGATGGATAGAGTTCTAGGCAAAACAACTCAGTCGAGCCTGAATTCTTGCACTAGCCAGTCGACATCTTCCCTAGATGCCTTTGAAGGGAAAAATGTAGGGGGTAGGCCTCGAAGGGCCTTTACTCTATAGGACAGGTATTGGGCGGAACCTGTTATAAAAAGCTAAAGTATACAAAGTAATTACGAGTCAGTACATGAGACTAACCGACGGTTCTCTTCTTCTAATCAGGCTTTAGTTCGCTCAGTTCGAAGGATAAGATAGCTTTTGGAAGACGAACATGTCGATGGTCTTTAGTTCATTCATTATAGCAGAGCGAGTGAGGTTTTATTTTAAGTCGAAATTCCTTGTATAAAAATGGCATTGAATTAAAAAGAAAAAAATGGGTAGGGTAGAAAAGAAGAGGTAGGTCTGGTGGAAACATCTTTATTTATGAGATGAGAATATGCATACGCTCATGCGGATATGTCAACTTCATGCCTTTCAGGGCTTAGGGCTTCATCGGTCAAGTCAAAAGTGGGTGACAAGGGCTAGAATTCAAACAAAGTATATGTATAAAAGTGGTTTTTTGCAAGGGTAAGTACTCTAAGTCCAATCTTGAGCTTGTACACCTTTCAAGGGGTTAGGGTCTTGGGGAAGGAGAGGTCTGATCCTAGGTATCCACCATAAGCCTTTTCTCATTTGAACATCGCCCTTCACTTTTATTTTATTTATTTTTATTTTAAGCCATGTCGTTTGTTGGTCGTCAGTATTTGTTTATTGCCGACGGGGAAAACGGTCGTCAGGCGTTCCTAGTTGGTAACAAAAAGTACACACGCACGGCCATCGGTACTACATATTTCTGACGTGATTCTGGAATGAAAATATTTTGATTCGCGGGATTTCACTAGCCGACAACACTTATCCGTCAGTAAAAAATATCGGTGGAATTTTCGATGCACAGACGGACCGTTGCTAACAAATACTGATGACTTATTCTGACGATATGGCTGTCTCTACCTGATCAAAACAAATATGTTACCCACGATGTTCCCTCAGTAAGTTATTTTCTATAGGTTATAAAACGGATCCAAAAGGCCCTAAAATAGAACAATCATAACAACAACCATATATATTTATAAACTAAAGTTCATACATAAAAATCAAACTCATAGAACATCCAAAACGTAAAATTCATATACAAAACACCCAATAAACATAAAATGTACAAGTATCAAACATCCTCAGAATCCCTAACATCACTAGAGGGTGGGGGGCATCACTAGTGTTGGTGCTCAGGACATCAATAGAGAGGTGAAAGGGGGGAGGAGGAGAGGGGAGGGGAAAGTAGAGGAAGATGAAACCTGTACCTCGGAGGTCCCCGCTGCTGTTGCAGTCAATGAAGATATCGATGTAATAGCAGCCATAACAGCTCTAGAGAAGTGCATCATCGGTGGAATAAGAGTGTACACCAAGTGGTTCTGCTTGAATAGCCACCTCATATGCTCATCGAAAGTAGTGGAGACGCTGGAAACAATAGCATCCACCCTCCTCATCATCCTTTGCTTGACATCCAAACAAGACGAAGACAATCTAATTGCAGCCCGACTACTCTCAACTCTAAGATAAGTTTCCTCCGAACTAGCTCCATATAAATGACTACGGCTTAAGCCACCACCTGTAGTAACCATCAGGTAGAGCTCATCGGTCATAGGAGTGCCCGTTGCCACAGCTTTCTCATTAGCCTTCTTTCGTAGCTCATGAAATTTTGGCTACAATATGAAATGTTCATCCAATAATAATAAGTTATAAAAAACTATGCAAACTTTAAAGTTATAAGTGACAAACATTATATATACTTAAGTTATAAAGTTCACTAAACTTACCTAGAACTTTGTGGACGTATAATACACATATTTCCCCTTCTTATCCCTCTTTTGATGATTGTGGAGCTTCTCTAAGGGCTCACTCTTGGAGAACCTCTCTGATAAATCCGCTTGTTGCAAAACAAGAACACAGTTCTCACCTTATGATGAAGTAGTGAAGTAATGAAATCAATATAATGAAATAATAAAATAAAAAAGTTCTAACATTCTTTGACATTATATCTATGAAGTAGGTAGAACCACCTGTGTGCTTCCGCTCCTACCCCCCACGTCCCTCATTCTTGTTGCTTTTATTTTATTTGCAAAAAGCTTTGTACTCAGGGTTATCCCATACTTTAACACATTCTCCAAGAATAACTCTGGAACCCAACAGGCAGCTTTCTCAAGGCCCGAGTATCACCAAGAAATCCCTCATCCGATTGCTGACCTTGGCCTCCCATGCATGCCTTATCTTGGCGATGGGTAATGCTGGTTTCCATACGCATCCTTTCTTAAATTCAATGAAAATTCAAAAGATCATAATATAAGATGACAAGTATAAGATAAAAAATAAAATATAACAAGTGTAACTATAAAGATTACGATAGTATATGATTCAAAAGATTACAAGTAGAAAGACTTGTAAAAAAAAGACAAGTAAAGCAACTACAATATTCGATTCATTTACCTGAAACTTTCCCCACACCATATATCTTGAACATTTGGTGGGACCTCAGTCCAATTGTGGTAAGGCTCGGTGAACCACTACTGCAAGACACCTGTGATATGTGTGGCGGCTCTAGAATGTGGAGGTAGTTTGTACAGGTTACACGAAATTAATATATATTATATTTTATTAATGACAAGTATATATTTATTACGTTTATTGAGCTTACTTATCTACATTTAATGTTAATAACTGTTGGGTTTCACCGAGATCAAGCTTCCAAGTCGTAGGATATTTCTCGGGAACCACAGAAGAAGACGACTATGCGGTAAGTGGGAGCATTGGAAGGTGCCTCCTGCTCTATAAGTGGAGGAGTGGATATTTGAGATGATAGCATAGATGACAGCAGAGGCAGAGGATCCGTGACATGCTTTCCCTTGCGTCCTTGATCGGGCCATCAAACCTGCAGTATAAGTATCATGAATGAATTAGCTAAATATAATAAACAAAACTATATTGACATAAATATAATAAGCATAAGTGTAATAACATAAATATAATAAGCATAATGACAGAAATATAATAAACATAAGTATAATAACATAAATATAATAAAATAAGTATAATAATAGAAGTACGGAATCCTCAATATTCGATGTGTTAAAATCCTCATCAGAATCATCATCGGATTCATCATCGCAATCTTTGTCGGCATCTTTTCCAAAATTTTCATCAGAATCCCATTCTATCTCGTTTTTATCATTTTGTACTTCCTTTAAATATGTTTCCCGTGCATATCAAACTCTAAAAACGAGACTCATGGACGAGAGGTCCTACATCTTCAATCATCACATCTATTACCGAATTCTCGTCAACATGCACGTTCTCTTGGAATGTATCATCTTTGACTGGAAAATCTATTACTTGAGATTGAGATTTCATAACATTAACCCAATCAGTCCTCAATCTTTTAGAGCCAGTATACGGGAGGAATGAAACTTTCTCTGCTTGATAAGCTAAAATGAAAGAATCATATCCTCCATACCTCTAATCTTTGTGCAACTAAAAAATTTTATATTGAGGATGAATCCTCATACCTCGGTCCTAAGAATTAAACCAATCACAATGAAACAAAATGACCTTTTGGATTAGCGTTCTAGGCAACTCTACCTCAACTATTTCTTTAAAAACCACCATAGTAGGTCTATTTCACACATAGGCACACGCCATCGTTATAAGTTTCTCCCTCTTTACCCCTAGCTCTTGTGTGAAACCAAAACTTCTTGACAATTTAACCAGTGTACGTCTTAACTTTTTTTCAAAGAACCCTAAGATAGAAATTTTAAGAGTTAAATATACTGTTTCATGGGATTGTGCATTTGTATGCACCAAAATAATAAGGTTAATAAGGTTATGTAACAATCGTTGTTAATAAATTTAAATGTTTTCAAGAGAGATTAACTTACTTCAACTCTAAACCACTCTACAAATCCCTCGCGTATTTTCTCTTGAATTTTGTCATCCATTATATTCGAATTGACATTTCTTAGTTCTAATTCATATTTCCTGTATTTCATAAATTTAAAGCTTGCAAGATATGTATATATGTATGAAACGTGTGTGAAGTGAATAACATCGATTAGCTTACAGAAGGTAAGGTTGTACTTCCTCGCAATTGAGGATATAGTTCCTTGCTGCTTTCAATTCTCGATCATCAAAGAAATTTTTCATTTTTTTTTCATTTCAACAAATTTTCTTCCTTGTTGACTGCATCTTGATAGAACCTCACCCTCAAGAAGAGGATTCCCGATATATTAATTTCACCTAACTCTTTTGTGGAGTGTAAGTACACTATCTTAAAAGTACTAGCTGAAAAATATTGCATCCTCCTCAATTAAGCATTACATATTGGTCCATAGACTCTTGCCTTATTTTTTATTGTCTTCTTTATATGCTGCAAGTACCTAATATATTTCAAGTATATTAGAATGAATTATACAATTTAATTAAAATGGCGTTTAACAAATAATTTAAGCGAAGTTGTGTAGGTTAACTCTCGAACTGCTACATCCACCTGTAGTAGACGGGAACAAATATTGTCGCCTCGTAAGGTAAATGAATCATCAAATTCTCCATAACATCGAAAAAGCCTGGAGGGATTTTCATTCTAGCTTGCATATCAAAATGGAATTGATATTCTTTATTTCATGCGTATGAGACTCACTTATGTTTTGCATGCACAAGTCTCGGTAGAATAAACTAAACTCGGCCTAGAAACACCTCTGCTAGAAGGAGCTCTCTAACGGCGATGGGCATAATTTTCTATGAACAAGTGATAATCATGTCTTTTCATGCCGATCATCTTCATTTCTTTATAATCAACACAACTTGCCAAGTTAGATGCATATCCATTTGGCAGGTCTAACTCTTTAACCTAACCAAACACTATTTTCTTTTGTTCCTTCATCAAGTTGTAACATGTCTTTGGCTTCAAACACTTATCCCCTCTACTATCTTCCATCAACAAGTCTGGTTGGTTGCAATAAAAACATAGATCTTGTCTAGCCTTCATATTATCTTTTGACTTCCCGTTTATATCCATATTATTGTTGAAGACATGATCCAACACATTCTTTTCATTGTGCATCATGTGAATATTTTGACGGACTAAAAGGATATGCCGAAAAGGAAGATCCTAAAATATACTCCTCCTTGTCTAGTAGTGATCCTTCCCCCTTCCTCTTCTTTGCCCAATCCCTTTCCTGTTTGTGTGATTTTTGGAAATTCCTAGACCTTTTCCCATATCCATTCTCTCGAAAGTCTCGGTGGTGGCGACGAGTGGGTTTCACCTCTACCCCTCTTGAAAAACCTCGAATTTTGTGTAAATTGATTACCCAGTGCAAAGAAACATCAATGACAATCGATCCAAGATTGTTTTCCCCATTTCGCAATCGCAATGACTATGTCTATTCAATAAAATATGGACAAGCCAACGTCCCCGCTGTACTCCAACCACTCAACATACCGTATGCCAGGAAGTCAATAATGCTCTAAAAAAGTACAACCCATCTTTGAAAATTCTATTACTTCGATATGCCGTAAGTAAGGGTCCCAAAATCCCATAACTGATTTAATTCTTCTATCAACGATAGCAAATAAACATCCAAGTTGTTTTTCGAATTCTTCGAACCGAGATGAGAAGTGTCAAGAACTTTACCTCCTTTTTCATACACATACAAGGTGACAAGTTTTATGGGGTTACTAATATTTGCCACGAAAAGTATTCTTTCCCGCCATTCCAAAAGGTGAAAACCCATCCGTACACAACCCAAGTGTCATGTCCATTGTTTTTACTAAAAAATCTGAGTAAGTCCTATCAAAATGCTTCAATACTTTTGGATGACTCATCACATCTTGCTCCTGTTCGCTTTTAGAATGCCATCTCATATGTTCAGCAGTTCTTTTTTATGCATACAATGTTTATAACCTAGGAGTTAAAAGAAAATAAAACATCGTCTTCACTGGTCTTTTTAAATCCGATTTCTTCTTCTTCCCTCTCTTCTTCCTACTGATCCGTTACTGATGATTACCACAAAATTTACATTCCACTCTGTCGGAGCCTCCTTTCAATAGAGCATAAAACCATTGTCATACACATGAATTCTCTATGGGCAATCCTAAAAAAATATCGATTTCTGTGTCATGTACCAATCTTCGACCATATTATTTTCTAGCGGCAAATGCTTCTTTATGAATGCTCAAACATCATTGTACGAGTTTTGAGTCTATTAATTCTCAGACTTAATGTACAAAAATTATGCAAAAGTAGATAAACCTAAATGTCTGTCATCACCTTCGACCAACAGTGTCTCTACCGCTTTTAACATGTCAAAAAGTTTTTTTCCTCAGGATTTGGTGGTTCTTCATGATTGGTTGCTTCATGAGGGAAAAAGATCAGACTGGCTGCAGTAAAAATCATTTCACGATATGAGTTGCTTTCAGTGGACATTAGCCGTAAACTTTTCACCGAATATTTGGCTGGATTGTATCAGCACATTCTGCAAGAACACATCCCTAATCATGTGGCCAAATTTTTTCACCATGGCATATCCAATTATGATAACCAGGCACAAAACCTCACTACAAATGATGATCTGTCACACCATCAGCAGGTATAAATTTCTTATTTTTACACTTTGCACAGGGACAATCTCTTTTTTACTTTTTCATTTCAAGACATTGATGAATAAAATAATCTACCCTATGAATGAATTCACTTGTAAGATCTTTAACTCCGAGCTTGGGTCATTCTCTATACATCCAACTACGATCTGGTATATTTTCCATAGATTATAAGAATTATTAGGAGAAAGAATTATTAGCTCCATAATTTCTAAGTTACAATTATAAACTTTAAAATTTTAGACGTACTTAAAAATCTTAGAACCTCTAGTAACAAGCAGATATAACTTCTAAACTTTTATAATCTTTAGAAATAAAGTTTCTCTTAAAAGATTAAAAAGAGTTGCAACTTCTTATTTCGTTTTAAGTTTTACGTTAAGTCATTACTAAAAAACCTACATTTTTAAAAGATTTGAAAAACTTTTGGCAGAGTTTCCCTCTATTATGAACATTTTGCAAACACAACAAGGCACTCAAATAAGTAACCAACAAACTCAAATAAAGATTTAGAGCCAAGATTCTCCCGTAAAACATTATCTATAACTTTAAAGGTCAGAGCTCCCCTATAAAAGATCATCTATAACTTAATAAGTCAGGGTTCCCCCATCAAATTTTAAGGAGTCAGGGCTTCCTTGTAGAACTTTAAATTTTAAACTAACTAAACACATACATCTACTGTGTATATGATGGAAAATATGTCACCAAATCTACACGAACAAAACTATAAGAAAGAAAGAGAATAATGTTAAATTTTAAACTTGCAACATTATAATTCTATTGTAAAGAAATGTAAACTGAATGTAATTAAACTACTTAAACTTAAATCTGCACATTTCTATGATAAAGATCAAAGAATGACATCAATAACTTTAGCATTATCAACAAGAAATCTGATAGATTGATATTTTCACTAGTTTTTGGGCTTAGTTTGATATTTATTTTAATTAAATTCTAGTGTAAATAGATCTTAACTAGAGCAAATAACCTCCTTTATACTTTATTTAAATTGTAGGGACTCAAGTGAAGACAAAGAGAAGTTAGAGGACTATAATGCCAAAAAAGAAAGTTGAAATTAAAGGAATCTGGTACGGCAAGCATGATGCCAGCTAGAGTCCTCATTGTCATGAATTCGGTGGTGGATCCATCCAAAATCGGCGCTGGAATTATATAAATCCTGATCCAGTGCTTTTCCGTGCCTTCAATCCGTACCCTGATTTTGGTCTAAATCAAACCATACCAGATTTGTGTTTCTGGCGCCGAAATTATCACGATAAGCAGTTTCTAATTTTTAGTTTTTAGAATTTTTTGTTTTAGTAATTTTAGAGTTTTAGTAATTTCTTTTTCCGGTTTTAGAAATTTCTTTTTAAGTTTATAACCTCCATTTAAATGGAGGAGCTTAGGGGACATCTAGTACACAATGTTTTATACATCTTCTTATAGAAAAATCAGAAGACGGATACAGGGACGACTCTTCAGACTTCTTCTAAACGTTCTCTTTATTTATTCGTATAGTATGAGTAACTAAGTCTTTTGTGACTAATGCTTTTTTTAAAGGTCGAAACTTTTATGCAATGGTTGTTTTTATTTAATTAAAGATTTTATCTTTATCTTTATATTGGTTAATTGTCAGTACGTGCTCTTAATGCTTGCGATTTTCTTGGCAATTATTGCATGTTAATATATTGTATCCAGCGAACAAGAGGCACTAGGTTTAGTTGGATCAAGGTAATAATAACACATCTTTAAACTTGATATACATAAATTCAGTTTCTTTCTGCTGTTCCTAATAAGTAGGAAATGGAAGGTAGGAAAGGTCCACAGAGGCGTATGCAGTCTTGTTTCTTAAAATCACATAGAGATACTATTGGTTTATTAGCGAGGCTAGGAGCCTTTTACCAAGATATTGGGTCTAGCTTATATTTGGGAATTGCACCGTTAACCAGATCAAGAATTAATCAAGAATAAATTAACTATAGGCATAAAATGAGTAGACTAGATTAGGGGTGCCTCAGTTTTGTTTTTATCATTA
This sequence comes from Catharanthus roseus, assembly GCA_028651295.1. NCBI lineage: Eukaryota > Viridiplantae > Streptophyta > Magnoliopsida > Gentianales > Apocynaceae > Catharanthus > Catharanthus roseus. Next base: position 717,041 of record JAPQWS010000107.1, on the reverse strand, counting down.
ACTTTTCTTAAACAGTTTTCTATTATTATTAATTTTCATTATTAGTTTTTAGTAGTTTTTAATCATTATATACAAACCATTCAGCTTTATTATAGGTTAAGTCTGGTTAAGTAGGTCATTTCTTCAGTTAGATACCAATCCTCGTGGGATGATCTTTACTCACTACTTTATTACTTGCTAAGATATTTGTGCACTTGCGAATTTCACATGAAGCTTTTGTCAACGTTTATGGGAATTATTTTTATCAAGTGCAGATTTTTAATACAAAACCTAATTTTAAACCTTTTTACTTCTATTTCATTTTAAATTTTTTTTAAAAAAAATTCTTTTACTTTATTTCATTTTTAAGTGTACATGTTTACACATGGTTCGGCAAGTAACAAAGCACTACAATGTATACCGGAAATAAAAATTTTTGTTCATTCTCATATGAAGCATTTAAACGAGGTTATCTACGTGGTGACTAACTCATCCGAAGATTGTTATTCTGCTGAATCTTAGAGTGAAACTCCCAAGATAGCATACTTGATGACTTTAAAGGATTATACCAAGCCTAAGTAAAGTCAATCTGGCAATAAACAGTCCAGCAATCACGGTTGCAACTTTTAAGATTGAACAGGCACACATTCAAATGATTCTAAACAATCTTTTATTTGGGAAGCCAAATGATGATCCTCAGACGCACGTTGAAAGTTTCTTCACAATCTACGATACTTTTCATATGAATGGACTTTGTGACATGCAAAAACACTAAAAATTTTCCCTTTCTCTGTAAGGGATAAAGTCCGAGCATGGCTAAACTCTCTCCCTTCTAATTCTATTATTTCTTGGGCTATATTACAAGAAGTTGTTTTAAATAAATTTTTTCCTCCTAATAAGACTAATCCAAATGTGGTCTAAACTTTACAATTTTTTGCAGGAATCCATAGAGTCATTACATGATGCTTGGGAGCGTTTTAAGGAATGCCTTAGAAAGTGCCCACATCTTGGGATGCAAGCGCAAGCATTCTATAACGGATTTAGTTCGAAGTTGAGATCATCATTAGATGCGGCTAGTAGAGGAGTTCTTATGTCCAATTTAGAGGAAGATGCTTAGAACGTAATAGAGAAGATGACACTTAATAATTCTCAATAGTATATATAGTCCAAGGGATCATCCCATAAAAAAAAAAGTAAGAAGTGTGATGGAGGCAAATCGCAATTCTACTCCAAATATCATAACTATCCACAAGTCCAAGCTTTACAAAAATACACTAATTAAGTAAATATAAGGATTGGATCTCTTGAGCGTTGCTAGCATAGGCATCCAACCTCCAATGCAACGAATCACAAGTCTGGATCTCAAATCACCTAGAGGTAAAAACAAATGTAATCTTTTGAGAATTAAAAAAGAACACATTTATAGCATTGAAATATTTAGTATCATACGAAGCTTTTTTTACCAAGCTAGAGCATCACGAATAATCTCACTAAATAGATTAAGGCACGATCAAGAAGTAATATGGCTTCAAAGAAAAGAAAAAAGAAAGGGTTTATTTGGATAGAGTTTGATTTTGAGAATTTTTTCTTAAGTTTTGTAAATATGAAAATTGTTTGAGTGAGAAGGTGGGTCCCAAAACTGAAATTTTATATTGGGTTTCACAAAGAAACTCAATCCAAAAAACAAATTCAAAATATCATATATTGCCAATATCCCAGGGGGACATAGTTTGACTACAATGTACGAGCTACCAAAAAAACATGCAAGAGTATCATCCATGTAAAAAAAATTTTGTCATAGTTCTTACATGCACAGAAGAAAAAGGGCCTCAAACTTACACTTATTTTAGCTACAACCTTAATGGTATTCTAAGGTTCAGTTTAATAGACATTTTGAAGCTATAAGATGACATTTTTGTCAACTTTAAATTGGATGAGAGATTAAAAACTAATTAGATATCACAAAATCACTAATTGTCCTGGACATAATAATCCATAATATATGATAAAGAAAAAGCACATGACTAAAGTTAATAATATTCACAATATTTTGTTATGCATAAGTCATTTCTAGTGTTCTTGCAAATAATCACTTTCATTTGTAGGTTCCACTTAGAAAATAGATTCCATAATATGTCAGAGAAAGGAGAAAGCCAATCAATCATGTACAATTGAGAGAAGTTCCCAAAGATTCTTGAGCGATTTTTCCATATTTACTTCTTTCTTTTTCCAGTCAAAATATAAGAAAAAATGTTTGAAAAAGTTTGACAATGCATACCATACACACCAAAAGCAATCAAATGAGAAGCGTAAAACTTAAAAGAATAGAGGCTACTTGTTTGAACCTACAACGTAATTTTTTTTTTCTTTTTTTTTCCCTTACCGTCCGTAGAAACCAATGAATAGGAAGCCCAACGAAAGCAATAATGAATCTTACACAGAAATTAAAATCACATTATAATATTTTAAAAATTAGTAATGCTAAAATAACTCCCATTGCTGAATAAAAATTGCGCTACATTCTAAAAGGTACTGCTAATACGATGAAAACAAAGTTTCATGTTATTATATATATGTTGGATTTATTTACTATTACAATGACTATTTACTATTATAAATAATTAGAATAAAACAGTGAAAAATAATAAGTTTAACTCTATTAAAAAATATCTCTTTTCTCCTCCTCGATTGTCGGTCTCACCGATCGGAAATGTCAAAAAGAAAACTGCAAAATACCCGTTAGCAAAATAAAGGAAATAAACAAAAGGCGACTAAACTATACTTACCTACTATCGCGGGTCTGTTCCGCCGGCGGAAGAAGCTGTTACCGAAACGAGGCGGTGCCAAACAGCGGCGAGAGGCAGCAAGCTATGTCGAGGTGCCGTCAGTAAAAGATGATGGTAAGGACTTAATAATCCCTCAGTCACGGGCCACAAAAACAATAAAAACAGTCACCGGATTCCCCCTCTCTCTCTCTAACCTTTCGGCTTTCTCCCTCAAAATATCAGAACAGCAATCAACATACGATCACAAGAAGCTGGCGATCAAAATGACCAAGGCAGCGGCACAGGAGTTGAGGAGTCGGAGAAGAGCAGTAGTCAAGCAAGCCTCTGCAAAGAAAGGAAGAAAAAGAGACAGAGATACCGTCGAGGCAGGAAGGGAAGAAGAGAAGAAAATAACCAAGAGTTGGCTGTGTGAGAATTGAGGAGAGGAGAGACTAAAATAGGTGAAGTCACAATGGGCAGCCCGGGTTAGCCCGGCTCAACTCGGCCCTGCATCTCTGACCAATCCAAACAACTTTATCTTTCTGTTGTGGTCCATTAGATTATCATAGGCAGAAAAGAAAAATGGGCTGGAAAAATAAAAAATATTGGGAAGAAGTAGGCCCATAAAAAAACCAACAATCTCCACCTCGAACAATATTTTTCCAACCGTCAAAATGACTCCATGAGAGTCAGACTACATCTAAGTGAAGGAAATCCCTGCAAAACATAAACCTGTCAGAGCTCACAATTTTAGAACCAAAATCTGTAGGATTATTATCAGTACTAGTTTTATCTATGTCAACTACACCGCTAGAGACTTTTTCCCTAATAAAATGGTATTTGACATCTATATGCTTTGTCCGTTCCGGATAGACCGGATTTTTTGTATAAATGTAAACAACTCTAGCTTTCAGTATAAATAATAGCTTTTGAATGTAAAACGTGTAATTCATTCAATAACCCTTGAAGCCAAATGGCTTCTTTGATAGCTTCCGTAGGTGCGATGTACTCAGCCTCGGTAGTTGATAAGGCAACTACTAGCTGTAGTTGAGATTTTCACGAGATGCAATTACCCTCTAGGGTAAAGAAACATGATGAGGTAGATTTTCTACCATCCTTATCAGTTGTAAAATTGGAATCAACATAACCAATTAGTTCAAAGACATCAGACCAACTATGATAGTGTAAGCCTTTATCTAAAGTTCCGTTAAGGTAACGCAGCAACCACATGAGAGTAGCCCAGTGATCCCTCTCCGGGTTAGACATAAATCTATTGAGAAGGCTTATAGAGAAAGCAATGTCTGGTCGGGTGGATATCATTGAGTACATAACTGAGCCTATGGCCATTCTGTAGGGAATATATGCCTCTTGTTCTTGGTTTTAGGACAAGCTTTGTCTGAAAGTTTGAAATGGCTCGCAAGTGGGGTTAAAACAGGCTTACGCAGATGCATTGAAAATATAGAGACAATTTTCTGAAGAAAGGACTTCTGAGATAGGAAAAGTGAAAAATCAGACATATCTCTAATGATACTCATCCCAAGAATCTTGGATGCAACCCCTAAATCCTTCATGTCGAATTCGGATGTTAGCAAGGATTTCAGATCATCAATCTTAGCTTTATGTTTGCAAGCAATTAAAATATTATCTACATAAAGCAATAAATAAATAACACTATCAACATTATTACAAGAGAAGTAAAGACGACTATCATAGTTGCTTTTAGAGAAACCAATTTTCAACATAAAAGAAGCAATCCTCTTGTACCACTGCTTGGGCAATTGTTTTAAGTATGTATAAGGAATTTTTCAAAAGACACACCATGTGTTCTTTACCTTTAACCTCAAAACCTGCTGGTTGACTCATATATATAGTCTCATCAAGATTACCATGCATGAAAGCGGTTTTAACATCAAGTTGTTCAAGATAGAGATCATAAAAGGCAACAATAGCAAGAATAATCCTAATCGTTTTGTATTTAACGACGGGAGAAAATATTTCATTAAAATCAATACCATCAACTTGTGAAAAACCTTTTGCAAACAACCTAGCCTTGAACCTTGGAGGTTCGTTAGCAGACTCAGGCTCTTTAATTTCAAAAATCCATTTCCAATAAACTAATTTTTATTTTGAGGGTTTTGGAACAAGAATCTAGGTTTTATTTTTAGTTAAAGAACACATTTCCTCATCCATAGCACGTAACCATAAAGAACGATTAGGGCTTTTCAAAACATCAGAAAAACACAATGGTTCCTTTTTTTCACATAAGATGCAACAACAAATGCATATGAAACTATGTAAGAATAACCATATCTAGAGTGTTCCTTAGGCACTCTTCTAACCCTATCTCTCGCAAGCTGGTAATCCCTAAGTACTTGAGCTTGAGCCTCAGGAACACAGGTTCAAAGGTTTCAGGAACACTAGGAGGATTTGGTATGCTACTAAATGGTGTAACTAACTCCTCGTTGGTTTCAGGCTCCTGAGAGGGCTCTAGAGAAGGCTCAGAGGTGACCTTCATCTCCACAGGAATACAACCAGGTGTGGGAACACTAGGTTGACTATCGGAGAGATTTATCCTTAAGACAGGACATATTTAACTCGTTGAAGATGACATCTCTACTGAAAACTATCCTTACTCCGGTTCACCCCTAAGACAAACAGTATAACCCTTCACCCCACTAGGATATCCTATGAACACTCCTTTTCTAGACCTAGGATCTAGCTTACCCTCTTTCTGATGTGCAAAAGCTGCACATCCAAAAACTCTTAGGTTAGACAAGTTAGGGGGTTTACCACACCAAAGTTGTGTAGGAGTCCTAAAGTTTATGGCTGTAGAAGGGGATCTATTAAAGAGATAGACAGCCACACTTGCAACTTCACCCCAAAAAGGTTTTAGGACACCTGAAGACACCATAAGACAGCTAACCTTATCTATTATGGTACGTTCATCCTCTCAACTACTCCATTCTGCGGGGGGTTATACCTAACTATCCTATGATGTAAGATACCATGCGATGCACACAAATCAGAAAACTTCCGGTTACAAAACTTAAGACTGTTCTCAGTGCTTATTGTTTTTAGTGTATTTCTAGATTGATTTTCGGCAAGGCGTTTCCACTCACAAAACTTTTCAAAAGTTTGATCTTCTATTTTTAAATGAAAAAGCCAAACATGCCTCGAAAAATCATCAACAACAAACAAGAAACAAACATTTCCACCATAAGTTGGAACATTTTCAGGTCCCTTTAGATCATAATTCACATAATCAAGTATAGCAGAAGACTTGTGTGTGCTAGTTGCAAAACTAATGTTGTATTGTTTTCCCAAAACATAATGGTCACAAAAATCCAAGGAATCAATTTTGTCACCACATAAAAGATTTTGTTTTTGTAAGTAATACAGTCCCTTCTCACTAATGTGGCCAATCCGTCGATGCCACAACATAGTTTTCTCGAAAATAGTCTTTAAAATCAAAGCAGTTGAATTACGAACTATTTTTCCAATAAAAATGTATAAACTTTCTCTTTTAAAACCTTTTAGCATGACTAGGTTTCCTTTGCAAATTCGTAAAATACTATTTTTAGATTTGAAAGAAAAACCAAGTGAATCCAAATAACCAAGAGAGATAAGATTCCGACGAAGGTTAGGCACGTATCTCACCTCAGTAAGTTTCCTAGTCACATTGTCATGCATTTTGATAAAAATATTTCCAATGCCTTTAACATCACAACCTTGATTGTTTCCAATGTAAACCTTTCCTTGATTTAAGGGTTTAAAATCTGAAAACTAGTGTTTGTTGGGTGTCATGTGAAATGTAACTAGAATCAAGGGCCCTGTAATCAACAACTTCAGAACAAGATGGGGAAAGGGAAACACACAAAACCTCTGAAAACATAGAATTACCATCTGAATCAAAATCATGGGTTTTGTCACTTTTATTACTCCCTTTACCATGTTTACGTTGTTTTTCATCTTTAATCCTTTTAAAACACTTGTTTTTCATATGACCCTCCTTGCCACAATAAAAATATTTTACTTTGTTCTTTCTCGAGATTTGGACCTCCTTTTACTATTAGACCTTTAGACCTATGACTAAGAGCTTCCCTCCAGTCAACTCTCCCTCGCACGTAAAGTTTTCTCCGTTTGATTTAATTTCTTTTTGTAGATCAAAATCTTTCGATTTTAAAGCGTTTTTAACATCGGAAAGGGATAAATCATCCCTAACATATTTAATGGCAGATTTTACATCATTGTATGAATTAGGTACGGCATTTATTAAAATAATAGTAATATTTTCATCAGAGATTTTCTCTCCAACATTTTGAAGTTCCAAAACAATTTTATTTAAATCATCCATATCTACAGAAAGTGTTTTTAACCAGCTCATTTTAAAACCAAACAGTTGTTCTTTTAAATGATTTTTATTTGAAAGCAACTATCCCAAATATAATTTTTCTAGTTTAGTCCAGATTTCAAAAGCATTGTCTTTTTCGTCGATTTCTCGTAAAACATTGTCGATTAAATGCAAGATGAGGCAACTGTGCGCATCACCAAGTTTTTCAGTAAGAATTTTGCCCCTCCAAGATTCCGGATACTCTTCGGGGCTACGAATAGCGGGTGCAATTTTATTTTGTACCAAAACTATTTTCATTTTTCTCCACCACATTACACAGTCAGATTTACCATCAAACTTGTCTATTTTGATTTTTGGAACTGACATGTTTTAATGGCAAATAGGAGTAATTTAATGTCCAGAAAAATGAAAGATTTTTTTTTTAAAAAAAAAAGTTTGATTGTAAAAATAAAATACTCGGATTTGTTTCCTTTGAAAAACGGCGCAAATCGGTGTGGGGCACGAATCCCAATAGATTTCAAGGCTCTGATACCACTTGCTGGATCTATTAACTATTACAATGACTATTTAACATTACAAATAATCAGAATAAAACAGTAAAAAATAATAAGCTCAACTCTATTGCAAAAATATATCTTTTCTCCTCCTCGACCGTCCGTCTCGCTGATCTGAAACGCCAAAAAGAAAATTGAAAAAACAATGTTAGCAAAACAAAGGAATAAACAAAAGGGTACTGAAATATACTTACCTACCGCCGCGGGTCTGTTCCGCCGGCAGAAGAAGCTGTCACCAAAACTGAGGCGCCGCTGTGCAGCAAAGAGAGGCAGAAAGCTGCGTCGAGATGCCGTCGGTAAGAGACGATGGTAAGGACGGAATAATCCCTCAGTCACGGGCCAGAAAAACAAGAAAAACAGTCACCGGTTTCCCTCTCTCTCTCTCTCTCTCTCTCTAACCTTTCGGCTTTCTCCCTCAAAATATCAGAATAGCAATCAAGCAACGATCGCAATAACCCGGCGGTCAAAATAACCAAGGCAGCGGCACAGAAGCCGAAGAGGCGAAGAAGAGCAGCGGCCATAGCAAGCCACGACAAAGAAAGGAAGAAGAAGAAACAGAGATATACTCGAGGCAGCAAGGGAAGAAGAGAAGAAAATAACCAAGAGTAGGCTGTGTGAGAACTGAGGAGAGGAGAGATTAAAATATGTCAGGTCACAACGGGCAGTCCGGGTTGTCCCCGCCCGGCATCTCTAACCAATTCAAACAGCCTTATCTTTCTGTTGTGGCCCATTGGATCATCATAGGGAGAAAAGAAAAATGGGCTAGAAAATAAAAAATATTGGGTTGAAGTAGGCCCAAGAAAAACCTACAATATTTCACTACAAGAATTTACCCTCATTACAAGAATTTACTTTTCACTGACCGATCAAATGGTTACTAATCAGTCGGTAAAAATCAGTTACGGACCGATTACTGACCGAAATAATCAGTCGTATTGTGGTCGATAGCTGACTGTGACCGAATAAAACATCGATTGCTACTTTTTACCTACTGAATATATGGAGTTACCAACTGAATTTTCGGTCTATAACTGTATTTTTCTCAATTAAAAAATGTAAATTAAATATAAGTTATCTACCGAATTTCTATAGTTACTAACAGAAAAACTCAATCAGTAAATTTATTTACTGACGAAAACTCGATCAGTAAGTGTTTATTTTTTTTTTGAAAAAGTAATTATTTACCAACCAAATATCGGTCGGTGCCGGTCCGTAACTTTAATTTTTAAAGTATTTTATTTATAATTATAATCATCCACCTAAAATTAAAAATTAACAACAGCCACAAATAATATAAAATCAATAAAAATGTCTATAATACAATCAACTAAATTTTAGTAGAATATATATATGTAATTACATATATATCAAATACAAATATATAAAAAAGTATAAAATACATAATATAATATTAAATGTCAAATATATCATAAAAAGTCTAGGTAAGTGAAGGTGGAGGTAGGCTAAAGGAGGGAGGACTGGTCGGATGCTGAGATGTGGTGTCATCATTCGTTGGCGGGAAAGGAAGGAAGAGTGGGTATCGAATCTATAGTTTCCCTTGTATTTTGGACATTTTCTAGGCGCACAGGCCATACAAATAGGTAACAAACACAAATTCACAATATGAAAAAGTCAGGGCTACCCCGTAAAGCAATATTTAAATTAAAAGAGTGAGGGTTGCCTTGTAAAGCAAAAAATAATATTTAAACTAAAAGAGTCAGGCTCCCCATAAAGTAATATTTAAGCTCAAAAGTTTAAGAGTCCGATTCCCCATAAAGACAAAAGTACATTCAAGATTAAAATAAATTCAACAAAATAACTATGAATGAAATATATGTAAAACAAAAAGTTGTAAATACATTTTTAAGAGTTTTTTTAAATACCCTGAAATTATATAAACATATTCATACTCATTTGCTAGTTCACTATACCAAGAGTATTTTTAATTAAAAGAAGAATTAGATTAAAAGAATCAAATATTCATTTCTACCTTTATATTAGTTGATAGCAAATCTCTTGAATCTCGATGCAAAGAGACGATGGTCAAATGTGCTCGACTGAAAAACAAAACTCATATTGAAAGAAAAGTTACTTTTCATTTTCTTGACATACAATTAAACTCTCAATTACTAATTTGAATTTTATAAATTTTATGACATCTAAAAGGAAATGTCGTAAGGCATCCATAATATTATTCATCACACGAGAAAAAAATAGTCACACTCTTATCGCTTGAATTAATTTCTCAAAACACAATACAACTTTGTATGATTTCCTAGCCATAACTAGAACTCTTATATATTGTATTTAGCTTATCGATTACCAACATTTTATGAGGTCATAACCAGATAGTGAGAGAGAGAGAGAGAGAGAGAGAGAGAGAGAAGAAGAAGAAGACTGTGCAAAGGGGAATAGAAAAGAGAGAGTGAGAAGAAGAAGAAGGAAAGAAACAGAAAGAGGGAGAGAGAGAGAGAGAGAGAGAGAGAGAGAGAAGGTCAGAGAAATACCTACACCGGTGGTCGACTAAAGGCGACGGCATCTCCTAGAGGTCACCGTAGGAGGTCCAATGAAGGGTGGGGGTCACGGTTTGTATATTGTATTTAGCTTATCAAATACCGACATTTTATGGGGTCACAACCAGATAGTGAGAGAGAGAGAGAGAGAGAGAGAGAGAGAGAGAGAGAGAAGACTATGCAAAGGGGAATAGAAAAGAGAGAGTAAGAAGAGAAAGAGAGAGAGAGAGAGAGAGAGAGAGAGAGAGAGAGAGAGAGAAGGTCGGAGAAATACCTACAGCGGCGGTCGACTGAAGGCGACGACATCTCCTGGAGCTCACCGTAGGAGGTCCAATGAAGGGTGGGGTTCGCGGTTTGGGGGAAGGGGGAATAAGGTTTCGGGAAGATGGAAAGATGAAAGGAGAAAGGGGGAAAGGATTCTGAAAATCAGAATTTCCCGTAAACTCTGGTCAGTAATTCTGTAATCATTATTTTTAAAATAAAATTAAGTTAGCAATCAATGGGCAATTGAAGGATTCGGTCGGTAACTTAGTCAATTATTTTTTAAAAAAATAATTAAAATCAACGACTAAATACTGATTGAATTTCCGTCGTTAAATTATATTCGGTCTGTAACTCTGTCAAAGGTACCGATGGAAGAACGTCGGCCACTAATCAGTTGGTACCTTCCATAGTTTCCAGCGAATTTGAATCGGTAGATAAATTCAGTCGGCAAATCAGTATTTATGTAGTGAATATACTACACGATCTGAGCATCTATTCATAAAAACCCCTACCAAGGATAAGGTAAAATTTATAATATTAGTTGCATGAAATTATGAGCATTGAAAAAAAAATGAATAGCCCAAACATTAGTACAAAACAAATGACACTGAAACCAAAACTTGTGATTGATTACAAGCATGATTCTTTGGTTAAAAGCATGATTCTTGAGTATGTTTGACATTAATTTCTAACAGCAGTGATTTCATGCTCTTATAGCATGTCAAATGCTTTTATGGGAGCTACAAAAAGAAGATCAAGGAAACCAATTTGATTTTGTCATTCAAAAATCCAACAGATCAACAAATCTATTATTAGTGGCATCAGTAACAAAAGGAGATGCTTATTGACTTGGTACCTCCAGAAGATTAAGAATGACTATACTTCTTCTGTACAGCAATAAGAATGCAAATAGGAAAGGTAAAATAATTGTAAGATCTCAATATAATGACACCAAAATGAGCAATTTACAGATCACAGATACAACTGAAACAACACAAGAAAGGAAACAAGCTCAAGCATCTCCATCTTAATTACTTATCATGCAATAAGCTTGAACACTACTTTAGTATATCATTTGGGCTCCTAATTGATTAAAAACTCTTCAATTAATTTAACATAAACTCATAGGGAATGAAAAAGAGGCATGGCCATCAATAATAAGTAAATTAAAGGAATTCTCCCTCCAGTTTCTCAAGGAAAATATCTTGAGTGAACTATACCAATGAATAAAATTATAAGGCTTATTTTCAGTGAAGAGAATGCATTGGTGTTCTGTGGATATATCAAAGGATTTGTCATAGATATAGTTGAGGCACGATACTGTGTTTCTTTCATAATAAAAGATAAACTGAATATATGAGAATAAAATAGTCATATGAAAGAAATGCTCCATGGCATCGAAGAACGAAGGAGGAAAAATCCTTTCTAACTTGCACAACAACATAACAATATTACACTTTAATTCATGCATGTGCACCACACTTAATTTAGGAGAACATAAGTCTCTATAAAACAAACTCAATTCTGCCAAAGCACTCCATACCTTATTCGGAAGTACCTCTTTGAGTGCAATAGGAACCCATCGCTCCATAAACACGTAGCAATCATGACTTTTCATTCCGGACATTCTCAACTCCTTCAAATCGACACATCTGCTCAGGTTAGATGCATATCCATCTGGTAGTTTCAAGTCCTTCACCAACTTAAGTACGACCTTCCTTTGTTCTTTTGTCAAAGTGTAACACGCCTTTGGTTTTGCAGAACCTATGAGATTTAGTTCGGGCCGATCACAATATCTTTGAACATCTTCCCTATACTTTACGTTATCCTTCATCTTCTCTTTCACATCTATAACTGTGTTAAAAATATTATCAAGGACATTCTTCTCGTTATGCATGACATCAAGATTGTGACGAACTAGAAGAGTACGCGAATACGGAAGATCCCAAAAGATACTGCGCCTTGTCCAATTGTGATATTCTCCTCTACCATCTTCCTTTCCAATCTCAATTCCAGTTTTTGTAATCTTTGGCATGTGTTGAACCTTTCCCATAACTGGGTCTCCTATAAGACGAGGTGATGGCTCAAAATGATCTTCTCCTCTGCCCTTCTTAAAACACCTAGAATCCCTCCAAAATGGATGATCGGAAGGCAAAAACTAGCTATGACAATCAAACTGAGATTGCTTTTTCCCACTTTATAGTCTAAATGATTTTGTTTTTTCCATGTAAAAAGGACAACTTTAGCAGTACTCCAACTGTACAGCATCCCGTATGCAGAAAAGTCACTAACAACCCAAAGAAGGATAGCCCTTATATTAAAGTTATTTTTCTTCAAAATATCGTACGCGTTAACCCCATGCAATCACAATTGTTTCAATTCTTCTATCAACGGTTGCAAGTAAACATCAAACATATGTTTGGGATTTTGAGGGCCCGGAATAATACATGACAGAAACATCACCGGAGTTTTTAAGCACATCCAAGGAGGTAAGTTATATGGCGTAACGATCACTAGCTATGACAAATACTTCTTTCGACTCATCCCAAAAGATGAAAAACCGTAAGTACACAGTCCAACTCTTACATTCCTTACTTCGGAAGCAAACTCAGGATGAGTACTATCAAAATTCTTTCAAGCTTTTCCATCCCTAGGGTGATTTATCATATCCGCCTCAGGAATGCTTTCTGAATGCCATCTCATACGCTCAGCCATCCATTGAGAAGAATACAACCTCTACAACCTAGGTGTTAGCAAAAAATAATACATCTTCTTGTACGAAATTTCTTTAGACTTCTTCCTACTATTTTTCTTTCTTCCCATGTAACGTTCATGGCCACAAAACTTACACTAATGTGCTTGAGAATCATCCTTCCAATACAAGCATAAATCCATTGATACATACATCAATCTTCACCACCGGCATATTCAAACTAGATACTAATTTCTTCATCTAGTATCAATTATCCACCACCTTATTGCCTTCAGGGAGTATATCCTTCAACAACTGTAATGTTTGATCAAAGTACTTTTCGAACATGTTGTTCTCTGACTTAATATTCAAGAACCTCGCCATCGCGGACAACTGTGAATTCTTTGAACACCCTTCATACAACCGTGTATCAACAGATTTTAGCAGGTCAAAACCCCGTTGAGCTGCAAGATTAGGTGCCTCCTCATAATTGTAGTATGTTACATCGGGTTCAAAATTCGGACCAGTGGCATAAAAAATACTATCCCAGTAAGTGTTGCGTTCAACAATTCTTGTAACACTACTGTAAGCCTTTTGGGCCTTGAAATCTTCCCAATATTTTCATTTTCCAGCCCATTTTTCCTTATAATGAAATCAGACCTCAACTGGAGAAGAGGTGCCCTTTGATTGGGTCCAGAAAGACCGGATCAGACCCCGGCCTGTCCACCCGGGCTGCCCGTTGGTGTCTTCCCCATTTAACCCCTCTCTCTCCCCTTCGTTTCTAGTGTAGTCATTTTTCTTTCTTTTCTTAGGATTCATTTTTCGCTCTTTTTTACTGTTAGTTTTCTCGATTTTTCCTTCTCTTCTTCTCTACAGTTTCAGTCGCTGCTCTCCTCTGCCCGTCGGCTTCGTGCGACCTTCGGCTTTCCTAGATATTTGTTTGATCCTTTTTTTGTGTATATTTGAGAGAGAAGCAAAAGATAGAGAGAGATAGAGAGAGAGACGGTGCACTGGTGACAGTTTCCGGTTCAGGTCCACATTTGAGGGTCCGATCACTCCTCCACTCACCGGCGACGCCTCGACGCGGCTCATCCCTCACAGCCGCTGCTCGGCGTCTTGTCTCTCACTCGGCTTGTCACTGCTCCCACCGGTAGCCATTGTCCGCAGCGGTGGTAAGTTTTTCTTCAAGTTTTTTTACCTTTATTTTTACTATTAATCGTTTATTATTTTGCAGCTCTGAAGTTTTATTCTTTTTGTTGCCGTGAACAAAGAAGGCTGTATAATTTTTTTTATTTCTTCCGCTGTTATTTTTCCTCTGTTTTCTGCTTGTAATAGTAAATAGCTTCTATAATAGTAATTAGTTTCTACAGCAAGTAGTATTAGAGCCGCGGTTCAGCTCATCGGCCCCGGCAACCATTGACGATACTAGATCTGAGGGAACTGTTCAGTTCTTCAGATCTGGCCAAAGAAGTTTCTCCTTCACTCTTCTTTTATTTTAGTTATTTTTATTGTTTATGTCTTTTGTTTCTTCTCTCGGCTTTCCACCAATTACTGCTGCTGTTTTTGGTGTTTTTGGCCTGTCGCCGCTTTTTCGTTTCTGTTTCAGCGTCGCCGTTTCATTTTGGGTTATTTTTTCATTGCTTGGCTTACCGCCGATTACTATTACTACTCTTCTTGCTGAATTGTGTTTCTGTTCAGTTGTGTTGTTTACTATTTTTTATTTTTGGTTTTGCTCCTGTTACTGTTCTGCTGCTGGTGTCTTCCTGTTCTGTTTTTTGTTTTTTCAAAAATTACAAAACCCAAGTCTAGCTTGAATCCATGAGATTTCAAGTATCTGTGTCTTGGCGCGTTTTTCTGTTTTTCAAAAGTTTTTTTTATTATTATTATTTCCTCTATTTTGTCTTTTTCTAATTGGTGGTATGGCAGTTATTGTTGCTGCCGTGACTCATTATTTCAGTTATATTGGTTGTTTCTCTGTTTTTGTGCTTCACGTTGTTGCACCATTTTTTTCAAAGAAAAAACACACACACAGAACAAATCAAGCAAACTAAAACAAACCAATGTCGTTTTTCTTGAAACTGTATTTTTATTTTTCGAAATTACCGGGCAGTTTATTCTTTTCTTTCAAAACTTTTTTTTAAATCTTTCATTTTTCGTAGTCATTTAATTACACTTATTTGCCTTCGAAACATGTCAGTTCCAAAAATTGAAACTGATAAGTTTGATGGCAAATCTGACATTGTAATGTGGCAGAAGAAAATGAAAGCAGTTTTTGTACAAAATCAAATTGCACCCGCTATTTGTAGCCCTGAAGAGTATCCAGAATCTTGAAAGGGTGAAATTCTTTCAGAAAAACTAGGTGATGCTAACAACTGCCTCACCTTGCATTTAACTGATAATGTTTTACAAGAAATTGATGAAAAAGATAATACTTTTGAAATTTTGACTAAATTGGAAAAACTATATTTGGGAAAATTACTTTCAAATAAAATTTATTTAAAAGAGCAGTTTTTCGGTTTTAAAATGAGCGAGTCAAAAACACTTTCCGAAAATATGAATGATTCAAATAAAATCGTTTTCGAACTTCAAAACGTTGGAGAAAACATATCTGATGAAAATATTGCAGTCATTTTATTAAATGCCTTACCGGAATCTTTTAACGATGTTAAATCTGCTATTAAATATGGCAGAGATGGTTTATCTCTTTTCGATGTAAAAAATGCTTCGAAATCTAAAGATTTAGATTTACAAAAAGAAAATAAATCTCAAGGCGAAGTTCTTTTGTGTAAGGAAGAGTTGATAGGAGGGAACCTCCTAGTCACCGTTTTAAAAGTAAAAGGCGATCCAAATCACGAGAGAAAAATAAAGTAAAATGCTTTTACTGTGGCAAAGGGCCATATGAAAAACCAGTGTTTTAAACGGATTAAAGATGAAAAAAAACGTAAACATGGTAAAGGGAGTAATAAAATCCATGATTTTGATTCAGATGGTAATTCTATGTTTTCAGAGGTTTTGTGTGTGTCTCTTTCTTCTTCATGTTCTGAAGTTGTTGATCATTGGGTTCTCGACTCTGGTTATTCTTTTCATATGACACCTAACAAACACTGATTTTCTGATGTCAAACATTAAGTCAAGGAAAGGCTTTTATTGGAAATAATCAAGGTTGTGATATTAAAGGTATTGGTAATGTTTTCATCAAAATGCAAGATGGTGTGACTAGGAAACTCACTGAGGTGAGATACGTGCCCGATCTACGTCGGAATCTTATCTCTCTTAGTCATTTAGACTCTTTAGGTTTTTCTTTTAAATCTAAAAATGGTATTTTACGTGTTTGTAAAGGAAGCCTAGTCATGCTGAAAGGTTTTAAAAGGGAAACTTTATATATTCTTCTTGGTAAAACTGTTTGTAACTCCGCTGCATTAATTTCAAAAATTGTTCCTGAAAAAACTATGTTGTAGCATCGGAGGATCTACCACATTAGTGAAAAGGGACTTTATTATTTACAAAAACAAAATCTTCTGTGTGGGGACAAAATTGATTCATTGGATTTTTGTGACCACTGTGTTTTGGGAAAAAAATACAAAATCAGTTTTTCAACCAGCACTCACAAGTCTTCTGCAATACTTGATTATGTGCATTGTGATATGTGGGGACCTGAAAAGGTTCCAACTTATGGTGGTAATGTTTATTTCTTGTCTATTGTTGATTATGTTTCAAGGCATGTTTGGAAAGTTTTGTGAATGGAAACGTTTTGCTGAAAATCATTCTAGAAATAAACTAAAAACTATCAGGATCGGTAAAGGTCTTGAATTTTGTAATTGTAAGTTTTCTGATTTGTGTGCATCGTATGGCATTCTACACCATAGAATAGTTAGACATAACCCATAGCAAAATAGAGTTGCCGAAAGGATGAACCGTACCATTATGGACAAAGTTAGATGCCTTCTTGTTTCTTCTGGTGTTCCAAAACCTTTTTGGGGGAAGGTGTTAGTACAATTGTGTACCTCATCAATAAATCCCCATCTACAGTCATAAACTTTAGGACTCTTATAGAACTCTGGTGTGGTAAACCTCGTAATCTCTCCAACTAAAGACTTTTTGGGTGTGCCGCCCTTGCACATCAGAAGGAGGGTAAACTAGTTCCAAGGTCTAGAAAGGGAGTGTTCATAGGATATCCTAGTGGGGTGAAGAGATATAGAGTGTGGTTAAGGGTGAACCGGGGGTGAGGGTTGTTATCAGTAGGGATGTTATCTTCAACAAGCTAGAAATGCCTTGTCTTAAGGATAAACTCATCTCGATAATCCTCCGAGTGTTCCCACTCCTAGTAGTATTCCTGTGGAGGCAGAGGTCATTTCTGAACCTCCTTTAGAATCATCGTTAGAACCCGAAACCAATCTAGTGATTCCTACTCAATCCAGTAGCACACCTGTTCCGTCTTGTATTCCTGGAACACCTGATCCTATTTTAGAAGGTTCTGATGAGGAGGCAGAACATCCTGAGGCTTAGGCTCAAGCCCTTAGAGATTACCAACTTGCAAGGGATAGAATCGATAGGGTACCTAAGGAACATCCTCGGTATGGTTACTTCTACATTGTTTTATATGCATTTGTTGATGCATCTTATGTGGAAGAAAAGGAACCATTATGTTTTTCTAAGGTTTTGAAAAGCCCTAATCGTGTTTTATGGTCACGTGCTATGAATGAAGAAATGACATCTTTAAACAAAAATAAAACTTTGATTCTTGTTCCAAAACCCTCAAAACAAAAGTTAGTTGATTGCAAATGGATTTTCAAAATAAAATAACTTGAGTCTTCTAAAGAATCTCCTAGATTCAAGGCCAGGTTAGTTGCAAAAGGTTTCTCACAAGTTGAGGGCATTGATTTTAATGAAATGTTTTCTCCTGTCGTTAAATACAAAACATACAGGATTATTCTTGCTCTTATTGCTTTTTATGATCTAAATCTGGAACAACTTGATGTTAAAACCACTTTCGTACCTGGTGACATTGAAAAAACTCTATATATGCATCAACCACCAGGTTTTGAGGTTAAAGGTAAAGAACACATGGCGTGTCTTTTGAAAAAGTCCTTATATGAACTTAAATAATCACCCAAGCAATGGTACAAGAGGTTTGACTCTTTTATGTTGAAAATTGGTTTTTCTAACAGCAACTATGATAGGTGTCTTTATTTTTCTAGTTCTAATATTGATTCTGCTATCTATTTATTGCTTTATGTGGATGATATGCGAATTGCTTGTAGACATAAAGCTAAAATTGATGATCTGAAATCCTTGTTGAAATCTGAATTCAATATGAAGGATTTGGGTATTGCATCCAAAATTCTTGGGATGAGTATTTCGAGAGATGGATCTAATCGTTCCCTATTTCTGTCTCAAAAGCCTTTCCTTCAGAAAATCGTATCCAAAATTTTCAATGCACCTGTGTAAACCTATTATAACTCCCCTAACAAGCCACTTTAAACTTTCTGACAAAACCTATCCTAAAACTGAAAGTGATAAAAGAGATATGGCTAATATTCCCTTCAAAATGGTGATAGGCTCAATTATGTACTCAATGATATCTACCCGTCCTGAAATTGCTTTTTCTATAAGCCTTCTCAGCAGATTCATGTCTAATCCTGGAAGAGATCATTAGGCTGCTCTCAAGTGGCTATTACGTTATCTTAATGGAACTTTAGATCGGGATTTACATTATCACAATTGGTCTGATTTTGAATTAATTGGATTTATTTATTCAGATTTTGCAGGTGATAAGGATGGTAGGAAATCTACCTCATCCTACTTCTTTACCCTAGTGGGTAATTCCATCTCGTGGAAATCCCAACTACAGCCAGTAGTTGCCTTGTCAACTACTAAGGTTGAGTATATCGCCGCAACTGAAACGATCAAAGAAGCCATCTGGTTTCAAGGGTTATTAAATGAATTACACATTTTATATTCAAAAGCTATCATTTATACTGACAGTCAAAGTTGTTTACATTTATCTAAAAATCTGGTTTATCATGAACGAACCAAACATATAGATATCAAAAACCATTTTATTAGAGAAAAGGCTTCTAGTGGTTTAATTGACATAGGCAAGCTTAGTACTGATAATAATCCTGCAGACTTTGGTACTAAAATTGTAAACACTGCCAAGTTTATATTTTGTGGAATTTCCTTTACTTGGATGCAGTCTGATTCACGGTATGTTCAAATAACGGTTGGAAAATATTGTTCGAGGTGGAGATTGTAGGCCTTTTAGGCCTTGAAGTCTTCCCAATATTTTCATTTTCCAGCCCATTTTTCCCTATAATGAAATTGGACCTCAGCTGGAGAAGAGGTGCCCTTTGACTGGGTCAAGAAAGATCGCGTCAGACCCGGGCCTGGCCACCTAGGTTGCCCGTTGGTGTCTCCCTATTTAACCCCCCTCTCTCCCCCTCGTTTCTAGTGTAGTAATTTTTCTTTCTTCTCTTGGGATTCATTCTTCTCTCTTTTCGACTGTTGGTTTTTCCCGATTTTTCCTTCTCTTCTTCTCTGCGGTTTCAGCCACTGCTCTCCTCCGCCCATTGGCTTCCTGCAACCGTCGGCTTTCCTGGATCTTTGTTTGATCCTTTTTCTGTGTATTTTTTAGAGAGAGCCGAAAGATAGAGAGAGATAGAGAGAGAGAGAGAGGAGAGAGAGAGAGAGAGAGAGAGAGAGAGGGTGCACCGGTGACGGTTTCTGGTTGAGGTCCAGATCTGAGGGTCCGATCACTCCTCCACTCACCGGCGACGCCTCGACGCAGCTCATCCCTCACAGCCGCTGCTCGGCGTCTTGTCTCTCACTCGGCTTGTCACTGCCCGTCGGCGGCCATTGTCCCCGGCAGTGGTAAGTTTTTCTTCCAATTTCTTTACCTTTATTTTACTATTAATCATTTATTATTTTGCATCTCTGGAGTTTTACTCTTTTTGTTTGTCGTGAGCAAAAAAGGCTGTATAATTTTTCTTGTTTTTTCCGCTGTTATTTTTCCTCTGTTTTTAGCTTGTAATAGTAAATCGCTTCTGTAATAGTAATTAGTTTCTACAACAACTACCTTCCTCAACTATTAGACGGTAACCCCCTGACGGTTCTCCATGTGTAGTCCAATTATGATAATTATGTAAAAAACCTTATTTATAAAGATGCAACTTCACATCATCCTCTTTAAGATACTTTAAGTTCTTGCACTTTTTACACGGACACTATAACTCATTACTTGTACCAAGACCGTAATTCAGACACCAATTCAGAAACCGCTTCATACCTAGTTGAAACTTACTACTAATCTCCATAAGTCCAGGCACAACTCTTCTATACATCCAACTACGATCCTCCTCCATAACTTCACAAAAACCATATACTCATTTAAAGTGTTAGAATATGCCCTAGACAAATTAACTTACATTTATTATTTACGAGCAATGTATTTGGAATTGTATTCTATGCTCTTGGTCATCAAGTATGTGACTTGATAGTAAAACCCTTCTTGCTAATAAAACATTATTCTTGTTTGTCCCTAGTTTTATCACATCTTTTATTATTAAACTAAAATGAAGTTGATTGATGATCATTTTTGCTGATCATGAATATAAGATATAAAATCAATTCATAAATACATATTGAGAATATTATATTTGACATAGCCCAAAGTGAAGAAGAAATATTGCATGTGCTTAAGTCATAAATATTTCTTCTCAGTTTTATCTTTGGTGTCCTTTGACCTAATGTTTTTAATGATTCTTGCATTGGGAGAAAATATGTTTTGATATAGTCAAATATCACTTTTGATTAGGTTATTATTATGACTATTGGTTGGGCTATTTTCTTGTCATGACTTGAATATTAGAGATAGCGAAAGGGATTTGTCCCTCTCTTGCTAAAGAGAGATATCCATGGGCCCCTTAATAAGAAAGACAGGAGAATACGCATAGCCATACTCAAATAAGTATTAATAAGGTGTTATTAATAATATTTATCAAAACAGTCTACCTGGTGATCAAGTAAATGGTTAATTAAGTTTTATAAGGATGAAAAGGTCCATGCCTTATACTTAATTAGGATATCGTGTGACAAAAGAACTAAATATTAAAACTGATGTTAGGTTATCATTTCTTTTACTTAACTTGGGTAAGCATAATGTCTTGCTAGAGGCCACTTATGTTTTTTGGATAAATGTCTAGGACATTTTTCATTCACTGCCAACGTTAAATGAACATATAGGGTCACATGCATACACGATCTTATGAGCAGGATGTCCACATTCAATGAATCTACATCGTGTCTAGATTCGTTAAAAATATACAAAAAGGGGAATCAGATTCCATATTGTATTTTTTTTGGGTAAGTTAATAAGTAACTAATTTTATTTATCAGATAAAGGAAATTAATTACTTAATGTTATTCATCCAACCGTTGGATGATTGTAGGAATAGACGGACGAGATTAAAATTGTCATTAGATGACAATTAGGGTTTTGATGTTGACAGCTATAAAAAGTTATGTTCACTTTTTCCCTGTGTCGTCTTCTTCTGATTTAAAAACAAAAAAAGCCTTTAACCCTAGAACAACGAGAATACTATCTAGCTTCTCTTTGTCTCCCAAATTCCACGTATTACCAGATAGTCAGGATTCGTCCCGAATAGATTTCAGAACACCGAAGGGGCTAGCATCCCGATCACTTCTAGAGGAGTTCGTCCCGTGGATACTAATAGAGGGTGAAGCGTAAACAGTAGTTCCTCCACACCTAATGGTAGAAAACATTGAGGTAGTTTTTTATCCAAGCGGCTTTTCTAATATGTACGGATCCTATTGGTGGATTTTTTTAGTTTTTATTTTTGCTTTTGTCTACAAATTCCAACATAAAGTTAGAATTCATTACTAACTAAGCGAGACCTTAAAGTGTTTAAATGTGATTTTTTAAGATACTTTAGAGTGTAAGAGTTGTTCTTTAAGAAATTAAAGAATCCTGTAATTATTTGAGTATTAAGTTGACTTCTGAAAGAAAAAGTCGATTTTGATACATTGGAAATGAACAAGTAATAAAAGTACAAATACTTCAATCATTTTGAGAAAAGTCTTGAAGTTAAGAAATTTTCTTTATTTTAAGATCTTAAATTTTATTTTTGGACAAGTAACCCCTTAAACTTCCCTTAACTTTAAGACCATTGATAGAAATAAACATGTAATTCCTAAAATACCTTCAAACTTTGGTGTTTGTAAACTTTTGTAAATATTTCATACACTTATTTCAAACAATTGTTGAAGAGACTGCACTACATAAAAGTGTTAGTTTTTTATAAGTTTAAAAAAATTTCGGTAGAGTTTCCCTTGTATTATGGACATTTTCTGGCACACAAGTGACAGAAACAGATAACAAACACAAATTCACAATATGAAAGAGTCAGGGCTCCCTTGTAAAGTAATATTTAAACTAAAAGAACCAAGCCTCCCCTGTAAAGCAATATTTAAACTCAAAAGCTATAAAATTATCATTATAAGAGTATTTTTACTTAAAAGAAGAATTAGATTAACAGAATCAAATATTTATTTCTATCTTTATATAAGCTGATAGCGAATCCTTGCATCTTGATGCAAAGAGAAGCGGTGGTCAAACTCAACTAAATTCATATTAAAAGAAAAGTTACTTTTCGTTTTCTGGCAGACAATGAAAATATCAATTACTTATCTAAATTTTATAAATTTTATGATATCTAAAAGGAAATATTGTGAGACGTGCATAATATTATTCATCACAAGAGAAAAAATAGTGACACTATCGTGTCAAAAATATTTTTCTAATAGTTTTAAATAAAAGATCATAAAATCAAAGTTTACGCGACTTTAGTTTTAAATAAAACGTCATAAAATCAAAGTTCAAACCATCAACCATATGACAAAAAGGCAGATGTATTTAGTTCTGCCATTATGCTTTGGGAGCTTGTAACAGCTAAGGTATACTTTTAAAAATATTATGCATATAGACTTTTTCATATCTTAGAGGAAGTTTTCCTTAACATTTGACATACCTATTTATGGACTCTATAGGTTCCATAAGAGAATATGACTCCTCTTCAAGCTGACTTGGGAGTGAGACAGGTTTCTGATCTGCCTTGTTTATTTATAGTAATGTGAAAGCATCTTCGGCTCTAGTTGGGTTGGTTTTTTATTCGAGAAATGTATTTATTCTTTTATTGGAGTTTGTGAAAAGTAAATTGTTTGTGAGAGAAGATGTGTGTCCCAAAAAGAAAATCAACAGCTTCCAAATTAAAAACAACTAATACAAGTTGAGCCTTAAGTCTAGCTGTTGGAACTTGGTCAGGTTAAGATATTAGGGTGTGATTCGATATCATTAGAACTTTTTTTAGTTCAAATTTATTACAGATTAGGCATATCTTGTTGTGCAAGTTAACTCAAGTAGGAAGCATGCATTTATTGTAGAGTTAAAAGGATCGGCTCTTCTAAAATTTGTAGAACTTATACATGTTGACAAGGTAAAGCTAATTCATATCATATAAAAAATCTGACCACCTATAATGGAGCATTGAATTCAATTTCAATTAGTGATTTGGAGAAAAAGGATTCAATTTTTTGTTGACCTTGTTTCTGTTTGAAGAATTACAGTTGCCTAAACTCAATGCGAATTTTATCCCCATTTCTTTGTCGATAAATGAATTTTACACGACTCGAAAAAAAATTCAAAATCAAATTCTTCACATCCAAACTGAAATTTTTCATACACTTTAAACAAGTTACTGTAAAAAAAAAAAAAAAGCAAAAACTGCAAAAAAATATATATATATATATATATAGCAAAGTGAACCAGTAAAGAGGGCGTGAACGGGGATGGCAGCGTCAACAACGATGGCAAGTGAAAAGCAACACAACCTGCAAAAATTAAAAAAATTGAAAAGAGAAGAGGAGAGGATTAAAAGAGAGAGAGAGAGAGAGAGAGAGAGAGAGAGAGAGAGAGAGAGAGAGAGTGGAAAGAAGCATACGCGACGGTCAACAGTGTGGCAGTGATGGTAGAGGTAAATGTCGATCACGGGGATGACGGGAGAGGGACAAGAGAAGCAAAGGGAGGGGGAGGGTTCTCGGGAATGGGAATGACGGGAGAGGGAGGGGGTTCTAATTTTTGTCCACTTTTTTGTAATAAAAAATTAAATATTACCGACTGCTTAGTGACCGATATTTCGGTTGATAACCTGTTCAAGTGGAGTTACTGACCAAATTAGTCACTATCGATTGGTAAATTTACTTAATTACCAACAGATTACAAAACGATTGGTAATTGGTCGGTAAGTTACCGATGGATTACGAATCAATTGGTAAGTTACCGATCGAAGAAATCAGTCAGTAAATTTAGTCGCTAAATCTCTTTTTTCTGGTAGTGTCGGTTCCACAATTGAACAGTAACACATAATTTATGGAATACCATTACAATAAAACAAACCTAACACAAAAACCCATGGAAGCCCGTAGAGAACTCAGGGAACATACATTATATCCATGAAACATTAATACTATTTATGAAACATTGTATATATTCTTATGGAACATATAAACTATGAAACATCATACTATTTTCATGGATTTCTAACAAAGACCATGGAACATTCATTATTTTCCCTGGAACCATATCACCAAAAAAGAAAAAACATTATCTGCACATATAACATTAACATAATCCTTGGAACATTAATACATAACCCATGAAACATCAATATTATTCATGAAACATTATATATATTCCTATGGAACACATAAACTATGGAACATCAATACTATTTTCATGGATTTTTAACAAAGAACATGGAACATTATTTTCCCTGGAACCTCATCACAAAAAAATAATAATAATAAAATTATATGCCCATATAATATTAATACATAAACCTTGGAACATCAATACTATTTTCATGATACATTAGTATAAAACTCATGTAACATGCATTATATTACCATGAAGCATTAACATATAACCGTGGAAAATCAATACTAGTTTCCATGAATCTAGTACAAAGAACATGAAACATGTGCACTATTTCTCTATGGAACCTCATCACAACAAAACATTGAAATTCATGATAAAAAAATAGGAAAAAACTATAGAGTATGCATACTATTTCCGTGTAATGTCAATAACATTTCCTTGGAACACTAATACAGAATTCATATAACCTCATCAAAATAAAACTGTGGAATATGTATCATATTTGCATGGACTCTGAATGCACAGAACTCATGCAGCTATGCATGACTTATGTTTACTGTGACAGGGATAGTTTTCTTTACTTTTTACTTTTTTAGTTGAATGCCATTGTTTTCAACCTGAGGGTACCTTGCAACATGCACTCTAGATGCGATATATAACTACTGCAAAAATAGTGCAATTTGCTGCTACCCAATTTCCTTTGAAATTTGCTAAGACAAAACGAGTTTCCTTCAAAAGTTGCAAAGACAAAACTATAGAATATGCATAATATTTTCATGGAATCCAAACTTACAAAGCTCATGCGCCTGGGTGACTTATTTTTACTGCGAATGGGTTGTTTTTTTTTTTTTTTGTTTTACTTCATCAGTTGAATGGCATCATTTTTGCACGCAGGTGCACCTTGCAAGGGCACCCTGAATGCGAGATATAACTACTGTAAAAATAGTGCAATTTGCTCCTACCCAATTTCCTTTGAATAGTGCTAAGAAGTGTGCCAACTTTTATATATATATATATATGTATTATTTGTCAAAGTATTACACTTTCTTTTATATATAATTACAACTATTAATTAATTCAGTATTAAGATTCAAACTTCAATTTTTTAGGTTCAGTGTTTAGACATAAGATTTAGAATTCAAAACTTAAATAATTTAGACTTCAGACTTCGAATTTTCAATTTGTCAAATGGGCCTTAGTATACCATCATTTCCGATGGAGTCAACCCCCACTAGTGAGACATCAAGAGTAATTAACTTGTGATTGTTATTGTCATTATTGTTGTTTTTTTACCAAAACAAATCACGATTTACATTGTTTTAGCTCAAAGCAAATGAGGTAAATTGGAAAGAAAGAAAATGAAATCTACTTTTACTGACAATGGGTTTGAAATTTTCATTCCTAACAATTACACTTTTAACTGTAGTGAAATTTTATAGATTAAATCCAACACATTCGTTCACAAAGCAGTTATGAGTAAACTATGTCAGTAAATAGCTTAGAATACTTGATTAATTGATAATCTTGTATGGGATTATCAGTCTACTAACAATACAAGAAAAAAGAGAACTAGGCATGAAAATTTTGGACCAAATATCTTGGTTGCAACTTTTGGCACTTAACTTAGGACGGATCTTTAGAGGAAAAATAGCCGGTCCCTAATATCTTCTGAAAACTGTTCCCAAGTGTTTAAAAGTTGAAATTTTATATGTTATAATGATTGGTACAGAATTTTGGACCGACACAGACATGGTTCGTAAAAGTCCATCCCAAATTTTATCATAATTATCAACAAACTTTGTATGATTTAAAATATTCGTCGTTTGGTCCAAAATTCCATCCATAACATTGGGACGGGTTTATGGACGAAACTATAAAGTATTAAATTATTAAATTGCAAGCTTTTTGGATGAATTTTGACACTAATTTTTATGGCACTCTAAGTTTTCATCCCAATACTTGTCCGAAGATGTGGCACGGATATTGGCACAGACTTTATTCTATAAATTTAAAGTAATCCTGCAGCTTTTATTAATTTTGTTAGGTGTGGCCATACGTATTATTAAAAGAGGGATGGTCGTTCGGATGACTTTTAGGACGATTGACATTTTACATGTTATAATGATTGGCACGGAATTGGGGACTGACACGGATATGGTTCGTAAAAGTCCTTTCCAAATTCTATCATACTTATCAATGAACTTTTTATATTTTAGAATATGAGAATATAGCCAAAACCGCCCTTTACCTTTTTTGTTTTGCCAATTTAGGGCCTCTTCTTTCTTTGTCGCCAATTATGCCGCTCAACTTTTTTTGATTGGTAAGAATGCCACTAAACTTCTTTTGAATGGCAAAGAATGCGCAAACACGTTGGTCTCTGGTACTTTGAGTGGAGATTATTATATGAATTACACATGAGTTTTTTATAAAAGGGTAAATAGGTATTAAAATGTCCTCATTTTCCATTAAATAGTCTAGTCATGCATTGAAACATACATCTTCTACATGTATAATTTTTCCTCACATTTTGCTTGTACCATTCTTCTGTCACTCTATAATGGTGATATTATGCCCATTACAATTTTATAAATCATGAGTGTAGCATAAGTGTTGACAAAAAGAATAGGCCCTAAATTAGAAAAATATAAAAATGTGAGGGGTATTTTTAGCTATATTCTCTTAAAATATTCGTCGTTTCATCCGAATTTCTGTCCCAAACATTAGGACAGATTTTTCGAAGAAACTATAAAGTATTAAATTATTAAATCGTAAGTTTTTTGAACAAATTTTGACACTGATTTTTATGGCACGTAGCTTTTTGTCTTATATATTTGTCCCTAGATGTGGCACATATTTTGACACATACTTGATTCTATAAATTTAAGGTAATCTCGCAGCTTTAATTAATGTTGGTATTTGTGGTCGTACGTATTATTAAAGGTGGGACGGCCTTTAGGCCAAAAAGGATTAATACAGTCCCAAACATCGTGCCAAAGTCCGTGCATAAATTTCTATGATTCTAAAAGTGAAAGAAAGACCCATGAGTACCTAATTCTCATCAGTGAGTGAAAATTTCATAACATCACCCCCTTCATAGTCCAAAAACTACTTAAAAGTCCAAAAGAAAATTCCCTCATTCCATTCGAAATTTGTATATATTTAAGAGAAATTGACAAGTTTTTGAAGAACCCTGGATGATCCATAAAGTTAGTCTCATTCTTCTTCATAAGAATTTTCGTTTTTCATGTTCATTATGTAAATATTAAAGTGTTGTTTCATGTTTATTTTTAATATGTTTTTTTCTTGTTATATGTTTATCTATATTTTTATATAAAATGATGAAGATAAATTTTAAATATTTAGTGGTGTATGTATATCATTTTATTATGATTTTTAATTGGATAGAATAAAATTAATATAAGTATAATTTTGTATTGTATAACAAAATAAGAATGCTAGATGATTTTTAATTACATTTTTAATCTTTAATTTGTCAATCACGTCTGATATGATTTAGGATCTTCAATGAAACAAAATCTTCATATCCATCACCCAAGGACCTTGCCTTCAATAGGACTTGATCTCCTTCAACAACACCTACCCATAATTCAACCCAAGCTAAGAGTAAAATGTATATGAAGAGGATCTTTTCCTCAATTGCTACTTGAAAAAAGGGATTAGATACCCCCTACCCAATTAGATCAATTGAAGAAGGATGTGATTATCAAAAAATTAGGAATTGTGATCATATTGTGAACCCTTGGATCAATTCAATACAAGTATTCAGGTAAAATAAGTCTAAAGAATGACCAAACCCTAGATGGCATTTAGGAGAAAGCCTCAAAGCCTAAGAACCATAAGAATAAACTCACAATTTAATATGTCATTCAACTTCAACTTTAACTTGATTACGAAAGGAGGCAATATAGGATATTTATAGAGAAATCCTAAATCCTCTTCCTAAAACCTAATGAGTATTAAAAGGACCTAATTATCCTTTTAACAAAGTTGGTTACAAACTTGAAATAAAGAACACACAAAATAAACCAAAAATATTAGTTAAATTAAACATTTGATGAAGTTAACCGAGACCTACTGGGGACGGTAGGGTGGGAACCTGCCATTACCAGTAGGCTTTGGCCTTCAACCATTCATTGCTTCTTTCATCGTATATGATGATCGAGAGCTTCTAGTTTACTTTCATTGAGCTTTTTATGACTTCAATGTGTCTTGGAAGTCTTGTGAACACTTCCAAGCCTTCCAATTTAGTCCAAAATTCCCAAATTGAAGCTACTACCATGCTTTTTTCAATTCTCTAGTTGCTCCTACGCAAATTGTTGAACAATTCTTTGTCGATTCATATCATACCCCCTCTCCTAAAAGGATTCATCCTCGAATCTTTTCCCTCAAAATATCTACAAAAGCAAACAATATTAGAAAGGACTCAACAATTTAAACATTGCTAAGAGTTAAAAAATTAAATATAATTGACCATCTAAACAACAAAACAAGTAAGAACATTAGAACTTCCTTGAATGGTCTATGTTAAGAAAACGGGTGTGAAAAAAGAAGTTCAAAACCAAGAGACTCAAAACAGGACTATTCAAGAGCTACCCAAATTTTACAAGAATTCTCCAAATAGAAGCACAATTGAAAGTATATAATCCTTGTAAATCATTAAAAGGAGTAATAATAACATCTTTAAAAGACACATGATAAAAAAATTTTGTCTTTTTCAAATCCAAGGAATGATTCAAGAAGTTCACAAGTTTTAAAAATTTCTTCCTTAAAATGATGATAAAATGCATAATAGATTTTCCAAACAAAATCAAAAGAGTTTGAAAGGAAAAAAAAAGACTTAAAATTCTACAAACTCTTCAACTTCACAATCAAAGTAACAACCTAGAAACAAAGTTTCTAAAATTCCAAGATTTGTCACATTTCTTTCCAAAACCATCAAACACTCTTTAAAAGGAAAATGAAATTAGAAATGTTCATCATTTCCTAACTCTAAATGTAAATAAAAAAAGGTTGTGAGTGTAGAATATCTTCAAAAGATGATGAAATCAAGAGCTCAAGGTGTGTGATGATTTCAAATGTTGAAACAAGAAGTTTTAAGGATTTTTAATGCTCCAAACAAAAGGTGTTTTCTCAAGAATTCTAAGAATAAAATTTAAAATAGAAGTATTTAAGAAATAACTTTCTTGTCAATTGTTTAAAGCAAAGTTCAAAATCAAAATCCTTGAAGGGTAAATGATATTGAAAGCTCTCATTATTTTCAATCTAGTCATGAAAACCACACATTTGAAATCTCTTTTCTTCGAAAGGGTACTGATAATTCAAATGCACCTTCCAAATAAAATCAAAAGAATTTAGAATGATAGAATAGCCTTGATGAGTGTAAAATTTCATCATTTCATAAATGAGGTGAGGAAAAGTAGGCATAAAATTCAAAATTCTAAAAGGGTCTGCATTCCTCTTTGAAAGCCATTTCATCAAAGAACTCTTTACGAAGTAGATAAGTAAACAATGTAGCTTCATTTATATTTAAAAGTTAATGCACAAGAGTTCTTTTGAAAACTAGCAAATGACATGAACAACTTTGAAAACCAATCCTTGAAAGGTTTATGGTAGTAAAGATGTCCAAAAACAAAATGTTTGCGAACTTTTACAAAAGCTTCTTTCTCAAAATAGATTTTTTAATTACCAAAGAGTTAACTTTGAACATCACAAAATAATCTCCCATTTGGTTTTAAAAATACTTCAATAAGAGTTCCTTGAAATGAAAATGATGAAATTGGAACCAACTGTGTTTTCAAATAAAGTGTTCGAGGATTTAATGACATTTGAAAGCATTTGTTCATGGCAAAGAAATTCCACTTGGTTGCCAAAAAAGGCTCAAGGTCAGTTTAAAGAAATATCTCCAATAAAGTTCTTCATGAAATCTCAAAGAAGGATAAAATAAAATCATCACCATTTCCAACAAAATTTTCCATTAATATATAAAAAACAATATCAAATGAAGCACAATCAAATCCAAAGCAAACAAGTTTAGAGTTAAAGAAGGAAGAATCATCATGGACCAACTCACAATAAAAACAAGTTGGTACACCACTATTATCACTAATCATCAGTTGGGTTTTCAAGGAATGGTGAGAAGAGACACACTTAGAACTACAAGAACCTCGGCAATTACTGACCGATAATCGTCGGTATTGGGAATTTATCAACCGATATGGTCAGTGGGTGATATTTAGTCAGTAATTGCGTGCGATATAATGTAAGGC
The DNA here is from genome assembly GCA_028651295.1 of Catharanthus roseus. NCBI lineage: Eukaryota > Viridiplantae > Streptophyta > Magnoliopsida > Gentianales > Apocynaceae > Catharanthus > Catharanthus roseus. Next base: position 685,905 of record JAPQWS010000107.1, on the reverse strand, counting down.
CGGTCGGTAACTCTACCGGCCAAATTTCTTGAATTACTAACCGAAAAATCAGTCGGTAACTTTATTTTTCTCATTTAAAATAATCAATTTAAAAAATAAGTTACCGTCCGATTTTAAAACTTACAGACCGATTTTCAGTTGGTGTCAGTCGATAACTATTGAATTTGTTCTAATATTTTATTTATAATTATAATAATCCACTTGAAATTAGAAATCGGCAACAGTAAAAAAAGTATAAAATGAATACAATTAATATATATAATCTATTTTCAATGCGATAATAATAAAAATATCTAGAATACATAATAGATAAATATCAAATACAACGATAAAAAGAAAAAAAAACAAGTCATTTAGAAATAAAGTAAATTACACTTAAACTTAACATTCAAGATAATTTAAAGAGTTTGAGCTCCCCCATAAACAATTCAAATTTACTTTTGACACTTCAAAAACCTTATAAACCTTAATAAGATAACATGAGCTTATAAACCTGAAGAACATGTTTTACAAGTTTAAAAAACCTCAAGTTTAATCAAAAGGTACCTCTAATATACTAAGATTCATAACCTATCAAAGTAGTAATGCTTAGATTTTAATAATTAAAAGTGCAAATGGTTGACAAAAGTAGGGATTTCATTATCCCATAAGAGCATTTGTCTATATCGCTCTTAAGAGTTAAAAACAAAGAAAGCTGGACTTTCTAAGTATAAAATATGTAAAATATTTCAACAAGAAGAATCCAATCTAAAAGCCTTACACCAACCACACAAACAAAAACAAATCTAACCAAGTTTTAAGAGTTGTTGCTCCCCAATAAAGACAAATAATTATTGTTTTAAGAGTTTGGGCTCCCCCACAAAAACAACAAATTATTCATAATAAAAAGAACTATAGATTATAGAGTTCGGGCTCCCCCATAATGATGATAAAGAAAGAAAATGTAGTTGATTAATGCATACCTCTAATGAAAGAATAAGCAATGCTATAAGTCTTGCAAATATACCTAAAACAAAGATGCAAAAAAAACATCACATATCACTTGTTTATTATGCTTTCATCTATAAAATAAGACACACAAAATACAAGATATACAATATACACAATATATAAAAGACTTTTCATTATTTATTTCAAGTAATTTTTGTATTTTTTAAGATAATCCACAATATTAATTAATAGGACAAAAGAAAATCCAACAAGAGCACAAGGAAAACTTCTCTTTATAGTCATTATAGATTTCAAGTTAAAGATGGAATAAAACTTTCCAATTTGATGAAGAAAGAACATTATAGCAATATCTATAAGTAATTCATTCCAAGGAAAAAAAATATATCCCAAAAATTTCTTCGTCAACAATTTAAGCAAAAATTTTATTAAGGAGATGAAGAACTAATTATAATTAGTTTACTTATCATTTTTTATATTCAAAAGGCACACTTGTTTGTTTATTGGAAAGTGGATATTATTTCTTCAAAGAAAAAGTCAATATTCATTGTTACTAGAAAACTATATTTCCTTTCTAAATTTTTATAATTAACTTCAGTTATTGTGTCATGCATATACATATATATACATATATAATTTTGTTATTGATAAAAGTTATTGTTGTTGATATATATAATTTTGTTATTGATAAAAAATTAAATAACTTGAAACCATATAAAAAAATAAAAGAAAATTATATAAAAAAATATTTAAGTCCAAAAAATTTCGAAAGTTAAAAAATTTTGTTTATTAAGGTTTTAAATTTTATTTTTGGACAAATAACCCCTTAAACTCCCTTAACTTTAAAACTTTGATAGAAATAAACATATAATTCTAGAAATAATTAAAAGATGGTAATTATTGAACAAGATTGAATAATAATTATATTTTTTACTGTCAATAATTATAATTTTTGTGTCAAACTTAAATTTCTAAAGATTTTATCTTATTGAAGGGTATTTTTAAAAATTAGACACTTGTTTTCATAAATTTTTAATAATATAAAGTTGGGTGTGTTTAAAAAGATAGTTTGCAACCTTATTTGAACAAACTCCTAAATTTTGGAGTGTTTTGGATTTAGCCCGCACAACAAAGAATATAGATTTATATATTATTGAAATTCCGCCAATATCGGTTTTGTATTATAGAAATAATAATATGATTTATCCTATTTTTTGTACTCATATTTATTGTCTCTTTTCATTCTCTACGTATTTTTTCTCTAAAGTATCCTTAACAAAAAAATATATTAAAAATATTTCAAGTTAACTAAGCACTTCAAAAATATATTTAGTTTTTTTCTCCATTTTCTCAAACTGTGGTTTTTTCATATTTCCTTGAACTTGAATAAATTTACTGTACAAAAAAAAAAAAAAAAGGAAAACGGTAAAAGAAATTTTAGAAAAAACTTACACTACAACAGCGCCGGTAGCGTGAACGACGACATCACCAGGAGGCAATGAGGATAGACAGAACCTACAAACTTAAAAGAATTTAAATGGGAGGAGAAGATTAAGAGAGAGAGAGAGGGAGAGAGAGAGAGAGAGAGAGAAGAGAAGAGAGTACCTGTGCCCGTCGATCAGGGGAGAAGGGGAGGGGACAGGGGGCTTCGGCTCGCGAAAGGGAGATGGGGAGGGGAGTGCTTAACCAGAGAGGGTCTGGGGAGAGGGGAATCCTAATTTTGTTTTTTAAAAAATGTAATTCACTTACCAACTAATTATTCGGTCGGTAACTCGTTCAATTTGAATTACCAATCGATTTAGTCAGATTCGGTCAGTAACTTTGCTTAGTTACCGATAGATTAGCAATCAGTCCGTAACTTGTTAGAATTATCGACCGAACTGTATCAGTTAGTAAAAGCAATTTTTCTAGTAGAATGTATAACTAGAAAGAAACCACCATCAAAAGATTTAACACAAGCATCTCAAATCATCCTCACATGAGAAATGTAAGATGCTAAAATTAACTCTAAGTCCATATAAGACATTTCATAGATAAAAGTGACGGGTTAAGAAAAGGGCTCATTGATGAGTTTTCATGGCTTTGAATTAGCTCCTTTCCAACGATCTCTCCTTGACTTTCCTGCTTCATAGTATGGTTCCTTCCAAGCATTGATGTCCAAGTGCAAGGATTTTCAAGAGAAATCCAATAAAAAATAAGTGCAAGAGAATTCAATTTAGTTTCTATGAGAAAATGTTCAAAACAAAAGTAAGAAGTAGTCTAAGCTCCCTTTATTTTCTATGTTTTTTAACAAAATTTCTGCACATATGAAGACTCCCTAACAAAAATAGAGTTAGTTTAATTGGTTAGTAAAAACATTCACTACCTCACTCTTGTCAAGTGAAACTACATCTTTTTCTTTTTGCTCTTCTTTAATACTTTCTTGTTTTTCAATGAAGGACTCATTCTCTTTTTTCTCTCACTTTTCTCAAAATCAATTTCTTTTTCTTTCTCACACTCATCCTTTTTACACCATCAAATAAAGTAGACATGGAATCAAAGAAACATAATTCTTTAATTAATCTCTCTTTTTCTTCCACTTTTTCTTTTTCTTTAAACTCATTGCACTATTCTTTTTCAATGCTCTTCTCATTCATGTTATCACAAGAATGCTCATTAGATATCTCCTTCTCAACATGTCTTTAAAGACTCTCTTCAATTTCAAGTTTAGCATGTGGAAGCTCTTTGACCTTTTGACTTCTTCAACAATTGATGGTGTCAAGGGTTCCACCTTTGCAACTCCTTGAAATGGCTTAGAAAGTTGTGTATCCTCACATACTTTAGATTTCATCAAGCTCTTTTCCTTTTTCTCATTTTCAAATATTCTTACCTTTCTCTCAACTTCTTTTGCTCTTCATAAACTCAGTTAGGTGCCAAAGAATTAAAAGTGAATCTCTTTCCGTTTTCGGTGAAGTTGAAAGCATTCTTGTCCCGTTGTATATAGCTTTCCTATCATACAGCCATGAACTTCCAAATAATAAAAGACCCGCTTGCATGTGTACTACATCACATAACACATTATCTTTATAAGATCCCATAGAACTAGATACCCACACTTGCTTTGTAACTTTAATTTCAATATTATCACTTGAATAATGGCGTATGTAAGGACTAGGATGTTCATGAAGAGGCAAATTCAACTTTTCAACAAGGTAAGTACTAGCCACATTAACACAACTAACATCATCAACAATAAGATTAGCAAGTCTATCTTGCACTTTGAATTTAGTACGAACAACATGCTCATTTTGATTTTCCCTCTCATAGATATTTTCATCAATCAAGCTCTTATGGTAAACTTCTCTACCATAACTATGATCTCCAAAGTCATAACAATCATGAGATCCTTTATAACAACCATAAGGACTATGCTCAACATATTTTGTTAGTCCTAAGGGCACTATTGCTTATGATTTTGATTACGATTAACATATGTTTGTGTGATGATCATTAAGCTTAGTTTCTATAAAATAAAAGAAGCATCTTTGAAGTCTCAAGGCCATACTCTTAGAAGTAAAAGATCTTGGTGATCAAGGCAAAATGAAGGAGAAAAGATCAAGCCATTGAAGACCTTGAAGACTTGTGTCTTAGTTAGGGATATGCTAAGGTATTTTGTAAAACTCCCTAACTCTCATCTTTGATTGTTGATCAAGTGTGAAGCTCATTGGATGAATTTTTTTTCATAAACTATTCTTGAAAAACCCAAGTATTCTTGATAGAGTTTTTGATGCCTTTGAATGTTTTCTTATTCTAAAGAGTATCAAGAATACATGTTTTGAAGTGTTTTGAAGTGTTTTGAAACGAGAAGGAAAGCTCTTTTTGTTTAAGGAAAAATGGCTTTAAATCCTTCTCAAAAAAGGGTCATCCAATTTTAAAATCGGTCATCCGAATTTTTCAAGGGAGAAAAATCAGACGTCCTATTTTAAAATCGGTCGTCTGATATTTCTAGCTTTAAAAACATCGGTCGTCCGATATTTAAAGATGATTATCCAATTTTTAAAGGGATCATCCAATTCTTTCTGTAAAACAAAACAGGTCTTCCTTTTTTAAAAGGGCTCATCTGATTTTCCTTCCACAAGGAAATTGGACATCCGTTTTTAGAAACCGATCGTCATTTTTTCTTTTTTACTGTTAAAAATATTACCGTTACACTGATAGTAACGGTTACTTTTTTCTTTCCTCTATATATAGAGCTCTTGATCAGTAGTAAATGTAAGGTAGTTGAAAATAAAATTGAGATCATTTAAGAACATTTAAAGAGCTTTAAAGTACATTATTCAAACTTCTTTATTTCACAAAAACACAAAGGAAAAATCTTCATGGAGTTTCATTGTTGATCATCCATCAAAGAAGAGAGAAGAGGAGCTTGTAGAAGTATTCAATTGAGTTGTATCTGTCCCTTCTCAAGCTCATTTTATAACATTGTTCCTTACTCATCTCTTTTTCTATTAATATCAAAGGTTTGTGTTGAAAAACCCCTTGGGTTATCCTTTGATTGTAATTGTGTTGTCGATTGAGGTTGCTTGCAAAACCCTTGGTGGATGATCCTCAAACTTGTGGTTATTATAGACTTTGATTATAGTGCATTTGGAAAATCCTTGGCTGTTAACTCGAGGTAGTTGATGTTGCTCTTTGAGGGAGTGAACCACTATAAATTGTTGTGTCTTTTTATTCTTTAAAGTTTTATTCTGTGCTTATTGCTTGATTGTCAAAACTATAAGATTTTGTTTGGTTAGGAATTTTATTAAAAAGAGTTTTAGAATTCTTTCTCAAACAAAAATAGAGGTTTATCTTTTAATCACACAAAAGATTTTTCAAAATTAGCCAAAAACCTTATTCACCCTCCTCCCCCCTCCCCCCCCTAAGGTTTTTCATATTTAGCATTAACTCTTTCATAACCACCATAATCACCATAAGAAGTATGCCCATAAGATTTTGTATACGAAGAGAAGTTACCAACTCCTTTATGTCTTTTAGGAGTGAAGTTTCCATAATCATCATGTCCTCTAGGAATGAAGTTTCCACGTCCATGGTTGCTTTCACCATAAGTATTAACTCCATTGCCACCACCATGATAGAAATTATGCAAATCCCTTGCAAGCTTGGATTGATAATCCTTTTGTTTTCTCATAGCTTCCATCCTTTGCCATGATGAATTAGACCAAGTATACTCCATTTATTTCTTATTTAGACCTGCACAACAAGGTTAGAAACAAAACAAAGGACCTCCCATCACTCCCTTAGTGTTTACTCTCTTTAGATGATCTCTCATTTCACTCTTGTATGCACTATTTGTGGTTTTTGTAATAATAAGCTCACCCTCTTTCTTTTTTCAAACTCTCAACTTAGAATAGTTCTTTGAGCATTCAAAATTCCTCCACCACAATCACCATGCTAATCAACCAAAGATAAACTTCAATTAGACACTGAGTTGAGGTAGTGAAAGGAATTCAAAGAAATTTTTCATCAAACACTTGAAGTTCAAGAGTTTAAAAAATAATCGAAGAGTAATTAGAGCCAAACAAAGATAATTGATCACCACAAAGACATAGAAACACTGAAGAAAAGCAATTAGAGTTCAAAAACAACTAATCAAAACAACGCTAAGCTAATAAAAGAAGAAAGAGTACTAAATAAAATGTTTCCAGAAAACAGGGGACAATGATACCCTGTGACTAAAATAGTTATAACTCCAAAAGCATAGATCCAAATTGCGTCAAACTAGATTACAAAGATTCCTTACTTGATGATGATAAGTGTAAGCACAAATTTCGATTTAATTGGGTCATATAAAAAGAAGATCTACTCGATTTTATTTCGTACTTTTTCAGCAACCAAGATCTCAAACAAATTTTAGGTTTTCAATCGAATTGAACAAGAAAATGAACTCCAAATAGAGTCAAATAAGTTTAGATAGAAGAACAACTCGATGAGAATGAAATTATGCACAAATGTCATCCAATTTGAACCAATATAACATAAAATATGATCAAATGAATCCATTATTGTTCACAATTTTTGTATTCTAGATATATCGAAAGAATTGATCTAATTGGTCAATCAAATGAACTCCAAATTGAGTAAAACTTATTTCAAACAATCACTTACTAATATTAGTTTATATCTATATGAAATATTTGCAAAAGAAAAAATCAATATAACTTCGAATTTGGCCAATCTTCTGGCATCAATTGTTTTGTCCGAGATTTTGCATGATCTTCAAACATTTTTCATAGATTGTTCACATACTTTTGTTTTTGAATTTTTCAACAAATAAACAAAAAATTTATCTTACTTTGAAGGTATCTCAATACCAAATTATATGATTTATGATTTTCAATGAAACTAAATCTTCATATCCATCACCTAAAGACCTTGCCTTCAATAGGACTTGATTTTCTTCAAGAACACCCACCCATAATTCAACCCAGACTATGAATAAAATGCATATGAAGAAGATCTTTTCCTTAATTGCTAATCAAACAATGGGAGTGGCTACCCACTATCCAATTAGATCAATTGAAGAAGACTTAAGTTCTAGGAAAAATCACAAGGATGTGATCATCATAGAATTAGGAATTGTGATCAAATTAAGAACCCTTGGATCTGCCCAATCCAAGTGTGCAAGTAAAATTAATCTAAGAAATGATCAAACCATAGATGAAGTTCAAGAAGAAAGCCTCAAAACTTAATCAATCTAATTCAGTAGGTTTGCAAAACTATAAGACTCTATAGATAAAAATGTTGAAAAATTTTGGTGTCATTGTTTGAAATGTAAAAATAGAAGATTCCTTCTAGAAGATGAGGTTACGGTTCACCTATACCGAAATAGGGATTATGGAAAATTATTTCAATCAGATTTTTCATGGCAAAGCAAAATGATTTTATAATGAAGAAGAGCGTAATGTGGTTCAGCCATTACCAGATCAAATTGATAAATGGGGTAGTTATGAGTAAATGAATTGGGATCAAAGGATAGTACATGATTTGTTTACTTCAACTGCATCAGGTGATGCTCCATAGTATGAGTAATTTATTTTTGAAAAGGAAGCAGGTCCAAGGGACCAACCCTAAAATGAGCAGTTTCTTCATGGTATTGGTGATGACGATGTAATAAATTTAACTGAACAATTTCAAGATGTAGTGAGAGCCGCTATTGAACCTCTATTCACTAGTTGTGAAAACCATTCGCAATTGTCATACGTTTCTAGGTTATTAAAAGTTAAGTGTGATAGTAACATGTTAGAGGAAACATAAGAACATATGGTACTATTAAAAAAGTACTACCTTCTGATAATACATTGCTAAACGATTACTATTAGCATGAGAAAATCATTAACAAGTTAGGGTTCCCTGTTATAAATATTAATACTTGTCTGAAAGGGTGTATGTCATACTGATAAGATGATGAGTTTGAATTATGTTGCTAATTCTGTGGCTTGTCGAGGTACAAAGAGACCAGAGGCCGACTCGATAATCCGAAGCGTAAGAAAGTTGCACAATCTATACTACAATACTTGTCGTTGACTCCAAGGTTGCAACGATCGTATGCATCAAACACTACAGCTGAGGACATGACATTGCATTTTAATCATGAAACAGAGAATGGAGTAATATGTCATCCTTCCAACACTTAGGTTTGGAAGCATTTTAATAGAACTTATCCTAATTTTGCGTTAGATCATTCTAACATTTGTTTAGGTTTATATGCTAATGGTGTTTCTCCGTATGGAAAATACGAGAAGAATTGTTCATGTTAGCGGTCATTTTCACTCCTTATAATCTTTCTCTAGGTATGTGCATGAAGATGACATACATGTTTTTAACATTAATTTGTCGTGGACCTGATAATCCTACAAGAAGATAGATGTATGCATACAACCCATAATTAAGAAGTTGAAAGTTTTTGAGAGGTTGGGGTACAAACATATGATGTCTCAATGTGAACATTTCAACATGAAAGCTGCACTTATGTGAACAATAAATGATTTTCCTTTGTATGGAATGTTATCTAGTTGGGGCATGGGCAGTTTGTTGGCATTCAGATCTGTATGGAGCATTTTGGGGCTAAGTGAATGGTTTCAGCCGTCGGTATTAAGGTACTTTGGTGTAGTGTAAAATATAGGGGAAAGGAAAGTTATTTTGATTGTCACAAAAAATTTATACCACCTCAGCATTAGTACAAAAAGAATAAGAAATCTTTAGGAAAGGGAGACTTGAAAGTAATGCTCCACCATCTTTATTGACAGGGCAAGAAATTTTTTATCACAATTCTAGAGTTCAAATGATGATCCCTCGGTTATGAAGTTCATCATAAGTGGACTAGAAAGAATATATTTTGAGAGTTACAAGACTGGAAAGATAACTTAATTCGACATAATTTTGATGCTATGCATATTCAGAAAAAAAAAAATGTATTTGACAATGTTCTAGGCAAAGAAAAGAGTAAAGATAATTTAAGTGCAAGGAAATACATTAATGAAATTTTTTATGTGCGAAAAAATTATTGTTCCTTCTAATAGTGTGGGGCCTAAGCTAAAGCAGTTTACACCTTCACCAAGGAACAAAATAAGAAATTTTTAAAATGGAGACAATCTTTAAAGTTTCCTTATGGATATGAGTCTAATCTTAGTTGATGCATCGACATGAAAGAGTTAAGGATAAGGGGAATGAAAAGTCATGATTGACATGTATTTATATATAAACGTATTCCAATTGCATTTAAGGAGATGTTGCCAGAGGGTTCATAGACGGAGTTTAGTTTTGTTTTTAAAAGCATATGTCCAGCTGTATTACATGTGCAAAAGGTCCAAGATTTAGAGAATAATGTGGCATTGTTGTTGTGCAATTTGGTAAAGATATTCCCTCCACCTTTCTTTGATGCTATGGAACATGTCATCATTTATTTACCATATGAAGCCTCAGTAAGAGATCCGGTACAATGTAGATGAACGTATCCATATGAAAGGTTTTCGTCATATATTTTTTTTCTAAAAGCTTCGTTAAATCATTTTCATTATAAATACCATAAAACATTAATTAATATAACATTTTATGTATTCATTTTGTACAGTTTCATCAATCACTTAAATAAGAAAGTAAAGAATAAAGCAGATATTGAGGATTCAATTTGTTAAGTGTAATATAACATAAGAATTTGCAATTTCTGCAGTGCATTAATTTGAGACCAAAGTTACCTTCAAAAGTAGGAGACGAGCAAGAAATGACAAGGAGGTACTGAGAATAGCCATCAGGTATCTTTATTTAATTATCCAGGCAGATTCCATGTTCGTCCAAATGTTAGGTGGCTAAAGGATAAGGAATACACGCAGCTCCCTCTTGCATTTTACAAAACAATGCAGAAGTTCAACCATTTTTATAGTAAATATAACTCATATATAAGAGATAAAATTTTTATTTTCATCTGGATCTCTTGATAATTATTTATTTTACATTTCTAGGATTTTTGTTGATTACTATGAAGGATTTGACAAAATTGACATGGCAATTGATAAGCACTTTGTAAGTTGGTTTAAGCAGTTTGTATGTCATCATCTTTTTTATGTTTTAATAAATTGAATTTATCATTTTGATTTACTTTTAACTTTTATTATTTGTTAAACTATCATTTTAAATTGTAGGTTGAAAATGATGTATTCCACGAAGAGCTATTCTATCATTGTTCTGCTGCAAATGGTGTTCTCAAAGGCAAGGCAAAAGAAATGATGGTAACTTGTTTTTTTCCCTTAAAAATATTTCCTATAGTCGTGACCAACGGAAAAAAACATCGATGACAATCGAAACAAGATTGTTTTCCACCATTTTGCAAAGGAACAGGATCGTGTCTGTTCTATGGAATGTGGAAACGCCAACGCCCTGTTGTATTCCCGCCACTCAACATATTATATGTCGGGAAGTCACTAACCGTCCAAAGAATTATGGCCTGCATTTGGAATTTTTGTTAATAGTCTCAATATCCCACAACTAGATTAATTCTTCTATCAACGGTTGCAAATAAATATCCAAGTTACTTTTTAGATTTCTTAGACTCAGGATTAGAACCGTCAAGAAGGTTACCTCTTTTTTCATACGCATCCAAGGTGACAAGCTATACAAAGTTATCATTAATGGCCACAAAGAGTATGTCTTTCTCGCCATTCCAAAAGGTGAAAACCCAACAATACACAAGCCAAGTCTCACGTTTTTTGTTTCCTTTTAAAAATCAGAGTAAATCCAATCAAACTGCTTCCAGCTTCTCCATCCCTAGGATGGCTCATCATATCCGACTTCTGTGAGCTTTCAGAATACCAGCTCATACGTTCAACATTTCTTTTTTAGGCATGCAATCTTTGAAATCTAGGATTTAATAGAAAGTAAAACATTGTCTTCACCGGTCTCTTCGGTATAGGTTTTCTCTTCTTCCTACTCATCTTGTACCGGTGACTCTCACAAAACTTATGTTTCGTTCTATCAGAGTCCTCTTTCTAATAATGCATACAACCGTTGACACATACATCAATCGTTTGCACGGGCAATCCCAAGCCTGATATCAATTTCTACATTGCGTACTAATCTTCAATCATATGATTGCCTCGTGGCAAATTGCTTCTTTATGTATGCACAAACATCATCGTACAACTTTTGAGTCCATTGGTTCTCAGACATAATGTACAATAACTCTGCAGTTGCAGATAATACCAAATGTGTATCGCCACCATCAACAAACGGTACGTCTCCACCTCTTTTATCATGTCAGAAAACTTCTTTGCCTTAGGATTAGGCAGTTCTTCATGATTCATTTCTTCTTGGGGAAAAAAGTTCGGACCAACATCATCAAATATTATCTCACGATATGAGTTGCTTTCAGTGGAAATTGACTGTGAACTTTTACCCCAATATTTGACCTTGTTGTACTAGAAAATTCCGCATGAAGACATTTCTCATCATGTGGCCACATTTGTTTACCATGAGCTATCTGATTATGATAGAGAGGCAGAAAAATCCACTTCAAAAGATGTTTCCTCACAGCTTTTGAATGTATAAACTTCTTATTTTTACACTTTGAGCGCGGACACCTCATCCCATTTACACGTCCGTTGTTCGTTTCAAGACAATGATGAGAAAAACAATCTACCCCATTAATAAATTCAATTGTAAGACCTTTAACCCCAGACCCTCCTTCTCTATACATCTAACTACGATATGAAATATTCTCCATAGCTTCTGATTAGGATCATTCAGAGAAGGAATATTGTTAGTTGTTATTCTAAGGTAAGATTATAATCTTTAAACCTTAGATGTACCACAAAATCTTATAATCTTTACAAACAATGATTTAAACGTTTAAAAAATGTTGAGAAGGGAAGTTAACAAAAGTCTTTCGATAAGTCGAAGGAATTTCTCAAGTTTTTCATCATCAAAATAGTTTCATTTTATGTTTTATGGTATAACTCGTTACATAAAAATCTTGGTTTTTTTTAAGTTTAGAAAATTTCGATAGAGTTTCTCCTATATTATGCACATTTTCTAGTAACACACCCCACACAAAAAGGAACAAACACATACTAAATAAAATGTGAAGAGTCAGGGCTCATCCATAAAGCTTCAAAGAGTAAGAACTTCCCCATAAAGTTTTAAAGGGTCAGGGCTCTCCCCTAAAACAAACTTTAAACTAATTAAATACATACATCTAATGTGTATATAATGGAGAATATATCACCGAAATCCTCACGAACAAAATTATAAGAAAAAAGTGAATAATATTTTTAGTAAACTTCATCAGTTATGTATAGAAAGAGATATTTAATTTAAACTATAGATAAGGAAGATCATTTCTAATTAGTAGTACACTATGTATAGTGAAGGGGAAAAAAGGCATGAAAAGATCACAATTCTACTAAAAATTCAAGGTTTTTGAATGACATATGGTTATATGAAACACTTCTTAATTCCTCGTATGCCCAAGGAAATTCAATTTTCAGTTTATACCTCCAATTCTATATTGAGTCAAGTTTCTTCCTTTTATATATAATACTTGTAATTTTGATATATTTGTGCTTAATATTATGCTTAATTTATTAATTATGTAATTTGAATCAATAATGTGGAACTACGGTACTAAAAGACAACACTAAATGACAAAGAATATTAATTCAATTATTAGGTGATTGAATCACTTGATTACATATTTATATTTACAATTTATAAAAGATAGCATATATATGTATATATATATATATATATTTTTACAGAGAATGGCCTTTTGGAAGAATTACTAGTCTTCAAAGGGAGACAGGTGGACAACTTGACTAGGTGGATCATGAGGTGGTGGGAATGAATTATATGAAATCTTCCCTAATGGTTGGAACTGTGAGACTTCTTTTTATCAAAACCAAGAAGATTTATCAATAACATCCACAAACTTCTCCTGGCTTTTAGAACACAATAATAAAATAAATATAATTAGCTATAGTTTCTTAAGGATTAATTAAAAAGTAGATTCCAATACTCATGTTCTTTCATGCTCTTTCTCTATACAATCCACTTTTAACTTCATTCGAAAGAATCTAATACAACTTAATTATTTAAAGTATTTTTTTAGATAGTATGGACAAATGTATAGACATAAACTCAATTTATTTTTAATTTTCATTTTTTTAAAACAAAATACGGTACCGAATATAGTAAATTGTACATGTGCCTCAAAATTAAACTCTACCATAAATACAATATCGATAGTATAGACAAAACTAGAAGGATGCACATCAAAATCATACCAGTGACTCAAATTATTTCATCCAATCAAAACCAAAATCAAATTTAAATCAGTAAAAAACACTCAAGAACTAATAATTCGTCAAACCAATGCATATAACAAAGACCCATTAAAATAGTTCTATTTGTTAATAGTGATGAACAAAGAATAAAGAACAAAAAAGAAATAAATAAAAGAACTCAACCGGCACAAGAACTCCAAGAACAAGGAGAAGAAGAAGCTGAAAAAAATCTACAAGAAAGAGAGAAGAACAATCCAAAAATTATAAACATGGGACTTTAATGCTTCAAAACAGAGAGGAGAGAGAGAAGAGAGGATACCAACGGTGGTGGTGACGTCGGTCGTCAGAGGGTCGTCGGTCATTCGTCAGTCGTTGGATGGAGGGTGGAGAGAATTTTAAAGGGGCAGGGTTTTTTTTTATTATTATTTGGGAATTCTGAGAAATGGGGGAGGAAGGAGGAGATCCCCGATTTTATTAATTCTACTCATTTCTTATCGATGGAATAGCAACGCCTTTTCCATCTCTAGTTTATTTAATAAACTTACCAACGGAAACTTCGTCGTAAAGTCCGTCATTACCTTGAACATATTTCAAACGGTACGGACGCCTTCCCCTAGAGTCGTCGGTAAAATATATACAGATGGTATATTCCGTTGGGAAGTTTCGTGATTTTTTGCCGCAGCTCTTCCATCCAAATTTTTTTAATAGTTTTCAAGAAATCCGACGTATATGAAATTTCTGCCGAAATCCCATCGGTAATTCCTAACGAAGTGAATTCCTTGGAAACTTCCATCAGTGAAGTGATGTTTTATTATAGTGTATACTCCAATTTTGTTTTTTACTCATATATGATAAGTATGACCAAGTCGTTGCTATATGTGAAAAAATTGGCCGTAAAATTGATAAAGATGGAATATGGACTGAAACTGTTGGAACTGAAAAAGGTTGTATATATGGACTTCGGAATTTGGCATCCTCAATCACCTCTTCCAGATTAGGGTCTGAGGTATGTTTTTACCAATTTTCTACTTTAAAGTTTTAAAGTTGTGAATGCATATAGATAATTCTTGGATTGCATTGGTTTCGATTGTTCTACATTGTGTTATGCTATTTATTTCTAGTGATTAGTTCTAGTTGAGGTCTTTTTCTTTGGTTCTTACATTATGGCTCTTGGAGAATTTGTTGCTAGTAATCCCGATGTTTTGTTTATCCAGTAATTTTTAAGTGCTTAGCTTCATGCTTTCTCAAGAATGGATTTAGTTGTCAAAACATGTAAGATACACTTTTCAAGAATAACGGTTGTGATGTAAATACTTTTCTGTTTTAGAAATGTGTTCATGTTGATCTATCCATAATTTGCCAACTAAGCACTCTTTTGAGTGAGCATGCATTCATTAGAGTGGGAGTGGGATAGCAATTCTTTTCCAGAGTCAAGAAGTGGCTGTAATTGTGCTCTCATGAGTATATCTGGGACATATCATAGCTTTAGCTCGTTAACCTTAGCAACAGTGCTTGTTAAGGAATTTAGGACACAGAGAAGAATAGTATTAAATGCTTCAATTTGATTGTCTTTCTTATTTATTATGATGTACTATTTATAGGCTACAAAATATCCTAATTCTAATCAATATAAAATTCTAACCAACCACTTATAATGAATACTGCTATAATACTATAATACAAAGTATCCTAATGTAGAATCAATATAGGATTCTAACCAAATAATCTCTTATAGAATCCAAGATAATCTAGGAGAATCACATACTGATGTGATATTTCCAACACCCTCCCTCAAGTTGGAACGTGCAAAATTGCATGTCCAACTTCCACAAATTTTCAATTTTTTTTTTTTTTTTGGTAACGTGCAAATTGCACATCCAACATTCCACAATATTTTTTGTTAAAAAAGTTGTCGATAATGGTAGTCTTCCACCATCTATCGATGTGGTCTTTACCATCACTCGCTGTCGCTATAGTTTTTGTCATCAATCTATGTCGCTGTGGTTTTTGTCATCAATCATTGTCGCTGTAGTTCTTCCATCAGTCGCAGTCGTTGTGATCTTCTTCCATCAATCGCAGTTGTTGTAGTTTTCTTCCATTAGTCGCAGTCGTTGTGGTCTTCTTCCATCAGTCGCAGTGGCTTCCATAATCCATCATCGAAAATTTCTTTGATGTTGCTTTAGAGTTTTTTTTCGATAAAGCATCCATCAATGTCCAATTTCAATTTCTAAATCTAGGCGCTTCAAATTTTTGTCGATGAAGCTATCTAACTTGAATATAATTTATGAAAAATATAATCTCCTAAATTTTTTATTGAGGAAAATTAGAAGAAATATTAGAAACCTAAAAAAACGTAAAGAATTGTTCAAACTGAATGAAAAGAGAATAAAGTCATAGATGTGAAAGACTTTTTTTTTTTTTTCTTCTTCTTCAAACTTGGCTCTGGCTCTGATATTATATTAGAATTTGGACTTGGGCATAACTCACCCCAAAAGGTACCTCAAGAGGGGAGGACTGCCCAAGTCTTTATAAGTTGTAATTATTTTATTTAATTAGTCCATGTGTGTTTCTCAACACACCTCTCATGCCCAGGAATGGACATCTGGTGCGTGGAATTTTGTAGGATTTGACATCTGCACGGGTGGCCCAACTCGGGCAGCCCAACAACCTGGCTCCGATAACATATTAAGGAATTTAGGGCGCAGAGAAGAATAATATTTAATGCTTCAATTTGATTGTCTTTCATATTTATTATGATCTACTATTTATAGGATACAAAATATCCTAATTCTATTCAATATACAATTCTAACCAGCCGATAATAACGAATACTGCTATAATAATACTATAATACAAAGTATCCTAATGTATAATCAATATAGGATTCTAACCAAATAATCTCTTATAGAATCCAAGATAATTTAGGAGAATCATATACTGATGTAATATCTCCAACAGTGATGGTAAAAGCTTCAATTATGAGTGTTGATTTGAAATATTCTTTATGATTGGTTTTACAGTAACTTTAGAAGTGGTAAAAGTTTCTATGTTTCCTTTCCCATGTGTCATTTGTTTATAGTCCTCTCTGTAACCAGAGAATCAGTTCCACGTTCTTCCAAAAAAGCCAAAAGTTATTGAAATGTTTCTGTTTCCTTTATTATTCTTGTTGTCATGGACAGGGACGGAACTATAGGGGGCTCGGGCCCGAGCCCCCCCAACAATTTTATTTTTTAAAAAAATTTTAAGTAAGCCCTTTAAATTTGCTTTTTTCAATTTAGCCCCACAAAACTTAGGGACTGATTTATAAAATAAAAAAAAACTTGAAAACCTTGGTAGCAGCAGAAACCAAAAAAGAAAAATCAGCTTTCTCTCTTCTCTCTCTTTCCGATTCCCTCCTCCTCCTCCGCGTAAACAATCAATCCTCTTCCTCGATCCGAGCTCGACGATGAGTGGTGTCGACGGCGACGGAAACCTCGCAACGGTGGAGCCGTGGACAGCAAGCTGCAGCAACGCGGCAGCACCAGCAATCAGGCAGACGGAGGATGGCGGCGGGCCCGCACCTTCGCTTCCCTGTTCTTCAAACTTTGAAGAATAAAAAAAATAAGTTTTCTAGATTAATCTATGTAGAAACATTTTTTATTTTTGTAAATAGATTTTTGAGTCCTTAAATTTTTATTTTGATAGTAAAAAAATTTCTTGGGTGTTTTTTGGCAAAAATATGATTATAATGTAAATTTAGAATTATAATGCTTATCCCGTGAGTGATGGGTAATCATTCCTCGCGAGTGATGGGTGATCACTCTTCATTGGTAATAGGCGATTACCTATTCTTTTGCTATATTATATGTAAATTTGGAATTGTTTGAACGTCTTTTGTACATGGAATGCATCATTTTATAGACGAAATTTTGGTAAAAAATTTTTCTTCTCCAACCCCCCCAACAATGTTGTTCTGGTTCCGTCCCTGGTCATGGATATGCTCTTAAACTACATTCTAGATGGGAAAATAAAATGAATGTTAGTCTTTATCGGTTTTTTTATCTAGTTTTGTTATAGCTACAGAATTTTTTTGAATGCTAATTGTTAAACTATTTATTTCGGGTTCAACAAAATCAAATTTAAATTTTGCAGAGCATTTAAAATTTCTTTAACAAAATCGGGACATAAAGAGCTAGAACCTGAGTTGAAACATATCAAAAGTTTGGTGCAAGAATTGTTGTCACAAGCATTAAAATTTATCAACTATTGAATTCCAAGATGGAACTACTCAATGTCCCAACTAACAATAGGAGTGTATTGTGCATATTTATTGGTTTAGAATATATTTAAACTTTCGATAAATATATGTATATATATATATATATATGATTTCAATTATTAAAGGTTGGATTCGAGTTTGTAGGCTCATTAAATACTCTTTATTATGTCTTTAGATTTAAAAATTAATTAAGGATAATATAAATAATTTTTATGTATATGTTTATAACAATGGGGAGTTTCGTTTTATTTATATGTAGATTATTGTTAAATTTTTTCTTCTTACTGTAGGTTTCAAAATATATTTATGACATTGTCGTGAAATTGGTCCCTAATTTTCATTAAAAAAAATAGTCCTAAAATTTTACCAAATGAAAAAAAAAATAAAAAAATGTCCCAAAGTTGGTTTCATAATTTAAAAAAAATAGTCACAAACTTGGTAACAGTCCAAATGAGTAAAAGAAAAATTTTGGGCCAAAATCGGTCCCAGATGATTTGGCACGAAATGGATTGATGCCAATTTGAGAAGGAAATTGGGATGTTGATGGACTAACAAATTTCTTCGAAGTAGGAACGAAAAAAAATATTTAAGACGCACGCTATAAAATGCAAAAATTTTTTCCATCCAAAAAATGATCAGTTACCAAATTAACGACAAATTGTGAGACGAATTAGGTAGTGCAAATCTATATTTTTCTTGTAGTGTGTTACTAAAACGCACTTAACATTAGTTATTCTTTTTTAGCTTGCGGAAAAAAGTAAGACTAATTATGTTTTTTAAAATCCTAATCACTCTTCCTTAGACCCTTTTTTGGATAATAAACAATAACATAAAGTAAATTATGTAAATTAATTCCCAATATATATAATCATTCATCTTCACCTTATTCTCTATATGTTGACTTAAGAATCATTACTCCATATTTTAGATTACAAGACATAAATGCATACATTACATAGAGTGGTGGGGTTAAAGATAATTCAGTGAGAAAAAAATGCATAGAGTATTGGAAGTTACCTTAACATCCACTAACATAAATCTTATTCACAATAAAATACTTCCATTTTTGCAATCAGGCCACCTTGATGTTGATTTGAGTAGGACTGTCCAAACGGTTTAGGCATGGGGCTGTTCCAAACCGTCTATAAAATGGTATGTAGAATTTTAGAAATTAGGTCCGTTAAAAATTAGTTTGAATCGGACCATCTCGTTATAAGTGTGGGTTTTTGTCATCCGATTGCGGACTAGTCTTTTTATTTTTTTAAATTTTTTTATTTTTAGATAATATTTAGATGTTATTGATCTGTAATTATTTTATTTTTTATTTAATTATTTGAGTAATTTAATGATTAGTTGAATATTTTTTAAAAAATTTAATTTTAGATTAAATATTTTTATAAAAAATAGTGTGTTATTTATGTATAATTATTTTATTTTTTATTTAGAAGTTAGTATAAATTTTATAATTAGTTGAATATTTTTAAATAAATTTTTAATATTGTTTAAGGTTTAAAATAATTTTTATTTAAAATTTAAAAAAAAAAGCTCACGAGTTGATTTGTTTATCTGCAGATTAACCATGGACAAATATGATTTGTATGAATTTGGACGTGCAAAAAATAGTCCGAATTGAAATACGGGCTAAATACGATTTAATCCAATCTGATCTGATTCGGCCCTTTGATACTGCAACATTTGAGCCTGGTCATCCCTTTTTATCATTCTCAATGCCCAATTTTCAATTGTCGGCGTTTGGACTGACAAGGGAGTGCAGACATTTTTGTGGACCTCTTCAGCCCCTTTTTGGATCTACTGGCTCCCCTCCTAATGGGCCGAACCCACTTCGTCTGTTTGAAAGACATTCGGATGTCCTTCAGTTTTTCCTTAAGAGCCGTTCTTTCCACCTCCTCCATTCCATCAGAGAGAAAGAACAATAAATATAACTAAAAAATTTATAAAGATAGCGTAAAAGAATTCATTTATTATCATCAACTTTCTTCCCCTAATATTGGAATCTGGTTCAGATTCCTATGAGAGAGGCAGACCGCCATGGGTTCGTAGGGTAGAGGGCATAGTAGTGGACGAAGTAGTTTATCTTTACCAGGTTCTGTTGTAGATCCATCTAGTGGTTCTACATTCACTTTCATCGATGCTTCCCTAGATTCGTGTATCCATTCATTGAGAATTGGACGAACGTGGATAGCGATGGAAATTGTGGGAATCGGGTTGTAGCTGACTTTGTGTCGGGGATGAACATCAATTGTCTGAGGTTCGTAAATGAATTAGCTTTGTCAATTGTCTGAGGTCCGTAAATGAATTAGCTTTGACTTGGAACATATGACGAACATGTACGTGTCACTGTTTGGATCAATGGAACGGTATTATGAGCTCATACATAGGACACAGTGGCGGGAGGAACATGAGCCTCCAGAACATTGGTTGGATACATCTGATTCTCTTTATGTCATTGCATTCAATTTGTCTGTGGTCTTCATTGCACGGATAGGGTCCACAAGTGTATTTCCTTTGTACTCGTATTCGGATCATACTGAAGGTATACTGGTTATCGGGCACTTGACAGAACAACAGCATTTTACTGCAATTAGTGTATATTTGTTTATGTATGTCCTTTTGTATAGTTTATCATTACCTGAACGGAGATTAATTTTATATTTTTATTGTCTTATGCAGCTACAAATGCGAGATGGATACTTATTGCCGTCTTTACACGTGCAATGAAAATATCATTCTAATGATTGAGTCAGTGGTTGATTAGAGCCTTATTTTGATAGGATTGCATATTGGAACACGAGATATACTACAACATATCTCCCAGGAGATCACATTCATGTTAACATCTAGTTGTTTTTGTAATTAACTTTATTATTTATTTGTACATTATTTATATTTTTTCCACTTTATATTTACTCGCTTATTGATAGTGAGTTTTCCACTTTATTACTACCTTCCTTCTTTTGTATTTATTCTACATATTCATATATATATATATATATATTTACTTTATTTCAGCAAGCGTTTATAATTATATTAACTTAAAAAAAATAAATATACTAAAGAAACCGTATATAAAGATCACATACTAAAAGTAAACATACTAAAGAAACCGTACATAATGATCACATACCAAAAGTAAACATACTAATGAAACAGTACATAAAGATAACATACTAAAAGAAATGTCCAAATCATACCATAAAAAAACATCAACCTAAGCGCGGCGCGGAAAATAGTTCTTCAAGAGCCTGTATATCCTTTCGTAAGGAGAGTCATCAGTATTATCACAGTCTATCTCCAGAGTAATCATGTCCAGGAGAACTGAGGGTGATAGTAGATTACCAGTCGGGTACTGAACGCCACGTGGAAATCTTGTAGGATTCTGTATCTTGGGATGAGTGCAAGGGATAAACCACGACATATAATCGTTTGTGCATCGACTCGGGGGTACACACGATACACTGGCCCGCTGTCTCCGTAAGCAGATTCAATGGTGGTTCTAGTCACAACGCCTCTATAAATGTGTTTTTCATGATGTACATCTTGTTATTTGCTAGCCTATGAGCCTCCAAAGGTCGAATAGGATGTGCTAGAACACATTGCTGCTACCCAAATTATCGTGAATGTATGACTCTATACAATCGAAATATGCAAGTATTCCATGCCATGGAGAAACCTAAACGTCATGTATCTCAGAAGGCTTGTACGGAGTCCACCGTACCTCATTAACAGTCATCATATCGAACTATAGGCCGAGGCTGAATAATTTACGCTCAGATTTATGTCGCAATATTGCATACCGCTGGATATACGGCTTACAAGATTTCGCTCTTGGTCTTACCGGTAGGGCGAAAATAGGAAAATACATATATATCCATGCCTAATAAACACATACGCATTATATAAATTGTGTTAAAGTATAAGTAAATATTAAAACATGTTAAAATCCATACAAAATAATACAAAAGTAATAATGACTAGTAATGGTAAATCACGACATAATCAAAGTAAATAATAATACCCCGAGCAGTGACCAACACCCAACCAACTCCTTTGCATCAACCTGGGAGGCCTCACCTAGGTTTTGGTACAAGTATGCAAGCGTCGTAGCACCCCATACAAACTCTCCACTACCTCGAACATTCTTCACGAGCGGCCACAAATTGACGTGGGCGATGTTGCCAATCTTATCGATAAAGAGTGAACTTCCAAGTAAATACTGGATGTAGCATGCAACCCTATGCTTCAAGGAAAGTCCACTATCGAGATCCTCTGCAACCATTGGTAACTCCTGAGCATTTATACCACCTCCAGAGTAGGTGATACCCAAGTCGCTCTGAACAATCCCAACGAGCTGGTCTCGAGAATATTATAGATCCACAACATTACCATAAGCAGGTACGCCCAGAATCAACTCGACATCATGCAACGTAATTGGCATCTCTCCCTAGGACATGTGGAAACTATCGGTGTCTGGCTGCCATCTGTCTACAAAAGCATATAATAACGCTGCGTTGGGATGGTGGAACATGCAAGACCTCAAACGGACTTCTCGAGTCTTTTTTGTCGAGACCCAGCAATTTTATTCATCATTGACATGAAACTGTTGGTCAACCCTCTACCTTTTCCTAAACCCGGCTTCATGCTAGATGAAGATGCAAGGGCCACAGATACATGCTCGTCCTCATCTCCGTCACTGTCACCATCATCATTATCATCCCTAGGATCAACCTGCTCGTCCTCCCTGCCGATATGGAGAGATCCAACCATGTCATGCTCCTCAAGCCGATCCCTGTTACCCGCTAACCCTATATCTCCAAAATTCCCTATACTCGAACTTCAGATGAGGGAATGCCGTAATTAGTGGCTGTATAATTAGCCATGCTGTAAGATGAGTCAACCGAGATTTCAGACACAAGCTGCTCGAAAAAAGAAGCACCTAACTGCATCCTTGGACCACTAACCTCATTTAAACGTGCCTGATGTTTAGTTCTACAGTAAATGATTCTGACCGGACATATGGGGAGGCACAGAAGAAACATGTACATATGGGTCGTATGTTATACTTGGGGGTTGAGATGGTGGCTGAGAAGATCCATATATCTCATAGGGTATAAGAGTGTATGGATGGTGTGATGGGAGAGGAGGACAAGTCCTAATCAGTAAATAGGGGGAGGGGGAGGGGGTTAGGTAGAAGACCCCGGTGCACCAGGGTCATAATATATCCCAAGTCCAAGTGGGGCAAGAGTAAATGGGATGTCAGATATATAGTGACGACCCCTCACACCATGGTATGAAGCAGTGACTATACGACCGTGAATTCGAACGATCCTGTCTATCTTAAGATCTAGATCATCTCCCCTATGTACTCCGGATTGAACCATCTAAACAAATTTCAAAACATATTCATAAATAATTGACATATAATTGCCTAATTCATGTTTTATATCATTTAAATCTTTTTACACGGTACATGTAACAATTTTTGTTTATCGTATTATTTAAGTTCGTTCTTCATAATTTTTTATTATTTAAATTATATTTTTTAATTAGGTAATTTATATTATTTTATTATTTATTTTTAAATTTACTATATTATTTCTTTTGTATTATTATATTATTTTTTAAGCCCGTTATTATTTCATTCACATTACTTTATCATTCATTATTATTAATAATTTATAAACCGCTCTGTATATTTTTGTGATTTGAATCAATATTGTATTTACTATTAATAATTTTTTATTATTTAAATTATATTTTTTAATTACGTCTCTGTATATTTTCATAACTTGAATTAATATTGTATTTACTATTCATAATTTTTTATTCTTTAAATTATATTTTTTAATTACGTAATTTAGATTATTTTCTTATTTATTTTTTAAATTTATTGTATTATTTCTTTTGTATTATTACTTTTGTATTATTATATTAACTTATTATTTTTTAATAAGTTTATTATTTCATTTACATTACTTTATTATTTATTATTATGTAACGTAAGGGATAAACCACTCTATATATTTTATATTTGGAATCAATATTTACTTCTCAAATCGCTTTGTATTTTATTATTTTATTATTTATTTGTAAATAAGTTTACTAGTTTATTTATATTATTTTATTACTTTTCATTATTAATAAAGTAAATAATAGTTATTACGTCAATAGTGTAATTCTTTATTATTAAAGTACTATTTAAAAGGGGTTGAATCCTATTATTTAAATTATTATTAATTCAAATAATTATTTTTAATTATTATTCACAATATTATTTAAATATCAATGTTTAAATTATTATTTGGTTAAAGTCATTCCTTAATCTTTATAGATTAATGGATTCCCAATTATATTTATTATCCCCCTTTTAAGCACTTCATACTTTTTTTTATTAAATAATGTCCATTATTATGTCAATTATTATTTACAACATAATGCACTAAATTAACTAAAACAATAGTCTACCATCACCATTTCTTTTATAAACCATGGAAATAATAAATAAATTTTATCAACCTAAACATATAAATTGATTCAAAATATAACATGAATAATTGTAACACTTATACTAACAAAATAATTAAGACACATTTAAAGTCAAATTATTCATGTATACATAATTCATAATCATATTAAACAAATAATTATAAAATAAATCATTTAAGCAACTAATTATATGTATTCTAAATAAACAAAATTACATAAGATGTCAAATAAACATGAAATTAAATTTATGTAAATAATAAATTAAATAACATAACATAAACAAATAAATACAATCATAATGTTAAATGTTTATAAATACAAAACTAGATAATATAAACAAATATTAAAAAAAATTTATAATAATTTTGCCCAGGCTGGTGAAAAACATTGCGCATTTCGCCCAGCCTGGCAAAAATTTTAAAAAGTTTCGTTGGAATTGGCGGTCAAACAGCGTCTTTTCGCCCGACCGAGTAGTCGTCAACAAAGCTTTTCGCCAGACAGAGCAAAACTCTCCAAAAAATTTCACTGATCCAGGCAAAATTGGGGCAATAACGGCAGAAATTCAAGCAAAAAAAAGACATTCTTTTTTCAATCCAATGCATATTTTCAAATTTTAAACCGATAATATTGTAAATAAATGAGTATAGATCGATATACTAAACTTCTTTTTATTTTCAACAGCCGGATCTTCCTAGATCTGGGGTTGAAATTTAAACTTATAGAGAGAAGGGAGAGGATTTGTAGAACAGAGAGAAAGTTGATAGTGAGAAATAAAATTTTTTGATATTTTTCGCACTAT
Organism: Catharanthus roseus; assembly: GCA_028651295.1. Taxonomy (NCBI): domain Eukaryota; kingdom Viridiplantae; phylum Streptophyta; class Magnoliopsida; order Gentianales; family Apocynaceae; genus Catharanthus; species Catharanthus roseus. The sequence continues at coordinate 660,581 of JAPQWS010000107.1, read as the reverse complement.
CCTTATAGATTCTTGAGTTATATTTATTTTCCCCCATCAAATTCCTCAAGCACATTAAATCGAGCGCTCAGAGCGTCTGTATCAGTTTTAGCACTGTCATTCGGTTCGAATTCCCACGGTCTGAACTGCACTGTGGTATTTATAATGTTATTGACTTTTAAAAATAGGACTGTTTAAATGCAATCTTTTTTAGATCGGATCGTTTGGATCGTAGATTTTGTGGTCCGAATGCAGTTACACCACAGCCTGGACCGCTTATTTTTTTTTTTAAATATTATATTATATATAATATAAATTACTGTAATATATATACGTATGTGTGTTAAAGTTTGTTTTACTTTGATTAAAGTTTTCTTTTTGTCTAATTAAATGAGCTTCTATTTCTTTACTGTATTGAAAGGATTTGAAGTGGATTGAATGATAAAGTATTACTTGATGAAAAGAAAAGCTGGGAAGGACCGCAGACCGTGGCTTTTATGCGGTGTGGTTGCGGTCCGCATAACTTTGGACCGTGAAAATGCGGTTTTTTTCGGGCTGCACCGTTTAACATGCTGTGCGGTGCGGTCTGATGTGGTCCGGACCATTTTCTAATCACTTTGTGTAATATTTTCCGTGCCACTTTTTTTTTATAATATATTTTTCTTTAAAGGTTTAATTCTTTTCTTTGGATCTATCTTTTTTTAATAGATTTTATGAATAAAATACACTAAACTAGAAAGTGATATACAAAGTGGTACAGACGATACGAACTGTAAATCAAAAGCTACTTTTAGTTTTGATGATCACTTGGAATAATACTTAAAACTTTTCTGTAGCACTATCTAAAATTTTGAAAAATTTTGGGTGAATCTTCTTTGTAAATTAAAAATTTTTGGAAAGACAGTAGCCTCTCAAACACAACAATTCAACAACTAAACATTAATTAAGGAGTTTTCGTTCTGTCATAACAATTAGACATATAAAGAGTTTGGGTTTCCCTAAAAATACTTAAAAAATTAAAGAGTCCATGCGCCTATAAATATTTAATTAAATATTAAGAAAAAATAAAGGCATTAAAAAGTTTGGACTTTCCATAAACAATTAAACATTAAAAAATTATTATTTTTTAATAAGAAACATATTCAATATTAACAATTACACGTCATTATTGTGATATAAGAATTTATTATTTTTTTAATATGAGTGTTTAAAAAGAAAGAAGAATAGATCAAATTTCGAAAGTAAATGTTAGTTTCCGGTAAGGTTTGGGCTTAACTCACCGCAAAAGGTACCTCTTGGGGTGAGTTAGGCCCAAACCCAAATTCTAACATAATATCAGAGCCAGTTATTGGACCCCTTGAAGTTGGGCCACCTGCGCAGATGCCTAATCCTGCAAAAATTTAACGCACCAGATATTCATTCCTGGGCGTGAGGGAGTGTGTTAAAAATCCCACATCGGCTAATTAAAGAAAACAATTATTACTTATAAAGACTTGGACAGTCCTCCTGTCTTGAGGTACCTTTTGGGGTGAGTTAGGCCCAAGCCCAAATTCTAACCGTAAAGAAAAGAGAATATCTTTTTTAATACAAAATCAAATAGAAATTTTACATTCTCTATAAAATATTTTTTAGAATAATATAATTGTAATTGTATAATACATTAACATTTATACTCTTATACAAAACACATGTCATTGTGTTAATTTTTAGAGGGTTAAAGTATTTTTAAAGATGAGATTTCTTTTAGGGTTTTTATGACCAAATACAAATTTATATATCGACCAAACAAAAAATATATCTAACTAAATCCTACACTAAATAGGAAAACTATGCATATCTATATATCTAAAAAACAAATATATCTAAGTAAACTATCTTAAATATATGAAACATAGAGAATGTATAAAGTTACAGAAAATAATATTAATATATAAAGAAAAATATAGAATAATTTCAGAAATCAACAAACTAACAAATAATTTAACAAAAAATTAAAATCATTAAACAAAATAATGAAATAATAATAAAAAATAAAGCAGTGATAGGCTCCTCAAAACCGAGGTGATTAATCACTTCAGATGGGGTCATTTCGGTAAAATGACCGAAAGTCGCTCGTGAAGAATATTTAATTGCCCTTAGCACGTAACTTTTGAATTTTGTACAAAAGTATTGAGTAGGACGCCGATTCTTCGGAATTGTGCCAGTTTTTTCATTACAAATCACATCAAAATCATCATCTCGCTACTCCAAGTGCATTAACTCACCCTCCATCACATCGCCACAACATTTATTATCTTCTCCTTCATTTTCGCTCTGTAAAGTAAATATAGTTGAGAGTTCATTTATAACAGAGCTAATGAGCTCACATGCTCTGCTCGAGATTGGGCTTACTCCTCGCCTAACAACCTTGCACTTGATTGTTCTTCTCATACTTATTCTACTTAATTTTAACAGTAAACTAAAGTTATTTCAGAGTCACCAAGTATTTTCTGACTTCTTGCTCGCCAAGTTAATTTTATGGTGAAAAATATTGGCCATGATGGTTGACTCCAACAGTAGTCACAAAAGGCATCTTGTATCTGTTAATAAGATACATTAAATCAACATAAACCACATCATTGAACTCTTCATAAGCTACATTACTTCAAGGGTGCACCCAAAAAATATTATCTAGCCTACTTTCTTCATCCATGCGAATCAAATGGAAGAAATCACTATTCTTTTGATGCATTCTAAATGAACATTCTAGTTATGCAATCAGCATCCCCAGCTCCAACATTGAACCTCATCACCTTTTGGAAATAGTACCTGCAATCTCTAGGTAGACATCCTAATTTTTCCAGTCCTCCAGCTTGTATTCTAAAAATTAGCATACTCTTGCTAGGCCTTAGTCCAGTCGTGTCGTGCATTTAAGGTTTCCTCTTCATATTAGAACTTAGACTTCTATAAGGAAGCATAAACCTGGACATAGAAGGGTGTAATTTGTGATTGTGTTGTTCCACAACCTTTGAGACTTTCCACATTCCATTATCTCCAAAAATTGCACAAATACGAGCAGGGCATTCTATCCTCTTTGACCACTTGTAAGTGCTAGCTTTTCTAGATCAATCATAACTAATAGTTTGATATTTTTCGAAAGGACTGCTTCCTTTCGAAAGGACTACTTCCTTTCGAAACAAGATCTTTAAGCAACACGAAAATCCTTACTTTTTACATACTCCTGGTATGAATAAAAAACTCGTTAATGTTGTTAAAGTATTTACCTATGCTTATAGGGAGTACTTGTTTTGTTTCTTAGCATCTTGGCTATTGGAATTCTCCAGCATCATCGTTTCCTTCCCTTAGCTTGCCTTCCTCACCGCTACCATCATTCGACATCAGCATGCCTCCTGATTTGGAAATGAGATTTCCCTCAATTATAATTCGATCTCAAGTTGGAACTGAGTATTCAATGAGAGAATACAAGAATCCGATTTGTTTTTGGAAGTTATGATTTGGAAAATCGTCGGTATTCTTCGTTCCTTTTATACTTTTATTTTAGAAGAAAAAAAAGGTCAATCAATGTTCTCTTACATGATGTGATAGAATAAAAGCAGAAAGTGAAAGCGAGCTGACTTCTAGCTGAAATCGGCTCACTTCCCTCCCATTTGCGCAAGGGGCAGTATCGTCCTTTTTACGATTAATTTCTTCTGAGGAGAAATTAATCGCCTCGAATTCGAGGAGAAAATATTTTCGGCAAAGAATAATCATGTTTTCACCTTGGGAATGGCGCAAGCAGTTGATAGCATCCCTTGAGGGTGGTGGCCATAGTAGCATCCCTCAGTTTTGGTAACAGCAACAGTGTTTGGTGGTGCAGACATTGTCTCGAATGAAGAGAAGAGAGGGGAAAAAGGAGATAGAAAAGAAGAGACTGGAGAGAAAAAGAGGGAGAGAAGAAGGAAGAGGGGTCAATTCGGTGGCTTACGGAGGAGAGAGAGGGAAGAAGCGTAATAAGGAAAATGGGGAAGGAGATCACCACTGACCTTATTTTAGGCCAGGTTGCACATGATATGCGACCAACGCTTGGTCGCGTTTCTAATGGTTTGTATCAAAGAAAATTTAGCACTATAGAAAATTACATTTTACTGACTGATAAATTTTAGCCGATAATTGTTGATTGATTTGTGATAGAAAGGAATTTGATCGGTAATTTTTAAAAGTTAATTTCAAACTTAGTCGGGAATCGATCAATTTTAGACAGAAAGAAATTCGGTCTGTAATTTGAAAAGTTACTGACTAATTTTAGTCAATCAATCGGTAATTTCGATCGGTAATTATATGTTTTTTCATTTTATATTTTTAAATTTAATATATATATATACACACACATATATGTAAGTATATATTCATTATATATGTATATATATATGTATATATATATATGTATATATACATATATATAGGAAAATTCTATAGTAGCAAGTAGTGGTTTTTCGTTGGATTGAAGAAGAGGAAATGGAAGATTGTTGTTGTGCCACATAATCATTGTTGTAAAAGATGCAAGTGTATAGTGGTCTTTGGTAAAAAACATGGGCACCAGTTGAACTTGTAGTAGTAGGTCTAATAACACAAAGATGTACTTTCAGCTGGTAAAGAAAGCTAAAAAAAATTGTGCAAAAGTAAAGGTAAATTAAGAAGGGATAATGTATTTAGTAGCAAATCATTCTCTTTCTTGCATATTTAAATGAGTGGAGGTTGAAGATGGTGAGAAGATTGTTTGTTTAGGAAGTTTAGAATTTTGTAGGTGATAAGAAGAATGGGGGGTCATGTTTAGAGGTGATGAGGGGGTGTAATATATGAGGTATGTAAGTTCCATATACTTAATTTTTTTAAACATTGACTATAAATATTATGTTAATATTGGTAAATATGGTTTGAAATTTGATGTATTTTGTGCATTTTAGAATGTATGAGCTCATCTATTATTCAAAATGTTAGAGATTTATGTTAAATTTTTGTTAATTAACGTAATAATGTTGCTAATGTAGATATTAATCTTGTAGTAACAATGGTACCTCTGTACTAAAACGTTGTAGTAAATAAAGGAAAAGTGTGACATATGAAGACGGTATGAAGGGTGTAAGGTGAAGCTACAATAAGATTAATAGTAAGGTGACTAGACAAACATTATGGAATAAGTAGTGAAAAAAGACGGCCGATGAAGGTAGCATACGATAGTTAGAGAAACATTAGGTAAAATGAAGCAATACACGGGAGAATAATTAAAATGGAATTATACTCATGTTTAGAAATCGTAACTGCATTAGTCATGTACTGTAGTGTTTAGAAGCAAACATAACAATAGTAGCCAAATTGTACACTCTATGTCACAAAAAAAAAAAAAAGAAAAGTGCTAATGGTGAACTACTACCGTCTACTATATGTAATAGTAGAACAAAATGAATACTGAAATGACTTTATTAATAAACCATTAACGGATGCTTTGATGTTAACTTTACTTTAAATTAATTTTAAATTAAAAAGAATGTAATCTAATCAATATAGTGGGTTCAAGTTGAGAATATTATATGATATGATAATATAAGAAACTATGTCTTGCGTATTGTGATGGCTTCAAAGGAAAAAGGTTTAATGGTAGACCTAGATAAGTCTTGGAACGACGGAGAATGTAACGAGGAAGACACTAATGAGGATTTTGAAGAATATGAATTATGCATCGGGAAGGAAGCTAGGAACTATCCAATTAAAAGAGATGATTTCAATTTCAATGAAGTGGATGAGAACGGGATAGGAAGAAGAGTGCATGAACAAGGAGCTGGAGAGAGAAGAAGAAATGTGGATGCAGGCGAAGGATGTAGTAGAGGTGTGGGGGTTTGAAGGCATACTTTTGCACAGACAACCTTTCAATAGATCATGTGATGAAAATGATGTTCGACTCAATTGAAGATGCTGGCGTGTTTTATATGATGTATAGTAGGTGTGTTGGATTTTTTGTTAGAAAAGGGGATCCAAAGATTAACAAGAAGGGGAGAACTGGGTATAGGGAATAGCACTATAATAAATAAGGCTACCGTCGGAAAAGTGGCCGGAAAAGGAGGATAGAGAAAAAAACTACAAAGCATAGACTAGAGTAAAATGTGGGGCGTGTTTTAGGATAAAGTATGATGTTCCATAACTCATTAAAGAACATAATCACGACATGTCTTGCAAAGGTCATGTGCCATTTTTGAGGGGTCATAGAAAGATGTCCGGGGGAGATGTAGAAGCATTGACTTTAGGTGGAAATGGATTAAGGACAACCCAGCTAATGAGACTATTTATGTTATAATCAAGGGGGTATGAAAATATGAGCTTTATTCAAAAAAATCTTTATAATTGACTGTACTCTGAGAGGAAGAGAGCAACTATTGAAGTGATGCTGAGAGTGGTCTTGTACATTTGTCTGCTGAAAAAGATACTGATCTAATTTCGACTAAGTACGACGTGGGCGAGAAAAAAGGCTAAGGCAATTGCTTTGGGCAGACTTGCATTCGAGGGCTCATTATGGATGTTTTGGTGATGTCCTGATCTTTGACTTGACATATAAAACAAACGCATATTTGAAGCCATTGGTTGTATTCGCAGGTATTAATAATCATTTCATGACATTTGCATTCGCTTGTGCCATAATATCTGATGAAATAGTTCTAATATACTAGTGGGTTTTGTCTACTTTTTTGGGAGTAATGGAGGGGAAATTACCAAGCTCTGTGTTGACAGATGGCGAAACGTGATAAGAAGGGCAATAAATGAAGTGTATCCTTTTGCTTGGTATCAAACATGTAGTTTGCATTTTAAGAGGAACGTTTCTAGCCATATGCGCTGTAAAGAATTCAATTATGGGTTTGGGAAGATTATGACCAAGAAAGGCTGCACCGAAGAGTTTGAAAGTGAATGGGTTAAACTTGTGCACGCCTGTAGGTCGGAAAGGAATGAGTATGTTATGACATTGTATCGCACTCGTGGGCGATGGGCTGAAATATATTACGTGGACACTTTTTCAGAGAATGAGATCAACACAGAGATGTGAGAAGATGAACTCTTTCTTAAATTTACATTTAAATGAGAAACTGAAGATTTGAGAGTTTCTGGGGTATTTCGATAATGCCATTTCACAGCTACGACATTCTAATGCCGAAGCAGGTGCAAAAACAGAAACAACGTTAGTTGTACCAATCACTGAGTTTATGTCACTTGAGAGGCATGTATGTAAAATGTACACGAGAAACATATTCATGACGGTTAGGAAACAAATCCGGAGACAAGGTTTGTATTACAAAATTGATCTTGTTAATAGTTATGAGACGGTAAAGTATTTCATGGGAAAGTATGAGGGACCTAAGTTGACATGGACCGTAGAGCTTAGAAAGAATTCTAGGTTAGTGGAATGGTCTTGTATGAAACTAGAGTTCAAAGGTCTACCATGTAGTCACATATTCAGGTGTATGGTTATAGAGATATGCAGTCCCAATCCTTGCATTTTGATAAGGTGGACACGCTTGGATAGTGACCGAAGAAATACTGGTGGTAAAATATCAGAAATAGTGAAGTGAAATGGCTAGGTAAGGTATGCTATCTAGCCTATATGGAATTATGTGTTATCATGCCTCTAAAAGTGTAGATCAAACAAGCTACATAAAGAGTGTGATAGAAAGAGAGATTGAACAACTGAAAGTTGGAAACAGTTATCCATCAAATGACAAGGGATCATCAATTGCGTGTAAGAGACAAAGAAGCGACAAAGAAGTACTTGATGTGAAGGACCGAAAGTTTACGAAAGTAAAGGAAGACAAGAAGAATTAAAAAAGCAAGATGAAAAACTTATGAAATGTGGCAATTGTAGGTGCGTATTGACAAATATATTTTCGTAATTATAATGCTATTGAGCAAATTCAATAATTCATTAATATGTATTTAATTTCTTACTAATTAATTGTTGTTCATTATGATTTTGTCATCTTATTGGGCCGGCAGAACTGGAGAACTTCCAATAAAACTCTAGGTTATTCTCTAGGCCTAGATTATCCAGATGTGGCAGCGCCAGAAGAAGGCCCAGACGACTGGGAACTGTGTAATTTAGAAATTTGCCTTTAGGCCTACAATGACTAAATGATACTGAGCACGCATAATAAGGAAAAAAAAAGGGCTACCCCTTTGGATTAAAAAATAAAGGTATGTCATTGGATAAGGGGTAGTGAGTCTATGAATTTATCTTTTTCCTATTTAAGAATTCTAACATCTACCCCCACCCTCCCAATAATAAATTCACATTAAATGACTCACTGCTACTTATAACTGCATTGTTGCAGTTGAAGAATGAAGAATAAGGGACTCAACTCTTTCTCATAAACTCTGTGAAAAAACTAGCAAGAGGATAAATGTAAGATACACTACTGGCATTTGAAGGAAGTATCTTGCCCCCAATTAACCTTAGAAGGTCCAACAAGAAGGTGTCTCCATCTGCTATGGGAAGATTTTACCATTACTATCCTTGATCGAACACATACCCGGCGAGTAATCTGCTCAGGGATTCCCAATCCTATATATCTAACTTGCACCTTACTAGGAGGGTATTAAATTTTAAATATTGTTAACTTCCTTATAAGATTATGAATTGAAAGTTCGATAAATTCAATAATTAAGATGTATATAATACAGGAATGGTATCCTATTTATTGCAGGGGTTTGCCCTCTGATATTAACAATCTATGGAATCGCATACCAAAAGTTGTTGAGGAGAGGATACTGGCTACAGGATTTGGGAGATATATAAATGCGATTTCATTGGTGGAGAGAGATCGAAAGCCGACCTTCTCATTGGTAGAATATTGGTAGAAAACTACAAACACTTTCCATATACCCTTTGATGAGATGACACTAACCCCACTGGACTTTACAACAATGACGACATTTGTGTATGAGGGAAACAAATTCCATAGGATACTAATGTGGGTAGTCGAACTGATTACATTAAGAATATGTTAGCATGGAACCAAATCTAGTCGCTGGGGGTAATGTAAAGCTAAGTGACCTTGTTAATAGAATCGAAAATCCTGTTGATGAAGATCAAGATCACATAGAAATTGAAAGGCTTGTCAGATGTTTTTTCCTTTACATACTAGGTAGGACTTTGTTCTCTATTCTGGTGAGATAATTCACTTATGGTGTCTGCTGCTTTAGAGGACGTAGATAGAATTGGTGAGTATAATTAGGGTAGAGTGATGATGGCTATATAGGTACATGTGTTCCATGTCTCGATAAAAAACCAAAAGTACGGACGACATTAGTTTTGTTTTGGAGGTAATTTGAATTCTAAGGAACTTTTGAAATTTCGCATACGCAACTATCATATGTTTTGAATATAATTCCTTTTATAGGCATGGGCATAGAACTTCTTAGCCTTAATCCATTTCAGTTATAGGATAACGAAGGGCTTGGTTTTCCAAGACTTTTTAGATGGAGGTCAGACAATTGGATAGTGAGGTTTTTTCACTCTTCACATTCCAATTTCAGATCTGTGATTCATGAATTGAGAGAGGATGCTGTAGGTCTTTATTTTTGGTCCTGTATAGGAAGTATATATATTATTGATATGAAAATGACTTCTATACATTTACATGGGTATGTTGGAGGCCATGGAAGGGCATAGATTTCTCAGAAGAGTACAGTTGCAAAATCAAATTAAATTCAACCCGGCTTCTGTTAGACGGACCAATGAGTCAAGTTATGTTTCTAGGAGATAGAGTAACGAGACAGGTATTGCCAGATGGAAGAGTAAATCAGCATGTCCCTCCTCTTTTAATAATGCAAAGGACAGAAAAGTTGGATGTAGAAGAAGTAACATTATTACTTAAGGGTGTTCCTAGAGAAGTTTATTGCAGGGGTGCACGAATACATGATGTAATCAGAGTTTGTGAGCAGACTATTGCTGGGGGTATTGAGCAAGCCTAGGATGGCCTAATCATTTTATGAATATGTGCCAGTATCCTTAATGACTGATAACTTAATTGAAGGTATTAGGCAGGAGGCCGGACAGCGTTCCCGCATATCATCCACCGTTGACCATATTATGTGCACAAATAGACGGAAGTACGGTTGCAGAGGATATTCTTGCAGTCCACTGCCCTGTAGACCCTATTATCTCCCCCCTCCCCCCATCCCGGCATAAAGTTTGTAAGATTATTTCCCAATTTTATGTTGCCTTCAATTGATCACTGCAATGTTAATTGGCTATTTTTAAGTTTTTAACTATTGGACATTGAATTAGATTCCCGGTTATTGGTACGCGGACTCATTTTGGCAAAGCATGGGTCTAAGACGGATGATATCGAAAATAACTGATGTAGCTCATAGAAGGCCAGTGCAAAATGTAACTGGGTGCTCATTTCATTTTTGAGGTTTGTGTGAATTGAAGTACTAATTTAAACTAATTTAATTTATTTTTTATTTTTTTTATGCAAGGTCGAGTTTACAACAGTTAGCAGTAGTGACAATGGCTTTTTTGAATTTGGCTTATTTACAAGGAGATTTTCAGAAAGGGTGTTTAATTAAAAATTGAGATTTCAATTTCCATAAGAGGGAGTTTATTGTAACATGAAAATTGAGATTTCATTAACAATATTATTTATATGAGATAATAAATAAGTACTTCAAATGAATAGAGTAGTGCTATTATGCTATAAGGGCTAAAACAAGCGCGAACGGTAGCCCGCCTGTACTTCTTAAAGAAAGGGGCGCCATGTGTACTTTTTGTTTATCTTTTCAATATTGTTTTAGTTATAGCCAATTAATTAGCTAATATTTTAGGCACATAGAATTTTCAAAATTAATAAATTAAACCATGGCCTTATTACGCAATTACCAATTTCGTGGCTGCATATAGATTTAAATTAAAAATATACTCGCATTGGATATACTTTTTGTTTTAAAAACAAATTTTTGGACCCAAATTTTGAAACTAAATTCTATAAATTTCAGATTTACTATTTTTACATGTTACTGTCTCAATTTTCAAAAACAAAAAGCCCTAATAGACAATCGAATTACACACAAATACACATTCGGTTCAAGTGGAGTTATGTTAAATATAAATTGAACTGGGCTATAATATGGACATAATCACATTTTGGGCACAAAACTTGGAACATCTTATTTCTTAATTTTAGTAATGATTTATAATAACTCATTCATTGGTCTAGTTTATTTTATTTCTCAGTTGATTGATTCTTTTAGTTTATAATAACAAGAAACGCTTAAAACGCTAGTAATCAAGTTGTTGAGCAAAATTTTTGCGTAAATCGTGAATTTAATCAAAAGTTAGAACTTAATATGATGCAAATAATATTATTTGTACTTTAAATTAATAGAGTCCTTCTTTATTGACTTGCATTGATAATTTGAAGAAAGTATTTATGCTTATTGAGTAATTGAACAACACACAAATATAAATTGAATATCATTTGAAGTTGAAGTACGATGCAAATTAAAATAATAACACTAAATAATTAGTTGTGTCCAGTTTTAAATGATGACACAAAGAACACATATGCCCCGATATAAAAATGTATTACAATATATGATGCAAGTAAAATACATGGGTAATTATCAGATACTACAATATAAATATTTCCAAATTTAGCAAGCTATCAAAAATGAAAAGCTCACCGTTAACAATTTGTCTTCTCCTTTCAACAAAAAAAAGAAAAAAAAAAACAAAAACACTGTGTCTTTTATATTACCAAGCTTTCTGCCATGTCACCTAAATCTACAACTTTATCTTCATCCTAATACCTATGCTAAGTGCCCTATAATGTTTAAACTGGGATAAGATTTTTTTTCAAACTCTAAAGTTTCTCAGAATAATCTAAAGGCCTGCACTAACATCTTCACAAATCTAGTGTTTATCCATATATTGGCCCACCATAGATTCATATTTTTTTCTTTTAGAAGAATATGTTGATATTTGCTTTTTTTTTAAAAAAAAGAAAAATCGGCTGAAACCTGGGGAGTTGATATTTTCACAGTACAATGATGTGATAGGAAGGGCCCACCATAGATTCTAAAATCTTGAAATGCCTCTTTTGTTTTTTTTTTCCAAAAACCGGATAAAACTTGGGGAGTGGAGATTGTCACAGTGCAATGATGTGACCGAAGGGGGTAAGCGCCTCTTGGAGTATTCAAGTGGTAAAAATTTTCACTATAAGGGGAGAAGATCATACCCACTTATCAATTTTTTTTTTAATGATGAAACACTCATCCATTGGATCAACTGATATATAATTTCTTTTGATTGAGAAGTAATTGATATATAATTTCTTTTAATTAATAAGTAATCATCTTGTTACTTTTTATAACGTTCATAATAGGTTTTAATTATTTTTATAATAATTACTTGACTCATAATATTATATATTTATCGTAAAATCTATTGAATGCAAAAGCAAATGAACCCTTACATATCTAGTATACATCATGTACAGTAATTTTAAAGTATGTTTCAATATTCTTTATAGCGTAAATAGTAAAATTGTATCGTTAATATTAATAACGTTATCATATAATAACTATTAATAAATTTAACTATCACGGAATACCATTGATTACATTATATCTAACTTGTCCTTATTCATATAGAGATCGTCCATTAAACTTAATAAATCCCCTTATTATTAAAATTGTTCAGATAAATTTTGGAATCATTTCCAAAGCCAAAGCCAAAACAATGAAAATAGTTTGCTTCTATGCATGCCCCTATGACAAGACACTAAAGTGTACTTGAGTACTCTATATTGGAGGATTGCAATATCAAATATAAATGGCCAAGGGTAAGGAACAAAATCTTGCACTTTTAATCATACATTAACTTTTACCTTCATCTTCCAATCTCCAAAGCAACATTTTCCAAAAATCAACCTCCATCGATCCCTTTAACCGCTAAACTCATTTGTTAACCCATGTCGAGACTCTTCTCACAAACCAAATGCATTTTGAGCAGGTAGAAGTAGTTAGGGTTGGTGGGATACTTGAACATCTGCTTGTTACTACCACAATGACCTATCTTGAAAGGGGGGATCTTGTTGATTCATATGATGTGAGAAGCCTCAAAGACTGGGATGTAAACGTGACAAAGTTCAAAGCTCAAATGCTTGCCAACGTTCTTGAGGTATCATCGATCCCATCTTTGTTTCCAATGATGGTATAATTTATAACATTTTTGGGATAGGTGAAACTATTTTAACTCATCAAGTTGCACATTTGAATGCTACATACTCTCCAAGTGCATGGATAATAACCGGTTCGAGCTTTGAACAAGGAGTAATGGCCTCATATCTTGGTCCTTTTGGTTTTAATACTTACTCTCAAGTGCTTGTTGCAGAGTTGAACCCGATAAATGTCACTTGGATTGTTTAAAATAATGAAATTGTCACTGTGGGGAATCCAATTCATATGGATCTCCTTAGAACTAGATATGTGATATATAGGCGTAATCACCTTTCTGTTTCTTACATGGATGTTGGAACGGCTAGAAATTATGTCATGTACAATTATCATGCATTTGCATCTGTTCAAGCAGGTAATGCTCTCAATGTTAACTCGAGCAATGCTACTGGTCACTCTTAACCACCACCAGGAAGTCCTGTATCTGTGCTGAACCTTGTAGGGACACATCAAACATCAAGATATGCATTCTCTTCATATAAAAAAATTAAGGGCCAGAACTGCAAGAACTGTTGCTGTTCTTGATGATGATGATGCTGATGAGAAACGAAAAAACAAAGAAGCAACCTAGCAGCGAATTGATGGAGGAACAAGCAATTTTGGAGAGGGTGATGCTGCTAAAGGGGATTCTGCAAAAAGGAGTGTTTAAGGTAATAGGAAGGACAAGATTCGATAGGAACTTAATTTTATTATGTTTAAGTGTTGGTTTAGGTAGTTCTTAAGTAAGTTAAGTTTTTTTTGTTTTTTTTTTTTGGAAAATCCCAAGCTATGCATCGAACTAATTTTTGGGTTTTTGTTGTATTAGGATCATTAAACACAATTTTCGATAGTGAAATGGTGTCAAGTGATCTATGCAGCTGGGATTTGTTTTATAATTAATGATGGAACATGAAGTATTGTACTCTTCTCTAATATTTAATGTAAGTTTTTTTCCCTTCTTTGTGGCCTTGTTATTCTCTTTTTAACTATGGGTATAATTGTGTTAAGCACAGTGGGTTTTTATAAAAGAACACTTGTATTTTTATTTAGAAAAAATCACAAACTTCTAATAAAATGCCATTACTTGATAATTCATAAAACTCTTGACTAGCACCGCAATGGACAACGAAAGGAGGAATTTGAAATTGTTAGGTGTGGTTTGCAATCTTCTATCCCCCAGCTCGCAACTTAAGGTGCACAGAATGGATCTCTTCTTGTTCCTCGAATTTCTTCTAAAACTTGCGTCGTTGATGATAGGGTTTCAAATCTAAGATCATCAAACCATTCTGTCTGATTGTTGCAAGGCTGAGAGAAAAGGAAATACAATTTAAAAACAAAAAACTTCAAATTTAGTTCAAGGGGTTTTGAAATTGAATGAAACTAATCGGAGTTTTAGGGCATGCGTAGTATGCTCTTCCAAGGTTTTGTTGAGATCTTTGAGTAATATTGATTATGTAATATCCACGACCACAATCACACAATCTTAATGGCCATTAAAATTGAGAGGAAAAATTTGATATGCTTGAGGCCATTTCAATCATTTTTGTGTTCTAATACCCTGCAAATCAGAAATATATATAGAAGGAAAGGGGAATGGGATCGGGGAGAATGGGTGAAAAATGTGGGAAATAAAATCGGGAACTTGGAACATTTAAAGGGGTTCGAATTTTATTTTAATTCAATTTTTCTGCCTATTGTCAAAATCAGGATACCCAGGGGTAAATTTGCAATATTCAGATAAATGAGGGCCTAAAAATACTAAATAAAATAGTATTTATGGTTTAGGGTTTAGTGTTTGAGTCTATGTTGGAGGGTTAAAAGGATATTTTTTTTTCATGTAATGTAATTTAATCATAAACATGTTACGCGTTAAAAAAAATTTATTCACTTAAACAATATCATGATCTATTTCACTTAGAGAATGCAACGGGTACTACGATAATGAAAAACATAAGTATGCTAGAAAAAATATTGATCATGTCATATCAAGTAATTAAATCAAGAATATGTTATGGGTTAAAAGGATTTTCATGATGTCATTTACTTAGATCGAGTGAAATGCAATAAGTAAGTAAAGAACGTAAGTATCCTTGATGGCATTAAGATGGTGTCATGTGAAGTAAGTCAATCACGAATATGTTAAGATTTAAAAGTATAATGATCTATTTCACTTAGATCGAGTAAAATAAAATAAGTGAAGAACGTAAGTGGGCTCGATGACATTGAGATGGCGTCATGTGAAGTAAGTCATTCACGAATATGTCAAGATATAAAAGTATAATGACCTATTTCACTTAGATTGAGTAAAATATAATAAGTAAGTGAAGAACGTAAGTATGCTCGGTGACATTAATTTGGTGTCATGTGAATTAAGTCTATCACGGATATCTTAAGATGTAAAAGTATAATGATCTATTTCACTTAGAGCAAGTAAAATTTAATAAGTGAACAGTATAAGTATGCTTGATGACATTGATATGTTGTCATGACAAGTAAGTCTATAAAGAATACGTACATGAAGAACGTAAATATGCTCGACAACATATAGATTGTATCATTCATGTAGAGTAACGTGTAATAAGTGATAAGAACATAAATATGCTCGATGGCATTAAGATCGTGTCATGCGAAGTAAGTCAAAAACAAAAATCTTAAGATGTAAAAGTATAATGATCTATTTCACTTAGAGCGAGTAAAATGTAATAAGTGAAGAACGTAAGTATGCTTCATGACATTGATATGGTGTCATGTCAAGTCAATCACGAATATGTTACGATGAAAAAATATCATGATCTCTTTCACTTAGATAGAGTAACGTTTAATATGTGTCATGTCATGTCAAGTTATTAAGTTCTTCCCTATCATTATTTATTTCACTTAGATAGAGTAGCCTGTAATATATAAATCTAAAAAATGATCGTATGCTCGCTAACATTGTACACTTGTAATATCATTTCAATTCATATGATTATCGATTTCATAAACATCATGTTACCTAAACAGTTTTAATAACGAAATCATTTTTTAATTGTTTGTCAGAATTCACAAACAATGCATATTTACTAAATATATCTAACACTTAAAGGTTTTGTTTTTTTGCTATGTAATTTAACACTTAGAGTTGAACTGGTTATTATAATATATTTAATTCCTAACGAAGTGAAATATGGGCAATAATTTGTTACGGAACTGAGTTGATTTATAAGTTAAAAGAAGGGCCACTATTTGCAAACCTGGGCCCTGGACAGGGTTAGCTAGGTTCAATGGCCCATTCTTTTAAACTCAATATGGGTTACACGAATGGGCCACCATATTAATTTGCCAATTCATTGGTAAAATGGTTAGCCAACTGAGATTGGCCACTCTTTAAAAACCAAATGGGCTACAAGAATGGGCCACTTAAACTCTTTATGATTGGCCCATTTCTTTGGGATTTAATAACTTGGCATCCAGAGGTTTTAAAATGAATTTCTCCCCAATCATACAATCCGGCAAGATCAACCCAGCTGAAAAGACCAAACCATCAATATCGATCCAGCTATAAAGAAATTAACTTCAACCAATTAATTGACAAATATTTCCGCTCTTAATTAACTAAATAGCCCAATACATTCAGTAAGTTTACCACTTACAAACCCCCAAACAACCTAAATATAACTGCATAATTTAGCTGCATACAATGTCATACCCAAAAGCTTTCAATATCCAGTCTCTTGCCAAGTTACTCTCATCCAAGAAAAGACATATAGCAATATCATTTCCGTCGCTAATTGAATGAACCAGTAATGTGTAAATCATTTAAACTCGATTCATTTCAATTTCTTAAAAGAAAAACAGTACAATATTTTGGATATAATTGTCATTCCTGTACCGGACCAACTTCCCTCGCTTGCTCTAAATTTTATATGAAACACATTATGTGAACACCGCAGTCATGTGTATTTGGTTGTTGTACACATGTCATGCATTCATTAATAGGGAATGAATCTATGGACAACTTGTGTCGTCCTTTTTAGTCCAGCTTTCATTGCTTCTTGAAAGATACACCTCTGCAAGTACCAAAAGTGGACTATCAATTAATTCATAAACCTTAAATTAATTGAAAAGTAAGACACAAAGCAAATACGCATATATAACACTTCATTCACCATGCACCGCTTTGCTGGAACCTGTATGAAATTCTGGTCATAATCAAAGATGACAATCTTGTGCTTTATCATGTCAACAACAAACATGAATGAATGAAGTTTCTCATAATTCATCAAGACAAAAATTTGAAACAAAACTACCTATTCACTTAAATATACAGAATACACAAAGCAAAATCATCTTCACACTTACCTTCTCACATGATGCTACATTACCCCCCGTACTTTTCCGCAGATAAAAATTCATTAAAAATCTGGATGTGTGTCTTCCATTCAATACATTGCCTTATTAAAAAGAAAACTCACAAATATATTATATCAGACAATCCATGAAAAGACGATAATGAATAATATGTTAAGACAATACCTGGAACAAACTTGGAAGACACCAATTCAGCATATCCTTCTCGTTCCCAACTTGTCTTGCTCTTGAAAATAGCATGCAAGAAAAATAGTTAATAACCTCCTCCTCAACGTATCCACGAGGTTTTGAAGATCAGAATAATGTGACGTTTAATACGTGAAACAATATCTGCAATATAGTTGCCTTGCAATAATAAACTTAATATATAAATCATATACTCAATATACATTAATATCCCAAAATAAATACACTAATCTATAAGGGACTTACTCTCTTTTGGATGTTCAATGCTCATAAGCCTCGTTAATATCTCTGCACTTTCAGTCTCTTTAATTTTATTCAAATTCAAAGGCCCGAATGATGTCTAATAATAAAGATATATATATATATAAGTGAATGAAAATTTTATGTCTCTCGTGTTAAGTCAAAGCACAGCTGAATGTCTTTACTTGTTTAGAAGCTAACTGTTCTCAGTGACGTAATATGTTAACTTCCTCAGTTGGCATTATCGTTACATCTTAAAAAATAAAAACAAAAGTACATAAATTATATTATAAAAATGAACTTATGTACTGTAGATGATATGGAAACTGTTTGCACTACAGTCTCTCTCTTCTTTCCCCTTTTTCAATTCACTAACTTTTAATATGGACTTATCAATTATTTACTCGGGTCTCTCTCAGTCGTTCCCCTTGTCCTCCCTTTCCATTTCATGTTTCCACTTCAGTAACTACTACTTTCTTCCTTTCATTTTCATATGCAGAAGGTACTCCTGCAACTCCATCTCCATTAAACTGCCCACTAGACTCATTGGACTGCTTTTCAAAATCCGTCTTAATATCATGTAAAAGGCCTTTCAGATTTACCAAACTAAGTGGGTCATCATCTTCCCCGCCTATTTCCCCCTCGGACAGTTTATCATTCTCATCACTAAAGCCATCCTTGTCTATATTCATGTCCTTGTACTCATTATCAATTCCTACATACTCCTCATTGAGGGTATCCTTCTCCTCCTCATTTTCAATTTTGCATTCTATCATGTTATTATCCACAACTTCAAGCTCATCATTCACATATCCAAGTTGCTCATCCTCTCATTCCACTTTGTACTATTCCCAGAACCGAATCTGTCCTTACTTTCATGTCTAATATATGAATTTATCTGCCTTCTTCCTTCTTCCTCCCTAATATCCCTAAGTTTATCTTTCTAACCTTTCTTCAACATTGTCATCATGTTCATTACCACCTCCATTATACTCCTATTGAAAGCTCCCACACTCTTACTACATGTAACTTCCTCCCAAACACCCTCCAACTCTCCTCATAATTGTTTCATATTTTGGTCTAACAAATCAAGCCTCTTATGAACTCCTTCTAAATGAACATCCACACTTAACTCCTCTATGTCCACTATCGTTACTTCTTCACCCCTAACAAATCCAACGTCTCGTAGGGCGTTTCATGACTCACTACACTATTTTTATCCCAATGCAAAACACTTGTAAGATTTCTAGATACTTTCAAGAGCATTATCTCTCTAACAGGATAAAAACGCTCCGTGTACAATGTCTGGACAGTTTAAACACATATCATAAATTGAAAAACTAAAAAATGTACATATCAATTACAATACTACAAAACAAACACTAAATGTTTTAAAATATTAAAAAGCGTATAATAAAATGGATTTTTCTTTCATACCCCAAGCATATACACACACCCAATCATTGATGCCTTGTTCTCTCTGTGCCGCTTTCTCATACTAATTACAACCGAAACAAGAAAAAACTTTGAAAAATTCAGCTCCCTAATTCGCTCTATATTGGACAATAGAGTTAGCATACTTCTTCTTACTAAAGATTTCGTCAAAGGAGACAAAAACTTCCCCAAAATAAACAACACATATTTCATGATGAACTCTTTCCCTTAACTATCCAATGCAATCAATCTTTTCCTTATCCCGGATAAGGCAATCATGGGATAATCAATCTCAAGACCGAGCTTCCTCTCCAACGCGCTCTCCAATTTCTCTTTACTAGAGCTTCAATTACGTCCATTGTACCTGACTTTATTCCCAGCACACTTTTCATGTCCTTCTCATCTACAGACACAATTTTTCCATGTACATTTAAACACTGTCGTTCACAATCAAAATTGTTAACAACCCACAACACGATGTCCTTTGGTATTTCAAAAGGCTTAATCTTTACAAACTTCCCAAATCCCAACTTGTTAACCACGGTCACTTGTTCATCATTCGATGAATGATGTATCTCTTCTATCGTCATAATCGTACAATGATTGTCATATAGAGCTTGCAAATTGAATCCTCAAAAAATTCAATTTTGTGGATAGTCATTTCAATGTTTTTTTTGTACCTATTTCTCAAAATTTAGCTGTGGTTTTCAACAAAAATAAACAGGGCTTGATTCTCACTCCCACTTCATTCGAGATTATTTCAATCTCCAAGAATATTAACACTACTAGCAAAGGAAAACAAATCACAGTCAGAGGAACGGGAAACCCATTCCAAGATTTAAGAGCAAAAAGATATAGCAACTAATTCTTACAATTAAACAACAACTAATATTTCAAGTTCTTCTCTAGGGTTATAATAATCACTGTGCATCAATATATACAATCACTCTTTATTAATAAGCCTTTCAATTCAAATTTCCTATGAGTTAATAGGCATTTAGTACTTAGATATTCTTTCTTTTGAAATTTATAAGAGGGACATGATTGGTTATTGGTTCTTATGTTTTAGTTTTAAAATCATGAATAATTGTTTGGGAAAGGTAGAAATAGAAAGCATGACATGTCAAAAGAGATTGAGTACAAATAATTGTTTGTCATTTTGGTGAAGTGCTGATGTTTCTTTTCCTTGAAAAGGCTGGGGTTAGTTGAGACCTTATGAGGGCTATGAATCATTTTAAGTGGTTTAGGATTTAGGAATAGAAAGATTTAGCAATGTAGTTTCCTTATAAAGAAGGTTAACATTCAGCAATCTTCTTGTTATCTTTATTTAGAATGTGAAGGTTTGTTTTGTATGACAACTCTCAATTTGTTCAAAAGAACCTATGAAAATGAAGAAAATTTAAATTCAAATTTACTCACTAGAGCATGCATATATGCCATTCATCTAGTACAGTTGATACTTTCTCTGTGATATTCCATAGACACTTGTAAAGGAATCCTACTATTCCATGAAACTGGAAATATCATAAATGAAGTGGTGACGGAGTATTATAATCTTAGAGACCGTAAATATTTTTAGTTTGATAGAGCTTGATAAATTTATGAATCTTTCCCTCATCGTTGATTTATTTCTTTCTCTTTGTCTACCATCTTACTTTTGACAAGTCTGGGCTTGGAATGTAATATTTTCACGTACAGGCGAAATTCTTTATTTTTTTTATTCAAGATATGATTCATGTAATATTAGAATAATGACTCTATAACCATCATTAACTTCATGCTTTAGGAGCTATGGTGGTTTAAATACTAGCCTCTCCAATTGTACTAGCAATGTATTTGTTATAGTTGCCAAAGGTTTGTAGCCTTTATGCAGGTTTGTCCTTTACAAAGTTGAACATGTCAGCTTCACGTAGGATACAAGATACTGTTGTGAAATTTTTATACCAAGAGTTCTAGTTTGTCTTATTTGCTGTGTCTACTATGCCATCGTTTTAGAAAGACTTTAAATAACACTTCTTGCCATCCTTTTTCTTCTTTCTCATCTAAACTTGCAATGCGAAACCGTCCGTGTTTCTTAGACGACCAGTTTTATTATGGTACCCTAGTAACTTATAATCATTACATAAGTTATCCACCAACCATGAAAACAACAAATTTACCGTAGAAGCCAACTCACTAAAAAATGAACTAGCCCACCAGGTGGTGAGTAGGAATCTTAATGTTTGTCCTTACCTATTTCTCAATAATGTTTATTGTTTCTCAACTCTTTAACCAACATTTGCACACAACTTTGAATTGCACTTTACTGTCCAAAAATCCTAATTTATACAATGTAAATAATAAAAATCTAACACTTTCAACGCTGTTATTGTGAAATTAAGAACTTAACATCAACATAATAGAGAAAGCAAAAGAAAAGCAAAGAAGCTCCTTTCTGTCCATATTCTTGCTGACATTAATTTTTATAATTAAACAACTACTAATATTTCAAGTCTTTCAGCAGTTAAAAATATGAATATCTTAATTCCAAATTCTAACTTAAATATAAGCAATTCAAAACATCTAATCCTATCACAATCTGTGTATCATCTATTGAATTCATTATGCAAATTCAGCAATTCCCAATCTAGGACCACATTTAGCAGATCACTCACATTAATTTCGCAACTTCCATTTGGAAACTAAACATAACCGTTTCAAAAAATTTCAGCTTATCGAAATCCGAAAATCAATGGTGATTTCCAATTATTAAAAATTACACCAATAAAAGAGCGAAATTAAGAGAAACTTACCACGAACCCTTTAACCTTTCCTTGTTGTATTTTAGGCACCTTCCACTATCTATTCCCTGTATTTGATCGCTTTGGTGGTGCATTTATTTTGGAATTCTTCTGGGCCATATCGGTGGCACTCGGGACTCATGCTCAAAATTTACATTCTCACGTCCTTTGCTAACATCCTCTTCTACTACCTCTTTCCTTATGCAGAAACCATCTATCGGCTTTACGACAGTTTCATCCTTGCCGTTACCCTCAACCAGTTCTGCCTTTCTTCCCTTTTCCTTAACCATATCCTTTGATTAACCAAGCAAACAACAAACCCTTGCGTAACCTTCCTTCGCCAATGTCGCGTCGCCAGAACCCTTGGATCTAGGTTTGTGCGAATTAGGGAAGGTTTCACGACATCAAGGAATGAAACAAGAAATAGAACCCCCCTTTCCCCTATCGTTTTTCTTTTTGTTTCTTCTCACTCTCAAACTCTGACCCCACCAGCATTTCCTTAACGTAACTTTTAACTCTTTTTTATCCCAATAGCCCCCACCCAGTCACCTTCTTTCCCCAAAATTTTCACTCTTTTGTTGCCTTTTATGACCTCTTCATCTAACGCTTCAGATTTGAAGCATTTAAATCTAACAACTGATATAACAGCTCTCTAGATCACAAAAATACAGCTACTTATGCACTACAGATTTGTCCATATATATATGTATATATATAAACAGTAAGATAGTGACTACTTTTTGCGACCGCTTATGTCGGTCGCAAATGTAGCGACAGCTTTGCAATCGATCAAGGCTGTTGCAAACTTAGAGACTATTTAGTCACAAATGTGATAATCGGTTACTATGTTTTACAAAATAGAGACGGGTAACAGACAGATGTTGACGGTTGCAAATGTTTTATATGTTGCGATCAGTGTGCTGTCGCCAGTCGGTCGCAATATGACCTAAAACAAGTAACTTGTGAACCGTTCCCCTCCCTCATTTGAGACTAATTCAATTTCCTTACCTTTCTCTCTTTTCCCCAACGACCATCTCCATTCACCGACGCCCTTTATTTTGTCTCTGGCAACGATCGTCGCCTCCATCTCCTACTTCTCCTGTCTTCTCCTCGCTCTGATTTTCTACTCTACCTCCTCATTTCTCTCTTTGGTTTCACCTTTGGTAAGCCCCTCGCCGCTGCTGCCTTTGCTGCTGGTGCCACCTCTGCTACTGTTTCAATGCCAGAATTTGGACCCTACCGTACAGTGAAAGGTAAAAAGTGAGACATTTTCTCACTTAGAAATTGGTAGTTTGTAGACATTGACAATTCTCTTAAATTTGTCTAGTATTATTTCTCTTTAATTGTTCTATTAAGACATTCGGACCCTGTCGGCTTTCCAACAGCTTCGTCTTCGCCATTACACTCAACCAGTTTTACCTTTCTTCCCCTTTCCTTAACCATATCCTTTGATTAACCAAGCAAACAACCAACCCTTGCGTAAACTTCCTCTGTCAATGTCGTGTCGCTAGAACCCTTGGTTCTAGGTTTGTGTGAATTGGAGAAGTTTTCATGACATCAAGGAATAAAACGAGAAGTAGAACCCCCTTTCCCCTATCGTTTTCTTTTTTGTTTTTTTCTCACTCTCAAACTCTGACCCCCACCAGCATTTTCTTAACTTAACTTTTCACTCTCTTTTTACCCACTAGCCGCTCACCCGGTCACCTTCATTCCCCAACATTTTCACTCTTTTGTTGCCTTTTACGACCTCTTCATCTAATGCTTCAGATTTGAAGTATTTAAATCTAACAGCTGAAATAACAGCTCTCTGGATCACAGAAATACAGCTACTTCTGCACTATATATGTGTCCACATATATATACATATTTATGTATATATATAAATAGTAAGATAGTGACTACCTTTTGCGACCGATCAAGGCTGTCTCAAACTTAGTTAACATTTAGTCACTGATGTGATAGTTCATCGCTAAGTTTTACAAAATAGCGACGGGTAACCAACCCGATGTTGACGGTTGCAAATATTTTAAATATTGCGATCCGTGGGTTATCGCCAGTAGGCCAGAATATGACCTAAATCAAGTAACCTATGAACTGTTCCCCTCCCTCATTTGAGACTAATTCAATTTCCTTACCGTTCTCTCTTTTCCCCTACGACCACCTCCAGTCACCGACGCCGTTCATTGCGTCTCTGGCAACGACCGTCGCCTCCATCTCCTACTCCTCCTGTCTTCTTCTCTCTCTGATTTTCTACTCTACATCTTCTTTTCTTCCTTCGGTTTCACCTGTCGAACCCTACCGGACAGTGAAAGGTAAACAGTGAGACATCTTTTTTTTTTTTGACTTGGAAATTGGTAGTTTATATACATTGACAATTCTCTTAAATTGGTCTATTAATAATTCTCTTAAATTTGATTTTGGGATACAGTATAGCATTTCCTTGAATTTGGTGTATCCATTTATCTATTTAAGGAATAAATGGACAGTGACTCCTATTTTTTCCTGTTTTATCATTTTGGAAGGAATATTTTTTTCCTGTTTTGGAAGGAATTTAAGACTTACCTTTAACGGTTGGAATTTAAGAATGAAAATGCGACAAAAGAAATGTTAGAAAAAATTGTTATATAACTATCAACTATATATGCTTTTTAGCATAATTAACAAAAGCATTCATATGGAAAATAATCCCACCAGTCATTCAATATATGTTGCTTTTTTGGAAAGAATATATTTTTCCTCAAATCTTGAAGCGTTTTTAATATAAAATTTTTATAATTATCTTTCAACTATATATTCTCTTAAGCATAATAAAAGAGTTCAAGGAAAAAGGATAAGTCATATAGAAAATAATCCCTCTAGTGAATCAACATATCTTCCTCAAATCTTAAAAAAGCTTTCTAAGATAAAATTAATTGTTAAAATTATGTCGCGTTCTATTGTGTGCATTCATGTAAATGTTAACAGTGGTAAAATATACCATGTTTGATAATTAAAGTCTATTAAATCTTATAAATAGAAAAATTTTAATTCAAATTATTCAAATTGAAATTAACATGTGTCTCAAATTCCAGTACAAATCCAATTATCTTTTCAATCATACCTTTAACGGTTAACCCCTTAAAATTAATTGGTGTATGTTCCATTAATTGGTCCGCGAATTTCCACCAAGTAACTGATTCTATTTTAATAAATTCCATAATTTATTTGACATAACCTCAAATAATACAAACATTTAGAAGGGAAACTGTATAAGAAACAATGAAAATATTCTATATAATTCATCTAGATGGATTGTTTATCGCTTTCTCAAACCATAAACCATTACAAAAAAATGGCAGCAGCCATAAAACAAGATGGGCCATTCCATTTTGGAACCACTAATAGTGTTATTCATTGCTCGTGTTCATTTGTGATTCTTAAGATGCATGAAATCCAGATCCCAGATGGGAAGTTGGCTGCTCCTTTTCTCGATTCATAGAAGCTTTTCTGGGCTCATAGCATATTACTAACCTTTTCTAGGTTAATAGTGAATTGAAAGCATGTGAGACTTTGTGTTGCAAAAGCTTGTTTATTTTATTTATTGGGTAAGATTATTGATAGGATAATCTGTTTTAGAAGTATGATTTGCTCAATTCAATAATAATAATAATAATAATAATAATAATAATAATAATGTTGGTCATTCTCAAGGAGGGCTTGATTTGGTCCAATATGGTCCTGAATCTCGGATCAATGTTGGTTTTTGATACAATTTCTACACAACACTGCTTTTATAACTTATATTTTTAATTGATTAATAAACTGTTTTAAACTTATTTCAATTCATAAACTATTTTAACAAACAAACTCTCTAGTCCTTGATTACAAGGAATACTTTTTTTTAAAAAGTTTACCTATCTTTTATCTTCGTCATTTCTCTTGTTGTTTTAAACATGTAATGTGAAGATGATTCATTGTAAGTCAATTTTGTTAGCCCTAAGGGCATTATTACTTGTGTTTTGATTATGATTAACATGTGCTTGTGTGAGTATGTCCTTCATAGAGAACAAAAGAAGAACATATGAAGTCTCAAAGTCTCAAGCAAAAGATCTTGATGATGAGGGCAAAATAGAGAAGAAGAGATCAAGCCATACCAAGATCAAATCAATTGAAGACATTGTATTTGTGAACTAGGTATTATCTTGTAAAACTCTCTAGTCTTAGTCTTTGATTCATTGATCATACATAAAGCTCTTCTCATGTTTTTCTAAAATATAATCCTTTGATAAAATCCAAGTATTCTTGACTTTAAGATGTTTTGAATAGTTTTTCTCCTCTTTAAAAATTGTCAAGAATGCCTTTGAAACTTGGAAGAAAGTTTTGTTCAGAAAAAAACTTGGCTGAGGAAAAACAGAAAAATTCGGAAGTCCGTTTTTTAAAAGGGGGAGTCCGTTTTTAAAACCGATAGTCCGTTTTTTAAAACCGATAGTCCGTTTTTAAAACCGATAGTCCGTTTTCTAAAACCGATCGTCCGTTTTTACAATTCGGCAGTCCGCTTTTTCGAAAAACCAAGTCCGAATCTTTCCGTCCGGAAATTCGGCAGTCCGGTTTTTAAAACCGATCGTCCGTTTTTAGTCATCAAGTATAAAAAATATTACCGTTGCACAGAAGCAACGGTCATTTCTGAAATTTGACAGCCTATTTCTTAGGCAACGGTCTTAAGCTTAAAAAACCCTATATATACACTCAATTATCAGCCATAAATTCAACAAGTTTGGGAATCATTCATTGAGAACATTTAATACATTTCAAGAGCTTCAAAAATACATTCTTATTACAAATCATTTTTGAACCCAAACAAAATCTTCTTGAGCTTCATTATTGATCATCCATCAAAGAAGAAGAAAAGAGGTACTTGTAGAAGTATACTATTGAGTTGTAATCTTCCTCTTCTCAAGCTAAATTGGTAACATTGTTCCTAACTCTCTCTATTCTATTATTGTGATCAAAGGTTTGTGGAAAACCCTTTGGGTGATCCTTTGATTAACTAGTTGTATTGTTGTGATTGAGGTTTTGGTGTAAAACCCTTGAAGGGTGAACCTCATTGTGTAGTTGTGTTGTTGTGTTTGAGGTTATAGTGTAAAACCCTTGAAGGGTGAACCTCATTGTGTAGTTGTGTAATCAACTTGAAGTTAGTAGATTTGTGAAATCCTTGGGTTGAGGCTCAAGGTAGTGGATGTAGCTCTTGGAGAGAGTGAACCACTATAAATTGTTGTGCATGCTCTTTTACTCTTTGCTCTTTTCATAATTGCCAATTCTATAAGATTGTGCTTTGTGTGGATTCTTATTAAAAAGAGTTTTTAGAAATCTTTCACAAACAAATTGGAGGTTTATCTTTCTAATCAAACAAAAGATTTTTTAAATTAGCCAAAAACCTTATTCACCCCCCCTCTAAGGTTTTTCAGTTGGTATCAGAGCAGGGCTTCTTTAAAAAAAAAGGACTAACATCCTTGAAGCAAAAGATCTTTATTTCATTATGGCTAATGTTTCCAGTTTACCATATGTAGAAGGCTCTTCTACAACTAGACCTCCTCTTTTCGATGGTTCAAATTATACTTTTTGGAAATCTAGAATCAAAATATATATTTGCCTATTAACTTTAATCTTTGGAGCATTGTAGAGAATGGACCTTATGTTCCTATAAAGGATGGAATTGTCAAGAAGGTTGAAGACTATGATGAGCTTGATTCAAGGAAGATGACTCTAAACTTTCAAGCTATGAACATATTGAGTTGTGCCTTGGATGCTAATGAATACAATAGAGTGAGCGGATGCTACTCGGCTCATGAAATGTGGAAGTTACTTGAAGTAACTCACGAAGGCACCAATCAAGTGAAGGAGTCTAAATTAGCTATGTTGGTGAGAGATTATGAGCTATTCATGATGAAACAATATGAAAGCATTAGTGACATGTTCACAAGGTTCACCAACATCACAAATGGCTTAAAGGCATATGGAAAAGAGTACACAAGGGGAGAAGTAAATAGAAAGATTCTTGATTCACTTCCAAAAGCATGGCAACCAAAAACTCTTGCCATTGAGGAATCAAAAGAGTTAAGTCAACTTCCTATTGAAGAACTCATAGGATCTCTCCTTACCTATGAGATGAAAATAAAAAGATTAGATGAAATGGAAGATGAAGACAAAGAAAGAAGAGGCATAGCACTCAAAGTGAATGATGATGATCATACATGCTCATCAAACAATGAAGATGAGATTGAGGATATGGCCCTAGTGATGAGGAAATTTAAAAGATTTTACAAAGAAGACTTCAACAGAGGAAAGAATCCTCCATTCAAGAAAGGAGGACAAAGTTCATCATTCTTTAAGGCTAGATGTTTTAAATGCAATAGCTCCGACTATCTTGTAACCGATTGTCCCAAGGCCCTTAAAAAGGAAAAGGAAGCTTTAGAAGTCAAGCTTGAGGCATTGAGAAAAAAGAAGAAAGGCAAAGGCCTAATTGGAGCTTGGGATGAAGACTCAAGTGAAAATGAAGAAGAAGAAAATGCCAACATATGCTTCATGGCACTAGAAAATGAGGTACGATTTTCACTTCCTAACTCTTCTAGTATCGTTGATGATGATTGTGATATTGATCCTAGCATAATGCTTTTTGAAATGTATGATGAGTGCAAAAAGGTTTCCAAACGAAACAAAGATTTAAAAAGCAAAACTCAATTTTTGTTAGATGAAAATTCAAGACTCATTTGTGAAAATAAAGCCATTCTTGAATCCTTGGAAGTCTTGAAGAAAGAAAAAGAGAGCTGAAATGATGACTTTCAAAACCTTGTTTTAGAAAACAAAAACCTTTGTGAAAAGATTTCCTTTCTTGAAAAATGTTTAATTGATTATGATGTCTTAAAGAAAAAGGTGAGTGATCTCACTCTATGTGTTGAAATATTCACAAAGGGAAAAGAAAATTTTGAAAAACTTCTTGGCTCTCAAAGATCACCTTTTAACAAAAATGGTATTGGATATAATCATTCCAATATATTTTTCTAAACAAACACGTTTTGTAAAAGCCTCCTCATCCCTTTCACACTTTTGTTGCACTTATTGTGAAAAGAGTGGTCATAAAGCCACAAAGTGTTTCATAAAGAAAAAGATTGAAAGAGGAGTGAAAACCATTTGGAAAGTTAAAGAAAATCAAACTAACATCCATGGACCCAAAAAGATGTGGGTACCAAAAGACCCTTCTACTTCTTTTGTTGTAGGAACAAAAGTCAAGGTCATCTAAGTGGTACTCGGATAGCGGATATGCATCCCTCTTGATTAAACCAAGGAAAACCGAAGGTGCTTTGTTTTTGGAAGGATCATCGGTATAGGTAACATTGCATATAGTTTATCTTCTTAATTAAGTGCCTTTATTTGATGGATTGTAGCTTAATTTATCTTGTATTATTCAATCCAAACCTTCCTTGTTTGCAAATTGTTATGGGAGAAAATTCAACAACCAAGTTTTTACAAAACCTCTTTCAAAAGATCGTTTTTGCCATTTAAGAAAATTACTTGGTATTGGGAGATTTAATGAGTAATGTGTGTTGCTTGTATTTGCCTTTTTACTATTTTCTGACTTGCTCAAAACTCCTGTTTTCAATTTTAATGACATATTTTTAACTTGCTTATTCCAATTACAACTGTGCTTTTATGTGATTTGGTCATTGCTCTTTAGGCCCTTTGTTGTTTTATGGACTTCATGATGACACTTTTATGTTGAAAGTCCTGCTATTATCTCTTCTATGATCCCTTAGTACTTTTCTCCTACAATTTTTTGATTTATGACAAAAGGGGGAGAAAATAGTGCAAGATGTAAGGGGGGAGAAATTTTGTTGATATCATTGATGCTTGTTTACAATGATTATTGATGCAAGGGGGAGTTACCTCCTTTTCTTGGTGATTGTTATGCTTTGTCTCTTTGCATATTTTGATGCATCACCATATTACTCTTGCTCTTTTGTTCTTCTTGCATATGTGTTTGTCATAATCAAAAAGGGGGAGATTGTTAGCCCTAAGGGCATTATTACTTGTGTTTTGATTATGATTAACATGTGCTTGTGTGAGTATGTCCTTCATAGAGAACAAAAGAAGAACATATGAAGTCTCAAAGTCTCAAGCAAAAGATCTTGATGATGAGGGCAAAATAGAGAAGAAGAGATCAAGCCATACCAAGATCAAATCAATTGAAGACATTGAAGACATTGTATTTGTGAACTAGGTATTATCTTGTAAAACTCTCTAGTCTTAGTCTTTGATTCATTGATCATACATGAAGCTCTTCTCATGTTTTTCTAAAATATAATCCTTTGATAAAATCCAAGTATTCTTGACTTTAAGATGTTTTGAATAGTTTTTCTCCTCTTTAAAAATTGTTAAGAATGCCTTTGAAACTTGGAAGAAAGTTTTGTTCAGAAAAAAACTTGGCTGAGGAAAAACAGAAAAATTCGGAAGTCCGTTTTTTAAAAGGGGGAGTCCTTTTTTAAAAGGGGGAGTCCGTTTTTAAAACCGATAGTCCGTTTTTTAAAACCGATAGTCCGTTTTTAAAACTGATAGTCCGTTTTCTAAAACCGATCGTCCGTTTTTACAATTCGGCAATCCGCTTTTTCAGAAAACCAAGTCCGAATCTTTTCGTCCCAGAAATTCGGCAGTCCGGTTTTTAAAACCGATCGTCCGTTTTTAGTCAGTCAAGTATAAAAATATTACCGCTGCACAGAAGCAACGGTCATTTCTGAAATTTGACAGCCTATTTCTTAGGCAACGGTCTTAAGCTTAAAAAATCCTATATATACACTCAATTATCAGCCATATATTCAACAAGTTTGGGAATCATTCATTGAGAACATTTAATACATTTCAAGAGCTTCAAAAATACATTCTTATTACAAATCATTTTTGAACCCAAACAAAATCTTCTTGAGCTTCATTATTGATCATCCATCAAAGAAGAAGAAAAGAGGTGCTTGTAGAAGTATACAATTGAGTTGTAATCTTCCTCTTCTCAAGCTAAATTGGTAACATTGTTCCTAACTCTCTCTATTCTATTATTGTGATCAAAGGTTTGTGGAAAACCCTTTGGGTGATCCTTTGATTAACTAGTTGTATTGTTGTGATTGAGGTTTTGGTGTAAAACCCTTGAAGGGTGAACCTCATTGTGTAGTTGTGTTGTTGTGTTTGAGGTTATAGTGTAAAACCCTTGAAGGGTGAACCTCATTGTGTAGTTGTGTAATCAACTTGAAGTTAGTGGATTTGTGAAATCCTTGGGTTGAGGCTCAAGGTAGTGGATGTAGCTCTTGGAGAGAGTGAACCACTATAAATTGTTGTGCATGCTCTTTAACTCTTTGCTCTTTTCATAATTGCCAATTCTATAAGATTGTGCTTTGTGTGGATTCTTATTAAAAAGAGTTTTTAGAAATCTTTCACAAACAAATTGGAGGTTTATCTTTCTAATCAAACAAAAGATTTTTTAAATTAGCCAAAAACCTTTTTCACCCCCCCCTAAGGTTTTTCAATTTTGGTTATGATTTCTAATATTTTTTCTCTCTTGAAATCTTAAAGGGAAGTTTTTCATCAAACTTGAGAGGGTTAGGTATCAAAGTTCTGCTTCTTTGTTTTTGCTTCTAAGGTATGACATTCTTTTGAATTCTTATGTTTATGTGTTGATCTTTGAATTTTTTTTTTTTTTTTGTTTCTGTTCTTGGATTTTGTTGGTTTCATTTATATTGGTTATGAAATCTAGAATGACTAGATATTAGAATTGGATTTCGATTAAACTTCAGGATTGCTAAACTTGTAAAACATGAAGTATATTGAAAACTTTGAAGTTCTTTAACTCTATTTAATTTACCAGTTTTTGTTAATTACTTGTCATGGAGGAGCCCAAACTCTTTAATGTTCAATTGTTTATGAGGGAGCCTTGACTCTTAAGGTTTAATTATTTACGAGAGAGCCCAGTCTCTTTAAAATTATATATATATATATATATATATATTGCATTTAAGTATCTTTTAAAAAAGGGAAAACCGTGGTACCCCAGGCAATTATTGCAAAAACCATATGTCCAATTTACAGGGAGACTGTCAAAATTTTTTTAAATCTTAGAAAATAATATTTAGATTTTTAAGTATCATTATAAGTCATCAAAAGCAAAAAATATTAGTGTTTGTGCTTCTATTCTTCTCTCATCACTTCTAAATTAATGAAGTAATGAGAGAAGAATAGCAAAAGTGTTTATTCTTCTATTTTTGAACTTTTCATAGATATCAAAATTGAAAAAATACAAGTATTTGTGCTACTATTCTCTCCTTCTTTCTAAGTTAAATGAAAAGTAGAAGTCTTAGTTCTTCTATTATTGAATGTTTCAATGGTGTCAAAATTGAGAAATAAAAGTGTTCGTGCTCTTATTTCCTTTTTACTTCTAAGTTAAATCAAAAGTAGAAATCTTTGTTCTTCTATTGGATGAACATTTCATTCTTGAACGTTTCATTGTACTTGTACTATGTTTTCTTCACTTCCTTTTTACTTTAAACATATGTCTTCGCTTTCTTCTTATCCTGAATAAGATTAATCTTTTTCCTTCTATTCCTTTGAATGTAGAAAGTTATGGAACAGAATAGAAGTTGGATGTATAGGAGATGTGTGCTTGGAGTTACGGGACTTAGTAGCAAATTTGTGAATGGGGTACAACAATTTGTAAATTGGTGTATTTCAACAAATCACAAAACGAACATAAGATAAGGTATACGTGTGTGAAGTGAAAAATTAGGAAGTTAATGACCATGGTTGATTTGAAGCTGCTTTTGTTTAAGTGGGAGTTTATGCCTGATTATCATAATTGGGCATGCCATAGACAAGCAGGGTATGGGGATTGAATATGAGAACGAAATGTGAGTAATGTAAGGGAAACGAGTTCGAGTAGAACTAGAGAAGGTAACACGTATAGTGAGATGAGCATAGGATTACTGCTGCCC
Organism: Catharanthus roseus; assembly: GCA_028651295.1. Taxonomy (NCBI): domain Eukaryota; kingdom Viridiplantae; phylum Streptophyta; class Magnoliopsida; order Gentianales; family Apocynaceae; genus Catharanthus; species Catharanthus roseus. The sequence continues at coordinate 627,373 of JAPQWS010000107.1, read as the reverse complement.
TTATGGCCAATAACCACGAGCTAATGCTAGAGCTCAATGAGGGGTTAAAAAAGGGGGCACACATGCGGCTTCGGTGCAGCAGGGTCTGCCCGTTAGCGCTCTCGATCCCTGCATGCTACTTTTAGAGGCCGCCTATTCCTTGGTGGTTATGAGGAGCATATAACTCCCATGAGTGGTTAGGTCTTTAATGAGATGATGGATCAAAAGTAGTAACAACTGTGACAGAGGAGGATTAATTACTCGCAACACATCATGAAAGAGTTGTTGGTCGAGAACTTCCGTAGTATGGGATTTGATCTTTGCAGGTACCACCTCTCAAGCCGCCTCCTGAATGGCGGATGCCTGATTGCAAAGTTGGTGAGACGAGTGGCCACACCGGCCACGATGGCGAGCATGAGTGTCAGCGATGATGAGATCCCTCCTAGTTAGCATTGCTACACTTTTTATTACACATTTTATATATTTTAAATATTTGATATATATATATTGCTAGTTTATTATAGTATAGTAAATGATGAATCATTTGGGGCTTTCATGTATATACTCTGCTTTTAATGTTTGATGGTTTATTATGAAATATTTGTTTCTTGTGCAGTTTATTTTGGCTCATCTATTTTTTTTATTTTCAGGATGGTTTAATCTAGAAATAAATAATTTATTAATATATATATATATATCTATATATATGCGGCAGAATGGCGACAGAAGACCCGACTCACCTTTTGCGACAAGTTTGCGACGACTTTCCATCGCCATTTTGTTACATTAGAAATTTGTCACGAAATTTAAAGAAAAAATGTAGGCGCAACAATCGTTGTCAATCCGTTGCTATTTTACCATGTGACCGATTATCTATTGTAAATCTTTGCTTGTGACGACGGTATTGCGGCCCATACTTTGAATCGCAATATCGTAGCAATTTGACCATTTGCGATGGAATTGCGACAGGATATGCCTTCGCCAGTTGACATTTTTTTTGTTGTGATATATATTTTACATATATATATATACATACATATATATAAAGATATATATATGTATATACGTATATATATACATCTATATCTATATATATATAATATTATACAAGTTGCACAATAACATTCGTAAAGTAAGTGATTAGAATTAAGACTTTTGATTTGGATGTCACAGACATCTAATACTTGTGTTAGACTTAGAGTTGTCGTGAATTTGACGCAAAATTTAAAAAAATTGGACTGATTGCATGTATACATGCATCAACCTGGATTGATTGATTCTTTCAGGCCTAAACGTAAGCTCGTGTCAATGGTTGCACAACGTTTTTGTGACAACCTGGTTTTCTTAATCGTCAATGTTCTCTTTTTTTATATAGCGTTTTATTTCAATATCGCTCGTTCTTGTTTATATGCGTGATATTACTGTTACTGGAAGTTGTTCTCAGTATATGGATTCCTTTATTGATCATCAGTAATCGGTGTCACTAAAAATTCTCTTTTTTTTTTTTTTAAGTGATCTATATTCGAATTTTTATAGCTGAAAACTCAGTGATTTTTTTGTTTTTCTTTAGGCATGGAAGTATATTGCAATTTGTCCTCTGCACTTATCTCAAACTCATTATGCTTCTCACATGCTTAGAAGATTTAATATGACGAAATAAAAATATTTCATAAGTGATCCTCAATAATTATTTTTAAGCTTATATATATGACATACACACACATATGACACTTATTCCCATACATAGGATATAGATATCATAATTATTCAAGACATGCCTTTAATGATGTATACTCACATAACACAACCACATAAGTATCCTTTTTTATATTGACAATGGAGAAAATGATCAAGAGTGGTGAGCTTCAATGTCTTCACATACATGAAGAAACAAACTGAGCAATGTTCCCGGATGTGGGTAATCCTCCTTCAGCTTCTCATACTCAAAAGTCCATGTCAACAAACTCTCAGGACCATTTCGGTCAACATGATAAGTTAAATACATAGACTTGTATACTTCCATCAGATCTCCTTCAATCATCTTGAACCTTATTGATTGTTTTTCCTCATCAATATATTCAATTATCTGTTTCGCAATACTTTCTTTGCCGTCTAAGGACAAAAATTAAAAAGAGAAAGAATATAAAAAAGAAAAAAAAGAAAAAAGGAAAAAAAGAAAAGAAAACCAACTACAACAACAAAAACAAAGGAAGTAGATATAAAAAACATTCTATTATGGATCAGTCCTCGCTCATCCATCTTTTGGCATTTATTGAATTACGTTACTCGTGTTATTACTTATGACTATAATTATGGGGACATGAACAATAAAAAAATATGGTGAAACATAACATAATATGTTAAGAAATTTAGGACGCAGAGAAGAATAATATTGAATGCTGCAATTTGATTGTCTTGATTTTATTTCTTATTCATTATGATCTACTATTTATAGACTACAAAGTATGCTAATCCTAATCAATATAGGATTCTAACCAACCACTAATAAGGAATACTATTATAATAATAGCATAATACAAAGTATCCTAGTTATAATCAATATAGGATTCTAACCAAATAATCTCTTATAGAATCCAAGATAATCTAGGAGAATCATATACTGATGTGATATCTCCAACACCCTCCCTCAAGTTGGAACGTGCAAAATTGCATGTCCAACTTGCCATAATTTTCAATTTTTTTTTCATAACGTGCAAATTGCACATCTGGTAGTCTTGCACCATCTGTCGCTGTGGTCTTTACCACCACTCGCTGTCGCTATGGTTTTTGTCATCCATCGCTGTCGCTGTGGTTTTTTTTTTTGTAATCAATCGCTGTCGCTGTGGTTCTTCCATGAGTCGCAGTCGTTGTGATCTTCTTCCATCAGTCGCAGTCGTTGTGATCTTCTTCCATTAGTCGCAGTCGTTGTGGTTTTCTTCCATCAGTCGCAGTGGCTTCCGTAATCCATCATCGAAAATTCTTTTGATATCGCTTTAGAGTTTTTTTTTTCGATAAAGCAACCATCAATGTCCAATTTCAATTTCTAAATCTAGGCGCTTCAAATATTTGTCGATGAAGCTACCTGACTTGAATATGATTTATAAAAAAATATATATAATCTCCTAAATTTTTATTGAAGCAAATTAGAAGAAATATTAGAAACCTAAAAAAAACGTATCCAAACTGAACGAAAAGAATTGTTCAAGCTGAATGAAAAGAGAATAAAGTCATAGATGTGAAAGATTTTTTTTTTTCTTTTTCTTCTTCTTTTTTAAACCTGGCTCTGGCTCTGATACCATGTTAAGAAATTTAGGACGCAGAGAAGAATAATATTGAATGCTTCAATTTGATTGTCTTGATTTTATTTCTTATTCATTATGATCTACTATTTATAGACTACAAAGTATCCTAATCCTAATCAATATAGGATTCTAACCAACCACTAATAAGGAATACTGTTATAATAATAGCATAATACAAAGTATCCTAGTTATAATCAATATAGGATTCTAACCAAATAATCTCTTATAGAATCCAAGATAATCCAGGAGAATCACATACTGATGTGATATCTCCAACATAATACATGCCAAGAAGTTCAGGAGTGTGGATATGAATCGTATTTACAATAGAATTTTTCAGTGAATATAGCAGAAAACAAAAAATAATTATTATAGGATTTAGAAAAAATTTAGGGTTAATTACCATGGGTATAGAGCCAACGTATTTTGGACCCAACCTTTCCCACTTCACCATCAATAAGAATGAAACCTTTTAATTTATCAGGACTCATTTTGGAAATCTCATGAGCTCTCACTTTAAGGAGATCATGGAAGACATCTCCACAAGCCTTGATCTCTGTTTGGCCGATCATTTTTCCCCTGAGGCCCATCTTTCCTTTGCAAAAAACCAGAGATATATGAGATAGATTAGAGTTGGGGGCAAGCTATCCAACCTTGACCCTTTATATAGCGAAATGATGAAACTAGTGATTGCGTGACTACTTGAACAATTATTTCGGAAATTAAGAAAGAAAGGAAAATTAGGAAATAATTTTCTCACCGAGGCCTTATTTGTTCCAAGATTTTAGTGAGGAAAATGAAATTGTTCAAAAATTAAAATGCATACATTGTTTGGTTAAAGTAAAGAAAATACTAAGTACATAGAGTTTCTCTTGTTAAGTTTGTCCATTTTGATTTTGAGATGGAAATGGGAAAGAAATAAGTTTTCTTGTCAATATAAAAAATATTATTAACACATCATCAATCATATTAATTTTATATTACAGAAATAATATTATTCCAAAGAATCGAACAGAGACTACTATCACGATTTACGAAAAAAAGATTATGAGCCATCATCATCATCATCATCTGATCTTATCTGTGAGATATGAGTAAAAGAACAGTTAAGAGAAAGAGAAAGAAATTTGGATTCAAACAGATAAAATCCTACATGAAAACAAAAGCAGAAAATGACGGGAAAAAAGTCAAAAAAACAAACAGAGGTATATGGATTGATGTTAATCTTTCTGACATTTTTCTCTTTTGAAATTACAGAATTAGGAAGAATCCAGAAATCTTCTCCTTAGTTCAGTCATTGTGTCATTGTCCGAATCAGTACAGTAGATATATCTTTTAAATAAAAAACACTGTACTGTATAAAGAATTCAAGAAGATAACTACTAAGGAGCAAAGTAATTTGAACTTATATATTGTATGGTTGATTAGAAAATGCAAGTATATTTGTGAAATTAAAAGAAGAAAAATGAAATGGAAATGAAAGACAATAAAAAAGAGGAAAAAAAGGAGAAAAAGCAAAAGAAAGATGGCATGATGATTGTGAACTTTATTTTCATCTAAGAAACTAAAAAATAAAATTAAGTTAAACCATATCTAAATATTAATTTTGTACTTTTTTAGAAGAATTCTTTAAAAATAGCTTACAATGAATTCTTCTTCATCTTTTCATTTCCCTCACTAAAACATGAGAAAAAATTTTTCTACTATTTGCATTTAACTTTTCATTAGAGTTTTCCTTGCTTTATTTTCCATACTATTTTTATTACTTGCTATTAAGAATTTCACATGACTAGGTGTAGAAGAAAAAAATTTATTCCGTATATGACATGGCAATTCTTCCCTCTCGACGCACCTTTCGGGGTAAATAAGGCTCAAGCCTAAATTTTAACATGGTATGCGTATAAGAAAAAAATTTACTCCTTATAAGACTTGAACAATCCTCTCATTTTGAAGTGCCTTTTGGGATGAGTTAGACCTAAATCTAAAATTTTAACATGATATTAGAGATATGATGTTGGACCACTCGTAGATGACACCCTGCAGAATTTCACGTTTTCATGATCAGGCATTTGAACCAAAGTGTGTCTTCACCTGCCCTCTTCTTTTTCCCTTTCCGATCCTAATTTGGACCCGTCACCCGCCGACATGGGTACCTTAGCCTAATGTCACGCCCTGCTTGCAAGACATGAGGTTTTTCCACATTTTAGACAAGCCTACAAAGTTCTAGAACATTCCAGAAGGTTCTAGAATCCTCTGGAAGTCTCTAGAACCATAGAGGAGGCATCATGTAAACTAGTAGAATTCTCTAGAACATTCCATAGCTAGATTTTATGTAGAATATTCTAGAATTATATAAGGCAACTGTTAGATCGTTGCCACATGTAATAATCTTAGCCATCCATTGAGGAGGTACTTGCCTATAAATAGGCTCACTCTCTTCATTTGTAAACACACACACACACACACACACACATCAGAACTTAGAGTTCTAAGACTTGTAAGCTCTTTCTAAGCAATACAAGCTTTCTCTCATAAACAACCACTCTTTGCCTACAGTTTTCCAACGGTTTTGTTTAGCCTTCGAAGTTAGGAGCAAGTTAAGGCTTTCTTAGCATTTGCGGGAGTGCTAAGGCCGCACAGCTACTTACAAGAAAAAAGTAAGTGCGTGACAAGTGGTATCGAGCTTGGTTGGAAGCCATGACGAAGACCATCGGAGATCAAGTGGCGGGATCCGACACCACCAATGTGGAGTCATCGCAACAAGGCCGGGGGCATGAGGAGCAACGCGACCCCGTTGTACCAAAGCCGAGGGGGAAGTCCAAGGACCGCACAGCTAGCTTTGAGTTACGCCTAACTCAGGTGGAAGAAGGCATGGGCGCTGTGGACGCACACATGGAGAATCTAGACCAACGGGTGGAAGGTCTAGAGGCCGACGTCGCCGAAACCCATGAAGAGGTGCGTGAATCCCTTACCAAGCTAGGTGAGTCTAATCGAGAAGACTTACAGGCCCTTAGGGACGAATTTATGGCCGAGGTAGCCCGTTTGCGAGACGTCCATCAAAGGGAGATTAATAGCTTGCTAATGCAATTGGAGGAAGCTCGAGGGGACCTAGCCTTATGTAAGAAGGCGGTTCTTGCTGGTTCAACCACAACCACGGTGGAACCCCGACGGGTCGATATCCCAAAACCAAAGAGTTTTGCGGGAATGCGTAATGCTCGTGAAGTAGACAACTTCTTATGGGGGGCTAGAACAATATTTCGACGTCAGTAGGCATCCTAGAAGAAGGAGCCAAGATCAAAAGTGCAGCTTTGTACCTCACCGATACGGCCATGCTTTGGTGGCGCCGACGGCAAGAAGACGTCAAGAGAGGTACGTGCTCCATCGCTACCTTTGATGATTTTAAAAGGGAGCTTAAGAGGCAATTTTGTCCGGAAAATGCCGAAGAAGAGGCACGTGGTCGCCTACGAAGGCTCAAACATCTGGGAAGCACCCGAGATTATGTGAAAGACTTCACAAACCTTGTGTTGGAAATCCCTGACATGTCCGATAAGGGCTCACTCTTCTTTTTCATGGACAGACTACAAACTTGGGCTAAAATCGAACTTAGGCGTCGTGGTGTGCAAGACCTTGCTGCTGCTATCGCTATAGCCGAAAGCTTGATCGATTACTCAAGCAAAAAGGAGCCATCCAAGCCCAAAGAGAAGAAGGGCGGTCCCAACAAAGGTGGGGGAGAACATTGGCGAGGCAACCGCAAGGAAGAAAACCGAAACCAAGGTCAAAGTTCTTGGAAGCCGAAGGACAAAGGTAAACAAAAGGATAACTTTGACCGTTCCATCCCTAAACGGGGATGCTTCTTATGTGGTCAAGCTTTGGGGAGTTCCCTCCAACATCGTGAGCGATCGAGACCCGCGCTTCACGAGACGATTCTGGACGGAATTGTTTAAGTTACTTGGCTCCGATTTAAACTTTTCCACCAGTTTCCATCCTCAAAGCGATGGCCAAACCGAGCGGACCAATGCACTCTTGGAGCTATACTTAAGGCACTACGTGAGTGCCAACCAACGAGATTGGGCAAAGTTGCTTGATATGGCCCAATTCTCTTATAATCTCCAACGGAGTGAAGCAACCAACCGAAGTCCTTTTGAAGTAATCATGGGGCAGCAGCCTACAACGCCTCTTACTCTTGCCACAAGCTATGAAGGTAAGAGCCCCTCAGCATTTAAATTTGCCAAATCATGGCATGAACAAGCCGAATTGGCACGGGCGTATTTGAACAAGGCTTCAAAAAGGATGAAGAAATGGGCAGATAAGAGAAGAAGACCATTGGAGTTTCAGGAAGGTGATCTTGTCATGGTGAAACTTCTTCCCCAACAATTCAAGAGCTTCGAGAAAGTTCACAAAGGCTTGATCAGGAGATATGAGGGCCCTTTCCGGGTCTTGAAACGTGTTGGGAAGGTCTCCTATAAGCTCCAATTGCCTTCCAGGCTCAAGATTCATCTGGTTTTTCATGTGAGTCTCTTAAAACCATATCACGAAGACATGGAGGACCCCACTCGAGGAGAGTCTAAGCGAGCGCCTACCGCCGTGGTCACCTCCTTTGACAAGGAAGTCAAGGCCATACTAGCCGATCGCCACATTCGAAAACGAGGTGTACCAAATTATCGAGAATATCTCAGTAAAGTGGAAGAACTTGCCCGAAAGTGAAGCAAGTTGGGAGCGCGAGGATACCCTTTGGCAATTCAAAGATCATATCCAGCAATTCCACGATGAAGGCACGATGAGGGCATCGCGAGCATAGGTGGGGGAGAATGTCACGCCCTGCTTGCAAGACATGAGGTTTTTCCACATTTTAGACAAGCCTACAAAGTTCTAGAACATTCCAGAAGGTTCTAGAATCCTCTGGAAGTCTCTAGAACCATAGAGGAGGCATCATGTAAACTAGTAGAATTCTCTAGAACATTCCATAGCTAGATTTTATGTAGAATATTCTAGAATTATATAAGGCAACTGTTAGATCGTTGCCACATGTAATAATCTTAGCCATCCATTGAGGAGGTACTTGCCTATAAATAGGCTCACTCTCTTCATTTGTAAACACACACACACACACACACACACATCAGAACTTAGAGTTCTAAGACTTGTAAGCTCTTTCTAAGCAATACAAGCTTTCTCTCATAAACAACCACTCTTTGCCTACAGTTTTCCAACGGTTTTGTTTAGCCTTCGAAGTTAGGAGCAAGTTAAGGCTTTCTTAGCATTTGCGGGAGTGCTAAGGCCGCACTGCTACTTACAAGAAAAAGTAAGTGCGTGACAAGTGGTATCAGAGCTTGGTTGGAAGCCATGACGAAGACCATCAGAGATCAAGTGGCGGGATCCGACACCACCAATGTGGAGTCATCGCAACAAGGCCGGGGGCATGAGGAGCAACGCGACCCCGTTGTACCAAAGCCGAGGGGGAAGTCCAAGGACCGCACAGCTAGCTTTGAGTTACGCCTAACTCAGGTGGAGGAAGGCATGGGCGCTGTGGACGCACACATGGAGAATCTAGACCAACGGGTGGAAGGTCTAGAGGCCGACGTCGCCGAAACCCATGAAGAGGTGCGTGAATCCCTTACCAAGCTAGGTGAGTCTAATCGAGAAGACTTACAGGCCCTTAGGGACGAATTTATGGCCGAGGTAGCCCGTTTGCGAGACGTCCATCAAAGGGAGATTAATAGCTTGCTAATGCAATTGGAGGAAGCTCGAGGGGACCTAGCCTTATGTAAGAAGGCGGTTCTTGCTGGTTCAACCACAACCACGGTGGAACCCCGACGGGTCGATATCCCAAAACCAAAGAGTTTTGCGGGAATGCGTAATGCTCGTGAAGTAGACAACTTCTTATGGGGGCTAGAACAATATTTCGACGTCGTAGGCATCCTAGAAGAAGGAGCCAAGATCAAAAGTGCAGCTTTGTACCTCACCGATACGGCCATGCTTTGGTGGCGCCGACGGCAAGAAGACGTCAAGAGAGGTACGTGCTCCATCGCTACCTTTGATGATTTTAAAAGGGAGCTTAAGAGGCAATTTTGTCCGGAAAATGCCGAAGAAGAGGCACGTGGTCGCCTACGAAGGCTCAAACATCTGGGAAGCACCCGAGATTATGTGAAAGACTTCACAAACCTTGTGTTGGAAATCCCTGACATGTCCGATAAGGGCTCACTCTTCTTTTTCATGGACAGACTACAAACTTGGGCTAAAATCGAACTTAGGCGTCGTGGTGTGCAAGACCTTGCTGCTGCTATCGCTATAGCCGAAAGCTTGATCGATTACTCAAGCAAAAAGGAGCCATCCAAGCCCAAAGAGAAGAAGGGCGGTCCCAACAAAGGTGGGGGAGAACATTGGCGAGGCAACCGCAAGGAAGAAAACCGAAACCAAGGTCAAAGTTCTTGGAAGCCGAAGGACAAAGGTAAACAAAAGGATAACTTTGACCGTTCCATCCCTAAACGGGGATGCTTCTTATGTGGTCAAGCTTTGGGGAGTTCCCTCCAACATCGTGAGCGATCGAGACCCGCGCTTCACGAGACGATTCTAGACGGAATTGTTTAAGTTACTTGGCTCCGATTTAAACTTTTCCACCAGTTTCCATCCTCAAAGCGATGGCCAAACCGAGCGGACCAATGCACTCTTGGAGCTATACTTAAGGCACTACGTAAGTGCCAACCAACGAGATTGGGCAAAGTTGCTTGATATGGCCCAATTCTCTTATAATCTCCAACGGAGTGAAGCAACCAACCGAAGTCCTTTTGAAGTAATCATGGGGCAGAGACTCTACAACGCCTCTTACTCTTGCCACAAGCTATGAAGGTAAGAGCCCCTCAAACGATTTAAATTTGCCAAATCATGGCATGAACAAGCCGAATTGGCACGGGCGTATTTGAACAAGGCTTCAAAAAGGATGAAGAAATGGGCAGACAAGAGAAGAAGACCATTGGAGTTTCAGGAAGGTGATCTTGTCATGGTGAAACTTCTTCCCCAACAATTCAAGAGCTTCAGGAAAGTTCACAAAGGCTTGATCAGGAGATATGAGGGCCCTTTCCGGGTCTTGAAACGTGTTGGGAAGGTCTTCTATAAGCTCCAATTGCCTTCCAGGCTCAAGATTCATCTGGTTTTTCATGTGAGTCTCTTAAAACCATATCACGAAGACATGGAGGACCCCACTCGAGGAGAGTCTAAGCGAGCGCCTACCGCCGTGGTCACCTCCTTTGACAAGGAAGTCAAGGCCATACTAGCCGATCGCCACATTCGAAAACGAGGTGTACCAAATTATCGAGAATATCTCAGTAAAGTGGAAGAACTTGCCCGAAAGTGAAGCAAGTTGGGAGCGCGAGGATACCCTTTGGCAATTCAAAGATCATATCCAAGCAATTCCACGATGAAGGCGCGATGAGGGCATCGCGAGCATAGGTGGGGGAGAATGTCACGCCCTGCTTGCAAGACATGAGGTTTTTTCCACATTTTAGACAAGCCTACAAAGTTCTAGAACATTCCAGAAGGTTCTAGAATCCTCTGGAAGTCTCTAGAACCATAGAGGAGGCATCATGTAAACTAGTAGAATTCTCTAGAACATTCCATAGCTAGATTTTATGTAGAATATTCTAGAATTATATAAGGCAACCGTTAGATCGTTGCCACATGTAATAATCTTAGCCATCCATTGAGGAGGTACTTGCCTATAAATAGGCTCACTCTCTTCATTTGTAAACACACACACACACACACACACACATCAGAACTTAGAGTTCTAAGACTTGTAAGCTCTTTCTAAGCAATACAAGCTTTCTCTCATAAACAACCACTCTTTGCCTACAGTTTTCCAACGGTTTTGTTTAGCCTTCGAAGTTAGGAGCAAGTTAAGGCTTTCTTAGCATTTGCGGGAGTGCTAAGGCCGCACCGCTACTTACAAGAAAAAAGTAAGTGCGTGACAAGTGGTATCAGAGCTTGGTTGGAAGCCATGACGAAGACCATCAGAGATCAAGTGGCGGGATCCGACACCACCAATGTGGAGTCATCGCAACAAGGCCGGGGGCATGAGGAGCAACGCGACCCCGTTGTACCAAAGCCGAGGGGGAAGTCCAAGGACCGCACAGACTAGCTTTGAGTTACGCCCTAACTCAGGGTGGAGGAAGGCATGGGCGCCGTGGACGCACACATGGAGAATCTAGACCAACGGGTGGAAGGTCTAGAGGCCGACGTCGCCGAAACCCATGAAGAGGTGCGTGAATCCCTTACCAAGCTAGGTGAGTCTAATCGAGAAGACTTACAGGCCCTTAGGGACGAATTTATGGCCGAGGTAGCCCGTTTGCGTAGACGTCCATCAAAGGGAGATTAATAGCTTGCTAATGCAATCGAGGAAGCTCGAGGGGACCTAGCCTTATGTAAGAAGGCGGTTCTTGCCGGGTTCAACCACAACCACGGTGGAACCCCCGACGGGTCGATATCCCAAAACCAAAGAGTTTTGCGGGAATGCGTAATGCTCGTGAAGTAGACAACTTCTTATGGGGGGCTAGAACAATATTTCGACGTCGTAGGCATCCTAGAAGAAGGAGCCAAGATCAAAAGTGCAGCTTTGTACCTCACCGATACGGCCATGCTTTGGTGGCGCCGACGGCAAGAAGACGTCAAGAGAGGTACGTGCTCCATCGCTACCTTTGATGATTTTAAAAGGGAGCTTAAGAGGCAATTTTGTCCGGAAAATGCCGAAGAAGAGGCACGTGGTCGCCTACGAAGGCTCAAACATCCGGGAAGCACCCGAGATTATGTGAAAGACTTCACAAACCTTGTGTTGGAAATCCCTGACATGTCCGATAAGGGCTCACTCTTCTTTTTCATGGACAGACTACAAACTTGGGCTAAAATCGAACTTAGGCGTCGTGGTGTGCAAGACCTTGCTGCTGCTATCGCTATAGCCGAAAGCTTGATCGATTACTCAAGCAAAAAGGAGCCATCCAAGCCCAAAGAGAAGAAGGGCGGTCCCAACAAAGGTGGGGGGAGAACATTGGCGAGGCAACCGCAAGGAAGAAAACCGAAACCAAGGTCAAAGTTCTTGGAAGCCGAAGGACAAAGGTAAACAAAAGGATAACTTTGACCGTTCCATCCCTAAACGGGGATGCTTCTTATGTGGTCAAGCTTTGGGGAGTTCCCTCCAACATCGTGAGCGATCGAGACCCGCGCTTCACGAGACGATTCTAGACGGAATTGTTTAAGTTACTTGGCTCCGATTTAAACTTTTCCACCAGTTTCCATCCTCAAAGCGATGGCCAAACCGAGCGGACCAATGCACTCTTGGAGCTATACTTAAGGCACTACGTGAGTGCCAACCAACGAGATTGGGCAAAGTTGCTTGATATGGCCCAATTCTCTTATAATCTCCAACGGAGTGAAGCAACCAACCGAAGTCCTTTTGAAGTAATCATGGGGCAGCAGCCTACAACGCCTCTTACTCTTGCCACAAGCTATGAAGGTAAGAGCCCCTCAGCATTTAAATTTGCCAAATCATGGCATGAACAAGCCGAATTGGCACGGGCGTATTTGAACAAGGCTTCAAAAAGGATGAAGAAATGGGCAGACAAGAGAAGAAGACCATTGGAGTTTCAGGAAGGTGATCTTGTCATGGTGAAACTTCTTCCCCAACAATTCAAGAGCTTCAGGAAAGTTCACAAAGGCTTGATCAGGAGATATGAGGGCCCTTTCCGGGTCTTGAAACGTGTTGGGAAGGTCTCCTATAAGCTCCAATTGCCTTCCAGGCTCAAGATTCATCTGGTTTTTCATGTGAGTCTCTTAAAACCATATCACGAAGACATGGAGGACCCCACTCGAGGAGAGTCTAAGCGAGCGCCTACCGCCGTGGTCACCTCCTTTGACAAGGAAGTCAAGGCCATACTAGCCGATCGCCACATTCGAAAACGAGGTGTACCAAATTATCAGGAATATCTCGTAAAGTGGAAGAACTTGCCCGAAAGTGAAGCAAGTTGGGAGCGCGAGGATACCCTTTGGCAATTCAAAGATCATATCCAGCAATTCCACGATGAAGGCGCGATGAGGGCATCGCGAGCATAGGTGGGGGAGAATGTCACGCCCTGCTTGCAAGACATGAGGTTTTTCCACATTTTAGACAAGCCTACAAAGTTCTAGAACATTCCAGAAGGTTCTAGAATCCTCTGGAAGTCTCTAGAACCATAGAGGAGGCATCATGTAAACTAGTAGAATTCTCTAGAACATTCCATAGCTAGATTTTATGTAGAATATTCTAGAATTATATAAGGCAACTGTTAGATCGTTGCCACATGTAATAATCTTAGCCATCCATTGAGGAGGTACTTGCCTATAAATAGGCTCACTCTCTTCATTTGTAAACACACACACACACACACACACATCAGAACTTAGAGTTCTAAGACTTGTAAGCTCTTTCTAAGCAATACAAGCTTTCTCTCATAAACAACCACTCTTTGCCTACAGTTTTCCAACGGTTTTGTTTAGCCTTCGAAGTTAGGAGCAAGTTAAGGCTTTCTTAGCATTTGCGGGAGTGCTAAGGCCGCACGGCTACTTACAAGAAAAAGTAAGTGCGTGACAAGTGGTATCAGAGCTTGGTTGGAAGCCATGACGAAGACCATCAGAGATCAAGTGGCGGGATCCGACACCACCAATGTGGAGTCATCGCAACAAGGCCGGGGAAGTGAGGAGCAACGCGACCCCGTTATACCAAAGCCGAGGGGGAAGTCCAAGGACCGCACAGCTAGCTTTGAGTTATGCCTAACTCGGATGAAAGAAGGCATGGGCGTCGTGGACGCACACATGGAGAATCTAGACCAATGGGTGGAAGGTCTAGAGGCCGACGTTGCCGAAACCCATGAAGAGGTGCGTGAAGCCCTTACCAAGCTAGGTGAGTCTAATCGAGAAGACTTACAAGCCCTTAGGGACGAATTTATGGCCGAGGTAGCCCGTTTACGAGACGTCCATTAAAGGGAGATTAATAGCTTGCTAATGCAATTGGAGGAAGCTCGAGGGGACCTAGCCATATGTAAGAAGGCGGTTCTTGCTGGTTCAACCACAACCACGGTGGAACCCCGACGGGTCGATATCCCAAAACCAAAGAGTTTTGCGGGAATGCGTAATGCTCGTGAAGTAGACAACTTCTTATGGGGGCTAGAACAATATTTCGACGTCGTAGGCATCCTAGAAGAAGGAGCCAAGATCAAAAGTGCAGCTTTGTACCTCACCGATACGGCCATGCTTTGGTGGCGCCGACGGCAAGAAGACGTCAAGAGAGGTACGTGCTCCATCGCTACCTTTGATGATTTTAAAAGGGAGCTTAAGAGGCAATTTTGTCCGGAAAATGCCGAAGAAGAGGCACGTGGTCGCCTACGAAGGCTCAAACATCTGGGAAGCACCCGAGATTATGTGAAAGACTTCACAAACCTTGTGTTGGAAATCCCTGACATGTCCGATAAGGGCTCACTCTTCTTTTTCATGGACAGACTACAAACTTGGGCTAAAATCGAACTTAGGCGTCGTGGTGTGCAAGACCTTGCTGCTGCTATCGCTATAGCCGAAAGCTTGATCGATTACTCAAGCAAAAAGGAGCCATCCAAGCCCAAAGAGAAGAAGGGCGGTCCCAACAAAGGTGGGGGAGAACATTGGCGAGGCAACCGCAAGGAAGAAAACCGAAACCAAGGTCAAAGTTCTTGGAAGCCGAAGGACAAAGGTAAACAAAAGGATAACTTTGACCGTTCCATCCCTAAACGGGGATGCTTCTTATGTGGTCAAGCTTTGGGGAGTTCCCTCCAACATCGTGAGCGATCGAGACCCGCGCTTCACGAGACGATTCTGGACGGAATTGTTTAAGTTACTTGGCCCCGATTTAAACTTTTCCACCAGTTTCCATCCTCAAAGCGATGGCCAAACCGAGCGGACCAATGCACTCTTGGAGCTATACTTAAGGCACTACGTGAGTGCCAACCAACGAGATTGGGCAAAGTTGCTTGATATGGCCCAATTCTCTTATAATCTCCAACGGAGTGAAGCAACCAACCGAAGTCCTTTTGAAGTAATCATGGGGCAGCAGCCTACAACGCCTCTTACTCTTGCCACAAGCTATGAAGGTAAGAGCCCCTCAGCATTTAAATTTGCCAAATCATGGCATGAACAAGCCGAATTGGCACGGGCGTATTTGAACAAGGCTTCAAAAAGGATGAAGAAATGGGCAGACAAGAGAAGAAGACCATTGGAGTTTCAGGAAGGTGATCTTGTCATGGTGAAACTTCTTCCCCAACAATTCAAGAGCTTCAGAAAGTTCACAAAGGCTTGATCAGGAGATATGAGGGCCCTTTCCGGGTCTTGAAACGTGTTGGGAAGGTCTCCTATAAGCTCCAATTGCCTTCCAGGCTCAAGATTCATCTGGTTTTTCATGTGAGTCTCTTAAAACCATATCACGAAGACATGGAGGACCCCACTCGAGGAGAGTCTAAGCGAGCGCCTACCGCCGTGGTCACCTCCTTTGACAAGGAAGTCAAGGCCATACTAGCCGATCGCCACATTCGAAAACGAGGTGTACCAAATTATCAGGAATATCTCGTAAAGTGGAAGAACTTGCCCAAAAGTGAAGCAAGTTGGGAGCGCGAGGATACCCTTTGGCAATTCAAAGATCATATCCAGCAATTCCACGATGAAGGCGCGATGAGGGCATCGCGAGCATAGGTGGGGGAGAATGTCACGCCCTGCTTGCAAGACATGAGGTTTTTCCACATTTTAGACAAGCCTACAAAGTTCTAGAACATTCCAGAAGGTTCTAGAATCCTCTGGAAGTCTCTAGAACCATAGAGGAGGCATCATGTAAACTAGTAGAATTCTCTAGAACATTCCATAGCTAGATTTTATGTAGAATATTCTAGAATTATATAAGGCAACCGTTAGATCGTTGCCACATGTAATAATCTTAGCCATCCATTGAGGAGGTGCTTGCCTATAAATAGGCTCACTCTCTTCATTTGTAAACACATACACACACACACACACATCAGAACTTAGAGTTCTAAGACTTGTAAGCTCTTTCTAAGCAATACAAGCTTTCTCTCATAAACAACCACTCTTTGCCTACAGTTTTCCAACGGTTTTGTTTAGCCTTCAAAGTTAGGAGCAAGTTAAGGCTTTCTTAGCATTTGCGGGAGTGCTAAGGCCTCACGGCTACTTACAAGAAAAAGTAAGTGCGTGACACTAAGCTAGCATGAGTGCCGGAAGAAGACTGTCTGAGTGGTTTAGTTGGGATTTTCTTTGCTTATGTACCCTAAAAGGTGGAAAGAATAATTGGCCTTTAAAAAGAACGGGGTATTATACGATAAGGTTCATGATTACAGGGGAAATCAAAGGTAATGTTCATCCGCAGGCAACTATTTCATATATCTATCCTCCTAACCCCTCTTTACACTTATCACTCAGGCCCATATGATCAGCCTGGGTATGAGGAGGTATGTTGATAATCCTAGACCCACTACTTAAAGAATTAATGAATCCTTAGTAAGTTTGGGAGATCCTCTTCCCCTTGAGTTACCTTTTACGGTGAGTCCCAAATCCAATATTTTAACATTGTATCAGAGTCACCTAGTCCATATTGGGTTGCCTGTGATGGGCGACCCATAGATATCCAGTCTTGCAAATTTCATACTCCAGATGTCCAACCCTGGGCGTGATGAGAGTGCGTTGCAAATCCCACATGGCTAGTGTATAAGAAAAAAATTACTCCTCATAAGACTTGGGCAATCCTCGCTTCTTGAGGTACATTTTGGGGTGAGTTACGCCCAAGTCCAATGTTTTAACAGTTACGAAGCAAGAAAACATTTTTCAATATTCATTTTAGCTTTTTGTATAAATATTAAAAATTTTAAAAGGGGGTCGATAAATCTAACTCGGGAATATGAATGTACAATGCGAAAAAAATCATTATTTTCCCTCCCCTTCCCTCCTCTTTCTCTCTCTACACAATTTCTCTCTAACTTCTCTCTACTCCTTCTCCACTCTAAAACTAAAATCTTTAACATTGAACTTGTATTGGAGGTAGATATAGATCATTATGAAGAATTTGTAGAAAAAAATATCAATTTAGATGTAAAAAAAGTTGAAATTATTTTTTTTTAAAAACTGAACTCGGATTGCCCGGACGGGCGACCTGGACATGAGCGGATTGCCCAGATAGGCGACCAGCACATGTTCGGGTCGCCGGTCTGAGCGACCGGCTCACGTCTGGGTCGCCAGTCTGGGCGACCCGAGCCCATTTATTTTATTTTATTTTTAGGAAGAAAGAAATTTTGTAGGTATTTGGAAAACTTGAAACATGAATAACTCTATAATCGAAGGTCCATTTCACGCGTATGACTACTCGTTTTGATAGTTCTCATAAAGATAAAAGCAACGGCATTGTCGAGATCCGAACGCGTTTCGGGGCAAAAAAATTGCGTGCAAAAAGAATTCTAATATTTACCAACTTCAATCATTTGAATTTTTAATTAGAGGAAAAAGAAGACTACTCATGTGTTTAATTTTGAAATTGGTGCCGTAATTTTTTAGTTAATAAGAGAGGAAGTATTAAAAAATTACAAAAACGTAAATTAAAAAGAAAATAGGATATTTTTATGGAAACGGTTGGTGGAAACAGATTTAGGTTGTTTCCTTCACGTAGATCTCAAAAACATACACGAAATACCCACAAGAATCAATTCAATTGGACGTCCGAGCGCGAAGTTATACCCCGTCAAAGTTTTTGACTATACGAGACAATTTTTTTGCCCCAAAACTCGTCCGGATCACTTTTTTGACAATGCCTTTGCGTTTATCTTTATGAGAACAATCAAAACGAGTGGTCATACGTGTGAAACGGACCTCCGATCACAGTACAAAAATTCTTTATTCCTAAAAAAAAAAAAGAAAAAAAAGAGGCTCGTTTTGCCCGGACCAGTGATCCGGACGTGAGCCAGTCGCCCAGACCGGCGACCCGGACATGTGCTGGTTGCCCATTTGGTTATCCGCTCATGTCCGGGTCACCCGTCCGGGCGATCCTAACCCCGTTTTGAAAAAAAAGCTAATTTCAACTTTTCTTATATATAAATTGATATTTTCTTCTACAAATTCTTCATAATGATCTATATATATACCTCCAACACAAGTTTAATGTTAAAGATTTTAGTTTTAGAGTGGAGAAGGAGTACAGAGAAGTTAGAGAGAAATTGTGTAGAGAGAGAAATAGTAGGGAAGAGGAGGGAAAATAATGATTTTTTCCGCTATACATTCATATTCTCGAGTTAGATTTATCGACCCCCATTTTGAAATTAAGAGAGTATTTTTTTTCAATATTTTCTACTACACATATTATAAAACAAATCATAATTCTTAAAGCACACTTATTATGAATCAAATGGAGTATAAAATTGTTATATACATTTAAGGTTAAGCAAATTCTATAAAATTTATTATATTTGAATTACCATATATAATATATTTACAGCGTATTAATGTTTATATATATATATATACTTAAGACAGACTCATATAATAATCTTTGGGAGGAATATATGCGATTGCTTCGCCCAATGAAAGTATTCTCGGCTCCTACTGATATCACCTCTGAGACAATGGTCAATACAGTTGTTCCTACACCCACTTCTTTATATAAAAGAAAGGCTATTGTAGAAGAATCACAGGAGAATATTGGAAGGACATGTACACACATACGTTTGAATACAATGGCAAATGCGACAATCCCTTATTAGGACAATTTAAGCTCAATGTAGATGCCTCTTGGACCACAAGTAAAACTAGTTTTGGGGCCCTTAACCGGGATCATCAGTCATAGTGCGTATAGCTGTCACTGGTATTATTGCACAATCGTCTTCACCATAGCATGCTAAGACTATTTCGATTCGTGAGGGTGTAAGATTGACAGAGTGGTTTGGATATTTAGGATTTACCACTAAAAGTGACTGCATGGGAGTTATTAATCAACTTCAATCCGGTTCTGAGGTTCTTAGTTCTTTAGGACACATCCATAGACAGATCTTTAGCCTCATTGATAAGCTTCAAGTTCTCTTATCTTTTACTAGATGCAGTGCGACTGTGCCGACACATTTGTTGACTACTCAGGCTGTATCGAATTACCCCTCCTATATTTGGATGGAGATAGTTTCTCATGTTATTGCTACTGCTGTTCAAACAGACTTACTTCTAAAATAAATTTACTTTTTATCTAAAAAAAAAACTCATATAAATATACCAAACCATTTTAATTTTTTCATTTCTTCATTTTCTATATTCCTTTCCACTTTAAAAAGCACTGTTATCCCTTTTAACAAAAAATTCCCTTAAAATATCCCTTAACTATTTATTAAGTTACATAATGCCCCTAAAATTATATTTAATTTTTAATATCCCTAAACTAAAATTGTGTATAAAAAAAGTCTAGCACTATAAATAGCACTGGTACTACCTTCTGAAGATGGAATTGTATTCACGTGTGTGTTTGTGGAGGGGCAAACTTGTTCATTAAAGACTTTTCTTCCACAATAAAACGTCTTTCACACTGCAAACACACACGTAAAGCAGAGTGTGATCTCCGGAAAACTACGTCGTCGTTATTTAATAAAAAAAATTTTGTAGAGGGAAGACTTTAATGGACAATTTTGTCCCTCCACAAACACACGAGAGTAGCATGTACAATTCAGGAGGTGGTAGCGTCAATATTTATGGTTGTAAGTTATTTTATGATACACGATTCTAGTTTAGGAAAATAAAAAGATAAAATATGAATTCAGGAGTATTGTGAAACTTAAGAAAATAGCTAAGGATCATTTTAAGAGAATTTTTCCAAAAAAAAAAATAAAAAAGCACTGTTTGAGCTATTCATTTATGGAAACCAAATTTAACATACAAAAGATGGTTTCCACTATTGATTTACGAAATCAAAATTTAACATGTTCACCTCTAGACCGTGGTATCCTATGGGGGTCACCTTTAAAGGTTTGTTCTCATCAGTTTAAAAATAAATAAATAAAGAAAAACTGATTCAATAATTTCTTATAGTTTTGAAGAAATATAAAATACCAGCCACCAGGCAGGTCTTACACGGGAATCATGTGATCCAAAATTTCAACACCTTGATGTACGTTTAATTCATCAAGTAATGATAAATTGTAAACTATAAGGTAAGACCTTCCCACTATATATTTATGCAAAAAAACTGTTTGAGACAATGACAAAAATATCATTAACATTGGTCAGAATTACGAATATCCTTTCTTTATGCGTATATTTACAAAATAAACTTTCAAGTTTTATACATTGGAACCGAAGGGATTAGTATCTCATCGGCGCAACAAAAGCAAATCAAAAGAGTCAATGGTTCGAAACAATATTTTTAAGGTTTTGAAAAATTCTTCCCCTTTGTATTTGGGAAGTAGGTTGAATCCTTACTTCATCTTCATGTCCTTCAAGATTTTTGCATTAAAGTCTTTCCTTATAAAAAGAAAATTACTCTTTTATAGTCTTTCTAAGGGTGTCTCTCACAAAAGCGTTATAGTGATAACTCAAGAAAAGCTTTTAAGAGATATTTTATTGAACCACTAAAAGAATAAAATTCCTCCTTTTCGTTGATGGAGGTAGGGCAGTAAATATGACGGGTCTTATCTGTATCTTGCGCGGGTCTATACTCGTTTATAACAGATAAGATTAAAATTTTATACCCGCGAACCCGTACTCGTATAGATTCTATTAAATGGGTCTGAAGATGATATGATGATACTCAAACCTGTATACCCGTTATAATAAAATAATAATATATGTATATTTATATGTATTATATTATTTTTATATTTTTTATTAATACATAATTTATACATTTATGATATTATTTCTCTCAGTCTCACTCTTCTTCGGTCTCTCTTCTCGTCTCGTTCTTCATCAGACATATATATAAATATAGTTTAAGAAACAGCTTAAACCACTAGAGAAAATTATTTGACTATAAGTCTCCACATCTTAAACAATTATGAAAGAACTGAATTATTACATTATATTGTTTAACCAACAACTAAAAATCCCCACACACCACGGAATCTTATAGAGATGTCAAAAGAGATGTTAAAGAAATTATGTTAATATGTTATAATTTTTATTTGAGGGTTATACATTGTTTTATATATATATATATTTGTTTAACAGGGAAAAAATAGAACAATATCATACGGGTACGGGTATACTAAGACCCTACCCTAGACCCTGAAGAGTCTGCTCTAGGTCCATAAATTTTATACTCAGAAGGTTTGGGTCCATGTTTCACTATACGGGTTTGGATTTGGGTCTTGAAATACTCAAAGAATCTGAACTCGTTTACACCCCTAGGCAGAGGTGCCTGAAAATCCTAATTTATAAGACTGAATTTTTTTAGTGATAATGTGATGTATTTAGAGAGCTCTCTAACTTCTAGATATATGAGATTTTACACTATGAAAAACATACTTAATTTGTGGATTATTCTATGTAAATTTTAGTAAAATTTGGGTGTTTAAAGTAGTGCAAAAAACTCTTCTTACACTTACTTGAATTTTTGTAGGTTGAAATAAAAAGAAAAGGGGAATTGAAGAGCTTAATTAAAAAATCTGAAACAAACAGGGAGATCCTTCTTTCTGTGCTTGAATTGGCACCAGATTTGGGTTTTTTTTCTATGTTTAATCCATTTTCAAAAAAATGGATTAAATTGGTTTAGTTCTTTTTTTAATCCTGTAATGGCCATAATGCACAATCATTGTGCGTTATCACTTGAGATAACGCATGATAGTTGTGCGTTATCACTAATAAGCGGATTAAACAACAGTAAAAATCATGTTTAATGACGTGGCGTAATCGTTTGCTGGCATGGCGCTGAGTTGTCAATAATTCACAACAATTGTGCGTTATCAGTCAATCGCACTACCATTGTA
Organism: Catharanthus roseus; assembly: GCA_028651295.1. Taxonomy (NCBI): domain Eukaryota; kingdom Viridiplantae; phylum Streptophyta; class Magnoliopsida; order Gentianales; family Apocynaceae; genus Catharanthus; species Catharanthus roseus. The sequence goes on along the minus strand of JAPQWS010000107.1, from coordinate 605,091 downwards.
TGTTATTATTAGTGATAACACACAATGACCGTGCATTATCACGTTTTAAACCCTACCCGTTGCGCCTCCTTCTTTCTTCCCCGAATATTTTCTTCATTCCTGCCTGCACCTCCTTCTTTCTTCCTCGAAAATTTTCTTCATTCCTCCCCGCACCTTCTTCTTTCTTCTTTCTTCCCCGAAAATTTTCTTCATTCCTCTCCGAAAATTTCTTTTCTTCTTTCTTTGTGCCGCCACTGCTCTCGCTGCTCCGCCGCCACTACTCTCGCTGCTCCGCCGCCACCGCTGCTTGGTTAGTCATTTTCCTCTTCCTTTTATTTTCTTCCTTCTTCTTACACTTGTATCTTCTCTTCCTCTTATACTTTTGTATTTTATTTCAAAATTTACAGTAAAAGTTTAGTCCAATTTTTGAAATTCAAGTTTGAATCGGTGAAACTTTCCTTGGAGTACGAAGATTGTTAGAGTTTTGGAGTGGAAAATGATAGACAGAGCTTATCGGTAAAAAGGTGCATTTTTTATTTTTCGGTGAGGTTTTATTTATTTAAATTATTTGGTGTATTATGTATTAATTTTAATTATTGTTTATTTGGGCTTGTTAATTATTGTTTGTGAATTAATTTCTGAATTTTATTTGCATTATTTGTTAATTTGGATTAATTTATTTTTGTGAAAGTGGGGTTTGGGTTTATGTTTAAATTTGTTGTTATTGATAAATTTGTGTAAATTTGATCATTTTATGTATATAATTGTGTTTTGTATTGCAAAAGTGATTTTAGGGTGATGAGTTATTTTGATGAATTTATTTGGATAACTAGGTAATTTTTTTTTACTTTACTTTATGAATATTTGAATTATTTATTTATTTAGATAATTATTTTGCATCTTTCTTATAAGTTTTTTAGTAGAAAAGATAGAGACTTGGAATTTGGGTTTTTTTCTCTTCACTTGTTTTTGTAATTAGTAGAACCGAAACTTGAAAATTTAGGGTTTAGTAATTAATTGTATGCCATTATCAATATGAAGACTTTTATTTAATATATATATATATATATATGGACTAAACCCTAAAACCTTAATATTGAATTTATCAAGTAGTAAAATATTTAGCTATAAAATATAGCATCAATAACCCTAAAAAACTTAAAAATTCTAAACTTTAAATAATAAAAAAATTTAAAAATCTATTATTAAAATCCTAAATTTTACATCAAACATTAAACCGTAAAACTCTAAACTTTTTAACAGTAAACCCTAAAAACCCAAAATGATAATATTAAAATCCTATAGCGTAACTTATAAAAATCTTAAAAACCCTAAAATTGATATTTTAAACATTAAACCATAAAACTCTAAACTTTGTAAATGTAAATCCTAAAAACCCTAAAATTGATATTTTAAACATTAAACCATAAAACTTCAAACTTTGTAACAGTAAACCCTAAAAACAGAAAATCTTATACCGTAAATTATAAAAACATTAAAAACCCCAAAAACCCTAAAAAAACTAAAGTTGATATGTTAAAAATCATACAAATCCAAACCTTAAAAGGTTTGGAATTATAATTTATTTAACATTTTTTACTTTAATTTATAGATATTGACCGTAACTCAAACTTTAAATAATGTAGATGGAAGAAGTCCCAGCCCACGTACATCCGGATCCTATCATCCATGATGTTTTGACGAGACAGCACGAGAATAGGTCTGGGTTGATATGGAGTTGGGACTATGAGACGTGTTTCACTGATCTTCAGTTTAGGCATTTCGATCGTAATCTGTTCTAGTATTACAGTATGGCTCCCCGTAGGTTGGTAGATCTTATAGATAGGATTCGTTTGGGGGGAGTGTTCAGATGTGGTTACATTGGGCTCTACCACGCTTTTATTACCGTATTAATTGAGCGTTGGAAATTGGAGACTCACACATTTCCCAAGACTTGTGGTGAAGTCACAATAACCCTTCAGGATGTGCAGGCATTATGGGCTTTAGGGATAGAGGGTTTGCCCGTTACCAGTTGGAGTGTACACTAAAAACAGTATTGGATTGAAATGATCGAGAGAATTATTGGTGTACGGTTGTCTCGTAGGGACTTTTCTGGTTACAAGGTGAAGAAGTAACCTCTGGAAGCTTGGATCTTTAGAGCGTTTACCGGTTCAGAGACCGATGATGACCTCATCTTGTGCACTCGTGGATTTGTTTTTTTACTTCTTGGCGGTCATATGCTTCCCGATTTTTCAGGGAATTTGTTCATGTACGCTACCTCAGTTTATTAGAGGTTATTGATGCCATCAGAACATATAGCTAGGGTAGTTGCGTACTTAGTTTTTTATATAGGTAGTTGTGCAGGACAACTTTAGGGGGTGCACGACAGATAGGGGAAACCTTAGTCATAGTACAAGTTTGGGCATGGTCGTGTATCCCTGTATTGCGGCCTCAGCTGATGATGGATGTTCAGGTCGACCCTCTTGCTCCACTTGGTGTTATATGGTGCACATCTTTTGACTACAGCCAACTACCCACTCACACCCTAGTTACATATAGGGACCAGTTAGATTTCATGCCATTTGATTAGGTTCACTTTAAAATACTTTGTATTACGTGTAAACCTTAATTTTTTAGGCACTTAAATTTATATTGATTTTGAATTTTGACTTCACAGTTTGTATGGCTCGCTTATCATGACCGTGGTCTGGTTCCATCTGACCTGTGGTGAGCAGAGGTCCCACTCATTTGTTATGAGATAGTGGAGTATCACTATCCTAGGTGTGTGATTCGTCAATTTGCACGGCTCAGCATATACCGGACGTATGTGATACTTGTCTTGATCTTTATCAGATCCAGCTTAGAGGGAATGACCACACTTATTGGAGGACACAACATGATAGCCATGTAGAGGTCCGGCATTAGTGGCGACTGCGCGTTAGGGATGGCCCTGCCTTGGCAGTTGAGGTCTTATCATACCCCAATGATGAGTACATTAGATAGTATCAGGGAATCACACAGGTGTATATCGGAAATCCAGCTAATCGTGATACCCATTCGATTGGATACCAGCCTACTGCGGTCGACAGACGGACGAATGGTACATTTTAGAGTTTCATTTTTTTTGGTATTTTTATGCTTTTCATTTATTTATGATTGACTTCTAACAGTTTAATTTTTTTTTAAGACTTCAATGTTGCAGGAGGTAAATGACATGGCTTCAGTGGTGATACAGGAACCACCTTCATCTCCGTTACAGATAGTTGTTTTTACAAAGAAAGTGCAGACTATCATTCGGAGGTGTATAGTATCTATTGGTGGTACGTTGGGCTGCACTCTATCAAAGCACGATATTCAACAGACATTTCGAGTACAACCGTCGCGTCGCAGTCCCCGAGAGCCCGTACCGGACCGGGGTGCTCGTAGAGTTAAGAGGGGTGCTAGTAGATTGCCTGGTCATGAAGCAGGAAGTGGACGCCCTACTGTCCCTCTTTTTCCAGGCAGACACGGACATGCAGACCCTGGACATGAGGTGGAGAGAGGTGAGGGATCTGGAGCTGGACACCCTCCTGTTGACCCATTTAACAGCCCAAATTTAGATATACCATCTTTCAGTTTAGATTTGACGCCACCTTCCCATTCATTTCCAAGTGGATCCGGGATATTGCGTGCGCCTCCCCCTCCGAGTTTACGGTTTGCCCCATTTCACTCACCACATCGTACATCTTTAGAGTTTTCATTGTTTCGTGCACCTCCTCCTCTGGGCACAACCGGTTCATCTATACCGCATCAACCTGTAACGCATGCATCTTCATCTGATGAAGAGGAGCGGACGGATGACATGGATGATGTACAACCTCTTGGATTCGGACATCGTGTTGGGAAAAGACAACGAGGTTCACGCCATCCGACTGGCAATAGTTGTAATTAGTATTTTTGGATTTTTCATTTTCTATTATATGTAAATTAAATTTCAATATAGAGTATTCAGTTTTATGTATATTATTGATTATCTTGTTTTATGTATATAATTTTGTAATTTGGTATTTTATGTAATAAAAGTATTTCTACTACTTACTTCGGTGTGTACATTTCAACATTTTTATGTAACACTCACTTCGGTGTGTACATTTTAACATTTTTATGTAACAATTTTTCAGTGTTTGATACTGCACAGTGGTTGTGCGTATTGGGTGATAACGCACAATGGTTATGCATTATCTTGATGATAACGCAAAACTGCAATGCGTTATCTCTCAAGATAATACACGACCACTGTGCGTTATCTTCAATAATTCAGAACCCATTCACTCCGTTTGCCATGTGTTCTCATTTGATTCCATAACTTTTGGTATTTCATTCCATAACTTTTGGTGACAATGCCATGTTAACGCTTGTGAAATTGCACGAGAAATAATTCAAAGTAGTTTGGGTTCACTCCACTTCAACTTTAAAGCTTTATATATACATACGCACACCCTAAACCCTTTGCTTCATCCATACCAGCTTCTCAACCATTCCTTATTCATTCCTTTTCAATTTATAAATTACTTAACTTCTTTACATTTCATCCTCCCTAAACCCTAAACACATCTAGTTAAATCAATTTAAAATGGAAGCAATCCACCCTCTTAGAGTGATGCTATTTTGGGATTCTGAAATTGTAAAGAATGCATACGGTCCCTATTTTACTGGAGTAGGGCGGAAAAGTTGGACATTTCCAATGACCCGAATGATTTCACATAGCAAACTGGAAAGGAAAATATTGAAATACCGAGATATGGATCCCAACCTTTGTATTGTCCGAATGACAATGAGGGTGCCTTCATACTACGAAGTGCATCGTATGTTTTACTTTAATTTATATAGCATGAACAACGATGAAGAAATGTGTTATCTATGGACTATTCCACCTCACCATGCAAAGGAAGGGATTCATATTCTTGTTGAATTCGAGCAGATCCAGCAACATAGTATTCCAATTACACAGGACATAAAGACAACAAACATGACCGAACATATTACGGCAGTAACATAGATATTGTACCCTACCGTCAATGACGACGACGATGAAGTTGACCAATCGGATAGAGATGATGCCGTTTCTAGTCAATCTGAATCAGATGATGACAATAACCCGGAAGAAGGAGAGTTACAAACTCCTGTAAACCCTGTAAATCCTGTAAACCCTTTAACTGAAAACATAGTGTCCCAATGGGAGAGCAGCCAATGGTTCAACAGCGCTAGGTATGACTACACACATTCTGGAGCATTCCTAGATATGGGTTTGGGTTCTTCTATACGGTTACTCGATTGGAACGATTCCATGACTGACATTCAGTTAGGCATGAGATTTGTTGACAAAGTGCAGGCAATAATTGCGGTTCGTAAGTGGTCCATCAGTGTGCGACGTGCATGACTGACATTCAGTTAGGCATGAGATTTGTTGACAAAGTGCAGGCAATAATTGCGGTTCGTAAGTGGTCTATCAGTGTGCGACGTGAATACAAAGTGGCGAAAAGTAAAAATGATAAATGGACCGCAAGATGTTACCATCACAGTGATTCTAATTACTGTTCATGGTACATCCGTATAAAAAAGAAAACAATGCACAATCGATGGGAAATAACTAGATTCGTAAAAGAACACACATGCCTTATTCAAATTGAACAAAACAAGCACAGAGAAACTTGTCCTCAAAATTTATTTCAATGTCAATATCACACCTAGTTGCCAACGATCCTGAGATACCTGTGTCAAACATCATTCAAGAAGTGCAGGTATTGTTTTAAACAAGTTGTATTTACGAGCGGGCATGGTATGCTCGAAAATTTGCCATAGAGAGGGTTTTTGGTAGCAGGGAGACAACCTTCAATATTTTACTGAAATACTTACAAGCTGTACAGGATTTAAACCCAGGGAATGTATACGAATTTTTGCATCACAGAACAAGCAGTCCTCATAATTACGTTTTCAAATTTGTTTTCTGGTGCTTCTCGCCATGTATACATGGATTTCCGTATTGTCGGCCGGTGATTCTGTGGATAGAACACACCTAAGGGGACCATACAAGGGCGTACTGTTAATGCAAGTACGTGGGATGCCAATAATCACTTGTTCCCACTTGCTTTTGCAATTGTTGATAAGGAATCCTTCGAAAGTTGGAATTGGTTAATTAAAAAAACCTGCAAGAATACATTGTCAAAGAAAACCATGTATGCCTCATTTCTGATCGCCATAAAGGTATTTTCTCTGTTATTCAAAGTCAACCTTTATGGCAACCTCTATTTGCAGTTCACCAGTTTTGTTTACGCCACATTCAAGCAAATTTCAACAAGGCTTTTTAGAACACAAACCTAAAAAGCTTGATGTGGCAGGCCAGAACAGAATCAAAACAATGGAAATTTAACCGTGTAATGAAAGAGATTCAAGAAAGAAATGTAGATGCTTACATTTACTTGATGAAGTTGGACGCAGAGAAATAGACACTGTTGCATGATGGCAGGCATAGACACGGTATCATGACAACCAACATTTCTGAAGCACTTAACAGTGTGTTGAAGAAAGCTAGGGTCCTACCTTTAAAAGCCCTGGTTGAACTAATATTCAACAAACTAGTTAAGTATTTTCACTAACACCGTGAAGCGGCCGAAAATTATGTGTATCCATTTCCAACCTGAATTTTTGACAAGTTCTTGCGGATTGAAATGAAATCAAGAGAACATAAAGTTACAACTTATAACCCGCGAGAAGCAATATACATAGTCAAATTTCTGATCCGGGTTTCTGGTACGGGCAACAACGTCCATACATTGCGAGTAAATAATAAATCATGTAGTTGTGGAAAATGGCGAACATATACATTGCCTTGTTTTCACGTTCTTCCAGTGTGTAGAGAAAATGGGTCAAAAGCAAATACTTATGTGCCAGAGATATATTCGCGACAAACGTACATAAGAACTTACCAAACGAATTCTCATACGTTCTTGAGTGAGAACTATTTGAGGGATATTTCTTTTAATTTAACATTTTATCTTCCAAACATGAAAAAGGAATGGGGTAGGAAACAGGGCAAGCGATTTGAGGGGCAAATGGATTATAGAAATCCGGATTCTCCCCCAAGATGTGACAGATGTCGCATGCCGGGACATAATAGAAAAAATTGTAATAACCCCGGACCAAGCAATGTATAAGTTTGTTTTCTTGAAATGGTTGTAATAAAATAGGTTTCTACTAATGAAATTTTTCTTTAAATTTCTTCTAATTACTACATCATTGCTCTAAACTTTTACAATATCTTTAGTATTACTTCTTCAAATAACTTGAGATGAAATGGTTAAAAGTTAAATATATTTTCCAAGAAAACGATATAAATATTATCATAACAAATACGGTTAAAATAAGTTAAATATTATATACACAGTCTTTTTAAATAAATTATACAATTATAAGTTTTGACGAAAGTGTAAAGAAAGTTTCATTTTTTAAAAAAAATTTAAAAATAAAAAATAAATAACTGACGTAACAGATAACGCACAACCACTGTTCGTTATTGCTGGTTCATAACATACAATGGTTGTGTATTATCACCACATCGGTGGATTACCGAGCCTGATTATAATTAGATGATAATGCACAATGGTTGTGTGTTATCAATAATGATAATGCACAAGCATTATGTGTTATGGCCACAATAAGGATAAAAAGAAAAAGTGGGCTACTTTAGTAGCCAAATTTCAAGGATGGTATAAATCAAGAAAAAAAACCCCGAATTTGCACTGAACTGGCACCTAATTCTTTGGTTCTTGCATCAAAAATTTTCCAAAGAGTTTCTGCAACAAATAACCCCTCGACAGAATCAAATCGGACCAAAAGCTAGCGTTGGATTGCACCGAACTGGCCTCCAGTACAAGAAAAATGATGAACCAGTGCCGCTGGGTAAGCTGAAGGATAAGAGGCAGTGGGCGCGGGGTGGGGGGAGGGTGTAAAGTATAAAATTCCCCTTAAAAATGTGTGGGGTTGTTTCTAACTTTACGAAACATTTTGGTTTGCATAAAAAATCTCAAATTATTTAGATCCTCTTTTATATTAATTTCCTTTATTGTATTTTAGTAGTTTTCGCCAAATGATCTTCTTTTTTAATTAGGATTTCTTTCTAGTTCGTTTCTTTTAAATACACTACTAATTTGTTTTCACTTAATAAGCTGTATAACTATAGGATTTCTAGCAACCATTAGGGAGACTAATCTGAGAATAGTTTAGGTTAGGGTTTATTCAGAATATTATTTTTGGTTTTTGTAACTTTCAAGACAAATGTTTGAGCTTCCATTGTTTCCCTTTGGAGATTATTTACGACTCGAAGTATTGAAGATTTAATTCAAACAATGATATTTTTTTTACTATCCTCTTCTTTGCTTTATTTTTATGAAGTATTTGCATAAGTTTGTGTTTTAGATATGTCATGTTAACTAATGTTGTTTAGTCTTGTGTTGTGTTAAATTTGAACCGTGACAGTACGTAAACAAGTGTAACAAAAACCACACAACCAATGGAAATGCAGTTCGCTATCAAGCCTACATTTGTGGGTCAAGCGTAGAAAGAAAATCCACTATAACTAATAACACAGTACAAGAAAATACTTAACTTGTTAATACATCTATGTTTTCCAAGTGGATCTTACGAAATCCCTTTACAAATGATACAGCTGAATCCCTTCAACCTCTACAATGATCCCCCTTGAACTCCCCTTGGTTACCTCTTCAACAGAATTGTGCACAGCACAACTCCTTTCCGAAGGAGCATATATTGTCTTAAACAAGATCCAATATCGAGAACTAATGGCATGACAACCTAGCATCGAAAACAAATTGTTTATGCAAGAAAGATGAACTCTATGAACTTCGTTTCACTGTTTTGCGTAAAATCTAGCTTAGAACAATGGGTGGATACTTCAATAGCCTGAGCAGAATAATGTATTTGACCAATCCTAATTCTTTTATAGTGTCTCTTGAAAACTTAGGGTTAGTTATCATTGGTAGGAATCCTAATCCTTTCTAATTTTCATATTCTTCTTTGATTTTCTAAGGATCTAGTTTCCTCACACAAAGAAGTTTCCTTCAACATGATGTTCTCTAGGTTTGGTATCTTTACAAGTGTATACTAATAAGGAAACATAGATTTTGCAATCTTTAAAGATATGCTGTAAATTTTCTTAACTCGAAAATTATTCCAACTATCTTCAAGTGATTTTCAGTGGGTTGCATATTGAGTCAACGTGTACACTTTATATGACATAACACATCTATACACATGACACATCATGCTTGGAATAAATATCTAAGAAACTCCCCCTTTAGCATTGTTTGAGTAAACATACAATATGTACAAATAGAGAATAGTAAGGCATTTGATGTGTACCTCAAATATCACCAGCATAATCCAACATATAGATATCATAATAAAGGGAAAGCAAAAATTTTCCAACATTATCATGGTCACACAGGATCAAAATATTCAAGGTCTTCCAAGTCATAATCAACATCAGATCAAAAAAGAAGAAAAAAATACATCCAAGGCCATGCAGGCCAGCAAAAACAAATAAAAGATTATCCATCAACACATACTTCATCAAATAAACTTCAAAAGCACCTCTCTTTCTTAGGCCAATAGTATCATTCCACCATAGCCCAGTAATCACTCCCTCTTTTACTCAGAACAGTGCCTAACGGTGCATGTTTACTCTATGCCCACGTCGTTATTTCTTTCTTTTATTAACGACTCAATTTTTCTATGAAGAACTAACCCTTATGCATCAAAGTTAGTAGAAACTGCAGCAAGTGGGTATCTAGAGAAAAGAATTCCCAAGAGCTCTAAGCGATCTCTGGGAATTTATATAGAAATTCTCAACAAAAGACAGTACAGGGAAAGAGAGCAAAACCGACATCTACAAGGTCAATTCTTAATCAGATTTGCTCTCGAAACTAATGGAGCTAACAACTCATGTAAGCATGTTAATAGTAGGGATGGAAAAACACTTCAGAGGTATTTGCATCTTGTGTTTCAATTAGTCATAGTACTAACTATTGAAAAAAAAAAAAAAAAAAGGCTTGATTCCATCTTGACTCCATGAAGTGAACTACATGGGTGCTGAAAGACAAGGAAATTAAAGAAACAATCTATTCTCCAATACGTACAGTCAAGGTTCGAAAAATTACCCAAATTTTGGAATGGAGGGATCAACTCAACAACAGAGAGCACCCTAACAACAACAATCTACTAACGTTCTGTCACAGTTTCTTCCTTCACAAGAATGGTAACCACAATTCAAAGAGGCTGTGATGAGTTAGTTTTCCAAGTTGGATGCTAAAATTGAAAAAATGGTGGCAAAAATTTACCAAGTCGCCCAAAATAGCCAAAATTTGGTTCAAAAAAATCATGCAACCATACGAAACTTTGAAGTCTAATTGGGTCAATTAACAAATGTTGTAAAAGAGAATGCTATTGGAAAAATTCCAAGTAACACCGAAAGGAATCCAAAGGGGCATGTACATGCTGTATTCTTGAGGAGTGGTAGGCAACTCGAAGGTGTTGAAAAGTCTAACAAGGTTGCAATACTCCTCCTGAAAAAAAAAAAAAAAAAGGAAAATTTGAAGGAGGGAGGCTCTAAACCTTATATTCCTCCTGAAACACATGTTCCCCCTGTTCCCTTCCCTTAAAGACTTAAAAAGCGAAGTTTAGATAAACAATTTTCTAAGTTAATTTCTTGAAGTTTTTAAGAAATTGCATAGTAGCATTCCTTTTGTGGAGGCTTTGGAGAAGATGTTGAGCTACGCCAGGTTCATGAAGGAGATCCTCTCTCATAAGCTTAAGTTTGTGAATTTGATGCAATTGCACTGAGGGATGAATATTCTAGAATTCTTCAAAGAAAACCTAGAAACTAAAAGACCCATGCAGTTTCTCTATTCCTTACACTATTGGGACATTAAATTTTGATAAGACATTATGTCACTTAGATACAAGCATTAATTTAATTCGTCTCTCTATATTTAATAAATTGGGAATTGAAGACATGCAACCCACCAGCATGATATTACAATTGACATATAGGTCTATAATTCATTCATAGGATGTAATTGACGATTTGTTAGCAAAAGTAGATAAATTTATTTTTCCTGCCGAATTTGTTGTAGTGGATATAAATCAAGATAAGGATATGTCTTTGATTCTAGGTAGACCTTTCATAGCAACTGGACAAACCTTGATAGATGTTAAAGAAGGAAAGATCACACTTACAGTTCAAGATGATGAAGTAATGTTTAATGTTCATAAGGCCATGACCTGTCTAGCGGAAAGTAATACTTGCTATTTGATTAAAAATAATTCTTTTATACAGAATTATCCTATGAAAAAACATCTTAATAGTTCTTTTGAACATTCTAAGCATGAAGGTAATGCAAAAGTAAAGATGAGAAAGAAGGCAAAAAAACACGTCTATCACTTTGAGCAACACCCCACCCATCGGTCGTACAAGAAATGTGGAAGAGGACAAATTAAAGGCCTTAGACTTTATACATCCTCCTTAAACAAAAAATGCAGTGCGTCGTTAAATAAAACTGCACGTGTCGCTCACGTTAAAAGAGCATTTTTATATCTTTTTATTGTCTTTAGTTTTTACCTTTTCTTTTTAATATTTGTATGGTGAGTCTTGTTTTAAATAGTTTTGGAATCCCCTTAAGTAGCAGAGGTGCACCATATGAACAAATTTTGCTCTACACTTTTTAAAAAAGGGAGTATAAGTTTCTTTCTTATCTTTTTACTTTTGCAAACATTAATGGTAATTTTTAATGTAAATGTAAGGGAGATGTTACTATTTGTGTCAATCTTTTCGACTTTCTCATCATTTTAGTTTCATTTTAAAATAACTATTTGATTTTTTTCTGTTTGTTTATTTTTTACATTATACGGAAAAAGAAAAAAAAATACGATGTCACTTGAAGAATGATTTTTATTAATTACTTTTCAAAAATGTCTTTAGTAATTTTAGAAAAAAAGTTCTTGACATCTTGTTTTTAACTTGGGTGATAAATATATATTCTACATATGTTATAACATTTGCACGACATTCACTTGGGCACATGGGTCATTTTAGTATTTGATAAATCCTTTACATTATTTTTGAGTTGCATAGAATTAATGAATCTCTTCCATCCATTCTAGAATTTACTTGAGTACCTCCTTAGGCAGAATAGAAAAGTTTCCCTTATTTAACGTAGAAAAGACGGTCATAGGTGTTCTCTAGAACATTTGTGCCTTTCAAGCCTACCAAATCTCATGAATTTTACCTTCATATCCTTGATCCTTAAATATTGTTTTTCTTTCTTTAAATTGCTGAAATATTGACCATTAATCTTGTAGAGAGCTTAATTGCGAAATTATAACTCGTGCTTCATCTTTAGGTTGAAAGTTTTAGTGATATGTAAGGAGAATAAGTTGTTTTGAAAAGGAAGAGAAAAATAAAATTATGATTTTTGTGGGAAAGGAAAAAATTGACTTGTTGAGCTAAAAAGGAAAAAGAAAGAAAAGTTTATACATTATTGTTACAAGTCATAATTAAGGTGCAAAATATTCAAAAAGGCCGGACTTGTGAATATGAGAAGAAAAAAATGGCCTTAAATGATGAAATCTTGATGAAATGAGGGAAGTGGTTGGTAAAGGGGCAAATACAAAGTCAGAAAGTTTTTGGAATTTGAAAATATCAATCCTCTTTGCAAGCTCTCTTTTCTTTGATTTTGAATTCTTTACTATCATCTAATATCCAATACCCTAGCCTTATATTACAAAGTCCTACATGATTTGTATTGAGTTCGGGGAACCTCAATTAGTAGAGAGAAGGTACAAATAGTGAGCTTATAGAATTACCATTTCCTGAGTTCTGTTTCCTACGTAAAATTTGGAAAATTTGTTTAGTATTTATTTTACACTATCTTATGGTCATGATTACACCTTACACAAGTCTTGGTTTAGTTATGGGAGATAATTAAATATTTATTTGTTAACTTGACTTTGAAAATAAGAGAAAGAGTGATTTGTCTTTACTAGTTTGTGACATTGATGAATGGTACTTGATATGAATTATTCTATGTCTTCTCCAAAACTTGTTGCTTGAGGACAAGAAAATTCTTAAGTATTCGAGAGTTTGACATATGAAATTTTACACTAGAAAATATTCTTAATTTGAGAATTATTCTGTGTTAATTGTAGTGAAATTTGGTTTAAACTAATGCAAATAACTCTTTTTACACTTGTTTTGGATTTTCAGGTTGAATTGGAAATAAAGTGAAAATTGAAGGGCTCAATTGCAAAATCTAGAACAAACAAAGAGATCCTCTGATAAGTGCATATTTTTATACATTTTCTATACATTAATTTCATCTTTTTTTGTGTTTTTAATATGTAAAAGTATATATTTTAACTTAATATCTCTTATTTTTGTCTCAGGTGCCTTCCAGAAAGGAAAAGGATGAAAGGAAACAAAAATGGGCAAAGAAGAAGTGAAAACGACGAGAACAGAGCCATCAACAACGAGGCAACCAACCTACCACGCGAGGTAGGCCGACCTACTATTGCCAGTAGGTTCTGTGGCACAAACAACATTGGCAAACAGAAACCTACCGCGAACGGTAGGCCTCGCCCTACTATCGGCGGTAGGCTGTACTAGCAAGAGGCGGTTAAGTCCAAAACAAACTCGATTTTTTTGTATTTTATTCCAATCCTAGCTTGGTCTTCTTGTATTTTTCACCTCTATATAAGGGTCTTTTTTTTGCAGCTATTGTACACATGCTTAGATAGAATTAGACACTTAGAAATTTTTAGAAAGATAAGTTATAGATTTTATTTAGGTTAGGATTGGATTAGTTAGGTTAGATTCGATAAAACACTCTTTAAATTCCAACTTTTATACACTCATTAGGTAGTAAGTTTCAAGATTTCTGCAATTTAGTTTCTTGGGTTCAAGAATTGAAGACATAATTTCAAGATTTTGATCTTCAACTTCGCGACTCGAAAGACAAGCGAAGAACACGTTCGGGATTTCAATTGTGGGTTCAATTTTCAGTCCTAAGATTTCTTTTCCTTTTCTTGTTATTGAATTTTATGTTAATTTCTTTGTAATTTAATTGTCGCAAGATTAGATTATTCGCAAGGTTGTTCGGAATTGAAAAAGGAAGAACAATCTAGGGCAACCATTTGGGGTTTTATTTGGGCAATTGACTAGAGATACGATATTGCACTTTTAGGTCTTTTAAATCACCTAATTCTATTGCTCTCATAATTTCTTGGGGAGAAAAGCGATATTCCTGTAAGGGTCATTGAGTAGGGTGGCTTTCTCCTAGAGATAGAGATTGCCCGATTTGAGTGATGACCTAACTTAATTAATTCAACATCATTTTCATTAAAGTCTTTCCAATTGAATTAGTAAGAAGGATTAGGGGGATTCCAACTTCCAAAATCTTTTCTTTATTAATTTTAAAACTGTTTTACATTAATTTCTTCCTTTTAATTTATTTAATTGTTTTAAGTTTTTTAGTCTTTTTCTCAACGACATCATCTTCCATTTAGACTAGACATTAGAAACACGATTAGTACTTGATCTTTCATCAATAATCTAGAGATTCGACACTCGGGTTGAAACTCACATCTATGTTGTTAGGTCCACTTGTCTTGCATTATAGTGATTAGGATTTTAGCCAGTTTTATTATTTTGATTATCCATACATCAAGTTTTAGGCATTGTTGTCGGGGAACTGCAGATTAAGGAAACTCATTTATTTAGTGCTTTAATAATCATTTTTGTTTTTTTATTTTACTTTGTTCTATTCTATTGTTGCACTTCGGTGTTTGTGGTATGGATGTCGTATATTCAACTAATTACTTTTAGAACCTGCATTAATTGCACATTCAATTGCTTGTTCTAGGCTTTGGAAAGTACGAAAAGAATACCGATGATATCATGAAAACCCCATGGGCATCAATATTAGAACAAAGAGTGGAGAATATGGACTTTTAGTCTCAATATACACACTATCAATCTGCTACGTTCCAAGAAAACTGGCACGGATATGATACGTATTCTAATCAGTACAGCTTGGAATGGAGGACTCAATCAAATGTTCCTTGGGGAAATTATGCTCAACATTCAACATACAATGGTACTTCATCGGTACACTGATCACTTCCAAGACCTAATCTAGAAGAGCTTGTTTCGAGGTATATCGATTCAGCAAATACCAAGGTGAAAAAAATGGAAACAATCCAGAACGACTTTCCTCCACAACATGGAAATTCAAATCAAACTATTAGCAAGAATGATAATTGAAAAACCGCTTAGTAATGCACCTAGTCATACGGTCACTTTGTGGGATGTAGAAGAACAAGTGATGACGTTTCCCATGTTTATGGATGACGAGGATGAAACTGCTCAAGAACCAGAGGAGTCCACTCACCAAAGATGTCAAGAACCTCTATCGAATACAAGTATAGTAGAAGAAAATATGAAAGATGAGTGCTTGCCAGAAAATAAGAGCGAGTTTGTGGAAGGCGACCAGGAAAGGAAAACAAGAGTCTCTTAGAAATTCAAAAGAGTCATATAGAAGAGCGACAAGAAACAACGTTAGAGGCCATCAAAAAGAATGAGGAAGTGAATTACCTTACTAATGAAAATAACTCTTTTCTTATTAAGAATTCCTTATGTGTGCTGGCATCAAGGAAGCAACCCAAGGAGAATGATGAGCAAAAGAGGCGTCTCATGAAATTCAAAGGAAATTTCGAGAGTGCCGAAAGAAAACGCTTCTTATACTGTGGAAAATCACGAATAAGTTTTTCTCAACCTTAAGTAGCATTAATCTTTTGTTTTCCTTTTAAAACTTGAAATTGTTTGAAATTTACAATATCTTCCTTTAGCTCGGCCTTAAGTTTTTAAATTCTCTTCTCATAATGGGTTTCAAATTCTTTCATTTTCATTACGAGGAGTTTGCTTTTCTTTTTATGGTCTTTTACTTATTTTTATGTTTTCTGGTTTTATTTCTTGTTTTATCTTCTATTTTTATGTTTATACCTTTTATTTCTTTTATTTTGGTATGGGGATAGCTTTTCGATATGCTTTATCACTTTTTATATGCGGGATTGCTTCCCCTATCTACGTTTGTTGTTATTCTTTTCTTTTAGTCTAACCCCTACAATGAGGACAATATGATTTAAGTGTGGAGGGGTATTTTCTTAATTTATTTCTTTTCCTTATTTAATGTTAATTTTAATTATCTTCTTTGAAAAAAGTAGAAAATTTGAAAAACACAAAAATTTTTTATTTTCTTTTTGCTTTTACTTTATAAAAAAAAAAAAAATATTATAATTTTCATCACTTTTGATAGGTTTATAGCTGAAAAATTCCTTAGATTTTTCGAGAAAGGCAAATTACTTAAGTACTTTGAAAATCATAATTATAAATTTCTTACATGATCAATGGTTTTTATGCACTTATGAATGTTGTTTAAGTAATAGAAGCTTAGGAATCTTGGGTGATTAGCATTATGATAAAAATTTTGAACTTTGCCTGCAATTTCATGATTTCTCTATCTTTAAAAGCAAAGAAGTCTAGTCTAGGATGGTCCTGGAGATGATGGTCTTAGGACTTCTTTGAACTGATTGCGCCTTTCTTATCATATATCTTTTATCAAATCAATCCTAGTTCCTTTTTTGTGCCATCGTGCCAAGGGTTATACTTCCCTCTTTTCTTTATTCTTTTAATCTCACTATATAAAACCTCATTTCGTGGAGGTAAATGTTTTTATATCTCTTTAACACATCTTGAGTGTGGGAAACGAATAAGTGTATGGGTAAAAGGGGTGAAGAAAGAAAGAAAGAGAAGCGTTATTTATAAAAAAAAAAAAAAAGGGTATTTTTGGAAAATTTCATGTGTTCGGTACTTTTGGTTATTTAAAAGAGAGAAAGAAAAAAAAAAATGATGCTTGAAAAGAAAGAAAAATATAGAAAAAGAGCAAAGATAAAAAAAATTAAAAAAATGGCAGAAAACGAAGAAAAAAGATGAGTTTTTATTTTATAGTAAAATCTTGAAAAATCGAGCATCTCTCTCTTATTTTTTGTTATTCTTGAAAAATTTCTTGAGAAAGTATGTTGTTAGATGGGATATGCATCAAAGAAGAATGAAGTAAGTTGTACAATGGTGAGTGAGAAGAGTGAAAACGCCAGCTAGAAAGTGGTTTGTTTATGTTGTTATCTTTCCCTTTCGGTTGCGTTAGCCTTATCTCATTTGTTTTTATCTCTTTTTTCCTTCGTTTGTAACCTACTTATGTCCCTAGCCTAATGATACAAGCCAGAAAGTCCTACCTAATACAGGAACGACCTAAAACAGATTAACAGTGGATAAATGATATAAAATGTATGAGTTGTGTGCATTGTATTTGAAAATATTTCCTTTTGCTAATCATTTAATATTCCTCATTTTCTACCGAAATTAACATGAGTAAATCACACACACACATACACACACACACCCCTTTGGTTGGTAATGATTTTAATAACTTATGATGGACTTAGTGATTTTTTCGTTTGTCTATTTTTGGATTCTCTTTAGAGTTGTGCAGTGAAATACTCTATTGAATTGTTTTTCTTTCTTTAATTTTTCTTAAGTTTTGTTTTATTTTTGATGAGTTTGTTTTGGTTATTTTCGCTACCAATGCTTGTGTCTGTTTTGAGATTTTAACTCTTTATTCGGCTTATGTCGTTTTCGTGTTATGTCATCCTAGAATAAAAGTTTTTTAATTCTTCATTTTGCCTGTTTAGTTTGTGTTGCTTGAGGACAAGCAACAGATAAGTATGGGGGTATTTGACAAGTGAATATTTGTCTATATTTTCTATATGTTAATATCATTATTTTTTGTGTTTTTAATATGTAAAATTACACATGCTTACTTAATATCTCTTATTCTTGTGTTAGGTGTCCTCTGGAAGTGAAAATCATGAAAGGAAAAAAATTGGGCGTAAATGGAGCCGTCGGCGACGAGACAGCCAAGCTACCGCGTGAGGTGAGCTGACCTACCATCACCGGTAGGTTCCATGGCACAAAGGGCATTGGCAAACAAAGACCTACCATGGGCGGTGGGCCTTGCCCTACCGTCAGCAATTGATTGTGCTGTCAAGAGGCGGTTGAGTCGAAAACAAACTCAATTTTTTTTGTCTTTTATTCCAATTCTAGCTTAGTTTCTTGTAATTTTCACCTCTATATAAGGAGTATTTTTGTGGTTTTTTTTACAAGATTAGCCTTTTTTTAAAAAAATAGCCACTAAAGTGGGCCAATAAACTTTTTTATCCCTAAACAGGCTATAACGCACATCCGTTGTGTGTTAATACTAATGATAACGCACAACTGTTGTGCGTTATAGCTAATGAGCGGTTTGATCCACAGAATAATCTTGTTTACTTACGTGGCGAGGACTTGGTGATGATGTGGCGGTGCTTGGCGTTGAGGAGAAAATAACGCACAGCGATTGCACGTTATCATTAGTCATAATGCACATTGTTCATGCATTATTCTGAAATATAATACACAATGAATGTCTGTTATCATGTTAAGAAAAATGATCCACCCTAGCCGCAACCCCATTTTCCTGTCTTTCTCTTTTCCTTCAATTTCCGCCGCTGCCTCTTCTTCTTTTCAATTCCCGCTGTTGTCTTTCTCATTTCCTTCAATTTCCACCGCTGCCTCTTCTTCTCTTCAATCTGCCGTTGTTATTCAATAAGAAGCTCTTCCTCCTTCCCTCCTTGTTTTGTTCTCTTCCTCTTCTTCTCTTTCCTTGTATTTCGAAATTTACAGTCCAAGTTATTGAAATTCAAGTTTGGGTCGGTGACATCTCCCTTGGAGTACGAAAGGTTTTAGAGTTTTGGAGTAGAGAACGGTAGAGAAAGCTCAACGGTTGTGCGTTAATTTAAAATTTTTGGTAAATTCTTATGTCTATAATTGTTTTAAATTTTGTGTACTATGTGTTAATCTTTATTATTGTCTATATGAAATTTTTTGTGTATTGTTGTTTGTGAATTATTTTTATGAATTTTATTTGGATTATTTTTCAATTTTTAGTAATTTTTTGTAAATGTGGGTTTCGGGTTTATGTTTAAACTTGTTGATATTGATAAATTTTTGCATATTTGATCATTAAGCAAATTGTGTTTTCTATTGTAAATGTGATTTTATGAAATGGATGAATTATTTTTTATGAATTTATTTGAATAATTGATCTATTTTTTGTAGTTTATTTTTCTAATTAGGGTTTTTATGATTATGTTAGAGTTGCTATTGGTAAATTTGTGTATATTTGATTATGCTATTAATCTAGTTTCTTCCATTGTAAATGTGATTTGTTGAAATGGGTGATCTGATATCAGTTATATAATTTATTTTTATTTTTGTTATAAATCGTGCTGTAAAATATTGTTAGCATGTTTAGATTGTTCCATTAGTTTTATATAATCTTGTATTGTTAGCATTGATATAATTTTATGTTATTAACATTTAAGTTTATGAAGATTTTATTTATAAAAAAAAAAAAAGAAAATCATAGACTAAAACCCTAAAACCCTAATATTAAATTCCTAAATCGTAAAATCCTAAACTATAAAATATAGCATTTATATGATTAAAACCCTAAAATCGTAATATTAAAACCCTAAGCATAATATATTAAACACTAAACCCTAAAACTCTAAACTTTTTTGAACTAAACCCTAAAATCCCAAACCATGAACATTAGAAATTGTGTAATAATAATTTACTTTAAATATTGTACTCCATGTTCTAAATCCATGAAGATTTAAACTTTGAAAATGTATAACCCTAAATTGTAAAATCGTAATATTGAAAATCTAAAATCATAATATTGAAACCCTAAATCATAAATCTTAGAAAGTGTGTAATAATACTTCACTAGAATATTGGAATTCTAAAAACCCTAAATGTAAAACCCTAAAGCCTTAAAATAATTGAACCATAAACAATAAACCGTAGAAAGTTTGAAATTATACTTCATTAAAAAATTTTTACTTTAAATTCTAAACCCGTAAACATTTAAATTTAATATGTACTATCACTGAAACCCCTAAAACTCTCAAACCGTAAATTAAAACCCTAAAAACCCTAAATCCTACATACTACGATGTACAATAATACTTTACTGTAAATATTCGAATTTTACTGTAAATAATGCAGATGGAAGAAGTCCCAGCACAAGTGCATCCGGGTCCTACAGTCCCTGATGTATTGACGAGACAGCATGAGCATAGGTCTGAGTTGATTTGGAGTGGGGATCGTGAGACGTCTATCACTGATCTTCAATGTAGACGTTTCGGGAGAAATCTATTTCAGGCATAAAATGGAGCTCCTCATAGGTTGATTGATATTATTGATAGGACGGGGTTAGGGGGTTTTTAGATGTGATTACATAGGTCTCGCCACGCTCTTGTTACTGCTTTAGTTGAGCATTGGAGACTTGTGATGAGGTGACTGTTATTTTACAGGATGTGCACGTCTTATGAGGTTTACGGATAGGAAGACTGCCTGTTACAGGTCCTAATTGGAGTGTACACCCGAGGCAGTATTGTATTGAGGTGATCGAGAGATTTATTGGTGTGAGGTTGTCCCTTACTCACATTTCCAGATACAAGGTTAAGAAGGAATCTATAGAGGCCTGGATCTTGAGAGAGTTTAGCGGATCAGAGAGCCATGATGACCTAATCTTACATGCCCGTGGATTTATTTACTTCTTGGAGGTCATATGCACCCTAATTTCTCAGGCAGCTTGGTTCACGTTTGATACCTCAGTTTGTTGGAGGAATTTGAGGCCATCAGCACTTACAGTTGGGGTAGTTGTGTATTGGGATTTTTACATAGGTATCTGTGCACAACAACTTTAGGGGGTGTACAATAGATACGGGAAGCCCAAGTCCTACTTCAGATTTGGGCTTGGTCGCATATTCCTGCATTGCGGCCTCAACTACTCCAACATGTTCAGCCAGACCCTCTTGCTCCAATTGGTACTATGTGGTGCACATCGTTTGACTGCAGCAAGTTGACAACTCACGTGCTGCTTACGTATAGAGATCAGTGGAGAAAGCATCTTAGGAATAGCGCTATGTTGTCTGTTGAAGATTTATAATAACCTAGAGATGATTACATTTGATGGTATTGGGATAACACGAGTTTACATCGGCAATCCAGCAAATCATGATACTTGGACCATTGGATAGCCTACTGGGGTCGATAGATGGATAATGGTAAAAAAAAATTTATTTATTTTTTATGTATTTTATTAACTTATAATTGATATCTCACTATTTGTTTTAGACTTCCATGCTGCAGGAGGTAGATGACAAGGCTACAAGGATATTAGAGGGACCACCATCATCTCTGACACAGATCGCTAGTTTTGCAAAGAAAGTTAAGGCAATCATCCGTCGTTGCATGGTTTCTATTGGTGGTACCTTGGGTTGCACTCCATCTCAGCCAGATAATCAATAGACATTTCCAGTGCAGCCATCGCGCCGTCGTCCCTGGGAGCCCGTGCCGGAGCGTGGTGCTCATGGAGTTAAGAGAGGCACTCGTAGATTGCCTGGTGGCGAGGCACATAGAAGTCGCGTTTCTGCCCCTCCTTATCCGGATGGACGAGAATATGTAGACCCTAGACAAGGAAGAGAGAGAGATGAGGTATCTAGAGAACGTGGACGTGGAGATATAGGGTCTTATAACATGGTGACACGTTCGACAGCCTAAATCTAGATTTCCCAACTTTCAGTTTGGGTTTGATGACACCTGCGCAGTAACATCCAGGTGAATCGGCCACATCATACGGACCTCCTCCGGGTACAGTGGGTTCTTCATTTCAGGCACCTCCTCCTCCGAGTAAAGTGGGTTCTTAATTTCAGGCACCTGCTCATCTGGGTACTGCAGGTTCATCTACACCGCATATGTCTATATCTTATGCATCTTCATCCGATTCAGGTGAGCATGATCATGAGCGGACGGATAACTTAACACCAGCACAACAGCTTGGGTTTGGTCATCCCGTTGTTAAGAAGACAACTAGATTCACACCATCTGATTGGCCCTAGGGTTTTTGGGTTTTTAGGGTTTTCATTTTATGTATTTATTTAGATGTTATTTCTATAAGTTGTACCTTCATTTTTTATATTGAAATTCTTTCTTTAACTTTAGAGTTTATGGATTTTTGTGTAATTAGGGTTTCATTTCTTTAGATAGAGGGTTTTCATTTTATGTATTTAGGGTTTTTGCTATTTAACTTTAGAACCCTTTATTTATGTATTTAGGGTTTAATTTTTGTATGTTGTACCTTCATTTTATGTATTGAAATTATTTCCTTAACTTTAGGGTTTATTATTTTTTGTGTAATTAGGGTTTCATTTCTTTACATTTACGGAACTTAATGAATTTTTAGGGTTTTTATTTTATGCATTTAGAGTTTTAGTTATTTAACTTTAGAACCTTTTATTTTATGTACTTAGGGTTTATTTCTCTAAGTTGTATCTTCATTTTATTTATTGAAATTATTTCTTCAACTTTAGGGTTTATTGTTTTTTGTGTAATTAGGGTTTCATTTCTTGTTTAGGGTTTTCATTTTATGTTTTTAGAGTTTTAGTTATTTAACTTTAGAATCCTTCATTTTATGTACTTAGGGTTTATTTCTGTAAGTTGTACCTTCATTTTATGCATTGAAATTATTTCCTTAACTTTAGAGTTTATTGTTTTTTGTGTAATTCTAGTTTCATTTCTTTACATTTAGGGAACTTAAGGACTTTTTAGGGTTTTAGTTATTTAACTTTATAACCTTTCATTTTATGTATTTAGGGTTTATTTCTGTAAGTTGTAACTTCATTTTATGTATTGAAATTATTTCTTTAACTTTAGGGTTTATTGCTTTTTGTGTAATTAGGGTTTCATTTCTTTACATTTATGGTTTTTCATTTTTAGGGTTTTCATTTTATGTATTTAGGGTTTTAGTTTCTTTAGAACCCTTCATTTTATGTATATAGGATTTATTTCTATAAGTTGTACCTTTATTTTATGTCTTGAAATTATTTCTTTAACTTCAGGGTTTATTGCTTTTTGTGTAATTAGGGTTTCATGTCTTTGTATAGGGTTTTTTACCTTTTAAGGTTTTCATTTTATGTATTTAGGGTTTTAGTTTCTTTAGAACCCTTCATTTTATGTATTTAGGATTTATTTCTGTAAGTTGTACCTTTATTTTATGTATTGAAATTATTTCTTTAACTTTAGAGTTTATTGTTTTTTTATAATTAGGGTTTCATTTCTTTACATTTAGGGTTTTATTTTGTGAACTTGTAACTTCAAATTTATTCATATTATCAAGTTTATCCCTTCTTTATATTATGTTTATTTTTTAAATCGGGTGAATTTATTTCCGTCTTGACATGTCATCACATGGCAATCCTGGTAATAATTCAAGAGCAGGCTCCATAATTTTGTCTTGTCATGTCAATTTATTTATTTTGTACATCTCCCGAACAAACCCATGTGGGTTAATGTGACAATTCAGAAAAAGTCTTATCAAAAGTTTTGTCCTCTTCCCCACAAGCCCATATGGGTTTTTTGCCTCAAAACTAATTTTAAAATTTTCCAACCTCTTCCCGACAAGCCCATGTGGGTTAATGTGACAACTCGGGAAAAATCTTATCAAAAGTTTCGTCCTCTTCTTGACAAGCCCATGTGGGTTCTTTGACTTGAATTATTGAAACATACACATGTGAATCCTAAAAACCCCTACATACACGACATCATGAACCCAATTTTTGCCATCACAACTTGATACATTGAACTTTCCTTCCTATTCTATTTGTAAATTCCTGAACTTCACAACTTTTCAACTTCACATCTATATCTACTACAAACAATTAGACACAGAATCAACTCACCCAGTTAGTGTTGTACTATTTTGGGATTCGGAGATTGTAAGAGGTGCATGTGGTCCTTATTTTACTGGATTGGTGCAGAAAAGTTGGACCTTCAACCTAATGGTAACACATATCGAACTTGTTAGAAAAATATTGAAATATCGAGATATGAATTCCAATCTTCGGAGCATTCGAATGATACCCTGTCATTGAAAACACAGTGACTCAATGGCAGTACCAATGGTTCAGCAGTACTAGGTATGATTACACACAGTCTAGAGCATTCCTGATAATGGCTCGGGTGAGCAGATAGATGACCTTATTGAATAAGGTACTCTAGGATTGCTCGATTGGAACGATTTGATGACTGGTATTCAGTTAGGCATGAGATTCGTTAACGAAGTGCAAGCAATAAGTGCGGTTCAGAAGTGGTCGATTCGGATGGATTGAGAATATAGAGTTCTGAAAACTAAAAGTGATCAATAGATAGCAAAATGTTAACATCACAGTGACTCTAATTACTGGTCATGGTACATCCGCATAAAAAAAAAACGCACGGTCATTGGAAAATAAACAGATTCGTCAAGGAACGCACATGCCTTGTACAGGTTTAACAAAACAGGCAATAAAATATATCTTCAAAATTTATTTCAACGTCAATATTGCCCCTTGTTGCCAACAATCAAGAGATACCTATCTCAAACGGCATCCAAGAAGTGCAAGTATTATTTCAAATGGGTTGTATGTACAAGAGGGCATGGTATGCTCGAAAATTTACAATAGAGAGGGTTTTCGGTAGCTGGGAGACAATTGTTAATATTCTTCCAAAATAACTATAGGCAATGCAAGATTCAACCCCGGAGACTATCTACGAGTTCTTGCATCACAGAAAGAGCAATCTCCCAAACTATGTTTTCAAATTTCTATTATAGTGTTTCTCGCCTTCTATAAACGGATTTCAGTATTGTCGGCCAGTGATTTTTGTGGATGGCACTCACCTATAAGGACCATATAAGGGCATAGTATCAATTGCAAGTACATGGGATCCCAATAATCATTTGTTCCCACTTGCTTCTGCAATTGTCAATAAGGAGACGTCTCGAAAGTTGGAATTGATTCCTCAAACATCTACGAGAACATGCTGTCAAAGATTGGCATGTATGTCTTATTTTCGATCATCACAAAGGAATTTTATCTGCTATTCAAAATCAAGCTTTGTGGCAACCTCTTGTGTTTCACAGGTTTTGTTTACGCTACATTCGAGCAAATTTCAACTAGACCTTCAAGAAAACCGAATTAAAAAGCTTAATTTGGCAGGCCAGAACAGAACCTAAGCAGTGGAAAATTGACTGTATTATGCGTGAGATCCAAAAAAAAGATAAAGATATACCTGGATAAATGAACACTGTTGCATGATGGCAAGCACAGACACGGAATGATGACAACTAATATTTCGAAAGCACTTAACAGTGTGTTGAAGAAAACTAGGGTCTTACCTTTAAAAGCCCTAGTTAAATTAATATTCAAAGAACTAGTTAGGTACTGCAACCAACAGCGTGAAGAGGCCCAAAACTGTGTGCATCCATTTGCGACTAGAGTTTTTGACAAGTTCTGCGAATTGAATTAAAATCAACAAACCACAAAGTTACAACTTACAATCCACGAGAAGAAATTTACATTGTCAGATCTCCAATCCGCGTTGATGGTACTGATAATAACGTCTATATTTTAAGAATTAATAAATAATCATGCAGTTACGGTAAATGGCAAGCATATAATTGTCTTGTTTTCATGCTCTTGCAGTTTGTAGAGAAAATGGTACGAGAATAGATACGTATGTGCCGGATATATATTCGTGAGAAACGTATAGAAGAACACACGAATCGAATTTTCATTTGTTCAGACATGAGAACTTTTGGAGAGATGCTCCTTATAATTTAACATTTCATCTGCCAAATATGAACAATGAATAGGGTAGAAAATAGGGCACAGCATTTCGGGGGAAAATGGAATATCGAATGTTGGATTCTGCCCCAAGATGTGGCAGATGTCACATGCCGGGACGTAATAGAAAAAATTATATTAACCCAGGTTCAGGCAATGTATAAGTTTGTTTTCTTGACAGTGTTGTAATATTTTAGGATTTCTATTAATGAAATATTTTTCTTTGAATTTCTTCAAACTACTTCTTCATTACTCTAAAATTTGATAGTAAAATTTACAATACTTTAACTACTTCATCATATTTTTTTTAATAAAATGGTTATGAGTTAAATATATTTTCTTTTAAAATGGTTATAAATATTATCATGAAATATAGTCAAAATAGGTTAAATAAAATAACACAGTCTTTTTCAAGATAATAGATAACTATAAGTTTTGAAAAAAAAAGAAATTTTGAGTTTTGAAAAAAAATTGATATGGCTAATAACAAAAAAGTTATCCATTATTGCTGGTTTATAACGCATGTCTTCTGTGCGTTATCTAGCACATCGATCGATTAAACCATAAAACTGTAATTAAGTGATAATGCACAACGGGTGTGCATTATCTTAATATATATATATATATATAACGCACAAAGATTGTGTTATGGTCAGATTATGAATAAAAATTTTTTTTCCCACTTTGGTGGCCATTTTAAAAAAAGGGGTAATTATATCAAAAAACCGTCTTTTTGCAGCTCTTGTAAAAATGCATAGATAGAATTAGATATCTAGAAATTCTTAGATAGATTAGTTATAGATTTTAGTTAGGTTAGAATTAGATTAGTTAGGTTAAATTAGATTAAACACTTTTCAAATTAAAGCTTTTACACATTCAATTAGTTAGTAAAGTTTCAAGATTTCTGCAATTTAGTTTCTTGGATTCAACAGTTGAAAACGTAATTTCAAAGATTTCGATATTCAACTTGGCGACTAGAAAGACGAGCTTGGAAGACGTTCGGGATTTCAATTGTAGTTTCAATTTTCAATCCTAAGCTTTCTTTTCCTTTTATTGTTATTGAATTCTATGTTAATTTACTTTTTTATGAATATGAATAGTGAGCAGTTTTTGTTGTTTCGATAGGGATTGAACCTTAATTCTTGCTTATGATGTTTGTGGTTTAAATTCTTAATTTCGATGTTTGTTTTAATTTATCTTCCAATTGCATTTGTTTGTAATTCAATTGTCACGAGAATATATTATTCACAAGGTTGTTTGGAATTGGAAAAGGAAGAACAATCTAGAGCAACCAATTGGAGGTTAATTGGGGCACTTGACTAGAGATACGATATTGCACTTTTAGGTCTTTTAAATCACCTAATTCTATCACACTCATAATTTGTTAGGGAGAAAAGAGATTTTCCTCCTAAGTGTTAGTGAGTAGGGTGGCTTTTGCCTAGAGATAGAGATTGTCTGACTTGAATGATGACCCAACTTAATTACAATATCGTTTTCATTAAAGTTTTTCCGATTTAATTAGTAACAAGGATTAGGGGGATTCCACCATCCAAACTCTTGTCTTTATTAATTTTAAAATTGTTTTACATTAATTGCGTCCTTTTAATTTATTTAATTGTTTTAAGTTTTTTACTTTTTTTCTTAATGACATCACCTTCTTTTATGACTAAACATTAGAAATACAATTAGTGCTTATGCTTCGTCCGATCCTCAAGAGATTCGACACTTGGATTGAAACTCATTTCTACATTGTTAGGTCCACTTGCCTTATATTGTACTGATTAGGATTTTACCCCATTTTATTATTTTGATTATCCACATATCATCCTCTTTTCTACATTTGAATTGGCACCAAATTCCTCTGTTCTTGCATTGAAAAGTATTCATCGAGTTTCTGCGATATATCACCATGACATAGAATTAGACTGGGCCGAAAACCAGCGTCGGATTGCATCAAACCGTTCCCAGGTACGAGAAAAATTACTAACCAGCATCGGCTTGGGTAAGTTGAAGAATCAGAGGCGAAGGGGTAATTCCATGATATGCTAAAAGTTGAGGGGCAAGAGAATAAAAAATTTCCCTAAAAAGTATGCTGGGGTTGATTGCTAATTTACAAAACGTTTTGGACTGCATAAAAAATCTAATATTTTCAAATTTTCTTTTGTATTACTTTTCTTTATTGCATTTTAGTACTTTTCTTTAAGTAATCTTTCTTTCTAATTAGGATTTCTCTCTTGTTAGTTTTCGTTAAGTATACTTCTATTTTCTTTTCAATAAAACTCTTGAAATAGAGGATTCTAGCAGCCATTAGGGAGACTAGACATAGAATATTTTAGTCAGGGTTAGAGTTTATTCATAATATTATTTTCGCTTTTTGTAATTTTCAAGACAAAGATTCGAGATTTCATTATTGTGCTTTGGAGATTATTTATTACTCCTAGTATTGAGATTTAATTCAGATAGTGATGTTTCTGTTATCCCTTTCTTTACTTTATTCTTGTTATTATTTTCATTATATGCTGATTTATTTTTCTAAAGCATGATGCAAATAGTTTAATTCGATATACTAGCTAGTTATTTTGATTTCATTATTTAAGAGTGTCGGAATTAATTTTTATTATTGTTCTTAATGGTTTTGAGTGCTTGATCACCATTCAAATTATATTTAACTTTAATTATAATCCTTGAGAAAGGACATAGCTAAATTGATTAAGTAATTTGGCGATAAACTACATGCAAGATAGAGATATACTTGTATGATTTAGGCGATCTTTATGACATCATAATGCGTTCTTATAAATTAAAATCGACATAGAGATAGTGGTTTTGTTTATAGGAATAGGTTTGGTAAGTTTTGAAAAAAGTCATTAAACAATTTGGATATATATATTAATGAAATTCACTCGAATAATAATATATCAATATGTTAATATAAAGGTTGACTAGTGAACTCATGAGCCTTAGCGACTTTATGATTTTTAATTTTACTAAGAAAGTTACAAGATTTAGTTTAATTAATAAAAACATAATCATTGATTTAATTTTCTTTTCTTCGACTAAGTTAATTTTGGGTTCATAATTGGATTAGTTTTAATCTTATTCTCGGTTGGACCACCTTATTATTTCTATTACGATCCATTATACTTGCTAGCATGCTTAAGTTTAGTTATCACTTCCATATAAAATTAAAGGACTTGAAAATATTTTGAATTTTATGAGATCTTCAAGAAATGTTGAAAAATCGAATCGGAGATCGAACCTGTCAAGCAACTAGTTCAATGGTTCATAGGTTTAACTAGTTGATCTAGCGGTCGAACCGGAAGACATTATAAACATATAAACGTTTTAAATAATATATTAATAATTCATCCACACGTCAACTAAAGTACTAAATATAATTAAAAAGTATTCTGATTAATGAACATTACGATTTTTTTAACTCAAAAAATCTGTACAAAAATATAAGTTTAGTGAAACAATTTTATTAGAAAAAATCAACCGGTTCAACCGATTCAAATGACCACTTCCACTGGTCAGACTGATGGTTAACCAATGATCTATTTATTCTATTATTGGTTTTTTCGGGAAAAAAAAAACACCAAACCTGTCTCTTGTTCGGTTCTTGGTCCAACTGGTCCGAGCAGCTGCTCAGGTCAAATTTTCTCATCAATATTGTCTTGAAGGATTCAAGTTGTAATCTTGAATCCTAGCTAGCCAAACTATTTCTCTTTCCTATACTCTTCAATCCCATAATTAAAATGCTTCTTAATTAAATTGGGACTCCTTATGGATGGCTAACCATAGGAGAAAGCTCCTAGAGTTTTTTGAGTAAACCAAACTTGTCTCTTGTCTGATTCTTGGTTCGACCTATCGGATCAGTTTGTGCGGTCCATTTTTCTCAACACTGTCTCGTAATCTTGAATACTTGCTAGCAAAACTATTTACCTTTCCTAAACTGTTCAATCCTAGCTTAAAATATTTCCCAATCAAATTAGGACTCCTTATTGATGGCCAACCCTAGGAGAAAGATCCTAGAGTTTCTGCCAATCATGGGCTCTGACTGTTGACTTTTTATCAAACTCGAGCATGATCCCATTAATAAGAATATAATTGCCAATTTATTGTAGGTGTGCGACTCCTTCAAGATAAATGGAGTTTCAGAAGACGTCATCGGACTTCGCCTTTTCCCATTTCATTAAGGGGGAAAGCGAATTAGTTAAAGATGGAGAAAGTTTATATGAGGTTTGGGAGGGATGAAAGGAGCTGCTCAAAAAGTGTTTGCATCATGGTCTGGATTTGGGTATCTAAATTCAGTCATTTTATAATGGAGTATCCTATGGTGCAAGAAAGCTCATTGATGCTTCTATTGGTGGGTCCACAAATCACAAAACTCCTCAGCAAGTATATAATTTAATAGAGTAGATAGCATTGAATAATTACATTTGGGGAGGATAGAGATCCAAGACCAAACCTGTTGGAGTACACTATGTGGACGCTATTAATACTATGGAGGCGTATTTTTCATAGTGGTGATTTTCCGGACCTTTTACCACATGCTTTGACTTATTTCTTTAGGCGTACTTTGGTCCAAAAAGAAGGTGGACAGAGTGAAGTTCGGATTCTAAACCTCTATATGATAGAAAAATTACAGACTGCTCTTATTTTTCTATTGCTTTCTTAATAATACACAAGATGAGAAATACAGGCTGTGACATGACTAACACGCTTATATCATTATCCTGTTATTTTATCTCATCTTTTCCAAGCATTTAATGCTGACTTTACAGGCGCACGCCAAGAGATGACTGGGCAACCACATATCTTCACTTTCCACACCTTCAATAATTGTGGCTACGCTTAGGATAAGAATTAGAAAAGGTAGATACTCTCGAAAGTGGAGGATGATCTAATAGACCAAAACATATTTAGATTTCGGAAAATAAAGAAGACTACACAGACCGGCCAAAGGGCATCCTCCTCCTGACTAGCTGATGATGACGACGAGAATGAGGCATCATTCCGTGAAGACGATTCTTATGATCCTTCAAATGAGGATGCCCCTCCCACAGCATCTATGAATACTTTCAGGATGGAGATCAAGGACGAGTTTGAGCAGTTCGAGTTGACTCAAGACCCCCATGGCACTTAGTTGGTGGAGCTTGTGGAGTCCTCTCGCCCGTATGCGGACGAGCTAGCACATCAGAGGACATCTATAGACTGACAGGAGGTGATGCTGGCCAGATTGTGCAGTTGGTTCTTACCTGAGTAGTGCAACAATGGCTGCATCGATGAACATGGCTGCACCATGAGGGATTTTTTCTTTTTCCATACTTTGAATTTTTATTGTACTATATGTTTCTTTTCGTTTTTATGCTTTTTGATGGTCTTGCTTTTCTTTTATATTTTAAATTTTCGAGGGGTTTGCTTCCTGATATGCTTGCCTGCTTTATCTCTATGGGATAGCTTCTCGTGTATGTCCTTTTCTGTTTTAATTTTGTTTTGCCCCTCACATTGAGGACAATATGGTTTTAAGTGTGCGACTATTCATGTCTTATATATGTCTTTTAGGTTTTTTATGTGTATTTTTCATTTTAGTGCATGTAGTCATATTTTTTCTTTCAAACGGTCCAAAAATCCAAAGAAAATGAGATAGCTTTGAAAAATCCAAAAAAAATAGAAAAGATAATTTGAAAAAAACCAGGAAATGTTTTTCCTTCTTTTCCCTTTTTCAATCTCCAAATATTTAGAAAAATCAAAAAAGATTTCTATTTTTGTCATAAGATTTTTATTTTTTTCACAATCAGTGGAGATCTTGATTGCAAACCTTTAAGATTTTAAAAAGCCATTTGACTAATCGATTTAAAAATCGCACTTACTTATTATCCTTATATAATCAATGGTTCAGGCACCTGCAAGTGTCAGTTAGTAATAGAAGCCTTGAAATCTTAGGGAATTAACATAGTGAGTATATTTCGGGTATTTGCCTTCACTCTTGTGCTTTCTTTGCTTTAAAGCGAAAATGTCTAGTCTAGATTGGTCCCGAAAATGATGGTTACAGGCCTTCATTTTATCGGTTGTGCCTTTTTTGCCTATCCCTTTTAAAATCAACCCTTATTTCCCTTTTCATGCCTTCATGCCAAGGGTTTTTAATCCCTTTATAAAACGTCAATTTGTTTGAGCTATGACTTTTAGGCCGTTTTGAGTTATGAAAATAGATAAGTGTGGGGGTATCTGGTGAAGACAATAATTTCTATATAAAAAGGGTATTTTAGTTAATCTTTGTAAGCAAGGTACAGGCAGCTGTTGAAAGAGAGAAAACAAAGATTGAAAAAATAAAAAAATAAATAAATCTGAGAAAACAAAGAAAAAAAAGTACTTGAAATTGTCTATAGCTTGTCTCTCAAAGTCTTGAGCTGCTCCCTCTCGTGTAAAAATTCCCTTGGAAATACATGAGTAATGAGAATTAGAGAATGATAGGGAGATTGTGCGAAATTGAACGAAGCAAGATGTTTGGGGGTAAATGAGAATGAGCAAAAGCGGTTAAAAGGTTGTTGATTATATTAGATTTCTTTCATTTCAGTTCATTAGTTCTATCTGAATTACTTTTGTTTTCCTTTTCCCTCATTTGACACCTTTTTTGTCCTGAGCCTAATCTTAGAAGCAGAAAAGTCCTACCTAATTCGGGAATGGCTTAGAATAGAACTTAAAGTAGAAAAGCTTGGAAAATATGAGTTGAGTTGTGCATTTACTGTTAAAGTATTTCACTATGTTAGTAACCTAATATTCCCTATTTTCTTCGAAGGGTGACCAGAGCAATTTTCATACACACACAGACACACACCGTTGATTAGTAAGTCTATTATTAAGATGACAGTGAGAGTTTCGATTCTTATGTTTCATCCTTTGAAATTTCTTATGTGGTTAAGTAGTTATATCCCGATGGAAGTGACATTTTCATTTTGTTTTGTTGTTTCTTTTGTTATTTGAATTTGCCCATGTCTAGAGTCTTGCTCTTCGATTATGTGTTTTTGTTCCTTTTACGTGTCGTTTTCATTGAAGCTTTTCCCACTTCTTCGATTACATTATCTAGTATTTACATTGTTTTGTGTTGCTTGAGGGCAAACAACACATAAGTGCAGGGGTATTACAAAAACTAGATGTTTAAAATAGGTTATGTCTTAAAGACATGCAACAGGCAAGTGCGCCTGTCACTCTAGTATAGAGATACACCCGAATTGTCGATCTCAGGGAACAGTAAGCTAAATACTAACAATTTAATTTAAGGTCTAGTCTAACAAAACTGATTTTTGAGAAAAGATTTAAAACTAAAAAGAAAACAATAAATGAAAACAAGAGGCTTGACATGTGAAAAATATAAGGGAAAAGTTTGAATGGTAATCCCTCTAACTTTTGCCAACTATTTCAATGGGAAAAATCATAAAAGTTATTAAACCAAGGTCGGATCATCGCACGTTTACTCGAGCAATCCCTATCTGTAGCTAAAAGTTGCTCCATTCACTAACCTTTAGAGAAGAATCTCTTCTCTCTTTAACTGATTATGAATGGAATACAATTAAGTGATTAAAAGGACGAATATCGCTATTCAATTTCCAACTTCTACGATTCAATTGGTTTTCCTAAATCGGTTTTCTTTTTTCAGTTCCAACCAATTTTGCAATCTAATCGAGTCCGTGCAAATCAATTAAGCGAAAAACGTAATTGAATAACAACCTAATGAAAATTAAACATCAATTTCATAGAAATCCGTTAAAAACCATATCATCCAAAAACTAGGATTCAACCCTCAACATCCTAACAAAACACAAATTAATAATAGAATTCATAAATACAAAGGAAAAAGAAAGCTTAGGATTCAGGAGATT
The DNA here is from genome assembly GCA_028651295.1 of Catharanthus roseus. Taxonomy (NCBI): domain Eukaryota; kingdom Viridiplantae; phylum Streptophyta; class Magnoliopsida; order Gentianales; family Apocynaceae; genus Catharanthus; species Catharanthus roseus. The sequence goes on along the minus strand of JAPQWS010000107.1, from coordinate 571,294 downwards.
GACGACTCTGAGGGTCACCTGGACCTCATCTCTCGAATTGTTTGACGAAACTCGTAATTGCTTCGCCGATTGCTACAATCTCTACTCAAGATCTTCAATTCAATCTTCTGTTTATGAAAAACTATCTAACTGTCAAGGAATTGAGAGAGGTTTTAAGTCTAGTTTTCACCCCAATTCCTCCTCTCTAACCTAAAGCTGAAGAATGTGGGGAAACTATACATATAAATAGTCTAAAAAATCGCATTAACTTGTGCTGTAGCTGAAACCTACCGCGTACAGTAGGTCGAGCCCTACTGTCCGTAGTAGGGTTCTTTCTTCTCCATTTTCGCTCCTTTTTTGCTCATTTTCACTTGTATTCTCCGTCCTCTTCATTGAGAAGCACCTAAGATAAAAGTAAAGGGAAATGATGTACATTATACAATTTATACACTAAAAACTTCGTAAAACGTTGCAATTAGCATAAAAAATTAAAGATATTATGACATACATCATCTAATTAGAAATCTTAGTAGAACACTTAATTAGCACGCTTGGTAGGACCTAGTTGGTCTCTAGTATATGCATTATGGTTCAGAAATCAAAAAACCATGTAACAAAGTGTTAACGATCAAAACGATCAATCTCCAAGATTTGGTTTCCTACTAGTTCCTGGTTCTCATACTACAAAAAAAAAAAAAAAGAATAATAATAATTAACCAATTTATCGAGGGCAGAAACAGTCAGTCGATCATCGATATACCACTGTTATTGATGGCAAACCGACGAACAAATGACTGTTGGTTAATTTTCGTCAAGAAAAGGTATCAACGATGGGCCGTCAGTAACAGTATTTTCAACGAAGTTGCCGACGGAACTTTTTTTACCCTTCAGGTTATTTCTTGTTGCCAATAACTGACAATATTGTCCCGTTGGTGATTGTTACCGACGAACACGTGTACCGTCGATGCTTGTTACCGTGGACAAATAATGACGAACTAGCCATCGGTAAATGGTTGAGAAAAAATTAACACACCCAAAACTCCCAAAACTCCATGAAGTATAATCACATAATTAAGATCAAAGTTAATCATACAATGTTCTATGTGTCGGAAATATCAACGGATTCATCATTAGAATCTTTGTCGGCATCGTCATTGGAATCTTAATCGAAATCACATTATATCTCAGTTTTATCATTTTGTAGTTTCTTAAAATATCTTTCGAAATCGATATCAAATTCTTCCGACGAACGATACTCATGGACTAGAGGTCCTATGTCTTCAATATTCACATCTATTGCTGAGCCCCTGTCAACGTCCACGTTCTCTTGAAATGCATCATCTTGGACTGAACATCTATTATTCAGGGTTGAGATTTCATTATACTAACCCAACCAGTCCTCGGTCTCTTTGAATCAGGATATAGGAGGAATGAAACTTGCCCTGTTTGATGAGTTATAATGAAAGTATCGTATCCTCCATATTTTGTGGTCTTTGTGTAACTCAACAATTTTATTTTGAGGATAAATCCTCATTCCTCGGTCTGAAGAATAATTCTTTGAAATTACGAATGTATTTTTTACAAAAGTTTCTTCCACAGATATTATGAAACATATATAATTCTAAAAAAGGAAGACTTATTATGAATCAGATAGAGTATAAAATTTTTATATATATTTAAGGTTCAACAAATTTTATAAAATTTATTATATTTGAACTACCATATATTATATATTTAATCCTATTAACGTGTCATATAAATATACAAAACCATTTTAATTTTTTTTTTCATTTCTTCATTTTCTATAGCCTTTTCCACTTCAAACCGCACAGTTGTACCCAAAAAAAAATTAAAAAAACCAAAAAAGTTTCTGTTTGAGCTATTCATTTATGGAAAGAAAATTTGACATATGAAAGATGGTCTCGACATCGTACTATCCTGTGGTGGTCACTTTTAAAGGTTCTCATCAAGTTAAAAAAAAAAAAAAACCTGATTCAATAATTTCTCATGGCTTTGAAGAAATATAAAATACGGCAGGTCTTACACGGGTATCATGTGATCCAAAATTTCAACACGCTGATGTACTTTTAATTCATTAAGTAATAAATAATAAATTGTAAACTACAAGGCAAGACTTTCCCACTATATATTTATGCATAAAAAATGTTTGAGATAATGACAAAAATATCATTACCATTTGTCAGAATTACGAATATCCCTTCTTTATGCGTATATTCACAAAATAAACTTTCAAGCATGAAATGTTGGAACTAAAGGGACTAGACCTCACTCGGCAACAAAAGCAAAACAAAAGGATAAATGGTTAGGAACAGTACTTTCAGGGTTTTGAAAAAATCTTCTCCTTTGTATGGGGAAGTAGGTTGACTCCTGACTTCGTCTACAAGCCCTTCAAGATACTCAAGATCCACGTAGCAAACAATCAAATTTCAATTAATTTATTTAAGTAAAAACTAAATAAGTAAATATTTAGTCTTTATTGTTTAAATTGATAAAGAAATATATTTAGGCTATCTAAATTTGGTTGGATTCTTTAAAAAATATCCAAACTCATTTTATATAAAACCTAATAGAATGAAATTTATGTAATTGAGTCCTAAATAAATTGAGATCAGAAGCATTTTACATTAAGTTCATTAAATATTAGGTTAAACTTATTGGACCGTTGCAAATAAAGAATTGGGCTAACCCAAAACAGTAATGGGTCACTTGGTGACCAAGCAACCCAAAGCTCCATCTTTGCCTATAAATAAAGGTCTTCCCCAATGGTGGAAAATCATTCATAGGCATTCAGAAGCATCTAGAAGGATTATTCGAAGAAGGCATCAGAAGGAGAATCGGAAGAAGGCATTCAGGAAGCTCTCCAAAGGCTCTCCAGCAATAACCTTCTTCGATTCATCAAGCCTTCTTTGTTTGAAGGAGTGAAGAAGGCTTTAACAACTCTACAATCGAGATTAAGCTTCCAAACCCTCGAGTTCATCCAACTCAACATCAAGCTTCTAAGCTGTTGAGTTCATTATCAAAATCCTTCTGAATCGACATCAAGTTTCCAAGCCGCTAAGTCCAAAATCAAAGTTCGACAGACTCAATATCAAGCTTCCAAACCATCGAATTTACAATCTTCGATTCGAAATAAAGAGTTCAATCCCTCGATTCACAAAGTTCATCCGATTCGAGGTCAAGCTTTCAAGCCTTTGATTCATAGCAAAAGTTTATTCAATTCGAGATCAAGCTTTCAAGCCCTCGAGTACACAGTAAAAGTTCATTCGATTCGAGATCAAGCTTCAAGCCCTCGAATCAACATTTTGATGAAGAGAAGAATCAGAGGATTATCCTACAAGTTAGCAACTTCTCCAGAGATTTTGTAACCACTTTAAATATCAAATAAAATCTCTTTGTCGCTAATTTTCTTTTCTTGAATTTATTGACTTGAAATTTTGTTGTCTACAATTTTTTGCACACCCATCTCTGCCTCCCATCTCTTATCTTCGATGTTCAAATCAATTAACTTTAAATCTTTAAAGTCGAGCACGTGGCTCCCATGAATAACAACTCGAAATCTACTCGTTTTAAGGTTGCTCAAATCAAGGAAACCGTCACTACTTTTGGCATCACTTCACAAGCTTCAAGTGTTGGAATAATGACAATTAGTAGGGAAATAGTGCATTCTCAAATGGAAGTTCAACATACATTGGCTGCTCCGAACACATCATCTTTGTCAAAACAAGATGATGAAATTTCAAGTGATGACTTTCACCCTTGAGGTTCTCATAAGGACTCAAGTTTGGCTCTTCTATGTCACCAGATTCAACTTGTTTAGTGGCACATGTCATGATGACTGGGGCACTTCGTATTGAAGAGCAAATAACAAATCTTACAAGATTAGTTGAAGATCTTGAAAAATGCAAAGGCAAGATCTTTCGATCGCTCAGCTAACAAATCATCTGGAAAATAGCAGCGAGACAAGTCAAGCTCCTCCTAAGAAGCCAAAGATTCAAGATGAACTTGTCAACTCAAAGAAAGATCACGACATCCAAGTATCTTTTGATGGCTTGATTCATGTTGATCAATTGAGCGACATTATTGAGGACGCCATCAAAGAGAAGCATGAAGAGGGTAGCAAATCCATTAATGCTTTTACTAAACCCTACTCTCAAAGGATTTATAGTATGATTATTCCTATTAGTTATCAGGCACTAAAATTTTAAAAATTCTATGGCAAAGGAAAACGAAAGCAACATATGGCTTATTTCATCGAGACATGTAACAATGCTAGAACCTATAGAGATCTTCTCGTCAAGCGATTCGTTCGATCTCTCAAAGGAAATGCATTCAACTGGTACAAAGATTTAGAGTATGGAACCATTGACATCTGGGACCAACTTGAGCAAGAATTCATGAATCCCTTCTATAGCACTCTTCAAGTTGTAATCATGGAAGAATTGTCAAATTCTTCCCAATGGAAAGAAGAACCTATGATTGATTATGTCAACAGGTAGAAAATTTGAATCTCAATTGTAGAGATCGCCTAAGTGAATCAGCTGCCATAGAGGTGTGCATTCAAGGCATGCATTGAGGACTTCGATATATCCTCAAAATCATGCCCAAAACATTTGAAGAACTTGCTACTCGTGCACATGACATGGAGTTGAGCATCACCGCAGATAGAGGTGAAGCACCTGTACAAGATCCAAAGAAAGAAATTTTTAGAAAGAGGGCAAATCATCCTCTACAAGTGGGATCTGCAAAGTCATTCCAACAGATTGGTAGCGATGAAATTGAAAGCTTCTTAACTCAGGAGCCTAAATTGAAAGTCTCACCAACAAATCCAAAATGGTGTAAACGAATGCTCCTTTACTGCACAAGCTTAAACTGCAAAGTTATTCAAATCACAAATGTCGAGGATCAATGCTCCTTGACTGTATAAGCCTAAAGTGCGAAGTTATTCCAAGTGATGAAAATCAATACTTCTCGGATACACAAGTTTAAACTGCAAAGTTATCTCAAGTTGAAACGATGGATTATATGCTCCTTGACTACACGAGTTTAAGCTGCAAAGGCATCTCAAGTTCAAATAATCAAATATATGCTACTCGACTCGACGAGATTAAATTGGAAAGTCATCTCAAGTACAAATGATGAAATATATGCTCTGTGACTATACGAGTTCAAACTACAAGTTCATCTCAAGTTCGAATAATACTCCTTGACAACACGAGTTTAAAATGAAAAGCCATCTCAAGTCCCAAAAGATGAAATATATGCTCCTTGACTATACAAACCTAAACTGCAACGTTATTCTACCAAGTTTAAAACCGGAAAGAAAAAAATGCTCCTTGACTGTACGAGCATAAACTACGAAGTTATTCCTAGCCTGCATGAGTATAAACTCTATCAAGGTAACTGCCAAAAGTGTAGCATGTGGTTAAAATTGTTAAAACATGCTAACAAGTCCAAAGTTTTAAAAAATGGATACTCCTAGCGTGTATAAGTTAAAATTGTAAACGACAAAATCCCTTTCCTACATCAAGTTTTCTTTTTTGAAGTTGTTGGGGCGAAAGTGAACCACGTCCTTCTTAGGCAAGTCAATGATGCAAAGCTAGATAATAGAAAAGCCTCAAAGAAAGATGGTGCTTTGTTGTTGGTGCTCTTAATGTTCAACATCGATAGTGAAGTCTCTTCTTCCGTCCTTCATTCTTCATGAAATAAAATAATATTTGTGAGGCTTCGCTGAATTTGGGGTGTGGGCTTCGTTCTTCTCTTGAAGGCGGTGTTCTATACTTCACCTCTTTCTTGAAAAAAGGTTGATTCACTTATCGATAGTGGCTTCCGAGTTGATATTGCTGCCCTTTTGATCAAGTGATATGATTGAAAGAGATTCTCGTAGCTCCATTGGAACATATCCTTTGTTGTCAAGGTCTACTCATGTAAGTTTTGCAATATGGGAACATGGGAAACAACTTTGTCAATGTGATGTCCAAGTATTAGTGAGCCTCATGGTTGTGCAAATCCCATATTGAGATGAACATCTCAACATAAGTCGTGAAAGGAGTCAAAGCTTCACAAATGCCATCAGGATGTTGAAGTTGTCATCGTGAATAAAGAACGACGCAGTGCGTGGATCTTTATTGTTGTCATATCTTCGTAGCAACTCAAGAAATCTTGCGCCGAATGCTCTGTTGTGAAACTTGCAGGGAAACTCGAGTATTGAACTTGTCTGTTGATTATTTTGCGATCTAGTAAAGAAGGCGTATTGATGGAATTCGAAGAGTGAGCAGTACTTCTAAAGTTGATGCTCATTCAGAAAATCTCCATGAGATGTGTTCTGATGTGAATATTGTTGTTCAAAGATAAAAATCCTTCAATTAAACTTCCGAATGATCGTTTGCCTTCATTAGGACTTGAATTAGCTCATCCTCAAGCAAGCATAAGTATACCAAACCTATAACCTCTTAAATTCATGTAGGTAATATTTCTTCCACACTCAAATTCACCACTAGGTATTCTAAATCGAACACCTAACTAGCTTGTGCAAAGAAGACCCAATCTAGATAACTACAATGACATAGAAATCCTAGAGAAGGAATTTATGATCAAATTGAGAACCCCTAGATCTTCCAAAATCCAAATATTCAATAAAATCAATCAAAGGATTGATCAAACCATAGATGAAGTTCAAGGAAAAAGCCTAAAAACTTAAGAACCCTAGAGATAACTCTTTAATTTTCACAAATTATCAATTATTCTTACAATATGATAGGGTATTTATAGAAATTACGCTAACCTTAACCTAAACATGGTCAAGGGTCAACCCACCATTAGGGACTTAATTAAAACTAGTAAAATGAATTAAAATAATAATTCCTGCCTAAAACATTGTATTACATAAATTCAGTACCCTATCGCACGAGGTAGGTCTTCAGCACACAAGTCCATTTTAGACAGACGCCTGCTGTGGACAATAGGTACAGGGCCTACCACTTGCAGTAGGCTCTGGTTTTGCCTCTCCTTGATTGTTCTTCCTCTAATTTGCTCCATTGGTTGCTCCAAGTTTAGGCATTGAACCATAAGAAACATAAGATGGTTTCCATAATATTTCAAGCCTCTATTCTTGAATTTTAGGCCTTCTTTCATAGTTTCTTCAATCGTTATCATTAATCGATGAGCACCTTGATCATCATTCTCCTTAATTCTCTTTGCTTTTAATCTTGTGATAGGTCCTTGAAGCTTTTCAACTTTTTGACCATCTCGGTTCATATTATCTGCCCCTCCTTTGAAAAGATTCGTCCTTGAATCTTGACCTATATCAAATAGAGATAAATTAGAAACATTGAAATTAGCAATAACATTATAATCACCCAAAAGATCAATCTTATAAGCATTATTATTAACACATTCTAGAACTTAAAAGGGACTATCAACATAGCTATCAACTTATGATTTCCTTTATAAAGGAAAACATTCTTTTGGAAGATGACTCCAAACTTAATTACCCAGTTCAAAGACTACACGTTTTTTCCCCAAATTTCTGTTTGCAACAAGCTTCTTATTTGTAGACTCAATACCTTCATGGACTTTGGAGTAAATAGTTTTCACAAACTCTACCTTTTTCTGTCCATCCAATCTCAAAGTGTGATCTATAAGTACATGATCAAATGAAAAAGAGTTAGAGGATTAAACTCATAAACAACTTCAAAAGGAGAGTAAGAAGTAGTAGAGTGACGAGCTCTAATGTAAGCAAACTCAATGAGGTAAGTAAGCTTCCCATTGTCGCAAATTCTTCTTAAGGATGACCCTAAGAAGTTGACCAATGGTTCTACTCACCACCTCAGTTTGTCCATTGGTTTATGGATGGCAAGCTGTAGAATATAACAAGTTAGTTCCAAGCTTGTTCCACAAAACACGCAAAAATGAATAAGAAACTTGGTGTCACGATCCGAAATAATAATTCTAGGTACGCCATGGAATTGCACCACTCAAAGCATGACTAGCATTATCGGTTTTCTTACAAGATATGAAATGAGTCATTTTAGAAAACCGATCTACCACAACAAATATCAAATCCATGCCTCTAGGGGATCTAGGTAGTCCAAGAACAAAATCCATAGATATGTCTACCCAAGGTTCTCTAAGAACATCCAAAGGAGTGTAAATTAAGTCCATGTGTCCAAGATGTAGATTTAGTCCTTTTACAATCTAAACAATTAGCAATAAACCTATCTACATCTCATTTCATGCGAGGCCAAAAAATGCTAATGCAAAATGTCATAAGTTTCTGAAATACCAAAATGACCTATCAAACCACCACAATGAACTTCCTTAACTAAGAACAATCTAGAGGAAAAAGAAAACCATCATGTATAAGGTATTTTTCATTAGACACAATTTACCCTCGTGATAAAGAAAACCATCATGTATAAGGTACTTTTCATTAGGCACAACCCAACAAGCATCAAATATGTCCTTGAAGTCATTATCACTAGCATACAAGTCCTTAAGCATTTCAAAACCAAGTACTTGAGCTTGTAAAGTAGAGATTAGAGTGTACCTTCTTGACAATGCATCGGCTAAAACATTTTCTTTACCTCTCTTGTATCCAATGACATATGGAAATGTCTCTATGAATTCCATCCATCTTGCATACTCTTGTTGAGCTTTTGTTGTCCTTTGAGAAGCTTCAGTGACTCATGGCCTGTATGGATTACAAATTCTTTAGGCCACAAATAATGTGCCGATATTTTAACATTCGTAACAATGCATAGAGTTCCTTGTCATAATTAACATAATTCAATGCCACTCCAGTAAACTTTTCACTAAAATAAGCCAAATATCCCTTATCTTGCATCAACACTCCTCCAAACCAACCCCCCGAGGTGTCACACTCAATTTTAAACATTTGCTCAAAGTTAGGTAGTGCTAATAGAAGAGCACTACTCAACCTTTCATTTAATAATTTAAAAGCTTTCTCTTGCTTTCCTCCAATTTGAATCCGATCATGTTATTGATTACATACATCAAGGGACTAGCAATGGTGCTAAAGTCCTTTATGAATCTCCTATAAAAGCTTGCAAGACTATAGAAGCTTCTCACTTCGGATGCGCTCTTGGGAGTAGGCCAATCCTTGATTGCTTTTACCTTGTCTTCATCCACTTGGAGACCTTGAGAACTCACCACATAACCTAGGAAAGTAACCTTTAAAAAAAACACATTTTCCAAGGTTAGCATATAATTTCGCACTTCTCAAAATAAGCAAAACTTCTTTAAGATAATGCAAATGATCTTCATACGTTTTTCTATAAATCAACATGTCATCAAAGTAAACCACAAAAAATTTTCCAAGGAAACCCCTCAAAACATGATTCATGAGTCTCATGAATGTACTAGGTGCATTAGTTAAACTAAAAGGCATGACCGGCCACTCATAAAGACCAAAGTTCTGAAAGCCGTTTTCCATTCATCCCCTTCTTTCATGCGAATTTGATGCTAACCCGATTTTAAATCTACATTTGAAAAGATTTGAGAACTATGCAACTCATCAAGAAAATCATCTAATCTAATCTAGGAATGGGATGCCTATACTTGATGGTAATGTTATTCATGGCTCTACAATCTACACACATGCGCCATGTACCATCTTCCTTAGAAACAAATAAAATGGGAACGGCACAAGAGTTCAAGCTTTCTCTTACATAGCCTTTGAAGAGCAACTCTTACACTTGTCTCCTCAACTCCTTGATATCTTTGGGAGGGCTCCTATAAGCCAGCCTATTTGGCAACACCGCACTGTTCACCAAATCAATTTGGTATTCAATGCCTCTCAAAGAAGGGAGTCTACCGGGCATCTCATTGGAAAAGATATATTTGAATTCTTCAATGACCTTAACAATAGCATAGAAAAAGAAGATAAATGATCATTAGTAGAAACAAATGCTTCCTTGCAATATAAGAGTAACACCAATCTTCTTTCTCAATAACTTATATGATCTCACTCTCTTTCACATATAAAAATCTCTTTTCTTTTGTAATACTCTCTTTCTTTTGATCACTTATTTTTCACTTTTACCTCTTTTGTCTTTTCAACGCTCATTTCTTTTCCCTCAACACTTTTTCCTTCCTCAATAATTTTTCTCTTTTTTTATTCTCAATTCATTTTTTTTCTCTCTTATTCCTTTTGCTCGTCTCTCACTTGTTGAGGTGGAAGAGGATTCATGGTATAGGATTTTCCATATTTCACACATGTGCAAGTATTTTTCTCCCTATAATGAATGGCTTTCCTATTAAATTGCGAAGGGCGTCCAAACAATAAGTGGCAAGCTTGCATAGGCACTACAACATATACCACTTCATCATTGTAAGTTCCCAATAGCAATAGGCATTTTAACTTGCCTCACCACCTTAATTTTACTATTATCATTCAACCAATGCAACTTGTAGGGACTAGGATGTCAATAGCAGGTAATTTCAACTTATTTACAAGATAAGTACTAGGTATATTTGTGCAACTACCACTATCTATTATGAGGTTAGCAAGTCTACCTTCCACCTTACATTTGGTATGAAAATGATGTAATTTTAAATAAATGAATGGGGTACAACTGAAATGAGTGCAACAGGCATGTGTATCTATCACTGTAGTACTGGAAACATACCTCAGTTGTCGAACTCAAGGAACAGTAAAGGCTTAAATAGTCATAGTCTTAACCAATGTTCAGTCTAACAGATTGATGTTTAAGAATTAATTAATAAATTGGAAAAACTACTACGAACAAGTAACAAGAGTAACGATTAAAGATATGAAATTTCAGGAAAAAAGTTCGAATGAAGGATCCCCTTCACTTTTGTCAACTATTCCAATTAAAAAACTCATAAAACGATGTTTGAAAACAAAGGTTGGGTTATCACAAAAAAATCAAGATATCTCTATCTTTAGGTGAAGCCGCCCTACTTTCTTAACCTTTAGAGGAGAATCTCTTCTCTCCCTAACCGATTATGAATGCAATAAACAACTTAGGTGATATAATAACCTAAAAGTACAAAGAATATCTCTATTCAATTGCCAACTCTTATTACCCAATTAGTTGCCCTAGATTGATCTTCCTTTTTCAATTGAATCAATCTTCCGAAATAATTGATTTTGCACAAATCAATTTTCAATAAAACGTAATTGAACAACAACCAACACATAAACAAACATCATTTTAATGAAATTCAATAAAAAATAATATTATCCAAAGCTAAGGTTCAACCCTCAATTGAAACAATATAAATTAACTAGTAAACAACCTAAAAATATTCAGTTAATAATAAAACTCATAATTAACAAAAGGAAAGAAAGCTTAGGCTTGAAAAGGGTTGAATCCATGATTCTGAATGCCACCAAAGCTCGTTTCTCGATTCGATTGATGAAACCCGAAATTGCTCCGTGGAATCTCTTCAATCTTTCTCCAAGAGCATCAATTTATTGTTAATTGTGAAGAATCTACCTAATTGAAGAGGAAACAAATTCGCCCCTATTCCTCCTCTCTAAACCTAAAATTATTCTCCCTTAAAAAAAGGGCAAAAACTTATATAAATACACACAAAAATCATTAAATGCACTACTGACGTGACCTACCATCCCCAGTAGGATTCTGTTCCAATTTTGCTAGAGATCGTCTATGGTAGGCTTCTATTAGCATGGTATTTGTGGCCCTTGGACCTACGGCGTGCAGTAGGTTGGCCTACCATCAGCGGTAGGTCTCCTTCCTTAGTTCAGATAGCTTCGTTTTCTCTGTTTTCGCTCTGTTTTGTCTGTTTTTGGTTTTATTCTTTGTTTTCTTCATCGAGAAGCATCAAAGATAAGAAGAGACGAAAATGGTGTAAATAATACATTTTATATACCAAAAACATCATAAAACAACGAAAATAACATATGTAAATGTAGTACAATATGGCCCATACCAAATACTCCCACACTTATCTGTTGCTTGCTCTCAAGTAACACAAAACTACGGAAAAAGCTGGAAAACGTAAAAGATAAGTGCTAAAATTTTATACGTTGAAAATGACACATGGAAGAACAGCATAAAAGACCAACAAAAAACAAGACTGTACGACCGGAAGTAAAGGTAACAAATAAAACAAGAATAAAAATGACTAAACATATCACTTCAATAGAAATAAGAAAACTCAACCATTAACTTTTCAAAACACAAAACATAAAAATCTACAATCCTACCGCTATCTTAGTAATATCTTTACTAGTCAACGGTGTGCTTGTGTGAATTTCTCAAGTCTCCTTTCAAAGAAAACATGGAATGTTAGGTTATTAACATAGTGAAAAACTTTATTGAACAATTCACGACAACTCAGATTTCTCAAAACCATTTCACTCTAAGCTCTATTCTAAGTTGTTTCCAGATTAGGCAGGAATTTTTAGCTTGTAATATTAGGCTCGGGACATAAAAGGTGTCAAACAAAAGGGAAGGAAAAAAAAAGCCATTGAGATAGAGCTAATCCAATCGAAAGGAACGATATCAAACATTATAAACACTTTCTAGCCGTTTTTCACTCATTCCCATCTACCCTTGAACATCTTACTTCATTCAAATTCAGCACAACCCACCTAACAATACCTTGTTTTTAATTAGGGTGATGAATTATGTTTTATATCTGTTATAACTTTTGCATGGCTTACACTTGAGCACAGGGTAATTTTTAGTGTTTAATAATTCCTTTACATTATTTTTGAGTTGCATAAAGTTGATAAATCTATTCCCTACATTCTAGAACTTACTTGAGTACCTCTTAAAGTGACATAGAAAGGTTTTCCTTATTTGACTCAGAGATGACGGTCATTGGCCTTCTTTGAATCGTTTGTGCCTTTCAATCTTACTAAATTTCATGATTTCTACCTTAGTATCCTTATGAGCTAAAAATGTTATTTTCTTTCCTTAAACTACTTAAATACTAACCCTTAATCTTGTAGAGAGTTCAATGTAAACTTCTAACTTGTGCTTCCATGACGGGTTATTGTTTTTGTGTTACGAAAAAGAATAAGTTATTTTGACAAAAGGGGAGAAGAAAAAATATATATGACTTGTTGTGCAGAAAAAAATGTATTGAGCTGAAAAAAAGAGAGAAAAAAAGAAAGAAAAGTTGATACATGATTGTTTTAAGTCATAAGGTGCAAAGAAGAAAAAAAAAAGTCAAGAGCGCGAAATCGTGAAAGTAAGAAAAAGAATGGCCTTAATTGGCGAAAATTTGAGGAAAAAAAAGGGAGGAAAAACAAAATTAGGAAGTTTGTCGAAATTTTAAAGTATCCATATTCTTCACAAGCTCTCTCTTTTTTTTAATTTGAATTCCTTACCTTCATTTGATAACCAACACCCTAACCTTATATTACAAGCTTTAAAGTCCTATCTGATTTGAGTTGACTTTGGGAATCCATGATTAGTAGAGAGAAGGTACAAAGAGTGAGCCTATAGAATGAACTCTTGTTGAGATTTGCCTTCTATGTCTAGTTTGGAAATCTTGTTTAGTGTTTATTTTACACTCTCTTATGACCATGATTACACCTTACACAAGTCTTGTATTAGTTATGGGAGATAATTGAATATTTGTTTGCTAACTTTAGTTTGAAAATAATAGGAAGAGTGCTTGTCTTGATAAGTTTGAGATATTGATGAAGGGTACTTAATTTGGGTTATTCTATATCTTTTCCAAAGTGTGTTGTTTATTTGACTTTGTAGGTATGTCGTCTACAAACCCTCACGGGATCATACTCATCCACTAGGGTTAACTTAGGGGTTTAAAGGGGTTGTTGCACATGCTAAGTGCAATCGTGAGTTCTACAAAAGTGGCTAGTTAGTTTATCTTTTTGTTCTTTTATTTTTGCTTGATGACTAGCAAAACTTAGGTGTGGGGGAGTTGATAGAGTGATTTTTGGTACAAATAAAACAACTTAAGTTTTAATTATTAGTTATGAGAAAATATTTATTTATTTGTTATAGTCATTTAATTTATTCATTTTTTTTTATTTGTAGCCTATGACTCTAATTGTAATTAGATTAGAAGGTCAAAACCTATTGGAATGAGGATTGGAAAAAGGGATTCCAAACAAAAAATAGGAAAGACGAATGCCACAAAAGGAAAAAAAAGAGAAATAAGAAGGGGCTGCTAAAAAGAACTAGCTGCAGAAGATGAAAAAGGAAAGTCGCGGTTTAGGAAAGAAGAACCAGTTGTAAGAAAATATAAAAAAAACCAGCTGCAAGAGACAGAGGGGAGAGCTGCAAGGGTTGAGAGAAAATTAGAGGGAAAGAAAGAGCTGCACAATAGCAGCAAAAGAAACAAATAAGCAGCAAGAGAAAAGAGCAGTTGTTGCGCACATAAAGAAGTAGTTGCTGGCTGGGAGTGGAATAAGACAAAGATGTAGCGGAAAAGCAAAAGAGAAGGGGCTGCTGGGAAAAGAAAAAATCACAGTAGATATTGTCAGTTGAAGCAGCCAAAATAGAAGCTGCTGGACGAAGAAGCAGCAGGATTAATTCAGCAGCAACAAAATTGTTTGGAAGAAAAGGCCATGATCTTCTCCAATAAATTGGTTTTTCTTTCCCTTTAACCATGAACTAATTTTCTTCTTAGAATTTTGATGAAACCCTAGCTATGTAACTTTTGTTTATTTTATTTTTGGAGATTTATTATATTATTTATGTGAGCAGGGTCTGGGCTACGGGGGAATCCACCGGCACGGATTCGTAGATTTCCTTACATATCTTGGGATCTTTCTTTGTTTGATGCAATTAATTCTTGGAGATTGTTTTTGTAAAATAATTATTTGGATTAATTATACTTTTATCCATACTTAATTCTTGTAGTCTTGAGTATGAGAGATTTGTGATTTTTACAAGTATATTTTGGGTTTTATAATTGAATAGTTCATGCTAATTTTAGATTATTATGTCATAAAATTGAATAAGTCATGCTAATGGTTAGATGGATTGTGTCGTGCATTTAAACAAAATATATTTCTTTATTAAATCGATGCTTATAGCCTAGATCACCATATAAAGGTCTAATCTTTTCTCATAAATAAAAGTAAATCATTGTTATATAGGTTAGTGGTGGATTCAAGGTTCTAAATCATTTATTTGATTAAGCTCTTGTTATTTTTAATTTATTTTATTTATTGTTTTTACTTAATTTATGAATAATTTTTAGATAATATAATTTGATTATTCTTTTTATAAAATTAATTTGGGAAGATAGTAATTTAAGTAGTTAAGCCTTTCTCTATGGTTCAATACTCTGATACTTCCATATTACATTGATCTTGTGCACTTGCAAGTATTGGGTTTAAAGCTTAGTTAGAAAAATCCCGACCAAGTTTTTGGCGCCGTTGCCGGGGAAAAGTTAAATTAATTGCTTGTGTTTTTGTCTCCTAAATTTGTTAGTAACTTTTATTTTGTTTATTTTATTTGCTTACTATTCTTGAAAAAAAAAAGAAAAAAAAGTTTATTTGTTCTCTTAGTTGTCTTCATTTTTTGTTGTTATCTTATTTATTTTATTTTCTTTCATTTAGTAATTTATTCTTTATTAGTATTTACAGTAATTTCTTTTTTCTCCCTTTCTTGAATTTGTTTATTAATGCATGGTCATCGTTTGCTCTCTTTTGACTTAAAAGAATTTGACCCAGAGATAGAGCGTACACTTAATGCACTTTGAGCACAAAGAAAAATCACTAACACCTGTGACATTAAAATAGCTTAAAATCCACGAGTATTAAGGGAGTATTTTACCCCCCAACACTTATAACTAACCAATATTTAATAGACTACCTGAAATTGAGGCTAATCACTATGAAATCAAAGCGTCTACTATTCAAATGTTATCATCCTTTTGTGGGCTTGATTCCGAAAATCCTTATAAGCATACTCATGAGTTTTTAGAAATTTGCTCAACCTTTAAACTGCCTAATGTCACTGAGGATGCTATTAGATTGTGCCATTTTCTTTTTTCTTTGAAGGATAAGGCTAAAAATTTGTTACATACACGTGAGAGAGTAGGTACATGGGCTGAGATGTCTAGAGAATTTCTAAAAAAATACTTTCCTATGGGTAAACGTACAAGGTTAAGGCAAGAAATAACTACTTTTTCCTAAAAAAATAGTGAACAACTTCATGAGAATTGGGAGAGATTTAAAGAACTTCTTCGTAGTTGCCCTCACCATGAAGTCCCTAAATGGTAGCAAATACAAAGTTTTTCTTCAGGACTGGATGAGAGAAATCGCCAAATGGTTGATTCATTTTGGGGTGGTACTTTTCTTCATAAAACTGTAGATGAGGCTTGGGATCTATCTGAAAATTTGAGTGATAATTCACAACAGCACGCCACATCCTCACTTATACGAACATCTAGACAAATAGGAAATAGATGAAGAATGTATGAAGTTTCTCAAAATATTGATTTTTCTTTGAAAGTTGATGTCTTATCTAAAAATTTTTGATCAATTGTTAGCTTTGAATACATTGCCTACAAATTCTCCTAACCTGCAAGGTGTTTGTGGAATTCGCACTAGTCTTTCTCATGTTATTTATGACTGTCCTAATGCTTCACTATTTTCAGAATTTGTCCAGGAACAAGCCAATGTAGTCCAAGGATTTCACAGACAGAAGGGCCCATACTCAAACACATATAATCCAGGCTGGAGTAATCATCTTAATTTCTCCTAGAGGCAACAAGGAGGGGAAAGTCAAATAGGCCAGCAACAATATCAGTAAAACAAACAACCTGGTATGACTGCTCCCCCTAGTTTTCAATCTCAAAGGTATGTACCTCCTTACCCTTCTCAAAGTGGAAACTCTATTTTTGAAGAAAAAGTCCTATCTGCTTTGAACGGTTTAGAAGCTATGACACAAATCCTTGACTCACACACTCAATCTATTGCTAAGTCAGAAACCCAAATAGGGCAACTAGCTAATGTAATAAGTAGAAGAGATGTAGGTAAGCTTCCCAGTCATCCAATAGAGAACCCTAGAGCTAATTATCATGAGCAAGTTAAAGCTGTAATTATTCTTAGAAATGGAAAGTTGGGAGATAATAAAGTAGGGAAATTTATTAAAGATAGTGAATTAAATAAAAAAAAAATACTGAGGAAATTGATATGGAGACTAAACTTGAAAATAAGGTAGAAAAGGAACTAGCTTCTTCCGCTAATTCTAAGACTCTAGAATCATCTCCTACGGCTTCATATAAGCCAAAAGTTCCTTATCCGTGAGCTTTATTGCTACCCCCACATCTTAGAAAGGGTACTAGAAGGGAAGTTATTTTAGAAACTCTCAAACAAGTTAAAATTAATCTTCCATTTTTAGAGGTCATTAAGCAAGTCCCATCTTATGCAAAATTTCTGAAAGACATGTGTACTTTTAAAAGAAAATATAAAAGCAATGTTTCTAAGAAAATCTTTCTAACTGAACAGGTAAGCTCCATTTTGCAATACAACACTCCACCATAATATAAAGACCCCGATGTCCCTACTATTTCTTGTTTTATTAGTGATCATAAAATAGATAGGGCACTCATAGATTTAGGTTCCAGTGTTAATTTGATCTCTTTACACTATTTATGAAGAGTTTGGATTTGGGGGAATTGCAATCAACTGATATGACCTTACAATTAGCGGATAGATCAATCAAGATACCTAGGGGAGGATAGATGATGTTCGTGTTCAAATAGATAAAGCCAATTTCCCTGTGGACTTCATAGTCTTAGAGATGGACCTTAGTAGGCCTTCTCAGAATCATATCCCCATTATTCTAAGCCGTCCTTTCTTGGCTACTGCTGATGCCACTATTAATTGTAGAACTGGGGTTATGGATGTCTCTGTGATGCATATGAGGATTAGATTAAATATCTTTAAAACTTCTTCGCAACCTTCTATAGAATATAATTCGGATTGTTATTTGGTAGATATAATTGATGAATTAAATGAAGAAACTCTACCAGTAATACGTTCAAAAAATATACTTCTATTGAGAAAGAAAACCTAATGTGCACTGAGGATGTTAATTCTAATCTTGCTCGCATTGCTCGATTAGAAAAATCTTCTTGGATTGTGAGTCATGAGCCTAATATGAGAGAAATAGATCTTGGATAAATGCAAAAGAATTAGGAAGTCTGGCTGAAGACTTTAAATTTAGCACTTTTGGGAGGCAACCCAAAGTTTATTTTGTTTATTTTTAGTTATTTATTTGTTTTTATCTCACTTGATTGGTAAAAAGGTATGAAGTGTTTGTTTTGAAGGGTAATCAGATGACATATCATTATCATGGATATTACGGAGATGGTCTACTACTCTTCTGAACATGCACTAGTATTACTTTTTCTACCAGGTTGTGTTGTTCTTTTCTTTGTCTCTTCTCTACTCCTGTCATTCTTTTATCACATTATGGACAATGTAGGGTCTAGGTGTAGGGGAGAAGATGCTTTTATTCTGGTGTCAATTATTTTTTTTTTTTCATTTTTCTCGTATTTTTTTGGTTCTTTGCTAATTTTTTAATTTATTTTATTTTATTATTTTTTATATTATTTTGAGGAGAAAAAACTAAAAATATGATTTTCACTTAAAGAATGATTCTTTTTGAGTTCCTTTAAAAATGTCTTGAATAAGTTGAGAAAAGTACTTGTTTACTTATTCTTACTTAGGGTGATGGACTTATGTCCTATATCTGTTATAACTTTTGCATGGCTTACACTTGAGCACATGGGTTATCGTCAGTGTTTAATAAATCATTTACATTATTTTTTAGTTGCATAAAGTTGATGAATCTCTTCCCTATATTCCAGAACTTACTTGAGTACCTCTTGAGGTGAAATAGAAAGGTTTTCCTTATTTGACTTAGAGACGACGGTCATAGGCCTTCTTTGAATCGTTTGTGCCTTTCAAGCTTACCAAATTTCATGATTTTTACCTTAGTACCCTTTTGAGCCTAAAATGTTATTTTCTTTCTTTAAACTACTTAAATATTAACCCTTAATCTTGTAGAGAGTTTAATGTAAACTTCTAACTTGTGCTTCTATGATGGGTTATTGTTTTTGTGTTATGGAAAGAGAATAAGTTATTTTGACAAAAGAGGAGAAGAAAAAAAATATATACATGAATTGTTGTGCTGAAAAAATAAATGTATTGAGCTGAAAAAAAAGAGAGAGAAAAAGAAAGAAAAGTTGATACATGAATGTTACAAGTCATAAGTTACAAAGAAGAAAGAAAAATCAAGAGGCCCGAAATCGTGATTGTAAGAAAAAGAATGGTCTTAAATGATGAAATTTTGCGGAAAAAAATATGGTATTTAGTGAATATTTTGTTTGAAAAAAAAGAGAGGAAAAACAAAGTCAGGAAGTTTGTCGAAATTTTAAAGTATCCATATTCTTTACAAGCCCTCTTTTCTTTGAATTTGTATTCCTTACCTTTGTTTGATAACCAACACCCTAACCTTATATTACAAGCTTTAAAGTTCTACCTGATCTGAGTTGACTTTGAGAATCCTTGATTAGCGGAGAGAAGGTACAAAGGGTGAGCCTATAGAATGAACTCTTGTTGAGATTTATCTTCTATGTCTAGTTTGAAAATCTTGTTTAGTGTTTCTTTTACACTCTCTTATGACCATGATTATACCTTACACAAGTCTTGCATTAGTTAGGGGAGATAATTTAATATTTGTTTGGTAACTTTAGTTTGAAAATAAGCGGAAGAGTTCTTGTCTTGATACGTTTGAGATATTGATGAAGGGTACTTAATTTGGGTTATTCTACATCTTTTCCAAAGTGTGTTGTTTATTTGACTTTATGAGTATGTCGTCTGTAAACCCTTACGAGATCATACTCGTCTACTAGGGTAACTTAGGGGTTTAAAGTTTATTGCACATGCTATGTGCAATCGTGAGTCCTACGAAAGTGGCTAGTTAGTTAGTTGGTTATTTTAGTTTTGCTTGATGACTAGCAAAACTTAGGTGTGGGGAAGTTAATAGAGTTGATGTTTGGTACAAATAAACACCTTAAGTTTTAATTATTAGTCATGAGGAAATATTTATTTATTTGTTACAGTCATTTAATTTATTCATTTTTTATTTGCAGCCTATGACTCTAATTGTCATTAGATTAGATGGTCAAAAACCATTAGAATGAGGATTAAAAAGGGGATTCCAAACACAAAATAGGAATGATGAAGGCCACAAAAGAAAAAAAAAAAGGAAATAAGAAGGGGCTGCTAAAAAGAACTAGTTGTGGAAGATGTAAAAGGAAAGTTGCGATTTAGGAAAGAAGGAGTAGCTGTAAGAAAATATAAAACCCACAGCTACAAGAGGCAAAGGGGAGAGTTGTAAGGACTGAGAGAAAAATAGAGAGAAAGAAAGAGCTGCAACAGCAGCAGCGAAACAAACAAGCAGCAAGAGAAAAAAGCAGCTGCTGCTGTGCGCATAAGGAAGTAGCTGCTGGCTGGGAGAGGAATAAAAGAAAGATGCAGCCGAAAAATAGAAGAGGAGGGGCCGTTGGGAACAGAAGAAATCACAGTAGAAATCGGCTGCTGAAGCAGCCAAAAAAGAAGCTGCTGGACGAAGAAGCAACATGATTAATTCAGCAGCAGCAACAAAATTAATTGGAAGAAAAGGCCATGATCTTCTCCAATAAATTGGTTTTCTTTCCCTTTAACCACCAACTAATTTTCTTCTTAGAATTTTGATGAAACCCTAGCTATGTAACTTTTGTTTATTTTATTTTTGGAGATTTATTATATTATTTATGTGATTACATATCTTGGGATCTTTCTTTGTTTGATGCAATTAATTCTCGGAGATTGTTTTTGTAAAATAATTATTTGGATTAATTATACTTTTATCCATACTTAATTCTTGTAGTCTTGAGTATGAGAGATTTGTGATTTTTACAAGTATATTTTGGGTTTTATAATTGAATAGTTCATGCTAATTTTAGATTATTATGTCATAAAATTGAATTAAGTCATGCTAATGGTTAGATGGATTGTGTCGTGCATTTAAACAAAATATATTTCTTTAGTGAATCGATGCTTGTAGCCTAGATCACCATATAAAGGTCTAATATTTTCTCATAAATAAAATTAAATCATTGTTATATAGGCTACTGATGGATTCAAGGTTCTAAATCATCTCTTTGATTAAGCTCTTGTTATTTTTAATTTAGTTATTTTATTTATTGTTTTACTTAATTTAGGAATAATTTTTAGATATGATTCTTCTTTTTTATAAAATTAATTTAGGAAGAGAGTAATTTAAGTAGTTAAGCATTTTTCTGTGATTCGATACCTTGACACTTCCATATTACATTGATTTTGTGCATTTACAAGTATTGGGTTGAAAGCTTAGTTAGAAAAATCCCGACCAAAACTCTAGATTTTTTAGAGAAAAAATGAACAGAAATTTAAATACTCATTTTTTTTCTTTGTTTTCTATGAATTTTTTTCCATCAAAGTTTCTCTCTTTCAACCGCTCCATATACTTTCTTGCAAAGATTATCCATAATATCCTTTTTATGCAAAAGTCCTCTTCTTTACTCTTAAATACTCCGACACATACCTATTTTTCTCAGTGAAAATGGCTAAAAAGTATGCAATCATTAGCTCAACAAATTGAGATTTTATATAGTGTGAGTAGAAAAGACAAAGAATGGAAAGGATTAAACCTTTGATATGAAGGCACAAAAGGGAAACTAGGGTTTGATTTCATATAAAGGGCAGGCAAGAAAAGGACAAATTGTCCAAAGGAGGCCTATGAGTAACATTTTCTGGATCACCCAGATTAAAAATTATCAATTCAAAGCTAAGAAAAATACAAGAGTGAAAGCAAAGAACTGAAAAAGAATTAACTATGCTAATCCCATAAGATTCCAAGGCTTCTATTACTAACCAACACTTACAAGTGTATAAACCCATTGATTTTATAAGAGTAAAAATAAGTGTGGTTTTCAAGTAGATCAAGTAAGATGCCCTTGTAAAATCTTATGGTTTTTGCAATCAAGACTCCCGCTGAACGTGACAAATTAAAAATCTTTTTGGATTTTTTTTCTAAGTAAGAAAACTGCAAAAGGGGAAACTAGTAAAAGCTTTTGGGTTTTTTAAAATGTCTGATTTTTTGGATTTTTAAGAAGTGAAAAAAAAGAAAAATGACTCTATAGACTATAACTAAAACAAAGACTAAACATAAATACACATAAAAAACAGAAGAAATAGAAAAAAGACACAAATAAAAGCAAAGGGAAATAGATAAAAGATAGAAAAATGACTCTATAGGCTATAACTGAAACAAAGACTAAACATAAATGCACGTCAAGGACAGAAGAAAGAGCAAAAAGACACAAATAAAAACAAAGAGAAATAGATAAAATGCAGAAATACCCCTACCCTTAAAACCACAGTGTCCTTAATGTGGGGCTTGGAGCCAATGTAAATAAAGGTAAAACCACAAGCATGGGAAGCAATCCTGCAATATAAGGAATACAAGCAAATCGGGAAGCAATCCTCGCTAACAGTCAAAACAGAACACGAAATAAATAACAGAAAAAATAACATAAACACATAGAAATAAAGGACATGCAGGAAAATGAGAAAATAAAAAAGGAAAAGGAAAATAAAGGAAAGAGAAGAAAAGAAAACTCCCTATTGCGGACCAAAGTCCGCACCCCCACCTCTGTTCTTACCCTTATCAGGTAGGAAGTGACGGCATAGTCGGGCCAACATCACCTCCTGGCAGTCAATGGATACCCTCTGATGTGCCAACTCGTCCGCATAACGGCAGGTCGACCACTATCTCTGCCAACTGGGCCCCATGAATATCTTGGGTGATGCGGAGCTGCTCGAAAAAAGCTCGTATCTTTGTCTGAAACACATCCACGGGGACTGTGAGAGGTGCATCCTCGGTAGGGAGGTCATAGTACTTGCCATCGTCGTTCTCATCATCGTTGGGCTGTGAGAAGAACGCCCTAATGCCGGTTCTTGTAATTTTTTTATCCAACGAAAACTGACAAGTTGCGTTCCTGCAGCCAATCCTCCTTGGCAAGAGTATCCAAACCTTGTTCGTCTCGTCCTAAGAATAACTGCTGTTACTCGTGAATTTTATGATCTGCCGCCACCCCATCTACGCTCTCCGTTCTCTTGTAATGTCAACATTAATCAAGAATAAATCAACTATAGGCATAAAATGAGTAGCCTAGATTAGAGGTGCCTTAGTTTTGTTTTTATGATTAACTTTTCTCGAACAGTTTTCTATTATAATTAATTTTCATTAGTTTTTAATCATTATGTACAAACCATTCAACTTTATTTGAACTTTAAGTCTGGTTAAGTAGGTGATTTCTCTAGTTAGATAGCAGTCCTCATGGGACGATCTTTACTCACTACTTTATTACTTGCTAACATACTTGTGCACTTGTAAATTTCACATGAAGTTTTTATCACCGTTTTATGGGAATTATTTTTATCAAGTGTGGATTTCTAATACAAAACCTAAGTTTAAACCTTTTTACTTCTATTTCATGTTAAAAAGTAAAAAGAAAATTATACTTTATTCCATTTTAGATGTATATGTTTACGCATGGTTCGGCAAGTAATGAAGCACTACAATTTTTACCTGAAATTGAGACTTTTGCTCGTTCTCATAGGAAGCGTAAAAACGAGGTTATCTACAAGGTGACTAACTCATCCAAAGATTGTTATCAAGTCTACTCACTGTGTTGTAAGAGACAGCGTAAAAACTATGCTGAATTTGAGAGTGAGACTCCCAAGGTAGCATACTCGATGACTTTAGAGGATTATAGCAAGCCTAAGATTGAGGGGCTCAATCACACAATAAACTGCCTAGCAATCATGGCTGCAACCTTTAAGATTGAACCGGCACACACTCAGATGATTTTTAACAATCCTTTATTTGGGAAGCTGAACGACGATCCTCAAACTCACATTGAAAGCTTCTTCACAATCTGCAACACTTTTCATATCAATGGAGTTTGCGAAAATGTAAAAACACTAAAGCTTTTCCCTTTCTCTTTAAGGGATAAAGCTCGAGCATGGCTAAACTCTCTCCCTTTTAATTCCATTATTTCTTGGGCTAAATTACAAAAGCCGTTTTAATACATTTTTTCCTCTTAATAAGATAATCCAAATGTGGTCGAAAATTTGTAATTTTGTGCAAGAGCCCATAGAGTCATTACATGATGCTTGGGAGCGTTTTGTGGAGTACCTTAGAATATGCCTACATCTTGTGATGCAAGGACAAATATTCTATAACGGATGTAGTTCAAAGGTGAGATCATCATTAAATGCAACTAGTAGAGGAGCTTTTAAATCCAATTTAGAGGAAGATACTTGGAACTTAATAGAGAAAATGATAATAATTCTCAATGGTATATATAGTCCAAGGGATCTTCCCATAAAAAAAGTAAGCGTAATGGAGCAAATCGCAATAGAAGAGATGTGATGACACAATTTGGAGCTCTTTATGGACGACTTGATGCATTACAAATGACCACCAGAAATAATCAATGCAATGTCTGTTATTCATAACAAGAATTTACCTAATTGCTGACAAGCTTAAATGTGACAATAGGCTGTATTGTGACATTTAACTGTTTTCCAACAAAAAATGTCAACTGCAGTGATGTCAGCATTGGTCTCTGACATCTATATGTCACAAGTGTATGTCAGAAAAATTCCATTTGTTGACATTTTTACATAATACAATTAAACATTTTAGTGTCATTTTCTTTGTCAGGAAAAGGATGTAATGCTCAAAAAATTGAAATAATTTACGGTATTTATCAATTAGTATGTTTGTGTAAATTTGTATTTCAACACATAAATATGTCAAGGGTAATTACATAGCATGACATCTAAAAGTGTGTATATACATGTTTCCTGACATTTATTTATGCTTTTTGGAATTCATGCAATCATTTGTGTCATTTGGCAATTTTATTGTGACACAAAAATAAGACTAATATTGCATTTCACAACTTTTCAATATTTTTGGTCTAAAAGGGAGCTTTTATTATATATGCCCAGAAGATTACGAAGAGATAAATTCATAAGGCTACAAATATTCAAGTGTTAATTCTACTCCAAATATCATAACTATCTACAAGTCCAAGCTTTAACAAACTATATTAATTAAGTAAAAATAAGGATTAGATCTCTTGAGATTTGCAAGGATAGGCATCCAACCTCCAATGCAACAAATCACAAATCTAGATCTCGAATCACCTAGAGGTAAAAACAAATGTAATCTTTTGAGAATTGAAAAGTAACATATTTATAGCATTGAAATATTTAGTATCATACAAAGCCTTTTTTACCAAGCCAGAGCATCACGAACAGTTCCACAAAATAGATTAAGGCAAGATCAAAAAGTAATGTGGCTTCGAAGAAAAGAAAAAGAAAGGGTTTATTTGGATAGAGTTTGATTTTGAGAATTTCTTTTTAAAATTTTGTAAATATTGGAATTGTTTAAATGAGAATGTGAGTCTGGAAACTAAATATTTACATTGGGTTTTGGGAAGAAACTCAATCGAAACAAACTCAAAATCTCACAGATTGTCAATATCCAAGGAGGATATAGTTTGACTACAAAGTGCGAACTACCAGAAAAGCATGCAAGAGTATCATCCATGTAAAAAATTTTTGGTCATAGTTCTTACATGCACAGAAGAAAAAGGGCCTCAAACTTACAGTCATTTTAGCTACAACCTTAATGGTATCATAAGTTTCAGCTTAATACACATTCTGAAAGTATAAGAAGACATTTTTGTCAACTTTAAATTGGATGAGAGATTAAAAAATAATTAGATATCACAAAATCACCAATTGTCTTGGACATAATAATACATAATATATGACAGAAAAAGCACATCACTAAAGTTAACATTATTCACAATGCTTTGTTATCATGATCATTTCTAGTGTTCTTGCAAATAATCACTTTAATTTGTAAGTTCTACTTAGAAAATAGATTCCATAATATGTCAGAGAAAGGAGAAAACCATGCAATCATGTACAATTGAGAGATGTTCCCAAAGATTCTTGAGCGATTTTTCCATATTTACTTCTTTGTTTTTTCCCGTCAAAATATAAGAAAAAAATGTTTGAAAAAGTTTGACAATGCATACCGTACACACCGAAAGCAATCAAATGAGAAGCCTAAAACTTAAAAGAACAGAGGCTACTTACTTGTTTGAACCTACAACGTAATCTTTTTTTTTTTTTGCTTACCGTCCATAAAAACCAATCAATAGGAAGCCCAACGAAATCTCCTGCAAGAATGAATCTTATTCAGAAATTAAAATCATTTTAAAAAGTAGGAATGCTAAATTAACTCCCATTGCTCAATAAAAATTGCGCCACATTCTAAAAGGTACTGCTAATACGATGAACACAAAGTTTTATGTTATTATATATATCACTATATGAATTTACCTTTTTACTGACCCATCAAACGGTTATTAATCAGTCGGTAAAAGTTAGTTACGGACCGATTATGGCAGATCCGATCTGTCTCGTATTGTGGTCGATAACTGACTGTGACACAATTAAATATCGGTTGGTACCTGTTACCTACCGAAATATTTGGAGTTATTAACTAAATTTTCAGTCTATAACTGTATTTTTTTCAATTAAATATTAAGTTACCGACCGAATTTCCATAGTTATTGACCGAAAAAATTCGATCCAGTAAATTTATTCTGAGACCGAAACTCGATCGATAAGTTAAACTTTTTTTTGAAAATATAATTATTTACCAACCACATATCGGTCGGTGTCGGTTCGTAACTTTTATTTTTTAAAATATTTTATTCATAATTATAGTCATCCACCAGAAATTAAAAATCAATAGGAGCCACAAATAATATAAAATCAATAAAAACATCTATAATACAACCAACTAAATTTTAGTAGAATATATATAATATAATTACATATATATCAAATACAAATATATAAAAAGTCTAAAATACATAATATAACATTAAATGTCAAATATAAAAAAAAATATATCATAATGTCTCGGTACGTAGAGGTGGAGGTAGGCTAGAGGAGGGAGGATTGGTCGGTGGCTGAGATGTGGCATCATTATCTGGTGGCGGGAAAGGAAGGAAGAGAATGGGTATTGAATCTATAGTTTCCCATGTATTATGGACATTTTTCAGGCACACATGCCACAGAAACAGGCAACAAACACAAATTCATAATATGAAAAAGTCAGGCTCCCCCGTAGAGCAATATTTAAACTAAAAGAGTCAGGGTTCCCCTGTAAAGTAAAAAAGCAATATTTAAACTAAAAGAGTGAGGGTGCCCGGTAAATAAATATTTAAACTCAAAAGTTGAAGAGTCCAGCACCCCTATAAAGACAAAAGTTCATTCAAGATTAAAGTAAATTCAACAAAATAACTATGAATGAAATATATGTAAAACAAAAAGCTGCAAATACATTTTTAAGAGTCTTTTTAAATCCCGTCAATTTATATAAACATCTTCATACTCATTTGCTAGTTCACTATACCAAGAGTATTTTTAATTCAAAGAAGAATTAGATTAAAAGAATCAAATATTCATTTCTACCTTTATACAGGTTGATAACAAATCTCTTGAATCTCGATGCAAAGAGAAGCGATGGTCAAATGTACTCAAATGAAAAGAAAAACTCATATTGAAAGAAAAGTTGCTTTTCATTTTTTTTATATACAATTAAAATCTCAATTACTAATCTAAATTTTATAAATTTTATGACAACTAAAAGAAATGTCGTGAGGCATGCATAATATTATTCATCATATGAGAAAAAAATAGTCACACTCTTATCTCTTGAATTAATTTCTCAACATACAATACAACTTTGCATGATTTCCTAGCCATAACTAAAACTCTTATATATTGTATTTAGCTTATCAAAATACCGACATTTTATGAGGTCACAACCAGACAATGTGAGAGAGAGAGAGAGAGAGAGGGAGAGTGAGAGCAAGTGAGAATAAGAAGACTGTGCGAAGGGGAATAGAAAAGAGAGAGTGAGAAGAAGAAGAAGGAAAGAAACAGAACAAATGAGAGAGAGAGAGAGAGAGAGAGAGAGAGAGAGAGAGAGAAGGTCGGAGGAATACCTAAAGCGCAGTCGAGTGAAGGTGACGGCATCTCCTGGAGGTCACCGTAGGAGGTCCAATGAAGGTTCGAGGCTGCCGTTTAGGGGGAGGGGGAATAAGGTTTCAGGATGGTGGAAGAATGAAAGTGTTGGATCTAATTACTACTACAACTTTCAAATTACTATTACAATAATCAAAATATAGCGGAAAATCAAAAAGTAATTAACCTAAACTATTACACAAAATAATAGTCTTCTTCCTCCTTGACCGTTGATTCCAAGCTGAACGAAAACGGCAAACCGAAAGCTACAAAAACTGTTAGTATAACAGTAAAGGAAATCACGAAAACCGAAACACTTACCTGCCACCGTGGAGTCCGATCCGGCGGCGGATAGAGCTGTGACGGAGACCAGCGATGGAGCCAAACAGTGGCGAACGTCCGTGAGTCGCGTTGAGGCGCCAGTGGCCGAGAACGGCAAGCAACGGTCAATAATGGTCTCTCAGTAACGGGGGCCTCAAGAAAATCATATAAGACTCACCTCTTCTCTCTCACCTTTCGGCTCTCTCTCTTTCTTACCCAGTCTAAGCAGCGGCATACTCAGAAAGCCGTGACAAGACGCCGATCATGAACGATGGTTGGGTGAAGAAGAAAAGGAAGAAACAAAGGATGCACAGTGAGTGTGTCAGCAGAAGAGGCAAGAATGAGAAGTTTTATAGTGGTCCCGAGTCACAACGGACGGGCCGAGTAAGCTCAGCCCGGCCCAAAATCTATTTGACCAAGTCTAACGGTCCAGTCTTGTTATGAGGCCCACCAGTTTAACATTATTAGGGTAAAAATATGGGCTGTAAAATTAAAATAATGTGAAGTAATTATAAGCCCAAAAGGACTACAATCTCCACTTTGAACATATTTTCATTTACTTCCCAACCACCAATGATTCAATAAGAGTCAACCCGCGTCCAAGTTAAGGAGGTCCCTGAAAAACACAAACTTATCAAGCGCACAATTTTAGTACCAAAATCGGCAGAATTATCATTAGTTCTAATCTTTTCTATATCAACTAAACCACTGGAGACATTTTCCCTGATGAAGTGGTATTTGACATCTATACACTTGGTCCTTTCGTGATAAATAGAAATTTTGCATAAATGTAAACAACTCTGACTATCAGTGTAAATAACAACTTTTGAATATAAAACATGCAATTCATTTAAAAACCTTTCAAGCCAAATAGCTTGCTTGATTGCCTCCGTTATCGCCACGTATTCAGCCTCAGTAGTTGACATAGCAACTACAGGCTGCAACTGAGACTTCCATGAAACACAATACCCGCTAGGGTAAAGAAATAAGATGAGGTAGATTTTCTACCATTTTTGTCACCTGCAAAGTCAAAATCGACATAACCAATTAGTTCAAAAACATCTGACCAGTTGTGATAGTGCCAGCCCCTAACTGTAGTCCCATTGAGGTAAGTAAGAACCACTTGAGAGCTGCCCAGTGATCCCTTTCCCGGTTAGATATGAATCTGCTGAGAAAGCTTATAGAAAAAGCAGTGTCAGGTCGGATGGATATTATGGAGTACATAACTGAACTATAGCCATTCTATAGGGAAGTTTTGCCATGTCTCTCTTCTCACTTTTAGGTTTGGGACAAGATTTATCGAAAAGTTTGAAATGGCTCGCAAGACGGGTAATAACTGGCTTGCACAAATGCATCAAAATCTTAGAAACAATTTTCTGGAGAAAGTGTTTCTGAGATATGAATAAGGAGTGGTCAACCCTATCTCTAGTTATGTTCATCCCAAGAATCCTAGATGCAGACCCTAAATCCTTCACGTCAAACTGAGACTTTAGCAACGATTCCAAACAATCAATCTTAGCTTTACATTTGCACGCAATAAACATATAATCTACATAAAGCAGCAGATAAATAACACTATCAACATTATTTCCACAGAAATAAAGGCAACTATCATAGTTACTTTTAAAGAAACTAGCTTTCAACATTAAAAGAATCAAACCTCTTATACCATTGTCTAGGCTACTGTTTAAGTCCGTATAAGGACTTTTTCAGAAGACATGCCATGTGTTGTTTACCTTTAAGCTCAAAAACTGGTCGTTGATGCATATAGATGGTCTCTTCGAGATCAATATGCAAGAAAGCAGTTTTCACATAAAGTTGTTCAAGATTAAGATCATAATGTTGGAATCGTAGGCGAAAACAAATAAAATAAAGCTACGGAAATCACCAACAGGATCTGCACATACTAGAAAAACTGATTGGATAGAAATTACCACAATGATTTTGACTGTTCGGTGTGGAGGCGCTGTTGTTTATGCTTCGCCCTCTACTGGTATCTGCGCGACGAACTCCTCTGCAAGTGATCGGAATGCTCGCCCATTATGTATTTTGAAAACTGTTTAGAACTGATCCTGACTATCTAGTAATACGTAGAATTTCGGAGAGAGGGAGGTTAGAAACTATTATTGCTATTCTAGGGTTTAGAGTTTTGTTTTTAATCAGATGAAGACGACTACCGAGAAAAAGGTTAATATAACCTTTTATAGCTGTCAATATCAGAACCCTAATTATCATCTAATGACGGTTTAATCTCGTCCATCTATTCCTATAATCATCCAACGATTGCATGAGTAATATTAAGTAATTAATTTTATTTATCCGATAAATAAAATTAGTTAGTTATTAACTTACCGGAAAATACAATATGGAATCTAATTCCCCTTTTGTATACGTTCAACAAATCTGAACACAATCTAGATTCATTGAACGTGGATATTGTGCTCACAAGATCGTCTATGCGTGTGACCTTGTAGGTTCACTTAACGTTGGCAGCGAATGAAAAATGACCTAAACATTTATTTACAAAAAATAAGCGGCCTCTAGCAAGACATTATCCTTACCCAAGTTAAGTAAAAGCAATAATAACCTAGCATCAGATTTAATATTTAGTCCTTTTGTCACATGATATCCTAATTAAGTATAAGGCATGGACCGAGTCATCCTTATAAAATTTAATTCACCATTTACTTGATCACCACCAAGACTGTTCCGACAAATAATATTAATAACAACTTATTAATACTTATTTTAGCATGGCCATGCATATTTTCCAGTCTTCCTTATCAAGGGGCCCATGGATATTGCTCTCTAAAAGGGAGGGACAAATCCCTTTCACTATCTCCAATATTCAAGCCATGACAAGAAAATAAGCCAACTAATAGTCATAATAATCACCTAATTAAAAGTGATGTTTGACTATGTCAAAACATATTTTCTCCCCATGCAAGAAGCATTAGAAACATTAGGTCAAAGGACACCAAACATAAAACTGAGAAGAAATACTTATGACTTAAACCTATGCAATATTTCTTCTTCAATTTGGGTCATGTCCAATACAATATTCTGAATATGTATTTATGAATTGATTTTATATCTCATATTCATGATCAGTAAAAATTGATCATCAATCAACTTCACCCTAGTTTAATAAACCAAGATGTGATAAAATTAGGGACAAAAAAAATAAAATAGTACCTTATTAGCTATAAGGGTTTTACTATCAAGTCACATACTTGATGACCAAGAGCATAAAATACAATTCAAAACATATGCTTCATAAATCATAAATGTAAGTAAATTGGTCCAGGGCATATACTAATAAATAAAAGGTAACAAGAGCAAGTAGTATCCTAATCGTTTTGTATTTAACAACGGGAGAAAATATTTTGTTAAAATCAATGCCCTCAGCTTGTGAAAAACCTTTCGCAACCAGTTTGCCCGTAAACTTTGGAGTGTCATTGGCTGACTCAGGCTCTCTGATTTTAAAAATCCATTTGCAATCAATCAATTTTTTGTTTTGAGGGTTTGGAACAAGAATCCAGGTTTTGTTTTTATCTAAAGAGGTCACCTCCTCATCTAAAGCACATAGCCATAAAGAGCGATTATGACTTTTCAAAACATCAGAAAAACACAATGGTTCATTCTTTTCCACATAAGATGCAACAGTAAATGCATATGGAACTATATAAGAGTAAACATATCTTGTGGGTTCCTTATGCGCTCTTCTAACCCTATCTCTAGATTGCTGGTAGTCTCTAAGGGCTTGAGCTTGAGCCTCAGGGTGATCCTCCTCATCATCAAAACCTTCAACCCAAGAAAATTGGTTTCGGGTACACTAGACGGTATATCTAACTCTTCATTGGTTTCAAGCTCATGTGTGTGCTCTTGTGAGGGTTCAGAGGTGACCTCTACCTCTACAGGAATAATACCTATTATGAGGACACCTGATGGACTATCGGAAATAGGCTTATCCTTAAGACAAGCATATATAGCTCATTGAAGATGATATCCCTATTAACAACTACCCTCACTCTCAACTGAACTTTAAGCCACACTCTTAACCCTTCACCCCGCTAGGGTATCCTATGAACACTCCCTTCCTAGATCTAGGTTCTAACTTATCCTCCTTCGGATGTACAAAAGCAGCATAGCCATAAACTCTAAAGTTGGACAGGTTTGGGGGTTTACCACACTAAAAGCTCTATAGGAGTCCTAAAGTTTATGGCTATAGAAGGGGATCTATTAATGAGGTAGATAGCCGTACTTACAGCTTCTCCCCAAACAGGTTTTGGGATACCTAACGACACCATAAGGCATCTAACCTTATCCATGATGGTACTGTTCATCCTCTCAGCTACACCGTTCTTTTGGGGGTTATGCCTAACAGTCCTATGATGGAAGATGCCATTCGATGCACACAAATCAGCAAACTTCTGGTTACAAAACTCAAGACTGTTATCTGTCCTAATTGTATTTAGTTTATTTCTATTTTGATTTTTGGCAAGGCGTTTCCATTCACAAAACTTTTCAAAGGATTGATATTTTGTTTATAAAAGAAATACCCAAACATGCCTAGAAAAATCGTCAACAATAGATAAGAAATAAACATTACTATCATTGGTTGGGACCTTTTTAAGTCCTCACAAATCACAATGTACATAGTCAAGAACAAAGGTGGAATTGTGAGTGCTAGTTGAAAAACTTGTTTTGTGCTGTTTTCCCAAAACACAATGGTCACAAAAATCCAAAGAATCAATTTTGTCACCACATAAAAGTTTTTGCTTTTGTAAATAATACAGTCCCTTCTCACTAATGTGGCCAATCCGACGATGCCACAACATAGTCTTTTCAGGGACAGTTATGGAAACTAATGCAGTTGATTCGCTAATTGTTTTTCTAATAAGGATGTATGAACTCTCCCTTTTAAAACATTTAAGCATGACTAGATTTCCTTTGCAAACTCTTAAAATACCATTTTTGGATTTATAAGAAAGACCAAGTGAATCAAAATAACCAAGGGAGATTAGATTCCGACGAAGGTCGGGCACATATCTCACCTCAGTGAGTTTTCTAGTCATGTCTTTGAAATCTGAAAACCAGTATTTGTTGGGTGTCATGTGAAATGTACACCCAGAATTAAGAATCCAATGACCAACTTTAGAATAAGAAGGGGAAGGGGACACACACAAAACCTCAGAATACATAGAATTACCATCTAAATTAAAAAACCTGGATTTTGTCAATTTTATTACTCCCTTTACCATGTTTACGTTGTTTTTCATCTTTGATCCTTTTAAAATACTTATTTTTCATATGGCCTCCTTGCCACATTAAAAACATTTCACTTTATTTTTGTCTCGACATTTGGACCTCCCTTTACTTCTAGACCTATGACTAAGAGGTTACCTCCGGTCAACTCTCCGTCTCACGTAAATGTTCTCTCCGTTTAATTTGGTTTCTTTCCTTAAATCCAAATCTTTCGATTTCAAAGCGCTTTTAACATCAGAAAGGGATAAACCATCTCTACCATATTTAATGGCAGATTTTACATCGTTGTAAGAATTAGGCAAGGCATTTAATAAAATAACAACAATACTTTCATCAGAATTTTTCTCTCCAACGTTTTGAAGTTCCAAAATGATTTTATTTAACTCATCCATGTTTTCTGAAAGCATTTTTGACCTGCTCATTTTTAAACCAAAAAGCTGTTCTTTTAAATATATTTTATTTGACAAGGATTTTCCTAAATACAATGTTTAAAGT
This sequence comes from Catharanthus roseus, assembly GCA_028651295.1. Classification (NCBI taxonomy): domain Eukaryota; kingdom Viridiplantae; phylum Streptophyta; class Magnoliopsida; order Gentianales; family Apocynaceae; genus Catharanthus; species Catharanthus roseus. The sequence continues at coordinate 537,048 of JAPQWS010000107.1, read as the reverse complement.
TTAGTCCAGATTTCAAAAGCATTGTCCTTTACGTTGATTTCTCGTAAAACATTATCGGTTAATTGCAAGGTGAGGCAACTATGTGCATCACTAAGTTTTTCAGCAAGAATTTCGCTCGTCCAAGGTTCCGATTACTCTTCAGGGCTACAAATTGTGGATGCAATTTTATTTTGCACCAAAACTGCTTTCATTTTTCTCTACAACATTACGAAGTTAGATTTGCCATCATACTTGTCAGTTTCAATTTTTGGAATCGACATGTTTTAATGGCAAATAAGAGTATCAGGCCTGGAAAAATAAAATATTTGAAAAAGTTTGTCACACTAATAAAATAATTAGGTTTTTTCTTTGAAAAACAGCACAAAAAGAAAAATGTGAAATGTACGAATCTCACAACAGAAATAGCGTAGTAGCAATTAATTAACCGAGACAGAGAAATAGACAGTTAAAGGCTGAGCGACAACCAAACAAAAAAAATAGAAACAACAATGTGGAATGTTGCAAACTGTGTAAACAACAAAAAAATGAAAAACCGCCAAGACACAGCTACTTGAAGTCTCCTAGACTCAAGTCAGGCATGGATTTTGTATTTTTGTTAAAAAATAGAACAGAATACCAACAATTTCCGAATAGAAATACCGAAATCCAGATAAATAAAAATAGCAGAAATAGCACAAACAAACAGCAATAACAGCACATTGGAAAAACAAAAAAAACTGAATAGTCTAAATCGTAATGCGATTCAAATATAGAAATACAGAAGCAGCAACAGATTCAACCCAAACGCAGCAAGCCCAAACAGAAAGCCAGAGCCAAACAAAAGCAATAACCTAAAAATAGGAAAGAAAACCAGAAGGCCAAGCTATACTTCCCTGGCCAAATCCGCGAAACTCAATAGTTTCCGCAGATCTGGAATACCGAGAGGTTCGGTCAGTGGCCGGCGCCGACGAGAGCACCGGAAAGTTGTAGTCATTTCTGTGCTATGATATTACTTGTTCAATTTAATTGCTATTACAACTTCCTAATTACTAAAACAATAATCAAAACACAACAGAAAACCGAAAAATAATTAACCTATACTATTACACAAAATAATAGTCTTCTTCCTTCTTGACCATCGATTCCAAGCCGAACGAAAACGGCAAATCGAAATTTGCGAAAAGTATTAGTATAATAGTAAAGGAAATTACAAAAAACTGAAAGACCAACCGGCCGCCGCGGAGTCTGATCTGGCGGCAGATGCAGTGACGACCGAGGCTAGCGATGAAGCCAAATAGCGGCGAACGCTCGTGAGCCGCGTCAAGGCTCTGGTGGCCGAGAACGGCAAGCAACGGTCAACAATGGTTCCTCAGTAACGGGGGCCTCAAGAAAATCACAGAAGACTCACCTCCTCTCTCTCACCTTTCGGCCTTCTCTCTCTCTCTTACCCAGTCTAAGCAGCGGTGAACTTAGAAAGCCATGACGAGGTGCCGATCACGAATGACAGTGACGGGGGCCCCGAAAACCAAAAATGAAAAAGAGAAAGGCGGAGCAAATGCCGCGGTGTATCGAGGTAGAGAATGCAGAGAGGACAGAAGGTCGAGTGAAGAAGAAAAGAAAGAAACAAAGGCTACGCAGTGAGTGCGTCAGCGGAAGAGGCGAGAATGAGAAGCTTTATAGTGGTTCTAAGTCCCAACGGGTGGGCCGGGCTTACCCGACACGGCCCGACATCTCTTTTGCCAAGTCTAACGGCCCAGCCTTCTTATGAGGCTCGCCAATTTAACATCATTGGGATAAAAATGTTAGTTGTAAAATGAAAATAATGTGAAGTAAATATAAGCCCAAATGGCCTATAGAAAGGATAAAGGGGGAAAGGGTTCTGAAAATCAGAATTCCTCGTAAACTCTGGTCAGTAACTCTGTAATTATTTTTTTAAAAATAAAATTAAGTTACCGATCGATGGCGACCGAAGGATTCCATCAGTAAGTTAGTCAATTTTTTAAAAAATATAATTAAAATCAACAACTGAGTACCGATCGAATTTTTGTCACTAAATTAGATTCGGTCAGTAATTTATAAAATCGATCGTTAACTCCGTCAAAATTACCGAGCGGAAGAACGTCGGTCATTAATCGGTTGGTACCTTCCATAGTTACTGAGCGAATTTGAACAAGTCGGCAAATCGAGTTTTTCTAGTAGTGAATATACTACGAGTTACGAGCATCTACTCATAAAAACTTCTATCAAGGATATGGTAAAATTGGTAATATTAGTTGCATGAAATTATGAGCAGTGAAAAAACAAATAGCCGAAACATTAGTACAAAACAAATGATACTGAAACCAAAACTTGTGATTGATTACAAGCATGATTCTTGAGTATGTTTGACATTAATTTGTAATAGCAGTGATTTCATACTCTTATACAATGTCAAAAGCTTTTATGGGAGCTGCAAAGAGAAGATCAAGGAAACAAATTGATGTTTTCATTCAAAAATCCACCAGTTCAACAAATCTAGTTTTAGTGGCATCACTAAAAAAAGGAGATGCTTATGGTCTTCGTACCTCCAGAAGGTTAACAATGACCATATTTCTTCTGTACATCAATAAGAATGCAAGTAGGAAAGGTAAAATAATTATAAGATCTCTTTATAATGACAGCAAAATGAGCAATTTACAGATCACATATACAACTGAAACAATAAAAGAAAGGAAACAAGCTCAGGCATCTCCATCTTAATTACTTATCATGGAATAAGCGTGAACACTACTTTACTATATCATTTGGGCTCCAAATTGATAAAAAAAAATAAAAAAATCATTTTAAATAAACTCATAAGGAATGAAAAAGGGGCATGGCCATCAATAACAAGTAAATTAAAGGAACTCTACCTCCAATTTCTCAAGGAACATATCTTGAGTGAACTATACCAATTAGTAAATTACAAGGCTTATTTTCAATGAAGAGAATGTATTGGTGTTCTGTGGATATATTAAAGGATTTATTGTAGGTATAGTTCAAGCAAGATATAGTGTTTCTTTCATAATAAAAAATAAACTGAATATATGAGAATAAAATAGCCATATGAAAGAAATTTGATTATTAAAGCATACTTGTATGACCAATATTTCTCTCAGAATTGTATATTTCATAGTCATTTTCGCCCTATTTGAATAAGAAACCAAGTTATCATGATAGTTCTCTATTGTATACAAGAGGCACACATAGAGAAAGAAGGTAAATCTAAGAAAAATTGTTAATTGTCAAAGCAAAACAACGTGTTATAAAATTTCCTAAAGTACATATGCAAAAGCACAAACTAACTGTGTAAGTGTAAATTCTATTCGTCAACCCAGTTGTCAAAGAACTCTTTTTTTTATTTGGCGATTGGTCTAAGAACAAAATTAATGTTAACAGTATAAATAGCATATGAGATTTTATGCATTCAGGCATTCAGGCAGTATATGTAAACTAAAATATAAGGCTGACAGAGAATTTAGAAAAAAGAATCTGATAATTAAAAAACTAAAAATTACCAGAACTGGTTTGGGCATTGCAAATTATTTATTTTTCCACTTTAACTGTCGAAGAACATTGCATCTGGTCAAGTATGCTTCCTTAAAACTTGACTGTTAAAAAGAGTAATAAGGTGTTAGTGGAGACCATCTCTCTCTACAAGACAGATGATAGATAAAATGAGCAGTATAATCTTCGAGATAGAGTGTAGAGAAAAGAATGATAAAACGATAAGTACATCTTTCTAACTCCGAAATGAAAAGAGACAAAAGGCTATAGAATATCATACAATTTGAAATTTCTTCCTTTTTTCCTTTCATCATTGCAAAGTGAAACTCTGTTTCCATTCAAAGTTTCGTTTTGAAATTTTAAATCGTGAACAATTTTAAAATCTCCAAACGACAAACAAAATTGATTTTGAATAATACACCCTACCAAGAAGCAAGGGCTTTGCAGACAAAAGTAAAGTACGCTTGACAGCATGAACGAAAAGTGAACACATTAGGAATAACTGGTTCGAAAAAGCATAATGAAAATGATTTTGTTGGCATAATTTGCCATTATCCAGAGCAGGTTATCTACTTAAATATAGACCATACTACCTAACAAAAAACTAAAAGTTAATTGGGAAAAGAAAAAAGAAAAACAAGGCAATCAAGGAAGCCTTATTGTTGTTTCCCTATAAAGAATAGCAAATACTTCCATTGGCATAATCAGAAGACACTAGTTGAATTGTTACAACAATTAAAAGCCATGGAGACACCTTATTAGAGAAAACCATTTCACCCGAAGTTCGCCAAAACTAAAATTTCTAACAAGCAAGCAATAATCTTTTTATTTAAAATCACTGAAGGAACTCAAATACCTAATCGTAACAAGAGATAATATAACCAATCAAAAGGTTAAAAAACAATGTGTAAATATAGGAAGGCAGATGTAGGCATGAAAAGGGATTCCAAATGGAATATCAGTAGCTGATTTTTTTAAGGTATTTACAAGTCATGACCGTGGTGGATACGTCTCGGAGAAAGAGAATACCGATGAGGGAGTGAATATTTAATACAAATAAACACCCTTAAGTTTTAATTATTATTTTTTAAAAATATTTTATTTATTTATTGATTGTAATTATTATATTTTATTTTGTCGTTGTTCAGATTTTTAAAAAAAAATGGGAAATAAATATTTCATATTAAATTTAGTAAAGCAAAGAAAGAGTGCACATAGCCATTGAGGAAGATAATAAAAAACAATAAAGCGTAATACCTGTTACAGTAGTTGAATCCTTTAAGGATTAAAAAGTTAGTTAAATCCTTGAAAGATTAAAAATATGCTTTTCATTTGTGTATATATAAAAGAGCCACACAAGAGGACTTTCACTTCTGCTTTTAGTTTTTTTTCGAATGGAAGAGCAGCGGCAAACAAATGAAACAAATTAAAGGGGAGAAAATGCTATGATCTAATACAAGAATTTGGTTCTTTCGTTCCTTTTCATTATGAAATAGCTTTTTTTTTTTAGAATCTTGATGACACCCTAGCTATATAATTTTTGTTTATCTTATTTTGGAAGAGTTATTATATTATTTACTTAATTTAGGAATAATTTTAGATAATATAATTTGATTCTTCTTTTTATAAAATTAATTTAAGAAGATAATAATTTAAGTAGTTAAGCCTTTCTCTGTGATTTGATAATCTTACACTGTTGTATTACATTGATCTTGTGCGCTTGCAAGTATTGGGTTTAAACTTTCGTGATAAAAATCCTGACCTAGTTTTTGACGTCATTACTGGGGAAAGATTAAATTAATTGCTTGATTTATTGTCTCCAAATTTTGTTATTTTGTATCCGACCAAATTTTTTGCACCATTATTGGCAAAAGGTTAATTAATTACTTGATTTATTGTCTCTTAATTTTGTTATTGTGTATTTATTTTTTTAATTTTGAATTAGTTCTTTTCATTAGTTTAACTAAGCCATTGATTTCTTTTGTTGTCTTTACCAATTTCAAAAAATTAAAAAAGTTTCCTTAATTGGTTTTAATTAATAGCTCTCTTTAGTAATTTTTTATTTTTTTATTTCTTTATTATTTGAATTAAGTTTTCTTTCCTTTTATTTTGATTGTTAATGCACGATCGTCGTTCGCTCCCTCTTAATTTAAAAGAATTTGACCCTAAGATCGAGGTACACTTAAGACACTTAGAGTACAAAGTAAAAGCATTAACACATGAGCTTAAGAGATGACTGAAAATCCACGAGCATTAAGGGAGTATTATACTGCCAACACATAACTCACCAATAGGTAATAGACTACCTGAAATTGAGGCTAATCACTTTCTATGGGCTTTTACTATTCAAATGTTACCATCTTTCTATGGGCTTGATTCCGAAAATCCTTATAAGTATATTGATTAGTTTTTAGAAATTTACTTGATTTTCAAACTGCCTAATGTTACTGATGATTCTATTCGATTGCGCCTTCTTCCTTTTATCTTTGAAGGATAAGGCTAAAGATTGGTTAAATACGCGTGGGAGAGTAAGTACAAGGGTTGAGATGGAGGAATTTCTTTAAAAAATACTTTTCTATGGGTAAACTTACGAGGTTAAGGAGAGAAATCACTATTTTTTCCCAACAAAATAATGAACAATTTTATGAGAGTTGAGAAACATTTAGAATACTTCTTCGTAGTTATTCTCACCATGAAGTACCTAAATGGCAACAAATACAAAGTTTTTATCCAGCATTAGATGAGAGGAAACGCCAAATGATTGATTCATCTTGTGCTGGTACCTTTCTTCATAAAACTAAAGATGAGGCATAGAATTTATTTAAAAATTCGAGTGATAATTCACAACAACACGCCATATCCTCACGTATAGGCATATCTAGACAAATAGAAAATAGAAGAGGAATATATGAAGTTTCTCAAAATGGTAATCTTTCTTTTAAAGTTGATGTCTTAACTAAAAAGTTTGATCAATTGTTGGCTTTGAATGCATTGCTACTAATTCTCCTAATGTGCAGTTTGCTCTAGGCCTTCCCATGCTATCTATGACTGTCTAGCTTCACTAGTTTCCAAATTTTTGCAGGAACAAGTCAATGCAGCTTAAGGATTTCATAGAAAGAACGATCCATATTTAAACGCATATAATCCAGGATTCTCCAGAGGCAACAAGGAGGGCAAGATCAATTAAGCTAGCAACAATATCAACAGAACAAACAATCTGGTATGATTGCTCCCCCTAGTTTTCAATCTCAAAGGTATGTATCCCTTACCCTTCTCAAAGTAGAAACTCTATTTTTGAAGAAAAAGTCTTATCCGCTTTGAAAGGTTTGGAAGCTAAGACACAAATTCTAAACTCACACACTCAATCTATTATTAATTTAGAAACTCATATAAGGCAATTAGCTAATGCAATAAGTAGAAGAAATGAGGGTAAGCTTCCTAGTCATCCAATAGAGAACCCTAGAGCTAATTATCATGAGCAAGCTAAAGCTGCAATTACTCTAATCCAATAGAGAAATAGGAAGTTAGTAGATAATAAAGTAGGGGAACCTATTAAAGATAGTGATTTGAAATGAAAACAAAACTGAGGGAATTGATATGGGGACTAAAATTGAAAAGAAGATAGAGAAGGAACTAGCTTTTTCCTATAATTCTAAGACTCTAGAAATTCTCAAACAAGTTAAAATTAATCTTCCACTTTTTGAGGTCATTAAGCAAGTCCCATCAGATGCTAAATTTCTTAAAGACATTTGTACTTTTAAAAGAAAATCTAAAGGCAATATTTCGAAGAAAATCTTTCTAACTGAACAGGTGAGCTCGGTTTTGCGATAAAACACTCCACCTAAATATAAAGATCCTGGTGTCCCTACCAGCATGTCGTATTTGTAATCATAAATTAGATAAGGCACTCCGAGATTCAGGTTCTACTGTTAATTGGATTCCAAATTCTTTTTATAAAGAGTTAGGATTGGGAGAGATAACCAATTGATATGACCTTACAGTTAGCTGATATATCAATCATGGTACCTAGGCGGAGGATAGATGATATTCTTATTCAAATAGATAAGGCGTCTTCCCTGTATACTTCATATTCTGAGGTATGGAACTTAGTAGGTCTTATAAGAATCATATCCTTATTATTCTATGCCGTCCTTGCTTGGCTACAACTGATGCCACTATTAATTATAGAACTGGGGCTATGGATGTCTCTGTGATGAATACAAGGTTAGATTAAATATCTTTAAAACTTTTTCACAACTTTCTATAGAAGATATTTCTGGTTTCTATTTGGTAGATGTAATGATGAATTAATTTAAGAAACTCTACCTCTAATGTGTTCAAAAGAATATACTTCTATTGAGAAAGAAAACCTAATATGCACTGAGAATGTTAATTCTAATTTTGCTTGCATTGCTCCATTAGAAAATTCTTCTTGGATTGTGAATCATGAGCCTAATATGAGAGAAATAGATCCTGGCTGAACATAAAAAATTTAGGGAGTCTGGCTGAAGACTTTAAATTTAGCGCTTTTGGGAGGCCACCAAAATTCTATTTTTGTTTATTTTTTTATACATTTTTTTATTATTTGTTTTATCTCATTTGATTGATAGAAAGATATGAAGTGTTTGTTTTATAGGGTAATCAAACAACTTATCATTATCATGGAGATTAAAGAGATGGTTTACTACTCTTGCAGACATGCACTAATATTTCTTCTTCTTTCAGGTTGTGTTGTTTTCTTCTTTGTTTCTTCCGTACTCTCGGTATTCTTTGATCACATTGCAGACAATGTATGGTCTAGGTGTGGGTGAGATGATGCTTTTGTTTTGTTGTCAATTTTTATTAGTATGATTATTATTTCTCATCTTTCTTATTCAATTTTTGTTAGATTTTTTTTTTTTTAATTTTTCTACATTATTTTGAGGAAAAGAAACATTCAAAAGTATGATTTTACTTGAAGAATGATTCTTTTTTTGTTCCTTTAAAACTGTCTTGAATAAGTTGAGAAAAATATTTGTTTTCTTGTTTTTAATTAGGGTGATGGACTTATGTTCTATATATGCTATATCTTTTGCATGACTTACACTTGAGCACATAGGTTATTGTTAGTGTTTAATAAATCCTTTACATTATTTTTGAGTTGCATAGAGTTGATGAATCTCTTCCCTGCATTCTAGAACTTACTTGAGTACCTCTTTAGGCAAAATAGAAAGGTTTCTCTTATTTGACTCAAACGACGGTCATAGGCCTTCTTTGAATCGTTTGTGTCTTTCAAGCATACCAAATTTCATGATTTTTATATTAGTACACTTTCTGAGCCTAAAATGTTATTTTCTTTCTTTAAACCACTTAAATATTAACCCTTAATATTGTAGAAAGTTTAATGCAAACTTCTAACTTGTACTTCAATGATGGGTTGCTATTTTTGTATGAAAAGAGAATAAGTTATTTTGACAAAAGGCAGAAGAAAAATAAAAAAATTACATGACTTGTTGTGCTGAGAAAAAAAATGTGTTGAGTTGAAGAGAAAAAAAGTTGATACATGATTGTTACAAGTCATAATGTACAAAGAAAGAAAAAGAAAAAAACTTAAGAGGCCTGAATTTGTGAATGTAAGAAAAAAACATGGCCTTAAACGATGAAATTTTTAGGAAAGAAGATGGTAGTTAGTGACTGTATTAATTGAAAAAAAAAAAGGAATAAAAACGAAGTTAAAAAAAGTTTGTCGGAATTCTAAAATATCCATCTTCTTTGCAAGCTCTCTTTTCTTTAAATTTTAATTCCTGACTTTCATTTGATAACCAACATCCTAACCTTACATTACAAGATTTAAAGTCCTACATGATCTAAGTTGAATTTGAAAATCCTTGATTAGTTGAGAGAAGGTACAAAGAATGAGCTTATAGAATGAACATTTGTTGAGATTTATCTTCTTTGTACAATTCTTGTTTAGCATTTACTTTACACTCTTTTTTTATCCTAATCACATCGTACACAAGTCTTGCGTTAGTTAAGGGAGATAGTTGAATATTTGTTTGTTAACTTGAGCTTGAAAATAAGAGGAAGAATGCTTTGACTTGATACCTTTGAGATTTTGATTATTCTATATCTTTTTTCTAAAGTTGGTTGTTTATTTGACTTTGTGGGTACGTCGTCTGCAAACCCTCACGAGACCATACTCGTAAACTGGGGGGAACTTAGTGGTTTAAAGGGCTTGTTGCACATTCTAAGGGCAATCGTGAGTTCTAGAAAAGTGGCTAGTTAGTTTTTCTTTCTTTTTTTTCGCTTGAGGACTAGCAAAACATAGGTGTGGAGGAGTTGATAGAGTTGATTTTTATTACAAATAAGCACTTTAAGTTTTAATTATTAGCCTTTGAAAATATTTTATTTATTTATTAATCAAACTGTTAATATTTATTTTATTTTATTTATCTGTGTGCAGATTTCTAAAACGGAATGGGAAATAAAGATTCCATACAAAATTTAGTAAAGGAAAGAAAGAGTGCACATAGTCATTGGAGAAGAGAATAAAAAGAATAATAATAAAGCATATTACCTGCTGCATTAAGTGAATCCTTTAATGATTAGAAATATAGTTGAATCCTTGAAGTATTAGAAATCTACTTTTCTTTTATATATATATATATGTAGAAGAGCTACACAAGAGGACTTTTAGTTCTACTTTTGGTTTTCTTCGAATGGAAGAGCAGTGGCAAACAAATTAAAAGAGAGAACAAGCTATGATCTACTCTAAGAATTTGGTTCTTTCTTTTCCTTTAATTATGAACTAAATTTTCTTTTTTAAAATATTGATGAAACCATAGCCAAGTAATTATGGTTTATCTTATCTTGGAAGATTTATTATAATATTTGCATGATTACATATCTTAGATGTTTCTTGGTTTGATGCAATTAATTCTTTGTGATTGTTCTGTAGAATAATTATTTATGTTAATTGATAATTTTGTCCATGCTTGGCTCTTGTAGTCTTGAGTATGAGAGATATGTGATTTTTGCAAATACATTGTGAGATTTAGAATTGAATAGTTCATGCTAATTTAGATAATTTATGTCATGAAATTGAATAGGTCATGCTAATGGTCATATGGGTTATGTAATGCATTTAAGCACAATATACTTCTTTAGTGAATCGAAGCTTATAGTCTAGATCACCACATAAAGGTCTGATCTTTTCTCCTAAATAAAATTAAATTATTGTTATATAGGTTAGTAGTGGATTCAAGGTTCTAAATCATCTTCTTCATTAAGTTCTTTATCTAATTGATTTTATTTATTAGTTTTACTTAATTTAGTAATAATTTTAAGAAAATAAAATTTGATTCATCTTTTTATAAAATTAATTTAGAAAAATAATACTTTAAGTCATTAAGCATTTCTTTGTGGTTCGATATCCTTATACTGCCAGTATTGGATTTAAAGCTTAGTTATAAAAAATTGCAGTCGAACTGGACCAAAGAATTCATTTTTAAACCCAGGATGCTGATAGGTCTTTGCTTTAATGATGGGGAATGCTCCGTTATCTTTCTTCCAGCGTATCGAACTTTACTCTATGCTCAACAAATTAAAAATCAATTTATCCAAATATAATGCAGTGCGCAAAAAAGATGGTGGTCACTGGAGAAAGGTTCAAAAAAAGAGAGCAGAAATGAGAGAAACAGAGAGATACCTGAAGTCGTGAACCGGGTCTTGCCAGAGATATGTTGTGGCCCAAAGGTGTCTAAGGTGAAGGAATCCTCTCTAAGTCGGAGGGAAACTTTGGACCTTTCTTATGAGTTTTGGAATTAAGAAAAACAGATTTTTGTCTGGGGAGGAGAGAACAGAGATCAAGAGAAGTAGAAAAGGGGAAAGGCTAAAGGGTTCTTCCATAGTTAGGTTTCATTATTGATCCACAAAAATTTTGCCCCCCAATTATTTTTATAGAATTTGACTCCCAAACATTTCCCCGCCTTTAACTTTTAAGTTTTCGTCACATTGTATTATCTAAGGGCCAGTCTATTCGCACAATTAACATATGTCAGAATATATCACTAAGTTCACATATCAATTTGAAGTTTATTTAAATTATTTAAATTATCTAATATTAAATAATACCGACATTCCCAAAAAAGTGTCATAATCGATATGTCACTAAATCTATATTTTGTTGTAGTGGTTGAAACCACCCAATGAGTCAATGTGGTCAAGGTAATATTGTCCATTCCAATTTCAAAACTAATAAGGTTAATTTTGTTGGCCAAAGTAATAGGTATAATGACTCATATGCTCCTATGTATAATTCAGGATGAAGACACCATCCTAACTTCGGTGGCAACAGAATAATCCAATGCAGAGGCAACCTTAACCATTTCCTCCACAAGAAACAAAGCCAAACTTAGATTAATTATTGCATAAATTTATGCGAAAAACCTCTACTTCTTTTGCACAACAAGAAAATTACTATTTAAAGCTGTAGAGGTAGATAGACAAAATATGAAGGCTGACATAAGGAATCTTGAGGTAGAAGTGAGGTAATTATTAGTTAATATTCTAAGTACATCTCATAGACCTTTACAAAGTGATACAGAGTGAAATCCACAGGAAGTAAAGGCCATCTCCATAATTCATATAGAGAAAGAGGACAAAAGGAAGAAAAAACCACTCCCATGGGTCACCGAACTTCAAATAATCCTATAGAGGGTAGAGATAAGAAGAGGAAGTTGGAATATAACAATAATAATATTGATATCTTCTTCCGAACACTAAACACTAAATCATGGATTCATACTGTAAGAAGTTTCTTGAAGTATTCAACACTACAAAAAAAAAAAAAAAAATACTTTTAGTGATGAAACAATGATTTCGAATCTGTTTTATGGTAGTAGGGCACTTTTTGCGATTTTCCAGTATTGGAAAGAGATCGTTTCTATGGAAACAATTAGAAGAAGCTAAGTAACATGATTTCCTCAATATATTTTATGAAAAGAAGGAAAGAATATAGCTGTAGTTACCTTAAACTCAGGACTTTCAATCTACTCAAACACAGAGTTCCAAGCATCTTACTTTTTATAAACTTATTAGGACAATTGGTTCTGGGATTTTTTCTAGCAACTACCAACTTTTTCTAGTCTTCATGGAATTGATTTCTTCAATATCTGTAGCTAATGTTCAGCATATCATCAACATATTCTTGCACGTTTTCATTTGCTTCCCAGTCTTTGTAATTAAACCATGATAGCAAATAAAGTTCAAAAGATATATCAACCTGTACACATAATCAAGAAATGAACATTTAAATAGATAACATATATATAAATGGATTGAAGTACTACAACTAAACCACCATAAAACTTGTCCTTTTCGATTTGAGGAAGATCATCATACTTGTATATGTCCTTGAATGGAGCATGGAGCTTGATAATGACTCCAACTCCACTTACAAGTAAAAACCTACATTGAAGTGGTCTCTTGTACCCTTCTTGAAAGACATTCTCCAATGGTTTCCCTCCCTAGCTAAATAATTTATTAATTGCATATTTCAGTTAGAAAGTAATCCTTCTTTCTATAGCTTTTCCTGAACTTCTTTCATATCCATTTCGTTTCGGTTAGGATCTTACTCGTACCCAACTGAGTCTATACCTTTTTATAGCGATTAAAGTTTAAATTTTATACCCGTCGATTCGGACCTGTACCCGGACCCGTATAACTTCTATTAAATGGATTTGGATAGGGTATTATGATACCCGAATCTGTTTATCGGTATACCCGTTATAATAAAAAAATAATATATTTGTATATATTGTATTATTTTTAAATTATTTTATATTATTTGGATGTTTGGATGCTCAATTATTCTCTCTCCTCTCTATTATCATAACAATCCAAATGTTTATTCCTGCTAAATTAAATCTCAACTGCAGGTTTTTACTCCAAAATGGGTTGCCTAAGCCTCACCTGAATTCTCTGTATTATTTTTTTACTAATTATGAAGAATATTACCTTGTTCTTGTATTAGTGTATTAGTTGAAATTTTGATTAATTTTTTTTTTTTATATATTTTAAAGATGTTAAAGGATTGTATTTGTTGAAAAAATGTTAAAGAAATTATGTTAATCATGTTATAATTTTTTCCTTAAGGTTATCTATTGTTGTATATATTTTATTTAACATGAAAAAAGTGAAAAATGGTAGACTGGTACGGGTATACCCAATCCCTACCCGAGATCCTGGAGGAACACCATGACTAATTTTTGGAAAAGAAAATGAGATTGAAGAAAAGTAGAAAGAAAAAAAAGGAAAAATATGGTGCAAAAAGTTTATAGGTCATGTTGAAAAATGTAAAATAAATGCCAAGAAAAAAAGAAAAACGAAAAAAATAGCATATATGCAAAGAAAAAAACTACGGAAAAGAAGTGTTGTGAATGAAAAAAAAAAACAATTAAAAAGTGGTTCAGTTGATAAAATTTTTTTTTATGGGAAAAAGATTTGGAGCAAAAGCAAAGTTAGATAGTTTGTTGTAGTTCAATCGATTTTTGTAAGCTCTATCTTTCTTTGATTTTGAATCCTTATCCTTTATTTGTCAACCAATGCCTAACCTTACATTAGAAGCTAAAAGTCCTATCTGACTTAGGTTGATTTTGAGAAGCCTCGATTAGTAAGAGTAAGCTTATAGAATGAGCACTTTTTGAAACTTAAACTTTGTCTAATATTTATGTTTACACGTTCGAATAGTCATAATCACATTTTACACAAAATCCTACTTTAGTTGTGAAAGATAATTGAATACCTTTCTTGCTAAATCAATTTTGAAGATTGGTGGAAGAATTAATGTTTTATTTTGATGAGTTTGAGATTGTTAGTGAAAAATGCTTGATTTGAATTATTCTCTATCTTTTTTAGTTTTTTTACTTGAGGAAACTCATAGATTGATATTATCACTAGTTGTGGGGGAGTTGATAGATTGATAAACTCATCTTTATGGGGGAGTTGATAGATTGATATTTTCACTAGTTTTTGGGCTTAATTTGATATTTATTTTAATTAAATTTTAGTGTAAATAGAGCTTGATTTGAGCAAATAACCTCCTTTATACTTTACTTAAATTGTAGAGCTCAAGGAAGACAAAGAGAAGTTAGAGGATTAAAATACAAAAAAATAAAAGTTGAATTAAAGGAATCCGGCGGGGGGAAACGTGATGCGCGGCAAGGGATTCTCATTGTCATGAATCCGGTGCCAGATCTATTCAAAACTAGCTCTAGAATCATGTAAAACTCAATCCAGAGCCTTTCTATGGCTTAAATTTGCGCCCCGATTCAGTCTGAATTAAATTGGCGCCAGATTTGGTTTCCAGTGCTGCAATTGTCGTGGCCAGCAGTTTTTAATTTCTCTTTTTTAGAATTTTTCTTCTCTAGTAATTTTAGAATTTTACTAATTCTTCTGGTTTTAAAAATTTCTTTTTAATTTTGTAAACTCTATTTAAATAGAGGAGCTAAGGTGACATCTAGTACACAATCTTTGATACATCTTCTTACTGAAGACCCGGAACACATATTTGGGGGCAACTTTCCATACTTCTTCAAGACGCTCTTCGCATTTTTTTGTTTAGTATGAATAGCTACGCCTTTTGTGGCTAAGGCCTTCTTTGAAGGTTGAAACTTTTATTCAATGGTTGTTTTTATTTAATTAAAGATTTTATCTTTTATCTTGTATTCTTTAATTGTTATTACATACCCATGATTGGGATTTTCCTGCCAAGTATTGCATGTTAATAAATTATCTAGTGACCGAGTGGTACTAGATTTAATTGGATCAAGCTAATAACAACAAATCGTAAAACTGACATCAGATACTAGTTTCTTTATAAGGTTTCTAATAAGTAGGAAACGAAAGTTAGGGAAGTTCCAAAAAGGTGTATGCGGTCTTGTTTCTTAAAATGATATAGACTACAATTGGTTTATTCACGAGGCTAGGAGCTTTTCACCAAGAGATTAGGTCTAGCTTATATTCGGGGAGTTCCACTATTAACCAGATCAAGAGTTAATCAAGAATAAATCAACTATAGGCATCAAATGAGTAGACTGGATTATGGGTGCCTTGGTCTGGCTGTTATTATAAACTTTTCTTAAGCATTTTTCAGTTTTCTTTAATTTTCATTATTAGTTTTAATTAGTTTTTAATCATTAGATACAAACCAATCAAATTTATTATGCACTTGCGAAATCTCCATAAAAATCCAAAGAATGGTATTAAGTAAAAAACTTCAGATTCACTATTCTTTATTATAAACTTTTCTTAAGCAGTTTTATGTTTTCTTTAATTTTCATTATTAGTTTTTATTAGTTTTTAATCATTAGATACAAACCAATCAAATTTATTTTTGGTTTAAGTCTGGTTAAGTAGGCAATTTCTCCAGTTAAATAACAATCCCCGTGGAACGATCTTTTCTCACTACTTCATTACTTGCTAAAATATTTGTGCACTTGCGAAATCTACATAAAAACCCAAAGAATGGTATTAAGTAAAAAAACTTTAGATTCACTAAGATCAAACACAAACTACAACAAGTAGCATATGTGTTTTAACTCCCCATTTAAGTACCCACTAAACAAAAACAAACAATTCCTAAACTTAGGTCCTTACATATTCCCTACATATTCTTCCCACTTAAGAATAAATGTCTTATAAAATTAAATGTCTTTTGATTTTTTACAAAATTTCAAAAGAGAACTTAATAATTTTCAAAACTATATACAACTTCATTTATTGATTAAAAAGTTTAATAATCAGTCTTTGGTGCCATTGTAAATGTGTGATGCACAATACAAGGGCTAGTTATGGAATTGAAGCAAAATGGAAATGTAAATATATGAATAGGTAGATTCATCTTAAAACTCTTCCAACATTTGTTGTCCCCTCACAAAAGGCTCATTACCACAAGGAAGTTGAAAAAGACTCTTTTTCTTCCAACTAAAATAATTATCCAATTAAAATATACATCTATCAAAAACAAAGGTTTTTCTTTAGCACATCATGTCCATCTTAAATCGAGGTTTTTCTTTCTACTCTATACACCCATTATATGTATGTCGACCATTTTAATACAAAAAGAATAAAAAAGTAGAAATTCATTCTTTAACAAACAAAGTATTACTAATTTTTAAACCAAGTTTTTCATAACATTCACGAGCAAGTAAATGTTCTTCAAAGAAATAAAAAGAGAAAAAAGCTCAAAATACCATAAGTCTAACATCTCCCTTAATCCAATATATAATTAATTAATATATACCAAAAAACATGGTTAATTACTAAATGAGAAAATAATTTTTCTTAACACATAAGAAATAATATCAAGAATTAGAATTCAAACACTTTTTAAAACTGAAAAACATCAAAGGAAAAACCAAAATAGAAACAAAATGAGCTGAAAAAACTAAAAAAAGAATTAGGTAAAAAAACACTTCTTAAACACTTTTTACAACTAAAAAACTGAATAAGAAAAATAAAAAAAATTAAAAACCCTCACCTCAGCAATTTCGGCGATCAATGACAGAGTCAGTGAGCTCCTCTGTTGGTGGCAAGGAGTGCAATCTCTGTTTTGCGTGTTCTTGAGAAAAAATAGAAGAATAATAAATTAAAGAACAACAACAACGACAGCAACAAATTTTCAAAAGCTTGAAATAGGGAGAGGGAGAGAGAGAGAGAGAGCTCATACCTGTGATCGGAAATGGCAGCAGCAGCGGTTGGGGGCACTTATGTATCGTCGTCAGTGGTAGTGGCGCTTCATTGGTGAGTGGCGAGATCGAGTATCGATGGTTGGGAGGGTTTTGAGATGGAGGGAATGATTTGGGAAATAGTTTGCCCTATTCTGAAATATGTCTCACATTAAAAAGATACCGATCGCCGGTTAATATCGATAAGTTAGACACTTTCGTCAGCCGTAGGAAAATCATTTCAATTACCGACATACTTCTTACCATAACAAATGGTCGTTGGTAACCTATTTCACCAATGGCAATGTTTGTCGGTAACATGTCGCCTCTTTTTGGCACGCAGTTTCCCTCCTTTTTTGTTGAAAATGTTAAACTTCGACGAAATATGTCGTCAGTGTTTAATGATAGTGACGAAAACCGTCAGTAATATCTGTCGTTAAAAGGCCTTTTATTTATTTATTTTTTATATTGTCTAGAATCTAAGATAATCTAAGAGAATTACATACCAGATGTGATATCTCTGACATCCTCCCCCAAGTTTACATGCTAATTACGTGTCCAACTTATCACAATTTTTTCAATTCTTTTTTGGGTGATGACCCTAATCATCCATCATCAGTCACTGTCAGTGTAATATTCTGCCATCAATCGCCAAAAATTCATTTGATTTAACTTCGTAGTCTTTTCAATGAAGCATCTATCAATGGTATAGTTTCTAAATCCATACACTTCAAAGTGTCGTCACACCAATTGGAAATCAAGGTCAATAGCTTTGGAACGGTTGTGCCACGCTTTTTTTTTTTTTTAGGATCCTAGCATGTTAAGAAATTAAGGACATAGAAAAAATAAGTTGTAATATTGAATTTCTTTCGTCATTATAATGTACTATTTATAGAATACGAAGTATGCTACTTCTAAAGACTCGTAATCAAACTAACAAAGAAGTAGTTATTCGCAATTAACAGTGGTGGAGCTATGAAGGGAGTTGGGAGGGTTCAGTTTTTTCTTTTATTATAATTGTTTTAATAGGGACCATACGCATCTTTTGCAATTTCTAAATCCCGAAATAATAAAACTCTAACTGGATGGATTGCGTCCATGTCAAATTGATTGTAGTGGATGTAAATGTGAAGTTGTGAAGTTAAGGAATTCAGAAATTCAAAAGGAATGAAAGTAGAAGGGTTGAAATCGTGATGGCTGAAATTTGGTTTAGGATGTACGTATATATAGGGGTCTTGGTATATTTAGTAACGGGTTTATTTATGACATGTCCATTCATCTACCTGATGTACTTATCACTAATTCAACATAATCTACACGCGCCGGTCGGGAGTAGGAAAAAACTTGTGAATTATTAAAATTTTGAGTTGTCACCTTCAATCACATGGGCATGAAGAAGTCATTTGAATTTAAAAAAAATAAATTGACATGACAACACAAAAAAATGAGGCGGCGTCTTGAATTATTGTCGAGTCAAAGAGCCCATATGGGCGTGTCGGGTTTCATGTTAAAGCTTACAAAACACTAAATAAATTGACATGATAACACAAAAATGTTAAGGGTGGATCTTGAATTATTGCTGAGATAAAAAGTCCACATGGGTATGTCGAGGGTCATTTTAAACTTTACAAAACGGGGTCAATAAATTGAAGTGACAACACAAAAAAAACCCTAAACCCTAATATTAAAGAAATGAAGCCCTAATTATGGAAATGAAAACCCTAATTTTAAAAAAAGAAACCCTATTATCGAGAATAAAATGAAACCTTAATTTAAAAAAAAAAAAGAAATTCGAATTATGGAGAATGAAATGAAACCTTAATTTTAACCAAAAAAAAAAAAAAAGAAACCCTAAGTACGGAGTACCCTAAACCTTAACATTAAAGAAATAAAAACCTAATTATGGAAAATGAAAATCCTAATGTTGAAAAAAAGAAACCCAAATTATGGAGAATGAAATGAAACCCTAATTTAAAAAAAAAAAAAAGAAACCCTAATTACGGAAACCCTAAACCCTAATTATGGGGCATGAAAACCCTAACGTTAAAGAAATAAAACTCAAATTATGGAAAATGAAAACCCTAATGTTTAAAAAAAAACCCTAATCATGGAGAATGAAATGATAACCTAATTTAAAAAAAAAGAAATCCTAATTACGGATAACCCTAAACCCTAATTATGGGGTAGGAAAACCTTAAGGTTAAAGAAACAAAACCCTAATGTTAAAAAAGAAAAAAAAAAGAAACTCTAATTATGGCGAATGAAATGAAACCCTAATTTAAAACAAAAAAAACCTTAATTATGGAATACCCTAAACCCTAAATATGGGCATGAAAATCCTAATATTAAATAAATGAACCCCTAATTATGAAAAATAAAAACCCTAATATTAAAAAAAAAAAAAAAAAGAAATCCTAATTATGGAAAATGAAAACCATATTTTTAAATAAATAATTTTATTACATACGGAAATGAACGTACAACTTACCCAAAAAAAAAACCATGAATACATAAAATGAAAGGTTCTAAAGTTACATAAATGAATTATTAAATACATAAAATGTACACATAAAAGTAGTAGAAATAAATTCATTACATAAAACAAATGTACAACTTAAACAAAATAAACCCTAATTACATAAAACAAAAAACTCTAAAGTTAAATATAATTTACAAAACACTAAAAGATAAAAAATCCTAAAACCAAATACACTAGGGCCAGTCGGATGGCGTGAACCTGGAAGTCTTTTTCCCAACACGATAACCAAATCAAAGCTGCTGTGCTGGTATGGCATCATCCAACTGCTCCTCAGAATCGGATGAAGATACATATGATATAGGTATGTGCTGTATAAATGAACCCACCGTCCCTGGAGGAGGAGGCGCATGAAATGATGAACACATTATGCTCAGAGGAGAAGGTGCCTGAAATGATAAACTTACTGTGCCCGGAGGAGGAGCTGCCTGAAATGATAAAAACCCTAAACCTGGAGGCTGAGGTGACTGAAATGAAGAAAACCCTAAACCCGTATGTGACTCGGCAAGTGGCGTCAAACTCAAACTAAAAGATGGTCTATCTACATCTAGGCTGTCAAATGGGTTAATATGATTAGAAGAACCTAGATCTCCATGTCCATGTCCTCCAGATCCCTCACCTCTCTCTCCCCCTCCCCCCCACGGCCGGGGTCTCCATGTCCTCGTCTACCCAGATAAGGAGGGACTACAAGGCGGCCTCCACGTGCCCCACTAGGCAATCTACAAGCTTCCCTCTTAACTCTACGAGCACCACGCTCCGTTACGGGTTCCCGTGGCCAGCAACGATGGCTGCACTAGTAATGTCTGCTAAATGTCATGCTGAGATGGAGTGTAATCCAAGGTACCGCTAATAGATACCATGCACCTGTGGTTGATAGTTTGGACTTTCTTCGCAAAACTAGCAATCGGTATCGGAGATGATGGTGGTCACTGTATCACCCCTGTAGCCATTTCATCTACCTCCTACAGCATGGAAGTATAAAAAAAGTGTTATGTATCAAATATAAGTGACTAAACTAATGAAAAGCAAGTTAAAAATGTAAATGTACTACCATCTGTACCCCAGCAAGCTGGTATCCAACCATATAAGTATCATGATTTGTTGGATTTCCGATGTATACTTGCATTACATCCCTATACCATCTAATGTAATCGTCCCTGGGGGATGATAAATCATCAAGTGCCAAGACAGGGCCATCCCTAATATGCTGTCACCACTGATGCTAGACCTCTACATGGCTAGCATGATGCGTACCCCAATATGTGTGATCATTTCCTCTAAGTTGTAACCGATGCAGATCAAGCCGAATATCACATAAAGCCGATATACGCTGATCACGTGCCAATTGACGCATCACAAGACTGGGATAGTGATATTCCACTATCCCATAGTATATAAGTGGGACCTCTGTCCGCCACAAGTCAGATGGAACCAGTCCACGATCATGATAAGATAGCCATACAAACTGTGAAGAAAGATTCAAAAAGTTTTTAGAAATTATATAAAAAATTTAGGGTTTGCACGTAAAACAAAAGAATTTAAAACGAAACCTCATCGGATGGTATGAAATCTAACTGTTCTCTGTAGGTAATTAGGGTGTGAGTGGGCAGTTGGCTGCAGTCAAACGATGTGCACCACATCGCACCAAGTGGAGCGAGAGGGTCATCCTAAAAACGCCAAAGTAGATGAGGCCGCAATACAGGAATACGCAACCACGCCTAAAATCTTTAGTAAGAATAGCGCTCCCCCTATAGATCGTGCACCCCCTAAAGCTGCCGTGCGCAGATGCCTATATAAAAACCCCAGTACACTACTACCCCATCTATAAGTGCTGATGCGTCAAAATCCTCTAACAAATTGAGGTAGTGGACATGAACCAAACTACCAGAGAAATCATGAAGCATATGATCTCCAAAAGTAAAAAAATAAATCTATCAGCGCACAGGATGAGGTCATGATCAGTCTCTAAACCAATAAAATCTCGCAAGATCCGAGCCTCTAGAGGTTCCTTAACCTTATACTCGGAAAAGTGAGTAAGAGACAACCATACACCAATAAGTTTCTCGAACATCTCAATCTAATACTGCTTCTGGTGTACACTCCAACTAGGACCTGTAATAGGCAGCCCTTCAGTCCGTAAGCCCCACTACATTTGCACATCCTATAGAGTGACTATGAGCTCATCACACATCATGTGAAATGTGTGAGTCTCAGGCCTCCAACGCTCAACTAACGCGGTAATAAGTGCGTGGTCAAGACCAATGTAACCACATCTAAAAACTCCCCCTAAACCTGTCCTATCAATAATATTAACCAGCCTACGGGGAGCTGTACTATAAGACTAAAATAGACTGCGACCGGAACGTCTACACTGAAGATTAGTAATACACGTCTCATGGTCCCCACTCCATATCAACCCAAACCTATGCTCGTGCTGCCTCGTCAAAATATAAAGGTTTAGGGAACCCGGATGGACGTGTGCTGGAATTTCTTCTATCTACATTCTCTACAGGCTAAGTTATATACTTTTTAAATTTAAATGTTCACGATTTTAGAATAAGCAATAAAAACTTTTGAATAACTTATAAATCCTCAAAGTATAATTCCATCGACATTAGGGTTTTAGGGTTTTTTGAATTCCAATGTTTAAGTGATGTGTTATTATACTTTTAAAGTTTAAACCTTCATGGGTTTAGAACTTCAAGTGCAAAATTTAAAGTTGTGAAGTTGGACAAAAATTTAAAATGTACATGGTTTGGGGTTTTATGTTTTAGAATAACAAGGTTTAGAGTTTTAGGGTTTAGTGTTTAATATATCAATATTAGTTGTTATGCTTTATGATTTAAGATTTTCATATTAGATTTTTAGAATATTAATCATATGAATGCTGTGAAATATAATTTATGGTTTATGGATTCAAGGTTTAGGATTTTAATATTAGGGTTTGAGAGATTTAATCATGTAAATGATGTATTTTATATTGTACACCCTTTAAGGTTTTAATCAATAAATACAATATTTTAGTTTAGGGCTCAAAATTTACAAAAGCAAGTTAGGGTTTTACAATTTATGAAAACAATATAGGGTTGTGGGGTTTAATGTTTATGAATTCAACATAGGGTTTTAGGGTTTTACGGATTAGCCTAAACCGTATCTCAATCTTTTTTTTTTTTAAATAAAAGTCTTCATAAACTTAAACCTTATTAACATAAAATTATATAAATGCTAATAATAGACGATTATATGAAATTAACGGAACAATATAAACATATCAAAATATTTTACAAAAAATAAACAATCATGATTTATTACAAAAATAAAAATAAATTATATAATAGCATAAACAAACCCAAACATTTCAACAAATCACATTTCCAATAGAAAGAAATAGATTAATAGCATAACCAAAATATCACAAATTTACCAATAGCAACTCTAACATAATCATAAAAACTCTAACTAGAAAAATAAACTACAAAAAATTGATCAATTAAACTCAAAAAAATTTAATAAAAATAACTCTAAACACATACCCTGAATCCACATTTACGAAATTAAAACCCCTTAAACCTTAAAAGTAATCAAATTGAAATTCATAAAAATAATTCACAAAGCACAATAAACAACAATGTTAACGTAAACAGTAATAAAATTAAAACAGAATAAACAAAATAATTAAAACAATTATAAATATAAGAAAATTTACCTAAGAATTTGAATAAATCTTAATTTAGCGTTATTTGGTTATTTTGTAATGCTTTCTCCACCGTTCTCCACTTCAAATTTCTAAAAACCTTCGTATTCCACGGGATGTGCCGGCAACCCAAATGTGAGTTTCAGAAATCGAACAAATTCGCGAAATATTGCCTATAAAATCATAAATAGAAGGAAAGGTGAAAATTTTAAACTGTAAAAAATTGAAAAATACAAATAAAGAGAAGTAGAGAAATAGAAGAAGATGAAGAGAACAAGAAAAGGAGGAAGGAGGCATACCTTGTCGAAAAGATAAGCGGCGGAGATGGCAGAAATCAGGAGCAGCAGCGGCGGCTGAAGCAATAGCTAGGCGGTAATGCTGAGCAGCGTGGCGGGCGGAAATGGTGAGCAGCGGCACTGAGAGAGAAACGGCAGCGGATGCTTAGCAACGGAGAGGAAGATGAGAGAGAAGGGAAATGTTGAGCAACGGCTGAAATCAGAGAAAGATGAGAGGGAAACGATAGCTACAGCTAGGGTAAGAAATTTTATAACATGATAACACACTGATTGTGCACTATAATGAGTAATAATGCATACTGGTAATGCATTATCACTGACGATAACGCACAACCATTGTGCGTTATCATCCACCTCAACTCATCTCATCGCCACGTCATTAAACATGATTAGTGGCGCGCATTAAGTACGTTATTATATATAACGCACAATGGTTGTACATTATCTGATTTGTAATGTACAATTATGGTGTGTTATGCGCCTTCATGGATAAAAAAGAAAGTTGGCTACTTTAGTAGCTATATTTTAAAACAAGTCTAAATAAAGAAAAAAATCGGAGGGTTCTAACGCACACAAATGTTCATTTTGTGTAAAAATTAGTATAATTTTTCTATTATGGCCCTCCAAATAAATTAACTACAAAAAAATATTAATTTATAGTCAAATATATACAACAAATTTTGTATTTGAATTTTAACCCCTTAAGAATTCATGTCTAGCTTTGCCCCTGATTATTAATAAGGAATATTACTAGAATACTACTAATTAATTATTACTAAATAACATATAAATAATTCTATCATACAATTTAAGATAATCTAAAAGAATCACAGATTAAATTAATATCTCTAACAAAAACTTTGTTAAAAGCTTGAAAATGTCCTTTCAACTCATCCAAACAGAGTTTCAGACTCCAGAAACTTGTTCAACAAAAAGCACCACTTAAAATTTCATGGTTTATGAAAAATAAAACTGAACAAGAGGGAGAAATAGATATAAAGTCGTCCCATTATTGTCCCCTTATATATGCATATATATATATAATAGAACTGATTAAGCTTACATGTCATTGTGCAAGTCATTTTGAATGGGAACAAGTATAATCCAGTTCATTCCATTATTACAGGGATAAACTCAATTTAGAGTATGAACCATAAAAAAAAATTAATTTATTTAAATAGAGTACAGTAATACCAATTTGAGTATCTATCAGTCAAAGAGAAATCCTTCTGATAAAGTGGTCCTCTTGAACACCTAAATAGTTTATAAGAGATTCAAAATCATGTAATCATTGTCCTGTCACCCAACTTGAAAATAAAGGACCTTGATGATAAGGGTGAATATCTAATTATTAACATTATTTCAGGTACGGCTCCGCCCTTTACGGACGACTTTCACTTTCTCGTATATAGAAAAAAAAAAAAAAAGAGTTTCCTTTTCTTGGGACCTTTTTTTTTTTTTTTTTTTTTTTTTTTTTTTTTTAAGGCAAAGAGTTTCCTTTTCTTGAAAGCCAATTGGCCTTTTTCATCTACATTTCTGCACTTGATTGGATTTAATAATAAAATAAATAAATTTTTTTTTTTCTTGAGTGGCATAGAGAGTGAATTATTTGTGATGGAATAAATAAGGTCCAAGTAAAAAAGGAAAAAAGAAAAAATTAGATTTGCATTTTTAGATTGTTGGCCTTTTTAACTTGTTCCTCTGAAATAGGGCCATGGTATGATAAAGTTAGATATATGTAATTATGATGCATGTTTGCCTGACATCAAGTAAAAGGTTATTGTATAGTAATTTTTTCAAAATGATGATTTACTTGTCTTTTTAATGATTAGTTATGCAAATGTATTTGAAGTACATAGAACACAATATGTAATATTAGTGTCTAAAAAATACTGAACGGTAGAAAAACTAAATGACCAAATAATCCTGTTCTATGCGCTCTGAACACATTTGCATAGTTATTCATGGAAAAGACAATCATCAATTTAAGATTTAAGGTAAGTCATCCTTTTAAAAAACTGACATGCAGAGGCATCTGGGGTGTACCTATTAAGGGACCCGGTTGGCCCCGACTCCTGTTCAAAAAAGTTTTAGACTTTAGATGTACTATAAAATTATGTTTATATTGTGTAAAATTAGTATATTTTTTTAATTGGCCACCAAATAAATAAAAATCAAGTTAAAATTACTAAAAATATTTATGATTTATAGTTAAATGATACACTAAAATTTTGTATTTAAATTTTGACCCTGACGGGTCAAATTCTAGCTTCACCCCTGAGTGACATTTTACTTCATGGCAATCGAACGGGCACCAACTAATATTGTTTGTAATTAGAAAAAAAAAAATATATTGTTTGTATCATAAATAATAATATATTCTCTACCGCTTGGTGTGAAGCATCAGTTATAATGTGTCTATTTAAGATATTTTGACTTATTGAAGTTAAATGTTTATTCCGAATTCAAAATACTAATTTAACAAATAAATTATTCAATTTATATTTCAAAATGTTACATAAAATGGTATTCCTTTTTGATATATATCCCAAGATTATACGGAATTTTGGGATAAATACTAAAGATTAGAGGGTTACGATTATGCATGCACGCGTCTAACTATTTCTCGTGGTGATGATACTTCCCAGGTTCATACTGATTCCAAATCTATGGTTGATTTTCTTTTGTGGAGTACAATATCAATGCCTTGGAAGATGAATGGGATTTTCCATCATATTTTCCATGCTCACATTCTTACTCAGTTGCCCTTTGAGAAAGCAAATAGTGTGGCGGATAGTCTTGGCAATTTCGCGTGTGATAAAGGGTTTCTTTTGTCTTCTATAATTTCATGAACCGTCCGGATACTATTTAGAGTCTTGTAGCTCAGGGATATCTCTACCATTCCCTAGCTACTTTCCCCTGTCTTGACAAGGAATAGTTTCCTTTATTTTTCTTTTGTATATTGTCATCTTTAGCTTTCAAGTTTTACGCACTGCGTTTTTTGTACTTTGGTTTCCTTTTACTTAATAAAGACAAGGTTGCCTGCTAGGTAACGTACATCTAGTTCTATTAGGAAAAAAAAAAAAAACTTTCGTTATACCTTTCTTCTAGCTTTTGTAGCCTTCTTTAGTTTTGGTTCATCTAACCGGATTCTTTCTTCTAAGAGAGTACCTAAGTCTCTCTAGCTGATTCTTCCGTTAAGAAATAAGCCAGTTCGACTCAAAACATCTTTTAAGTGTGCGTCTAAATATCACCTTTTTAGCCTACATTCTTTATCGAGATCTAGATAGAAATTTTAGTACAAAGCTGCAAGCTCAAAATTTAGTAATGTATAGATAAACGGTGAGAAAATTCTGTCAAGAATCTGACCATGTTCTTACTCATGAATCATATGATATTTATTAAGTTATATTACTCTCTTAGTTATTGTCATCTTCATAATATGAAACATACTTAATACCAAAAAATAATTTGGCTTACTACGAGCCTTATGATCCATAAATAGAAATATAAATAACATAGATATAAAATTAAAGTAAACCTTTATTTATTTATTTTACGTAAAATTATAGCTAGGCTTCTCAAAACACTTGTTCTAAACTAAAGCACACATTTACCATAGGCTTCTTGAAACATACATTATTTATAAGGAACACATTTATTTGTAGATATTCCAAGCATGCAGAGAACATGATCACATGCATCTTCTAATGATGATTTATAATTATTAGAAGATGATCAAGAGTGGTGAGCTTCAATTTCCTCAACCATGTGAAGCAACCAGCTGAGCAGTGTTCCTGGATGTGGATACTCCTCCTTAAGCTTCTCGTACTCAAGAGTCCATGTTACCAAACTGTCAGGACCATTTGTGTCCACATGATAAGTTATGTAGAAGGACTTGTAAATTTCCATTAAATCTCCTTCAATAACCTTGAATCTTATTGATTGTTTTTCCTCACTGATCTCTTCAATTATCTCTTTTGCAACCTTGTCTTTGCCCTCTGGAGGAGAAAAGGGAAGAAAAAGCACATTAAATCAAACTAAGAGTTATCTGAATACATATTCTTGTAAGACAATCATCAAATAGGATTGGGTAGTTTGTAGCATTCTCTTTAACATTATTAATATAATATTACCTCTATTTCATAATATAAACTTATTTGTCATTTCACATCAATTAAGAAGAATATGAAATCAATATGTTTATTAGTGTAAAATACCTCTAATTCTCTTGTATTAATTTAATAAACTTTATCTTCTTTCTCCTCTCTCTTCTTTCCATATTTCAAGCTTTTGTGATATATGAATGAATTAAGATTTTAAGAATGACTAGGTAGTAATGCATTAATTGAATAGGAATATTCTTAGAAAAAAATGTTTATAAAAGAAAATCACCTTATAATACTGAATTCCAAATAAGGTAGTTTAACCTTATATTTTGAAATGCAAGTAATATATTTTATGACTACTTTCATTCTTATATATAAATATTTTTGGATTTTTATTCTTTCGCACCTTCAGCGAAGATTGAATCAAAGATTCAAAATCAAGCTTTCCAATCTAATTCAAGGTCCAGCCAAACTTCAATACAATATTTGATGTTTTTTGGAGTTTTAATATGTGTGAGGGTATGAAAAATACATTTTACATTAGAAGAATATTTAGGTCATACAATATACAATTTCATCACATTTTGACATCAAATAAGAATTTTTTCAAACAGAGAAAATGAATAATCGTTCCATTCTATCTGACACTGGAATGGAAAAAGGATTCCCGTTCTATTCTAGGTGGAAAAGCGTTCACGGTTCAATGAAATTCCATTTCATATTATTTTAGTGTACCAAAGGTCTCTTCTTTTAAACAGAAATGGTGAAACTTAAAAGCAAAAAAAGTATTGTAAAATATTAAAATATTATAAGCGATATTAAAAAAAAGTTACATACAATCCTCAGTTTCAAATAATATGCTTATTCTCTTTATTACTTTCCTAGAATTATTTTTAATAATACTTTAGGTCACTACAATAGAAAAAATCTAATGGAATGTTTATCATGTGTTGCAAAACGAAAGAATTGGTAATAATAAAGAACAAGCCCTCAAACATTCAAGGGGGCCTATAAAAAGGTTTTAGTTTAATTACCATGGTTGTAGTGCCAGAAGATTTTGGATCCAACCTTTCCCAAGGTGCCTTCAAGAAGAGTGAACCGTTGTATCTTTTGAGGAGTCATTTTGTTAAGCTCATGAGGTCTCATTTTGAAGATATCATGGAACACATCTCCACCAGCCTTAATCTCTGTTTGGCCAATCATTTTCCCCTTCAGACCCATCCTTTTTGCAGTACCAAAGAAACTTAGGCTTGCAAAAAAAAATATATCTGAGATATATCGTTGTTGGTGGAAAGCTAGTATAGTTTTGAGCCCTTTATATAGTGAGCGTTAGGCCTTGTTTGGTGAGGATAAGGAAATACTTTGTCCTTAAAAAATATTCTCTCTTCATTAGTAATGGAAAAGAAATAGTGAAGAAAATTAAATGAGGAAATTAGGGTGGAAAAGTTGGATAGAAAGTGTGAAAATTAGCTTCTACACAAATTGTGAGAAAAAAGAAAATTGGGAGGAAAAGTATGATGTCTCCTTTCTTCCTTTTTTTCCTCTTTGTTTTCAAAAATAAATTCGGAGCCTATCATTATGCTTCCCAGAAAGTTAGGTATAGGTAGGTGCAAGTGAAATTAATTGAATTTAAGGTAATTAAATCGAATTGAGTGTATAAGGTCAGGATAAAATTTAATATGATTCAAAATTTCAAATTCAGATTTTTTTTTTTTTTTTTTTAACTGTTTCATGCAAGACAATTTGGCTTCGGTTCAGTATCACTCAAATTTTATATAATTTTTGTTGAAAAATAAAAAATTTCAAAAAAAATTTGAAAACCGAAGACATACATCTAGCAGTTGAAGAAATGAATCATTTTTCCAATAATCGAAAAACTAAAGTTAGTCCTCATAATATCTTTTTTCAAATCTAAAATTAATGTAGGTAATAGTGTAAATATTTATATATAGTGCTAATAAAATCTCTTTTTTTATTATCCTTAAGTTTAAAAAATTAAAGTGTTGTAAAAGAAATAGTTTATATGAATCTAAACTTAGTTCATTCTAAAAATGAAAGATTTTGTTGTACATAGATGCGATGTCATGTAACGTAAAATATATTTATTTGTTTTTTTAAAAAAATAAAAATGTTAGGATCGTCACTAATTTATATAATAAAAACAAAATATTAATAGCATAATCATTCTAAAGGAAAAAAATTAGGTTTTATATATTATTTTAACATTTTCTTGGAAGCTATTATTTTAGTTATTAATGTTGCAATAAATTACTAAAAATCCTAACTATTTAAGATTTTTATTAAAAACTTCAAGATTTATCTTGAAGATTTGAAGTTTGGCAAAATCTTATAATCTATATATGATTGAGTGCTTATTTTTTCATCTAATTATATTTAGAATTACGATGCTATTGTAGCTTATTTAATCAAGTTTTTAGTTGAATAATCAATTTGCAAAAAAATTACTCTAAAAAGATATTATTTCAAACTTTACAAAATTTTGTAATAAAACATAGTTATAGAGTAGGGTATGGACTAAACTTGTTTTATACCGAATTTCGCAATAAATTATAACTTACATGGAGGGTATTTTGAACCCTTTTCTTAGTTGGATCGTTGGCTGATTGCATTGGAGGGTAAAATATACATTTTTTTAACTTCTAGGACTAAAGTGCTCCTATCCCTAACTTCAGGGGCATTTTGCTATGGCCCTAAATAGGGTAAACTGTAAAAATAGTCCCTCAACAATTTTATTTGTAGCAACTTAATTAGTCTCTCTTCTTTATTTTTAACATTAATAGTCCAACAACTATTTTCCTTGTAGCAACTTAGATATCACCTTCTTCATTTTCAATATTTGTAGTCCCCACTCAAGTTTTCTTTTTTTTTAGTCTAGGAAATACTATAAAAGTAAAGGAATTAAAGATTCACATAGTCTCGTTCTATATGCTCCAAGTATACTTATATAGTTAGAATTATAAGAAAGACACTCATCGACTTAAGATAAATCATATTTTCACAAAGCTACTATACAATGATATTTACTTGATGACGTGTCTTCCAAGCGCGCTTGCATAGTTATTCATGAGAAAGATACTCATTGAGTTCATATAAATTGTTCTTTAGACCATGCAATGATGTTTTACGTGATGGCATGACTAACTTCACCAAACGGCTAAAAACTAATATTAGATTGTATCATAAGTAATAATAGTTTTCTCACACTTCTATGAAGCACGACCCATCACATAAATTATCGACTTTGTAAGATACTTTGACCTTATGTAAGTTAAATGTGTATCCCAAATTTAAATCTTAGAAATTATTTTCTTTATATTCTAAAATATTACATAAAATTATAGTATCTTATTGCCATATATGCCAACACCATAAAGGATTTTTGGACAAATATTGAGAATGAGAGGGCTACAGTTACATTTTAGCTATTTCTCGTGGTCATACTGATTCCAATCTGTGGTGAGTTTTCGTTCACAGAGTACATCAATACCTTGGAAGGTGGATGGAATTTTCCAACATACTTTCCTTGCTCTTCAGTTACATTCTTTCTCAGTTGCACTAAGCAAATAGTGTGGCTGTAGTCTGGCCAATTTTGCATGTGATTCAAGTGTATCTTCTGTCCTCTACAATTTCATGGATCTTGGAGACTTGTGTCTCTTGGATATCTCTACCATTCCCTTGCTTATAACTTTGACGTGTCTTGACAAGGCATAGTTCTCTTTATTGAGAAATTAGTTGAAAACTAATCCTTAACTATTTTAATTTTTTTATTTATAATCATAAATTTTTATTTTATTTTTTTAATTTCATATTTTCTATTTATAATCATGAATTTTTATTTTTCTTTTCTAACCATGAACTATTTTTGCTCTTTTGAAAATAGGCATGAACTATTTCTAACCTCTCAAATATAACCATGAATTGATGATTATATTTGAAAGGTAAAAAATAGTTAATGGTTATTTTTAGAAGAACGAAAATAATTCATGGTTAGAAAGATAAAATAAAAGTTCATGACTATTTTTGAAAGAATAAACTTAGTTCATGGTTAGTTTTAGTTAATTTAACTTTCTTTATTTTTCTTTTGTACCTTGTCCTCTTTAATTTGCTTTTCATTTGTTTGTGGTACGTTTTATTTTTGCATTTCCCTTTGCACTGTTTCTTTTTAGTTAATAAAATCGGTGATTGCCTGCCATGTACCTTAAAAAAACAAAAAACCTTTTCTACTTTCTTACTTTCACATTTTCTGTTACTTTAGCACATGACATAAGAATTATGGAAATTGATGGGAACAATCCATCAGACTTTATTTTAGGCTCAATTCATTTGACCCAATAGGTAAGGATGTTAATGGGATGAGTGGGGGCGGGACTCCAACACCTTTCCCATTCCCACCTCCCTACTTTGTCTCCGTTTTTCAATCCATCTCTATGCTTAAGTATGAAAATCATCTCCATCCCTAACCTAACCTCCCCTAATTAATTGCCATCCCCAACCCACCCCCGCATTTGGGGTTGAAATCTATCTCCATCCTCATCCAAAACCACCGGAGACTTATGGGACCCAAGCTGGGAATTATTTTTTTAAGGGTCAAATGCGGAATTAGATATATTATTTTCAATAACCATGTTAAACATAAACTAATAATATGCATGTCACAAAATTAAGCGAATTAAAACTTAAATAAACAATACAAGTGATAATCCTTTCAAAAAGAAAGTTTAATCATGTTAAACATTTAAATATTGAGGATGGGTAGGGATTGGGAGAGCCTGATCCCGCCCCCAACCCATCCCCAAGCTTAGTCACTGTCAGTGTAATATTCTACCATCAATCGCCAAAAATTCATTTGATTTAACTTCATAGTCTTTTCAATGAAGCATCTATCACTGGTATAGTTTCTAAATCCATACACTTCAAAGTGTCATCACACCAATTGGAAATCAAGGTCAATAGCTTTGGAACGGTTGTGACACGCTTTTTTTTTTTTTAGGATCCTAGCATGTTAAGAAATTAAGGACATAGAAAAAATAAGTTGTAATATTGAATTTCTTTCGTCATTATAATGTACTATTTATAGAATACGAAGTATGCTACTTCTAAAGACTCGTAATCAAACTAACAAAGAAGTAGTAATTTGCAATTAACAGTGGTGGAGCTATGAAGGGAGTTGGGAGGGTTCGGTTTTTTCTTTTATTATAATTGTTTTAATAGGGACCATACGCATCTTTTGCAATCTCTAAATCCCGAAATAATAAAACTCTAACTGGATGGATTGCGTCCATGTCAAATTAATTGTAGTGGATGTAAATGTGAAGTTGTGAAGTTAAGGAATTTAGAAATTCAAAAGGAATGAAAGTAGAAGGGTTGAAATCGTGATGGCTGAAATTTGGTTTAGGATGTACGTATATATAGGGGTCTTGCTATATTTAGTAACGGGTTTATTTATGACATGTCCATTCATCTACCTAATGTACTTATCAATAATTCAACATAATCTACCTGCGCCAGTAGGGAGTAGAAAAAAACTTGTGAATTATTAATTTCGAGTTGTCACCTTCAATCACATGGGCATGAAGAAGTCATTTGAATTTAAAAAAATAAATTGACATGACAACACAAAAAAATGAGGCGGCGTCTTGAATTATTTTCGAGTCAAAGAGCCCATATGGGCGTGTCGTGTTTCATGTTAAAGCTTACAAAACACTAAATAAATTGACATGACAACACAAAAATGTTAAGGGTGGATCTTGAATTATTGTCGAGATAAAGAGTCCACATGGGTATGTCGAGGGTCATTTTAAACTTTACAAAACGGGTCAATAAATTGAAGTGACAACACAAAAAAAAACCCTAAACCCTAATATTAAACAAATGAAGCCCTAATTATGGAAAATGAAAACCCTAATTTTAAAAAAAGAAACCCTATTATCGAGAATGAAATGAAACCTTAATTTTAAAAAAAGAAATTCTAATTATGGAGAATGAAATGAAACCTTAATTTTAACCAAAAAAAAAAAAAAAAAGAAACCCTAAGTACGGAGTACCCTAAACCTTAACATTAAAGAAATAAAACCCTAATTATGGAAAATGAAAATCCTAATGTTGAAAAAAAGAAACCCAAATTATGGAGAATGAAATGAAACCCTAATTTAAAAAAAAAAAAAAAAAGAAACCCTAATTACGGAAAACCCTAAACCTTAATTATGGGGCATGAAAACCCTAACGTTAAAGAAACAAAACTCTAATTATGGAAAATGAAAACCCTAATGTTTAAAAAAAAAACCCTAATCATGGAGAATGAAATGATAACCTAATTTAAAAAAAAAGAAATCCTAATTACGGATAACCCTAAACCCTAATTATGGGGTATGAAAACCTTAAGGTTAAAGAAACAAAACCCTAATGTTAAAAAAGAAAAAAAAAAAAGAAACTCTAATTATGGCGAATGAAATGAAACCCTAATTTAAAACAAAAAAAACCTTAATTATGGAATACCCTAAACCCTAAATATGGGCATGAAAATCCTAATATTAAATAAATGAACCGCTAATTATGAAAAATAAAAACCCTAATGTTAAAAAAAAAAAAAAAAGAAATCCTAATTATGGAAAATGAAAACCATATTTTTAAATAAATAATTTTATTACATACAGAAATGAACGTACAACTTACCCAAAAAAAAAAACCTTGAATACATAAAATGAAAGGTTCTAAAGTTAAATAAATGAATTATTAAATACATAAAATGTACACATAAAAGTAGTAGAAATAAATTCATTACATAAAACAAATGTACAACTTAAACAAAATAAACCCTAATTACATAAAACAAAAAACTCTAAAGTTAAATATAATTTACAAAACACTAAAAGATAAAAAATCCTAAAACCAAATACACTAGGGCCAGTCGGATGGCGTGAACCTGGAAGTCTTTTTCCCAACACGATAACCAAATCAAAGCTGTTATGCTGGTATGGCATCATCCAACTGCTCCTCAGAATCGGATGAAGATACATATGATATAGGTATGTGCTGTATAAATGAACCCACCGTCCCTGGAGGAGGAGGCGCATGAAATGATGAACACATTATGCTCAGAGGAGAAGGTGCCTGAAATGATAAACTTACTGTGCCCGGAGGAGGAGCTGCCTGAAATGATAAAAACCCTAAACCTGGAGGCTGAGGTGACTGAAATGAAGAAAACCCTAAACCCGGATGTGACTCGGCAAGTGGCGCCAAACTCAAACTAAAAGATGGTCTATCTACATTTAGGCTGTCAAACGGGTTAATATGATTAGAAGAACCTAGATCTCCATGTCCATGTCCTCCAGATCCCTCACCTCTCTCTCCCCCTCCCCCCCACGGCCGGGGTCTCCATGTCCTCGTCTGCCCAGATAAAGAGGGACTACAGGGCGGCCTCCATGTGCCCCACTAGGCAATCTACGAGCTTCCCTCTTAACTCTACGAGCACCACGCTCCGTTACGGGTTCCCGTGGCCAGCAACGATGGCTGCACTAGTAATGTCTGCTAAATGTCATGCTGAGATGGAGTGCAATCTAAGGTACCGCTAATAGATACCATGCACCTGTGGTTGATAGTTTGTCCTTTCTTTGCAAAACTAGCAATCTGTATCGGAGATGATGGTGGTCACTATATCACCCCTGTAGCCATTTCATCTACCTCCTGCAGCATGGAAGTATAAAAAAAGTGTTATGTATCAAATATAAGTGACTAAACTAATGAAAGCAAGTTAAAAATGTAAATGTACTTCCATCTGTACCCCAGCAAGCTGGTATCCAACCATATAAGTATCATGAATTGTTGGATTTCTGATGTATACTTGCATTACATCCCTATACCATCTAATGTAATCGTCCCTGGGGGATGATAAATCCTCAATTACCAAGACAGGGCCATCCCTAATATGCTGTCACCACTGATGCTAGACCTCTACATGTCTAGCATGATGCGTACCCCAATATGTGTGATCATTTCCTCTAAGTTGTAACCGATGCAGATCAAGCCGAATATCACATAAAGCCGGTATACGCTGATCACGTGCCAATTGACGCATCACAAGACTGGGATAGTGATATTCTACTATCCCATAGTATATAAGTGGGACCTCTGTCCGCCACAGGTCAGATGGAACCAGTCCACGATCATGATAAGATAGCCATACAAACTGTGAAGAAAGATTCAAAAAGTTTTTAGAAATTATATAAAAAATTTAGGGTTTGCACGTAAAACAAAAGAATTTAAAACGAAACCTCATCGGATGGTATGAAATCTAACTGTTCTCTGTAGGTAATTAGGGTGTGAGTGGGCAGTTGGCTGCAGTCAAACGATGTGCACCACATCGCACCAAGTGGAGCGAGAGGGTCATCCTAAAAACGCCAAAGTAGATGAGGCCGCAATACAGGAATACGCAACCACGCCTAAAATCTTTAGTAAGACTAGCGCTCCCCCTATAGATCGTGCACCCCCTAAAGCTGCCGTGCACAGATGCCTATATAAAAATCCCAGTACACTACTACCCCATCTATAAGTGCTGATGCGTCAAAATCCTCTAAACAAATTGAGGTAGTGGACATGAACCAAACTACTGGAGAAATCATGAAGCATATGATCTCGAAAAGTAAAAAAATAAATCTATCAGCGCACAAGATGAGGTCATGATTGGTCTCTAAACCAATAAAATCTCGCAAGATCCGAGCCTCTAGAGGTTCCTTCTTAACCTTATACCCGGAAAAGTGAATAAGAGACAACCTTACACCAATAAGTTTCTCGAACATCTCAATCTAATACTGCTTCTGGTGTACACTCCAACTAGGACCTGTAATAGGCAGCCCTTCAGTCCGTAAGCCCCACAACATTTGCACATCCTATAGAGTGACTATGAGCTCATCACACATCATGTGAAATGTGTGAGTCTCCGGCCTCCAACGCTCAACTAACGCAGTAATAAGTGCGTGGTCAAGACCAATGTAACCACATCTAAAAACTCCCCCTAAACCTGTCCTATCAATAATATTAACCAGCCTACGGGGAGCTGTACTATAAGACTAAAATAGACTGCGACCGGAACGTCTACACTGAAGATCAGTAATACACGTCTCATGGTCCCCACTCCATATCAACCCAAACCTATGCTCGTGCTGGCTCGTCAAAATATCAAGGTTTAGGGAACCCGGATGGACGTGTGCTGGAATTTCTTCTATCTACATTCTTTACAGGCTAAGTTATATACTTTCTAAATTTAAATGTTCACGATTTTAGAATAAGCAATAAAAACTTTTGAATAACTTATAAATCCTCAAAGTATAATTCCATCGACATTAGGGTTTTAGGGTTTTTTGAATTCCAATGTTTAAGTGATGTGTTATTATACTTTTAAAGTTTAAACCTTCATGGGTTTAGAACTTCAAGTGCAAAATTTAAAGTTGTGAAGTTGGACAAAAATTTAAAATGTACATGGTTTGGGGTTTTATGTTTTAGAATAACAAGGTTTAGAGTTTTAGGGTTTAGTATTTAATATATCAATATTAGTTGTTATGCTTTATGATTTAAGATTTTCATATTAGATTTTTAGAATATTAATCATATGAATGCTGTGAAATATAATTTATGGTTTATGGATTCAAGGTTTAGGATTTTAATATTAGGGTTTGAGAGATTTAATCATGTAAATGATGTATTTTATATTGTACACCCTTTAAGGTTTTAATCAATAAATACAATATTTTAGTTTAGGGCTCAAAATTTACAAAAGCAAGTTAGGGTTTTACAATTTATGAAAACAATATAGGGTTGTGGGGTTTAATGTTTATGAATTCAACATAGGGTTTTAGGGTTTTACGGATTAGCCTAAACCGTATCTCAATCTTTTTTTTTTTTTTTATAAATAAAAGTCTTCATAAACTTAAACCTTATTAACATAAAATTATATAAATGCTAATAATAGAAGATTATATGAAATTAACGGAACAATATAAACATATCAAAATATTTTACAAAAAATAAACAATCATGATTTATTACAAAAATAAAAATAAATTATATAATAGCATAAACAAACCCAAACATTTCAACAAATCACATTTCCAATAGAAAGAAATAGATTAATAGCATAACCAAAATATCACAAATTTACCAATAGCAACTCTAACATAATCATAAAAACTCTAACTAGAAAAATAAACTACAAAAAATTGATCAATTAAACCCAAAAAAATTCAATAAAAATAACTTTAAACACATACCCTGAATCCACAATTACGAAATTAAAACCCCTTAAACCTTAAAAGTAATCAAATTGAAATTCATAAAAATAATTCACAAAGCACAATAAACAACAATGTTAACGTAAACAGTAATAAAATTAAAACAGAATAAACAAAATAATTAAAACAATTATAAATATAAGAAAATTTACCTAAGAATTTGAATAAATCTTAATTTAGCGTTATTTGGTTATTTTGTAATGCTTTCTCCACTGTTCTCCACTTCAAATTTCTAAAAACCTTCGTATTCCAAGGGATGTGCCGGCAACCCAAATGTGAGTTTCAGAAATCGAACAAATTCACGAAATATTGCCTATAAAATCATAAATAGAAGGAAAGGTGAAAATTTTAAACTGTAAAAAATTGAAAAATACAAATAAAGAGAAGTAGAGAAATAGAAGAAGATGAAGAGAACAAGAAAAGGAGGAAGGAGGCATACCTTGTCGAAAAGATAAGCGGAGGAGATGGCAGAAATCAGGAGCAGCAGCGGCAGCTGAAGCAACAGCTAGGCGGTAATGCTGAGCAGCGAGGCGGGCGGAAATGGTGAGCAGCGGCACTGAGAGAGAAACAGCAGCGGATGCTTAGCAACGGAGAGGAAGATGAGAGAGAAGGGAAATGTTGAGCAACGGCTATATAGGAAGTATATATATTACATGGGTATGTTGGAGGCCATGGAAGGGCATAGATTTCTCAGAAGAGTACAGTTGCAAAATCAAATTAAATTCAACCCGGCTTCTGTTGGACGGACCAATGAGTCAAGTTATGTTTCTAGGAGATAGAGTAACGAGACAGGTATTGCCAGATGGAAGAGTAAATCAGCATGTCCCTCCTCTTTTAATAATGCAAAGGACAGAAAAGTTGGATGCAGAAGAAGTAACATTATTACTTAAGGGTGTTCCTAGAGAAGTTTATTGCAGGGGTGCACGAATACATGATGTAATCAGAGTTTGTGAGCAGACTATTGCTGGGGGTATTGAGCAAGCCTAGGATGGCCTAATCATTTTATGAATATGTGCCAGTATCCTTAATGACTTATAACTTAATTGAAGGTATTAGGCAGGTGGCCGGACAGCGTTCCCGCATATCATCCACCGTTGACCATATTATGTGCACAAATAGACGGAAGTACGGTTGCAGAGGATATTCCTGCAGTCCACTGCCCTGTAGACCCTATTATCTCCCCCCTCCCCCCATCCCGGCATAAAGTTTGTAAGATTATTTCCCAATTTTATGTTGCCTTCAATTGATCACTGCAATGTTAATTGGCTATTTTTAAGTTTTTAAGTATTGGACATTGAATTAGATTCCCGGTTATTGGTACGCGGACCCATTTTGGCAAAGCATGGGTCTAAGACGGATGATATCGAAAATAACTGATTTAGCTCACAGAAGGCCAGTGAAAAATGTAACTAGGTGCTCATTTCATTTTTGAGGTTTGTGTGAATTAAAGTACTAATTTAAACTAATTTAATTTATTTTTTATTTTTTTTTATGCAAGGTCGAGTTTACAACAGTTAACAGTAGTGACAATGGCTTTTTTGAATTTGGCTTATTTACAAGGAGATTTTCAGAAAGGGTGTTTAATTAAAAATTGAGATTTCAATTTCCATAAGAGGGAGTTTATTGTAACATGAAAATTGAGATTTCATTAACAATATTATTTATATGAGATAATAAATAAGTGCTTCAAATGAATTAGAGTAGTGCTATTATGCTATAAGGGCTAAAACAAGCGCGACCGGTAGCCCGCCTGTACTTCTTAAAGAAAGGGCCGCCATGTGTACTTTTTGTTTATCTTTTCAATATTGTTTTAGTTATAGCCAATTAATTAGCTAATATTTTAGGCACATAGAATTTTCAAAATTAATAAATTAAACCATGGCCTTATTACGCAATTACCAATTTCGTGGCTGCTTATAGATTTAAATTAAAAATATACTCGCATTGGATATACTTTTTGTTTTAAAAACAAATTTTTGGACCCAAATTTTGAAACTAAATTCTATAAATTTCAGATTTACTATTTGTACAAGTTACTGTCTCAATTTTCAAAAACAAAAAGCCCTAATAGACAATCGAATTACACACAAATACACATTCGGTTCAAGTGGAGTTATGTTAAATAAAAATTGAACTGGGCTATAATATGGACATAATCACATTTTGGGCACAAAACTTGGAACAACTTATTTCTTAATTTTAGTAATGATTTATAATCACTCATTCATTGTTCTAGTTTATTTTATTTCTCAGTTGATTGATTCTTTTAGTTTATAATAACAAGAAACGCTTAAAACGCTAGTAATTAAGTTGTTGAGCAAAATATTTGCGTAAATCGTGAATTTAATCAAAAGTTAGAACTTAATATGATGCAAATAATATTATTTGTACTTTAAATTAATAGAGTCCTTCTTTATTGACTTGCATTGATAATTTGAAGAAAGTATTTATGCTTATTGAGTAATTGAACAACGCACAAATATAAATTGAATATCATTTGAAGTTGAAGTACGATGCAAATTAAAATAATAACACTAAATATTTAGTTATGTCCAGTTTTAAATGATGACACAAAGAACACATATGCCCCGATATAAAAATGTATTACAATATATGATGCAAGTAAAATACATGGGTAATTATCAGATACTATAATATAAATATTTCCAAATTTAGCAAGCTATCAAAAATGAAAAGCTCACCGTTAACAATTTGTCTTCTCCTTTCAACAAAAAAAAGAAAAAAAAAAAAAAACACTGTGTCTTTTATATTACCAAGCTTTCTGCCATGTCACCTAAATCTACAACTTTATCTTCATCCTAATACCTATGCTAAGTGCCCTATAATGTTTAAACTGGGATAAGATTTTTTTTCAAACTCTAAAGTTTCTCAGAATAATCTAAAGTCCTGCACTAACATCTTCACAAATCTAGTGTTTATCCATATATTGGCCCACCATAGATTCATATTTTTTTCTTTTAGAAGAATATGTTGATATTTGCTTTTTTTAAAAAAAAAGAAAAATCGGCTGAAACCTGGGGAGTTGATATTGTCACGGTACAATGATGTGATAGGAAGGGCCCACCATAGATTCTGAAATCTTGAAATGCCTCTTTTGTTTTTTTTTTTCCAAAAACCGGATAAAACTTGGGGAGTGGAGATTGTCACAGTGCAATGATGTGACCGAAGGGGGTAAGTGCCTCTTGGAGTATTCAAGTGGTAAAAATTTTCACTATAAGGGGAGAAGATCATACCCACTTATCAATTTTTTTTTTTTATGATGAAACACTCATCCATTGGATCAACTGATATATAATTTCTTTTGATTGAGAAGTAATTGATATATAATTTCTTTTAATTAATAAGTAATCATCTTGTTACTTTTTATAACGTTCATAATAGGTTTTAATTATTTTTTATAATAATTACTTGACTCATAATATTATATATTTATCGTAAAATCTATTGAATGCAAAAGCAAATGAACCCTTACATATCTAGTATACATCATGTACAGTAATTTTAAAGTATGTTTCAATATTCTTTATAGCGTAAATAGCAAAATTGTATCGTTAATATTAATAACGTTATCATATAATAACTATTAATAAATTTAACTATCATGGAATACCATTGATTACATTATATCTAACTTGTCCTTATTCATATAGAGATCGTCCATTAAACTTAATAAATCCCCTTATTATTAAAATTGTTCAGATAAATTTTGGAATCATTTCCAAAGCCAAAGCCAAAACAATGAAAACAGATTGCTTCTATGCATGCCCCTATGACAAGACACTAAAGTGTACTTGAGTACTCTATATTGGAGGATTGCAATATCAAATATAAATGGCCAAGGGTAAGGAACAAAATCTTGCACTTTTAATCATACATTAACTTTTACCTTCATCTTCCAATCTCCAAAGCAATATTTTCCAAAAATCAACCTCCATCGATCCCTTGAACCGCTAAACTCATTTGTTAACCCATGTCGAGACTCTTCTCACAAACCAAATGCATTTTGAGCAGGTAGAAGTAGTTAGGGTTGGTGGGATAATTGAACATCTGCTTGTTACTACCACAATGACCTATCTTGAAAGGAGGGATCTTGTTGATTCATATGATGTGAGAAGCCTCAAAGACTGGGATGTAAACGTGACAAAGTTCAAAGCTCAAATGCTTGCCAACGTTCTTGAGGTATCATCGATCCCATCTTTGTTTCCAATGATGGTTATAATTTATAACATTTTTGGGATAGGTGAAACTATTTTAACTCATCAAGTTGGACATTTGAATGCTACATACTCTCCAAGTGCATGGATAATAACCGGTTCGAGCTTTGAACAAGGATAATGGCCTCATATCTTGGTCCTTTTGGTTTTAATCCTTACTCTCAAGTGCTTGTTGCAGAGTTGAACCCGATAAATGTCACTTGGATTGTTTAAAATAATCAAATTGTCACTGTGGGGAATCCAATTCATATGGATCTCCTTAGAACTAGATATGTGATATATAGGCGTAATCACCTTTCTGTTTCTTACATGGATGTTGGAACGGCTAGAAATTATGTCATGTACAATTATCATGCATTTGCATCTGTTCAAGCAGGTAATGCTCTCAATGTTAACCGAGCAATGCTACTGGTCACTCTTAACCACCACCAGGAAGTCCTGTATCTGTGCTGAACCTTGTAGGGACACATCAAACATCAAGATCTGCATTCTCTTCATATAAAAAAATTAAGGGCTAGAACTGCAAGAACTGTTGTTGTTCTTGATGATGATGATGCTGATGAGAAACGAAAAACAAAGAAGCAACCTAGCAGCGAATTGATGGAGGAACAAGCAATTCTGGAGAGGGTGATGCTGCTAAAGGGGATTCTACAAAAAGGAGTGTTTAAGGTAATAGGAAGGACAAGATTCGATAGGAACTTAATTTTATTATGTTTAAGTGTTGGTTTAGGTAGTTCTTAAGTAAGTTAACTTTTTTTTGTTTTTTTTTTTTGGAAAATCCCAAGCTATGCATCGAACTAATTTTTGGGTTTTCGTTGTATTAGGATCATTAAACACAATTTTCGATAGTGAAATGGTGTCAAGTGATCTATGCAGCTGGGATTTGTTTTATAATTAATGATGGAACATGAAGTATTGTACTCTTCTCTAATATTTAATGTAAGTTTTTTTCCCTTCTTTGTGGCCTTGTTATTCTCTTTTTAACTATGGGTATAATTGTGTTAAGCACAGTGGGTTTTTATAAAAGAACACTTGTATTTTTATTTAGAAAAAATCACAAACTTCTAATAAAATGCCATTACTTGATAATTCATAAAACACTTGACTAGCACCGCAATGGACAACGAAAGGAGGAATTTGAAATTGTTAGGTGTGGTTTGCAATCTTCTATCCCCCAGCTCGCAACTTAAGGTGCACAGAATGGATCTCTTCTTGTTCCTCGAATTTCTTCTAAAATTTGCGTCGTTGATGATAGGGTTTCAAATCTAAGATCATCAAACCATTCTGTTTGATTGTTGCAAGGCTGAGAGAAAAGGAAATACAATTTAAAAACAAAAAACTTCAAATTTAGTTCAAGGGGTTTTGAAATTGAATGAAACTAATCGGAGTTTTAGGGCATGCGTAGTATGCTCTTCCAAGGTTTTGTTGAGATCTTTGAGTAATATTGATTATGTAATATCCACGACCACAATCACACAATCTTAATGGCCATTAAAGTTGAGAGGAAAAATTTGATATGCTTGAGGCCATTTCAATCATTTTTGTGTTCTAATACCCTGCAAATCAGAAATATATATAGAAGGAAAGGGGAATGGGATCGGGGAGAATGGGTGAAAAATGTGGGAAATAAAACCGGGAACTTGGAACATTTAAAGGGGTTTGAATTTTATTTTAATTCAATTTTGCCGCCTATTGTCAAAATCAGGATACCCAGGGGTAAATTTGCAATATTCAGATAAATGAGGGCCTAAAA
This sequence comes from Catharanthus roseus, assembly GCA_028651295.1. Lineage (NCBI taxonomy): Eukaryota > Viridiplantae > Streptophyta > Magnoliopsida > Gentianales > Apocynaceae > Catharanthus > Catharanthus roseus. Next base: position 492,911 of record JAPQWS010000107.1, on the reverse strand, counting down.
ATACTAAATGAAATAGTATTTATGGTTTAGGGTTTAGTGTTTGAGTCTATGTTGGAGGGTTAAAAGGATATTTTTTTTTTCATGTAATGTAATTTAATCATAAACATGTTACGCGTTAAAAAGAATTTATTCACTTAAACAATATCATGATCTATTTCACTTAGAGAGTGCAACGGGTACTACGATAATGAAAAACATAAGTATGCTAGAAAAAATATTGATCATGTCATATCAAGTAATTAAATCAAGAATATGTTATGGGTTAAAAGGATTTTCATGATGTCATTTACTTAGATCGAGTGAAATGCAATAAGTAAGTAAAGAACGTAAGTATGCTTGATGGCATTAAGATGGTGTCATGTGAAGTAAGTCAATCACGAATATGTTAAGATTTAAAAGTATAATGATCTATTTCACTTAGATCGAGTAAAATAAAATAAGTGAAGAACGTAAGTGGGCTCGATGACATTGAGATGGCGTCATGTGAAGTAAGTCATTCACGAATATGTCAAGATATAAAAGTATAATGATCTATTTCACTTAGATTGAGTAAAATATAATAAGTAAGTGAAGAACGTAAGTATGCTCGGTGACATTAATTTGGTGTCATGTGAAGTAAGTCTATCACGGATATCTTAAGATGTAAAAGTATAATGATCTATTTCACTTAGAGCGAGTAAAATTTAATAAGTGAACAGTATAAGTATGCTTGATGACATTGATATGTTGTCATGTCAAGTAAGTCTATAAAGAATACGTACATGAAGAACGTAAATATGCTCGACAACATATAGATTGTATCATTCATGTAGAGTAACGTGTAATGAGTGATATGAACATAAATATGCTCGATGGCATTAAGATCGTGTCATGCGAAGTAAGTCAAACACAAAAATCTTAAGATGTAAAAGTATAATGATCTATTTCACTTAGATCGAGTAAAATGTAATAAGTGAAGAACGTAAGTATGCTCCATGACATTGATATGGTGTCATGTCAAGTCAATCACGAATATGTTACGATGAAAAAATATCATGATCTCTTTTACTTAGATAGAGTAACGTTTAATATGTGTCATGTCATGTCAAGTTATTAAGTTCTTCCCTATCATTATTTATTTCACTTAGATAGAGTAGCCTGTAATACATAAATCTAAAAATGATCGTATGCTTGCTAACATTGTACACTTGTAATATCATTTCAATTCATATGATTATCGATTTCATAAACATCATGTTACCTAAACAGTTTTAATAACGAAATCATTGTTTAATTGTTTGTCAGAATTCACAAACAATGCATATTTACTAAATATATCTAACACTTAGAGGTTTTGTTTTTTTGCTATGTAATTTAACACTCAGAGTTGAACTGGTTATTATAATATATTTAATTCCTAACGAAGTGAAATCTGGGCAATAATTTGTTACGGAACTGAGTTGATTTATAAGTTACAAGAAGGGCCACTATTTGAAAACCTGGGCCCTGGACAGGGTTAGCTAGGTCAATGGCCCATTCTTTTAAACTCAATATGGGTTACACGAATGGGCCACCATATTAATTTGCCAATTCATTGGTAAAATGGTTAGCCAACTGAGATTGGCCACTCTTTAAAAACCAAATGGGCTACAAGAATGGGCCACTTAAACTCTTTATGATTGGTCCATTTCTTTGGGATTTAATAACTTGACATCCAGAGGTTTTAAAATGAATTTCTCCCCAATCATACAATCTGGCAAGATCAACCCAGCTCAAAAGACCAAACCATCAATATCGATCCAGCTATAAAGAAATTAACTTCAACCAATTAATTGACAAATATTTCCGCTCTTAATTAACTAAATAGCCCAATACATTCAGTAAGTTTACCACTTACAAACCCCCAAACAACCTAAATATAACTGCATAATTTAACTGCACACAATGTCATACCCAAAAGCTTTCAATATCCAGTTTCTTGCCAAGTTACTCTCATCCAAGAAAAGACGTATAGCAATATCATTTCCATCGCTAATTGAATGAACCAGTAATGTGTAAATCATTTAAACTCGATTCATTTCAATTTCTTAAAAGAAAAACAGTACAATATTTTGGATATAATTGTCATTCCTGTACCGGACCAACTTCCCTCGCTTGCTCTAAATTTTATATGAAACACATTATGTAAACACCGCAGTCATGTGTATTTGGTTGTTGTACACATGTCATGCATTCATTAATAGGGAATGAATCTATGGACAACTTGTGTCATCCTTTTTAGTCCAGCTTTCATTGCTTCTTGAAAGATACCCCTCTGCAAGTACCAAAAGTGGACTATCAATTAATTCATAAACCTTAAATTAATTGAAAAGTAAGACACAAAGCAAATCCGCATATATAACACTTCATTCACCATGCACCGCTTTGCTGGAACCTGTATGAACTTCTGGTACTAATCAAAGATGACAATCGTGTGCTTTATCATGTCAACAACAAACATGAATGAATGAAGTTTCTCATAATTCATCAAGACAAAAATTTGAAACAAAACTACCTATTCACTTAAATATACAGAATACACAAAACAAAATCATCTTCACACTTACCTTCTCACATGATGCTACATTACCCCCCGTACTTTTCCGCAAATAAAAATTCATTAAAAATCTGGATGTGTGTCTTCCCTTCAATACATTGCCTTATTAAAAAGAAAACTCACAAATATATTATATCAGACAATCCATGAAAAGACGATAATGAATAATATGTTAAGACAATACCTGGAACAAACTTGGAAGACACCAATTCAGCATATCCTTCTCATTCCCAACTTGTCTTGCTCTTGAAAATAGCGTGCAAGAAAAATAGTTAATAACCTCCTCCTCAACGTATCCACGAGGTTTTGAAGATCAGAATAATGTGACGTTTAATTCGTGAAACAATATCTGCAATATAGCTGCCTTGCAATAATAAACTTAATATATAAATCATATACTCAATATACATTAATATCCCAAAATAAATACACTAATCTATAAGGGACTTACTCTCTTTTGGATGTTCAATGCTCATAAGCCTCGTTAATATCTCTGCACTTTCAGTCTCTTTAATTTTATTCAAATTCAAAGGCCCGAATGATGTCTAATAAAAAAGATATATATATAAGTGAATGAAAATTTTATGTCCCTCATGTTAAGTCAAAGCACAGCTGAATGTCTTTACTTGTTTAGAAGCTAACTGTTCTCAGTGATGTAATATGTTAACTTCCTCAGTTGGCATTATCGTTACATCTTAAAAAATAAAAACAAAAGTACATAAATTATATTATAAAAATGAACTTATGTACTGTAGATGATATGGAAACTGTTTGCACTACAGTCTCTCTCTTCTTTCCCCTTTTTCAATTCACTAACTTTTAATATGGACTTATCAATTATTTACTCGGGTCTCTCTCAGTCGTTCCCCTTGTCCTTCCTTTCCATTTCATGTTTCCACTTCAGTAACTACTGCTTTCTTCCTTTCATTTTCATGTGCAGAAGGTACTCCTGCAACTCCATCTCCATTAAACTGCCCACTAGACTCATTGGACTGCTTTTCAAAATCCGTCTTAATATCATGTAAAAGGCCTTTCAGATTTACCAAACTAATTGGGTCATCATCTTCCCCGCCTATTTCCCCCTCGGACAGTTTATCATTCTCATCACTAAAGCCATCCTTGTCTATATTCATGTCCTTGTACTCATTATCAATTCCTACATACTCCTCATTAAGGGTATCCTTCTCCTCCTCATTTTCAATTTTGCATTCTATCATGTTATTATCCACAACTTCAAGCTCATCATTCACATATCCAAGTTGCTCATGCTCTCATTCCACTTTGTACTATTCCCAGAACCGAATCTGTCCTTACTTTCATGTCTAATATATGAATTTATCTGCCTTCTTCCTTCTTCCTCCCTAATATCCCTAAGTTTATCTTTCTAACCTTTCTTCAACATTGTCATCATGTTCATTACCACCTCCATTATACTCCTATTGAAAGCTCCCACACTCTTACTACATGTAACTTCCTCCCAAACACCCTCCAACTCTCATCATAATTGTTTCATATTTTGGTCTAACAAATCAAGCCTCTTATGAACTCCTTCCAAATGAACATCCACACTTAACTCCTCTATGTCCACTATCGTTACTTCTTCACCCTAACAAATCCAACGTCTCGTAGGGCGTTTCACGACTCACTACACTATTTTTATCCCAATGCAAAACACTTGTAAGATTTCTAGATACTTTAAAGAGCATTATCTCTCTAACAGGATAGAAACGCTCCTTGTACAATGTTTGGACAGTTTAAACACATATCATAAATTGAAAAACTAAAAAATGTACATATCAATTACAATACTACAAACAAACACTAAATGTTTTAAAATATTAAAAAGCGTATAATAAAATGGATTTTTCTTTCATACCCCAAGCACATACACACACCCAATCATTGATGCCTTGTTCTCTCTGTGCCGCTTTCTCATACTAATTACAACCGAAACAAGAAAAAACTTTGAAAAATTCAGCTCCCTAATTCGCTCTATATTGGACAATAGAGTTAGTATACTTCTTCTTACTAAAGATTTCGTCAAAGGAGACAAAAACTTCCCCAAAATAAACAACACATATTTCATGATGAACTCTTTCCCTTAACTATCCAATGCAATCAATCTTTTCCTTATCCCGGATAAGGCAACCATGGGATAATCAATCTCAAGACCGAGCTTCCTCTCCAACGCGCTCTTCAATTTCTCTTTACTAGAGCTTCAATTACGTCCATTGTACCTGACTTTATTCCCAGCGCACTTTTCATGTCCTTCTCATCTACAGACACAATTTTTCCATATACATTTAAACACTGTCGTTCACAATCAAAATTGTTAACAACCCACAACACGATGTCCTTTGGTATTTCAAAAGGCTAATCTTTACAAACTTCCCAAATCCCAACTCTTTAACCACGGTCACTTGTTCATCATTCGATGAACGATGTATCTCTTCTATCGTCATAATCGTACAACGATTGTCATATAGAGCTTGCAAATTGAATACTCAAAAAATTCAATTTTGTGGATAGTCATTTCAATATTTTTTTTGTACCTATTTCTCAAAATTTAGCTGTGGTTTTCAACAAAAATAAACAGGGCTTGATTCTCACTCCCACTTCATTCGAGATTATTTCAATCTCCAAGAATATTAACACTACTAGCAAAGGAAAACAAATCACAGTCAGAGGAACGGGAAACCCATTCCAAGATTTAAGAGCAAAAAGATATAGCAACTAATTCTTACAATTAAACAACAACTAATATTTCAAGTTCTTCTCTAGGGTTATAATAATCACTGTGCATCAATATATACAATCACTCTTTATTAATAAGCCTTTCAATTCAAATTTCCTATGAGTTAATAGGCATTTAGTACTTAGATATTCTTTCTTTTGAAATTTATAAGAGGGACATGATTGGTTATTGGTTCTTATGTTTTAGTTTTAAAATCATGAATAATTGTTTGGGAAAGGTAGAAATAGAAAGCATGACATGTCAAAAGAGATTGAGTACAAATAATTGTTTGTCATTTTTGTGAAGTGCTGATGTTTCTTTTCCTTGAAAAGGCTGGGGTTAGTTGAGACCTTATGAGGGCTATGAATCATTTTAAGTGGTTTAGGATTTAGGAATAGAAAGATTTAGCAATGTAGTTTTCTTATAAAGAAGGTTAACATTCAGCAATCTTCTTGTTATCTTTATTCAGAATATGAAGGTTTGTTTTGTATGACAACTCTCAATTTGTTCAAAAGAACCTATGAAAATGAAGAAAATTTAAATTCAAATTTACTCACTAGAGCATGCATATATGCCATTCATCTAGTACAGTTGATACTTTCTCTGTGATATTCCATAGACACTTGTAAAGGAATCCTACTATTCCATGAAACTGGAAATATCATAAATGAAGTGGTGACGGAGTATTATAATCTTAGAGACCGTAAATATTTTTAGTTTGATAGAGCTTGATAAATTTATGAATCTTTCCCTCATAGTTGATTTATTTTTTTCTCTTTGTCTACCATCTTACTTTTGACAAGTCTGGGCTTGGAATGTAATATTTTCACTTACAGGCGAAATTCTTTATTTTTTTTATTCAAGATATGATTCATGTAATATTAGAATAATGACTCTATAACCATCATTAACTTCATGCTTTAGGAGCTATGGTGGTTTAAATACTAGCCTCTCCAATTGTACTAGCAATGTACTTGTTATAGTTGCCAAAGGTTTGTAGCTTTTATGCATGTTTGTCCTTTACAAAGTTGAACATGTCAGCTTCACGTAGGATACAAGATGCTGTTGTGAAATTTTTATACCAAGAGTTCTAGTTTGTCTTATTTGCTGTGTCTACTATGCCATCTTTTTAGAAAGACTTTAAATAACACTTCTTGCCATCCTATTTCTTCTTTCTCATCTAAAGTTGCAATGCGAAACCGTCCGTGTTTCTTAGACGACCAGTTTTATTATAGTACGCTAGTAACTTATAATCATTACATAAGTTATCCACCAACCATGAAACCAACACATTTACCGTAGAAGCCAACTCACTAAAAAATGAACTAGCCCACCAGGGGTGAGTAGGAATCTTAATGTTTGTCCTTACCTATTTCTCAATAATGTTTACTGTTTCTCAACTCTTTAAACAACATTTGCACACAACTTTGAATTGCACTTTACTGTCCAAAAATCCTAATTTATCCAATGTAAATAATAAAAATCTAACACTTTCAACGCTGTTATTGTGAAATTAAGAACTTAACATCCACATAATAGAGAAAGCAAAAGAAAAGCAAAGAAGCTCCTTTCTGTCCATATTCTTGCTGACATTAATTTTTATAATTAAACAACTACTAATATTTCAAGTCTTTCAGCAGTTAAAAATATGAATATCTTAATTCCAAATTCTAACTTAAATATAAGCAATTCAAAACATCTAATCCCATCACAATCTGTGTATCATCTATTGAATTCAGTATGCAAATTCAGCAATTCCTAATCTAGGACCACATTTAGCAGATCACTCACATTAATTTCGCAACTTCCATTTGGAAACTAAACATAACCGTTTCAAAAAATTTCAGCTTATCGAAATCCGAAAATCAATGGTGATTTCCAATTATTAAAAATTACACCAATAAAAGAGCAAAATTAAGAGAAACTTACCACAAACCCTTTAACCTTTCCTTGTTGTATTTTAGGCACCTTCCACTATCTATTCCCTGTATTTGATCGCTTTGGTGGTGCATTTATTTTGGAATTCTTCTGGGCCATATCGGTGGCACTCGGGACTCATGCTCAAAATTTACATTCTCACGTCCTTTCCTAACATCCTCTTCTACTACCTCCTTCCTTATGCTGAAACCATCTATCGGCTTTACGACAGTTTCATCCTCGCCGTTACCCTCAACCAGTTCTGCCTTTCTTCCCTTTTCCTTAACCATATCCTTTGATTAACCAAGCAAACAACAATCCCTTGTGTAACCTTCCTTCATCAATGTCGCGTCGCCAGAACCCTTGGATCTAGGTTTGTGCAAATTAGGGAAGGTTTCACGACATCAAGGAATGAAACAAGAAATAGAACCCCCCCCTTTCCCCTATCGTTTTTCTTTTTGTTTCTTCTCACTCTCAAACTCTAACCCCACCAGTATTTCCTTAACTTTTAACTCTTTTTTATCCCAATAGCCCCCACCCAGTCACCTTCTTTCCCCAAAATTTTCACTCTTTTGTTGCCTTTTATGACCTCTTCATCTAACGCTTCAGATTTGGAGCATTTAAATCTAACAACTGATATAACAGCTCTCTGGATCACAAAAATACAGCTACTTATGCACTATAGATTTGTCCATATATATATATATATATGTATATATATAAACAGTAAGTTAGTGACTACTTTTTGCGACCGCTTATGTCGGTCGCACATGTAGCAACAGCTTTGCAATCAATCAAGGCTGTTGCAAACTTAGACACTATTTAGTCACAGATGTGATAATCAGTTACGAAGTTTTACAAAATAGAGACGGGTAACAGACAGATGTTGACGGTTGCAAATGTTTTAAATGTTGCGATCAGTGTGCTGTCGCCAGTCGGTTGCAATATGACCTAAAACAAGTAACCTGTGAACCGTTCCCCTCCCTCATTTGAGACTAATTCAATTTCCTTACCTTTCTCTCTTTTCCCCAACGACCATCTCCATTCACCGACGCCCTTTATTTTGTCTCTGGCAACGATCGTCGCCTCCATCTCCTACTTCTCCTGTCTTCTCCTCGCTTCGATTTTCTACTCTACCTCCTCATTTCTCTCTTTGGTTTCACCTTTGGTAAGCCCCTCGCTGCTGCTGCCTTTGCTGCCGGTGCCACCTCTGCTGCTATTTCAATGCCAGAATTTGGACCCTGCCGTACAGTGAAAGGTAAAAAGTGAGACATTTTTTCACTTAGAAATTGGTAGTTTGTAGACATTGACAATTCTCTTAAATTGGTCTATTATTATTTCTCTTTAATTGTTCTATTAAGACATTCGGACCCTGTCGGCTTTCCAACAGCTTCGTCTTCGCCATTACACTCAACCAGTTTTGCCTTTCTTCCCCTTTCCTTAACCATATCCTTTGATTAACCCAGCAAACAACCAACCCTTGCGTAAACTTCCTCTGTCAATGTCGCGTCGCTAGAACCCTTGGTTCTAGGTTTGTGTGAATTGGAGAAGTTTTCATGACATCAAGGAATAAAACGAGAAGTAGAACCCCCTTTCCCCTATCGTTTTCTTTTTTGTTTTTTTCTCACTCTCAAACTCTGACCCCCACCAGCATTTTCTTAACTTAACTTTTCACTCTCTTTTTACCCACTAGCCGCTCACCCGGTCACCTTCATTCCCCAACATTTTCTCTCTTTTGTTGCCTTTTACGACCTCTTCATCTAATGCTTCAGATTTGAAGTATTTAAATCTAACAGCTGAAATAACAGCTCTCTGGATCACAGAAATACAGCTACTTCTGCACTATATATGTGTCCACATATATATATATATACATATTTATGTATATATATAAATAGTAAGATAGTGACTACCTTTTGCGACCGATCAAGGCTGTCTCAAACTTAGTTACCATTTAGTCACTCATGTGATAGTTCATCGCTAAGTTTTACAAAATAGCCACGGGTAACCGACCCGATGTTGACAGTTGCAAATATTTTAAATATTGCAATCCGTGGGTTATCGCCAGTAGGTCAGAATATGACCTAAATCAAGTAACCTACGAACTGTTCCCCTCCCTCATTTGAGACTAATTCAATTTCCTTACCGTTCTCTCGTTTCCCCTACGACCACCTCCAGTCACCGACGCCGTTCATTGCGTCTCTGGCAACGACTGTCGTCTCCATCTCCTACTCCTCCTGTCTTCTTCTCTCTCTAATTTTCTACTCTACATCTTCTTTTCTTCCTTCGGTTTCACCTGTCGAACCCTACCGGACAGTGAAAGGTAAACAGTGAGACATCTTTTTTTTTTTTTTTTTTGACTTGGAAATTGGTAGTTTATATACATTGACAATTCTCTTAAATTGGTCTATTAATAATTCTCTTAAATTTGATTTTGGGATACAGTATAGCATTTCCTTGAATTTGGTGTATCCATTTATCTATTTAAGGAATAAATGGACAGTGACTCCTATTTTTTCCTGTTTTATCGTTTTGGAAGGAATATTTTTTTTTCCTGTTTTGGAAGGAATTTAAGACTTACCTTTAACGGTTGGAATTTAAGAATGAAAATGCGACAAAAGAAATGTTAGAAAAAATTGTTATATAAGATTATGAGAACTATCAACTATATATGCTTTTTAGCATAATAAAAAAAAACAAAAAAAACAAAAGCATTCATATGGAAAATAATCCCACCAGTCATTCAATATATGTTGGTTTTTTGGAAAGAATATATTTTTCCTCAAATCTTGAAGCGTTTTTAAGATAAAATTTTTATAATTATCTTTCAACTACATATTCTCTTAAGCATAATAAAAGAGTTCAAGGAAAAAGGATAAGTCATATAGAAAATAATCCCTCTAGTGAATCAACATATCTTCCTCAAATCTTAAAAAAGCTTTCTAAGATAAAATTAATTGTTAAAATTATGTCGCGGTCTATTGTGTGCATTCATGTAAATGTTAACAGTGGTAAAATATACCATGTTTGATAATTAAAGTCTATTAAATCTTATAAATAGAAAAATTTTAATTCAAATTATTCAAATTGAAATTAACATGTGTCTCAAATTCCAGTACAAATCCAATTATCTTTTCAATCATACCTTTAACGGTTAACCCCTTAAAATTAATTGGTGTATGTTCCATTAATTGGTCCGCGAATTTCCACCAAATAACTGATTCTATTTTAATAAATTCCATAATTTATTTGACATAACCTCAAATAATACAAACATTTAGAAGGGAAACTGTATAAGAAACAATGAAAATATTCTATATAATTTATCTAGATGGATTGTTTATCGCTTTCTCAAACCATAAACCATTACAAAAAAATGGCAGCAGCCATAAAACAAGATGGGCCATTCTATTTTGGAACCACTAATAGTTTTATTCATTGCTCGTGTTCATTTGTGATTCTTAAGATGCATGAAATCCAGATCCCAGATGGGAAGTTGGCTGCTCCTTTTCTCGATTCATAGAAGCTTTTCTGGGCTCATAGCATATTACTAAGCTTTTCTAGGTTAATAGTGAATTGAAAGCATGTGAGACTTTGTGTTGCAAAAGCTTGTTTATTTTATTTATTGGGTAAGATTATTGATAGGATAATCTGTTTTAGAAGTATGATTTGCTCAATTCAATAATAATAATAATAATAATGTTGGTCATTCTCAAGGAGGGGTTGATTTGGTCCAATATGGTCCTGAATCTCGGATCAATGTTGGTTTTTGATACACTTTCTACACAACACTGCTTTTATAACTTATATTTTTAATTGATTAATAAACTGTTTTAAACTTATTTCAATTCATAAACTATTTTAACAAACAAACTCTCTAGTCCTTGATTACAAGGAATACTGTTTTTAAAAAAGTTTACCCATCTTTTATCTTTGTCCTTTCTCTTGTTGTTTTAATCATGTAATGTGAAGATGATTCATTGTAAGTCATTTTGGTTATGATTTCTAATATTTTTTCTCTCTTGAAATCTTAAAGGGAAGTTTTTCATCAAACTTGAGAGGGTTAGGTATCAAAGTTCTGCTTCTTTGTTTTTGCTTCTAAGGTATGACATTCTTTTGAATTCTTATGTTTATGTGTTGATCTTTGAATTTTTTTTTTCTTGTTTCTGTTCTGGGATTTTGTTGGTTTGATTTATATTGGTTATGAAATCTAGAATGACTAGATATTAGAATTGGATTTCGATTAAACTTCAGGATTGCTAAACTTGTAAAACATGAAGTATATTAAAAACTTTGAAGTTCTTTAACTCTGTTTAATTTACCAGTCTTTGTTAATTACTTGTCATGGGGGAGCCCAAACTCTTTAATGTTCAATTGTTTATGAGGGAGCCTTGACTCTTAAGGTTTAATTATTTACGAGAGAGCCCAAACTCTTTAAAATTATATATATATTGCATTTAAGTATCTTTTAAAAAAGGGAAAACCGTGGTACCCCAGGCAATTATTGCAAAAACCATATGTCCAATTTACAGGGAGACTGTCAAAATTTTTTTAAATCTTAGAAAATAATATTTAGATTTTTAAGTATCATTATAAGTCATCAAAAGCAAAAAATATTAGTGTTTGTGCTTCTATTCTTCTCTCATCACTTCTAAATTAATGAAGTAATGAGAGAAGAATAGCAAAAGTGTTTATTATTCTATTTTTGAACTTTTCATAGATATCAAAATTGAAAAAAATAGAAGTATTTGTGCTACTATTCTCTCCTTCTTTCTAAGTTAAATCAAAAGTAGAAGTCTTAGTTCTTCTATTATTGAATGTTTCAATGGTGTCAAAATTGAGAAATAAAAGTGTTCGTGCTCTTATTTCCTTTTTACTTCTAAGTTAAATCAAAAGTAGAAGTCTTTGTTCTTCTATTGGATGAACATTTCATTCTTGAACGTTTCATTGTACTTGTACTATGTTTTCTTCACTTCCTTTTTACTTTAAACATATGTCTTCGCTTTCTTCTTATCCTGAATAAGATTAATCTTTTTCCTTCTATTCCTTTGAATGTAGAAAGTTATGGAACAGAACAGAAGTTGGATGTATAGGAGATGTGTGCTTGGAGTTACGGGACTTAGTAGCAAATTTGTGAATGGGATACAACAATTTGTAAATTGGTGTATTTCAACAAATCACAAAACGAACATGAGATAAGGTATCCGTGTGTGAAGTGAAAAATTAGGAAGTTAATGACCATGGTTGATTTGAAGCTGCTTTTGTTTAAGTGGGAGTTTATACCTGATTATCATAATTGGGCATGCCATAGACAAGCAGGGTATGGGGATTGAATATGAGAACGAAATGTGAGTAATGTAAGGGAAACGAGTTCGAGTAGAACTAGAGAAGGTAACACGTATAGTGAGATGAGCATAGGATTACTGCTGCCCTTATGGCCAATTACCACGAGCTAATGCTAGAGCTCAATGAGGGGTTAAAAAAGGGGGCACACATGCGGCTTCGGTGCAGCAGGGTCTGCCCGTTAGCGCTCTCGATCCCTGCATGCTACTTTTAGAGGCCGCCCATTCCTTGGTGGTTATGAGGAGCATATAACTCCCATGAGTGGTTAGGTCTTTAATCAGATGATGGATCAAAAGTAGTAACAACAGTGGCAGAGGAGGATTAATTACTCGCAACACATCATGAAAGAGTTGTTGGTCGAGAACTTCCGTAGTATGGGATTTGATCTTTGCAGGTACCACCTCTCAAGCCGCCTCCTGAATGGCGGATGCCTGATTGCAAAGTTGGTGAGACGAGTGGCCACACCGGCCACGATGGCGAGCATGAGGGTGTCAGCGATGATGAGATCCCTCCTAGTTAGCATTGCTATACTTTTTATTACACATTTTATATATTTTGAATATTTGATATATATATATATATATATTGCTAGTTTATTATAGTATAGTAAATGATGAATCATTTGGGGCTTTCATGTATATACTCTGCTTTTAATGTTTGATGGTTTATTATGAAATATTTGTTTATTGTGCAGTTTATTTTGGCTCATCTATTTTTTTTATTTTCAGGATGGTTTAATCTAGAAATAAATAATTTATTAATATATATATCTATATATATGCGGCAGAATGGCAACGGAAGACCCGACTCACCTTTTGCGACGACCTTCCATCGCCATTTTGTTACATTAGAAATTTGTCACGAAATTTAAAGAAAAAATGTAGGCGCAACAATCGTTGTCAATCCGTTGCTATTTTACCATGTGACCGATTATCTATTGTAAATCTTTGCTTGTGACGACGGTATTGCGGCTCATACTTTGAATCGCAATATCGTAGCAATTTGACCATTTGCGATGGAATTGCGACAGGATATGCCTTCGCCATTTGACAGTTTTTTTGTTGTGATATATATTTTACATATATATATACATACATATATATAAAGATATATATATGTATATACGTATATATATACATCTATATCTATATATATATATATAATATTATACAAGTTGCACAATAACATTCGTAAAGTAAGTGATTAGAATTAAGACTTTTGATTTGGATGTCACAGGCATCTAATACTTGTGTTAGACTTACAGTTGTCGTGAATTTGACGCAAAATTTAAAAAAATTGGACTGATTGCATGTATACATGCATCAACCTGGATTGATTGATTGTTTCAGGCCTAAACGTAAGCTCGTGTCAATGGTTGCACAACGTTTTTGGGACAACCTGGTTTTCTTAATTGTCAATGTTCTCTTTTTTTATGTAGCATTTTATTTCAATATCGCTCGTTCTTGTTTATATGCATGATATTACTGTTACTGGAAGTTGTTCTCAGTATATGGATTCCTTTATTGATCATCATTAATCGGTGTCACTAAAAATTCTATATTTTTTTTTTAAGTGATCTATATTCGAATTTTTATAGCTGAAAACTCAGTGATTTTTTTGTTTTTCTTTAGGCATGGAAGTACATTGCAATGTGTCCTCTGCACTTATCTCAAACTCATTATGCTTCTCACATGCTTAAAAGATTTAATATGACAAAATAAAAATATTTCATAAGTGATCCTCAATAATTATTTTTAAGCTTATATATATGACATACATACACATATTACACTTATTCCCATACATAGGATATAGATATCATAATTATTCAAGACACGCCTTTGATGATGTATACTCACATAACACAACCACATAAGTATCCTTTTTTATATTGACAATGGAGAAAATGATCAAGAGTGGTGAGCTTCAATGTCTTCACATACATGAAGAAACAAACTGAGCAATGTTCCCGGATGTGGGTAATCCTCCTTCGGCTTCTCATACTCAAAAGTCCATGTCAACAAACTCTCAGGACCATTTCGGTCAACATGATAAGTTAAATACATAGACTTGTATACTTCCATCAGATCTCCTTCAATCATCTTGAACCTTATTGATTGTTTTTCCTCATCAATATGTTCAATTATCTGTTTCGCAATGCTTTCTTTGCCGTCTAAGGACAAAAACTAAAAAGAGAAAGAAAATAAAAAAGAGAAAAAAGAAAAAAGGAAAAAAAGAAAAGAAAACCAACTACAACAACAAAAACAAAGGAAGTAGATATAAAAAACATTCTATTATGGATCAGTCCTCGCTCATCCATCTTTTGGCATTTATTGAATTACGTTACTCGTGTTATTAATTATGACTATAATTATGGGGACATGAACAATAAAAAAATATGGTGAAACATAACGTAATATGTTAAGAAATTTAGGACGCAGAGAAGAATAATATTGAATGCTGCAATTTGATTGTCTTGATTTTATTTCTTATTCATTATGATCTACTATTTATTGACTACAAAGTATCCTAATCCTAATCAATATAGGATTCTAACCAACCACTAATAAGGAATACTCTTATAATAATAGCATAATACAAAGTATCATAGCTATAATCAATATAGGATTCTAACCAAATAATCTCTTATAGAATCCAAGATAATCTAGGAGAATCACATACTGATGTGATATCTCCAACACCCTCCCTCAAGTTGGAACGTGCAAAATTGCATGTCCAACTTGCCATAATTTTCAATTTTTTTTTCATAATGTACAAATTGCACATCTGGTAGTCTTCCACCATCTGTCGCTGTGGTCTTTACCATCACTCCCTGTCGCTATGGTTTTTGTCATCAATCGCTGTCGCTGTGGTTTTTTTTTGTCATCAATTGCTGTCGCTGTGGTTCTTCCATCAATCGCAGTCGTTGTGATCTTCTTTCATCAGTCGCAGTCGTTGTGATCTTCTTCCATTAGTCGCAGTCGTTGTGGTTTTCTTCCATCAGTCGCTGTGGCTTCCGTAATCCATCATCGAAAATTCTTTTGATATCGTTTTAGAGTTTTTTTTTTTTCGATAAAGCAACCATCAATGTCCAATTTCAATTTCTAAATCTAGGCGCTTCAAATATTTGTCGATGAAGCTACCTGACTTGAATATAATTTATAAAAAAATATATATAATCTCCTAAATTTTTATTGAAGCAAATTAGAAGAAATATTAGAAACCTAAAAAAAACGTATCCAAGCTGAACGAAAAGAATTGTTCAAGCTGAATGAAAAGAAAATAAAGTCATAGATGTGAAAGATTTTTTTTTTCTTTTTCTTCTTCTTTTTCAAACCTGGCTCTGGCTCTGATACCATGTTAAGAAATTTAGGACGCAGAGAAGAATAATATTGAATGCTTCAATTTGATTGTCTTGATTTTATTTCTTATTCATTATGATCTACTATTTATAGACTACAAAGTATCCTAATCCTAATCAATATATGATTCTAACCAACCACTGATAAGGAATACTATTATAATAATAGCATAATACAAAGTATCCTAGTTATAATCAATATAGGATTCTAACCAAATAATCTCTTATAGAATCCAAGATAATCTAGGAGATTCACATACTGATATGATATCTCCAACATAATACATGCCAAGAAGTTTAGGAGTGTGGATATGAATCTTATTTACAATAGAATTTTTCAATGAATATAGCAGAAAACAAAAAATAATTATTATAGGATTTAGAAAAAATTTAGGGTTTAATTACCATGGGTATAGAGCCAACGTATTTTGGACCCAACCTTTCCCACTTCACCATCAATAAGAATGAAACCTTTTAATTTATCAGGACTCATTTTGGAAATCTCATGAGCTCTCACTTTAAGGAGATCATGGAAGACATCTCCACAAGCCTTGATCTCTGTTTGGCCGATCATCTTTCCCCTGAGGCCCATCTTTCCTTTGCAAAAAACCAGAGATATATGAGATAGATTAGAGTTGGGGGCAAGCTATCCAACCTTGACACTTTATATTGCGAAATGATGAAACTAGTGATTGCGTGACTACTTGAACAATTATTTCGGAAATTAAGAAAGAAAGGAAAATTAGGAAATAATTTTCTCACCGAGGCCTTATTTGTTCCAAGATTTTATGAGGAAAATGAAATTGTTAAAAAATTAAAATGCATACATTGTTTGGTTAAAGTAAAGAAAATACTAAGTACATAGAGTTTCTCTTGTTAAGTTTGTCCATTTTGATTTTGAGATGGAAATGGGAAAGAAATAAGTTTTCTTGTCAATATAAAAAATATTATTAACACATCACCAATCATATTAAATTTATATTACAGAAATAATATTATTCCAAAGAATCGAACAGAGGCTACTATCACGATTTACGAAAAAAGGATTATGAGCCATCATCATCATCATCATCTGATCTTATCTGTGAGATATGAGTAAAGGAACAGTTAAGAGAAAGAGAAAGAAATTTGGATTCAAACAGACAAAATCCTACATGAAAACAAAAGCAGAAAATGACGGGAAAAAAGTCAAAAAAACAAACAGAGGTATATGGATTGATGTTAATCTTTCTGACATTTTTCTCTTTTGAAATTACAGAATTAGGAAGAATCCAGAAATCTTCTCCTTAGTTCAGTCATTGTGTCATTGTCCGAATCAGTACAGTAGATATATCTTTTAAATAAAAAACACTGTACTGTATAAAGAATTCAAGAAGATAACTACTAAGGAGCAAAGTAATTTGAACTTATATATTGTATGGTTGATTAGAAAATGCAAGTATTTTTGTGAAATTAAAAGAAGAAAAATGAAATGGAAATGAAAGACAATAAAAAAAGGAAAAAAAGGAGAAAAAGCAAAAGAAAGATGGCATGATGATTGTGAACTTTATTTTCATCTAAGAAACTAAAAAATAAAATTAAGCTAAACCATATCTAAATATTAATTTTGTACTTTTTTAGAAGAATTCTTTAAAAATAGCTTACAATGAATTCTTCTTCATCTTTTCATTTCCCTCACTAAAACGTGAGAAAATATTTTTCTACTATTTGCATTTAACTTTTCATTAGAGTTTTCCTTGCTTTATTTTCCATACTATTTTTATTACTTGCTATTAAGAATTCCACATGACTAGGTGTATAAGAAAAAAATTTATTCCGTATATGACATGGCAATTCTTCCCTCTCGATGCACCTTTCGGGGTAAATAAGGCCCAAGCCTAAACTTTAACATGGTATGCGTATAAGAAAAAATTTACTCCTTATAAGACTTGAACAATCCTCTCATTTTGAAGTGCCTTTTGGGATGAGTTAGACCTAAATCTAAAATTTTAACATGATATTAGAGATATGATGTTGGACCACTCGTAGATGACACCCTGCAGAATTTCACGTTTTCATGATCAGGCATTTGAACCAAAGTGTGTCTTCACCTGCCCTCTTCTTTTTCCCTTTCCGATCCTAATTTGGACCCGTCACCCGCTGACATGGGTACCTTAGCCTAAGCTAGCATGAGTGCTGGAAGAAGACTGTCTGAGTGGTTTAGTTGGCAGTTTCTCTACTGACGTACCCTAAAAGGTGGAAAGAATAATTGGCCTTTAAAAAGAACGGGGTATCATACGATAAGGTTCATGATTACAGGGGAAATCAAAGGTAATGTTCATCCGCAGGCAACTATTTCATATATGTATCCTCCTAACCCCTCTTTACACTTATCACTCAGGCCCATATGATCAGCCTGGGTATGAGGAGGTATGTTGATAATCCTAGACCCACTACTTAAAGAATTAATGAATCCTTAGTAAGTTTGGGAGATCCTCTTCCCCTTGAGTTACCTTTTACGGTGAGTCCCAAATCCAATATTTTAACATTGTATCAGAGTCACCTAGTCCATATTGGGTTGCCTGTGATGGGCAACCCGTAGATATCCAGTCTTGCAAATTTCATACTCCAGATGTCCAACCCTGGGCGTGATGAGAGTGTGTTGCAAATCCCACATGGCTATTGTATAAGAAAAAAATTACTCCTCATAAGACTTGGGCAATCCTCCCATCTTGAGGTACATTCTGGGGTGAGTTACGCCCAAGTCCAATGTTTTAACAGTTACCAAGCAAGAAAACATTTTTCAATATTCATTTTAGCTTTTTGTATAAATATTAAAAATTTTAAAAGGGGATCGATAAATCTAACTCGGGAATATGAATGTATAATGCGAAAAAAATCATTATTTTCCCTCCCCTTCCCTCCTCTTTCTCTCTCTACACAATTTCTCTCTGACTTCTCTCTACTCCTTCTCCACTCTAAAACTAAAATCTTTAACATTGAACTTGTATTGGAGGTAGATATAGATCATTATGAAGAATTTGTAGAAAAAAAATATCAATTTAGATGTAAAAAAAGTTGAAGTTATTTTTTTAAAAAAACTGGACTCGGATTGCCCGGACGGGCGACCTGGACATGAGCGGATTGCCCAGATGGGCGACCAGCACATGTTCGGGTCGCCGGTCTGAGCGACCGGCTCACGTCTGGGTCGCCGGTCTGGGCGACCCGAGCCCATTTATTTTATTTTATTTTATTTTTAGGAAGAAAGAAATTTTGTGGGTATTTGGAAAACTTGAAACATGAATAACTCTATAATCGAAGGTCCATTTCACGCGTATGACTACTCGTTTTGATAGTTCTCATAAAGATAAAAGCAACGGCATTGTCGAGATTCGAACGCGTTTCGGGGCAAAAAAATTGCGTGCAAAAAGAATTCTAATATTTACCAACTTCAATCATTTGAATTTTTAATTAGAGGAAAAAGAAGACTACTCATGTGTTTAATTTTGAAATTGGTGCCGTAATTTTTTAGTTAATAAGAGAGGAAGTATTAAAAAATTACAAAAACGTAAATTAAAAAGAAAATAGGATATTTTTATGGAAACGGTTGGTGGAAACAGATTTAGGTTGTTTCCTTCACGTAGATCTCAAAAACATACACGAAATACCCACAAGAATCACTTCAATTGGACGTCTGAGCGCAAAGTTATACCTCGTCAAAGTTTTCGACTATACGAGACAATTTTTCTGCCCCAAAACTCGTCCGGATCACTTTTTTGACAATGCCTTTGCGTTTATCTTTATGAGAAAAATCAAAATGAGTGGTCATACGTGTGAAACGGACCTCCGATCACAGTACAAAAATTCTTTATTCCTAAAAGAGGCTCGTTTTGCCCGGACCGGTGATCCGGACGTGAGCTGGGTCGCCTCGGAGCCGCGACCCGGACATGTGCTGGTTGCCCATTTGGTTATCCGCTCATGTCCGGGTCACCCGTCCGGGCGATCCTAACCTCGTTTTGAAAAAAAAGCTAATTTTAACTTTTCTTATACATAAATTGATATTTTCTTTTACAAATTCTTCATAATGATCTATATATACCTCCAACACAAGTTTAATGTTAAAGATTTTAGTTTTAGAGTGGAGAAGGAGTACAGAGAAGTTAGAGAGAAATTCTGTAGAGAGAGAAAGAGTAGGGAAGAGGAGGGAAAATAATGATTTTTTCCGCTATACATTCATATTCCCGAGTTAGATTTATCGACCCCTATTTTGAAATTAAGAGAGTATTTTTTTTCAATATTTTCTACTACACATATTATGAAACAAATCATAATTCTTAAAGCACACTTATTATGAATCAAATGGAGTATAAAATTGTTATATACATTTAAGGTTAAGCAAATTCTATAAAATTTATTATATTTGAATTACCATATATAATATATTTACACCGTATTAATGTTTATATATACTTAAGACAGACTCGTATAATAATCTTTGGGAGGAATATATGCGATTGCTTCACCCAATGAAAGTATTCTCGGCTCCTATTGATATCACCTCTGAGACAATGGTCAATACAGTTGTTCCTACACCCACGTCTTTATATAAAAGAAAGGCTATTGTAGAAGAATCACAGGAGAATATTGGAAGGACATGTACACACATACGTTTGAATACAATGGCAAATGCGACAATCCCTTATTAGGACAATTTAAGCTCAATGTAGATGCCTCTTGGACCACAAGTAAAACTAGTTTTGGGGCCCTTAACCGGGATCATCAGTCATAGTGCGTATAGCTGTCACTGGTATTATTGCACAATCGTCTTCACCATAGCATGCTAAGACTATTTCGATTCGTGAGGGTGTAAGATTGACAGAGTGGTTTGGATATTTAGGATTTACCACTAAAAGTGACTGCATGGGAGTTATTAATCAACTTCAATCCCGTTCTGAGGTTCTTAGTTCTTTAGGACACATCCATAGACAGATCTTTAGCCTCATTGATAAGCTTCAAGTTCTCTTATCTTTTACTAGATGCAGTACGATCGTGCTCGACACATTTGTTGACTACTCAGGCTGTATCGAATTACCCCTCCTATATTTGGATGGAGATAGTTTCTCATGTTATTGCTACTGCTGTTCAAACAGACTTACTTCTAAAATAAATTTACTTTTTATCTAAAAAAAAAAACTCATATAAATATACCAAACCATTTTAATTTTTTCATTTCTTCATTTTCTATATTCCTTTCCACTTTAAAAAGCACTGTTATCCCTTTTAACAAAAAATTCCCTTAAAATATCCCTTAACTATTTATTAAGTTACATAATGCCCCTAAAATTATATTTAATTTTTAATATCCCGAAACTAAAATTGTGTATCAAAAAAGTCTAGCACTATAAATAGCACTGGTGCTACCTTCTGAAGATGGAATTGTATTCACGTGTGTGTTTGTGGAGGGGCAAACTTGTTCATTAAAGACTTTTCTTCCACAATAAAACGTCTTTCACACTGCAAACACACACGTAAAGCAGAATGTGATCTCCGGAAAACTGCGTCGTCGTTATATAATAAAAAAAAATTTTGTAGAGGGAAGACTTTAATGGACAATTTTGTCCCTCCACAAACACACGAGAGTAGCATGTACAATTTAGGAGGTGGTAGCGTCAATATTTATGGTTGTAAGTTATTTTATGATACACGATTCTAGTTTAGGAAAATAAAAAGATAAAATATGAATTCAGGAGTATTGTGAAACTTAAGAAAATAGCTAACGATCATTTTAAGAGAATTTTTCCAAAAAATAAAAAATAAAAAAGCACTGTTTGAGCTATTCATTTATGGAAACCAAATTTAACATACAAAAGATGGTTTCCACTATTGATTTACGAAATCAAAATTTAACATGTTCACCTCTAGACCGTGGTATCCTATGGGGGTCACCTTTAAAGGTTTGTTCTCATCAGTTTAAAATAAATAAATAAAGAAAAACTGATTCAATAATTTCTTATAGTTTTGAAGAAATATAAAATACCAGCCACCAGGCAGGTCTTACACGGGAATCATGTGATCCAAAATTTCAACACCTTGATGTACGTTTAATTCATCAAGTAATGATAAATTGTAAACTATAAGGTAAGACCTTCCCACTATATATTTATGCAAAAAAACTGTTTGAGACAATGACAAAAATATCATTAACATTGGTCAGAATTACGAATATCCTTTCTTTATGCGTATATTTACAAAATAAACTTTCAAGTTTTATACATTGGAACCGAAGGGATTAGTATCTCATCGGCGCAACAAAAGCAAATCAAAAGAGTCAATGGTTCGAAACAATATTTTTAAGGTTTTGAAAAATTCTTCCCCTTTGTATTTGGGAAGTAGGTTGAATCCTTACTTCATCTTCATGTCCTTCAAGATTTTTGCATTAAAGTCTTTATTGTCGTATGCATTTCCTTATAAAAAGAAAATTACTCTTTTATAGTCTTTCTAAGGGTGTCTCTCACAAAAACGTTATAGTGATAACTCAAGAAAAGCTTTTAAGAGATATTTTATTGAACCACTAAAAGAATGAAATTCCTCCTTTTCTTTGATGGAGGTAGGGGAGTAAATATGACGGGTCTTATCTGTATCTCGCGCGGGTCTATACTAGTTTATAACAGATAAGATTAAAATTTTATACCCGCGAACCCATACTCGTATAGATTCTATTAAATGTGTTTGAAGATGATATGATGATACTCAAACCTGTATACCCGTTATAATAAAATAATAATATATGTATATTTATATGTATTATATTATTTTTATATTTTTTGTTAATACATAATTTATACATTTATGATATTATTTCTCTCAGTCTCACTCTTCTTCGGTCTCTCTTCTCGTCTCGTTCTTCATCAGACATATATATAAATATAGTTTAAGAAACAGCTTAAACCACTAGAGAAAATTATTTGACTATAAGTCTCCACATCTTAAACAATTATGAAAGAATTGAATTATTACATTATATTGTTTAACCAACAACTAAAAATCCCCACACACCATGGAATCTTATAGAGATGTCAAAAGAGATGTTAAAGAAATTATGTTAATATGTTATAATTTTTATTTGAGGGTTATACATTGTTTTATATATATTTGTTTAATAGGGAAAAAATAGAACAATATCATACGGGTACGGGTATACTAAGACCCTACCCTAGACCCTGAAGAGTCTGCTCTAGGTCCATAAATTTTATACTCAGAAGATTTGAGTCCATGTTTCACTATACGGGTTTGGATTTGGGTCTTGAAATACCCAAAGAATCTGAACTCGTTTACACCCCTAGGCAGAGGTGCCTGAAAATCCTAAGTTATAAGACTGAATTTTTTTAGTGATAATGTGATGTATTTAGAGAGCTCTCTAACTTCTAGATATATGAGATTTTACACTATGAAAAACATACTTAATTTGTGGATTATTCTATGTAAATTTTAGTAAAATTTGGGTGTTTAAAGTAGTGCAAAAAACTCTTCTTACACTTACTTGAACTTTTGTAGGTTGAAATAAAAAGAAAAGGGGAATTGAAGAGCTTAATTAAAAAATCTGAAACAAACTGGGAGATCCTTATTTCTGTGCTTGAATTGGCACCAGATTTGGGTTTTTTTCTATGTTTAATCCATTTTCAAAAAAATGGATTAAGTTGGTTTAGTTCTTTTTTTAATCCTGTAATGGCCATAATGCACAATCACTGTGCGTTATCACTTGAGATAACGCATGATAGTTGTGCGTTATCACTAATAAGCGGATTAAACAACAGTAAAAATCATGTTTAATGACGTGGCATAATCGTTTGCTGGCATGGCGCTGAGTTGTCAATAATTCTCAACGATTGTACGTTATCAGTCAATATAATGCACTACCATTGTACGTTATTATTAGTGATAACACACAATGACCGTGCATTATCACGTTATAAACCCTACCCGTTGCGCCTCCTTCTTTCTTCTTTCTTCCCCGAATATTTTCTTCATTCCTGCCCGCACCTCCTTCTTTCTTCCTCGAAAATTTTCTTCATTCCTCCCCGCACCTTCTTCTTTCTTCTTTCTTCCTCGAAAATTTTCTTCATTCCTCTCCGAAAATTTCTTTTCTTCTTTCTTTGTGCCGCCACTGCTCTCGCTGCTCTGCCGCCACCGCTGCTTGGTTAGTCATTTTCCTCTTCCTTTTATTTTCTTCCTTCTTCTTACACTTGTATCTTCTCTTCTTCTTATACTTTTGTATTTTATTTCAAAATTTACAGTAAAAGTTTAGTCCAATTTTTGAAATTCAAGTTTGAATCGGTGAGACTTTCCTTGGAGTACGAAGATTGTTAGAGTTTTGGAGTGGAAAATGATAGACAGAGCTTATCGGTAAAAAGGTGCATTTTTATTTTTCGGTAAGGTTTTATTTATTTAAATTATTTGGTGTATTATGTATTAATTTTAATTATTGTTTATTTGGGCTTGTTAATTATTGTTTGTGAATTAATTTCTGAATTTTATTTGCATTATTTGTTAATTTGGATTAATTTATTTTTGTGAAAGTGGGGTTTGGGTTTATGTTTAAATTTGTTGTTATTGATAAATTTGTGTAAATTTGATCATTTTATGTATATAATTGTGTTTTGTATTGCAAAAGTGATTTTAGGGTGATGAGTTATTTTGATGAATTTATTTGGATAACTAGGTAATTTTTTTTTACTTTACTTTATGAATATTTGAATTATTTATTTATTTAGATAATTATTTTGCATCTTTCTTATAAGTTTTTTAGTAGAAAAGATAGAGACTTGGAATTTGGGTTTTTTCCTCTTCATTTTTTTTTTTTTTTTTTTTGTAATTAGTAGAACCGAAACTTGGAAATTTAGGGTTTAGTAATTAATTGTATCCCATTATCAATATGAAGACTTTTATTTAATATATATATATATATATGGACTAAACCCTAAAACCCTAATATTGAATTTATCAAGTAGTAAAATATTTAGCTATAAAATATAGCATCAATAACCCTAAAAAACTTAAAAATTATAAACTTTAAATAATAAAAAAATTTAAAAATCTATTATTAAAATCCTAAATTTTACATCAAACATTAAACCGTAAAACTCTAAACTTTTTAACAGTAAACCCTAAAAACCCAAAATGATAATATTAAAATCCTATAGCGTAACTTATAAAAACCTTAAAAACCCTAAAATTGATAGTTTAAACATTAAACCATAAAACTCTAAACTTTGTAACAGTAAATCCTAAAAACCCTAAAATTGATATTTTAAACATTAAACCATAAAACTTCAAACTTTGTAACAGTAAACCCTAAAAATAGAAAATCTTATACCGTAAATTATAAAAACATTAAAAACCCCAAAAACCCTAAAAAAACTAAAGTTGATATGTTAAAAATCATACAAATCCAAAATACCATTAAATAATTGTACCATAAACAACACACCTTAAAAGGTTTGGAATTATAATTTATTTAACATTTTTTACTTTAATTTATAGATATTGACCGTAACTCAAACTGTAAATAATGTAGATGGAAGAAGTCCCAGCCCACGTGCATCCAGATCCTATCATCCATGATGTTTTGACGAGATAGCACGAGAATAGGTCTAGGTTGCTATGGAGTTGGGACCATGAGACGTGTTTCACTGATCTTCAGTTTAGGCATTTCGATCGCAATCTGTTCTAGTATTACAGTATGGCTCCCCGTAGGTTGGTAGATCTTATAGATAGGATTCGTTTGGGGGGAGTGTTCAGATGTGGTTACATTGGGCTCTACCACGCTTTTATTACCGTATTAATTGAGCGTTGGAAATCGAAGACTCACACATTTCCCAAGACTTGTGGTGAAGTCACAATAACCCTTCAGGATGTGCAGGCATTATGGGCTTTAGGGATAGAGGGTTTGCCCGTTACCAGTTGGAGTGTACACTGAAAAACAAATGATTGGATTGAAATGATCGAGAGAATTGTTGGTGTACGGTTGTCTCGTAGGGACTTTTCTGGTTACAAGGTGAAGAAGGAACCTCTGGAAGCTTGGATCTTTAGAGCGTTTACCGGTTCAGAGACTGATGATGACCTCATCTTGTGCACTCGTGGATTTGTTTTTTTACTTCTTGGCGGTCATATGCTTCCCGATTTTTCGTGGGAATTTGTTCATGTACGCTACCTCGCTTTATTAGAGGTTATTGATGCCATCAGAACATATAGCTAGGGTAGTTGCGTACTTGGTTTTTTATATAGGTAGTTGTGCAGGACAACTTTAGGGGGTGCACGACAGATAGGGGAAACCTTAGTCATAGTACAAGTTTGGGCATGGTCGTGTATCCCTGTATTGCGGCCTCAGCTGATGATGGATGTTCAGGTCGACCCTCTTGCTCCACTTGGTGTTATATGGTGCACATCTTTTGACTGCAGCCAACTACCCACTCACACCCTAGTTACATACAGGGACCAGTTAGATTTCATGCCATCTGATCAGGTTCACTTTAAAATACTTTGTATTACACGTAAACCTTAATTTTTTAAGCACTTAACTTTATATTGATTTTGAATTTTGACTTCACAGTTTGTATGGCTCGCTTATCATGACCGTGGTCTGGTTCCATCTGACCTGTGGCGGGCAGAGGTCCCACTCATTCGTTATGAGATAGTGGAGTATCACTATCCTAGGTGTGTGATTCGTCAATTTGCACGGCTCAGCATATACCGGACGTATATGATACTTGTCTTGATCTTTATCAGATCTAGCTTAGAGGGAATGACCACACTTATTGGAGGACACAACATGATAGCCATGTAGAGGTCCGGCATTAGTGGCGACTGCGCGTTAGGGATGGCCCTGCCTTGGCAGTTGAGGTCTTATCATACCCCAATGATGAGTACATTAGATGGTATCGGGGAATCACACAGGTGTATATCGGAAATCCAGCTAATCGTGATACCCGTTCGATTGGATACCAGCTGGCTGCGGTCGACAGACGGACGAATGGTACATTTTAGAGTTTCATTTATTTTGGTATTTTTATGCTTTTCATTTATTTATGATTGACTTCTAACAGTTTAATTTTTTTTTTAAGACTTTAATGTTGCAGGAGGTAAATGACATGGCTTCAGTGGTGATACAGGAACCACCTTCATCTCTGTTACAGATGGTTGTTTTTGCAAAGAAAGTGCAGACTATCATTCGGAGGTGTATAGTATCTATTGGTGGTACGTTGGGCTGCACTCTATCAAAGCACGATATTCAACAGACATTTCGAGTACAACTGTCGCGTCGCTGTCCCCGAGAGCCCGTACTTGACCGGAGTGCTCGTAGAGTTAAGAGGGGCGCTAATAGATTGCCTGGTCATGAAGCAGGAAGTGGACGCCCTACTGTCCCTCTTTTTCCGGGCAGACACGGACATGCAGACCCTGGACATGAGGTGGAGAGAGGTGAGGGATCTAGAGCTGGACACCCTCCTGTTGACCCATTTGACAGCCCAAACTTAGATATACCATCTTTCAGTTTGGATTTGACGCCACCTTCCCATTCATTTCCAAGTGGATCCGGGATATTGCGTGCACCTCCCCCTCCGAGTTTACGGTTTGCCCCATTTCACTCACCGCATCGTACATCTTTAGAGTTTTCATTGTTCCGTGCACCTCCTCCTCCGGGCGCAACCGGTTCATCTATACCGCATCAACCTGTAACGCATGCATCTTCATCTGATGAAGAGGAGCGGACGGATGACATGGATGATGTACAACCTCTTGGATTCGGACATCGTGTTGGGAAAAGACAACGAGGTGCATGCCATCCGACTGGCAATAGTTGTAATTAGTATTTTGGAGTTTTCATTTTCTATTATATGTAAATTAAATTTCAAAATAGAGTATTCAGTTTTATGTATATTATTGATTATCTTGTTTTATGTATATAATTTTGTAATTTGGTATTTTATGTAATAAAAGTATTTCTACTACTTACTTCGGTGTGTACATTTTAACATTTTTATGTAACACTCACTTCGGTGTGTACATTTTAACACTTTTATGTAACAATTTTTCAGTGTTTGATACTGCACAGTGGTTGTGCGTATTGAGTGATAACGCACAATGGTTATGCATTATCTTGATGATAACGCACAACTGCAATGCGTTATCTCTCAAGATAATACACGACCACTGTGCGTTATCTTCAATAATTCAGAACCCATTCACTCCGTATACCATGTGTTGTCATTTCATTCCATAACTTTTGGTATTTCATTCCATAACTTTTGGTGACAATGCCATGCGAACGCTTGTGAAATTGCAAGAGAAATAATTCAAAGTAGTTTGGGTTCACTCCCGACACTTCAACTTTAAAGCTTTATATATACATACACACACCCTAAACCCTTTGCTTCACCCATACCAACTTCTCAACCATTCCTTATTCATTCCTTTTCAATTTATAAATTACTTAACTTCTTTACATTTCATCCTCCCTAAACCCTAAACACATCTAGTTAAATCAATTTAAAATGGAAGCAATCCACCCTCTTAGAGTGATGCTATTTTGGGATTCTGAAATTGTAAAGAATGCATACGGTCCCTATTTTACTGGAGTAGGGCGGAAAAGTTGGACATTTCCAACGACCCGAATGATTTCACATAGTAAACTGGCAAGGAAAATATTGAAATACCGAGATATGGATCCCAATCTTTGTATTGTTCGAATGACAATGAGGGTGCCTTCATACTACGAAGTGCATCGTATGTTTTACTTTAATTTATATAGCATGAACAACGATGAAGAAATGTGTTATCTATGGACTATTCTACCTCACCATGCGAAGGAAGGGATTCATATTCTTGTTGAATTCGAGCAGATCCAGCAACATAGTATTCCAATTACACAGGACATAAAGACAACAAACATGACCGAACATATTACGGCAGTAACATAGATATTGTACCCTACCGTCAATGACGACGACGATGAGGTTGACCAATCGGATAGAGATGATGCCGTTTCTAGTCAATCTGAATCAGATGATGACAATAACCCGGAAGAAGGAGAGTTACAAACTCCTGTAAACCCTGTAAATCCTGTAAACCCTTTAACTGAAAACATAGTGTCCCAATGGGAGAGCAGCCAATGGTTCAGCAGCGCTAGGTATGACTACACACATTCTGGAGCATTCCTAGATATTGGTTTGGGTTCTTCTATACGGTTACTCGATTGGAACGATTCCATGACTGACATTCAGTTAGGCATGAGATTTGTTGACAAAGTGCAGGCAATAATTGTGGTTCGTAAGTGGTCCATCAGTGTGCGACGTGAATACAAAGTTGTGAAAAGTAAAAATGATACATGGACCGCAAGATGTTACCATCACAGTGATTCTAATTACTGTTCATGGTACATCCGTATAAAAAAGAAAACAACGCACAATCGATGGGAAATAACTAGATTCGTAAAAGAACACACATGCCTTATTCAAATTGAACAAAACAAGCACAGAGAAACTTGTCCTCAAAATTTATTTCAATGTCAATATCACACCTAGTTGCCAACGATCCTGAGATACCTGTGTCAAACATCATTCAAGAAGTGCAGGTATTGTTTTAAACAAGTTGTATTTACAAGCGGGCATGGTATGCTCGAAAATTTGCCATAGAGAGGGTTTTTGGTAGCAGGGAGACAACCTTCAATATTTTACTGAAATACTTACAAGCTGTACAGGATTTAAACCCAGGGAATGTATACGAATTTTTGCATCATAGAACAAGCAGTCCTCATAATTACGTTTTCAAATTTGTTCTCTGGTACTTCTCGCCATGTATACACGGATTTCCGTATTGTCGGCCGGTGATTCTGTGGATGGAACACACCTAAAGGGACCATACAAGGGCGTACTGTTAATGCAAGTACGTGGGATGCCAATAATCACTTGTTCCCACTTGCTTTTGCAATTGTTGATAAGGAATCCTTCGAAAGTTGGAATTGGTTAATTAAAAAAACCTGCAAGAATACATTGTCAAAGATCGCCATGTATGCCTCATTTCTGATCGCCATAAAGGTATTTTCTCTGTTATTCAAAGTCAACCTTTATGGCAACCTCTATTTGCAGTTCACCAGTTTTGTTTACGCCACATTCAAGCAAATTTCAACAAGACTTTTTAGAACACAAACCTAAAAAGCTTGATGTGGCAGGCCAGAACAGAATCAAAACAATGGAAATTTAACTGTGTAATGAAAGAGATTCAAGAAAGAAATGTGGATGCTTACATTTACTTGATGAAGTTGGACGCAGAGAAATAGACACTGTTGCATGATGGCAGGCATAGACACGGTATCATGACAACCAAAATTTCTGAAGCACTTAACAGTGTGTTGAAGAAAGCTAGGGTCCTACCTTTAAAAGCCCTAGTTGAACTAATATTCAACAAACTAGTTAAGTATTTTCACTAACACCGTGAAGCTGCCGAAAATTTTATGTGTATCCATTTCCAACCCGAATTTTTGACAAGTTCTTGCGGATTGAAATGAAATCAAGAGAACATAAAGTTAAAACTTATAACCCGCGAGAACAATATACATAGTCAAATCTCTTATCCGAGTTTCTGGTACGGGCAACAACGTCCATACATTGCGAATAAATAATAAATCATGTAGTTGTGGAAAATGGCGAACATATACATTGCCTTGTTTTCACGTTCTTACAGTGTGTAGAGAAAATGGGTCAAAAGCAAATACTTATGTGCCAGAGATATATTCGCGACAAACGTACATAAGAACTTACCAAACGAATTCTCATACGTTCTTGAGTGAGAACTATTTGAGGGATATTCCTTTTAATTTAACATTTTATCTTCCAAACATGAAAAAGGAATGGGGTAGAAAACAGGGCAAGCGATTTGAGGGGCAAATGGATTATAGAAATCTGGATTCTCCCCCAAGATGTGACAGATGTCGCATGCCGGGACATAATAGAAAAAATTGTAATAATCCCGGACCAAGCAATGTATAAGTTTGTTTTCTTGAAATGGTTGTAATAAAATAGGTTTCTACTAATGAAATTTTTCTTTCAATTTCTTCTAATTACTATATCATTGCTCTAAATTTTTACAATATCTTTAGTATTACTTCTTCAAATAACTTGAGATGAAATGGTTAAAAGTTAAATATATTTTCCAAGAAAATGATATAAATATTATCATAACAAATACGGTTAAAATAAGTTAAATATTATATATACAGTCTTTTTAAATAAATTATACAATTATAAGTTTTGACAAAAGTGTAAAGAAATTTTCATTTTTTAAAAAAATTTTAAAAAATAAAAAATAAATAACTGACGTAACAGATAACGCACAACCACTGTGCGTTATTACTGGTTCATAACATACAATGGTTGTGTATTATCGCCACATCGGTGGATTACCGAGCCTGATTATAATTAGATGATAATGCACAATGGTTGTGCGTTATCAATAATGATAATGCACAAGCATTGTGTGTTATGGCCACAATAAGGATAAAAAGAAAAAGTGGGCTACTTTAGTAGCCAAATTTCAAGGATGGTATAAATCAAGAAAAAAAACCCCGAATTTGCACTGAACTGGCACCTAATTCTTTGGTTCTTGCGTCAAAAATTTTCCAAAGAGTTTCTGCAACAAATAACTCCTTGACAGAATCAAATCGGACCAAAAGCTAGCGTTGGATTGCACCGAACTGGCCTCCAGTACAAGAAAAATGATGAACCAGTGCCGCTGGGTAAGCTGAAGGATAAGAGGCAGTGGGCGCGGGGTGGGGGGAGGGTGTAAAGTATAAATTCCCCTTAAAAATGTGTGGGATTGTTTCTAAATTTACGAAACATTTTGGTTTGCATAAAAAATCTCAAATTATTTAGATCCTCTTTTATATTAATTTCCTTTATTGTATTTTAGTAGTTTTCGCCAAGTGATCTTCTTTTTTAATTAGGGTTTCTTTCTAGTTCGTTTCTTTTAAATACACTACTAATTTGTTTTCACTTAATAAGCTCTATAAATAGAGGATTTCTAGCAACCATTAGGGAGACTAATTTGAGAATAGTTTAGGTTAGGGTTTATTCAGAATATTATTTTTGGTTTTTGTAACTTTCAAGACAAATGTTTGAGCTTCCATTGTTGCCCTTTGGAGATTATTTACGACTCGAAGTATTGAAGATTTAATTCAAACAATGATATTTTTTTTACTATCCTCTTCTTTGCTTTATTTTTATGAAGTATTTGCATAAGTTTGTGTTTTAGATATGTCATGTTAACTAATGTTGTTTAGTCTTGTGTTGTGTTAAATTTGAACCGTGACAGTACGTAAACAAGTGTAACAAAAAACACACAACCAATGGAAATGCAGTTCGCTATCAAGCCTACATTTGTGGGTCAAGCGTAGAAAGAAAATCCACTATAACTAATAACACAGTACAAGAAAATACTTAACTTGTTAATACATCTATGTTTTCCAAGTGGATCTTACGAAATCCCTTTACAAATGATACAGCTGAATCCCTTCAACCTCTACAATGATCCCCCTTGAACTCCCCTTGGTTACCTCTTCAACAAAATTGTGCACAGCACAACTCCTTTCCGAAGGAGCATATATTGTCTTGAACGAGATCCAATGTCGAGAACTAATGGCATGACAACCTAGCATCAAAAACAAATTGTTTATGCAAGAAAGATGAACTCTATGAACTTCGTTTCACTGTTTTGCGTAAAATCTAGCTTAGAACAATGGGTGGATACTTCAATAGCCTGAGCAGAATAATGTATTTGACCAATCCTAATTCTTTTATAGTGTCTCTTGAAAACTTAGGGTTAGTTATCATTGGTAGGAATCCTAATCCTTTCTAATTTTCATATTCTTCTTTGATTTTCTAAGGATCTAGTTTCCTCACACAAAGAAGTTTCCTTCAACATGATGTTCTCTAGGTTTGGTATCTTTACAAGTGTATACTAATAAGGAAACATAGATTTTGCAATCTTTAAAGATATGCTGCAAATTTTCTTAACTCAAAAATTATTCCAACTATCTTCAAGTGATTTTCAGTGGGTTGCATATTGAGTCAACGTGTACACTTTATATGACATAACACATCTATACACATGACACATCATGCTTGGAATAAATATCTAAGAAACTCCCCCTTTGGCATTGTTTAAGTAAACATACAATATGTACAAATAGAGAATAGTAAGGCATTTGATGTGTACCTCAAATATCACCAGCATAATCCAACATATAGATATCATAATAAAGGGAAAGCAAAAATTTTCCAACATTATCATGGTCACACAGGATCAAAATATTCAAGGTCCTCCAAGTCATAATCAACATCAGATCAAAAAAGAAGAAAAAAATACATCCAAGGCCATGCAAGCCAGCAAAAACAAATAAAAGATTATCCATCAACACATACTTCATCAAATAAACTTCAAAAGCACCTCTCTTTCTTAGGCCAATAGTATCATTCCACCATAGCCCAGTAATCACTCCCCCTTTTACTCAGAACAGTGCCTAACGGTGCATGTTTACTCTATGCCCACGTCGTTATTTTTTTCTTTTATTAACGACTCAATTTTTCTATGAAGAACTAACCCTTGTGCATCAAAGTTAGTAGAAACTGCAGCAAGTAGGTATCTAGAGAAAAGAATTCCCAAGAGCTATAAGCGATCTCTGGGAATTTATATAGAAATTCTCAACAAAAGACAGTACAGGGAAAGAGAGCAGAACCGACATCTACAATGTCAATTCTTAATCAGATTTGCTCTCGAAACTAATGGAGCTAACAACTCATGTAAGCATGTTAATAGTAGAGATGGAAAAACACTTCGGAGGTATTTGCATCTTGTGTTTCAATTAGTCATAGTACTAACTATTGAAAAAAAAAAAGGATTGATTCCATCTTGACTCCATGAAGTGAACTACATGGGTGCTGAAAGACAAGGAAATTAAAGAAACAATCTATTCTCCAATACGTACAGTCAAGGTTCGAAAAATTACCCAAATTTTGGAATGGAGGGATCAACTCAACAACAGAGAGCAACCTAACAACAACAATCTACTAACGTTTTGTCACAGTTTCTTCCTTCACAAGAATGGTAACCACAATTCAAAGAGGCTGTGATGAGTTAGTTTTCCAAGTTGGATGCCAAAATTGAAAAAATGGTGGCAAAAGTTTACCAAGTCGCCCAAAATAGCCAAAATTTGGTTCAAAAAAATCAAGCAACCATACGAAACTTTGAAGTCTAATTGGGTCAATTAACAAATGTTGTAAAAGAGAATGCTATTGGAAAAATTCCAAGTAACACCGAAAGGAATCCAAAGGGGCATGTACATGCTGTATTCTTGAGGAGTGGTAGGCAACTCGAAGGTGTTGAAAAGTCTAACAAGGTTGCAATACTCCTCCTGAAAAAAAAAGGAAAATTTGAAGGAGGGAGACTCTAAACCTTATATTCCTCCTGAAACACATGTTCTCCCTGTTCCCTTCCCTTAAAGACTTAAAAAGCGAAGTTTAGATAAACAATTTTCTAAGTTAATTTCTTGAAGTTTTTAAGAAATTGCATAGTAGCATTCCTTTTGTGGAGGCTTTGGAGAAGATGTTGAGCTACGCCAGGTTCATGAAGGAGATCCTCTCTCACAAGCTTAAGTTTGTGAATTTGATGCAATTGCACTGAGGGATGAATATTCTAGAATTCTTCAAAGAAAACCTAGAAGCTAAAAGACCCATACAGTTTCTCTATTCCTTACACTATTGGGACATTAAATTTTGATAAGACATTATGTCACTTAGATACAAGCATTAATTTAATTCGTCTCTCTATCTTTAATAAATTGGGAATTGGAGACATGCAACCCACCAGCATGATATTACAATTGACATATAGGTCTATAATTCATTCATAGGATGTAATTGACGATTTGTTAGCAAAAGTAGATAAATTTATTTTTCCTGCCGAATTTGTTGTAGTGGATATAAATCAAGATAAGGATATGTCTTTAATTCTAGGTAGACCTTTTATAGCAACTGGACAAACCTTGATAGATGTTAAAGAAGGAAAGATCACACTTACAGTTCAAGATGATGAAGTTATGTTTAATGTTCATAAGGCCATGACCTGTCTAGCGGAAAGTAATACTTGCTATTTGATTAAAAAGAATTCTTTTATACAGAATTATCCTATGAAAAAACATCTTAATAGTTCTTTTGAACATTCTAAGCATGAAGGTAATGCAAAAGTAAAGATGAGAAAGAAGGCAAAAAAACACGTCCATCACTTTGAGCAACACCCCACCCATCGGTCGTACAAGAAATGTGGAAGAGGACAAATTAAAGGCCTTAGACTTTATACATCCTCCTTAAACAAAAAATGCAGTGCGTCGTTAAATAAATACTGCACGTGTCGCTCACGTTAAAAGAGCATTTTTATATCTTTTTATTGTCTTTAGTTTTTACCTTTTCTTTTTAATATTTGTATGGTGAGTCTTGTTTTAAATAGTTTTGGAATCCCCTTAAGTAGCAGAGGTGCACCATATGAACAAATTTTGCTCTACACTTTTTAAAAAAGGGAGTATAAGTTTCTTTCTTATCTTTTTACTTTTGCAAACATTAATGGTAATTTTTAATGTAAATGTAAGGGAGATGTTACTATTTGTGTCAATCTTTTCGACTTTCTCATCATTTTAGTTTCATTTTAAAATAACTATTTGATTTTTTCTGTTTGTTTATTTTTTACATTATACGGAAAAAGAAAAAAAATACGATGTCACTTGAAGAATGATTTTTATTAATTACTTTTCAAAAATGTCTTTAGTAATTTTAGAAAAAAAGTTCTTGACATCTTGTTTTTAACTTGGGTGATAAACATATATTCTACATATGTTATAACATTTGCACGACATTCACTTGAGCACATGGGTCATTTTAGTATTTGATAAATCCTTTACATTATTTTTGAGTTGCATAGAATTAATGAATCTCTTCCATCCATTCTAGAATTTACTTGAGTACCTCCTTAGGCAGAATAGAAAAGTTTCCCTTGTTTAACGTAGAAAAGACGGTCATAGGTGTTCTCTAGAACATTTGTGCCTTTCAAGCCTACCAAATCTCATGAATTTTACCTTCATATCCTTGATCCTTAAATATTGTTTTTCTTTCTTTAAATTGCTGAAATATTGACCATTAATCTTGTAGAGAGCTTAATTGCGAAATTATAACTTGTGCTTCATCTTTAGGTTGAAAGTTTTAGTGATATGTAAGGAGAATAAGTTGTTTTGAAAAGGAAGAGAAAAATAAAATTATGATTTTTGTGCAAAAGGAAAAAAATGACTTGTTGAGCTAAAAAGGAAAAAGAAAGAAAAGTTTATAAATTATTGTTACAAGTCATAATTAAGGTGCAAAAATATTCAAAAAGGCCGGACTTGTGAATATGAGAAGAAAAAAATGGTCTTAAATGATGAAATCTTGATGAAATGAGGGAAGTGGTTGGTAAAGGGGCAAATACAAAGTCAGAAAGTTTTTGGAATTTGAAAATATCAATCCTCTTTGCAAGCTCTCTTTTCTTTGATTTTGAATTCTTTACTATCATCTAATATCCAATACCCTAGCCTTATATTACAAAGTCCTACATGATTTGTATTGAGTTTGGGGAACCTCAATTAGTAGAGAGAAGGTACAAATAGTGAGCTTATAGAATTACCATTTCCTGAGTTCTGTTTCCTACGTAAAATTTGGAAAATTTGTTTAGTATTTATTTTACACTATCTTATGGTCATGATTACACTTTACACAAGTCTTGTTTTAGTTATGGGAGATAATTAAATATGTATTTGTTAACTTCACTTTGAAAATAAGAGAAAGAGTGATTTGTCTTTACTAGTTTGTGACATTGATGAATGGTACTTGATATGAATTATTCTATGTCTTCTCCAAAACTTGTTGCTTGAGGACAAGAAAATTCTTAAGTATTCGAGAGTTTGACATATGAAATTTTACACTAGAAAATATTCTTAATTTGAGAATTATTCTGTGTTAATTGTAGTGAACTTTGGTTTAAACTATGCAAATAACTCTTTTTACACTTGTTTTGGATTTTCAGGTTGAAATGGAAATAAAGTGAAAATTGAAGGGCTCAATTGCAAAATCTAGAACAAACAAAGAGATCCTCTGATAAGTGCATATTTTTATACATTTTCTATACATTAATTTCATCTTTTTTTGTGTTTTTAATATGTAAAAGTATATATTTTAACTTAATATCTCTTATTTTTGTCTCAGGTGCCCTCCAGAAAGGAAAAGGATGAAAGGAAACAAAAATGGGCAAAGAAGAAGTGAAAACGACGAGAACAGAGCCATCAACAACGAGGCAACCAACCTACCACGCGAGGTAGGCCGACCTACTATTGCCAGTAGGTTCTGTGGCACAAACAACATTGGCAAACAGAAACCTACCGCGAACGATAGGCCTCGCCCTACTATCGGCGGTAGGCTGTACTAGCAAGAGGCGGTTAAGTCCAA
Organism: Catharanthus roseus; assembly: GCA_028651295.1. Classification (NCBI taxonomy): domain Eukaryota; kingdom Viridiplantae; phylum Streptophyta; class Magnoliopsida; order Gentianales; family Apocynaceae; genus Catharanthus; species Catharanthus roseus. The sequence goes on along the minus strand of JAPQWS010000107.1, from coordinate 455,433 downwards.
AACAAACTCGATTTTTTTGTATTTTATTCCAATCCTAGCTTGGTCTTCTTGTATTTTTCACCTCTATATAAGGGTCTTTTTTTTGCAGCTATTGTACACTTGCTTAGATAGAATTAGACACTTAGAAATTTTTAGAAAGATAAGTTATAGATTTTATTTAGGTTACGATTGGATTAGTTAGGTTAGATTCGATAAAACACTCTTTAAATTCCAACTTTTATACACTCATTAGGTAGTAAGTTTCAAGATTTCTGCAATTAGTTTCTTGGGTTCAAGAATTGAAGACATAATTTCAAGATTTCGATCTTCAACTTCGCGACTCGAAAGACAAGCGAAGAACACGTTCGGGATTTCAATTGTGGGTTTAATTTTCAGTCCTAAGATTTCTTTTCCCTTTCTTGTTATTGAATTTTATGTTAATTTCTTTGTAATTTAATTGTCACAAGATTAGATTATTCGCAAGGTTGTTCGGAATTGAAAAAGGAAGAACAATCTAGGGCAACCATTTGGGGTTTTATTTGGGCAATTGACTAGAGATACGATATTGCACTTTTAGGTCTTTTAAATCACCTGATTCTATTGCTCTCATAATTTCTTGGGGAGAAAAGCGATATTCCTGTAAGGGTCATTGAGTAGGGTGGCTTTCTCCTAGAGATAGAGATTGCCCGATTTGAGTGATGACCTAACTTAATTAATTCAACATCATTTTCATTAAAGTCTTTCCAATTGAATTAGTAAGAAGGATTAGGGGGATTCCAACTTCCAAAATCTTTTCTTTATTAATTTTAAAACTGTTCTACATTAATTTCTTCCTTTTAATTTATTTAATTGTTTTAAGTTTTTTAGTCTTTTTCTCAACGACATCATCTTCCATTTAGACTAGACATTAGAAACACGATTAGTACTTGATCTTTCATCAATAATCTAGAGATTCAACACTTGGGTTGAAACTCACATCTATGTTGTTAGGTCCACTTGCCTTGCATTATAGTGATCAGGATTTTAGCCAGTTTTATTATTTTGATTATCCATACATCAAGTTTTAGGCGTTGTTGTCGGGGAACTGCAGATTAAGGAAAGTCATTTATTCAGTGCTTTAATAATCATTTTTGTTTTTTTTATTTTACTTTGTTATATTCTATTGTTGCACTTCGGTGTTTGTGGTATGGATGTCGTATATTCAACTAATTACTTTTAGAACCTGCATTAATTGCACATTCAATTGCTTGTTCTAGGCTTTGGAAAGTACCAAAGGAATACCGATGATATCATGAAAACCCGATGGGCATCAATATTAGAACAAAGAGTGGAGAATATGGACTTTCAGTCTCAATATACACACTATCAATCCGCTACGTTCCAAGAAAACTGGCACGGATATGATACGTATTCTGATCAGTACAGCTTGGAATGGAGGACTCAATCAAATGTTCCTTGGGGAAATTATGCTCAACATTCAACATACAATGGTACTCCATCGGTACACTGATCACTTCCAAGACCTAATCTAGAAGTGCTTGTTTCGAGGTATATCGATTCAGCAAATACCAAGGTGAAAAAAATGGAAACAATCCAGAACGACTTTCCTCCACGACATGGAAATTCAAATCAAACTATTAGCAAGAATGATAATTGAAAAACCGCTTAGTAATGCACCTAGTCATACGGTCACTTTGTGGGATGTAGAAGAACAAGTGATGACGTTTCCCATGTTTATGGATGACGAGGATGAAACTGCTCAAGAACCAGAGGAGTCCACTCACCAAAGATGTCAAGAACCTCTATCGAATACAAGTATAGTAGAAGAAAATATTAAAGATGAGTGCTTGCCAGAAAATAAGAGCGAGTTTGTGGAAGGCGACCAGGAAAGGAAAACAAGAGTCTCTTAGAAATTCAAAAGAGTCATATAGAAGAGCGACAAGAAACAACGTTAGAGGCCATAAAAAAGAATGAGGAAGCGAATTACCTTACTAACGAAAATAACTCTTTTCTTATTAAGAATTCCTTATGTGTGCTGGCATCAAGGAAGCAACCCAAGGAGAATGATGAGGAAAAGAGGCGTCTCATGAAATTCAAAGGAAATTTCGAGAGTGCCGAAAGAAAACGCTTCTTATACTGTGGAAAATCACAAATAAGTTTTTCTCAACCTTAAGTAGCATTAATCTTTTGTTTTCCTTTTAAAAATTGAAATTGTTTGAAATTTACAATATCTTCCTTTAGCTCGGCCTTAAGTTTTTAAATTCTCTTCTCATAATGGGTTTCAAATTCTTTCATTTTCATTACGAGGAGTTTGCTTTTCTTTTTATGGTCTTTTACTTATTTTTATGTTTTCTGGTTTTATTTCTTGTTTTATCTTCTGTTTTTATGTTTATAGCTTTTATTTCTTTTATTTTGGTAGGGGATAGCTTTTCGATATGCTTTATCGCTTTTTATATGCGGGATTGCTTCCCCTATCTACGTTTGTTGTTATTCTTTTCTTTTAGTCTAACCCCCACAATGAGGACAATATGATTTAAGTGTGGAGGGGTATTTTCTTAATTTATTTCTTTTCCTTATTTAATGTTAATTTTAATTATCTTCTTTGAAAAAAGTAGAAAATTTGAAAAACACAAAAATTTTTTATTTTCTTTTTGCTTTTACTTTATAAAAAAAAAAAAAAATATTATAATTTTCATCACTTTTGATAGGTTTATAGCTGAAAAATTCCTTAGATTTTTCGAGAAAGGCAAATTACTTAAGTACTTTGAAAATCATAATTATAAATTTCTTACATGATCAATGGTTTTTATGCACTTGTGAATGTTGTTTAAGTAATAGAAGCTTAGGAATCTTGGGTGATTAGCATTATGATAAAAATTTTGAACTTTGCCTGCAATTTCATGATTTCTCTATCTTTAAAAGCAAAGAAGTCTAGTCTAGGATGGTCCTAGAGATGATGGTCTTAGGACTTCTTTGAACTGATTGCGCCTTTCTTATCATATATCTTTTATCAAATCAATCCTAGTTCCCTTTTTGTGCCATCGTGCCAAGGGTTATACTTCCCTCTTTTCTTTATTATTTTAATCTCACTATATAAAACCTCATTTCGTAGAGGTAAATGTTTTTATATCTCTTTAACACATCTTGAGTGTGGGAAAAGAATAAGTGTATGGGTAAAAGGGGTGAAGAAAGAAAGAAAGAGAAGCGTTATTTATAAAAAAAAAAAGGGTATTTTTGGAAAATTTCATGTGTTCGGTTCTTTTGGTTATTTAAAAGAGAGAAAGAAAAAAAATGATGCTTGAAAAGAAAGAAAAATATAGAAAAAGAGCAAAGATAAAAAAATTAAAAAAATGGCAGAAAGCGAAGAAAAAAGATGAGTTTTTATTTTATAGTAAAATCTTGAAAAATCGAGCATCTCTCTCTTATTTTTTGTTATTCTTGAAAAATTTCTTGAGAAAGTATGTTGTTAGATGGGATATGCATCAAAGAAGAATGAAGTAAGTTGTACAATGGTGAGTGAGAAGAGTGAAAATGCCAGCTAGAAAGTGGTTTGTTTATGTTGATATCTTTCCCTTTCGGTTGCGTTAGCCTTATCTCATTTGTTTTTATCTCTTTTTTCCTTCGTTTGTAACCTACTTATGTCCCTAGCCTAATGATACAAGCCGAGAAAGTCCTACCTAATACGAGAACGACCTAAAAGCAGATTAACAGTGGATAAATGATATAAAATGTATGAGTTGTGTGCATTGTATTTGAAAATATTTCCTTTTGCTAATCATTTAATATTCCTCATTTTCTACCGAAGTTAACATGAGTAAATCACACACACACATACACACACACCCCCCTTTGGTTGGTAATGATTTTAATAACTTATGATGGACTTAGTGATTTTTTCGTTTGTCTATTTTTGGATTCTCTTTAGAGTTGTGCAGTGAAATACTCTATTGAATTGTTTTTCTTTCTTTAATTTTTCTTAAGTTTTGTTTTATTTTTGATGAGTTTATTTTTGTTATTTTCGCTACCAATGCTTGTGTCTGTTTTGAGATTTTAACTGTTTATTCGGCTTATGTCATTGTCATGTTATGTCATCCTAGAATAAAAGTTTTTTTAATTCTTCATTTTGCCTGTTTAGTTTGTGTTGCTTGAGGATAAGCAACAGATAAGTATGGGGGTATTTGACAAGTGAATATTTGTCTATATTTTCTATATGTTAATATCATTATTTTTTGTGTTTTTAATATGTAAAATTACACATGCTTACTTAATATCTCTTATTCTTGTGTTAGGTGTCCTCCGGAAGTGAAAATCATGAAAGGAAAAAAAAAATGGGCGTAAATGGAGCCGTCGGCAACGAGACAGCCAAGTTACCGCGTGAGGTGAGCTAACCTACCATCACCGGTAGGTTCCATGGCACAAAGGGCATTGGCAAACAAAGACCTACCATGGGGGGTGGGCCTTGCCCTACCGTCAGCAATTGATTGTGCTGTCAAGAGGCGGTTGAGTCGAAAACAAACTCAATTTTTTTTGTCTTTTATTCCAAGTCTAGCTTAGTTTCTTGTAATTTTCACCTCTATATAAGGAGTATTTTTGTGGTTTTTTTTTTCAAGATTAGCCTTTTTTAAAAAAAAATAGCCACTAAAGTGGGCCAATAAGCTTTTTTATCCCTAAATAGGCTATAACGCACATCCGTTGTGTGTTAATACTAATGATAACGCACAACTGTTGTGCGTTATAGCTAATGAGCGGTTTGATCCACACAATAATCTTGTTTACTTACGTGGCGAGGACTTGGCGATGATGTGGCGGTGCTTGCCGTTGAGGAGAAAATAACGCACAGCGATTGCACGTTATCATTAGCCATAATGCACATTGTTCATGCATTATTCTGAAATATAATGCACAATGAATGTCCGTTATCATGTTAAGAAAAATGATCCACCCTAGCCGCAACCCCATTTTCCTGTCTTTCTCTTTTCCTTCAATTTCCGCCGCTGCCTCTTCTTCTTTTCAATTCCCGCTGTTGTCTTTCTCATTTCCTTCAATTTCCACCGCTGCCTCTTCTTCTCTTCAATCTGCCGCTGCTATTTAATAAGAAGCTCCTCCTCCTTCCCTCCTTGTTTTGTTCTCTTCTTCTTCTTCTCTTTCCTTGTATTTCGAAATTTACAGTCCAAGTTATTGAAATTCAAGTTTGGGTCGGTGACATCTCCCTTGGAGTACAAAAGGTTTTAGAGTTTTGGAGTAGAGAACGGTAGAGAAAGCTCAACGGTTGTGCGTTAATTTAAAATTTTTGGTAAAATCTTATGTCTATAATTGTTTTAAATTTTGTGTACTATGTGTTAATCTTTATTATTGTCTATATGAAAATTTTTGTGTATTGTTGTTTGTGAATTATTTTTATGAATTTTATTTGGATTATTTTTCAATTTTTAGTAATTTTTTGTAAATGTGGGTTTCGGGTTTATATTTAAACTTGTTGATATTGATAAATTTTTGCATATTTGATCATTAAGCTAATTGTGTTTTCTATTGTAAATGTGATTTTATGAAATGGATGAATTATTTTTTATGAATTTATTTGAATAATTGATCTATTTTTTGTAGTTTATTTTTCTAATTAGGGTTTTTATGATTATGTTAGAGTTGCAATTGGTAAATTTGTGTATATTTGATTATGCTATTAATCAAGTTGCTTCCATTGTAAATGTGATTTGTTGAAATGGGTGATCTGATATCAGTTATATAATTTATTTTTATTTTTGTTATAAATCGTGATTGCTTATTTACTGTAAAATATTGTTAGCATGTTTAGATTGTTCCATTAGTTTTATATAATCTTGTATTGTTAGCATTGATATAATTTTATGTTATTAACATTTAAGTTTATGAAGATTTTATTTATAAAAAAAAAGAAAATCATAGACTAAAACCCTAATATTAAATTCCTAAATCGTAAAATCCTAAACTATAAAATATAGCATTTATATGATTAAAACCCTAAAATCGTAATATTAAAACCCTAAGCATAATATATTAAACACTAAACCCTAAAACTCTAAACTTTTTTGAACTAAACCCTAAAATCCCAAACCATGAACATTAGAAATTGTGTAATAATAATTTACTTTAAATATTGTACTCCATGTTCTAAATCCATGAAGATTTAAACTTTGAAAATGTATAACCCTAAATTGTAAAATCGTAATATTGAAAATCTAAAATCATAATATTCAAACCCTAAATCATAAATCTTAGAAAGTGTGTAATAATACTTCACTAGAATATTGGAATCTAAAAACCCTAAACGTAAAACCCTAAAGCCTTAAAATAATTGAACCATAAACAATAAACTGTAGAAAGTTTGAAATTATACTTCATTCAAAATTTTTTACTTTAAATTCTAAACCCGTAAACATTTAAATTTAATATGTACTATCACTGAAACCCCTAAAACTCTCAAATCATAAATTAAAACCCTAAAAACCCTAAATCCTACATACTACGATGTACAATAATACTTTACTGTAAATATTCGAATTTTACTGTAAATAATGCAGATGGAATAAGTCCCAGCACACGTGCATCCGGGTCCTACAGTCCCTGATGTATTGACGAGACAGCATGAGCATAGGTCTGAGTTGATTTGGAGTGGGGATCGTGAGACGTCTATCACTGATCTTCAATGTAGACGTTTCGGGAGAAATCTATTTCAGGCATAAAATGGAGCTCCTCATAGGTTGATTGATATTATTGATAGGACGGGGTTAGGGGGTTTTTAGATGTGATTACATAGGTCTCGCCACGCTCTTGTTACTGCTTTAGTTGAGCATTGGAGGCTTAAGACTCACACATTCCATTTGACTTGTGATGAGGTGACTGTTATTTTACAGGATGTGCACGTCTTATGAGGTTTACGGATAGGGAGGTTGCCTGTTACAGGTCCTAATTGGAGTGTACACCCGAGGCAGTATTGTATTGAGGTGATTGAGAGATTTATTGGTGTGAGGTTGTCCCTTACTCACATTTCCAGATACAAGGTTAAGAAAGAATCTATAGAGGCCTGGATCTTGAGAGAGTTTAGCGGATCAGAGAGCCACGATGACCTAATCTTACATGCCCGTGGATTTATTTACTTCTTGGAGGTCATATGCTCCCTAATTTCTCAGGCAGCTTGGTTCACGTTTGATACCTCAGTTTGTTGGAGGAATTTGAGGCCATCAGCACTTACAGTTGGGGTAGTTGTGTATTGGGATTTTTATATAGGTATCTGTGCACAACAACTTTAGGGGGTGTACAATAGATACGGGAAGCCCTACTTCAGATTTGGGCTTGGTCGCATATTCCTGCATTGCGCCCTCAACTACTCCAACATGTTCAGCCAGACCCTCTTGCTCCAATTGGTACTATGTGGTGCACATCATTTGACTACAGCAAGTTGACAACTCACGTGCTGCTTACGTATAGAGATCAGTGGAGAAAGCATATTAGGAATAGCGCTATGTTGTCTGTTGAAGATTTATAATAACCTAGAGATGATTACATTTGATGGTATTGGGATAACACGAGTCTACATCGGCAATCCAGCAAATCATGATACTTGGACCAATGGATAGTCTACTGGGGTCGATAGATGGATAATGGTAAAAAAAAGTTTATTTGTTTTTTATGTATTTTATTAACTTATAATTGATATCTCACTATTTGTTTTAGACTTCCATGCTGCAGGAGGTACATGACATGGCTACAAGGATATTAGAGGGACCACCATCATCTCTGACACAGATCGCTAGTTTTGCAAAGGAAGTCCAGGCAATCATCCGTCGTTGCATGGTTTCTACTGGTGGTACCTTGGGTTGCACTCCATCTCAGCGAGATATTCAATAGACATTTCCAGTGCAGCCATCGCGCCGTCATCCCCGGGAGCCCGTGCCGGAGCGTGGTGCTCATGGAGTTAAGAGAGGCACTCGTAGATTGCCTGGTGGCGAGGCACATGTAGGTCACGTTTCTGCCCCTCCTTATCCGGACGAACGAGAATATGTAGACCCTAGACAAGGAAGAGAGAGAGAGATGAGGTATCTAGAGAACGTGGACGTGGAGATATAGGGTCTTATAACATGGTGACACGTTCGACAGCCTAAATCTAGATTTCCCAACTTTCAGTTTGGGTTTGATGACACCTGCGCAGTAACATCCAGGTGAATAGGCCACATCATACGTACCTCCTCCGGGTACAGTGGGTTCTTCATTTCAGGCACCTCCTCCTCCGAGTAAAGTGGGTTCTTAATTTCAGGCACCTGCTCATCTGGGTACGGCAGGTTCATCTACAACGCATATGTCTATATCTTATGCATCTTCATCCGATTCAAGTGAGCATGATCATGAGCGGACGGATAACTTAACACCAGCACAACAGCTTGGGTTTGGTCATCCCGTTGTTAAGAAGACAACTAGATTCACACCATCTGATTGGCCCTAGGGTTTGTGGGTTTTTAGGGTTTTCATTTTATGTATTTATTTGGATGTTATTTCTATAAGTTGTACCTTCAGTTTTTGTATTGAAATTATTTCTTTAACTTTAGAGTTTATGGATTTTTGTGTAATTAGGGTTTCATTTCTTTAGATAGAGGGTTTTCATTTTATGTATTTAGGGTTTTTGCTATTTAACTTTAGAACCCTTTATTTATGTATTTAGGGTTTAATTTTTGTAAGTTGTACCTTCATTTTATGTATTGAAATTATTTCCTTAACTTTAGGGTTTATTATGTTTTGTGTAATTAGGGTTTCATTTCTTTACATTTACGGAACTTAATGAATTTTTTAGGGTTTTTATTTTATTCATTTAGGGTTTTAGTTATTTAACTTTAGAACCTTTTATTTTATGTACTTAGGGTTTATTTCTCTAAGTTGTATCTTCATTTTATTTATTGAAATTATTTCTTCAACTTTAGGGTTTATTGTTTTTTGTGTAATTAGGGTTTCATTTCTTGTTTAGGGTTTTCATTTTATGTTTTTAGAGTGTTAGTTATTTAACTTTAGAATCCTTCATTTTATGTACTTAGGGTTTATTTCTGTAAGTTGTACCTTCATTTTATGCATTGAAATTATTTCCTTAACTTTAGAGTTTATTGTTTTTTGTGTAATTCTAGTTTCATTTCTTTACATTTAGGGAACTTAAGGACTTTTTAGGGTTTTAGTTATTTAACTTTATAACCTTTCATTTTATGTATTTAGGGTTTATTTCTGTAAGTTGTAACTTCATTGTATGTATTGAAATTATTTCTTTAACTTTAGGGTTTATTGTTTTTTGTGTAATTAGGGTTTCATTTCTTTACATTTATGGTTTTTCATTTTTAGGGTTTTCATTTTATGTATTTAGGGTTTTAGTTTCTTTAGAACCCTTCATTTTATGTATATAGGATTTATTTCTATAAGTTGTACCTTTATTTTATGTATTGAAATTATTTCTTTAACTTCAGGGTTTATTGCTTTTTGTGTAATTAGGGTTTCATTTCTTTGTATAGGGTTTTTTACCTTTTAAGGTTTTCATTTTATGTATTTAGGGTTTTAGTTTCTTTAGAACCCTTCATTTTATGTATTTAGGATTTATTTCTGTAAGTTGTACCTTTATTTTATGTATTGAAATTATTTCTTTAACTTTAGAGTTTATTGTTTTTCTATAATTAGGGTTTCATTTCTTTACATTTAGGGTTTTATTTCGTGAACTTGTAACTTCAAATTTATTCATATTATCAAGTTTATCCCTTCTTTATATTATGTTTATTTTTTAAATCGGGTGAATTTATTTCCGTCTTGACATGTCATCAGATGGCAATCCTGGTAATAATTCAAGAGTAGGCTCCGTAATTTTGTCTTGTCATGTCAATTTATTTATTTTGTACATCTCCCGAACAAACCCATGTGGGTTAATGTGACAATTCAGAAAAAGTCTTATCAAAAGTTTTGTCCTCTTCCCCACAAGCCCATGTGGGTTTTTTGCCTCAAAACTAATTTTAAAATTTTCCAACCTCTCCATGTGGGTTAATGTGACAACTCGGGAAAAATCTTATCAAAAGTTTCGTCCTCTTCTCGACAAGCCCATGTGGGTTCTTTTACTTGAATTATTGAAACATACACATGTGAATCCTAAAAACCCCTACATACACGACATCATGAACCCAATTTTTGCCATCACAACTTGATATATTCAACTTTCCTTCCTATTCTATTTGTAAATTCCTGAACTTCACAACTTTTCAACTTCACATCTATATCTACTACAAACAATTAGACACAGAATCAACTCACCCAGTTAGTGTTGTACTATTTTGGGATTCGGAGATTGTAAGAGGTGCATGTGGTCCTTATTTTACTGGATTGGTGCAGAAAAGTTGGACCTTCAACCTAATGGTAACACATATCGAACTTGTTAGAAAAATATTGAAATATCGAGATATGAATTCCAATCTTCGGAGCATTCGAATGATACCCTGTCACTGAAAACACAGTGACTCAATGGCAGTACCAATGGTTCAGCAGTACTAGGTATGATTACACACAGTCTAGAGCATTCCTAGATATTGGCTCGGGTGAGTAGATAGATGACCTTATTGAATAAGGTACTCTAAGATTGCTCGATTGGAACGATTTGATGACTGATATTCAGTTAGGCATGAGATTCGTTAACGAAGTGCAAGCAATAAGTGCGGTTCAGAAGTGGTCGATTTGGATGGATTGAGAATATAGAGTTGTGAAAACTAAAAGTGATCAATAGATAGCAAAATGTTAACATCACAGTGACTCTAATTACTGGTCATGGTACATCCGCATAAAAAAGAAACGCACGGTCATTTGAAAATAAACAGATTCGTCAAGGAACGCACATGCCTTGTACAGGTTTAACAAAACAGGCACTAAAATATATCTTCAAAATTTATTTCAACGTCAATATCGCGCCTTGTTGCCAACGATCAAGAGATACCTGTCTCAAACGGCATCCAAGAAGTGCAAGTATTATTTCAAATGGGTTGTATGTACAAGAGGGCATGGTATGTTCGAAAATTTACAATAGAGAGGGTTTTCGGTAGTTGGGAGACAACTGTTAATATTCTTCCAACATATTTTCAGCAATGCAAGATTCAACCCCGGAGACTATCTACGAGTTCTTGCATCACAGAAAGAGCAATCTCCCAAACTATGTTTTCAAATTTCTATTATAGTGTTTCTCGCCTTCTATAAACGGATTTCAGTATTGTCGGCAAGTGATTTTTGTGGATGGCACTCACCTATAAGGACCATATAAGGGCATACTATCAATTGCAAGTACATGGGATCCCAATAATCATTTGTTCCCACTTGCTTCTGCAATTGTCAATAAGGAGACGTCTCGAAAGTTGGAATTGATTCCTCAAACATCTACGAGAACATGCTGTCAAAGATTGGCATGTATGTCTTATTTTCGATCATCACAAAGGAATTTTATCTGCTATTCAAAATCAAGCTTTGTGGCAACCTCTTGTGTTTCACAGGTTTTGTTTACGCTACATTCGAGCAAATTTCAACTAGACCTTCAAGAAAACCGAATTAAAAAGCTTAATTTGGCAGGCCAGAACAGAACCTAAGCAGTGGAAAATTGACTGTATTATGCGTTAGATCCAAAAAAGAAGATAAATATATACCTGGATAAATGAACACTGTTGCATGATGGCAAGCACAGACACGGAATGATGACAACTAATATTTCGAAAGCACTTAACAGTGTGTTGAAGAAAACTAGGGTCTTACCTTTAAAAGCCCTAGTTAAATTAATATTCAAAGAACTAGTTAGGTACTTCAACCAACAGCGTGAAGAGGCCCAAAACTGTGTGCATCCATTTGCGACTAGAGTTTTTGACAAGTTCCTGCGAATTGAATTAAAATCAACAAACCACAAAGTTACAACTTACAATCCACGAGAAGAAATTTACATTGTCAGATCTCCAATCCGCGTTGATGGTACCGATAATAACGTCTATATTTTAAGAATGAATAAATAATCATGCAGTTACGGTAAATGGCAAGCATATAATTGTCTTGTTTTCATGCTATTGCAGTTTGTAGAGAAAATGGTACGAGAGTAGATACGTATGTGCCGGATATATATTCGTGAGAAACGTATAGAAGAACACACGAATCGAATTTTCATTTGTTCAGACATGAGAACTTTTGGAGAGATGCTCCTTATAATTTAACATTTCATCTGCCAAATATGAACAATGAATAGGGTAGAAAATAGGGCACAACCTTTCGGGGGAAAATGGAATATCGAATGTTGGATTCTCCCCCAAGATGTGGCAGATGTCACATGCCGGGACGTAATAGAAAAAATTATATTAACCCAGGTTCAAGCAATGTATAAGTTTGTTTTCTTGACAGTGTTGTAATATTTTAGGATTTCTATTAATGAAATATTTTTCTTTGAATTTCTTCAAACTACTTCTTCATTACTCTAAAATTTGATAGTAAAATTTACAATACTTTAACTACTTCATCATATTTTTTTTAATAAAATGGTTATGAGTTAAATATATTTTCTTTTAAAATGGTTATAAATATTATCATGAAATATAGTCAAAATAGGTTAAATAAAATAACACAGTCTTTTTCAAGATAATATATAACTATAAGTTTTGAAAAAAAAAAGAAATTTTGAGTTTTGAAAAAAAATTGATATGGCTAATAACAAAAAAGTTATGCATTATTGCTGGTTTATAACGCATGTCTTCTGTGCGTTATCTAGCACATCGATCGATTAAACCATAAAACTGTAATTAAGTGATAATGCACAACGGGTGTGCATTATCTTAATATATATATATAACGCACAAAGATTGTGTTATGGTCAGATTATGAATAAAAATTTTTTTTCCCACTTTGGTGGCCCTTTTAAAAAAAGGGGTAATTATATCAAAAAACCGTCTTTTTGCAGCTATTGTAAAAATGCATAGATAGAATTAGATATCTAGAAATTCTTAGATAGATTAGTTACAGATTTTAGTTAGGTTAGAATTAGATTAGTTAGGTTAAATTAGATTAAACACTTTTCAAATTAAAGCTTTTACACATTCAATTAGTTAGTAAAGTTTCAAGATTTCTGCAATTTAGTTTCTTGGATTCAACAGTTGAAAACATAATTTCAAAGATTTCGATATTCAACTTGGCGACTAGAAAGACGAGCTTGGAAGACGTTCGGGATTTCAATTGTAGTTTCAATTTTCAATCCTAAGCTTTCTTTTCCTTTTATTGTTATTGAATTCTATGTTAATTTACTTTTTTATGAATATGAATAGTGAGCAGTTTTTGTTGTTTGGATAGGGATTGAACCCTAATTCTTGCTTATGATGTTCGTGGTTTAAATTCTTAATTTCGATGTTTGTTTTAATTTATCTTCCAATTGCATTTGTTTGTAATTCAATTGTCACGAGAATATATTATTCACAAGGTTGTTTGGAATTGGAAAAGGAAGAACAATCTAGAGCAACCAATTGGAGGTTAATTGGGGCACTTGACTAGAGATACGATATTGCACTTTTAGGTCTTTTAAATCACCTAATTCTATCACACTCATAATTTGTTAGGGAGAAAAGAGATTTTCCTCCTAAGTGTTAGTGAGTAGGGTGGCTTTTGCCTAGAGATAGAGATTGTCTAACTTGAATGATGATCCAACTTAATTACAATATCGTTTTCATTAAAGTTTTTCCGATTTAATTAGTAACAAGGATTAGGGGGATTCCACCATCCAAACTCTTGTCTTTATTAATTTTAAAATTATTTTACATTAATTGCGTCCTTCTAATTTATTTAATTGTTTTAAGTTTTTTACTTTTTTTTCTTAATGACATCACCTTCTTTTAAGACTAAACATTAGAAATACAATTAGTGCTTATCCTTCGTCCGATCCTCAAGAGATTCGACACTTGGGTTGAAACTCATTTCTACATTGTTAGGTCCACTTGCCTTATATTGTAGTGATTAAGATTTTACCCCATTTTATTATTTTGATTATCCACATATCATCCTCTTTTCTACATTTGAATTGGCACCAAATTCCTCTGTTCTTGCATTGAAAAGTATTCATCGAGTTTCTGCGATATAACACCATGACATAGAATTAGACTGGGCCAAAAACCAGCGTCGGATTGCATCAAACCGTTCCCAAGTACGAGAAAAATTACTAACCAGCATCGGCTTGGGTAAGTTGAAGAATCAGAGGCGAGGGGGTAATTCCATGATATGCTAAAAGTTGAGGGGCAAGAGAATAAAAAATTTCCCTAAAAAGTATGCTGGGGTTGATTGCTAATTTACAAAACGTTTTGGACTGCATAAAAAATCTAATATTTTCAAATTTTCCTTTGTATTACTTTTCTTTATTGCATTTTAGTACTTTTCTTTAAGTAATCTTTCTTTCTAATTAGGATTTCTCTCTTGTTAGTTTTCGTTAAGTATACTTCTATTTTCTTTTCAATAAAACTCTTGAAATAGAGGATTCTAGCAGCCATTAGGGAGACTAGACATAGAATATTTTAGACAGGGTTAGAGTTTATTCATAATATTATTTTCGCTTTTTGTAATTTTCAAGACAAAGATTCGAGATTTCATTATTGTGCTTTGGAGATTATTTATTACGGTGTTGAGATTTAATTCAGATAGTGATGTTTCTGTTATCCCTTTCTTTGCTTTATTCTTGTTATTATTTTCATTATATGCTGATTTATTTTACTAAAGCATGATGCGAATAGTTTAATTCGATATACTAGCTAGTTATTTTGATTTCATTATTTAAGAGTGTCGGAATTAATTTTTATTATTGTTCTTAATGGTTTTGAGTGCTTGATCACCATTCAAATTATATTTAACTTTAATTATAATCCTTGAGAAAGGACATAGCTAAATTGATTAAGTAATTTGGCGATAAACTACATGCAAGATAGAGATATACTTGTATGATTTAGGCGATCTTTGTGACATCATAATGCGTTCTTATAAATTAAAATCGACATAGAGATATAGTGGTTTTTTTTATAGGAATAGGTTTGGTAAGTTTTGAAAAAAGTCATTAAACAATTTGGATATATAGATTAATGAAATTCACTCGATAATAATGTATCAATATGTTAATATAAAGGTTGACTAGTGAACTCATGAGCCTTAGCGACTTTATGATTTTTAATTTTACTAAGAAAGTTACAAGATTTAGTTTAATTAATAAAAACATAATCATTGATTTAATTTTCTTTTCTTCGACTAAGTTAATTTTGGGTTCATAATTGGATTAGTTTTAATCTTATTCTCGGTTGGACCACCTTATTATTTCTATTACGATCCATTATACTTGCTAGCATGCTTAAGTTTAGTTATCACTTCCATATAAAATTAAAGGACTTGAAAATATTTTGAATTTTATGAGATCTTCAAGAAATGTTGAAAAATCGAATCGGAGATCGAACCTGTCAAGCAACTAGTTCAATGGTTCATAGGTTTAACTAGTTGATCTAGCGGTCGAACCAGAAGACATTATAAATATATAAACGTTTTAAATAATATATTAATAATTCATCCACACGTCAACTAAAGTACTAAATATAATTAAAAAGTATTCTGATTAATGAACATTACGAATTTTTTAACTCAAAAAATCTGTACAAAAATATAAGTTTAGTGAAACAATTTTATTAGAAAAAATCAAACCGGTTCAACCGATTCAAATGACCACTTCCACTGGTCAGACTGATGGTTAACCAATGATCTATTTATTCTATTACTGGTTTTTTGGGGAAAAAAAAAACACCAAACCTGTCTCTTGTTCGGTTCTTGGTCCAACTGGTCCGAGCAGCTGCTCAGGTCAAATTTTCTCATCAATATTGTCTTGAAGGATTCAAGTTGTAATCTTGAATCCTAGCTAGCCAAACTATTTCTCTTTCCTATACTCTTCAATCCCATAATTAAAATGCTTCTTAATTAAATTGGGACTCCTTATGGATGGCTAACCATAGGAGAAAGCTCCTAGAGTTTTTTGAGTAAACCAAACTTGTCTCTTGTCTGATTCTTGGTTCGACCTATCGGATCAGTTTGTGCGATCCATTTTTCTCAACACTGTCTCGTAATCTTGAATACTTGCTAGCAAAACTATTTACCTTTCCTAAACTGTTCAATCCTAGCTTAAAATATTTCCCAATCAAATTAGGACTCCTTACTGATGGCCAACCCTAAGAGAAAGATCCTAGAGTTTCTGCCAATCATGGGCTCTGACCGTTGACTTTTTATCAAACTCGAGCATGATCCAATTAATAAGAATATAATTGACACATGTTATTATTTTCAAAGTGTCACATTCGTATGTACCCTTATTTTTATAAGTTGGAAAAGATATTTGCAGATATATAATTAATTAGAATCATATAATGTTATTATTTAGACATACTATTAAGGATGGATAGATGTGGATAAGAATCACAGAAATTAAGGATAGAAGTTTTTTATAGTTGAATGCCGCGACAAATTTCCTACCTTTTGTTACAGATTGGACATATTCTTTAACCATTAAAAGTTAATTCCTTAAAATCCTCTTGAAAGAAAGAAATGATGCTGATAACTCATGTTTAATATTTTGTCACCATTCAAAGTGTTACGACTTACTAGCTCTCTCTCTCTCTCTCTCTCTCTCTCTTGATGATTCGTTTACTGTACGAGATGCGAGGATATGTGATCCCATCTAGTATAGGTGCTTCTATCCATTGGAGAGGTAACCTACACAACTAATCATAAACTATATTCCAAAACTTAGATTTAATTAAATTGCATAGCCATTAATCTATACATTGCAATATATTAAGTATTTACACCATATAAAAACACAATAAAAAATAAGACAAGAGTCTGAAGACCATATGCAATGCTTACTTAATTGAGGAAGGCGCGATATTCATCAGCTACTACTTTGAGAAATCGTACATACACTACACAAAAGAGATAGAAGAAATGGTAATGTTTGGAATTCTCTTCATATGGTTGTGGATATATATGTATGCAATCAACAAGGAAGAAAGTTTGGTTGAATGAAAAAAAGATTCTTGGATGATCGAGAATTAAAAGTAGTAGGGAACTATATCCTACTTGATTGCGAGAAAGTGAAACCTTACATTCAGTAAGTCACTTAATACACATTTGGTATACATTATATATATGTATATATATGTACATATATGTACATATGTATATATATAATGTATATATATGTATATATATTTGTATATGTATATATGTATATATATATTGTAAACTCTAAATTTAATAAAATGCAAGAAATATGAATTGCAATTGAGAAATATCAATTTGAATATAACAGAGGATAAAGTTCAAAAGAAAATAAGCAAGGAATTTGCAGAGTGATTTACAATTGAAGTAAGTTAATCTCTTTGAAATTATTCAAATTTAATTAATTTATTAACAAATTTGTTTTGGTGTATACAGATGCACAATCCCACGAAATGTTATAGTCAATTCCTAAAAAGCTATCTTGGGGTCCTTCTAAAAAAGTTAAGACGTATGATGATTATACTATCAATGGGTTTTGGTTTGACACAAGAGATAGGGGTGAGAAAGGGGAAACTAGTAATGATGGCGTTTGTATGAAACTAAATTATTATTGTGTTTTAAAAGAAATAGTTGAGGTTGATCTTAATACAAATTCAAAAGGTTGTCTTGTTTCTTTGCGTTTGATTTGCTTCTTTGGATCGAGCAAGTTTCATTTCCTCTCATATCCTGGCTCCAAAAGATCGAGAAGCGATTGGGTTAGTATAATGAAATCTTGACCCTTAGTAATAGATGCTCTGGGTTAAGATGATGCATTTCAAGAGAACATGGACGTTGACAATGATTGAAGACATTGGACCTCTAGTCCATGAGTCTCATACATTGAAAGAGTTTGACTTCAAAGTTGAAAAGTATTTCGAAGAAGTAGAAAATGATGAAACTAAGATAGAATAGGATTACGATGAGGATTCCGATGAACGTGCTGACAAATATGCCAACGATCATTTCGATGAGGATTTCGGCATATAAAACATTTTATACTTAACTTTTACTATACTAATATTATTATACTTATTTTTATTATATTTATATAATTATACTTATATTTATTATACTATTATGATTATACTTATATTTATTATACTTTTATGATTATAAATATGTCCATTAAAATTAACTAAGTCATTCATATTCCTTCTATCACAGGTTCTATGGCCCAAGATGAAAGAGACAGTATGCTAAGGATGCTAGTACGTCACAGTTAACAAGGATACAATCGACTAGGACACAGTCGACAAGGACACATTTGGTAGGAACACAATTGAAAAGGACACATCATACATTGACTCCAGCCCTCAAACACAGTCGAAAAAGTAGAAAATACCCACCACATCTATCCCACCTACCACACAACCGACCGCTCCTTTCGCAGATCTCAAGGTAAGTCCTCCGGCTTGGCAAGCTACCTTTCGGTGATACTCGAGAGTTATGGATTCCAGCAAATTTTCTAGTTCAAATCTTCTAGATAAGCTATCAAACATTATCTTGGAGAAATATAGAGATAAAGATAAGGAGATAAAAACTCATAATTCAAATAAAACTTTGCTAACGTAGAAGAAAACTTTGCCAACATATATCTCAACCTAACTCTAGGAGACCAGATTTCCCAACAAATATAAATATAAGTTGAGGTGTAGAGTTCTTGATTCATTTTTGAATGTAGTTCGAGATTGAACGAGGTTTGGGAAAAGGAAAGGGAAGTAATTACTTGAAGATACAATGCTTGCTCTCAGCATTAAACTGATTTTACATTAAACTTTAGGGAATATTTTGCAATACATCATAACATACATACATTATATTTTGGTTTTTGGATGTAATTAGCACTTTTTTAAAAAGGGCCACAAATTTTTTTATTCATAATCTGGCCATAATGCACATTGTTTGTTTGTGCGTTATGAATAAAGATAACGCATATTAGTTGTGCATTATCACTTAATTACAGTTTTATTGCTTAATCGGTCCCTGTGGCGGATAACGCACAGAGCACATGCGTTATAAACCAGCAATAACGCATGAGAAGTGTGCATTATTAGCCGAGCATCACATGGAGCCAGTATAGGCTGATCACATCCAAACTGTCACATCACATGCTCGAGATTGTGATACTCCACTATCTTGTAACATATGAGTGGCACCTTTGCCCACCACAAGTCAGATGAAACTAGATCATGGTCATGATAGGGTAGCCATATAAACTATTCAACATATTAAAATATTTAAATAACAATCATTTAAAAAATTTAGTAAGTACGTAAACAACAATATTTAAAAGCCAAACCTGATCGGATGACATAAAATCTAATTGATCTTTTTTCGTAAGCAGGACGTGTGTCGACAGCTGGCTGCAGTCAAATGATGTGCACCACATAGTACCAAGTTGAGCAAGAGGGTCAGGCTGAACATGTCAGCATAGCTGAGGTTGCACTACAGTAATATACAACCAAACCCAAATCTGAAGTAGGACTAGGGCTCTCCCTATCTGTCGTGCACCCTCTAAAGCTGCCGTGCATAGATGCCTACATAAAAATCCCAATACACAACTACCCCACCTGTAAGTGCCGATGGCCTCAAAATCCTCCAACAAATTCATGCAGCGAAACGTGAATCAAGCTGCCCGAGAAATCAGAGAGCATATAACCTCCAACAGGCAAGAAAATAAATCCACGGGCACCAAGATTAGGTCATCATCACTCTTTGATCAAGTAAGCTCTCTCAAGATCCAGGCCTCTAGAGGTTCCTTCTAAACCTTGTATTCAAAAAAGTGAGTAAGGGACAATCGCACCCCAATAAGTCTCCCGATTACCTCAATCTAATATTGATTCAGGTGTACGCTCCAACTAGGCCCTGTAACAGGCAATCCTTCTATCCGCAAACAAAATAAGACGTGCACATTCTGTAGAGTTACAGTCACCTCATCACAAGTCAGGTGGAATGTGTGGGTCTCAGGCCTCCAATGCTCAACTAAAGTAATAATAAGAACGTGGTCGAGACCTATGTAACCACATCTAAAAACTCGCCCTAACCCCATCCTATCAATAATATCAATCACCCTACGAGGAGCTCCACTATAAGCCTGAAATACATTTATCCTGAAACGTGTACACTGAAGATCAGTAACAGACGTCTCACGATTCCCAGAGCGATTCTCATGCTGCCTCGTCTATATCAGGGACTATGGACCCGGATGCACGTGTGCTGGGACTTCTTCCATCTACATTACCCACAGTTTAGGGTTATACACTTTCTAAATTATCAATAAGGGTTTAGAATTAAAAGTAGAATATTTACAGTAAAATATTATCACAAACCCTAGTCGTGTAGGGTTTAGGGTTTCAATGTTATGGTTTGAGAGTTTTAGGTTTTCGGTGATAGTACATATCTAAATTAAATGTTTACTGGTTTAGAATTTAAAGTAAAAAATTTTGAATAAAGTATATTTCCAAACTTTCTAACGTTCATTGTTTATGTTCAGTTATATTAGGATTTACGCTTTCATAGTTTAGGGCTTTAGCACTTTTAGAATTCTGATATTATAGTGAAGTATTATTACACACTTTCTAAAGTTTATGATTTAGGGTTTCCATGTTAGGGTTTTAGATTTTCAATTTTACGGTTTTACGGTTTTATGATTAAAGGTTATAAACTTTCAAAGCTTAAATCTTCACAAGTTTAGAACTCCAAGTACAATATTTAAAGTAAATTACTATTACACAATTTCTAATGTTCATAGTTTAGGATTTAATATTTAATATATCAAGTTTAGGGTCTATAATTTACGGTTTAGGATTTTGTTAAGATTTTAGAGTTTTAATTATATAAATGCTATATTGTATAGTTTACGGTTTAGGGTTTTAGATTTTAGGATTTTATTACTAGGGTTTTTGAGTGTTAATCATGTAAATGATATATTTTATATTTTAAGGTTTTAATCATATAAATAATATATTTTATAGTTTAGGATTTTACGGTTTAGGAATTCAATATTAAGGTTTTACGGTTTAGGGTTTAGTGTATGTTTTTTAAAAAAAATAAAAGTCTTCATAAATTTAAGGCTAATAACATAAAATTATATAAATGCTAACAATACAAGATTATATGAAATTAATAGAAAAATATAAGCATGCTAACAATATTTTACAAAAAATAAAGAATCATCATTTATGACAAAAACAACAACAAATTATATAACCTATATTAAATCACTCATTTCAACAAATCACATTTCCAATAGAAACAACTAGATTAATAGCATAATCAAATATGCAAAAATTTACCAATTACAACACTAACATAATCATAAAGACCCTAACTAGAAAAATAACTACAAAAAATTGATCAATTATCAAAATAAAATTCATAAAAATTATTCACAAACCACAACAAACAACAATTTTCATATAAACAACAATAGAAATTAACACATAGTGTACAAAAAAATTAAAATAATTATAGACAATAAGAAATTTTCCGAAATAAGAGAAGGAGGAGAAACCAAGGAGGTAATTAGTAAGTTCCAGTGGCAGGAAGACACTAGTGGCGACGAACAACAGCGGTAGCAGCGGCAGAGAACGACAGCTGGACGAATGGAGGAAAAAGAAAAAAGAAACATCGAACTGAGAAGAAGAAGAGAAGAAGAAGAATAGAAGAAGAGGAGGGAGGGAAGGAGGAGAAGAGAAGGAGGAGAGGATAAAACCGACGGCGGCGACGCATGCAACGGGGAGGGAGAAAAAAAAATGCAGTGGCGGGAGTGTGAAAAAAAAATTTTCTGGTTTGTTGTAGTGAGGGCAGCTAGAGTTATTGATTTTGTTATAATGATAACGCACAACACTTGTACCTTATCTGTGATAAAATCGCATTCTAGTCGTGCATTATTCATCATAATAAGGCACATTCCCTGTGCGTTATCGTCCAGTTCAACCACCTCCACTGCCACATCTTAATGAAGATTAATTTGGATATTTAACTCCTGATTATTGATAAAGCATACTGATTGTATGTTATCGTAGAGAATAACGTACAATTGCTGTGCGTTATGCACCGTTCTAGAATTAAAAAAAGTGGCCACTTTAGTATATTGTTTTAAAAAAGAACCAATTATAGCAAAAAAAAGCTTATACTTTGCTAATTTTATTAAATTTAACCTTGGACCAATGATTTTGGAGGTAAAATACATATTTTTAAGTTTAAGGGTAAAGTAATTGTAATCCCTAACTTCAAAGTGATATTTTGTTATAAACCCATTAATTAATTCCAACTCCATAAATGATTTTAGAACTAATGTTCAACAGTTAGAATTGGGAATACCAGTTCCGTTGCACTGAACATAACGTATTTCACGTGCTTCTGCCGTACTGAATTTGGTGGTCTTCCGGAAAAATAATTCATTGTAAAAGTTTTTCTTTATTATGAATTATTGAGCATATAAAATAATGACGGATAAGATGTACATATAATGTCATACATTGGGTGGTTTTAATTTTACTCTCACGTGATTTAGGGAAGTTGAAGTAATGAATCCAAAAAAGCAGTCACCTTCTAGAATTATAATTGTCTCTTCATGATGCTATTGTGACAAGTATTGAATGTTCAATTAGTTTATATATTCTCTAATAAACAAGAGAGCTTCAATATGAGATAAAGGGAGATATATTAGTTGTACTTACTGATATCTCAATGGCACAAGCCTACAGAAATATGACAAGCGTGGGAGCTTTTTTCAAAAAAAAATATTTCACATGATATTTGGAGAAAAATATTGTATTTTTTTTAGCTTTTAAAAAGTATATATTTTATGAAATTAATATATACATAGTGTATGTCCGAATACATTCTCTAAAGAAAATTAAACTGTCAAAATACTAATCTTAGTTGGATTCATGATATGCCCATTGATTTAGTTATCTCCTTTTAGGATTCTATATTCTGTTGTATTTGAGTCTATAAGTAGGTCATATGAGAAACATTAATAAGATGTTTCAGACTTGATTCTTAACTTCTATTCTTTTTCTCTTGTATTTTTCTTTCTCTATATTCTTTATCTTTATATTATATTATTATTTTGAACAATTTATTGTGTCACGATTATCAAATTTATAACAATACATATAAATATAAATATATATTTGTTTCTCGTTTTTTTAAGCGAAAAATAATTGAAGCCGGTGCAATAGTTTGAATCACTCTGAGGATTTATAGTTGAACGTTTGATTGTTTGTTGGTGGAGACTGGAGATTAAGGATTGAATGTCGAACCCACATTAATTAAGACATTATATACTTATCTCAAATCGTCCAGAATTTCATATCGGCTAATTAAAGAACTAATGAACTTTTAATAAACTTAGACAACCCTTCTCCTCTTGAGATACCTTTTGGGATGAGTTAAACCCAAGCAAAAATTTTAAAATAGTATCAGAGCCAGTTGTTGGGCAACCTGAGTTGGACAACCCGCGTAGATGTCCAGTCCTGCAAACTTCATGTTCTAGATGTCTATTCCGAGGCGTGAGAGGTTGTGTTGGGAATCCAAAATCGGCTAATTAAAAAATTAATAAATCCTTAATAAATTTGGGTAACCCTCCTCCTCGTGAGATATCTTTTAAGGTGAGTTAAGCACAAGTTCAAATTCTAAAACAAATCTTAACCATGCCATATATAAGATTAAATTGAAACATATACATGTATGAGATTGTTAGGGTATTTAATTTGTTCTCACTAAAAGAATTGAGAGGTTCACATTATTTGATAAGCACTCTATTTAGGAAGATTTTCTTATTCATGAAGGCATCACATGTTTTCACTCAAATTATGAAATGATATGTGAAGATCTTAGAATATTTTGCACGATTTGAATATGTATTTGACTCGAGTATAGAGTTAAACCCCTCATCTGATGTTTTTTAGAGGCTATTGATATTTGAGAAAGTTTTCAATTAAAACTAAGCACGATGTGAGGCTCTATCAAAAGAATCTAATTACTTCACCAAGTTCATTGAAAAATCTTGAGAGAATTATTCTATCACGATTGAATATGGTTTTATTTTGACATTTCTTAGAGTTTTTGGTTTTGGTTTGTTTACCATCTTGTTTGATTGTCGGAAAGTTTAGATAACCATGTATTATATTACAGTATGCATGTTTAAGTAAGTGCATGTTGATTGTTGTTTGAATTAATTATCAGTAGACATACAAGCTTGTGATGTTGTGATGTTGTAATTTTTTATGTAGTGGATTGGGTGTGACCATGATGCTTAGAGGTAGGCCAAATTGACAAAACTGCATTATCAAACTTGTTGTGTGTCATCTTCCTTTGTCTCATATCGTCGTTGAAAATCGTGGTGGGAAAAACTTCAACACAATATCTCACCACCTCACATGACAATAACGTAATTGAAGTGATTTAATTTACTAAACTAACTTACCTTACCTTTGATATAAATATTTTAGAAATTTATTTGTTGACAAAAAAATGACTATAAATTTTTTAAAACTGTTATTGACTTTTGTAAAATACTCACCATTAATTTTCTTTTTAGTTTTTATACAAAATCTATTTTTTCATTTTCTAAATTTTAAAGTGCTAGTGAAAATTCCTTGTTGTTGAATAGACTTTTAAGTGGCCAAAGAGTCCAAAGGACACATAGAGAGGGAGCAAGCCTGATTTTGAAATTCAATAAGCCAAAAATGTTGAACTCCCCGTAGGACGGTAAATGGGACGGGTCTTACCGGTATTCACGTGGGTCTATTACCGTTTATAACGGGTAAGGTTAAAATTTTATACCCGCAGAACCGTACTCATATAGATTCTATTAAATAGCTATGGTGATGTCTAAGCCTGTATATCCGTTATCATAAAATAATAATATATATTATTTTATTTTATATTTTTTTATTAATACACAATTTATACATTTATATGATATTATTTTTTTCAATCTCACCTCACTCTCATCTCAATCTCACCTCACTCCAATTCAGTCTTTGTTCATCTCTTCTCAACCCCTATACCCATCGCCGCTGCCTGCTGCTTCTTCTCTCTCCTGAAACCTCCTTACTCCTTCAGTCCGCACCGCCGACTTCCACCACCTCTCTCCGAAACCTCTCACTCCTTCAGTCGCCGCCGCCATCTGCGACATTACCAGTGCAGCTTCCACCGTTTACTCTGTCCAGCTGTCTTAGTCTTCAGTCTTTCTTTTCTTTCTGTGGTCACTGTCGGCTGCTCTCCCTCTCTCCCAAAGGCCAAAACCTCTAACAGAAAAATGCTCACTCTGTTCTTCCATCTTCCTCCCGACATGTAAAATTCAACTTCTTCTGTACTTTGTTTTACAAATTTCCTTCCTTAAATTTTTTATCCCATGGATTTATGCTATACTATTTTTGCTGCTGGCTGCATTGAAGATTTGAGTGGTTTATTTTTTGACTCTGTTCATATTTCTTAAATCACTGTGCCTTATGATTATTTGTGTTGCTCTGAGATTATCAGTTTCGTTTAGGTTGTTCTAACTTCTGAGATTATTTGTGTTGAAGACAAAGTAATTGTTTAGGGTTCTATAATTTTTTTTTTAACAGCCCAAGTGGGGACTCTATAAATGTTGAAGTAATGTCTTAAGTTGTTTTGAGATTATTTGTGTTGAAGACGAAGTAATGTTTTAGGATTCTGTAAAATTTTTTTTGACAACCCAAACGGGAACTCTGTAAATGTTGAAGTAACATTTTAGGTTGTTTTGAGCGTATTTATGTTGAAGTAATGTTTTAGCCCTCTGTAAATTTTTTTTATTTTTTTGACAATTCAAGTAGGGACTCTGTAAATGTTGAAGTAATATTTTAGGTCATTCTGAGTTTTTTTTTTTTTATTTTTATTTTAAATTACCAATCTTACAAGCAAATAGTTGATGAAAATAGAAACACAAAAAACATGACTTTCCAAAAATTTGTTATTAATTTGTCAAAAATATCTTGTTCTTTCGAGTAAATAAATTTGTAAAAAAAGATGGTAAATAAATTTGAAAAAAATAGAAAAATGTTATACGGGTCGAGTCTGAGTCCATAAATTTTATACCTAGAGGGTGTGAGTCTAGGTTTGGATCCATGTTTTACTATAAGAGTCTTGATTGGGGTTTGGACTTGTTTATAGCCCTAGCTCCTCGGTACACTATACCGCTTTTTGTCATCGTCCTATATTACTTAGATTGGTTCTTGCATTCGTGTGACATAGCACGAACTCAACTTATTAAATGTTAGAATTTGGGCTAGGGCCTAACTTACCCCAAAAGTTACCTCAAGTGGGGAGAAATGTCCAAACCTTTATAAGGAGTAATTATTTCTCAAATACTAGTCATGTGGGATTCTCAACACACCCCTCACGCCCATGACTGGACATCTGGAGCGTGAAGTTTTGCAGGACTGGACATCTGCATGGGTGACCTAATACCGGCAGCCCATCAATTGGCTCTCATACCATCTTTTCTGTGTTATTATGTCAAAGTACTTACCTGATATACTTGTCTTACAAATCCTCTAGCCTAGCTAGTATGAAAATATATTACCACTAGGAAAGTATACAAGACTTAGGATTTTTAAGTTATGGAAATGTCTATATAAATATATAGAAATATATAAATATGGAAATATCCAAATATGGATCCTTAATACTCCCCCTCAAGTTGGAGCATAAAGATCGGAAATGTGCAACTTGCAAGCTAAATGATGAGAACCCATATTACCGTAAATTGTACTATTTAGTCCCATTAAAAATTAAATAGCTTTTTCTTCCTCCCTTTTGTTTGTAATGGCTGTAAAAAAAAATCCGATTTTGTAGTATACGAGAGTTCAATGTAATTTTGAAATTCATCCCATATTTTTTTCAAACGCGAGTAATACACATTTATTGAATCCCCTCCTTGTTTGCAATTTACCAATGTGGTCTTTAATTTATATTTTCGCAGTCCGTTTCTAACTAATTTAAGTCTGTTCATAATTCATCAGCTCTCTCGGAGTAATTTTCGCACGATTGGGGAGAGGGTTCAATAGTATTGAGAATCCATGAATTTACCAAAGTGTTAATTTCCTACCATTCTTCCTCTTTTTCTGGAATGAGAATCTTTCCATCAACAAATCACAATTTTTTCTCCGAACACAAGGCCAATCGCATGCCTTTTGTCCATTCTGTACAGTTATTGTCTTTATCATTCTCTTTTAATTGGACTGTCATTGTGATTAACGCCGGACCATCAGAAGATGCCACATTGTAGGCATCTTTCTTTATTTTACAAACATGGCTTTCTTCTACCATGTTGTTGTCAACGTTGCCAGTATCTTCCTTGTCGTATCTCATTATGAGAGTTTAGATAAGGCTGGCTCGGATATCATGAAAGAAATTTAAGGTGTACAGAAGAATAATATAGAATGCTTCAATTGGTCTATTTCTTATTTATTATGATCTATTATTTATAGGGTACAAAGTATTCTAATTCTAGTTAATATTAAATTCTAACTAACCACTAACAGGGAATACTGCTATAATACTTACTATAATAGTACTAATGAATAACATTCCGAATCTAAAATAATGTTATATAGAATCTAAGATAATCTAGAAGAATCACATACTGATGTGATATCTCCAACACCCTCCCTTAAGTTGGAACCTGCAAAATTGCATGTCCAACTTGCCACAATTTGTCAATTTTCGGAACATGCAATTTTCATCGATGACGATAGTCTTCCACCACTCGTCACTGTGGTCTTTACCATCACTCGTTGTCGCTATGGTTTTTGTCATCAATCGCGGTCGCTATAGTTCTTCCATCAGTCGCAGTCATTGTGATCTTTTTCTATCAGTCGCAGTTGTTGTGGTCCTCTTCCATCAGTCGGAGTGGTTTCCATCATCCGTCGCTGAAAATTCCTTTAATGTCACTTTAGAGTTACTTCAATAAAGCATTCATCAAGTCTAAATTCAATTTCGAAATCTAGATGCTTCAAAGTTTCGTCGATGAAACTCTCTAACTTGAATATGATTTATTAAAAAAAAATAATGTACTAGACATTTATTGAAGCAAATTAAAAGAAATATTAAAAATGAAAAAAAAAAAAAAAAAAACTTCTTGTTCGAACTGAACAAGAAGAGTTGTTCAAATTTAATGAAAAGAGAATAAGATCATAGATGTGGAAGGCGTTTTGTTTTTCTTGTTTTCTTCAAATCTGGCTCTGTTACCATGTTAGAATTTGGGTTGAGCCTAACTCACCCCGAAAGATACCTCAAGAGGGGAGGACTGTCCAAACATTTATAAGGAATAATTATTTCTGAAATACTAGCCATGTGTAATTCTCAACATTAAATTCACTCAACTACCTTACCTAAAATCTAACAGAGATATTCTAAAGATTTATCCGTTTATGAAAAATTACTATAAATATTTTTTAGTATAGTTGACAAATTTAGTCACATAAATAATTATTACACCTTAACTTGGTCCCATATTTTCTTATTTATACATTTTATTCCAACAATTATTTATTTCATCCAAATTTGATTGTATATATTTTTTTACTCATTTTAATCCAAAATTATTTATCTGAAATAATTTTTGTTTCTACTACTATTAAACCAGACAGAAGACAGCAAAAATATTTTTCGATAAATTTTAAATAGATGTATCAAAATATAGCATTGTGTCCATTGATTTTGTAAATAATTTTTCTAGAATAAATAAATCTCCGTATGATTTTCTGGTTATGTGTAGTCGGCTCAGCTATAAAAAGGATCCTTAAAGTTTCACGAATTCCTCACTCCACCTTTGAACAATACCAAGAGATGGCTCTAACTGGAAAGCTAGTTGGCCAAGTTGAGATCAAATCTAGTGGGGATGTGTTTCACGAAATCTTTAGGAACAGACCTCACCACATCTCTAATATGAGCCCAAACAATGTGCATGGTGTTGATCTTCATGATGGTGAATGGGGAACCGTTGGATCCGCCCAATATTGGAAATATAACCACGGTATGATGACTTAGTACTGATCTTCAAATTTTCTGTTTTTCTTCTTGTTTCAACTTTCATCATATTATCTAGATGATTATATTATTGAATCTTTCTTTCAATAATTTATAGTCAAATCTTTATACGTCATTTTAGTTATTATAGTCTTGATACGCCGAAATTCAGCACATTTTCTTAATTAACTTCTGTCACCTTTCACATGATTTACTCCTATCAATTTTCACCTTGTGAGAAAGATAAAGACTAAGCAAATTTGTAAGATAAATTATCGAAACAAAATATTTAATTACGATTACTTTAATTGTCACCACATGAAATGATTGGAGCATTATTTTTCGTAAACCGTTTGTTTTGGCTAATGGTATTCCCATCAAGATTAATCAAATTAATTAGAATAATACAAGTATAAGTGATATTTAATGTAAAAAATATTTGAACAAATCATCTATAATATTTCTTATACCACTTTTTATAATATTTGTTTAATATTTTCTTTTTCTTTTTAAGATTTATTTTATTAATAAAATACATCATATTTTAATATTACAAAAAGTAGTACAAAAAATATTACAGACAATCTGAACAGCAAATATTGTAAATTACTAATAAACTTGTGATATGCATATATACAACTTTTTTCACAATCTATTATATTGTGGGCATTTTTTTATCCCTAGATTAAAGGGGATTTTTTAGATACCTACTTTAACCAATAGAAGTTTGACACATTATTAAAGATAACTCGGTATGGAAGGTTTCAATTTTTTTAATTTTTTTTAACTTTTAAGATGATCAAGTGGCAATTTTGTATTGTGCCACCTCATTGAAAGAGGTGGTCAAACATGTCACTCAAAAAATAAAAAAATAATATTTATTTAATAAATTTCAATAAAGTTACGATAAACTTAAAAATAAATATAATAAACTTAAGATATAAAATTGTAATGATTGAATCTTATCTTTACAATTCACAAAGTTACTTCATAATGACAATAAATACACTAAAATATATTATATAAATTATTAGTTTGTGCCATTAAATAGTAATATATATTATATATGACCATTCGATCACCAAAGTTTATAATTCTTGATTATAATTTTATTAATTTATTTTAAAATTTACTGTTTTATTAAATGGTATGTATGATAATTATAAAGGTGATCAAATATGCTACATAAATAAAATTTATACCACTATAAAAGTAAACATTATATATTACTTTTAACATTTTTAATATTGTCAATTTTAATTCTAATCGTACTATTTTGAAACAAAAGATTTATAATAAATACGATTAATTTTATTATTTGTAATAGTAAATTAGGACTGACCACCCATAGGCAAGTTTCTTTTTTTAAGAAAAACAGCACTAGGAATATAATCAGGTGGCACAATTATGCGAGGCCAATTTTTTTTCTTTTTCTCGCACCTGACGCAAATGAAACTTTGTTTTGGTCCCAATTGAGGAAAACGCATTACCTTCTTTTTTTTTTTTTTTTCCCTTTTTTTTCTTTTTCTTTCTTGCCACTTGACGCGAGTGAGACTTTGTTGCCTGATTTTCTTTTTTTCACTTGACGCATTTCATACCTGCCGAGTCTGATTTTTCTTTAAAACAAAATGCTTACTAAATTTACTAATTATGAATGATAATTTACTATTATGAATAATAAAATAAATTTAAAATTTTAAAGTGGTAAAATTTAAATTACAATAAGCTGAATTAAAAAATTTAATGGCAATATAAAAAAATTTACTTTATAATAGTACAAATTTACCATTTATCTAATATATTTTACTACATTTATTATGATACGTAAGAATAGTAAATCTCATTATAATTTAATAAAATTATAATTAATCATGATAAGTTTACGTCATTTAATGTTAATATATAAAATTTACCATTTAGTAGCACAAACTTATGGTTTATATATATAGTATATTTTACTAGATTTATTCTCATTCTTACTATTTAAGAAAAAATAATAAAATTTATATAAAAATTAGCAAATTAAAAAAAATATATAAAGTAAACTTGTGAATTTTAAAAGTAAGATTCAATGGTTATATCCTAATCTTACCATATTTATCTTTAAGTTTAACATAATCTTACCATATTTATCCTTAAGTTTAATATAATCCTATTGAAAATTTTCCCAAAAAAAGTTAATTATTTTTTTTAATTTTTTGTGTGACTTGTTCGACCGATGGCAGCTTCTTTTAATGCGGCGGTACAACTAAAATTTACCACGTCATCATATTAAAAGTTTTAAAGAATAAAAAAATAGAAACTTAGCTATACCAGGTAGTATTCAAAATGTGTCAAATATTTATTGGTTAAAAAAATTCCTATTGGGTACTCGGGTATAAAAAAAAAAAAAAATCCTTTTGGGTACCCGGGTATAACCCTATATTGGGATTGACTTTTCTTCATTCTTTTTTTTTAAGATGGGAAAAAGAGGGTTACCAAAGCGATTGTTGAAGCCATAGACGACGAAAAGAAATCGGTGACATTCAAGGTTGTGGAAGGATATCTTTTGGAGTTATATAAGGCCTTTCGTAACACTGTCCAAGTTGATACCAAAGGGGAAAACAATTTGGTTACTTGGACTATGGAGTATGAGAAGTTAAACGAGAATGTCCCGGAGCCAAATACTCTCATGGACTTTTGCCTCAATATGACTAAAGATATTGAGACTCACCATCTCAAGTAAGGCACTTGGAACAAATCAAGATCGAGCCTTATGACTAGCGGACCAAAAATAAGATATGGAGAGGCAATAGTTTGTCTAAATCTACATATCATAATGAATAAATGGCTTGATCAAGTATGCATTATTGATTATTGTGTGAAATGCATGTTTCAATTAATTTCTACGGCTATGGTAGCCGGGCGGATTTCTTCAATACAATGCCTATTGTGTGAAATATATGTGAACCTAATTAGTTTTTACTCATCATGTATAAAGTTTCATCGAGGACATTCACATCTTGTGCAGCTCCATTCAAGCTTTCATCTCACTGATTCGCACAATTCTCTCGAACTAGTCAAGAATTAAACATATAATAGTTTGAGAAAGAAAACACCGAGTTTCTTTCCTTGATTTACTTAATTTATTTAATTTACCTGAGAGAAGTCAGGCAAGTCCTAAAGTTAATTTTTCTGTTCAAAACTTTACTAATTAATTACATATTGACAACATATTTATAAAGTGTTTATTAAAATTATATCATTCTAGTTAATTAAGATTGTGAAACTCAAGTCTACTGATTCAAATTGTGCAAAACAATGTACAATCCGACGGACTCCCAGAGGAAGACTCAAATGCATACATCGCCAATTTATTGTAGGTGTGCGACTCCTTCAAGATAAATGGAGTTTCAGAAGACACCATCGGACTTCGCCTTTTCCCATTTTAATTAAGGGCGAAAGCGAATTAGTTAAAGATGGAGAAAGTTTATATGAGGTTTGGGAGGGATGAAAGGAGCTGCTCAAAAAGTGTCTGCATCGTGGTCTGGATTTGGGTATCTAAATTCAGTCATTTTATAATGGAGTATCCTATGGTGCAAGAAAGCTCATTTATGCTTTATTGGTGGGTCCACAAATCACAAAACTCCTCAGCAAGTATATAATTTAATAGAGTAGACAGCATTGAATAATTACATTTGGGGAGGATAGAGATCCAAGACCAAGCCTGTTGGAGTACAATATGTGGACGCTATTAATACTATGGAGGCGTATTTTTCATAGGGGTGATTTTTCGGACCTTTTACCACATGTTTTGACTTATTTCTTTAGGCGTACTTTGGTCCAAAAAGAAGGTGGACAGAGTGAAGTTCGGATTCTAAACCTCTATATGATAGAAAAATTACAGACTGCTCTTATTTTTCTGTTGCTTTCTTAATAATACACAAGATGAGAAATACAGGCTGTGACATGACTAACACGCGTATATCATTATCCTGTTATTTTATCTCATCTTTTCCAAGCATTTAATGCTGACTTTACAGGCGCACGACGAGAGATGACTGGGCAACCACATATCTTCACGTTCCACACCTTCACTAATTGTGGCTACGCTTAGGATAAGAAGTAGAAAAGGTAGATACTCTCGAAAGTGGAGGATCATCTAATAGACCAAAACACATTTAGATTTCGAAAAATAAAGAAGACTACACAGACCAGCCAAAGGGCATCCTCCTCCTGACTAACTGATGATGACGACGAGGATGAGGCATCATTCGGTGAAGACGATTCTTATGATCCTTCAAATGAGGACGCCCCTCCCACAGCATCAATGAATACTTTCAGGATGGAGATAAAGGATGAGTTTGAGCAGTTCGAGTTGACTCAAGACCCCCATGGCACTTAGTTGGTAGAGCTTGTGGAGTCCTCTCGCCCGTATGCGGACGAGCTAGCACATCAGAGGACATCTATAGACTGACAGGAGGTGATGCTGGCCAGATTGTGCAGTTGGTTCTTACCTGATTAGTTCAACAATGGCTGCATCGACGAACATGGCTCCACCATGAGGGATTTTTTCTTTTTCCATACTTTGAATTTTTATTGTACTATATGTTTCTTTTCGTTTTTATGCTTTTTGATGGTCTTGCTTTTCTTTTATATTTTAAATTTTCGAGGGGTTTGCTTCCTGATGTGCTTGCCTGCTTTATCTCTATGGGATAGCTTCTCGTGTATGTCCTTTTCTGTTTTAATTTTGTTTCGCCCCTCACATTGAGGACAATAAGGTTTTAAGAGTGCGACTATTCATGTCTTATATATGTCTTTTAGGTTTTTTATGTCTATTTTTCATTTTAGTGCATGTAGTCATATTTTTCTTTCAAACGGTCCAAAAATCCAAAGAAAATGAGATAGCTTTGAAAAATCCAAAAAAAAATAAAAAAGATAATTTGAAAAAAACCAGGAAATGTTTTTCCTTCTTTTCCCTTTTTCAATCTCCAAATATTTAGAAAAATCAAAAAAGATTTCTATTTCTGTCGTAAGATTTTTATTTTTTTTCACAATCAGTGGAGATCTTGATTGCAAACCTTTAAGATTTTAAAAAGCCATTTGACTAATCGATTTAAAAATCGCACTTACTTATTATCCTTATATAATCAATGGTTCAGGCACTTGCAAGTGTCAGTTAGTAATAGAAGCCTTGAAATCTTAGGGAATTAACATAGTGAGTATATTTCGGGTATTTGCCTTCACTCTTGTGTTTTCTTTGCTTTAAAGCGAAAATGTCTAGTCTAGATTGGTCCCGAAAATGATGGTCACAGGCCTTCATTTTATCGGTTGTGCCCTTTTTGCCTATCCCTTTTAAAATCAACCCTTATTTCGCTTTTCATGCCTTCATGCCAAGGGTTTTTAATCCCTTTATTTCTTTGCTTTTTACTCACACTTCATAAAACCTCAATTTGTTTGAGCTATGACTTTTAGGCCGTTTTGAGTTATGAAAATAGATAAGTGTGGGGGTATCTGGTGAAGACAATAATTTCTATATAAAAAGGGTATTTTACGTAATCTTTGTAAGCAAGGTACAGGCAGCTGTTGAAAGAGAGAAAACAAAGTTTGAAAAAATAAAAAAATAAACAAATCTGAGAAAACAAAGAAAAAAAAGTACTTGAAATTGTCTATAGCTTGTCTCTCAAAGTCTTGAGCTGCTCCCTCTCATGTAAAAATTCCCTTGGAAATACATGAGTAATGAGAATTAGAGAATGATAGGGATATTGTGCGAAATTGAACGAAGCAAGATGTTTGGGGGTAAATGAGAATGAGCAAAAGCGGTTAAAAGGTTGCTGATTATATTAGATTTCTTTCATTTCAGTTGCATTAGTTCTATCTGAATTACTTTTGTTTTCTTTTTCCCTCATTTGACACCCTTTATGTCCTGAGCCTAATCTTAGAAGCAGAAAAGTCCTACCTAATACGGGAATAGCTTAGAATAGAACTTAAAGTAGAAAAGTTTGGAAAATATGAGTTGAGTTGTGCATTTACTGTTAAAGTATTTCACTATGTTAGTAACCTAATATTCCCTATTTTCTTCGAAGGGTGACAAGAGTAATTTTCATACACACACAGACACACACCGTTGATTAGTAAGTGTATTATTAAGATGACAGTGAGAGTTTCGATTCTTATGTTTCGTCCTTTGAAATTTCGTATGTGGTTAAGTAGTTATATCCCGATGGAAGTGACATTTTCATTTTGTTTTGTTGTTTCTTTTGTTATTTGAATTTGCCCATGTCTAGAGTCTTGCTCTTCGATTATGTGTTTTTGTTCCTTTTACGTGTCGTTTTCATTGAAACTTTTCCCACTTCTTCGATTACATTATCTAGTATTTACATTGTTTTGTGTTGCTTGAGGGCAAGCAACACATAAGTGCAGGGGTATTACAAAAACTAGATGTTTAAAATAGGGTATGTCTTAAAGACATGCAACAGGCAAGTGCGCCTGTCACTGTAGTATAGAGATACACCCAAATTGTCGATCTCAGGGAACAGTAAGCTAAATACTAACAATTTAATTTAAGGTCTAGTCTAACAAAACTGATTTTTGAGAAAAGATTTAAAACTAAAAAGAAAACAATAAATGAAAACAAGAGGCTTGACATGTGAAAAATATAAGGGAAAAGTTTGAATGGTTAGCCCTCTAACTTTTGTCAAATATTTCAATGGGAAAAATCATAAAAGTTATTAAACCAAGGTCGGATCATCGCACGTTTACTCGAGCAATCCCTACCTGTAGCTAAAAGCTGCTCCATTCACTAACCTTTAGAGAAGAATCTCTTCTCTCTTTAACTGATTATGAATGCAATACAATTAAGTGATTAAAAGGACGAATATCGCTATTCAATTGCCAACTTCTATGATTCAATTGGTTTTCCTAAATCGGTTTTCTTTTTTCAGTTCCAACCAATTTTGCAATCTAATCAATTAAGCGAAAAACGTAATTGAATAACAACCCAATGAAAATTAAACATCAATTTCATAAAAATCCATTAAAAACCATATCATCCAAAAACTAGGATTCAACCCTCAACATCCTAACAAAACACAAATTAATAATAGAATTCATAAATACAAAGGAAAAAGAAAGCTTAGGATTCAGGAGATTGCTTCCACGACTCTGAGGGTCACCTGGACCTCGTCTCTCGAATTGTTTGACGAAACTCGTAATTGCTTCGCCGATTGCTTCAATCTCTACTCAAGATCTTCAATTCAATCTTTTGTTTATGAAAAACTATCTAATTGTCAAGGAATTGAGAGAGGTTTTAAGTCTAGTTTTCACCCCAATTCCTCCTCTCTAACCTAAAGCTGAAGAATATCTCAAAAGAGGGGAAACTATACATATAAATAGTCTAAAAAATCGCATTAACTTGTGCTGTAGCTGAAACCTACCGCGTACAGTAGGTCGAGCCCTACTGTCCGTGGTAGGGTTCTTTCTTGTCCATTTTCGCTCCGTTTTTGCTCATTTTCACTTGTATTCTCCGTCCTCTTCATTGAGAAGCACCTAAGATAAAAGTAAAGGGAAATGATGTACATTATACAATTTATACACTAAAAACTTCGTAAAACGTTGCAATTAACATAAAAAATTAAAGATATTATGACATACATCATCTAATTAGAAATCTTAGTAGAACACTTAATTAGCGCTTGGTAGGACCTAGTTGGTCTCTAGTATATGCATTATGGTTTAGAAATCAAAAAACCATGTAACAAAGTGTTAACGATCAAAACGATCAATCTCCAAGATTTGGTTTCCTACTAGTTCCTGGTTCTCATACTACAAAAAAAAAAAAAAAATAGAATAATAATAATTAACCAATTTATCGAGGGCAGAGACAGTCAGTCGATCATCGATATACCACTGTTATTGATGGCAAACCGACGAAAAAACGACTGTTGGTTAATTTTCGTCGATAAGTAAAGGTATCAACGATGGGCCGTCGATAACAGTATTTTCGACGAAGTTGCCGACGGAACTTTTTTTACCCTTCAGGTTATTTCTTGTTGCCAATAACTGACAACATTGTCCCGTTGGTGATTGTTACCGACAAACACGTGTACCGTCGGTGCTTGTTACCGTGGACAAATAATGACGAACTAGCCATTGGTAAATGGTTGAGAAAAAATTAACATACCCAAAACTCCCAAAACTCCATGAAGTATAATCACATAATTAAGATCAAAGTTAATCATACAATGTTCTATGTGTCGGAAATATCAACGGATTCATCATTAGAATCTTTGTCGGCATCGTCATTGGAATCTTCATCGAAATCACATTATATCTCAGTTTTATCATTTTCTAATTTCTTAAAATATCTTTCAAAATCGATATCAAATTCTTCCGACGAACGATACTCATGGACTAGAGGTCCTATGTCTTCAATATTCACATCTATTGCTGAACCCCTGTCAACGTCCACGTTCTCTTGAAATGCATCATCTTGGACTGAACATCTATTATTCAGGGTTGAGATTTCATTATACTAACCCAACCAGTCCTCGGTCTCTTTGAATCTGGATATAGGAGGAATGAAACTCGCCCTGTTTGATGAGTTATAATGAAAGTATCGTATCCTCCATATTTTGTGGTCTTTGTGTAACTCAACAATTTTATTTTGAGGATAAATCCTCATTCCTCGGTCTGAAGAATAATTCTTTGAAATTACGAATGTATTTTTTACAAAAGTTTCTTCTACAGATATTATGAAACATATATAATTCTAAAAAAGGAAGACTTATTATGAATCAGATAGAGTATAAAATTGTTATATATATTTAAGGTTCAACAAATTTTATAAAATTTATTATATTTGAACTACCATATATTATATATTTAATCCTATTAACGTGTCATATAAATATACAAAACCATTTTAATTTTTTTTTTCATTTCTTCATTTTCTATAGCCTTTTCCACTTCAAACCGCACAGTTGTACCCAAAAAAAAATTAAAAAAAACCCAAAAAAGTTTCTGTTTGAGCTATTCATTTATGGAAAGAAAATTTGACATATGAAAGATGGTTTCCAATATTGATTTTCCGAAAACAAAATTTAACATGTTGACCTCGACATGGTACTATCCTGTGGTGGTCACTTTTAAAGGTTCTCATCAAGTTAAAAAAAAAAAACCTGATTCAATAATTTCTCATGGCTTTGAAGAAATATAAAATACGTCAGGTCTTACACGGGTATCATGTGATCCAAAATTTCAACACGCTGATGTACTT
The DNA here is from genome assembly GCA_028651295.1 of Catharanthus roseus. NCBI lineage: Eukaryota > Viridiplantae > Streptophyta > Magnoliopsida > Gentianales > Apocynaceae > Catharanthus > Catharanthus roseus. The sequence goes on along the minus strand of JAPQWS010000107.1, from coordinate 417,080 downwards.
TTAATTCATTAAGTAATAAATAATAAATTGTAAACTACAAGGCAAGACTTTCCCACTATATATTTATGCATAAAAAATGTTTGAGATAATGACAAAAATATCATTACCATTTGTCAGAATTACGAATATCCCTTCTTTATGCGTATATTCACAAAATAAACTTCCAAGCATGATATGTTGGAACTAAAGGGACTAGTACCTCACTCGGCAACAAAAGCAAAACAAAAGGATAAATGGTTAGGAACAGTACTTTCAGGGTTTTGAAAAAATCTTCCCCTTTGTATGGGGAAGTAGGTTGACTCCAGACTTCGTCTACAAGCCCTTCAAGATACTCAAGATCCACGTAGCAAACAATCAAATTTCAATTAATTTATTTAAGTAAAAACTGAATAAGTAAATATTTAGTCTTTATTTTTTAAATTGATAAAGAAATATATTTAGGCTATCTAAATTTGGTTGGATTCTTTAAAAAATATCCAAACTCATTTTATATAAAACCTAATAGAATGAAATTTATGTAATTGAGTCCTAAATAAATTGAGATCAGAAGCATTTTACATTAAGTTCCTTAAATAATAGGTTAAACTTATTGGACCGTTGCAAATAAAGAATTGGGCTAACCCAAAACAGTAATGGGTCACTTGGTGACCAAGCAACCCAAAGCTCTATCTTTGCCTATAAATAAAGGTCTTCCCCAATGGTGGAAAATCATTCATAGGCATTCAGAAGCATCTAGAAGGATTATTCGAAGAAGGCATCAGAAGGAGAATCGGAAGAAGGCATTCAGGAAGCTCTCCAAAGGCTCTCCAACAATAACCATCTTCGATTCATCAAGCCTTCTTTGTTTGAAGGAGTGAAGAAGGCTTTAACAACTCTACAATCGAGATTAAGCTTCCAAACCCTCGAGTTCATCCAACTCAACATCAAGCTTCTAAGCTGTTGAGTTCATTATCAAAATTCGTCTGAATCAACATCAAGTTTCCAAGCCGCTGAGTCCAAAATCAAAGTTCGACAGACTCAATATCAAGCTTCCAAACCATCGAATTTACAATCTTCGATTCGAAATAAAGAGTTCAATCCCTCGATTCACAAAGTTCATCCGATTCGAGGTCAAGCTTTCAAGCCTTTGATTCATAGCAAAAGTTTATCCAATTCGAGATCAAGCTTTCAAGCCCTCGAGTACACAGTAAAAGTTCATTCGATTCGAGATCAAGCTTCAAGCCCTCGAATCAACATTTTGATGAAGAGAAGAATCAGAGGATTATCCTACAAGTTAGCAACTTCTCCAGAGATTTTGTAACCACTTTAAATATCAAATAAAATCTCTTTGTCGCTATTTTTCTTTTCTTGAATTTATTGACTTGAAATTTTGTTGTCTACAATTTTTTGCACACCCATCTCTGCCTCCCATCTCTTATCTTCGAAGTTCAAATCAATTAACTTTAAATCTTTAAAATCGAGCACGTGGCTCCCATGAATAACAACTCGAAATCTACTCGTTTTAAGGTTGCTCAAATCAAGGAAACCGTCACTACTTTTGGCATCACTTCACAAGCTTCAAGTGTTGGAATAATGACAATTAGTAGGGAAATAGTGCATTCTCAAATGGAAGTTCAACATACATTGGCTGCTCCGAACACATCATCTTTGTCAAAACAAGATGATGAAATTTCAAGTGATGACTTTCACCCTTGAAGTTCTCAAAAAGACTCAAGTTTGACTCTTCTATGTCACCAGATTCAACTTGTTTAGTGGCACATGTCATGATGACTGGGGCATTCATATTGAAGAGCAAATAGCAAATCTTACAAGATTAGTTGAAGATCTTGAAAAATGCAAAGGCAAGATCTTTCGATCACTCAGCTAATAAATCATCTGGAAAATAGCGGCGAGACAAGTCAAGCTCCTCCTAAGAAGCCAAAGATTCAAGATGAAGTTGTCAACTCAAAGAAAGATCACGACATCCAAGTATCTTTTGATGGCTTGATTCATTTTGATGAATTGAGCGACATTATTGAGGACGCCGTCAAAGAGAAGCATGAAGAGGGTAGCAAATCCATTAATGCTTTTACTAAACCCTACTCTCAAAGGATTTATAGTATGATTATTCCTATTGGTTATCAACCACTAAAATTTTAAAAATTCGATGGCAAAGGAAAACGAAAGCACCATATGGCTTATTTCATTGAGACATGTAACAATGCTGGAACCTATAGAGATCTTCTCGTCAAGCGATTCGTTCGATCTCTCAAAGGAAATGCATTCAACTGGTACAAAGATTTAGAGTATGGAACCATTGATATCTGGGACCAACTTGAGCAAGAATTCATGAATCGCTTCTATAGCACTCTTCAAGTTGTAATCATGGTAGAATTGTCAAATTCTTGCCAATGGAAAGAAGAACCTATGATTGATTATGTCAACAGGTAGAAAATTTGAATCTCAATTGTAGAGATCGCCTAAGTGAATCATCTGCCATAGAGGTGTGCATTCAAGGCATGCATTGAGGACTTCGATATATCCTCAAAATCATGCCCAAAACGTTTGAAGAACTTGCTACTCATGCACATGACATGGAGTTGAGCATCACCGCAGATAGAGGTGAAGCACCTGTACAAGATCCAAAGAAAGAAATTTTTAGAAAGAGGGCAAATCATCCTCTACAAGTGGGATCTGCAAAGTCATTCCAACAGATTGGTAGCGATGAAATTGAAAGCTCCTTAACTCAGGAGCCTAAATTGAAAGTCTCACCAACAAATCCAAAATGGTGTAAACGAATGCTCCTTTACCGCACAAGCTTAAACTGCAAAGTTATTCAAATCACAAATGTCGAGGATCAATGCTCCTTGACTGCATAAGCCTAAAGTGCGAAGTTATTCCAAGTGATGAAAATCAATGCTTCTCGGATACACAAGTTTAAACTGCAAAGTTATCTCAAGTTGAAATGATAGATTATATGCTCCTTGACTACACGAGTTTAAGCTGCAAAGGCATCTCAAGTTCAAATAATCAAATATATGCTACTCGACTCGACGAGATTAAATTGGAAAGTCATCTCAAGTACAAATGATGAAATATATGCTCTGTGACTATACGAGTTCAAACTACAAGTTCATCTCAAGTTCGAATAATACTCCTTGACTACACGAGTTTAAAATGAAAAGCCATCTCAAGTCCCAAAGGATGAAATATATGCTCCTTGACTATACAAACCTAAACTGCAACGTTATTCTACCAAGTTTAAAACCGGAAAGAAAAAAATGCTCCTTGACTGTACGAGCATAAACTGCGAAGTTATTCCTGGCCTGCATGAGTATAAACTCTGTCAAGGTAACTGCCAAAAGTGTAGCATGTGGTTAAAATTGTTAAAACACTCTAACAAGTCCAAAGTTTTAAAAAATGGATACTCCTAGCGTGTATGAGTTAAAATTGTAAACGGCAAAATCCCTTTCCTACATCAAGTTTTCTTTTTTGAAGTTGTTGGGGCGAAAGTGATCCACGTCCTTCTTAGGCAAGTCAATGATGCAAAGCTAGATGATAGAAAAGCCTCAAAGAAAGATGGTGCTTTGTTGTTGGTGCTCTTAATGTTCAACATAGATAGTGAAGTCTCTTCTTCCGTCCTCCATTCTTTATGAAATAAAATAATATTGGTAAGGCTTCGCTGAATTTGGGGTGTGGGCTTCGTTCTTCTCTTGAAGGCGGTGTTCTATACTTCACCTCTTTCTTGAAAAAAGGTTGATTCACTTATCGATAGTGGCTTCCGAGTTGATATTGCTGCCCTTTTGATCAAGTGATATGATTGAAAGAGATTCTCGTAGCTCCATTGGAACATATCCTTTGTTGTCAAGGTCTACTCATGTAAGTTTTGCAACATGGGAACATGGGAAACAACTTTGTCAATGTGATGTCCAAGTATTAGTGAGCCTCATGGTTGTGCAAATCCCATATTGAGATGAACATCTCAACATAAGTCGTGAAAGGAGTCAAAGCTTCACAAATGCCATCAGGATGTTGAAGTTGTCATCGTGAATAACGAAAATGACGCAGTGCGTGGATCTTTATTGTTGTCAAATCTTCGTAGCAACTCAAGAAATCTTGCGCCGAATGCTCTGTTGCGAAACTTACAGGGAAACTCGAGTATTAAACTTGTCTGTTGATTATTCTGCGATCTAGTAAAGAAGGTGTATTGATGGAATTCGAAAAGTGAGCAGTACTTCTAAAGTTGCTGGTCATTCAGAAAATCTCCATGAGACTTGTTCTGATGTGAATATTGTTGTTCAAAGATAAAAATCCTTCAATTAAACTTCCGAATGATCGTTTACCTTCATTAGGACTTGAATTAGCTCGTCCTCAAGCAAGCATAAGTATACCAAACCTATAACCTCTTAAATTCATGTAGGTATATTTCTTCCACACTCAAGTTCACCACTGGGTATTCTAAATCGAACACCTAACTAGCTTGTGCAAAGAAGACCCAATCTAGATAACTACAATGACATAGAAATCCTAGAGAAGGAATTTATGATCAAATTGAGAACCCCTAGATCTTCCAAAATCCAAATATTCAATAAAATCAATCAAAGGATTGATCAAACCATAGATGAAGTTCAAGGAAAAAGCCTAAAAACTTAAGAACCCTAGAGATAACTCTTTAATTTTCACAAATTATCAATTATTCTTACAATATGATAGGGTATTTATAGAAATTACGCTAACCTTAACCTAAACATGGTCAAGGGTCAACCCACCATTAGGGACTTAATTAAAACTAGTAAAATGAATTAAAATAACAATTCCTGCCTAAAACATTGTATTACATAAATTCAGTACCCTATCGCACGAGGTAGGTCTTCAGCACACAAGTCCATTTTAGACAGAAGCCTGCTGTGGACAATAGGTACAGGGCCTACCACTTGCAGTAGGCTCTGGTTTTGCCTCTCCTTGATTGTTCCTCCTCCAATTTGCTCCATTGGTTGCTCCAAGTTTAGGCATTGAACCATAAGAAACATAGGATGGTTTCCATAATCTTTCAAGCCTCTATTCTTGAATTTTAGGCCTTCTTTCATAGTTTCTTCAATCGTTATCATTAATCGATGAGTACCTTGATCATCATTCTCTTTAATTCTCTTTGCTTTTAATCTTGTGATAGGTCCTTAAAGCTTTTCAGCTTTTTGAACATCTCAGTTCATATTATCTGCCTCTCCTTTGAAAAGATTCGTCCTTGAATCTTGACCTATATCAAATAGAGATAAATCAGAAACATTGAAAGTAGCACTAACATTATAATCACCCAAAATATCAATCTTATAAGAATTATTATTAACACGTTCGAGAACTTAAAAGGGACTATCACCACAGCTATCAACTTATGATTTCTTTTATAAAGGAAAACATTCTTTTGGAAGATGAATCCAAACTTAATTACCCGGTTCAAAGAATACACGTTTTTTTCCCAAATTTCTGTTTGCAACAAGCTTCTTATTTGTAGACTCAATACCTTCATGGACTTTGGAGTAAATAGTTTTCACAAACTCTACCTTTCTCTGTCCATCCAATCTCAAAGTGTGATCTATAAGTACATGAATCAAATGAAAAAGAGTTAGAGGATTAAATTCATAAACAACTTCAAAAGGAGAGTAAGAAGTAGTAGAGTGACGAGCACTAATGTAAGCAAACTCAATGAGGTAAGTAAGCTTCCCATTGTCGCAAATTCTTCTTAAGGATGACCCTAAGAAGTTGACCAATGGTTCTACTCACCACCTCAGTTTGTCCATTGGTTTATGGATGGCAAGCTGTAGAATATAACAAGTTAGTTCCAAGCTTCTTCCACAAAACACGTAAAAATGAATAAGAAACTTGGTGTCACGATCCGAAATAATAGTTCTAGGTACGCCATGGAATTGCACCACTCAAGTAAAGAATGAATCCACAACATGACTAGCATTATCGGTTTTCTTACAAGATATGAAATGAGTCATTTTAGAAAACCGATCTACCACAACAAATATCGAATCCATGCCTCTAGGGGATCTAGGTAGTCCAAGAACAAAATCCATAGATATGTCTACCCAAGGTTCTCTAAGAACATCCAAAGGAGTGTAAATTAAGTCCATGTGTCCAAGATGTAGATTTAGTCCTTTTACAATCTAAACAATTAGCAATAAACCTATCTACATCTCGTTTCATGCGAGGCCAAAAAATGCTAATGCAAAATGTCATAAGTTTCTGAAATACCAAAATGACCTATCAAACCACCACAATGAGCTTCCTTAACTAAGAACAATCTAGAGGAAAAAGAAAACCATCATGCATAAGGTATTTTTCATTAGACACAATTTACCCTCATGATAAAGAAAACCATCATGTATAAGGTACTTTTCATTAGGCACAACCCAACAAGCATCAAATATGTCCTTGAAGTCATTATCACTAGCATACAAGTCCTTAAGCATTTCAAAACCAAGTATTTGAGCTTGTAAAGTAGAGATTAGAGTGTACCTTCTTGACAATGCATCGGCAAAAACATTTTCTTTACCTCTCTTGTATCTAATGACATATGGAAATGTCTCTATGAATTCCATCCATCTTGCATACTCTTATTGAGCTTTTGTTGTCCTTTGAGAAGCTTCAGTGACTCATGGCCTGTATGGATTACAAATTCTTTAGGCCACAAATAATGTGCCGATATTTTAACATTCGTAACAATGCATAGAGTTCCTTGTCATAATTAACATAATTCAATGCCACTCCAGTAAACTTTTCACTAAAATAAGCCAAAGATCCCTTATCTTGCATCAACACTCCTCCAAACCAACCCCCCGAGGTGTCACACTCAATTTTAAACATTTGCTCAAAGTTAGGTAGTGCTAATAGAAGAGCACTACTCAACCTTTCATTCAATAATTTAAAAGCTTTCTCTTGCTTTCCTCCAATTTGAATCCGATCATGTTATTGATTACATACATCAAGGGACTAACAATGGTGCTAAAGTCCTTTATGAATCTCCTATAAAAGCTTGAAAGACTATAGAAGCTTCTCACTTCGGATGCGCTCTTGGGAGTAGGCCAATCCTTGATTGCTTTTACCTTGTCTTCATCCACTTGGAGACCTTGAGAACTCACCACATAACCTAGGAAAGTAACCTTTAAAAAAAAAACACATTTTCCAAGGTTAGCATATAATTTCGCACTTCTCAAAATAAGCAAAACTTCTTTAAGATAATGCAAATGATCTTCATAAGTTTTTCTATAAATCAACATGTCATCAAAGTAAGCCACAAAAAATTTTCCAAGGAAACCCCTCAAAACATGATTCGTGAGTCTCATGAATGTACTAGGTGCATTAGTTAAACTAAAAGGCATGACCGGCCACTCATAAAGACCAAAGTTCTGAAAGCCGTTTTCCATTCTTCCCCTTCTTTCATGCGAATTTGATGCTAACCCAATTTTAAATCTACATTTGAAAAGATTTGAGAACTATGCAACTCATCAAGAAAATCATCTAATCTAGGAATGGGATGCCTATACTTGATGGTAATGTTATTCATGGCTCTACAATCTACACACATGCGCCATGTACCATCTTCCTTAGAAACTAATAAAATGGGAACAGCACAAGAGTTCAAGATTTCTCTTACATAGCCTTTGAAGAGAAACTCTTACACTTGTCTCCTCAACTCCTTGATATCTTTGGGAGGGCTCCTATAAGCCAGCCTATTTGGCAACACCGCACCGTTCACCAAATCAATTTGGTATTCAATGCCTCTCAAAGAAAGGAGTCCACCGGGCATCTCATCGGAAAAGATATATTTGAATTCTTCAATGACCTTCACAATAGCATAGAAAAAGAAGATAAATGAGCATTAGTAGAAACAAATGCTTCCTTGTAATATAAGAGTAACACCAATCTTCTTTCTCAATAACTTATATGATCTCACTCTCTTTCACATATAAAAATCTATTTTCTTTTGTAATACTCTCTTTCTTTTGATCACTTATTTTTCACTTTTACCTCTTTTGTCTTTTCAACGCTCATTTCTTTTCCCTCAACACTTTTTCCTTCCTCAATAATTTTTCTCTTTTTTTATTCTCAATTCATTTTTTTCTCTCTTATTCTTTTTGTTCGTCTCTCACTTGTTGAGGTGGAAGAGGATTCATGGTATAGGATTTTCCATCTTTCACACATGTGTAAGTATTTTTCTCCCTATAATGAATGGCTTTCCTATTAAATTGCGAAGGGCGTCCAAACAATAAGTGGCAAGCTTGCATAGGCACAACATATACCACTTCATCATTGTAAGTTCCCAATAGCAATAGGCATTTTAACTTGCCTCACCACCTTAATTTTACTATTATCATTCAACCAATGCAACTTGTAGGGACTAGGATGTCAATAGCAGGTAATTTCAACTTATTTACAAGATAAGTACTAGGTATATTTGTGCAACTACCACTATCTATTATGAGGTTAGCAAGTCTACCTTCCACCTTACATTTGGTATGAAAGTGATGTAATTTTAAATAAATGAATGGGGTACAACTGAAATGAGTGCAACAGGCATATGTATCTATCACTATAGTACTGGAAACATACCTGAGTTGTCGAACTCAAGGAACAGTAAAGGCTTAAATAGTCATAGTCTTAACCAATGTTCAGTCTAACAGATTGATGTTTAAGAATTAATTAATAAATTGGAAAAACTACTACGAACAAGTAAAAAGAGTAACGATTAAAGATATGAAATTTCAGGAAAAAAGTTTGAATGAAGGATCCCCTTAACTTTTGTCAACTATTCCAATTAAAAAACTCATAAAACGATGTTTGAAAACAAAGGTTGGGTTATCACACAAAAATCAAGATATCTCTATCTTTAGGTGAAGCCGCCCTACTTTCTTAACCTTTAGAGGAGAATCTCTTCTCTCCCTAACCGATTATGAATGCAATAAACAACTTAGGTGATCTAATAACCTAAAAGTATAAAGAATATCTCTATTCAATTGCCAACTCTTATTACCCAATTAGTTGCCCTAGATTGATCTTCCTTTTTCAATTGAATCAATCTTCCGAAATAATTGATTTTGCACAAATCAATTTTCAATAAAACGTAATTGAACAACAACCAACACATAAACAAACATCATTTTAATGAAATTCAATAAAAAAATAATATTATCCAAAGCTAAGGTTCAACCCTCAATTGAAACAATATAAATTAAGTAGTAAACATCCTAAAAATATTCAGTTAATAATAAAACTCATAATTAACAAAAGGAAAGAAAGCTTAGGCTTGAAAAGGGTTGAATCCATGATTCTGAATGCCACCCAAGCTCGTTTCTCGATTCGATTGATGAAACCCGAAATTGCTCCATGGAATCTTTTCAATCTTTCTCCAAGAGCATTAATTTATTGTTAATTGTGAAGAATCTACCTAATTGAAGAGGAAACAAATTCGCCCCTATTCCTCCTCTCTAAACCTAAAATTATTCTCCCTTAAAAAAAGGGCAAAAACTTATATAAATACATACAAAAACCATTAAATGCACTACTGACGTGACCTACCATCCCCAGTAGGATTCTGTTCCAATTTTGCTAGAGATCGTCTATGGTAGGCTTCTATTAGCATGGTATTTGTGGCCCTTGGACCTACGGCGTGCAGTAGGTTGGCCTACCATCAGCGGTAGGTCTCCTTCCTTAGTTCAGATAGCTTCGTTTTCTCTGTTTTCGCTCTATTTTGTCTTTTTTTGGTTTTATTCTTTGTTTTCTTCATCGAGAAGCATCGAAGATAAGAAGAGACGAAAATGGTGTAAATAATACATTTCATATACCAAAAACATCATAAAACAACGAAAATAACATATGTAAATGTAGTACAATATGGCCCATACCAAATACTCCCACACTTATCTGTTGCTTGCTCTCACGTAACACAAAACTACGGAAAAAGCTGGAAAACGTAAAAGATAAGTGCTAAAAGTTTATATGCTGAAAATGACACATGGAAGGACAGCATAAAAGACCAACAGAAAACAATACTGTACGACCAGAAGTAAAGGTAACAAATAAAACAAGAATAAAAATGACTAAACATATCACTTCAATGGAAATAAGAAAACTCAACCATTAACTTTTCAAAACACAAAACATAAAAATCTACAATCCTACCGCTATCTTACTAATATCTTTACTAGTCAACGGTGTGCTTGTGTGAATTTTTCAAGTCTCCTTTCAAAGAAAACATGGAATGTTAGGTTATTAACATAGTGAAAAACTTTATTTAACAATTCACGACAACTCAGATTTCTCAAAACCATTCACTCTAAGCTCTATTCTAAGTCGTTTCCGGATTAGGTAGGAATTTTTAGCTTGTAATATTGGGCTCGGGACATAAAAGGTGTCAAACAAAAGGGAAGGAAAAAAAAGCCATTGAGATAGAGCTAATCCAATCGAAAGGAACGATATCAAACATTATAAACACTTTCTAGCCGTTTTTCACTCATTCCCATCTACCCTTGAACATCTTACTTCATTCAAGTTCAGCACAATCCACCTAACAATACCTTGTTTTTAATTAGGGTGATGACTTATGTTTTATATCTGTTATAATTTTTGCATGGCTTACACTTGAGCACAGGGGTAATTTTTAGTGTTTAATAATTCCTTTACATTATTTTTGAGTTGCATAAAGTTGATAAATCTATTACCTACATTCTAGAACTTACTTGAGTACCTCTTAAAGTGAAATAGAAAGGTTTTCCTTATTTGACTCAGAGATGACGGTCATAGGCCTTCTTTGAATCGTTTGTACCTTTCAAGCTTACTAAATTTCATGATTTCTACCTTAGTATCCTTATGAGCCAAAAATGTCTTTCCTTAAACTACTTAAATACTAACCCTTAATCTTGTAGAGAGTTCAATGTAAACTTCTAACTTGTGCTTCCATGACGGGTTATTGTTTTTGTGTTACGAAAAAGAATAAGTTATTTTGACAAAAGGGAGAAGAAAAAATATATATGACTTGTTGTGCAGAAAAAAAATGTATTGAGCTGAGAAAAAGAGAGAAAAAAAAAAGAAAGAAAAGTTGATACATGATTGTTTTAAGTCATAAGGTGCAAAGAAGAAAAAAAAGTCAAGAGCGCGAAATAGTGAAAGTAAGAAAAAGAATGGCCTTAAATGGTGAAAATTTGAGGAAAAAAATATGGTATTTGGTGAATGTATTGTTTGAGAAAACAAAAGGGAGGAAAAACAAAATTAGGAAGTTTGTCGAAATTTTAAAGTATCCATATTCTTTACAAGCTCTCTGTTTTTTTTTTTGTTTTTCTTTTTTAATTTGAATTCCTTACCTTCATTTGATAACCAACACCCTAAACTTATATTACAAGCTTTAAAGTCCTATATGATTTGAGTTGACTTTGAGAATCCATGATAAGTAGAGAGAAGGTACAAAGAGTGAGCCTATAGAATGAACTCTTGTTGAGATTTGCCTTCTATGTCTAGTTTGGAAATCTTGTTTAGTGTTTATTTTACACTCTCTTATGACCATGATTACACCTTACACAAGTCTTGTATTAGTTAGGGGAGATAATTGAATATTTGTTTGCTAACTTTAGTTTGAAAATAATAGGAAGAGTGCTTGTCTTGATAAGTTTGAGATATTGATGAAGGGTACTTAATTTGGGTTATTCTATATCTTTTCCAAAGTGTGTTGTTTATTTGACTTTGTAGGTATGTCGTCTATAAACCCTCACGGGATCATACTCATCCACTAGGGATAACTTAGGGGTTTAAAGGGGTTGTTGCACATGCTAAGTGCAATCGTGAGTTCTACAAAAGTGGCTAGTTAGTTTTTCTTTTTGTTCTTTTATTTTTGATTGATGACTAGCAAAACTTAGGTGTGGGGGAGTTGATAGAGTGATTTTTGGTACAAATAAACAACTTAAGTTTTAATTATTAGTTATGAGAAAATATTTATTTATTTGTTATAGTCATTTAATTTATTCATTTTTTTTTTTATTTGTAGCCTATGACTCTAATTGTAATTAGATTAGAAGGTCAAAACCTATTGGAATAAGGATTGGAAAAAGGGATTCCAAACAAAAAATAGGAAAGACGAATGCCACAAAAGGAAAAAAAAGGGAAATAAGAAGGGGCTGCTAAAAAGAACTAGCTGCAGAAGATGAAAAAGGAAAGTCGCGGTTTAGGAAAGGAGAACCAGTTGTAAAAAAATATAAAAAAACCAGCTGCAAGAGACAGAGGGGAGAGCTGCAAGGGCTGAGAGAAAATTAGAGGGAAAGAAAGAGCTGCACAATAGCAGCAAAAGAAACAAATAAGCAGCAAGAGAAAAGAGCAGTTGTTGCGCACATAAAGAAGTAGCTGCTGGCTGGGAGTGGAATAAGACAAAGCTGTAGCAGAAAAGCATAAGAGAAGGGGCTGCTGGGAAAAGAAAAAATCATAGTAGAAATTGTCAGTTGAAGCAGCCAAAATAGAAGCTGCTGGACGAAGAAGCAGCAAGATTAATTCAGCAGCAACAAAATTGTTTGGAAGAAAAGGCCATGATCTTCTCCAATAAATTGGTTTTTCTTTCCCTTTAACCATGAACTAACTTTCTTCTTAGAATTTTGATGAAACCCTAGCTATGTAACTTTTGTTTATTTTATTTTTGGAGATTTATTATATTATTTATGTGATTACATATCTTGGGATCTTTCTTTGTTTGATGCAATTAATTCTTGGAGATTGTTTTTCTAAAATAATTATTTGGATTAATTATACTTTTATCCATACTTAATTCTTGTAGTCTTGAGTATGAGAGATTTGTGATTTTTACAAGTATATTTTGGGTTTTATAATTGAATAGTTCATGCTAATTTTAGATTATTATGTCATAAAATTGAATAAGTCATGCTAATGGTTAGATGGACTATGTCGTGCATTTAAACAAAATATATTTCTTTATTAAATCGATGCTTATAGCCTAGATCACCATATAAAGGTCTAATCTTTTCTCATAAATAAAAGTAAATCATTGTTATATAGGTTAGTGGTGGATTCAAGGTTCTAAATCATTTATTTGATTAAGCTCTTGTTATTTTTAATTTATTTTATTTATTGTTTTTACTTAATTTATGAATAATTTTTAGATAATATAAATTGATTATTCTTTTTATAAAATTAATTTAGGAAGATAGTAATTTAAGTAGTTAAGCCTTTCTCTATAGTTCAATACTCTGATACTTCCATATTACATTGATCTTGTGCACTTGCAAGTATTGGGTTTAAAGCTTAGTTAGAAAAATCCCGACCAAGTTTTTGGCGCCGTTGCCGGGGAAAAGTTAAATTAATTGCTTGTGTTTTTGTCTCCTAAATTTGTTAGTAACTTTTATTTTGTTTATTTTATTTGCTTACTATTCTTGAAAAAAAAAGAAAAAAAAGTTTATTTGTTCTCTTAGTTGTCTTCATTTTTTGTTGTTATCTTATTTATTTTATTTTCTTTCATTTAGTAATTTATTCTTTATTAGTATTTACAGTAATTTCTTTTTTCTCTCTTTCTTGAATTTGTTTATTAATGCATGGTCATCGTTCGCTCTCTTTTGACTTAAAAGAATTTGACCCAGAGATAGAGCGTACACTTAATGCACTTTGAGCACAAAGAAAAATCACTAACACCTATGACATTAAAATAGCTTAAAATCCACGAGTATTAAGGGAGTATTTTACCCCCCAACACTGATAACTAACCAATATTTAATAGACTACCTGAAATTGAGGCTAATCACTATGAAATCAAAGCGTCTACTATTCAAATGTTATCATCCTTTTGTGGGCTTGATTCCGAAAATCCTTATAAGCATATTCATGAGTTTTTAGAAATTTGCTCAACCTTTAAACTGCCTAATGTCACTGATGATGCTATTAGATTGCGCCATTTTCTTTTTTCTTTGAAGGATAAGGCTAAAAATTTGTTACATACACGTGAGAGAGTAGGTATATGGGCTGAGATGTTTAGAGAATTTCTAAAAAAATACTTTCCTATGGGTAAACGTACAAGGTTAAGGCAAGAAATAACTACTTTTTCCTAAAAAAATAGTGAACAACTTCATGAGAGTTGGGAGAGATTTAAAGAACTTCTTCGTAGTTGCCCTCACCATGAACTCCCTAAATGGTAGCAAATACAAAGTTTTTCTTCAGGACTGGATGAGAGAAATCGCCAAATGGTTGATTCCTTTTGGGGTGGTAATTTTCTTCATAAAACTGTAGATGAGGCTTGGGATCTATCTGAAAATTTGAGTGATAATTCACAACAGCACGCCACATCCTTACTTATAGGAACATCTAGACAAATAGGAAATAGATGAGGAATGTATGAAGTTTCTCAAAATATTGATTTTTCTTTGAAAGTTGATGTCTTATCTAAAAATTTTGATCAATTGTTAGCTTTGAATACATTGCCTACAAATTCTCCTAACCTGCAAGGTGTTTGTGGAATTCGCACTAGTCTTTCTCATGTTATTTATGACTGTCCTAGTGCTTCACTATTTTCAGAATTTGTCCAGGAACAAGCCAATGTAGCCTAAGGATTTCACAGACAGAAGGACCCATACTCAAACACATATAATCCAGGCTGGAGTAATTATCTTAATTTCTCCTAGAGGCAACAAGGAGGGGAAGGTCAAATAGGCCAGCAACAATATCAGTAAAACAAACAACCTGGTATGACTGCTCCCCCTAGTTTTCAATCTCAAAGGTATGTACCTCCTTACCCTACTCAAAGTGGAAACTCTATTTTTGAAGAAAAAGTCCTATCTGCTTTGAACGGTTTAGAAGCTATGACACAAATCCTTGACTCACACACTCAATCTATTGCTAAGTTAGAAACCCAAATAGGGCAACTAGCTAATGTAATAAGTAGAAGAGATGTGGGTAAGCTTCCCAGTCATCTAATAGAGAACCCTAGAGCTAATTATCATGAGCAAGTTAAAGCTGTAATTATTCTTAGAAATGGAAAGTTGGGAGATAATAAAGTAGGGAAACCTATTAAAGATAGTGAATTAAATAAAAAAAAAAATACTGAGGAAATTGATATGCAGACTAAACTTGAAAATAAGGTAGAAAAGGAACTAGCTTCTTCCGCTAATTCTAAGACTCTAGGATCATCTCATACGGCTTCATATAAGCCAAAAGTTCCTTATCCGTGAGCTTTACTGCTACCCCCACATCTTAGAAAGGAAACTAAAAGGGAAGTTATTTTAGAAACTCTCAAACAAGTTAAAATTAATCGTCCATTTTTAGAGGTCATTAAGCAAGTCCCATCTTATGCAAAATCTCTTAAAGACATGTGTACTTTTAAAAGAAAATATAAAAGCAATGTTTCTAAGAAAATCTTTCTAACTGAACAGGTAAGCTCCATTTTGCAATACAACACTCCACCATAATATAAAGACCCCGGTGTCCCTATTATTTCTTGTTTTATTAGTGATCATAAAATAGATAGGGCACTCATAGATTTAGGTTCCAGTGTTAATTTGATCTCTTTACACTATTTATGAAGATTTTGGATTTGGGGGAATTGCAACCAACTGATATGACCTTACAATTAGCTGATAGATCAATCAAGATACCTAAGGGGAGGATAGATGATGTTCGTGTTCAAATAGATAAAGGCAATTTCCCTGTGGACTTCATAGTCTTAGATATGGACCTTAGTAGGCCTTCTCAGAATCATATCCCCATTATTCTAAGCCGTCCTTTCTTGGCTACTGCTGATGCCACTATTAATTGTAGAACTAGGGTTATGGATGTCTCTGTGATGAATATGAGGATTAGATTAAATATCTTTAAAACTTCTTCACAACCTTCTATAGAATGAAATTTGGATTGTTATTTGGTAGATATAATTGATGAATTAAATGAAGAAACTCTACCGATAATACGTTCAAAAAATATACTTCTATTGAGAAAGAAAACCTAATGTGCACTGAGGATGTTAATTCTAATCTTGCTCCCATTGCTCGATTAGAAAAATCTTCTTGGATTGTGAGTCATAAGCCTAATATGAGAGAAATAGATCTTGGCTAAATGCAAAAGAATTAGGAAGTCTGGCTGAAGACTTTAAATTTAGCACTTTTGGGAGGCAACCCAAAGTTTATTTTGTTTATTTTTAGTTATTTATTTGTTTTTATCTCACTTGATTGGTAAAAATGTATGAAGTGTTTGTTTTGAAGGGTAATCAGACGACATATCATTATCATGGAGATTACGGAGATGGTCTACTACTCTTCTGAACATGCACTAATATTACTTTTTCAACCAGGTTGTGTTGTTCTTTTCTTTGTCTCTTCTGTACTCCTATCATTCTTTTATCACATTATGGACAATATAGGGTCTAGGTGTAGGGGAGAAGATGCTTTTATTCTGGTGTCAATTATTTTTTTTATTTTCATTTTTCTCGTATTTTTTTGGTTCAATTTTTGCTAATTTTTTAATTATTTTATTTTTTATTTTTTATATTATTTTGAGGGGAAAAAAATAAAAATATGATTTTCACTTAAAGAATGATTCTCTTTGAGTTCCTTTAAAAACGTCTTGAATAAGTTGAGAAAAGTACTTGTTTTCTTATTCTTAATTCGGGTGGTGGACTTATGTCCTATATCTGTTATAACTTTTGCATGGCTTACACTTGAGCACATGGGTTAACGTCAGTGTTTAATAAATCATTTACATTATTTTTGAGTTGCATAAAGTTGATGAATCTCTTCCCTACATTCCAGAATTTACTTGAGTACCTCTTGAGGTGAAATAGAAAGGTTTTCCTTATTTGACTTAGAGACGACGGTCATAGGCCTTCTTTGAATCGTTTGTGCCTTTCAAGTACCAAATTTCATGATTTTTACCTTAGTACCCTTTTGAGCCTAAAATGTTATTTTCTTTCTTTAAACTACTTAAATATTAACCCTTAATCTTGTAGAGAGTTTAATGTAAACTTCTAACTTGTGCTTCCATGATGGGTTATTGTTTTTGTGTTATGGAAAGAGAATAAGTTATTTTGACAAAAGAGGAGAAGAAAAAAAATATATACATGAATTGTTGTGCTGAAAAAATAAATGTATTGAGCTGAAAAAAAAGAGGGAGAAAAAGAAAGAAAAGTTGATACATGAATGTTACAAGTCATAAGTTGCAAAGAAGAAAATCAAGAGGCCCGAAATCGTGATTGTAAGAAAAAGAATGGTCTTAAATGATGAAATTTTGGGGAAAAAAATATGGTATTTAGTGAATATTTTGTTTAAAAAAAAAAGAGAGGAAAAACAAAGTTAGGAAGTTTGTCGAAATTTTAAAGTATCCATATTCTTTACAAGCCCTTTTTTCTTTGAATTTGAATTCCTTACCTTTGTTTGATAACCAACACCCTAACCTTATATTACAAGCTTTAAAGTTCTACCTGATCTGAGTTGACTTTGAGAATCCTTGATTAGTGGAGAGAAGGTACAAAGAGTGAGCCTATAGAATGAACTCTTGTTGAGATTTATCTTCTATGTCTAGTTGGAAATCTTCTTTAGTGTTTATTTTACACTCTCTTATGACCATGATTATACCTTACACAAGTCTTGCATTAGTTACGGGAGATAATTTAATATTTGTTTGGTAACTTTAGTTTGAAAATAAGCGGAAGAGTTCTTGTCTTGATAAGTTTGAGATATTGATGAAGGGTACTTAATTTGGGTTATTCTACATCTTTTCCAGAGTGTGTTGTTTATTTGACTTTATGAGTATGTCGTCTATAAACCCTTACGAGATCATACTCGTCTACTAGGGGTAACTTAGGGGTTTAAAGGGTTTATTGCACATGCTATGTGCAATCGTGAGTTCTACGAAAGTGGCTAGTTAGGTTTTTTTTTTTTTTTTTTTTTTGTTATTTTAGTTTTGCTTGATGACTAGCAAAACTTAGGTGTGGGGAAGTTAATAGAGTTGATGTTTGGTACAAATAAACACCTTAAGTTTTAATTATTAGTCATGAGGAAATATTTATTTATTTGTTACAGTCATTTAATTTGTTCATTTTTTATTTGCAGCCTATAACTCTAATTGTCATTAGATTAGAAGGTCAAAACCCATTAGAATGAGGATTAAAAAGGGGATTCCAAACACAAAATAGGAAAGATGAAGGCCACAAAAGAAAAAAAAAAAAAAAAGGAAATAAGAAGGGGCTGCTAAAAAGAACCAGCTGTGGAAGATGTAAAAGGAAAGTTGCGGTTTAGGAAAGAAGGAGTAGCTGTAAGAAAATATAAAAGCCACAGCTACAAGAGGCAAAGGGGAGAGTTATAAGGGCTGAGAGAAAAATAGAGAGAAAGAAAGAGCTGCGCAACAGCAGCAGCAGAAACAAACAAGCAGCAAGAGAAAAGAGCAGCTGCTGCTGTGCGCATAAGGAAGTAGCTGCTGGCTGGGAGAGGAATAAAAGAAAGATGCAGCCGAAAAATAGAAGAGGAGGGGCCGTTGGGAACAGAAGAAATCACAGTAGAAATCGGTTGCTGAAGCAGCCAAAAAAGAAGCTGCTGGACGAAGAAGCAACAGGATTAATTCAGCAGCAGCAACAAAATTAATTGGAAGAAAAGGCCATGATCTTCTCCAATAAATTGGTTTTTCTTTCCCTTTAACCATGAACTAATTTTCTTCTTAGAATTTTGATGAAACCCTAGCTATGTAACTTTTGTTTATTTTATTTTTGGAGATTTATTATATTATTTATGTGATTACATATCTTGGGATCTTTCTTTGTTTGATGCAATTAATTCTTGGAGATTGTTTTTGTAAAATAATTATTTGGATTAATTATACTTTTATCCATACTTAATTCTTGTAGTCTTGAGTATGAGAGATTTGTGATTTTTACAAGTATATTTTGGGTTTTATAATTGAGTAGTTCATGCTAATCTTGGATTATTATGTCATAAAATTGAATTAAGTCATGCTAATAGTTAGATGGATTGTGTCGTGCATTTAAACAAAATATATTTCTTTAGTGAATCGATGCTTGTAGCCTAGATCACCATATAAAGGTCTAATATTTTCTCATGAATAAAATTAAATCATTGTTATATAGGCTACTGATGGATGAAGGTTCTAAATCATCTCTTTGATTAAGCTCTTGTTATTTTTAATTTAGTTATTTTATTTATTGTTTTACTTAATTTAGGAATAATTTTTAGATATGATTCTTCTTTTTTATAAAATTAATTTAGGAAGATAGTAATTTAAGTAGTTAAGCATTTTCCTGTGATTCGATACCTTGACACTTTCATATTACATTGATTTTGTGCATTTACAAGTATTGGATTGAAAGCTTAGTTAGAAAAATCCCGACCAAAACTCTAGATTTTTTAGAGAAGAAATGAACAGAAATTTAAATACTCATTTTTTTTCTTTGTTTTCTATGAATTTTTTTTCCAGCAAAGTTTCTCTCTTTCAACCGCTCCATATACTTTCTTACAAAGATTATCCATAATATCCTTTTTATGCAAAAGTCCTCTTCCTTACTCTTAAATACTCTGACACATACCTATTTTGCTCAGTGAAAATGGCTAAAAAGTATGCAATCATTAGCTCAACAAATTGAGATTTTATATAGTGTGAGTAGAAAAGACAAAGAATGGAAAGGATTAAACCTTTGATATGAAGGCACAAAAGGGAAACTAGGGTTTGATTTTATATAAAGGGCAGGCAAGAAAGGGACAAATTGTCCAAAGGAGGCCTATGAGTAACATTTTCTGGATCACCCAGATTAAAAATTATCAATTCAAAGCTAAGAAAAATACAAGAGTGAAAGCAAAGAACCGAAAAGAATTAACTATGCTAATCCCATAAGATTCCAAGGCTTCTATTACTAACCAACACTTACAAGTGTATAAACCCATTGATTTTATAAGAGTAAAAATAAGTGTGGTTTTCAAGTAGATCAAGTAAGATGCCCTTGTAAAATCTTATGGTTTTTGCAATCAAGACTCCCGCTGAACGTGACAGATTAAAAATCTTTTTGGATTTTTTTTCTAAGTAAGAAAACTGCAAAAGGGGAAACTAGTAAAAGCTTTTGGGTTTTTTAAAATGTCTGATTTTTTGGATTTTTAAGAAGTGAAAAAAGAGAAAAATGACTCTATAGACTATAACTAAAACAAAGACTAAACATAAATACACATAAAAAACAGAAGAAATAGAAAAAAGACACAAATAAAAGCAAAGAGAAATAGATAGAAGATAGAAAAATGACTCTATAGGCTATAACTGAAACAAAGACTAAACATAAATGCACATCAAGGACAGAAGAAATAGCAAAAAGACACAAATAAAAACAAAGAGAAATAGATAAAATGCAGAAATACCCCTACCCTTAAAACCACAGTGTCCTCAATGTGGGGCTTGGAGCCAATGTAAATAAAGGTAAAACCACAAGCATGGGAAGCAATCCTGCAATATAAGGAATACATGCAAATCGGGGAAGCAATCCCCGCTAACAGTCAAAACAGAACACGAAATAAATAACAGAAAAAATAACATAAACACATAGAAATAAAGGACATGCAGGAAAATGAGAAAATAAAAAAGGAAAAGGAAAATAAAGGAAAGAGAAGAAAAGAAAACTCCCTATTGCGGACCAAAGTCCTCACCACCATCTCTGTTCTTACCCTTATCAGGTAGGAAGTGACAGCATAGTCGGGCCAAAATCACCTCCTGGCAGTCAATGGATACCCTCTGATGTGCCAACTCGTCCGCATAACGGTAGGTCGACCACTATCTCTGCCAACTGGGCCCCATGAATATCTTGGGTGATGCGGAGCTGCTCGAAAAAAGCTCGTATGTTTGTCTGAAACACATCCACGGGGACTGTGAGAGGTGCATCCTCGGTAGGGAGGTCATAGTACTTGCCATCGTCGTTCTCATCATCGTTGGGCTGTGAGAAGGACGCCCTAATGCCGGTTCTTGTAATTTTTTTATTGAACGAAAACTGACAAGTTGCGTTCCTGCAGCTAATCCTCCTTGGCAAGAGTATCCAAACCTTGTTCGTCTCGTCCTAAGAATAACTGCTGTTACTCGTGAATTTTATGATCTGCCGCCACCCCATCTACGCTCTCCGTTCTCTTGTAATGTCAACATTAATCAAGAATAAATCAACTATAGGCATAAAATGAGTAGCCTAGATTAGAGGTGCCTTAGTTTGTTTTTATGACTAACTTTTCTCGAACAGTTTTCTATTATAATTAATTTTCAATAGTTTTTAATCATTATGTACAAACCATTCAACTTTATTTGAGCTTTAAGTCTGGTTAAGTAGGTGATTTCTCTAGTTAGATAGCAGTCCTCATGGGACGATCTTTACTCACTACTTTATTACTTGCTAACATACTTTTGCACTTGTAAATTTCACATGAAGTTTTTATCACCGTTTTATGGGAATTATTTTTATCAAATGTGGATTTCTAATACAAAACCTAAGTTTAAACCTTTTTACTTCTATTTCATGTTAAAAAGTAAAAAAAAAAAAAATTATACTTTATTCCATTTTAGATGTATATGTTTACGCGTGGTTCGGCAAGTAATGAAGCACTACAATTTATACCTGAAATTGAAACTTTTGCTCGTTCTCATAGGAAGCGTAAAAACGAGGTTATCTACAAGGTGACTAACACATCCAAAGATTGTTATCAAGTCTACTCACTGTGTTGTAAGAGACAGCGTAAAAACTATGCTGAATTTGAGAGTGAGACTCCCAAGGTAGCATACTCGATGACTTTAGAGGATTATAGCAAGCCTAAGATTGAGGGGCTCAATCACACAATAAACTGCCTAGCAATCATGGCTGCAACTTTTAAGATTGAACCGGCACACACTCAGATGATTTTTAACAATCCTTTATTTGGGAAGTTGAACGACGATCCTTAGACTCACATTGAAAGTTTCTTCACAATCTGCAACACTTTTCATATCAATGGAGTTTGCGAAAGTGTAAAAACACTAAAGCTTTTCCCTTTCTCTTTAAGGGATAAAGCTCGAGCATGGCTAAACTCTCTCCCTTTTAATTCCATTATTTCTTGGGCTAAATTACAAAAGCCGTTTTAATACATTTTTTCCTCTTAATAAGACAATCCAAATGTGGTCGAAAATTTATAATTTTGTGCAAGAGCCCATAGAGTCATTACATGATGCTTGGGAGCGTTTTGAGGAGTACCTTAGAATATGCCTACATCTTGTGATGCAAGGACAAATATTCTATAACGGATGTAGTTCAAAGGTGAGATCATCATTAAATGCAGCTAGTAGAGGAGTTTTTAAATCCAATTTAGAGGAAGATACTTGGAACTTAATAGAGAAAATGATAATAGTTCTCAATGGTATATATAGTCCAAGGGATCTTCCCATAAAAAAAGTAAGCGTAATGGAGCAAATCACAATAGAAGAGATGTGATGACACAATTTGGAGCTCTTTATAGACGATCTGATGCATTACAAATGACCACCAGAAATAATCAATGCAATGTCTGTTATTCACAACAAGAATTTACCTAATTGCTGACAAGCTTAAATGTGACAATAGGCTGTATTGTGACATTTAACTGTTTTCCAACAAAAAATGTCAACTGCAGTGATGTCAGCATTGGTCTCTGACATCTATATGTCACAAGTGTATGTCAGAAAAATTCCATTTGTTGACATTTTTACATAATACAATTAAACATTTTAGTGTCATTTTCTTTGTCAGGAAAAGGATGTAATGCTCAAAAAATTGAAATAATTTACGGTATTTATCAATTAGTATGTTTGTGTAAATTTGTATTTCAACACATAAATATGTCAAGGGTAATTACATAGCATGACATCTAAAAGTGTGTATATACATGTTTCCTGACATTTATTTATGCTTTTTGGAATTCATGCAATCATTTGTGTCATTTGGCAATTTTATTGTGACACAAAAATAAGACTAATATTGCATTTCACAACTTTTCAATATTTTTGGTCTAAAAGGGAGCTTTTATTATATATGCCCAGAAGATTACGAAGAGATAAATTCATAAGGCTACAAATATTCAAGTGTTAATTCTACTCCAAATATCATAACTATCTACAAGTCCAAGCTTTAACAAACTATATTAATTAAGTAAAAATAAGGATTAGATCTCTTGAGATTTGCAAGGATAGGCATCCAACCTCCAATGCAACAAATCACAAATCTAGATCTCGAATCACCTAGAGGTAAAAACAAATGTAATCTTTTGAGAATTGAAAAGTAACATATTTATAGCATTGAAATATTTAGTATCATACAAAGCCTTTTTTACCAAGCCAGAGCATCACGAACAGTTCCACAAAATAGATTAAGGCAAGATCAAAAAGTAATGTGGCTTCGAAGAAAAGAAAAAGAAAGGGTTTATTTGGATAGAGTTTGATTTTGAGAATTTCTTTTTAAAATTTTGTAAATATTGGAATTGTTTAAATGAGAATGTGAGTCTGGAAACTAAATATTTACATTGGGTTTTGGGAAGAAACTCAATCGAAACAAACTCAAAATCTCACAGATTGTCAATATCCAAGGAGGATATAGTTTGACTACAAAGTGCGAACTACCAGAAAAGCATGCAAGAGTATCATCCATGTAAAAAATTTTTGGTCATAGTTCTTACATGCACAGAAGAAAAAGGGCCTCAAACTTACAGTCATTTTAGCTACAACCTTAATGGTATCATAAGTTTCAGCTTAATACACATTCTGAAAGTATAAGAAGACATTTTTGTCAACTTTAAATTGGATGAGAGATTAAAAAATAATTAGATATCACAAAATCACCAATTGTCTTGGACATAATAATACATAATATATGACAGAAAAAGCACATCACTAAAGTTAACATTATTCACAATGCTTTGTTATCATGATCATTTCTAGTGTTCTTGCAAATAATCACTTTAATTTGTAAGTTCTACTTAGAAAATAGATTCCATAATATGTCAGAGAAAGGAGAAAACCATGCAATCATGTACAATTGAGAGATGTTCCCAAAGATTCTTGAGCGATTTTTCCATATTTACTTCTTTGTTTTTCCCGTCAAAATATAAGAAAAAATGTTTGAAAAAGTTTGACAATGCATACCGTACACACCGAAAGCAATCAAATGAGAAGCCTAAAACTTAAAAGAACAGAGGCTACTTACTTGTTTGAACCTACAACGTAATCTTTTTTTTTTTTTGCTTACCGTCCATAAAAACCAATCAATAGGAAGCCCAACGAAATCTCCTGCAAGAATGAATCTTATTCAGAAATTAAAATCATTTTAAAAAGTAGGAATGCTAAATTAACTCCCATTGCTCAATAAAAATTGCGCCACATTCTAAAAGGTACTGCTAATACGATGAACACAAAGTTTTATGTTATTATATATATCACTATATGAATTTACCTTTTTACTGACCCATCAAACGGTTATTAATCAGTCGGTAAAAGTTAGTTACGGACCGATTATGGCAGATCCGATCTGTCTCGTATTGTGGTCGATAACTGACTGTGACACAATAAAATATCGGTTGGTACCTGTTACCTACCGAAATATTTGGAGTTATTAACTAAATTTTCAGTCTATAACTGTATTTTTTTCAATTAAATATTAAGTTACCGACCGAATTTCCATAGTTATTGACCGAAAAATTCAGTCCGTAAATTTATTTACAGACCGAAACTCGATCAGTAAGTTAAACTTTTTTTTGAAAATATAATTATTTACCAACCACATATCGGTCGGTGTCGGTTCGTAACTTTTATTTTTTAAAATATTTTATTCATAATTATAGTCATCCACCAGAAATTAAAAATCAATAGGAGCCACAAATAATATAAAATCAATAAAAACATCTATAATACAACCAACTAAATTTTAGTAGAATATATATAATATAATTACATATATATCAAATACAAATATATAAAAAGTCTAAAATACATAATATAACATTAAATGTCAAATATAAAAAAAAATATATCATAATGTCTCGGTACGTAGAGGTGGAGGTAGGCTAGAGGAGGGAGGATTGGTCGGTGGCTGAGATGTGGCATCATTATCTGGTGGCGGGAAAGGAAGGAAGAGAATGGGTATTGAATCTATAGTTTCCCATGTATTATGGACATTTTTCAGGCACACATGCCACAGAAACAGGCAACAAACATAAATTCATAATATGAAAAAGTCAGGCTCCCCCGTAGAGCAATATTTAAACTAAAAGAGTCAGGGTTCCCCTGTAAAGCAAAAAAGCAATCTTTAAACTAAAAGAGTGAGGGTGCCCCGGTAAATCAATATTTAAACTCAAAATTTGAAGAGTCCAGCTCCCCTATAAACACAAAAGTTCATTCAAGATTAAAGTAAATTCAACAAAATAACTATGAATGAAATATATGTAAAACAAAAAGCTGCAAATACATTTTTAAGAGTCTTTTTAAATCCCCTCAATTTACATAAACATCTTCATACTCATTTGCTAGTTCACTATACCAAGAGTATTTTTAATTCAAAGAAGAATTAGATTAAAAGAATCAAATATTCATTTCTACCTTTATATAGGTTGATAACAAATCTCTTGAATCTCGATGTAAAGAGAAGCGATGGTCAAATGTACTCAAATGAAAAGAAAAACTCATATTGAAAGAAAAGTCACTTTTCATTTTTTTTTTTTTTTGATATACAATTAAAATCTCAATTACTAATCTAAATTTTATAAATTTTATGAGAACTAAAAGAAATGTCGTGAGGCATGCATAATATTAATTCATCAGATGAGAGAAAAATAGTCACACTCTTATCTCTTGAATTAGTTTCTCAACATACAATACAACTTTGCATGATTTCCTAGCCATAACTAAAACTCTTATATATTGTATTTAGCTTATCAAATACCGACATTTTATGAGGTCACAACCAGACAATGTGACAGAGAGAGAGGGAGAGTGAGAGCAAGTGAGAATAAGAAGACTGTGCGAAGGGGAATAGAAAAGAGAGAGTGAGAAGAAGAAGAAGGAAAGAAACAGAACAAAGAGAGAGAGAGAGAGAGAGAGAGAGAGAGAGAGAGAGAGAGAAGGTCGGCGGAATACCTACAGCGCAGTCGACTGAAGGTAACGGCATCTCCTGGAGGTCACCGTACGAGGTCCAATGAAGGTTCGGGGCCGCCGTTTAGGGGGAGGGGGAATAAGGTTTCAGGATGGTGGAAGAATGAAAGTGTTGGATCTAATTACTACTACAACTTTCTAATTACTATTACAATAATCAAAATATAGCGGAAAATCAAAAAGTAATTAACCTAAACTATTACACAAAATAATAGTCTTCTTCCTCCTTGACCGTTGATTCCAAGCTGAACGAAAACGGCAAACCGAAAGCTACAAAAACTGTTAGTATAACAGTAAAGGAAATCACGAAAACCGAAACACTTACCTGCCACAGCGGAGTCCGATCCGGCAGTGGATAGAGCTACGACGGAGACCAGCGATGGAGCCAAACCATGACGAACATCCGTGAGCCGCGTTGAGGCGCCAGTGGCCGAGAACGGCAAGCAACGGTCAATAATGGTCTCTCAGTAACGGGGGCCTAAAGAAAATCATATAAGACTCATTTCTTCTCTCTCACCTTTCGGCCCTCTCTCTTTCTTACCCAGTCTAAGCAGCGGCACACTCAGAAAGCCGTGACGAGACGCCGGTCATGAACGATAGTTGGGTGAAGAAGAAAAGGAAGAAACAAAGGATGCACAGTGAGTGTGTCAGCAAAAGAGGCAAGAATGAGAAGTTTTATAGTGGTCCCGAGTCACAACGGACGGGGGGGGTAAGCTCAGCCCGGCCCAAAATCTCTTTGACTAAGTCTAACGGTCCAGTCTTGTTATGAGGCCCACCAGTTTAATATCATTAGGGTAAAAATGTGGGCTGTAAAATTAAAATAATGTGAAGTAATTATAAGCCCAAAAGGACTACAATCTCCACTTTGAACATATTTTCATTTACTTCCCAACCACCAATGACTCAACAAGAGTCAACCCGCGTCCAAGTTAAGGAGGTCCCTGAAAAACACAAACTTATCAAGCTCACAATTTTAGTACCAAAATCGGTATGATTATCATTAGTTCTAATCTTTTCTATATCAACTAAACCACTGGAGACTTTTTCCCTGATGAAGTGGTATTTGACATCTATACACTTGGTCCTTTCGTGATAAATAGAATTTTTGCGTAAATGTAAACAACTCTGACTATCAGTGTAAATAACAGCTTTTGAATATAAAACATGCAATTCATTTAAAAACCCTTCAAGCCAAATAGCTTCCTTGATTGCCTCCGTTATCGCCATGTATTCAGCCTTAGTAGTTGACAGAGCAACTACAGGCTGCAACTGAGACTTCCATGAAACAGAATACCCGCTAGGGTAAAGAAATAAGATGAGGTAGATTTTCTACCATTTTCGTCACCTGCAAAGTCAAAATCGACATAACCAATTAGTTCAAAAACATCTGACCAGTTGTGATGGTGCCAGCCCCTAACTGTAGTCCCATTGAGGTAAGTAAGAACCACTTGAGAGCTGCCCAGTGATCCCTTTCCCGGTTAGATATGAATCTGCTGAGAAAGCTTATAGAAAAAGCAGTGTCAGGTCGGATGGATATTATGGAGTACATAACTGAACTATGGCCATTCTATAGGGAAGTTTTGCCATGTCTCTCTTCTCACTTTCAGGTTTGGGACAAGATTTATCAAAAAGTTTGAAATGGCTTGCAAGACGGGTAATAACTGGCTTGCACAAATGCATCAAAATCTTAGAAACAATTTTCTCGAGAAAGTGTTTCTGAGATATGAATAAGGAGTGATCAACCCTATCCCTAGTTATGTTCATCCCAAGAATCCTAGATGCAGACCCTAAATCCTTCATGTCAAACTGAGACTTTAGCAACGATTCCAAACAATCAATCTTAGCTTTACATTTGCACGCAATCAACATATCATCTACATAAAGCAGCAGATAAATACCACTATCAACACTATTTCCATAGAAATAAAGACAACTATCATAGTTACTTTTAAAGAAACTAGCTTTCAACATAAAAGAATCAAACCTCTTATACCATTGTCTAGGTGACTGTTTAAGTCCGTATAAGGACTTTTTCAGAAGACATGCCATGTGTTGTTTACCTTTAAGCTGAAAAACTGGTCGTTGATGCATATAGATGGTCTCTTCGAGATCACTATGCAAGAAAGCAGTTTTCACATAAAGTTGTTCAAGATTAAGATCATAATGTTGGAATCGTAGGCGAAAACAAATAAAATAAAACTACGAAAATCACCAGCAGGATCTGCACATACTAGAAAAACTGATTGGATAGAAATTACCACAATGATTTTGACTGTTCGGTGTGGAGGCGCTGTTGTTTATGCTTCGTCCTCTACTGGTATCTACGCGACGAACTCCTCTGCAAGTGATCGGAATGCTCGCCCATTATGTGTTTTGAAAACTGTTTGGAACTGATCCTGACTATCTAGTAATACGTGGAATTTCGGAGAGAGGGAGGTTAGAAACTATTATTGCTATTCTAGGGTTTAGGGATTTGTTTTTAATCAGATGAAGACGGCTACCGAGAAAAAGGTTAATATAACCTTTTATAGCTGTCAATATCAGAACCCTAATTGTCATCTAATGACGGTTTAATCTCGTCCGTCTATTCCTATAATCATCCAACGATTGGATGAGTAATATTAAGTAATTAATTTTATTTATCCGATAAATAAAATTAGTTAGTTATTAACTTACCGGAAAATACAATATGGAATCTGATTCTCCTTTTGTATACGTTCAACAAATCTAAACACAATCTAGATTCATTGAACGTGGATATTGTGCTCACAAGATCGTCTATGCGTGTGACCTTGTAGGTTCACTTAACGTTGGCAGCGAATGAAAAATGACCTAAACATTTATTTACAAAAATAAGCAGCCTCTAACAAGACATTATCCTTACCCAAGTTAAGTAAAAGCAATAATAACCTAGCATCAGATTTAATATTTAGTCCTTTTGTCACATGATATCCTAATTAAGTATAAGGCATGGACCGAGTCATCCTTATAAAATTTAATTCACCATTTACTTGATCACCACGAAGACTGTTCCGACAAATAATATTAATAACACCTTATTAATACTTATTTTAGCATGGCCATGCATATTTTCCAGTCTTCCTTATCAAGGGGCCCATGGATATTGCTCTCTAAAAGGGAGGGACAAATCCCTTTCACTATCTCCAATATTCAAGCCATGACAAGAAAATAACCCAACTAATAGTCATAATAATCACCTAATTAAAAGTGATGTTTGACTATGTCAAAACATATTTTCTCCCCATGCAAGAAGCATTAGAAACATTAGGTCAAAGGACACCAAATATAAAACTGAGAAGAAATACTTATGACTTAAACCTATGCAATATTTCTTCTTCAATTTGGGTCATGTCCAATACAATATTCTGAATATGTATTTATGAATTGATTTTATATCTCATATTCATGATCAGTAAAAATTGATCATCAATCAACTTCACACTAGTTTAATAAACCAAGATGTGATAAAATTAGGGACCCAAAAAAAAAAAAAAAAAAAAAAAAAAAAAAAAAAGAGTACCTTATTAGCTATAAGGGTTTTACTATCAAGCCACATACTTGATGACCAAGAGCATAAAATACAATTCAAAACATATGCTTCATAAATCATAAATGTAAGTAAATTGGTCCAGGGCATATACTAATAAATAAAAGGTAACAAGAGCAAGTAGTATCCTAATCGTTTTGTATTTAACAACGGGAGAAAATATTTTGTTAAAATCAATGCCCTCAGCTTGTGAAAAACCTTTCGCAACCAGTCTGCCCGTAAACTTTGGAGGGTCATTGGCTGACTCAGGCTCTTTGATTTTAAAAATCCATTTGCAATCAATCAATTTTTGTTTTGAGGGTTTGGAACAAGAATCCAGGTCACCTCCTCATCCAAAGCACGTAGCCATAAAGAGCGATTATGACTTTTCAAAACATCAAAAAAACACAATGGTTCCTTCTTTTCCACATAAGATGCAACAGTAAATGTATATGAAACTATATAAGAGTAAACATATCTAGTGGGTTCCTTATGCGCTCTTCTAACCCTATCTTTAGATTGCTGGTAGTCTCTAAGGCCTTGAGCTTGAGCCTCAGGGTGATCCTCCTCATCATCAAAACCTTCAACCCAAGAAAATTGGTTTCGAGTACACTAGACGGTATATCTAACTCTTCATTGGTTTCAAGCTCATGTGTGTGCTCTTGTGAGGGTTCAGAGGTGACCTCCACCTCTACAGGAATACTACCTATTATGAGGACCCCGGATGGACTATGGGAAACAGGCTTATCCTTAAGATAGGCATATCTAGCTCATTGAAGATGATATCCCTATTAACAACTACCCTCACTCTCAACTGAACTTTGAGCCACACTCTTAACCCTTCACCCCGCTAGGGTATCCTATGAACACTCCCTTCCTAGACCTAGGTTCTAACTTATCCTCCTTCGGATGTACAAAAGCAGCATACCCATAAACTCTAAAGTTGGACAGGTTTGGGGGTTTACCACACCAAAAGCTCTATAGGAGTCCTAAAGTTTATGGCTATAGAAGGGGATCTATTAATGAGGTAGATAGCCGTACTTACAGCTTCTCCCCAAAAAGGTTTTGGGATACCTAACGACACCATAAGGCATCTAACCTTATCCATGATGGTACTGTTCATCCTCTCAGCTACACCTTTCTTTTGGGGGTTATGCCTAACAGTCCTATGATGGAAGATGCCATTCGATGCACACAAATCAGCAAACTTCTGGTTACAAAACTCAAGACTGTTATCTGTCCTAATTGTATTTAGTTTATTTCTATTTTGATTTTTGGCAAGGCGTTTCCATTCACAAAACTTTTCAAAGGTTTGATATTTTGTTTTTAAAAGAAATACCCAAACATGCCTAGAAAAATCGTCAACAATAGATAAGAAATAAACATTACTACCATAGGTTGGGACCTTTTTAAGTCCTCACAAATCACAATGTACATAGTCAAGAACAACGGTGGACTTGTGAGTGCTATTTGAAAAACTTATTTTGTGCTGTTTTCCCAAAACACAATGGTCACAAAAATCCAAAGAATCAATTTTGTCACCACATAAAAGTTTTTGCTTTTGTAAATAATACAGTCCCTTCTCACTAATGTGGCCAATTCGACGATGCCACAACATAGTCTTTTCAAGGACAGTTATGGAAACTAATGCAGTTGATTCGCTAATTATTTTTCTAATAAGGATGTATAAACTCTCCCTTTTAAATCCTTTAAGCATGACTAGATTTCCTTTGCAAACTCTTAAAATACCATTTTTGAAATTATAAGAAAGACCAAGTGAATCAAAATAACAAAGGGAGATTAGATTCCGACGAAGGTCGGGCACATATCTCAGCTCAATGAGTTTCCTAGTCATGTCATCATGCATTTTAATGAAAATATTCCCAAGGCCCTTAATGTCACAGACTTGATTGTTTCCTATGTAAACCCTTCCATGATCTAGGGGTTTGAAATCTGAAAACCAGTATTTGTTGGGTGTCATGTGAAATGTACACCCAGAATCAAGAATCCAATGACCAACTTTAGAACAAGAAGGGGAAGGGGACACACACAAAACCTCAGAATACATAGAATTACCATCTAAATAAAAAAACCTAGATTTTGTCAATTTTATTACTCCCTTTACCATGTTTACGTTGTTTTTCATCTTTGATCCTTTTAAAATACTTATTTTTCATATGGCCTCCTTGCCACATTAAAAACATTTCACTTTGTTTTTGTCCCGACATTTGGACCTCCCTTTACTTCTAGACCTATGACTAAGAGGTTACCTCCGGTCAACTCTCCCTCGCACGTAAATGTTCTCTCCGTTTAATTTGTTTTCTTTCCTTAAATCCAAATCTTTCGATTTCAAAGCGTTTTTAACATCAGAAAGGGATAAACCATCTCTACCATATTTAATGGCAGATTTTATATCGTTGTAAGAATCAGGCAAGGGATTTAATAAAATAACAACAATACTTTCATCAGAATTTTTCTCTCCAACGTTTTGAAGTTCCAAAATGATTTTATTTAACTCATCCATGTTTTCTGAAAGCGTTTTTGACCTGCTCATTTTTAAACCAAAAAGCTATTCTTTTAAATATATTTTATTTGACAAGGATTTTCCTAAATACAATGTTTAAAGTTTAGTCCAGATTTCAAAAGCATTGTCCTTTACGTCGATTTCTCGTAAAACATTATCGGTTAAATGCAAGGTGAGGCAACCGTGTGCATCACCAAGTTTTTCAGCAAGAATTTCGCTCATCCAAGGTTCCGATTACTCTTCAGGGCTACAAATTGTGGATGCAATTTTATTTTGCATCAAAACTGCTTTCATTTTTCTCTACAAAATTACGAAGTTAGATTTGCCATCAAACTTGTCAGTTTCAATTTTTGGAATCGACATGTTTTAATGGCAAATAAGAGTATCAGGCCTGGAAAAATAAAAGATTTGAAAAAGTTTGTCGCACTAATAAAATAACTAGGTTTTTGCTTTGAAAAACAGCACAAAAAGAAAAATGTGAAACGTACGAATCTCACAACAGAAATAGCATAGTAGCAATTAATTAACCGAGACAGAGAAATAGACAGTTACAGGCTGAGCGACAACCAAACAAAAAAAATAGAAAAACGACAACAATGTGGAATGTTGCAAACTGTGTAAACAACAAAAAAATGAAAAACCGCCAAGACACACCTGCCTGAAGTCTCCTAGACTCAAGTCAGGCATGGATTTTGTATTTTTGTTAAAAAATAGAACAGAATACCAACAGTTTCCAAATAGAAATACCGAAATCCAGATAAATAAAAATAGTAGAAATAGCACAAACAAACAGTAATAACAGCAGATTGGAAAAACAAAAAAAACTGAATAGTCTGAATCGTAATGCGATTCAAAAATAGAAATACAGAAGCAGCAATATATTCAACCCAAACGCAGCAAGCCCAAACAGAAAGGCAGAGCCAAACAAAAACAATAACCTAAAAATAGGAAAGGAAAACCAGAAGGCCAAGCTATACTTCCCTGGCCAAATCCGCGAAACTCAACAGTTTCCGCAGATCTAGAATACTGAGAGGTTCGGTCGGTGGCCGGCGCCGACGAGAGCACCGGAAAGTTGTAGTCATTTCTGTAATATGATATTACTTGTTCGATTTAATTGCTATTACAACTTCCTAATTACTAAAACAATAATCAAAACACAACGGAAAACCGAAAAATAATTAACCTATACTATTACACAAAATAATAGTCTTCTTCCTTCTTGACCGTCGATTCCAAGCCGAACGAAAACGGCAAATCGAAATTTGTGAAAACTGTTAGTATAATAGTAAAGGAAATTACGAAAAACTGAAAGACCAACCGGCCGCCGTGGAGTCTGATCTGGCGGCAGATGCAGTGACGACCGAGGCTAGCGATGAAGCCAAATAGCGGCAAACGCTCGTGAGCCGCGTCAAGGCGCTGGTGGCCGAGAACGGCAAGCAACGGTCAACAATGGTTCCTCAGTAACGGGGGCCTCAAGAAAATCACAGAAGACTCACCTCCTCTCTCTCACCTTTCGGCCTTCTCTCTCTCTCTTACCCAGTCTAAGAAGCGGCGAACTTAGAAAGCCATGACGAGGCGCCGATCAAGAATGACAGTGACGGGGGCCCCGAAAACCAAAAAAAAAAGAGAAAGGCAGAACAAATGTCGCGGTGTATCGAGGTAGAGAATGCAGAGAAGACAGAAGGTCGAGTGAAGAAGAAAAGAAAGAAACAAAGGCTACGCAGTGAGTGCGTCAGCGGAAGAGGCGAGAATGAGAAGCTTTATAGTGGTTCCGAGTCCCAGGCTTACCCGACACGGCCCGATATCTCTTTTGCCAAGTCTAACGGCCCAGCCTTCTTATGAGGCTCGCCAATTTAACATCATTGGGATAAAAATGTTAGTTGTAAAATGAAAATAATGTGAAGTAAATATAAGCCCAAATGGCCTATAGAAAGGAGAAAGGGGGAAAGGGTTCTGAAAATCAGAATTCCTCGTAAACTCTGGTCAGTAACTCTGTAATTATTTTTTTTAAAATAAAATTAAGTTACCGATCGATGGCGACCGAAGGATTCCATCAGTAAGTTAGTCAATTTTTTAAAAAATATAATTAAAATCAACAACTGAGTACCGATCGAATTTTTGTCACTAAATTAGATTCGGTCAGTAATTTATAAAATCGATCGTTAACTCCGTCAAAATTACCGACGGAAGAACGTTGGTCATTAATCGGTTGGTACCTTCCATAGTTACCGACGAATTTGAACAAGTCGGCAAATCAGTTTTTCTAGTAGTGAATATACTACGAGTTCTGAGCATCTACTCATAAAAACTTCTATCAAGGATATGGTAAAATTGGTAATATTAGTTGCATGAAATTATGAGCAGTGAAAAAACAAATAGCCGAAACATTAGTACAAAACAAATGATACTGAAACCAAAACTTGTGATTGATTACAAGCATGATTCTTGAGTATGTTTGACATTAATTTGTAATAGCAGTGATTTCATACTCTTATACAATGTCAAAAGCTTTTATGGGAGCTGCAAAGAGAAGATCAAGGAAACAAATTGATGTTTTCATTCAAAAATCCACCAGTTCAACAAATCTAGTTTTAGTGGCATCACTAAAAAAAAGGAGATGCTTATGGTCTTCGTACCTCCAGAAGGTTAACAATGACCATATTTCTTGTGTACATCAATAAGAATGCAAGTAGGAAAGGTAAAATAATTATAAGATATCTTTATAATGACAGCAAAATGAGCAATTTACAGATCACATATACAACTGAAACAATAAAAGAAAGGAAACAAGCTCAGGCATCTCCATCTTAATTACTTATCATGGAATAAGCGTGAACACTACTTTACTATATCATTTGGGCTCCAAATTGATAAAAAAAAATAAAAAAATCATTTTAAATAAACTCAAAAGGAATGAAAAAGGGGCATGGCCATCAATAACAAGTAAATTAAAGGAACTCTACCTCCAGTTTCTCAAGGAACATATCTTGAGTGAACTATACCAATTAGTAAATTACAAGGCTTATTTTCAATGAAGAGAATGTATTGGTGTTCTGTGGATATATTAAAGGATTTATTGGAGATATAGTTGAAGCAAGATATAGTGTTTCTTTCATAATAAAAAATAAACTGAATATATGAGAATAAAATAGCCATATGAAAGAAATTTGATTATTAAAGCATACTTGTATGACCAATATTTCTCTCAGAATTGTATATTTCATAGTCATTTTCGCCCTATTTGAATAAGAAACCAAGTTATCATGATAGTTCTCTATTGTATACAAGAGGCACACATAGAGAAAGAAGGTAAATCTAAGAAAAATTGTTAATTGTCAAAGCAAAACAACGTGTTATAAAATTTCCTAAAGTACATATGCAAAAGCACAAACTAACTGTGTAAGTGTAAATTCTAATCGTCAACCCAGTTGTCAAAGAACTCTTTTTTATTTGGCGATTGGTCTAAGAACAAAATTAATGTTAACAGTATAAATAGCATATGAGATTTTATGCATTCAGGCATTCAGGCAGTATATGTAAACTAAAATATAAGGCTGACAGAGAATTTAGAAAAAAAGAATCTGATAATTAAAAAAACTAAAAAATTACCAGAACTGGTTTGGGCATTGCAAATTATTTATTTTTCCACTTTAACTGTCGAAGAACATTGCATCTGGTCAAGTATGCTTCCTTAAAACTTGACTGTTAAAAAAGAGTAATAAGGTGTTAGTGGAGACCATCTCTCTCTACAAGACAGATGATAGATAAAATGAGCAGTATAATCTTCGAGATAGAGTGTAGAGAAAAGAATGATAAAACGATAAGTACATCTTTCTAACTCCGAAATGAAAAGAGACAAAAGGCTATAGAATATCATACAATTTGAAATTTCTTCCTTTTTTCCTTTCATCATTGCAAAGTGAAACTCTGTTTCCATTCAAAGTTTCGTTTTGAAATTTTAAATCGTGAACAATTTTAAAATCTCCAAACGACAAACAAAATTGATTTTGAATAATACACCCTACCAAGAAGCAAGGGCTTTGCAGACAAAAGTAAAGTACGCTTGACAGCATGAACGAAAAGTGAACACATTAGGAATAACTGGTTCGAAAAAGCATAATGAAAATGATTTTGTTGGCATAATTTGCCATTATCCAGAGCAGGTTATCTACTTAAATATAGACCATACTACCTAACAAAAAACTAAAAGTTAATTGGGAAAAGAAAAAAGAAAAACAAGGCAATCAAGAAAGCGTTATTGTTGTTTCCCTATAAAGAATAGCAAATACTTCCATTGGCATAATCAGAAGACACTAGTTGAATTGAAACTCATGCAAAAATTTTCCTCATGCAACAATTAAAAGCCATGGAGACACCTTATTAGAGAAAGCCATTTCACCCGAAGTTCGCCAAAACTAAAATTTCTAACAAGCAAGCAATAATCTTTTTATTTAAAATCACTGAAGGAACTCAAATACCTAATCGTAACAAGAGATAATATAACCAATCAAAAGGCTAAAAAACAATGTGTAAATATAGGAAGGCTGATGTAGGCATGAAAAGGGATTCCAAATGGAATAACAGTAGCCGATTTTTTTAAGGTATTTACAAGTCATGACCGTGGTGGATACGTCTCGGAGAAAGAGATTACCGATGAGGGAGTGAATATTTAATACAAATAAACACCCTTAAGTTTTAATTATTATTTTTTAAAAATATTTTATTTATTTATTGATTATAATTATTATATTTTATTTTGTCGTTGTTCAGATTTTTAAAAAGGAATGGGAAATAAATATTTCATATTAAATTTAGTAAAGCAAAGAAAGAGTGCACATAGCCATTGCGGAAGATAATAAAAAACAATAAAGCGTGATACCTGTTACAGTAGTTGAATCCTTTAAGGATTAAAAATTTAGTTAAATCCTTGAAAGATTAAAAATATGCTTTTCTTTTGTCTATATATAAAAGAGCCACACAAGAGGACTTTCACTTCTGCTTTTGGTTTTTTTTCGAATGGAAGAGCAGCGGCAAACAAATTAAACAAATTAAAGGGGAGAAGATGCTATGATCTAATACAAGAATTTGGTTCTTTCGTTCCTTTTCATTATGAAATAGCTTTTTTTTTTTTAGAATCTTGATGACACCCTAGCTATATAATTTTGGTTTATCTTATTTCGGAAGATTTATTATATTATTTACTTAATTTAGGAATAATTTTAGATAATATAATTTGATTCTTCTTTTTATAAAATTAATTTAAGAAGATAATAATTTAAGTAGTTAAGCCTTTCTCTGTGATTTGATAACCTTACACTGTCGTATTACATTGATCTTGTGCGCTTGCAAGTATTGGGTTTAAACTTTCGTGATAAAAATCCTGACCTAGTTTTTGACGCCATTACTGGGGAAAGATTAAATTAATTGCTTGATTTATTGTCTTCAAATTTTGTTATTTTGTATCCCGACCAAATTTTTTGCACCATTATTGGCAAAAGGTTAATTAATTACTTGATTTATTGTCTCTTAATTTTGTTATTGTGTATTTATTTTTTTAATTTTGAATTAGTTCTTTTCATTAGTTTAACTAAGCCATTGATTTCTTTTGTTGTCTTTACCAATTTCAAAAAATTAAAAAAGTTTCCTTAATTGGTTTTAATTAATAGCTCTCTTTAGTAATTTTTTATTTTTTTATTTCTTTATTATTTGAAATAAGTTTTCTTTCCTTTTATTTTGATTGTTAATGCACGATCATCGTTCGCTCCCTCTTAATTTAAAAGAATTTGACCCTAAGATAGAGGTACACTTAAGACACTTAGAGTACAAAGTAAAAGCATTAACACATGAGCTTAAGAGATGACTGAAAATCCACGAGCATTAAGGGAGTATTTTACTCCCAACACATATAACTCACCAATAGGTAATAGACTACCTGAAATTGAGGCTAATCACTTTCTATGGGCTTTTACTATTCAAATGTTACCATCTTTCTATGGGCTTGATTCCGAAAATCCTTATAAGTATATTGATTAGTTTTTAGAAATTTACTTGATTTTCAAACTGCCTAATGTTACTGATGATTCTATTCGATTGCGCCTTTTTCCTTTTATCTTTGAAGGATAAGGCTAAAGATTGGTTAAATACGCGTGGGAGAGTAAGTACAAGGGTTGAGATGGAGGAATTTCTTTAAAAATTACTTTTCTATGGGTAAACTTACGAGGTTAAGGAGAGAAATCACTATTTTTTCCCAACAAAATAATGAACAATTTTATGAGAGTTGAGAAACATTTAAAATACTTCTTCGTAGTTATTCTCACCATGAAGTACCTAAATGGCAACAAATACAAAGTTTTTATCCAGCATTAGATGAGAGGAAACGCCAAATCATTGATTCATCTTGTGCTGGTACCTTTCTTCATAAAACAAAAGATGAGGCATAGAATTTATTTAAAAATTCGAGTGATAATTCACAACAACACGCCATATCCTCACGTATAGGCATATCTAGACAAATAGAAAATAGAAGAGGAATATATGAAGTTTCTCAAAATGGTAATCTTTCTTTTAAAGTTGATGCCTTAACTAAAAAGTTTGATCAATTGTTGGCTTTGAATGCATTGCTACTAATTCTCCTAATGTGCAGTTTGCTCTAGGCCTTCCCATGCTATCTATGACTGTCCTGCTTCACTAGTTTCCAAATTTTTGCAGGAACAAGTCAATACAGCTTAAGGATTTCATAGAAAGAACGATCCGTATTTAAACGCATATAATCCAGGATTCTCCAGAGGCAACAAGGAGGGCGAGATCAATTAAGCTAGCAACAATATCAACAGAACAAACAATCTGGTATGATTGCTCCCCCTAGTTTTCAATCTCAAAGGTATGTATCCCTTACCCTTCTCAAAGTAGAAACTCTATTTTTGAAGAAAAAGTCTTATCCGCTTTGAAAGGTTTGGAAGCTAAGACACAAATTCTAAACTCACACACTCAATCTATTATTAATTTAGAAACTCATATAAGGCAACTAGCTAATGCAATAAGTAGAAGAAATGAGGGTAAGCTTCCTAGTCATCCAATAGAGAATCCTAGAGCTAATTCTCATGAGCAAGCTAAAGCTGCAATTACTCTAATCCAATAGAGAAATAGGAAGTTAGTAGATAATAAAGTAGGGGAACCTATTAAAGATAGTGATTTGAAATGAAAACGAAACTGAGGGAATTGATATGGGGACTAAAATTGAAAAGAAGATAGAGAAGGAACTAGCTTCTTCCTCTAATTCTAAGACTCTAGAAATTCTCAAACAAGTTAAAATTAATCTTCCACTTTTTGAGGTCATTAAGCAAGTCCCATCAGATGCTAAATTTCTTAAAGACATGTGTACTTTTAAAAGAAAATCTAAAGGCAATATTTCGAAGAAAATCTTTCTAACTGAACAGGTGAGTCGGTTTTGCGATAAAACACTCCACCTAAATATAAAGATCCTGGTGTCCCTACTAGCATGTCTTATTGGTAATCATAAATTAGATAAGGCACTCCGAGATTCAGGTTCTACTGTTAATTGGATTCCAAATTCTTTTTATAAAGAGTGAGGATTGATAGAGATAACCAATTGATATGACCTTACAGTTAGCTGATATATCAATCATGGTACCTAGGCGGAGGATAGAGGATATTCTTATTCAAATAGATAAGGCGTCTTCCCTGTATACTTCATATTCTGAGGTATGGAACTTGGTAGGTCTTCTAAGAATCATATCCTCATTATTCTATGCTGTCCTTGCTTGGCTACAACTGATGCCACTATTAATTATAGAACTGGGGCTATGGACGTCTCTGTGATGAATACAAGGTTAGATTAAATATCTTTAAAACTTTTTCACAACTTTCTATAGAAGATATTTCTGGTTTCTATTTGGTAGATGTAATGATGAATTAATTTAAGAAACTCTACCTCTAATGTGTTCAAAAGAATATACTTCTATTGAGAAAGAAAACCTAATATGCACTGAGAATGTTAATTCTAATTTTGCTTGCATTGGTCCATTAGAAAATTCTTCTTGGATTGTGAATGAGCCTAATATGAGAGAAATAGATACTGGCTGAACATAAAAAATTTAGGGAGTCTGGCTGAAGACTTTAAATTTAGCGCTTTTGGGAGGCAACCAAAATTTTATTTTTGTTTATTTTTTTATACATTTTTTTATTATTTGTTTTATCTCTTTTGATTGATAGAAAGATATGAAGTGTTTGTTTTATAGGGTAATCAAACAACTTATCATTATCATGGAGATTAAAGAGATGGTTTACTACTCTTGCAGACATGCATTAATATTGCTTCTTCTTTCAAGTTGTGTTGTTTTCTTCTTTGTTTCTTCCCTACTCTCGGTATTCTTTTATCACATTGCGGACAATGTATGGTCTAGGTGTGGGTGAGATGATGTTTTTGTTTTGTTGTCAATTTTTATTATTATGATTATTATTTCTCATCTTTCTTATTAAATTTTTGTTAGATTTTTTTTAATTTTTCTACATTATTTTGAGGAAAAGAAACATTCAAAAGTATGATTTTACTTGAAGAATGATTCTTTTTTTGTTCCTTTAAAACTGTCTTGAATAAGTTGAGAAAAATATTTGTTTTCTTGTTTTTAATTAGGGCGATGGACTTATGTTCTATATATGTTATAACTTTTGCATGACTTACACTTGAGCACATAGGCTATTGTTAGTGTTTAATAAATCCTTTACATTATTTTTGAGTTGCATAGAGTTGATGAATCTCTTCCCTGCATTCTAGAACTTACTTGAGTACCTCTTTAGGCAAAATAGAAAGGTTGTGTCTTTCAAGCATACCAAATTTCATGATTTTTACATTAGTACACTTTTTGAGCCTAAAATGTTATTTTCTTTCTTTAAACCACTTAAATATTAACCCTTAATATTGTAGAAAGTTTAATGCAAACTTCTAACTTGTACTTCAATGATGGGTTGCTATTTTTGTATGAAAAGAGAATAAGTTATTCTGACAAAAGGGAGAAGAAAAATAAAAAAATTACATGACTTGTTGTACTGAGAAAAAAAATGTGTTGAGTTGAAGAGAAAAAAAGTTGATACATGATTGTTACAAGTCATAATGTACAAAGAAAGAAAAAGAAAAAAAATTAAGAGGCCCGAATTTGTGAATGTAAGAAAAAAACATGGCCTTAAACGATGAAATTTTTAGGAAAGAAGATGGTAGTTAGTGACTGTATTAATTTTAAAAAAAAAAAAGGAACAAAAACGAAGTTAAAAAAAGTTTGTCGGAATTCTAAAATATCCATCTTCTTTGCAAGCTCTCTTTTTTTTAAATTTTAATTCCTAACTTTCATTTGATAACCAACATCCTATCCTTACATTACGAGATTTAAAGTCCTACATGATCCAAGTTGAATTTGAAAATCCTTGATTAGTTGAGAGAATGTACAAAGAATGAGCTTATAGAATGAACATTTGTTGAGATTTATCTTCTTTGTACAATTTGGAAATCTTGTTTAGCATTTACTTTACACTCTTTTTTTACCCTAATCACATCTTACACAAGTCTTGCATTAGTTAAGGGAGATAGTTGAATATTTGTTTGTTAACTTGAGCTTGAAAATAAGAGGAAGAATGCTTTGACTTGATACCTTTGAGATTTTGATTATTCTATATCTTTTTTCTAAAGTTGGTTGTTTATTTGACTTTGTGGGTATGTCGTCTACAAACCCTCACGAGACCATACTCGTAAACTGGGGGGAACTTAGGGGTTTAAAGGGCTTGTTGCACATGCTAAGGGCAATCGTGAGTTCTAGAAAAGTGGCTAGTTAGTTTTTCTTTCTTTTTTTTCGCTTGAGGACTAGCAAAACATAGGTGTGGAGGAGTTGATAGAGTTGATTTTTATTACAAATAAACACTTTAAGTTTTAATTATTAGCCTTTGAAAATATTTTATTTATTTATTAATCAAACTGTTAATATTTAATTTATTTTTTTTATCTTTGTGCAGATTTCTAAAACGGAATGGGAAATAAAGATTCCATACAAAATTTAGTAAAGGAAAGAAAGAGTGCACATAGTCATTGGAGAAGAGAATAAAAAGAATAATAAAGCATATTACCTGCTGCATTAAGTGAATCCTTTAATGATTAGAAATATAGTTGAATCCTTGAAGGATTAGAAATCTACTTTTCTTTTATATATATGTAGAAGAGCTACACAAGAGGGCTTTTAGTTCTACTTTTGGTTTTCTTCGAATGGAAGAGCAGTGGCAAACAAATTAAAAGAGAGAACAAGCTATGATCTACTCTAAGAATTTGGTTCTTTCTTTTCCTTTAATTATGAACTAAATTTTCTTTTTTAAAATATTGATGAAACCATAGCCAAGTAATTATGGTTTATCTTATCTTGGAAGATTTATTATAATATTTGCATGATTACATATCTTAGATGTTTCTTGGTTTGATGCAATTAATTCTTTGTGATTGTTCTGTAGAATAATTATTTATGTTAATTGATAATTTTGTCCATGCTTGGCTCTTGTAGTCTTGAGTATAAGAGATATGTGATTTTTGCAAATATATTGTGAGATTTAGAATTGAATAGTTCATGCTAATTTAGATAATTTATGTCATGAAATTGA
The DNA here is from genome assembly GCA_028651295.1 of Catharanthus roseus. Classification (NCBI taxonomy): domain Eukaryota; kingdom Viridiplantae; phylum Streptophyta; class Magnoliopsida; order Gentianales; family Apocynaceae; genus Catharanthus; species Catharanthus roseus. The sequence continues at coordinate 374,229 of JAPQWS010000107.1, read as the reverse complement.
ATAGGTCATGCTAATGGTTAGATGGGTTATGTAATGCATTTAAGCACAATATACTTCTTTAGTGAATCGAAGCTTATAGTCTAGATCACCACATAAAGGTCTGATCTTTTCTCCTAAATAAAATTAAATTATTGTTATATAGGTTAGTAGTGGATTCAAGGTTCTAAATCATCTTCTTCATTAAGTTCTTTATCTAATTGATTTTATTTATTAGTTTTACTTAATTTAGTAATAATTTTAAGAAAATAAAATTTGATTCATCTTTTTATAAAATTAATTTAGAAAAATAATACTTTAAGTCATTAAGCATTTCTCTGTGGTTTGATATCCTTATACTGTCAGTATTGGATTTAAAGCTTAGTTATAAAAAATTGCAGTCGAACTGGACCAAAGAATTCATTTTTAAACCCAGGACGCTGATAGGTCTTTGCTTTAATGATGGGGAATGCTCCATTATCTTTCTTCCAGCGTATCGAACTTTACTCTATGCTCAACAAATTAAAAATCAATTTATCCAAATATAATGCAGTGCGCAAAAAAGATGGTGGTCACTGGAGAAAGGTTCAAAAAAGAGAGCAGAAATGAGAGAAACAGAGAGATACTTGAAGTCGTGAACCGGGTCTTGCCAGAGATATGTTGTGGCCCAAAGGTGTCTAAGGCGAAGGAATCCTCTCTAAGTCGGAGGGAAACTTTGGACCTTTCTTATGAGTTTTGGAATTGAGAAAAACAGATTTTTGTCTGGGGAGGAGAGAACAGAGATCAAGAGAAGTAGAGAAAAGGGGAAAGGCTAAAGGGTTCTTCCACAGTTAGGTTTCATTATTGATCCACAAAAATTTTGCCTCCCAATTATTTTTATAGAATTTGACTCACAAACATTTCCCCGCCTTTAACTTTTAAGTTTTCGCCACATTGTATTATCTAAGGGCCAGTCTATTCGCACAATTAACATATGTCAGAATATATCACTAAGTTCACATATCAATTTGAAGTTTATTGAAATTATCTAATATTAAATAATACTGACATTCCCAAAAAAGTGTCATAATCGATATGTCACTAAATCTATATTTTGTTGTAGTGGTTGAAACCACCCAATGAGTCAATGTGGTCAAGGTAATATTGTCCATTCCAATTTCAAAACTAATAAGGTTAATTTTGTTGGCCAAAGTAATAGGTATAATGACTCATATGCTCCTATGTATAATTCAGGCTGAAGACACCATCCTAACTTCGGTGGCAACAAAATAATCCAATGCAGAGCTAACCTCAACCATTTCCTCCACAAGAAACAAAGCCAAACTTAGATTAATTATTGCATAAATTTATGGGAAAAACCTCTACTTCTTTTGCACAACAAGAAAATTACTATTTAAAGCTGTAGAGGTAGATAGACAAAATATGAAGGCTAACATAAGGAATCTTGAGGTAGAAGTGAGGTAATTATTAGTTGCTATTCTAAGTACATCTCCTAGACCTTTACAAAGTGATACAGAGTGAAATCCACAGGAAGTAAAGGCCATCTCCGTAATTCATATAGAGAAAGAAGACAAAAGGAAGAAGAAACCACTCCCATGGGTCACCGAACTTCAAATAATCCTATAGAGGGTAGAGATAAGAAGAAGAAGTTGGAATATAACAATAATAATATTGATATCTTCTTCCAAACACTAAACACTAAATCATGGATTCATACTGTAAGAAGTTTCTTGAAGTATTCAACACTACAAAAAAAAAAAAAATACTTTTAGTGATGAAACAATGATTTCGAATCTGTTTTATGGTAGTAGGGCAACTTTTTGCGATTTTCCAGTATTGGAAAGAGATCGTTTCTATGGAAACAATTAGAAGAAGCTAAGTAACATGATTTCCTCAATATATTTTATGAAAAGAAGGAAAGAATATAGCTGTAGTTACCTTAAACTCAGGACTTTCAATCTACTCAAACACAGAGTTCCAAGCATCTTACTTTTTATAAACTTATTAGGACAATTGGTTCTGGGATTTCTTCTAGCAACTACCAACTTTTTGTAGTCTTCATGGAATTGATTTCTCCAATATCTATAGCTAATGTTCAGCATATCATCAACATATTCTTGCACGTTTTCATTTGCTTCCCAATCTTTGTAATTAAACCATGATAGCAAATAAAGTTCACAAGATATATCAACCTGTACACATAATCAAGAAATGAACATTTAAATAGATAACATATATATAAATGGATTGAAGTACTACAATTAAACCACCATAAAACTTGTCCTTTTCAATTTGAGGAAGATCATCATACTTGTATATGTCCTTGAATGGAGCATGGCGCTTGATAATGACTCCAACTCCACTTACAAGTAAAGACCTACATTGAAGTGGTCTCTTGTACCCTTCTTGAAAGACATTCTCCAATGGTTTCCCTCCCTAGCTAAATAATTCATTAATTGCATATTTCAGTTAGAAAGTAATCCTTCTTTCTATAGCTTTTCCTGAACTTCTTTCATATCCATTTCGTTTCGGTTAGGATCTTACTCGTACCCAACCGAGTCTATACCTTTTTATAGCGGTTAAAGTTTAAATTTTATACCCGTCGATTCGGACCTGTACCCAGACCCGTATAACTTCTATTAAATAGATTTGGATAGGGTATTATGATACCTGAATCTGTTTATTGGTATACACGTTATAATAAAATAATAATATATTTGTATATGTTATATTATTTTTAAATTATTTTATATTATTTGGATGTTTGGATGCTCAATTATTCTCTCTCCTCTCTATTATCATAACAATCCAAATGTTTATTCCTGCTAAATTATATCTCAACTGCAGGTTTTTACTCCAAAATGGGTTGCTTAAGCCTCACCTGAATTCTCTGTATTGTTTTTTTACTGATTATGAAGAATATTACCTTGTTCTTGTATTAGTGTATTAGTTAAAATTTTGATTAATTTTTTTTTTTTTTTTTATATTTTAAAGATGTTAAAGGATTGTATTTGTTGAAAAAATGTTAAAGAAATTATGTTAATCATGTTATAATTTTTGCCTTAAGGTTATCTATTGTTGTATATATTTTATTTAACATGAAAAAAGTGAAAAATGGTAGACTGGTACGGGTATACCCAGTCCCTACTCGAGATCCTGGAGTGTCGGGTCTGGGTTCATAAATTTTGTATCCAATGGGTTTGGGTCAAAGTCTGGTACAAAGAGTACCGTACCCGTCTAGACCCATTTACAGTCCTATTTGAGTTTTTAGAGAGCTTAATAACTAATTTTCAATTTTATTGCTCCTTGGGTTGTGTTTTTTGGTAATTTAGAAAGAGTTTGAACAATGTTCTCAAAAGAGGTATAAAAAGGAACACCATGACTAATTTTTGGAAAAGAAAATGAGATTGAAGAAAAGTAGAAAGAAAAGAAAGGAAAAATATGGTGCAAAAAGTTTATAGGTCATGTTGAAAAATGTAAAATAAATGCCAAGAAAAAAAGAAAAACGAAAAAATAGCATATATGCAAAGAAAAAAACTACGGAAAAGAAGTGTTGTGAATGAAAAAAAAAACAATTAAAAAGTGGTTCAGTTGATAAAATTTTTTTTATGGGAAAAAGATTTGGAGCAAAAGCAAAGTTAGATAGTTTGTTGTAGTTCAATCGATTTTTGTAAGCTCTATCTTTCTTTGATTTGAATCCTTATCCTTTATTTGTCAACGAATGCCTAACCTTACATTAGAACCTAAAAGTCCTATCTGACTTAGGTTGAGTTTGAGAAGCCTCGATTAGTAAGAGTAAGCCTATAGAATGAGCACTTTTTGAAACTTAAACTTTGTCTAATATTTATGTTTACACGTTCGAATAGTCATAATCACATTTTACACAAAATCCTACTTTAGTTGTGAAAGATAATTGAATACCTTTCTTGCTAAATCAATTTTAAAGATTGGTGGAAGAATTAATGTTTTATTTTGATGAGTTTGAGATTGCTAGTGAAAAATGCTTGATTTGAATTATTCTCTATCTTTTTTAGTTTTTTTACTTGAGGAAACTCATAGATTGATATTTTCACTAGTTCTGGGGGAGTTGATAGATTGATAAACTCATCTTGTGCGGGAGTTGATAGATTGATATTTTCACTAGTTTTTGGGCTTAATTTGATATTTATTTTAATTAAATTTTAGTGTAAATAGAGCTTGATTTGAGCAAATAACCTCCTTTATACTTTACTTAAATTGAGCTCAAGGAAGACAAAGAGAAGTTAGAGGATTAAAATACAAAAAAATAAAAGTTGAATTAAGGGAATCCGGCGGGGGCAAACGTGATGCGCGGCAAGGGATTCTCATCGTCATGAATCCGGTGCCAGATCTATTCAAAACTAGCTCTAGAATCATGTAAAACTCAATCCAGAGCCTTTCTATGGCTTAAATTTGCACCCCGATTCAGTCTAAATTAAATTGGCGTCAGATTTGGTTTCCAGTGCTGCAATTGTTGTGGCCAGCAGTTTTTAATTTCTCTTTTTTAGAATTTTTCTTCTCTAGTAATTTTAGAATTTTACTAATTCTTCTGGTTTTAAAAATTTCTTTTTAATTTTGTAAACTCTATTTAAATAGAGGAGCTAAGGTGACATCTAGTACACAATCTTTGATACATCTTCTTACTGAAGACCCGGAACACATATTTGGGGGCAACTTTCCAGACTTCTTCAAGACGCTCTTTGCATTTTTTTGTTTAGTATGAATAGCTAAGCCTTTTGTGGCTAAGGCCTTCTTTGAAGGTTGAAACTTTTATTCAATGGTTGTTTTTGTTTAATTAAAGATTTTATCTTTTATCTTGTATTCGTTAATTGTTATTGCATACCCATGATTGAGATTTTCCTGCCAAGTATTGCATGTTAATAAATTATCTAGTGACCGAGTGGTACTAGATTTAATTGGATCAAGCTAGTAACAACAAATCGTAAAACTGACATGAGATACTAGTTTCTTTATAAGGTTTCTAATAAGTAGGAAACGAAAGTTAGGGAAGTTCCAAAAAGGTGTATGCGGTCTTGTTTCTTAAAATGATATAGACATACAATTGGTTTATTCACGAGGCTAGGAGCTTTTCACCAAGAGATTAGGTCTAGCTTATATTCGGGAGTTCCACAGTTAACCAGATCAAGAGTTAATCAAGAATAAATCAACTATAGGCATCAAATGAGTAGACTGGATTATGGGTGCCTTGGTCTGGCTGTTATTATAAACTTTTCTTAAGCATTTTTCAGTTTTCTTTAGTTTTCATTATTAGTTTTAATTAGTTTTTAATCATTAGATACAAAACAATCAAATTTATTATGCACTTGCGAAATCTACATAAAAATCCAAAGAATGGTATTAAGTAAAAAACTTCAGATTCACTATTCTTTATTATAAACTTTTCTTAAGCAGTTTTATGTTTTCTTTAATTTTCATTATTAGTTTTTATTAGTTTTTAATCATTTGATACAAACCAATCAAATTTATTTTTGGTTTAAGTCTGGTTAAGTAGGCAATTTCTCCAGTTAAATAACAATCCCCGTGGAACGATCTTTTCTCACTACTTCATTACTTGCTAAAATATTTGTGCACTTGCGAAATCTACATAAAAACCCAAAGAATGGTATTAAGTAAAAAAACTTTAGATTCACTAAGATCAAACACAAACTACAACAAGTAGCATATGTGTTTTAACTCCCCATTTAAGTACCCACTAAACAAAAACAAACAATTCCTAAACTTAGGTCCTTACATATTCCCTACATATTCTTCCCACTTAAAAATATATGTCTTATAAAATTAAATGTCTTTTGATTTTTTACAAAATTTCAAAAGAGAACTTAATAATTTTCAAAACTATATACAACTTCATTTATTGATTAAAAAGTTTAATAATCAGTCTTTGGTGCCATTGTAAATGTGTGATGCACAATACAAGGGCTAGTTATGGAATTGAAGCAAAATGGAAATGTAAATATATGAATAGGTAGATTCATCTTAAAACTCTTCCAACATTTGTTGTCCCCTCACAAAAGGCTCATTACCAAAAGGAAGTTGAAAAAGACTCTTTTTCTTCCAACTAAAATAATTATCCAAATAATATACATCTATCAAAAACAAAGGTTTTTCTTTAGCACATCATGTCCATCTTAAATCGAGGTTTTTCTTTCTACTCTATACACCCATTATATGTATGTCGACCATTTTAATACAAAAAGAATAAAAAAGTAGAAATTCATTCTTTAACAAACAAAGTATTACTAATTTTTAAACCAAGTTTTTCATAACATTCACGAGCAAGTAAATGTTCTTCAAAGAAATAAAAAGAGAAAATAGCTCAAAATACCATAAGTCTAACATCTCCCTTAATCCAATATATAATTAATTAATATATACCAAAAAACATGGTTAATTACTAAATGAGAAAATAATTTTTCTTAACACATAAGAAATAATATCAAGAATTAGAATTCAAACACTTTTTAAAACTGAAAAACATCAAAGGAAAAACCAAAATAGAAACAAAATGATCTGAAAAAACTAAAGAAAGAATTAGGTAAAAAAACACTTCTTAAACACTTTTTACAACTAAAAAACAGAATAAAAAAAATAAAAAAAAATTAAAAACCCTCACCTCAGCAATTTCGGCAATCAATGACAGTGTCAGTGAGCTCCTCTGTTGGTGGCAAGGAGTGCAATCTCTGTTTTGCGTGTTCTTGAGAAAAAATAGAAGAATAATAAATTAAAGAACAACAACAAGGACAACAACAAATTTTCAAAAGCTTGAAATAGGGAGAGGGAGAGAGAAAGAGAACTCATACCTGTGATCGGAAATGGCAGCAGCAGCGGTTGGGGGCACTTATGTATCGTCGTCAGTGGCAGTGGCGCTTCATTGGTGAGTGGCGAGATCGAGTATCGATGGTTGGGAGGGTTTTGAGATAGAGGGAATGATTTGGGAAATAGTTTGTCCTATTCTGAAATATGTCTCACATTAAAAAGATACCGATCGCCGGTTAATATCGATAAGTTAGACACTTTCGTCAGCCGTAGGAAAATCATTTCAATTACCGACATACTTCTTACCATAACAAATGGTCGTTGGTAACCTATTTCACCAATGGCAATGTCTGTCAGTAACATGTCGCCTCTTTTTGGCACGCAGTTTCCCTCCTTTTTTGTTGAAAATGTTAAACTTCGACAAAATATATCGTCAGTGTTTAACGATAGTGACGAAAACCGTCTGTAATATCCGTCGTTAAAAGGCCTTTTATTTATTTATTTTTTTATATTGTCTAGAATCTAAGATAATCTAAGAGAATTACATACCAGATGTGATATCTCTGACATTCTCCCCCAAGTTAACATGCTAATTACATGTCCAACTTATCACAATTTTTTCAATTCTTTTTTGGGTGATGACCCTAATCTTCCATCATCAGTCACTGTCAGTGTAATATTCTGCCATCAATCGCCAAAAATTCATTTGATTTAACTTCATAGTCTTTTCAATGAAGCATCTATCACTGGTATAGTTTCTAAATCCATACACTTCAAAGTGTCGTCACACCAATTGAAAATCAAGGTCAATAGCTTTGGAACGGTTGTGCCACGCTTTTTTTTTTTTTTTAGGATCCTAGCATGTTAAGAAATTAAGGACATAGAAAAAATAAGTTGTAATATTGAATTTCTTTCGTCATTATAATGTACTATTTATAGAATACGAAGTATGCTACTTCTAAAGACTCGTAATCAAACTAACAAAGAAGTAGTCATTCGCAATTAACAGTGGCGGAGCTATGAAGGGAGTTGGGAGGGTTCGGTTTTTTCTTTTATTATAATTGTCTTAATAGGGACCATACCCATCTTATGCAATCTCTAAATCCCGAAATAATAAAACTCTAACTGGATGGATTGCGTTCATGTCAAATTGATTGTAGTGGATGTAAATGTGAAGTTGTGAAGTTAAGGAATTTAGAAATTCAAAAGGAATGAAAGTAGAAGGGTTGAAATCGTGATGGCTGAAATTTGGTTTAGGATGTACGTATATATAGGGGTCTTTCTATATTTAGTAACGGGTTTATTTATGACATGTCCATTCATCTACCTGATGTACTTATCAATAATTCAACATAATCTACATGCGCCAGTCGGGAGTAGGAAAAAACTTGTGAATTATTAATTTCGAGTTGTCACCTTCAATCACATGGGCATGAAGAAGTCATTTGAATTTAAAAAAATAAATTGACAGGACAACACAAAGTACGGAGAATGAAACGTAAGAAATTCTAAAAAAAGAAATTCTACATGCGCCAACTTACGGGCTTATCGAGAATGAAATGAAACCTTAATTTAAAAAAAAGAAATTCTAATTATGGAGAATGAAATGAAACCTTAATTTTGACACCAAAAAAAAAAAAAAGAAACCCTAAGTACAGAGTACCCTAAACCTTAACATTAAAGAAATAAAACCCTAATTATGGAAAATGAAAATCCTAATGTTGAAAAAAAGAAACCCAAATTATGGAGAATGAAATGAAACCCTAATTTAAAAAAAAAGAAACCCTAATTACGGAAAACCCTAATCCTAAAGCTGCCGTGCACAGATACCTATATAAAAACTCCAATACACTACTACCCCATCTATAAGTGCTGATGCCTCAAAATCCTCTAACAAACTAAGGTAGTGGACATGAACCAAACTACTTGAGAAATCATGAAGCATATGTCCAAAAGTAAAAAAATAAATCTACCAGCGCACAAGATGAGGTCATGATCGGTCTCTAAACCAGTAAAATCTCGCAAGATCCAAGCCTCTAGAGTTTCCTTCTTAACCTTATACCCGGAAAAGTGAGTAAGAGACAACCTTACACCAATAAGTTTCTCGAACATCTCAATCTAATATTGCTTCTGGTGTACACTCCAACTAGGACCTGTAATAGGCAACCCTTCAGTCCGTAAGCCCCACAACATTTGTACATCCTATAGAGTGACTATGAGCTCATCACACATCATGTGAAATGTGTGAGTCTCAGGCCTCCAACGCTCAACTAACGCGGTAATAAGTGCGTGGTCAAGACCAATGTATCCACATCTAAAAACTCCCCCTAAACCTGTCCTATCAATAATATTAACCAACCTACGAGGAGCTGTACTATAAGACTAAAATAGACTGCGACCGAAACGTCTACACTGAAGATCAGTAATACACGTCTCCTGGTCCCCACTCCATATCAACCCAAACTTATGCTCGTGCTGCCTCGTCAAAATATCAAGGTTTAGGGAACCCGGATGCACGTGTGCTGGAATTTCTTCTATCTACATTCTTTACAGGCTAAGTTATATACTTTCTAAATTTAAATGTTCACGATTTTAGAATTAGCAATAAAAACTTTTGAATAACTTATAAATCCTCAAAGTATAATTCCATCGACATTAGGGTTTTAGGGTTTTTTGAATTCCAATGTTTAAGTGATGTGTTATTATACTTTTAAAGTTTAAACCTTCATGGGTTTAGAACTTCAAGTGCAAAATTTAAAGTTGTGAAGTTGGACAAAAATTTAAAATGTACATGGTTTGGGGTTTTATGTTTTAGAATAACAAGCTTTAGAGTTTTAGGGTTTAGTATTTAATATATCAATATTAGTTGTTATGCTTTATGATTTAAGATTTTCATATTAGATTTTTAGAATATTAATCATATGAATGCTGTGAAATATAATTTATGGTTTATGGATTCAAGGTTTAGGATTTTAATATTAGGGTTTGAGAGATTTAATCATGTAAATGATGTATTTTATATTGTACACCCTTTAAGGTTTTAATCAATAAATACAATATTTTAGTTTAGGGCTCAAAATTTACAAAAGCAAGTTAGGGTTTTAGGGTTTTACAATTTATGAAAACAATATAGGGTTGTGGGGTTTAATGTTTATGAATTCAACATAGGGTTTTAGGGTTTTACGGATTAGCCTAAACCGTATCTCAATCTTTTTTTTTTTTTTTTTAAATAAAAGTCTTCATAAACTTAAACCTTATTAACATAAAATTATATAAATGCTAATAATAGAAGATTATATGAAATTAACGGAACAATATAAACATATCAAAATATTTTACAAAAAATAAACAATCATGATTTATTACAAAAATAAAAATAAATTATATAATAGCATAAACAAACCCAAACATTTCAACAAATCACATTTCCAATAGAAACAAATAGATTAATAGCATAACCAAAATATCACAAATTTACCAATAGCAACTCTAACATAATCATCAAAACTCTAACTAGAAAAATAAACTACAAAAAATTGATCAATTAAACCCAAAAAATTAAATAAAAATAACTCTAAACACATACCCTAAATCCACATTTACGAAATTAAAACCCCTTAAACCTTAAAAGTAATCAAATTGAAATTCATAAAAATAATTCACAAAGCACAATAAACAACACTGTTAACGTAAACAGTAATAAAATTAAAACAGAGTAAACAAAATAATTATAACAATTATAAACATAAGAAAATTTACCTAAGAATTTGATTAAATCTTAATTTAGCGTTATTTGGTTATTTTGTAATGCTTTCTCCACTGTTCTCCACTTCAAATTTCTACAAACCTTCGTATTCCAAGGGATGTGCCGGCAACCCAAATGTGAGTTTCAGAAATTGAACAGATTCACGAAATATTGCCTATAAAATCATAAATAGAAGGAAAGGTGAAAATTTTAAACTGTAAAAAATTGAAAAATACAAATAAAGAGAAGTAGAGAAATTGAAGAAGATGAAGAGAACAAGAAAAGGAGGAAGGAGGCATACCTTATCGAAAAGATAAGCAGCGGAGATGGCAGAAATCAGGAGCAACGGCGGCGATTGAAGCAACAGCTAGGCGGTAATGCTGAGCAGCGTGGCGGGCGGAAATGGTGAGCAGCGGCACTGAGAGAGAAACGGCAGCGGATGCTTAGCAACGGAGAGGAAGATGAGAGAGAAGGGAAATGTTGAGCAACGGCTGAAATGAGAGAAAGATGAGAGGGAAACGATAGCTACAGCTAGGGTAAGAAATTTTATAACATGATAACACACTGATTGTGCACTATAATGAGTAATAATGCATACCGGTATTGCATTATCACTGACGATAACGCACCACCATTGTACGTTATCATTCACCTCAACTCATCTCATCGCCACGTCATTAAACATGATTAGTGGCGCGCATTAAGTACATTATTATGTATAACGCACAATGGTTGTACATTATCTGATTTGTAACATACAATTATTGTGTGTTATGCGCCTTCATGGATAAAAAAGAAAGTTGGCTACTTTAGTAGCTATATTTTAAAACAAGTCTAAATAAAGAAAAAAATCGGAGGGTTCTAACCCACTCAAATTTTTTTTTATAATTTATATGTGATATAAAATTATATTCATTTTATGTAAAAATTAGTATAATTTTTCTATTATGGTCCTCCAAATAAATTAACTACAAAAAAAATATTAATTTATAGTCAAATATATACAACAAATTTTGTATTTGAATTTTAACCCCTTAAGAATTCAAGTCTAGCTTTGCCCCTGATTATTAATTAGGAATATTACTAGAATACTACTAATTAATTATTACTAAATAAGATATAAATAATTCTATCATATAATTTAAGATAATCTAAGAATCACGGATTAAATTAATATCTCTAACAAAAACTTTGTTAAAAGCTTGAAAATGTCCTTTCAACTCATCCAAACAGAGTTTCAGACTCCAGAAACTTGTTCAACAAAAAGCACCACTTAAAATTTCATGGTTTATGAAAAATAAAACTGAACAAGAGGGAGAAATAGATGTAAAGCCGTCCCATTATTGTCCCCTTATATATGCATATATATATATAATAGAACTGATTAAGCTTACATGTCATTGTGCAAGTCATTTTGAATGGGAACAAGTATAATTCAGTTCATTCCATTATTACAGGGATAAACTCAATCTAGAGTATGAACCATAAAAAAAATTTAATTTATTTAAATCGAATACGGTAATACCAATTTGAGTATCTATCAGTCAAAGAGAAATCCTTCTAATAAAATGGTAAAGGCCCTTTATACTACTTCCCACCTAATTCCAGAAAGTGGTCCTCTTGAACGCATAAATAGTTTATAAGAGATTCAAAATCATGTCATCATTGTCCTGTCATCCAACTTGAAAACGAAGGACCATGGCATTAAATTGCGTAGGCCTTGATGATAAGGATGAATATCTAATTATTAACATTATTTCTGGTACGGCTCCGCCCTTCGCGGACGACTTTCACTTTCTCGTATATAGAAAAAGAAAAAAAAGAGTTTCCTTTCTTGAAAGCCAATTGGCCTTTTTCATCTACATTTCTGCACTTGATTGGATTTAATAATAAAATAAATAAATTTTTTTTTCTTGAGTGGCATAAAGAGTGAATTATTTGTGATGGAATAAATAAGGTCCAAGTAAAAAAAGAAAAAAGAAAAAATTAGATTTGCATTTTTAGATTGTTGGCCTTTTTAACTTGTTCTTGTGAAATGGGGCCATGGTATGATAAAGTTAGATATATGTAATTATGATGCATGTTTGCCTGACATCAAGTAAAAGGTTATTGTATAGTAATTTTTTCAAAATGATGATTTACTTGTCTTTTTAATGATTAGTTATGCAAATGTATTTCAAGTACATAGAACACAATATGTAATATTAGTGTCTAAAAAATACTGAAAGGTAGAAAAACTAAAGGACCAAATAATTCTGTTCTATGCACTCTGAACACATTTGCATAGTTATTCATAGAAAAGACCATCATCAATTTAAGATTTAAGGTAAGTCATCCTTTTAGAAAACTAAGATACAGAGGTATTTGGGGTGTACCTATTAAGGGGCCCAGTTGGCCCCGACTCCTGTTCAAAAAATTTTTAAACTTTAGATGTAATATAAAATTATGTTTATATTGTGTAAAATTAGTATATTTTTTAATTGGCCACCAAATAAATAAAAATCAAGTTAAAATTACTAAAAATATTAATGATTTATAGTTAAATGATACACCAAAATTTTGTATTTAAATTTTTACCCCTTACGGGTCAAATTCTAGCTTCACCCCTGAATGACATTTTACTTCATGGCAATCGAACGGGCACCAACTAATATTGTTTGTAATTAGAAAAAATATATATATTGTTTGTATCATAAATAATAATATATTCTCTACAGCTTGGTGTGAAGCATCAGTTATAATGTGTCTATTTAAGATATTTTGAATTATTGAAGTTAAATTTTTTATTCCGAATTCAAAATACTAATTTAACAAATAAATTATTCAATTTATATTTCAAAATGTTACATAAAATGGTATTCCTTTTTGTTATATATCCCAAGATTATACGGAATTTTGGGACAAATACTAAAGATTAGAGGGCTACGATTATGCATGCACGCGTCTAACTATTTCTCGTGGTCATGATACTTCCCAGGTTCATACTGATTCCAAATCTATGGTTGATTTTCTTTTGTGGAGTACAATATCAATGCCTTGGAAGATGAATGGGATTTTCCATCATATTTTCCATGCTCACATTCTTACTCAGTTGCCCTTTGAGAAAAGCAAATAGTGTGGCTGATAGCCTTGGCAATTTCGCGTGTGATAAAGGGTTTCTTTTGTCTTCTATAATTTCATGAATCGTCCGGATACTATTTAGAGGCTTGTAGCTCAGGGATATCTCTACCATTCCCTAGCTACTTTCCTCTGTCTTGACAGGGATATCTCGCTGATTCTTCCGTTAAGAAATAAGCCAGTTCGACTCAAAATATCTTTTAAGTGTGCGTCTAAATATCACCTTTCTAGCCTACATTCTTTACTGAGATCTAGATAGAAATTTTAGTACAAAGCTGCAAGCTCAAAATTTAGTAATGTATAGATAAACGGTGAGAAAATTCTGCCATGAATCTGACCATGTTTTTACTCATGAATCATGTGATATTTATTAAGTTATATTACTCTCTTAGTTATTGTCATCTTCATAATATGAAACATACTTAATACCAAAAAGTAATTTGGCTTACTACAAGCCTTATGATCCATAAATAGAAATATAAATAACATAGATACCAAAAAGTAATTTGGCTTACTACAAGTCTTATGATCCATAAATAGAAATATAAATAACATAGATATAAGATTAAAGTAAACCTTTATTTATTTATTTTATGTAAAATTATAGTTAGGCTTCTCAAAACACATGTTCTAAACTAAAGCACACATTTACCATAGGCTTCTTGAAACATACATTATTTATAAAGAACACATTTATTTGTAGATATTCCAAGCATACAGAGAACATGATCACATGCATCTTCTAATGATGATTTATAATTATTAGAAGATGATCAAGAGTGGTGAGCTTCAATTTCCTCAACCATGTGAAGAAACCAGCTGAGCATTGTTCCTGGATGTGGATACTCCTCCTTAAGCTTCTCGTACTCAAGAGTCCACGTTACCAAACTGTCAGGACCATTTGTGTCCACATGATAAGTTACGTAGAAGGACTTGTAAATTTCCATTAAATCTCCTTCAATAACCTTGAATCTTATTGATTGTTTTTCCTCACTGATCTCTTCAATTATCTCTTTCGCAACCTTGTCTTTGCCCTCTGGAGGAGAAAAGGGAAGAAAAAGCACATTAAATCAAACTAAGAGTTATCTGAATACATATTCTTGTAAGACAATCATCAAATAGGATTGGGTAGTTTGTAGCATTCTCTTTAACATTATTAATATAATCTTACTTCTATTTCATAATATAAAATTATTTGTCATTTCACATCAATTAAGAAGAATATGAAATCAATATGTTTATTAGTGTAAAATACCTCTAATTCTCTTGTATTAATTTAATAAACTTTATCTTCTTTCTCCTCTCTCTTCTTTCCATATTTCAAGCTTTTGTGATATATGAATGAATTAAGATTTTAAGAATGACTAGGAAGTAATTCATTAATTGAATACTAATATTCTTAGAAAAAAAATGTTTATAAAAGAAAATTACCTTATAATACTGAATTCCAAATAAGGTAGTTTAACCTTATATTTTGAAATGCAAGTAATATATTTTATGATTATTTTTATTCTTATATATAAATATTTTTGGATTTTTATTCTTTCGTACCTTCAGGGAAGATTGAATCAAAGATTCAAAATCAAGCTTTCCAATCTAATTCAAGGTCCAGGCAAACTTCAATACAATATTTGATGTTTTTTGGAGTTTTAATATGTGTGAGGGTATGAAAAATACATTTTACACTAGAAGAATATTTAGGTCATACAATATACAATTTCATCACATTTTGACATTAAATAAGAATTTTTTCAAACAGAGAAAATGAATAATCGTTCCATTCTATCTGACACTGAATTGGAAAAAGGATTCCCGTTCTATTCTAGGTGGAAAAGCATTCACGGTTGAATGAAATTTTATTCCATATTATTCTAGTGTACCAAAGGTCTCTTATATTTAGAGAAATGGTGAAACTTAAAAGCAAAAAAAGTATTATAAAATATTAAAATATTATAAGCGATATTAAAAAAAAGTTACATACAATCCTCAGTTTCAAATAATATGCTTATTCTCTTTATTACTTTCCTAGAATTATTTTTAATAATACTTTAGGTCACTACAACAGAAAAAATCTAATGGAATGTTTATCATGTGTTGCAAAAAGAAAGAATTGGTAATAATAAAGAACAAGCCCTCAAACATTCAAGGGGGCCTATAAAAAGGTTTTAGTTTAATTACCATGGTTGTAGTGCCAGAAGATTTTGGATCCAACCTTTCCCAAGGTGCCTTCAAGAAGTGTGAAACGTTGTATCTTTTGAGGAGTCATTTTGTTAAGCTCATGAGGTCTCATTTTGATGATATCATGGAACACATCTCCACCAGCCTTAATCTCTGTTTGGCCAATCATTTTCCCCTTCAGACCCATCCTTTTTGCAGTACCAAAGAAACTTAGGCTTGCAAAAGAAAATATATCTGAGATATATCGTTGTTGGTGGAAAGCTAGCATAGTTTTGAGCCCTTTATATAGTGAACGTTAGGCCTTGTTCGGTGAGGATAAGGAAATACTTTGTCCTTAAAAAATATTCTCTCTTCATTAGTAATGGAAAAGAAATAATGAAGAAAATTAAATGAGGAAATTAGGGTGGAAAAGTTGGATAGAAAGTGTGAAAATTAGCTTCCACACAAATTGTGAGAAAAAAGAAAATTGGGAGGAAAAGTATGATGTCTCCTTTCTTCTTTTTTTTTCCTCTTTGTTTTCAAAAATAAATTCGGAGCCCATCATTATGCTTCCCAGAAAGTTAGGTATAGGTAGGTGCAAGTGAAATTAATTGAATTTAAGGTAATTAAATCGAATTGAGTGTATAAGGTCAGGATAAAATTTAATATGATTCAAAATTTCAAATTCAGATTTTTTTTTTTTTTTTTAACTATTTCATGCAAGACATTTTGGCTTCGGTTCAACATCACTCAAATTTTATATAATTTTTGTTGAAAAATAAAAAGTTTCAAAAAAAAATTGAAAACCGAAGACATACATCTAGCAGTTGAAGAAATGAATCATTTTTCCAATAATCGAAAAACTAAAGTTAGTCCTCATAATATCTTTTTTCAAATCTAAAATTAATGTAGGTAATAGTGTAAATATTTATATATAGTGCTAATAAAATCTCTTTTTTTATTATCATTAAGTTTAAAAGATTAAAGTGTTGTAAAAGAAATAGTTTATATGAGTCTAAATTTAGTTCATTCTAAAAATGAAAGATTTTGTTGTACACAGATGCGGTGTCATGTAATGTAAAATATATTTATTTGTTTTATTAAAAAATAAAAATGTTAGGATTGTCACCAATTTATATAATAAAAACAAAATATTAATAGCATAATCATTCTAAAGGAAAAAAATTAGGTTTTATATATTATTTTAACATTTTCTTGGAAGCTATTATTTTAGTTATTAATGTTACAATAAATTACTAAAAATCCTAACTATTTAAGATTTTTATTAAAAACTTCAAGATAAAGATTTGAAGTTTGGCAAAATCTTATAATCTATATATGATTGAGTGCTTATTTTTTCATCTAATTATATTTAGAATTACGATGCTATTGTAGCTTATTTAATCAAGTTTTTAGTTGAATAATCAATTTGCAAAAAAATTACTCTAAAAAGATATTATTTCAAAACTTTACAAAACTTTGTAATAAAACATAGTTATAGAGTAGGGTGTGGACTAAACTTGTTTTATACCGAATTTCGCAATAAAGTATAACTTACATGGAGGGTATTTTGAACCCTTTTCTTAGTTTGATCGTTGCCTGATTGCATTGGAGGGTAAAATGTACATTTTTTAACTTCTAGGACTAAAGTGCTCCTATCCCTAACTTCAGGGGCATTTTGCTATGGCCCTAAATAGGGTAAACTATAAAAATAGTCCCTCAACAATTTTATTTGTAGCAACTTAATTAGTCTCTCTTCTTTATTTTTGACATTGATAGTCCAACAACTATTTTCCTTGTAGCAACTTAGATATCCCCTTCTTCATTTTCAATATTTGTAGTCCCCACTCAAGTTTTCTTTTTTTTTTAGTCTAGGAAATACTATAAAAGTAAAGGAACTAAAGATTCACATAGTCTCGTTCTATATGCTCCAAGTATACTTATATAGTTAGAATTATAAGAAAGACACTCATCCAATTAAGATAAATCATATTTTCACAAAACTACTATACAATGACATTTACTTGATGACGTGTCTTCCAAAAGCGCTTGCATAGTTATTCATGAGAAACATACTCATTGAGTTCATATAAATTGTTCTTTAGACCATGCAATGATGTTTTACGTGATGGCATGACTAACTTCATCAAACGGCTAAAAACTAATATTAGATTGTATTATAAGTAATAATAGTTCGCACATTTCTGTGAAGCACGACCCATCACATAAATTATCGACTTTGTAAGATACTTTGACCTTATGTAAGTTAAATGTGTATCCCAAATTTAAATCTTAGAAATTATTTTCTTTATATTCTAAAATATTACATAAAATTATAGTATCTTATTGCCATATATGCCAACACCATAAAGGATTTTTGGACAAATATTGAGAATGAGAGGGCTACAGTTACATTCTAGCTATTTCTCGTGGTCATACTGATTCCAATCCATGGTGAGTTTTCGTTCACAGAGTACATCAATACCTTGGAAGGTGGATGGGATTTTCCAACATACTTTCCTTGCTCTTCAGTTACATTCTTTCTCCGTTGCACTAAGCAAATAGTGTGGCTGTAGTCTGGCCAATTTTGCATGTGATTCAAGTGTATCTTCTGTCCTCTACAATTTCATGGATCTTGGAGACTTGTGTCTCTTGGATATCTCTACCATTCCCTTGCTTATAACTTTGACGTGTCTTGACAAGGCATAGTTCTCTTTATTGAGAAATTAGTTAAAAAACTAATCCTTAACTATTTTAATTTTTTTATTTATAATCATAAATTTTTATTTTATGTTTTTAATTTCATATTTTTTATTTATAATCATGAATTTTTATTTTTCTTTTCTAACCATGAACTATTTTTGTTCTTTTGAAAATAGGCATGAACTATTTCTATCCTCTCAAATATACCATGAATTGATAATTATATTTGAAAGGTAAAAAATAGTTAATGGTTATTTTTAGAAGAACAAAAATAATTCATGGTTAGAAAGATAAAATAAAAGTTCATGACTATTTTTGAAAGAATAAACTTAGTTCATGATTAGTTTTAGTTAATTTAACTTTCTTTATTTTTCTTTTGTACCTTGTCCTCTTTAATTTGCTTTTCATTTGTTTGTGGTACGTTTTATTTTTGCATTTCCCTTTGCACTATTGTTTCTTTTTAGTTAATAAAATTGGTGATTGCCTGCCATGTACCTTAAAAAAACAAAAAACCTTTTCTGCTTTCTTAGTTTCACATTATCTGTTACTTTAAGACATGACATAAGAATTATGGAAATTGATGGGAACAATCCATCAGACTTTATTTTAGACTCAATTCATTTGACCCAATAGGTAAGGATGTTAATGGGATGAGTGGGTGCGGGACCCCAACACCTTTCCCATTCCCACCTCCCTACTTTGTCTCCGTTTTTCAATCCATCTCTATGCTTAAGTTTGAAAATCATCTCCATCCCTAACCTAACCTCCCCTAATTAATTGCCATCCCCAACCCACCCCCGCATTTGGGGATGAAATCTATCTCCATCCTCATCCAAACCCACCGGAGAGTTATGGGACCCAACCTGGGAATTATTTTTTTAAGTCAAATGCGGAATTAGATATATTATTTTCAATAACCATGTTAAACATAAACTAATAATATGCATGTCACAAAATTAAGCGAATTAAAACTTAAATAAACAATACAAGTGATAACCCTTTCAAAAAGAAAGTTTAATCATGTTAAACATATAAATATTGAGGATGGGTAGGGATTGGGAGAGCCTGATCCCGCCCCCAACCCATCCCCAAGTTTGGGTACAAAATTTTATCTTCATCCTCACTTTGTCCCCAGTTAAACCGAAGTCAAATAGGTACAAATGGGTTGGGGCCGGGTGGATACCCAGTTAGACCCGCCCCACTAAACCATCCCTACCAACAGGCTTTATAATTAGAGATTATAATTCCTTAAACTAATATAGCCCATATATTAAATTGGACCGTTAGAACTTGGTAAAAGGTCAAAATGACCTATCAGTCCAATTTTCCTAAATCCCACATCGAATGTCGAGGAGATATCTTCAACAACATACACTGTTATAAATGAGGTATTGTTCAAACTCTTATTTCTCATGCTATCCTATTGAATATCGTTATCCTGCCAATTCTTATATTGATTTAACCATCAGAGGTAAAACGGGGGGATAGCCTCCCACTAAAGATCCTCTGTAACATTTCTTGTAACATCTCCTGTAACATTTCCTTTTATAATATGTTTTTTCCCCTTAGGTTTACCCTTTTCCCTTAGGGTTTATGTTTTATTTGGTAGGCTTTATTAATAAAATATATCAAATTATGAATGTTACAGAGAGTGTTACAGGAAATGTTACAGAGGTTTCGAACCGACAACCTCCCTCCTTTGCTTGTTTGTGTGTTCTGTAGGTGGTTCCCTTTCCATAAGTGAACCAGCTCTCATTTGAAATGATTGGGTTATCTAAATTCAATAGAGAATTGACTAAATTACTATTTAACTATCATTAATTATTCTAATAAAAGTTTCAAGACAATTGCGTAGTTCCAAAAAGAGATAGGGTATATATAAAAAAGTATTATTTAATACTCTCTTAATCTATTAAAATGACATATTTTAAAACGAAAAACCTATGTCCAACGGATAGATAATACAAGATGGAAGAGTAACTTTTACAGCTTTCTTTAGTTTTGGTTCATCAAACGTTTTCTCTCTTCTAAGAGTGCACAATGTTCTCTCACTGATTTTTGCTTCATTAAGAAATCAGGCAATTCGGCTTAAAACATCTTTTAAGTGTGTGTCTTAACATCACATTTCTTGCCTAGATTTCACAAGGCTTTAGATAGAAATTTTGGTGCAACAATACGCAATCATGAGCCGTTTTCTAACACTCATATCGTTTGTAATTTTTCCCTATAATGTTTCTTGTTACATCTTCTTTTATAATTTTTTTTTTTTTTTAGGGTTTATCTTTCTCCCTTAGGCATGGTTTGATTGTCAATGAAGTGATATTAAGAATTTAATTCCTATGAAAACACATCTAAATAGTATGATTCATTTTTTTCTTTTTTCTGTCTGAAATGGGAAACTTATACATCCTTATAATATGATTCCTAACAGATGACTAGTTTTCGAAATAATGTTAAGAAAAGTAATATGAAGTTTTGTTATATATTTTGTTTTAACAGGTAAAAAAAATAAATTATAATTTAAGATATATTTAAATATCTCATATGCTATCTACAGTACAAGTTAGCTTTTAAAAATATACTAAACTATAAATCATATAAATATAAGGGTTTTAATTACATATTTGTAGATTATACTTGTTAACTTAATACCCTTCAAAATATAATAATAAATTATTTTTAAAAAAATTCCATATATACGTTTGTGTATATATATGTGAGAGAGAGAGAAATTAATAAAGTTAATTATATATAATCGAACATATTATTTTTTGTGTAAAAATGAACATATTATTTTATTTTATGTCCATATTATTTATTTTGAAGTTAGGAAAAAATAATATTTAACGAGGTATGAGGGATAAATAAGTTAATAAGAAAATGATGAATATATAATTGATAAAAATGTCTTTATTTATTAATTTTTCGTTTAGGATCTTTGGGAAATGCATCACAATACCACCTCCAATCCTCCAGAATTGTACACCTAGTTTTCCAGATTCTAGAATCAAATTCTTTTTTCCATAACATAAATATTAAGCAAAACATAGAAATTTAAAATTTGGGAAAGTGATTACTTTTCTATGGTTAAATTTATATGTTCTTGGCTTAATATTTCTATTATAGAAATTTGGGAATTTTAAAGCCAAACCTACTCTTCTATACAATTAAACGAGGTAGGTTTTGTAAATAAAATATACCAAATTAAAAATGATACAGAGAATGTTACAGGAGATGTTATGTACAATTCGAACCCATTTTGTTTAGAAGGAAAATGCACATCACATTTTAGGGCAATTTATACCATCGATACGAGCTTGCATGGTGCTTCAAATTTTTAAAACTACATAGTTTTACTAAAAATTAGAATTATAAATATTTAATCCTGATGCACTTCTGGGGCATAATGTTTGGGCATATACTCTCCCTTAATAAAATTTCATACCTCCATTCATAATACCAACTCTGTAGCCCCAAAACTAGTTAATTTACGCTTATACAGGCTCTAGATCGCATTCTCAACATCACATTCAGACCTTTCCTTGCTCGTAGATGCAATTTTAGATCCTGCCATCCCAAAGTCACAAAAATCTTGGCAGCTATTCAACGATCGCTTATTAGGTTACAGTTTCACCCAATTGCTTGATGGACAATGGATTCTCTGCGACACATATTGGAAAAGTGGACCAGAGAACAAAGATTCTCAATGTCAGGTTGTGTGGTTTTTAATTCTAACAAAACTCCACTTTTGGGTATGCGTACCTATCGGTGTAATAAGGTAAGGAAAGTCTCCAAATTGTCGAACTCTCAAGACGGCCAAGCACTAGTATTAACTATGTCTCTGCTATTTAATCAAATAAAATGTTTGAAAATATTTTTGGAAGTAAAGAAACAATAAAAACAATAAACAACTAACAAAAATGACTAAAAGGGTTTTAAAATTAAGTTTGGAAAAAGCATATTTAAATTATAGAATACCCTAGAAGTGCAGGTTACTTTTATTTAGAAAAATCATTGTAATTAATTATTAAAACCCCCTGGTTGGTTCTTACTCAAAAATCGGATAAATCTTATGTCTAGGCGAATACCCTTCTATTCAACTTAACCGTTTAGAGAAGAATGTCTTTTAATCCTAACCCGATTATGAACAAATTATTGATTATGGCGATTAATTAACTAATGATCTAAGAACCATAATTAGTATGTCTACTCAATTGCAAATTTGCTATGACCCGAGATGCGCAAGAAATTGCAAGGTTTGGTCACAAGAGCCAAGGCTAGAAGAAATGAGGAGTGCCAAGGAGAAGACTTTAGGGGTCCAAAACCTTCCTATTATTCAACGTGCAAATGGAGGAATCCATGGAAGCAAGCTTGGGAGGTTTTGTGGCTTCAAAAACAAGGGAGGAAGGTTTTCTGGACCCTACCGCTACACCTTACCGTCCATTGTAGGGCTCTGGCCAAGGAGGAAAGAAGTTCACAAAACCTACCGCTGACGATAGGTCCACCCTACCATCACCAGTAGGGTTCGGGAAAAGAAGAATTCAAGGGAGCTACCTCACACGGTAGGTCAGGAGCTACTGTCGTAGGTAGGTCTCGCCTGGTGAAAAAAATAGAAAGTTTTTAACCTTTTAAACGCTTAAATTTGGTTGTAAACTTATTTTGACTTATACTTAAGAAGTCTAAGCATTCTTTTGACTCTTTTAAGACAGTTTAAGGATTAGGGTTGGGTTCTAATTGTCTAGTACCATACATATACTCTTACTGCAGCCATTCTTTGGGCAAGTGGAGATATATGCAAGTTATATAGAGAGAAAAACTAGGGTTCTTTAGATTTCTTCATCTTCCTTGTAAATTAAGAGTTTCCATTGTATAATTCGAGGCAAGGAACTTCTTGAATCTTCAATTTAAGAGTCTAAGATTAATTTCCAAAATTCTATTTCTCTCTTGAGGTGCCAACTCCATAGTTGGTGTTGCTCGAGAATGTAGGCCCTTCTTGAAAGTGTGGAGGATAGGTGAGGCTTTTCCAAGCCTTGTTGATTCCTTCCTTAAATATAAGAAGGTCTATTTATTTTTTATTTGTTATTTATCTGCAATTTATTCTTTAATCTTCAATTTCTCTCAAAATAAGCATCAAAGGAGTACTTTAGAAGAGAGTTGATCTTGGGAGGGAGTGGTCCTCAAGAAAGGCTAAGGAAGATCACATCATGTGGTATTAGAGCAAAACTCTCTTTGAGGTGAAATTTTATGTGTGTATTTTGGAACCTGTGTTTAAGAAAAAGCCATTGATAATATTTAAGAAAAGGCAAGTAATCTGGAAAATTTTGGGATAGAAAATTACAAGTGAAAATTTTGAGATAGAAAGTATAACAAATGAGGTTGAAATTACATGAAATTATCCTGTTTGAATCCTTTTTGGTGCTTTGCAAAAAAATTTGACCTAATTTAGATTTGATTTGGTTGGACAATTGAATGCAAACTTGAAAACTATTTGGAAATCGTGACTGTTGAGAACATATGGATTAAACTATCTGTATCTTATATTATAATCATTCCAATTGAGCTAAATGTGTTCCTAAATTCATCCTCTTCGAGTTTTGTATCTTTCTAAACTTTTTTGACTTGATTTGGATCTATATTCACAGAGTTATTGTGATTTTTGTGATGGAGTGTCATTCTGCTCTGTTTTTCAGAAAATTGCTCTTAGTACTCTACTTGTCTTTGATTTTAATAGCCAATAGTCTTTGTTTTGAATTTTAAACTTGTTTGATATATTTCTTAGTGTTTTTTTTTTATCTATTTGTGGAAATTAGACTCATTCGTTGACTCATATTCTAAAATTTCTCTTAGATATTCTACGCCTTTTACGTGTTCGTTAAAAGTTCTCTTGGAATCCTTTGTTCTTATCTATTGAGAATTGATTGCTTAATTTGCTTTGGGAATTTTCTTATAGCTTGGAAGTTTTATAAATCACTACGTAACTCTAGTGCCTGAGGAAAAAGTAAAAGGCAAGAGGGTGAGCACATTGATATAAAAGCCGTAGAGAGTGACAGTCGACATGAGGGTTGAGAGTATTTACCATTGAGCGAAACACTTAGGGAGCAGCGAGGTCCTTTGTTTTTCTATTACTTGTTTTCTATTTTTGTAGGTGTCAATGTTATAATCATGTACTGGATGAAGAGCTATTGAAGAGAATATGAAGAATACCATGAAAGATATAATCACGGTGCCCATACTCATGAAAGATATAACTTTTGTGTTTACGGTAGGAATGAGTATAAAGAGAGATGGAGACATCTAAGGAGTATGAATGCCTTTTATGGGGAAGAAAGCTATGGAGATAAATCAATGGTTGAAAGAAGGTTAATGAATAGTGGTGATATTGTTGGTAGAGAAATAGATAGAAGGAATGGTGATGGAGACTTGGTTTCAAAAATTTGATGGATACGGAAGGACATTGGTGGTCATGAGGAATCTTGATTCTCAAGGCCTTGGAGGAGTGCCTATTCATCAAAGGGAGAGATTATTCCATACACGATGCAATACTCCCAACAAAACTTGTCAAACCGTTATTGATAACGAAAAAATGGCGCAAACTTAGCTAATGCCTACCTCGTAAAGAAATTGAGTTTGCCAACCATGGAGCATCCGAAGCTCTATCTCTTAAGATGGTTAAATGGTCATGAAGAGGTGTGGGTTACTAGACAAGTATGGGTATCATTTTCTATTGGAAGATACATAGATGAAATTCTTTATGACGTTATTCCAAAATGAGTGAGACACTTAATATTTGAGCAACCATGGGTAGATACAAGGCAAGGCTTATATGATGGAGTCAAGGAGACATACTCCATTAAAACGGTGTTCTTAAGAGTGCCCTTAAATCTCTCTCTCCTACACATGTGATTGGAGATTCAAAGAAATTGAAAGAGAATACAAGGAGAACAAGAACAACCAAAGGGTGTTGAGATGGTGATTTGTGGAGAGGAAGACCAGATAACAACCCATGGTATTCTTAGTCATTTCTTGAACAAAGATGAGTGCTCAAAAGAAACGGAGAATTATCTTGAGAAAAATGAGAGAACAAAAGAAAAGAGTGAAGAAAAATAAGAGAATTCAAAAGAAGAGTTGGATGTATTTCAAAAGAATGAGGAAATACATTTTTTTGCTAACCAAACTAACTCTTCTCTTGTTAGTGAATTTCCTTTTCTGTAGAATTTTGGAGAACCAAGCAAGAATCAAAAGTAAAGACTTGGCTACAACTCCCTCAAAACAATAAGCTTCTTTCCTACTCATTTCTGCTTTTGTTTTGAGATTTATTTCAAGAAAATTAAGTTGTTCTTACTTGTTTTCATAGAACATGGAGATTATTTCACTTTCTTTAATTCTCTTGGAACATATCTTGAAAGGAGATACTTCATTGAGTTTAATTCCACATCTTGTGTAGTTCCTAAAGTTGATATTATGATTTCAATATTGCTAATTGTGTTTCTTGTGTGCTGGGACTTAAGGATAGAAGGAGCATGGAGAAAGAACTTGGCCCTGTTCTTGAAGACTTATCAATAGGCCTATCTCTTAATCCTTCTTCTTTATGTTATGAAGTTTCTCTTGAGGAATTAAAAGTTTCTCTAACTGTGCCATCTATCAACAATTGCCTTTCTTCTCATTTCTCCCTTGAGGATCCATTGTTGAGTATTAATGTTATGTTTGATCCTTCTTATTATGGCTTTGGTAATATATATGATTCCCTTGCTAAGCTTACCATTGTTGGCTTGGCGTTTGAATTTGATAGGATTTCTCTCCAACATGTTAGCACTATAACATCAACGAGAAGAAGGAGACTTACCATGGAGTTCGAAGGCCAAGGCGAAAATATTGGAGGAAAACTAATCTTATACTATGGAGATTTGACAATGAGTTTTTCTTCAAACCTATTTCTCTTTTACCTTACGTTTTCCTTCAAAGAGTTAAAATTGTTCTTAGAATTGAATGCCTTCTATGTGATTTTGGTTGGGAATTAGATGGTTAATCTTTTCACTTGTGAGCTAGTTCATGATATTGACCATATGCTTAAGTTTTCTTCTCCTTGTGCTTTTCTTGAAAAATAACTTTTGGTTAGTACTGCTAGAATTAAACCATCTTATCATGATCTTGAGTTCTTACATGATATTCTCCACTTTGATAGACTTATTGCTAATGATTTAATTTCTTGTGCATCTTTGTGGAGTAAGATTTGTATCTTCCTTCAAACTTTTGTTGAAAATGGTTATGATGAGAGAGTTTGTTGTTTTTTTAAGACCTTATATGGTGATTTTCATGCTAAGTTTGAAGGAGAATTTGTTGAGAATTGTGATTATGAAACCGTCGAAAAATACTGTGGAATTATTCCTTCCATTAAAATCTTGTGCCTTGTGAGTATAAATTTCCTTCATGAAGAACAAAAAGTTTTAACTGTTGAAGAATTGGTGGAAACTTTGTTGTTTGGAAACATTCATGGAATTCAACTCTACCATTTTCATTTCAAGGAATTTATATTGTTGCTAAATTTTAGAAAGAAAATGAATAATAGTTTAAAGGTGTTTAAAGCCCATCTTTATGTTCTTGTGAAAACTACCTTTAGAAATGGTGTTTTTGAACTAAACTTGAAGAATCTTGTTGAGAAACATCTTGTCTATTCTAGTACCTTTGTCAAATTTCTCTTCAAATGTGAAGCTTTAAATGAGATAATTGTTCAAAACACGAAGTCTTGTGTCAAGATTTAGAATAAATCTCTTGGTGCCACCTTGGTTTATTCTCTAACCTTTAAGGAGCTTTGGATGAGCTGATTTTCAAATGAGAATTGGAAGTTCTTCAAATTTTGATGTTAAACCAAGTGTGTTCTTTGTTGAATAGTTTCTTGAAGTTCTTTTGGAAGAATTTATATCAAAACTTCTTATTTTACCATCTTTCTTTCAAAGACCGCTTTTGGAGACATGATTCAGCAAAAGAACAAGTTAGCAAATCTAAAGATTTTTATAGGAGTTATTGGCGGACTAGAAGTGTTAGCCTTGAATTTCATTATTTAGAGCTTTTGATCAAACAACTGAGAAAATGTTTTGAAGATTCTTTGAAATGGAAAAGAGAAAGGATTTGGGGCTTTCACTTGCAATTTGAAGAGTTATTTTGGAAATTCGGTGTTGCAAATGAAGAACAAAATGATGTTAAATCTTTCAATACCAATTCTTTGACTTTGAAAAGGAACTCTCGAGCTAATGATATTTGTGATGTTGAGAGTCTTTTGGTTAAAACTCCTTGGATTCTTCAATATATTTATAGAATTTTTCAAAAGCATTTGTCAAGAATCAATGAAGGAACTTTGAAAAGTATTGAGAATCTAAGTTTATATTACCATAATCCTTTTAAAGAGACCATGTTTTAGACTCTTGATCTTCTTGATTTACTCTTAGAGTTGAAAATGACAAGTTTTAACTATCATCTTTCTTTTAAAGATGTTGATGTTAACATTTTCTTTGATTTACAAGAATTCAATTCGTTCAATTGTGCTTCTTTTTGGAGAATTTTGGTCAATTTTTAGTGGTTCTAGCATAGTCCTTTTTGGAATTTCTTAGCTTTGAACTTCTTTGTTTACACTTCCTTTTCTTATCATATACCATTTAAGGAAATATGTTACTTATGGATTTCAAATGGCGTTGAGTCGCTGGCGATAAACTTGATGCTTTATTTGCTTATTCTCTTCTAAGTCTTGAGTGCTTTGGTAACTTTCGTAGTATTGATCCTTTTAATACCTCCAATTCTAATGTTGCCCTCCTCTTGTGGTTATTTGAAGGCATGGATTTGAGGATGAATCCTTTCAAAGGAGGGGCGGATGGTATGACTTGGGATGTGCAAGAAACCGTAGAGTTATTCCAAGGTCCGGTGACAAGAGCCAAGGCTAGAAGAAGGGAGGAGAAGACTTCAGAGGGTCCAAAACCTTACTACTATTCAAGGTGTAAATGGAGGAATCCAAGGAAACAAGCTTAAGGGATTTTGTGGCTTCAAAATTAAGGGAAGAAACTCTTCTGGACCATACCACCAACGGTAGGGTACCCTACCGTCCACGGTTGGGCTCTTGCCAAGGAGGAAGGAAGTTCACACAACCTACCACCGACAGTAGTTCCACCTTACCATCACTAGTAGGGTTTGAGGAAGGAAGAACTCAAGCGAGACAAACCTATCACACATGGTAAGTCAGGACCTATTGTCGTCAGTAGTTCTCGCCTGGTGAAAATATTGGAAAGCTTTTAACCTTTTAAACCCTTCAATTTGGTTGTAAACTTATTTTGACTTATACATAAGAAGTCTAAGCATCATTTTGACTCTTTTAAGATAGTTTAAGGATTAGAGTTGGATACTAATTGTCTAGCGCACTATATATAATCTTATTGCACATTTTTTGGGCAAGTGGAGATATATGAGAATTATATAGAGAGAGAAGAACTTGGGTTCTTTAGATTTCTTCATCTTCCTTATAAATTAAGAGTTTCCATTGTATAATTCAAGGCAACGAACTTCTTGAATCTTCAATTCAAGAGTCCAAGTCTAATTTCAAAATTCCTATTTCTCTCTTGAGGTGCCAACTTCATAGTTGGTGTTGCTTGAGAATCTAGGTCCTTCTTGAGATTATGGAGGATAGGTAAGGCTTTTCCAAGCCTTGTTAATTCTCCCCTTAAACATAAGAAGGTCTATTTTTTTTCTTCTTGGTTATTTATCTACAATTTATTCTTTAATCTTCAATTTCTCTCAAAACAAGCATTAAAGGAGTATTCTAGAAGAGAGTTGATCATGGGAGCAAGTTGTCCACAAGGGAGGCTAAGGAGGATCACACCACAATTCCCATTATCCAATTAATGCCATAGATTAACTTTTCTTTGTCAATTCCATTCAATATTGTGAATTCACTAATTCCTAGAAATCGATAAACAAACACAACAATTGAATTACAACTAAACATGAATTAAAAAATCAAAACAAGAAATTCATATAAAACTTAGCCAAGAATTCTATGGTTCATCCCATTCAAACACAGACCGAATTAGCCACTAAACATAAGTCTAAAACATAAGCTCATAGACAAATTTAAGAAATAGAAAGAGTTTTAGGGAGCTGAGGATAAAAAATTGAAGATCTACGGTCCTGGCGATTGTCCAAGCTCATCTTCTGATTTATTTGAAGAAACTCCTAAATTCACCAGAATTGGATCTTCTTACAAAAGTATAAAACTGAGACTAAAATCTGAGCTATTGAATTGATGTGTTGAATGGGATTTATATAGGAGAAAAATCTCCAAATACTACTCTAAATTACTATAATCCTTTTCTAAAAATGTTTAGAATCAAAATATAAAAGGGAAATAAAATCAAAGTACAAAAAAGAAAAGTTATAAAAATTGCATTAACGCCCCTCTATGTGACTTTCCATATAAGGAAAGTCCAACTTTTGGAATCCATAAAGCTTCTAGAAAAAAACTTTCTTGAATTAGGTGAACACTATTCAAAACTGGATAACTACTATTCTAATCCAGATAATAGTTATATTCAAGCTTCTTCGATTTTTGTTCGTCCTTCTCCATTTTCTCCAAAGTCCTTCCTTTTGACTTGTTTCAATATATCTTCATCCGGAGGTACCTATAATTAATGAGTGAAAAAACAGTAAACACTAATATTTTATAAACATTTAAATAAAAAAATCGACAAGAACGATAACACTTAAGAGGATAAAAATAGACTTATCATGTCTCTTGGCCCCCGCAGTGGCAGTGGTGCATGGTGGTGCGCTGGCCTTGGAATGACATAAGAGAATAGCAAAACGGATCCATGAAGAGGTTGAGAGAAGAAAGAACTTCATTTTTGTAACCGCAAATTGTGTTATAAATATGGGAAAATGTCAATCTTGTTTGGCTAAAGAATGCAAATGTAAATGTTGGAAAAATGATTTAAAGTGGTATGAATGAGGAAAAATGGTTTCTCAAATATTAGGAATTAAAGTGGTTTAAATGGGGAACCGTTGGTTTCTCCAAGAAAGGTTGGTATTTAGGGGGGATTTGAATCTTACATAGAAAAAGTAGAGGAAGGAGTTACATTTTATATATGAAAGTGCTCCTTAAGGGGTAAATTGCAAAGACAAGCCCTTGCCTCGTGTGTGTGCGTCTAGGGGGGTGCAAATCCCAAGCCGGGAAGCTTGACTAGTGTGTGTGGGCACGACCTATGGACACGAATGTCGAACAAAAAATGGGGCCTTATCAAACTGATGTTTTGCCAATTTTTCTTTTGTAACCACTAAGTTAATTATGCTGAATTTTTCAATGGCTTTTGTAATCACTGACTTTAATGGCTAAATTCTGTAACAACCTA
Source organism: Catharanthus roseus (assembly GCA_028651295.1). Classification (NCBI taxonomy): domain Eukaryota; kingdom Viridiplantae; phylum Streptophyta; class Magnoliopsida; order Gentianales; family Apocynaceae; genus Catharanthus; species Catharanthus roseus. The sequence goes on along the minus strand of JAPQWS010000107.1, from coordinate 343,350 downwards.
GTGAATTTAAATGGTGTTATGACAGTCTGGATTAAATTGGATTTAACGATGACACTAAAGAAATGTGTTAATGATCATCTTGAATTCGAGGTAACCTGCTCAACCTATAAATAGAACTATTTTCCAGCAGCAAGGATACATAGAAAATTTCCAGAAATTCTCTCCTCTCCTCTTTTTCACATTCCCTCTGCATAGCTTTTCCTTTTTGTTTATCAGCAGTTTTTGTTCGAGCTCGTTGGAGAAATAGCTTAAGGTGCATAGCTTATTTCTCAATCCCGTTTTATTCTGGGACACTAACGTTTTATCAAACCTCTAGCAACATTTGTAGATGAACGAAACTGTTTTACAGAAATTGAAGGTCTTCAAGACTCGAGTTCAATTTCTTTTCTTTCTTTCTATTTTATCTATTGTTGTTATTCTTTTCACTGTAATTTGAGAACAAATTGTTTTAATAGTACTGATCTACAATAAATGCATTTCTATCCTCTCTTTGGATTATGATGCAAATGAATTTGATCGCACTAAGTAGGCCTGAAAACAAGTTTAAATGGGTCCGGAACAAGGTGTCCCAAATCCATATCATATTATGCACTGGAAAGACCAGATCCAGATCCAGATTCGTCGAGTATCATTTAAAGAGATCCTTGTCTGTTCCATCAAACCTGGATCGAGATCTAGGTAGACTCATTTTCTTATACACATATTAATTAAATGAACTATTACTTATAAATTATAAAACAAATTACGTAATCCATAAATATTATGCAAGTTTCAGTTAAGAAAATTTAGCAAATAGAATAATCAGTAATACTCATAGATTCCAAAATAATAAGCTTTAATATTAAACTCAAATAAATTAAGCAATCTCCATGAAGCTTTAAACCTTAAAAATAACCTTGCTAGAAAAATAAATTACATAAGTATGTACATATATATATATATATGAATTAGTTATATATATGAGATTACGAATCATATCTGGGTCTCACAAATCTGGAATAGACTATCCCAAATTTGATGTTGTTTTAATCTTAAAAGAAGAATCTGAATCCGAATATGGGTAATGGGTAGAATCCTTATCCCAAATCCATATCATTTAGCTCGGATCCAGATAAACCCGTCCCGTTTTCAGCCCTAGCACTCAGTTCTGTATACAAGTATGGAATTTTTTGTCATATCTAATGCGGTTTTAAAATAAAAATAATAAGCTGTTGTTGGATTTTGTTTTGATGTTCTTTTTAAATTTTGTAAGCCGATGGTTTGTGAAAATAGTTTAAGTTAAATGAGAACTTTGCTTTTGTTCAAAATAAAATCGTGTTTGTATTTCCCCAACAAAATTAAATAAATGGGATTAGTCTAAATAGGGACTTAAATAATATAAAAAGACTATTTTATCATCTAATAAATTATTTTATTATAAATTTATTGTTAGCAGGGATGCCTACTTTTAAAACTTGAATTGCCTATTTTTACAATTATGAGTGCATATTTTTATATATCTAGAGGTGCTCATTTCTATATAACATGCAAGATAGGTGAGGTCTTTATTTCAATAACTAGCGGTGACTATTTTTGCAACTAGGGTGTCTTTTATAACTAGGGATGCTTATTCTATATAACATACAAATTACATGGAGGTGTCTAGTTTATAACTAAGAGTGCCTATTTTATAACTAGGGGTATGTATTTTTATAACTAGGGATGCTTACTCTATATAACATGCAAGATGAGTTACTGTAAGCATGAGTGCCTATTTTTTATAACGAAAGATATCTATTTTTATAACTAGGGGTGCCTAATTTTATAATTAGGAGTGCTTATTCTATATAACATGCAAAATAGGTGTGGTGACTATTTTATAACTAAGGGTGGCTATATTTATAACTAGGGATGCTTATTCTATATAACATGCAAGATGTATTACTGTAATCAGTGGTGCATCTTTTTATAACTAAGCATGGCTATTTTTACAATGAGCGTGCTTATTCTATATAGTATACAAATTGGGTGGGGTGCCTATTTTTATAACTAAAGGTACTTATTCTATATAACATGCAATATGAGTTACTATAAGCCTGTGTGTCTATTCTTGTAACTAAGGGTGCCTATATTTATAATTAGGAGTACCTATTTTAAGAATTAGGATTGTTTCTTTTATATAACATGCAAGATGAGCTACAGTAAGTATGTATGTTCATTTTTAAAATTAAGATTGTCTATTTTTAAAATTAGGGGTGCTTAATTCGAGGGAATGTCCTTTATAAAAGTTACACATTAGATGGGTAAGGATATTAGTAAAAAAAAATCCAAATAGAGCATAAGCGAATGGATTTGGGATAACCTTTATCAATTTCTCTCTGAATAACCTAAAGAACACCAAGAGGCAATTGTGGAAGGAGAGGAGAATTGCCGACTGTATCCACTGTCACTAACCATGATTTCTGTAACGCCCTACCCATAAGCACCTAGCATGACTTTAAAATTTCGGACGTAATGAAAATAGAGTTTTGATCTATATTGGTGGGATATAGTATTTTTGGCACTTAGTGGTATTTTGGGGATATTTTGGAATAGGAATAAAATTTTATTATATTGAGGTTTTATTATTAAGGTTTATAAGTGTCTTTAAGTGGATTTTATATTTAATACCTAGTATATTTATTTTAGAAATTTAAATACTTGACATTTTCATATAACGATTAAAAAAAAAAAAAAACACTTAGCAATTAAGAATTTGCCGCCACCTCCTACACCTACCTGTCACCACCACAATTCATGTCCTTCTCTTTTCTTTTATTTGTTCAGCCCTTAGCCGCCTAGAATATATCTATATATATCATGGGATTTTTTTTCTTTTTTCCTTAGTTTTCTTGGCATCTCTATACAATTATATTACGAGTTTTTGTTTTTTTCCTTTCCTTCTTAAGTGGGTGGGCAGCCACTTGAGGTAAGTAAGTTTTTTTTTTTTATTTTATTTGCTTGTTAGTTAAGTGTTATATATATATATATATATATATAGTACAGGATTATTTCTTTTCCTTTTTTTTTTAGGATTTCAATATTTTAAGTGGATTTTTAGTATATAGTATATAGTTAATTATGGTTTCTTGAGAGTATATTTTTTTAGAGTATAGGATTTTCGATCTTTTTAATAATTATTATGAGTAAATATATAAGAATATATATATATATATATATATCTCCTAAGCTTATTTCGTAGGATTTCGATATTATTTAGGGAATAGGACTATTTGATCGGTACCTAAATATTAAGTATTTTCGTATTATTGTTTTGTAGGATCTTAGCACCAAATCTACATCCAGGTGAGTCCACAAACTCCATTTTATTATGTTATTGCAAATATTACTAGACGTATAAATATGTTTTTCCGAACCATCACAAAATGTCGCTATTTTTGGAACGATATCACTCAGTGTGTTTTTGGAGATGTTCTCCAAAAAGTGTTACGTGCTCTCTAGAAAAATGCGTGGGCACGGTGCTCCATATAGGTGTTTTTTTAAAAACAGATTATCATGGTGGTGAATAAGAAGTTTGTCATACGTAGATTTTTCTGAAAATATTTATATGTTGGAAAATGTTCTAGCTTGAAAAGTTACGTATGTCGACATGCATGATTATGGATCTGGCGTTGACATAATTATGAAATTTGCATGAGCATGTGGTGATTGGCGGATGGGGATTTTTGCTAAAAATATTTATGATCTGATTCTGTGTTGTTTACAAATACATATAAAAAAAACCCCAGTCCGACCAAAGTGTCAATTCTAGTTACGATCTTGTGTTCGAAAGCATCAGAGGATTGCACTGTACGTGGCTAGTCCCCCGTACGAGGGCCTCTTCCAATGGCATGGACGATTTAGACTCAGGAGAGAGGATCCACTTGAAAAGGGGCATAGACTGCGGAGGGTGTGGTCCAATCGGTCTACGCTGACACCGTATCATGCTCTGCGGTGGGGTTCGGCTGCCCAGTGGAGGACTCGAAACTGAGGTTGGTCCCAAGACAGACCGGTAGCTGCCCCAAGAGTCTGTAGCTTGTTTTGACCAGTGATATGGGAGTGCAGTTGTTTTGTAATCGAGCGCTCGTATGGTGTTTGGCTGGTATTGACTATGAGATGCCAGAACTTGGTTCTGATGGCCTCGTTTTGGGGATTCGAACTTTGTCCGTGGAGCCCCACTGTTACATTACATGTTCTTTTAAATTTGGGGCGTAGAAGCTGCAGTGATGTGTCTTGATTCGCTCAGACTTCCCAGCTGTGTTCGAAACCCTCATGTAGGTTCAAGCATCATTTTTGTTAAAATAATAAAAGAGAATGTTTTCTTATAACATTGCATGAACTACTTTGTGAAACTGCATCATCATTATCTTAAAAGAATTCACTACAGCACACACACGTGGACTCACTGAGCGTTCGCGCTCACGTTTTTCCATATCATGTTTTCTTCTCAGATTAGCTCGCGACCGTCAGGGGCCTAGCAAGCCACTGAAGTTTTAGGCCAGGAGGTTTTGGATCAAATCTCCCAGTGGGGCATATGTCTATGTTTTATCTTTTTAGACTCGAACCGTCTGTAAATTTCTTTTTATGTTGTGGTGTAAAGTTGTTGATGTAAGCTACTTTTGTTTTTATAATAAAACGATCATGTAAAGTTTTTTTTTAAGATCTTGTGTTCTGAGCGCATTAGTAGTATCCAATTTACTTAAATTTTCTATGTACTTTGTGTGTATACCTGTTAGTGTTGTTCTGAGGTTATGTTTCATTGTGGAGCTTATAAGTTAGTGCCGAGAGGCACACAGATGCCCTACTCAGCCGCAATTAACCTGGTGGCATTGTTGGGGGCGTCACAATTTCTCCTTGATCGTAAACACTACCTTTACATGAACATTCTTCCATTTCATCTCCATGAATGAATATTGACACTCATTTGTTACCCACATCCCCATCGTCCCCGATTAATTAACATCATCAACAAAAACAACAATAAATTACATATCAATTGTACAATTAATTTTCGATAATCCATTGTGAGAATAGGGAGATTAAAGAACATTTTTCCCTAATTAATTAAAAATGCATGAAAATTAAAGGGAGTTTCAATTTCAAATCATCAAAGGAAAGATTTGGCTCTTAACTTAATTCCATAACTAGAGGAGAAAGCCATTAGAGAGGGAGAGAGTTGATTAAAGGAGGAAGCCATTAGAGAGAACCTATCTCCACCACCACCATTACCGTTTCTTAGTGAAATCGAAGAAGAAGACGAGGGTGCACATGAATTCAATTGCTGGATTGAGACTGGGCTTGTTTTTTGTTTTATTCTTGAAACTACATAATTTTAATATTGCACACACCTTGAATTATGTGCCCGAGTCCATCTTATAACAACTCACAATTTAGTAATGTATAGATAAATCGGCAAATAACACACTACAAAAAAAATATATTTACTGACGGCAGAAACCGTCGGCCAGCCGTCAGTATTTTGGTATTACTAACGGCGAACCGATGAAAAAAAGGTCACCGTGCCTCCTTCGTCAATAACAAAAATTACCAATGCACGAATGTCGGTACTACTTATTTCCGACGCAGTTCCCGACTTAATTATTTTGATCTGTGTGGTTGCACTAACCGAAGAGACTTTCCTGTCAGTAATAAATACTGATGGATTTACTAACGCTCTGATTGATTGTCGGTATCAAATACCGACAGTCCTCCCGTCGATACATGATTCAAAAAAATTTTGTTACACACGGCAATTCTGTGGGTATTTTGTCGATAATTGTTTTTGTATATAATTTATAAAATGGATCCAAAACTCCCTGAAATGCAATAAACACAACAACAAGCCGTATATATATTGATAAACTAAAGTTCATACAAAAAACATAATCTCATAAAACATCCATAAACTAAATTCATACATAAAACATCAAATAAACATAAAATTTAGTAGTGTCTCCCATGTATTATGTACATTTTCCAGGTACACAAGCCATTGAATCAAGCAACATACACATACCAAACAAGAAATGAAGACTCAGGGCTCTCTCATAAAATTATAAAGAGTCAGGGCTCTTCCATAAAACTTTGAAGAGTCAGGGCTCCCCCGTAAACAAAATTTAAACTAATTAAATACACACTTGTAATATGTATATGTTGGAGAATATGTCATTGAAATCCTCACAAACAAAATTATAAGAAAAAACAGAATAAATTAAATTTTAAACTTAAACTACTTAACATAAAGTCGTAAACTTAAAGTCTTTAATTAACTACTTAAACTTAAACTAGTTAACTTAAGATGTTAAGTCCTTATTTTATTTTTCTATATGTTCCTTGTAAGATCTACAAACCATTAATTTAGAAGATTCATTTCCCAATCTTGATTGACAAAATATAGTAATATGTAAACTAACAAACAAAGACTCTTTGGACATCAATGGACCCAAACATTAAAATGTACCAAATTAAGATTGAAGATAGTTTGACGGTTCAAATATTAGCTTATAAGGTGGAGTTATTCACTCATAATTACAGACAATCAACAATAAAAATCTCACCACTTAATGAAACTATAAGGATTCTCTTGAGAGTTTCAACCAATGCAATAACATTAATATTACAAACACAATGTCCGAAGTAAGATAGTAGATATAAAAGAGACAAAAAATTTACAATAAATACTAAAATTACATACTCATCCTAACACGATTGTGTTTTAATTATACAATTACAATAAATGAATTAAAATCATGTTTTAAATCCTCACCTCGCTCCTATGATCTCCTTTCAATTTAGTGAAATTCTTTTCTCCTATTTTACAAGATGAATGAAGGCTTAAAGCAACCACTTACATCATTGTGTCTATATTTTTCCCATCTAGCAATCTCCAAATCTTTTCTAAAAATTTTGGTACTAATTTTGCTAAATTAAATTACTTACCTAGTTAATTTAACAGAATTTTATCCTATATGTATTATAATTACTTGTAAATATTTAGAATTCTTTCCTTTTAGCTATATTTTATCAAACATAACAATATATAATGGTATATTGTTCAACAAGTTTTATTATTTTCTTCAACAGTTGAAGGTTTTTTTCTTTTTCTAAGTAACTATTTTTTCCTCTTTAATATTTGGAGTTTTCTCTCTAATACTTTTAATGGGATACGTAGCTCTCAAATAATTCTCATTAAATTAGAGATAGTAAAGGTCACCAATTAATAATAATACGCCTTATTCAAGATCATTATAAGAGTACTAAAATAAAATTCATGGAAATAAAGAACTCTTAACTAATAGTAATATCAAAATTATTTAGAGCATCAAAATTGTAATAATAATTCATCGCACTAAAGACTATTTTAGGTAATAATTCAATAAATAAAAGAACAAAATGTAAATCATCATAAAGCAACCAATTAAGCGAATTTAGGTTCCTTGATTTGTAAATTTTAGCTTCTATTTTGAAAACAGAAAACAAACCCCTCATCTTATTGTAAATATCTTTTACCGGCGGTGGCGACGACGGCAGTGATTCAACGACGATGGTAGTTAGCTGGATAGAAGAAGATGATGATGATGAAGAAAAACAACAGAGAGAGAGAGAGAGAGAGAGAGAGAGAGAGAGAGAGAGAGAGAGAGAGAGGGGACTCACTAGCGACAATGGAGGCGGTGGCAAATAGGGTTGGCGCCGGAGAGGTGACGGCTATTGGTTGTGGTGTCGGTGGGTGGCTAGTGAAAATGAGAGGAGGGATTTTGGGAGGGAGTCTCGATGAAATGAAATTGGGAGAAGAAGGGAAGGGTTTTCCTGTTTTTATGAAATCTGACTTCTCTGTCAGTACCTATCATTATAAAGTACTGACGATCAAAAGGCATCGGTAAGTTCGATGGTAACTACATTACATTACCGATAGCATCATTTCTTATTTAACCCACGTAACTTATTTTTGGTATCGATGGCAAAGGCGTCGACCACCACGTCAATTCTTTATATCTGTTAACGATGAAGCTGAAGCCATTGTTACAGCCTGTCGGTACCATAGTATACCGACGACTTTGACCATTGGTACTCACCATCATCTTTTGGCACACCTTTTCCATCAAAAGTTTTTGGCTTAATTGAAAATTCATCCGAAAATTCTTTAATTCCTCAGTATCCCGTTAAAAATTTATGACAGAACCAATTGCAGTCCATAAAAGTCCACATTTTTGTAGTGACAGCTTTAATATTAAAGTATTTATTTATTTATTTATTTTGAGTACAATTCACCTTTATTATAGGTAGGCTTCTCAAAATCACAAGTTCAAGATACAGCACACATTTATCATAGGCTTCTCAAATGATACATTATTTATAAAGAACAGATTTATTCGTAGATATTTCCAAACCTCCAGAGAACGTTATATGCATCTCCTTATTTATAATTAGAAGATGATCAAGAGTGGTGAGCTTCAATGTCCTCAACCATGTGGAGGAGGAAATTGAGCAGTGTTCCAGGATGTGGGTAATCCTCTCTAAGCTTCTCGTACTCCAGAGTCCATGTTACTAAACTGTCAGGACCATTTGTATCCACATGGTAAATTATGTAGAAGTTCTTGTATATTTCCATTAAATCTCCTTCAATAACCTTGAACCTCATTGATTGTTTTTCCTCATTGATCTCTTCAATTATCTCTTTTGCAACCTTGTCCTTGCCATCTGAAGGAGACAAGGAAAGCAAAAGCACATTAAATCGAAGCAAGAGTTATCTCAATACGTATTTTTATAAGACAGTTCAAAGTTAATAATATATATTGATTAATTAATGGATTTGTTTCCCTTTATTCTCTTAATATATTACTTTCATATAATTGTTCATTGATAAAAAAGTTATATATAGCCATAAACTATTTTTACTTTTCTTTTATAACCATAAACTTTTACTTTATCTTTTCATAGGCATAACGATTTCGACATTACAAACATAACAATTTAAATATTTCACCATAGAATTCAATGCATTTTGACACATCCAATAAAATGTTAAACAAAATAAATCCTTTAAGTTATGTTAGAAAAATGTGCAAAATAGAATAATAGAATATTGATAGTTATAATATGGTAATATTTAAAATAATACAAAAATAAAAAAGAATAAAATAAAAGTTCTTAACTATAAATAAATAAATTATAAAAGTTTGTGGCTACAAACTAAAAAATAAAACTAGTTTAACCGTATATATACCCGTTTCTCTAATTATTTTCATTATTTCTTAGGTTATTAAAACAAAAAATTAACATGTATTTCAAGGTGGCCAAAAAAAAGTTTTTAAGTTTACCATGGTTGTAGTGCCAGAAGACCTTTGATCCAACCTTTCCCAACTTGCCTTCAAGAACGGTGAAGCGTTGTATCTTTTGAGGAGTCATTTTGTTAAGCTCATGAGGTCTCATTTTGATGATATCATGGAACACATCTCCACCAGCCTTAATCTCTGTTTGACCTATCATTTTCCCCTTGAGACCCATCCTTTCTGCCAATGCAATTATATCTGAGATTTATCAATGTTGGTGGAAAGCTAGTTACTTTTGGGCCCTTTATATACTGAGCGGTTAAACTACTATTCCTCTTTTCGTAGGTCATACATAGATTATCTTGTCCCATCATGCAGATGGACTAACAATTGCTTAGAAAATAAAAAGGAAAGAAAAAGGAAAAAACGAAAAGTAAAACAATCACCATAAATATCCATAAAGGATTTTCATTTTTCTCAAATTAACTTTTAATATTTTTTCTACTTTTTATACCTATCAATATTTTTTTAGGCTAAAATTTTTTATAATTTATACTATAAACGACGGGATTCGATTATTATGAACAACCTAAGTTTATGTCCTTATGTCAACTAGCATTTTAGAAATTATTGGAAAAATACCCGGCTTATTCCGGTCTATATGAGATTTGAGCATGCTCATAATAGCATGATTCTTTCTCTTAAATCATAAATTGTCAAAACTAATTGTCTAAAATGGTTGATAGATATAGAAAATTGAAAAATAAATTATTATTAATCTTAAAAAAAGAACAAAGATTCATGGAATTTATGGTAATTTTCTTTTTATAGTTATTTAACTACCAACTAAATAGATATATCCATTTATCCCAAAAACTTGATAGATATATCAAATGAAGTACTTCTTTAAGAAATTAATGTTTTTATTTGCCGTCATGTTTTTTATCTCTTGAAAAAATTATTTGGTTCTTATAACTAACATAAATTAAAGTTTTACAGTAAAATACACCCCAGAGTTAGAAGTAAAAATGCTTAAGTCACGAAAGTTTTAAAAAATATGCATTTTACTCCCAAAGTCATCGATGAACCACTAAATTAAATAAAATGACCAAAACATATTTTTGTAAGTTGAGTTTTTACAAATAAGCCTTGAAAATAGATGTAAAATTAGTTTATTCAATGCCTTAAACTATAATTTTATTTTATTTACAAAATAGTTTTGTAATTTTTAAAATAAGACTCTTTTAGTCTATATTCCTTAAAAATCTGATTATTCAAATAAAAGAAATTAAAACTTTGTCCAAAAAGCAAAATAGTATATAAAAACTTTATTAATATAAAATTGAAAGATTTGGTTGTACATGTATAACATATCGTGTAAACGTATAATATTTATTGGGAGTTGTTGCTAACTTCTTATAATAAGTATAAAATATATATTAATATCCTTTTTTGTAAAAAAAAAATAGATTTTAATCCATCATTTTGATAATATTCTCGTGAAACCTATTATTATAATGACTGTTACAATACAACACCAAAAGTCCTAACCATTTAAGATTTTTATTAAAAACCTTCCATATGAAGATTTGAAGTTTGGCAAAATATTATAGTACTGTATCTACGAGTCGTAGATACAGTACGACCAAACATTTATTTTCCCATCTAATTATATTTAGAAAATTAAGATATTTTACTTTAAATAATCAAGCTTTTAGTTGAATAATTAATTTGCAAAGAATGTTTCAAAGAATGTGAATTAAAAAAATATTATTTTAAACTTTATTTTAGTATTTTTATAATAAAAAATAATTATAGAATAATAGATAAACTAAATTAGTTTTACATAAAACTTTAGAGATCGATTTTGCAATACATTACAACTTACATGAAAAGATTTTTGAACATTTTACTTTGTTCGACTGTTGCCTGGTGGTCATGGAAGCTAAAACGCAAACTTTTATAGATAAGTTCTTATATACCAAACTTCAAGGTATTTTGCTATGAATCTTAAATAGAATAAATTGCTAAAATAGTCCTCACAATTTTATGTGTGACAACTTAATTAGTCTCTCTTCTCCATTTTCAATATTTATATTCCCCACTCTCAATTTCCGACTGTTTTTCGACCCCAACCACAACTCATACGACATAACACAGTGGAATCTTATATGTATTTTGCAAATGCAAATAAGAGGGATAAATATCTAATATAATAGGATGAAGAAGGATTTTGTCTTCCTCTTAATATGTAATTTACAATATGTGTTCTTTTTTAGAGAAAAATTATTGAAAATGCATATTTGATAATCCTAGTAACTAAGAGTTTTCACTAATACAAGAGGGATTGAGTGGCAGAAGACAAATGACTACATGACAAATATTTTGAAAATGCATATTTATCTCTCCTAATATGTGTATGCATGTATTTACCAAAAGAAAAGAAAAACATGTGTATTTTTGTTTTTTTGGATGAATAACATATTTTATGCATCCGTGGACCAAATGTTTAAATCAATTAAGTTTCACCAAGTGATTATTCACGGAAAAAAAAATGGTAATTATAAAAATTTAAATCTGTTAAGTTTTATCAAGTGATTATTCGCTGGTAAAAAAAAAAAATAGATGGTGATTATAAATATTGAAAATAAAGATAGAAGTCGTTGCAAAAATAGTTGAGGGCTAATTTTGTAGTTTGCTTAAATCAAATATTACTCAATCAAATTATTCATATGATAGTTAATTTGTTCGATTATTGTGTTAATAAAGTACTATAGGATTAAGCGTGCAAGTTTTAGTGTTCGAAAAGGAATACGTCGCACCATGAATCACATGATATGAATATGAGTAAGAATCATGTGATTTATCAAAGTTAAATTGTCAAGCAAGTAAAAGAAAAACCAATTCATTCATTAATAACAAAAAGTAAAAATTAATTATGAAAGCAGAGGATCTCTTAAATGCTATATATATATATATGTTTCTGTGAAATCCATCATTCTATTTTTTGTTTTTTTTTTTTTTGGGTCGGCCCATTTTAAAAAAGTCCAGACTGAAACGGGCCAATTTTTTTTTTGTTTTCCGGTTAAGGTCATAACGCATATTCATTGTGCATTATCAGAGATGATAATGCACAATCGTTGTGCGTTATCCTTAATCACCACGTTAATCGCGTAAAATTCTGACGTGGATCCAACCTGGCACTGAGCTGTAGATAACACACAATGACTGTGCGTTATCAAGCTTAATAACGCACAGCCATTATGCGTTACTAAGCTCATAACGAACTGTGATTGTGCATTATCATGTTATAAAAAAAAAAAAAAAAAACCCTAGCCCCTTCCCCTTCCTTCCCAAGTTTTTTTTTCTACAGCAGTTTAGGCGGCTCCCCCTCCCCCCCCCCCCCCCTCCCTTTTTATTTTCCCCCAGCCTAGTTTCCCAACCCCATTTTTTACTCTCTTTCATCCTTTCCTCCTTTCTTCCTCCTTATTTCTCTATTTCCTCTTGTTCCCCCTTACTGTTTTTCCAGCCCCCTTCTCCTTCATTCTTTCTACATTTTTTCAGCCACCTTCATCTCATTCTTCTTCCTTTTTTCATCATTCTTTCTTCAGAAAATTTTTTATTCCTGCCTCGGCCATCTGCTAGGTATTTTACTGTAATTTTTTTTCTTATTATTATGTGTTGATTTCTTTTTATCTAATGAATGTGTATTTTATTTTGAAAATTACAGTTAAATTAGTAAATCTTGGAGATTTTCTTTGGAGTACGAAGGCTATTAAGGATTTGGAGTATGAAGGCTACTAAAGTTGCATTTTAAATTTTCAGTAAGTTTTTAGTTATTTAGAACTTTTTTTGTTTATTACATATTAAGTGTGATTATTTCGGTATTTGTTGTTTGCTAATGTTTTTTATGAATTTTATTTATTAACTTGAATACATTAAACACTTACATTCTTTACATATTCATAACAATCTAGCAAACCACTCACTCGCTTTTCAATTCCCGAAGTTCCTACCATCTTCATATTCACCCGCCCTAAACACTTACATTTTACTGTTTTTTGAAATTGAATCAATCAACCCTGTTAGAGTACAGCTATTTTGGGATTCTGAAATTGCAAGGGATGCATACGGTCCCTATTTTACTGGAACAATTCGGAAAAGTTGGACATTGCCAACGAACCGAATAATTTCACATTCGGATCTAGTAAAAAAAATATTGAAATACCGAGATATGGATCCCAATCTCTGGAGTGTTCGAATGACTATGAGGGTGCCTACGTACTACGAGGCTCATCGTATATTCTACTTTAATTTATATAGCATGAACAACGACGAAGAAATGCGGTATTTATGAAGTATTCCGGCCGACATATCGAAGGAAGAAATTCATATTCTTGTTGAATTCGAGCCTATCGAACAACAAAATATTCCAATTACTCACGACATGAACACAACATCTTTGCCCGAACATATTACGGCCGTAACATATATGGTTTCTGATGAACCGTCTATGTTATACAATGTCGTAAACAGTGATGACGATGAGGTTGACAGGTCAGACGGAGATGATGTCGTTTCTAGTCAATCTGAATCGGATGATGACAATGAACCGGAAGAAGGAGAGTTCCAAACTCCAATCAATCCTGTAAACCCTGTCAACCCGGTCACCGAAAACACAGTACAAAAATGGGAAAGCAGCCAATGGTTCAGCAATGCTAGGTATGACTACACACAATCTGGAGCATTCCTAGATATTGGCTCGAGTTCTCCTGTAAATGACACTATAGAATCTGGTACCGTCCGATTACTTGACTAGAAAGATTCCATGACTGACATACAGTTAGGCATGAGATTCGTTGACAAAGTGCAGGCAGTAAGTGCGGTTTGTAAGTACTCTGTCAGTGTGTGGCGTGAGTACCGGGTGATAAAAAGTAAGATAGATACATGGACCGCAAGATGTTACCATCACAGTGACGATAATTACTGTACATGGTACATCCATATAAAAAAGAAAGCTACACACAATCGGTGAGAAATAATCATATTCATTAAAGAACACACATGCCTTGTACAGATAGAACAAAACAAACATAGAAACCTGACTTCAAAATTTATATCAATGTCCATATCACACCTAGTTGCCAACGATCCTGAGATACCTGTTTCGAACATCATTCAAGAGGTGCAGGTATTGTATCAAACTGGCTGTACTTACAAGTGGGCATGGTATTCTCGAAAATTTGCCATCGAGAGGGTTTTTAGTAGCTGGGATATAGCCTTCAATATTCTCCCCAAATACTTACAAGCTGTACAGGATATAAACGCGGGGACTGTCTACGAATTTTTGCATCACAGAACAAGCAGTCCCCCTAATTATGTTTTCAAATTTGTTTTTCGGTGTTTCTCGCCGTGTATAGACGGATTTTCATATTGCCGGCCGGTGATTTCTGTGCATTGAACACACTTAAGAGGACCATACAAGGGCGTGCTGTTAATTGCAAGTACGTGGCATGCAAATAATCACTTGTTCCCACTTGCTTTTGCAATTGTTGATAAGGAATCTTCCGAGAGTTGGAATTGGTTCCTTAAAAACTTGCAAGAATACGTAGTCAAAGATCGCCACGTATGCCTCATTTCTGATCACCACAAAGGTATTTTCTCAGCTATTCAAAGTCAACCTTTGTGGCAACCACCATTTGTAGTTCACCGGTTTTGCTTACGCTACATTCGAGCAAATTTCAAAAAGACCTTTAAAAATACAACCCTAAAAAGCTTGATGTGGCAGGCCGGAACAGAAATGAAACAATGGAAATTTGACCGTGTAATGAAAGAGATTCAAGAAAGAAATGTGGATGCATACATTTACTTGATGAAGTTGGACGCAGAGAAATGGATACTGTTGCATGATGGCGGTCACAGACACGGTATCATGACAACCAATATTTCCGAGGCACTTAACAGTGTGTTGAAGAAAGCTAGGGTTCTACCTTTAAAAGACCTGGTTGAACTAATATTCAACAAACTAGTTAAGTACTTTCACCAACACCGTGAAAAGGCAGAAAATTGTGTGCATCCATTTCCAACTCGAATTTTTGACAAGTTCTTGCAGATTA
Organism: Catharanthus roseus; assembly: GCA_028651295.1. Classification (NCBI taxonomy): domain Eukaryota; kingdom Viridiplantae; phylum Streptophyta; class Magnoliopsida; order Gentianales; family Apocynaceae; genus Catharanthus; species Catharanthus roseus. Next base: position 327,947 of record JAPQWS010000107.1, on the reverse strand, counting down.
AACTGAAATCAAGAGAACACAAAGTTACAACTTACAATCCGCGAGAGGGAATATACATGGTCAAATCTCCAATCCAAGTTTCTGGTACGGGCAACAACATCTATACATTGCAGCTAAATAATAAATTTTGTAGTTGCGGAAAATGGCAAACATATACATTGCCTTGTTCTCATGTTCTTGCAGTGTGTAGAGAAAATGGGTCAAGAACAGATGCTTATGTACCGGAGATATATTCGCGACAGACGTACATAAAAACTTACCAAGCGAATTTTCATCGGGTCTTGAGTGAGAACTTTTGGAGGGATGTTCCTTTTAATTTGACATTCTATCCTCCAAACATGAAAAAGGAACGGGATAGGAAACAAGGCAAGCGATTTCAGGGGGGAAATGAATTATAGAAATCCGGATTCTCCCCCAAAATGTGGTAGATGTCGCATGTCGGGACATAATAGGAAAAATTGTAATAACCCCGGACCGAGCAATGTATAAGTTTGACATTTTCTTGAAATAGTTGTAATAAAACATGTTTATAGTAATGAAATTTTTCTTTCAATTTCTTCTAATTACTACATTATTGCTCTAAATTTTTACGGTTTCTTTAGTATTACTTCTTCAAATAACTTGCAATGAAATGGTCAAAATGTAAATATATTTTCCAAGCAAATGATATAAATAGCACAAAATAAGTTAAATATAATAAATACAGTCTTTTTAAAAAAATTATACAATTATAAGATTTTCCAAAACAAATTTTCATTAAAAAAAACAATTCATTAAACAAATTATTAAGAAAAAACTTATACAATTATAAGTTTTCCCAAAAGAAATTTTTATTAAAAACAAAAAAAATGTTCATTCAAAAAAATAAAATAAATTAAATAACACAATTGTAAACAAAAAAAAATATTTAAAAAATATTTGAAAAAATAAATTAAAAAAATTAAAAAATTAATTACGTGGCTGATAACGCACAACAAGTATGCGTTATGCCGAGTCATAACGCACGCTGATTATGCGTTATCAGCCACGTTGGCTGATTAGCTTAATTAACTGATAACGCACAATGGTTGTGCGTTATCATTACAGATAATGCACAACCATTGTGTGTTATGGCCTGAATCGAAAAAAAAAAAAAGTGGCCCACTTCAGTCTGGGCGTTTTTAAAATGTGCCCGGCCCAGAAAAAAACCTCTATTTTTCCTCTTAAAAAGACAAGACATATTGTTAGGAAAGCTAGTTTCCTGCTTGTATTAGAATATATTGATTGGTGTTAGTTGGATTAAAAGAAGTAGAGTTCTAATTCATAAAGTCATCTCTTTAATTTATTCAAGATCTTAGAAGATTATTTGAACACATGATAAAGAAGACAGAGATAATCTTGAAGTCTTTGTTCCTAATCAGATGTGTATATATTCAACAAGATGACTTTGAGTAGGAGACCTCTATCTAACAAAGTTTCCATATGCTAATTTAATAAACATCGAGCAGGCCTCATTTGTATATGAAATTAAGAGAGTACATTCACAAATTTTAGAGCGAGAAGTTTGAGAATTTTCGTGAAAAATTCTGAAGCAAGAATGGTGTCAAAGTCCTTATGATGAAGTCTGCGGTTATCCAATCCAGCACAAAGATTATTTATTTTACTTCAGTTATAATAGAGGTTGGGTTTGGGTTCTTTTTGTAAAATAGTGAGAAGAGTAAGAAATGAAGAATTGGGAGCATAATCCAAACAGGCCTCTTCCTCACCCCCCGAGCATCGCCAAGGAAATCTCTCATCTGGTCACCGACCTTGACCTCCCATGCATGCCTCATCGTGTTCATGGTTTAACTGCAGTCCCATATGCATCTTTTCTGAAATTTCAATAAAATATGAAAACATTAGAAATAATATGCTCTCAGTATAAATATAACAAGTATAAGATTCAAAAAGAAACATTCAAAATATTATAAATATTAAAGACTTGTAAAAGACTTGGATTAATTTACCTGAAACTCTCCCCACCACATGTCGCAGACATCCGGTGGGACCTCAAACCAACGGTGGTAAGGGCCGGTAAACCGGTCCTGCAAGATAGCTGAGATATGGGTGGCGGCTCTTGAAGATGAATGTAGTCCGTATATATTTATGTTAGTATTGAATTTACATTCAAGGTCAACTTACCGAATATTTAATTATAGTTTATATAATACTAACGATATACAGTTTATTGAACTTACCGATATACATTCGAAGTCAATAACTGGCGTGTATCACCAGGAATGGCTTCCAAGCCACAAGATCCGTAGAAGGAGCCGTAGATGATGACGGTTGTATGGTCGGCGCAGAAGATGAACTAGGAGCCGTGGAATTGGCCGGTACCTGTGTCTGTATCTCTGGTGCGGAAGATGAACCGGGAGCATCGAAACTGGCCAGTACATGTATCTCTCTTGGGGGGGGGGAGGGGGTTCCAGATGTACCAAAGTCAACGAATCCTGCTATGCAGGTGTCTGTGGAGCTGTCTGTGTAGAAGGCAAGAAATCCTGTTGTGTGAGGGCTCTAGATCCTTTCTATTCCTTCCTCGAGCCATCGGACCTGTATAAACATAAGTATAATTAGGGCTTATTATAAATATCATCATTTAATAAACATGATAAACATAAGTACAAGAAGTTAATAAATATAACTATAATGATAATACAAGTACTATAACATAATTTTATAAAACATAATCATACAATGTTCTATATATCGGAATCATTATCGGAGGCAGCGTCAGAATCCTTGTCGATTTCTTCATCGGAGTCTTCATCATAATCTTCTTTATCAGAATCCCATTCTATTTTAGTCTAATCATTTTGTACTTCCTCAAAATATGTCTCGACTGCAATATCTAATTCTTTTGACAAACAAGACTCGTAGACGAGAGGTCCTACGTCTTCAATCTTTACATCTGTTGCCGAACCATCGTGAATGTCCATGTTCTCTTAGAATGCATCATTTTGGTGGGGAGCACCCATTAGGCGGGGCCGAGATTTCACCATACTAACCTAATCGGTCCTCGATCTATTAGAGCCAGGATATGGGAGGAACAAAACTTGCTCGGCTTGATGAGCTAACATGAAAGGATCATATCCTCCATACCTCTGGTCTTTGTGCAAATCAACAATTTTATTGAGGATGAATTCTCATTCCTCTATCCAAAGAATCAAACCAATCACAATGAACAAAACGACCTTTTGGATTGGTTTTCCAGTCAACTCTACCTCAACTATTTCTTTTAAAATACCGTAATAGTTCAGTTTCACACACACACCATCATTCTAAGTTTCTCCCTCCTCAGCCCTATCTCTTGTGTGAAATTAAAACCATTGACAACGTATCTTGTGCACGTCTTAACTCTTTTAGAAAGACCCCAAGATAGACTTTTCAGGAGTTAACCACAGTTTTGTGTCGGCTTGTGCATTTGTATATGCATTTGACAAGGTTAATAAGGTTATGTAATAATCGTTTTTCATTAACTATAAATGCTTATGTGAGATTAACTTACTTAAATTATAAACCACTCTGCTAATCCCTCCGTTATTTTTTCTTGAATTTCATCATTCGTTATATTAAAATTGAGATTTATCAGTTCTAATTCATATTTCCTGCACAAGTAAATTTAAAGTTTACAATATGTGTACATATGTATACGAAATGTGTGTGAAGGGATTGTTTGTTGATTACTTACTGAAGGTAAGGTTCCACATCCTCACAATGAAGGAGGATATAGTTTCAGGCCATTTTCCATTCTTGATTATCCAAGAATCTTTTTGTATCGCTCCGAATTTTCTTCTTTGTTGATTGGATATTAATAGAACCTCACCCTGACGAAAAGGATTCCCGACATCATCATTTTGCCAAACTCATTTGTGGAGTATAGGTACACTCTTTTCAAAGTAGTAACTGAAGAATATTGCAGCCTTCCTAATTAGGTAAGCATTGCAAATTGATCCCTCCCTCTTGCCTTATTCTTTGTTGTCTTCTTTATATGGTGCAAGTGCCTACTATATTGCAAATATATTATAATAAGTTATATAATTTAATTAAAATGACGTTTTAAAAAATGATTAAGTAAAGATGTGTACGTTACCTCTTGAAGAGGTACATCCACTTGTATTGGACAGGACTGCATACTCTCACCTTGTACGGTAAATGGATCATCAAATGCTGCATAACATTGAAAAAAATCCAACGTGAATATGCATTCCAACTTGCATATCAAAATGGGAATGCTTTCCTCTAATTCACGCATATGGGACTCACTTATCCTCGGCGCACACAAGTCCCGATATAAGAGACTCAACTCGACCAAGCAACTCCATACTTTTGCCGAAAGAAGCACTCTAAAGGCAATGGGCAAAAGTCGCTCCATGAAAACGTGACAATCAAGACTTTTCATACCAGTCATCTTCATGTCTTTATAATCAACGCACCTTCCCAAATTAGATGCATATCCATCCGGCAGGTGCAATATTTAACCAATCAAGCTCCATTTTCTTTTGTTCCTTCGTCAAGTTGTAACATGCCGTTGGCTTCGAACTTACCACCACCGCTCTATTCCATCAATAAGTCTGGTGGGTTGCAATACAGATGTAGATCTTGTCTAGCTTCGATATTATCCTTTGACTTCCCTTTTTCATCCATAACTGAGTTGAAGACATAATCAAACACATTCTTTTCATTGTGTATCACATCAATGTTATGGCGCACTAAAAGGGTACGCCAATAAGGAAGATCTCAAAATATATTCCATCTGGTCCAATTGTGATCCTTCCCCCTACCATCATTCTTTCCTAGTTAATTTCCAATTTCAGTGATTTTTGAAAAGTCTCAGACCTTGTCCAATATATGATCTCCCGATAGTCTCGGTGGCGGCGACGAGCGGTCTTCGTCTCTACCCTTCTTGAAAGACCCAGAATCTTGTCTAAATTGATAATCCAGTGGCATGAAACATCGATGCCAATCGAACCAAGATTGTTTACCACCATTTTGCAATCGGAATTACCATGTTTGTTCTATGCAATACGAGCAAGTCAACGCCCCCACTGTACTCCAACTGCTCAACATACCATACGTTGTGAACTTACTAATGGTCCAAAGAAGTGCGGCCCGCATTTGGAAATTCTATGTCTTTGATACGTCATAAGTAAGGGTTTCGACATCCCGCAACTGATGTAATTCATCTATCAACGGTTGCAAATAAACGTCCAAGTTATTTTTTGGATTCTTCGGACCAAGGATGAGAACTGTCAAGAACGTCAACTACTTCTTCATACACAAACAAGGCGGCAAATTATACGGAGTTACCATTACTGGCCATGAAGAACATGTCTTTCCTGCCATTCCAAAAGGTGAAAACCCATTCGTACACAAGTAAGTCTCACGTTCCTTATTTCTGCGAAAAAATCTGGGTAAGTCCTATCGAAATCCTTCCAAGCTTCTCCATTCAGAGGATGACTCATCACATCCGACTCTTATAAGCTTTCAGAATGCCATCTCATGTGTTCGACAGTTCTTTTGAGGCATACAATATTTGGAATCTAGGAGTTAACGGAAAATAAAACATTGTCTTCACCGGCCTCTTCGGCACAAGTTTTCTCTTCTTCCCTCTCTTCTTCCTACATACCTTGTACTGATGACTGCCACAAAATTTACATTCCGTTCTTTCGGAGTCCTCCTTCCAATCAAGCATACAACCATTGGGACACTCATCAATTCTTTGCACGGGCAATCCTAACCCAAATATAAATTTTTGCCTCGCGTACCAATCTTTGACCATATTATTTCTTCGCAGCAAATTCTTCTTTATGAATGCAAAAATATCAGTGTATGAATTTTTAATCCATTGATTCTCAGACTTAATAAATGACAACTCCGCACAAGCAAATAGCACTAAATGTCTGTCACCGCATTCAACCAACGGTGTCTCTACCGCTTTTAACATGTCAAAAAAAATTTTTGCCACAGAATTATGTTGTTCTTCATGATTAGTTTCTTCTCGAGGGATAAAGTTTGGACCGGCTGCATCAATTATCATCTCACGATAGGAGTTCATTTCCTCCAGTATTGACTGTGTACTTTCTAACCCAACGTTTGACCAGATTGTGCCAGAATGTTACGTAAGAACACGTCACTCATTATGTAGTCATATTTTTTCACCATGACCTATCCAATTATGATAACAAGCCACAAAACCCCACCGCAAAAGATTATCCTTCACACCATCCTCTTCTATAAATTTCTTATTTTTACACTTTGCCCATGGACATCTCATCTCTTTTTTACTTCTGTTATTGGTTTCAAGACAATGCTAAATAAAACTATTAACCCCATTAATGAATTCACTTGTAAGACCCTTAACCCTAGGCATGAGTCATTCTCTGTACATCCACCTACGATCTGGTATATTTTCCATGGCTGGAAGAATGATTAGGAGAAAGAATTGTTAGTTTCATAATTTCTAAGTTACGATTACTTCTTTTTTAATTTTAGACATACTTCAAATTCTTAGAGTTTAGGTTTAAGGTGTTTTTATGGTTTTAGGATTTGCGGTTTTAGGGTTTGGGGTTTAGGAGTTTAGGGTTTAGGGTTTGGGTTTTAGGCTTTTAGGGTGTTAGGGTTTAGGGTTTATGAGCTTAAAAAGTTTCTCTTAAAAGATTTAAAAAGTTTCAACTCCAATTTTCATTTACAATTTTACGTTAAGTCATTACTAAAAATTCTAAGTTTTTATAAGATTGACAAAATTTTGGCAGAGTTTCCTCTGTAGTACGCGCATTTCTCAAGCACACAGGCCACACAAATATTCAACAAACTTATATCTATCACTGTGTCGATTTATGCTGGTTTCAACTTCTTTAATTTTAAATTTTATTTTTAGTCATTACTAAAAAATTAAGTCTTAACATTGAAAAAATTTTGCCAGAGTTTCTTTTGTATTATGGACATTTTCTAGACATACAGGCCACTCAAACAAGTAATAAACAACCAAATAAAAAAATTAAGAGTCGGAACTCCTCATAAAACTTTAAAGAGTCAAGGTTACCCCATAAAGCGTTAACGAGTTAGGAATTCCCCATAAAACTTTAAAGAGTCAGGGCTCCTCCGTAAAGCATTAAAGAGTTAGGGATAACCCGCAAAACAAATTTTAAACTAATTAAATACATATCTCTAACGTGTAAATGATGGACAATATGTCATTGAAATCCTCACGAACAAAACTATAAGAAAAAAGAGAATTTAATTAAATTTTAAATTTAAACTACTTAACTTGTATTAGCTTATGTAAATTTCACAAGAAGGACAACTAAAAAAATATCCAGTGATAAAAAAAGATTTTCATTTAATGCTTTTTTTGTTTACTTAGGTAAAAAATATTTTAAAACATAAAAAGTATATCCAATTAAAAATTAGAATGCCCTTCAAAACAATAAATTGAAACGAATGGAATAGTAAAATACATATAGCTAGTTTAAAGATGATTAATGAATTACAACTAAATGAGAGTCTAAATATATAATCAAGGTTGGAGCCACTAGTTGTTTCTATTTCAATTTGATATAGTTTATTTCAATTCCTTTTCCTTTCTAATTTATTTGTGACTATAAGGGGAACAGATGAAAGGAAAAACAAAAGGAAAATTAAAGAGATTGGTGGGATGCTAAAAATAGGAAAAGCAAACAGAGGTAGAGAGATGAGTTCACAACTTGCATTTTTCTTTTGTATATTGGTTAGAGTACTTTTATTTTCTTTCTCACTAATAGTTCTTTTGGGATCACAATAATGAAAGTTTGACAATGATTTGTTCATTAATACTATTAAGGAATTTCCAATGCTAGAAAAAAGACCCTTTTCTTCACCTTTTTTCATATTAGCATCTAAAGAGTTACAACTGACTACTATATATATATATGTATATAGTGTTAGTGAAATCAATCTCAAAAGAGTGATAATTCACCAATTACTCAACTAGATATTACTCAAGTGATTCCCCATAACATTATCTCTAATATTTTTTAGAGTAACTGACAATTTGTTCAACCCTAATTTTTTGTTCGAACTTAGTTCCAAATATTTTATTCCTATTCTTTAGTCCTAAATCTTTAATTTCTTAAAAAGTTTAGTCCCAGTCCCCAAAATCTAAGAGAAAATTCGAACTTTAATTTTTAGCTTTGTCCATATTATTATAAATTTTTAGCTTAAATTAAAAAAAAATTAGAAAAACCACATAAAACCTTACCAACAGTAGTAGTTTCCTAGCGACAGCAACAGAAGTAGCAAGGACTTCTGACGGCAGCAGCAGCAGGGATTTCCGACGTCGACTAGCATTAGCTACAGCAACAGAAGAAGATGATGAAGAACGGGAATGGAGAGAAGAAGAGAAGAAAAAAAATAAAGAAGGAGACATATTACTTACTAGAGAGAGAGAGAGAGAGAGAGAGAGAGAGAGAGAGAGAGAGAGAGAGAGAGAGAGAGAGAGAGCGAGAGAGAGAGAGATCGGTAGGGCGAATGCTTTCGGCAAGGGAAGGGCGTCAGCGGCGAGAATTCATCGGTGAGGGGCGTCGGTGGCGACACGTCAGTGAGGTCAGTGGTGAGTTGGCTGTGGGAGGGTTTTAATTTTGGCTGAAGAAATTTGGGAAGTCGTCAGCAGGATTTGCTCAGTTTTGCTTATCTATGAAACTATTACTGACTGGACACCGACGACATTTCCATTGATACAATAATATAAAAATACCAAGGTTATTTTTTCCATTAACTATCGACAGTCACTTCTCCGTCGGACCGTTGTTAGTAACTTGGTCCACCGACTACCGTTACCGTCGGTAACTTGTCATTTTTTGGCACGCTATTTCCCTCTATTTTTGCTGGAATTCCTAAATACCGACGATTATTGTCGTTTTTATCGTCACGCATCATCGAATACCGACGGTTCTTTTCCCGTTGGTAACTACCATTGGTAAACTGCTCTTTTTTTTTGTAGTGCAATTCAATCACAGTATACACATTTCGTAAATCAATTCAATCTCCAACATTGCCCCTCAAATTAGAGCATGGAGGTTGCGAGTGCCCAATTTACATAGAAGATCATGGAATGGACGATGACCGGGAGCTTTAGTGAAGATATTAGCAAGTTGAGACTCGGAAGGAATATAAGAGAGAGAAATGTGCTTAGCCTGATATTCATCATAGAAGATATGGCAATTAATCTCAACATGCTTTGTGCGCTGGTGATAGACAGAGTGGGAGTAATATAAACGATGGCCTGACTATCATAGTATAACTGAAGGAGTGGATGTGGGATGCGCAAGTCAAATAATAATTGGCGAAGCCATTTTAAGTTCACATCAAGTAATGGCTATGGATCTATACTCGGCCTTAGAGGACAAGCAAGACATAATAGGCTGCTTCTTGGTTTTCTAAGAGAGAGGAGAATTTCAAAAACTAGCTAGTGAGAAAGCACCTAGGTATCGGACAAGTAGCCCAATCTGCATCACAGTAGGCATATAAAGTAAGATCACCATTGGAGCTAGGAAATATTCCTTGGCCCTGACTTGACTTGAGATAATGCACAACTCGCAAAGTTGCTTCCCAAATGACGAAGGCGTGGTTCTTACATAAACTGAGCCAACGTGTGAACAGAATATGCCAACTCAGGGCAAGTATTAGTAAGGTAAATCAGACTACCAACCAAACGCTGATATTAGTCAGGAGAAGGAAGAAGGACACTTTGATCTGTGGCCAATTATTGATTCTGCTCAATGGGAGTAGAAGCATGCTTAGACCAGGATAACCCCGTTTCGAAAATAATATCCAAAGTATATTTCCTTCGAGTAAAGTATAAGCAGGAGAGATAACGGGCCACTTCAATACCAAGGAAGTACTTCAGAGAACCAAGATCTTTCATGTGGAAGCATCTTCCCAACTGAGTTTTGAAACAAGCAAAAGTGGCGATGTTATTTCTAGTCACAATAAGATCATCAACATAAACAAGCATATATAGAGAAATGTCTTGGGATGAATATGTGACAAGAGAGTAATCGGCATATGAGTGCTCGAAACATAACGAGTGAGAGCTGTGGAAAGCTTGGAAAACCAACATCTAGGTGCTTAGCGCAAACCATAAAGAGACTTCTGAAGTTTGCAACTTGGCGAGGATTGGGCAATTGAAAACCAGGAAGTAATTTCGTGTAAACCTCCTCCATAAGATCATTGTGTAAGAAGGCATTATGGACATCCAGTTGGTGAATTTCTCAACCTTTGGTCACAGCAATAACTAAAAGTGTACGTACTGTAACAAGTTTAGCCACGGGAGCAAATGTTCCGGTAAAATCCTCATCTTCTACTTGATTGTGGCCCAAGATGATGAGAGGAGCTTTGTACCGCTCGACTTTTCCATCATATTTAAGTTTTATCTGATACACCATTTTGCATCCAAGTTTCTTCTTTGCTAGAGGAAGAGTGGTAAGAGTCCATGTTCCATTTTTCATCCGAGTTTCTTGTTGCATAATGGCCATACACCTAGGATTTGTAATGTGATACCCCCAACTCTGCCACTAGGTCAACTGCGGCTGAGTATCATATCTGCGTGCCTCTCGGCACTAAACTATAAGTCTAAAAACAAGAGCATAACCCTTTGGGCAACACTTAGAAGTATATATATACAATACGCAGTGGAAAACTAAACAATCTGAACACTAAAATGGAGCTCAAAATATAGGGTTCGAGAAAACTTCTTATCTTATGGTAATTACGATACAAAGATAGAAATACTTTACAAACAGCTCGAGTACAACAGAGCAACACAAAAACATATGTCCTTCCAGAGATACTCGAACTAAAATTCCACGCCTAAAACTTCAGCGGTTTATTGTATCTCTGACCGTCCTGAGTTAATCTGAGAAGACAACATGATATGGAAAAACGTGATCGAAAACGCTCAGTGAGTCCACGTGTGTGTGTGCAGTTTCACAAAGCAGTTCATGCAATATTATAAGAAAACATTCTCTTTTAATGTTTTAACAAAACTGATGCTTGAACCTACATGAGGATTTCGAGCACAGTTGGGAAGTCTGAGCAAATCAAGATACATCAGTGCAGCTTCTACGCCCCAAATTTAAAAGAACATGTAATGCAATAGTGCGGCTCCACGGACAAAGTTCGGATCTCCAATACGAGGCCATCGAAACCAAGTTCCGGCATCTGGTAGTCCATACCAGCCAAACACTATACGAGCGCTCGATTACAAACAACCGCACTCCCATATCACTGGTCAAAACAGGCTACAGACTCCTGGGGCACCTACCAGGTCTGCCCTGGGGCCAACCTCAGTTTTGAGCCCCTCCTAACTCTCCACTAGGTGACCGTCCCACCGCAGAGCATGATGCGATGTCCATGTTAAATACTGATTGGGCCACGACCTCCAGGTACTACGCGCCTCTTCAAGTGGATCCACCCTCAGAGTCAAAAACTCGTCCACGTCATCGGAAGAGGCCCTAGTACGGGAGACTAGCCACGTACAGTGCAATCCGCTAATGCGTCCGTTCGCTTGATTTTCACCAAACTTTAACCCTAGTTAGAATGAGGTTTTCATAGGTATTTAAAAATCGAAAAGCCAATTGCCCGGCCGTCATAACAGATTCAAGTCATAAACATTTCAGAGCACCAAAAATCCTCATCCGCCAGTCATCACATGTTTATGCAAATTTCACAATTATGCCAATGCCAGGCCTATATTCATGCATGTTAAAACATGTAACTCTTTTAGGACCAAACCATTCTCCAAGTTATGCAGATTTTACAAACATGTCATGTTTACATTCATGCATGCCATATCATATAACTTTTCAAAAACAAGGTATTTTCCAACTTATAAATATTTCCAAAAAACCCGTGTACAGACTAGTTCTTTTTCACAACAATAATAATATGTTTTAAAAAGACAACACCTATATGGAGCACCGCTCCTATGCGTTTCTAATGAACATGTAACACATCGTGGAGGACATCTCCAATTAAGAAAAAACATGGCACGTTATACCGTTTCAAAAATAGTAGATATTTTATGATTAGCTTAGAAACCATATTTATATAGCCTATAACTTTTGAAATAACATAATAAAATGGAGTTTGTGGACTCATCTGGATATAGATCTGGTGCTAAGATCCTACAAAATAATGATACAAAAATACTTAATATCTAGGTACCGATCAAATAGTCCTATCCCTAAATATAGAGATCCAACGAAATGACTTAAGATATATATATATATATCTATATATACGTACTTAAAATAATTCTTTAAAAGATAAAAAATCCTATACCTGAAAAAAAAAAAAAAATCATCTATTAAGAAACTATAATTAACTATATATTGAAACCCATTTAAAATATTTAAAATTCTAAAACTAAAATCATAAATTTACATTATATATAATCTAACTAATAACCAAAAAGAAAGAAAAACATGCAAATACTAACCTTATTTGAAATCCTCCAACCTTGATGCTTTGTATACTTATTATATATATATATATATATATATACTATAGCTGCCCAAAAACTAAAAAAAAAAAAAAGACTCATAATATGCATACTATGTGGCTGCCGAAATGCTAGCCAAAAAAAAAGTCCTATGACATATATATATATATATATGTATAGGTGGAGTTGGTTAGGGGCTGAAAAAGAAAGAAAAGGAAAGGAAAGTGGAGGTGGTGACGGGTGGTAAGGTAGAGGTGGCAAAAATGTTGCTTAATTGTGAAGTTTTTCTTTTTTTGAAAATGTTAAGTATTTAAATTTCTAAAATACACTCTAGGTATTAAAAATAAAATCCACTTAAATCACTTATAAACCTTAATAATAAAACATCAATATAATAAAATTTTACTCTCATTCCTAAATATCTCCAAAATTACCACTAAATGTCAAAAACACTATACTTCACTACATTATATCCAAATTCTATTTTTTCATCAGCTTCGAAATTTTAGGGGTCATGGTAGGTGCTTACTGGGTAAGGCGTTACATGTAACAACTTCCGAAAAACGAGTAGGCTCAACTCAATTTTTACACCTGTTAGAAAACCTCTATATCGCCTAAAAAAATTATCACATATATTATATGAGGCTAAAGGATAAGAACACGTACCAGAAGCCTTGGACGAAGTAGATGGGAAAGCCAAATGGATAGTACCTTTCATGCTGTAATACAGATAACTAATAATTTATTTGCAGGTTGGGTGAAACGGGTGCTCCTGCAAAAAATTATTTCGAAAGAGGAGGTATGAATCCCCCTATCTATTGTCTCGGGGGTGAATCAGAAGACAAATTAGGCACTAGTCTAGAAGATTTGAAGAAGTATTTGTATTTTCAAGGATAATAGGCTGAGTTGAAGATTCAACTGGTGGAGGAGAGGCGATTGGGGTGGGATTGCTGGGCTCAATAGCCGAAATAGTCATTAGAAGAAGCAGCAATTTATATCGGAAGAGCATGTATCAATGCCCCTGTCTAATGTCTCGGGGGTTAATCAGAAGGCAAATTGGGCGCTATCCTGGAAGCATTTGAAGAAGTATTTGGATTTTCAAGGATAATGGGCTGAGTTGAAGATTCAACTGATGGAGAAGAGGCAATCTGGGTGATATTGTTGGGCTCAATAGTCGAAATAGGTTCATTGGATGAACTAGCGAAAGTGAGTCACGGACCACATGAAGAGGAAGTTCGAGCGATGGGCTAGCCCGCGAATGGGAGGATGGATATGAAGGTTTCTACAACAGTGGGCTACGGAGTGAAGTGTGGGCCGTCAAAGGAGGAGTCCAGTGGACTGGGTTGAATAAAGGGAACATAGTCAGGGACTTGAGTATTTTCTTGACCGAGAGGGGTGTCTATAGGATCAAGTATCACTGTCAAAATGGGCTCAGGCCCGCGGGCCGGCCCGGACCGCCCGTGTTATGGGCGGTTATGGTTTTTAAAATTTAGGCCCGTACAGAATGAGCCCGGACCGGACCGGACCGTTTTTTATGCGGGCTTTCACGGGCCGGGCCGGTCCGGTCCGCGGGCTGGCCCGTTTGTTGAAGCTATAATTACATGAATTATTTTAGGACCTAATTAAAGTTCTTTATTTTCTTAGGGACTTAAATGAAAATAATTACCAATTGGAAACCCTAAAATAATTCATACCAATTGAACCTACACTGCACTTGCTGTCTTCCTCCCCTCTCTCACTCCCGCAGCTCTCCTCTCGGCTCTCTCGGTCTCTCTGCCTCCCGGCCGGCGGCCGCATCTCTCGGCTCTCTCTGTCTCTCTGCCTCCCGGCCGCAGCTCTCGGCTCTCTCTGTCTCTCTGCCTCCCGCAGCTCTCGCCGCCGCCTCCCGCAGCTCTCACCTCTCGCCGCCGCCTCCCGCCACCTCTCGCCGCCACCTCCCATGGAAATTGGCTCCGATCCGTCGATCAGGTGTTACTTTCGATTGTCATTTCTACCGTCTATACTCTGACTATTTTTACCTTTTGTTGCTATATGTATTAATTTTTTATTTTTAGAAAGTTTTTGTCTTTGAACACAACCAAGCGACTGAAGCAATTTTTACTCCCGGAAGATTTTTTTTTTTCTCCCAAGAAATAGCTGTCTTGCTCATTTTATATTTTAGCCCGTTCTGGACTGTGTTTGGGGTTTTTGGGACTGGCTTGTTTTGAATTCTTCACGGAAGTCTTGCATATTGCTTAGGATTATTGAAATTTACCATTATTTGATTGAATTGCAGAATTTGTAGATGCCCAAATGTGTTGTTCTGCTACAAGCCTAGCATCTGATGAATCAATGTAATTCTCTTCCCAACATTCTTTTGTTCCCCCAAATATAAATGGGATTTTCAATCTCTTGCAAATTGTTCCATAAACACATAAACTACCAATGAAATTATACAGACTAGTTTGAGAAGAACCCATTATTAAACCAGGTATATGAACTGACCATGGAATTTTACCTTGTAATCTCTCCTTTAACAAGTCTTCAAGAACATAATAGAAATTGTTTACATTGCTTGATCTTGGACATTGCTCATGGTAGAAGAAATACCCATTACGTGAGGGGATCCGGGCCTTGTAATGAGAGGTAATGTTTGATCCCTGTTTGGAGAGAAAAATGATTTAATCCCAATTTTGCTTTTGGGAGAATGGCATTTAACAGATTTGACATCATTTCTTTGTTCTGTTGGCAACATTCTTTGCTATCAAGAGGAAATTGGCTTGCCCAAGTTACCCAAAATATATGGGTTACATCATCTAAACAAGAGAGTTTTTATTGGGTTTCTTGAGCTTATTTAAGTGATATTCTCTTGATAAAAGCAGATCGGTTTTATTAGAGTTATTGTATATTGAGGGCAGACTGTCCTATGTTTTGCCCCGGGTACAATTAGCTGCAATCAATTCTAATTTTTTCAAGATAATCTGCTCCCTGGTAACTGCATTCGCTATTTTTGTGCTATTTGCGTGTGTGTATATGTTCATCACTCTGCGTGGGGATAATTCTACTATTACTATTAGTGATAAATGTTGTTGATGATATTAGTGATAAATGTGATCAATCAAATGCTGCACAATCTTTAAAGAAAGCGAAAAAATCCTATAAGTCAAATGTATGGATTCATACCAGAAGGCTTGATATTGTTGGTGAAGATGGAGAACCTAGGGTTGAATGTGTTCGTTGTGGGAAGGTGTATATTGCAGGAGGAAAATATGGAACATCTAGCATTTCACGTCATGTAAAAGTTTGCTTTGATATCAATGAAATGATATTTAGAGAGTAAGTACAACTTTTTCTTCATTTAATTTATGAATATTATTTATTAATTTTTTTATTTACTCTATAATCTATGTTTTGCATTTTATAGGTAAAGATGATGAGGAGAGGATGTAATCAAGTTGAAGATGAGTCCTCAAGATGAAATGATGAAGAAGAAGAAGTTGGTGTATAATTTTTCGTATTGACTTTTTGTTAAATAATTATTAATTTGTTTTGTTGGATGATTATTGTTACTTATTAATTTTTTTATGTTGGTTTTTCTCTATTTTGATTGATTAGGTTTAGGATTAATGTATATTATTATTATAGTTAATAGGCAAGATTTTAAAAAAATCAGAAAATTAGCCCAAAAAAAAAGAGCAAAGCCCGCGGGCTGGCCCGTTTACCCGCGGGCTGGCTACGGGCGGATATGGGTTTTCTTAATTTAGGCCCGTCAAAAATAGGCCCGGACCGGACCGGACCATTTAGGTGCGGGCTGGACGCGGGCCGGTCCGGTCCGGTTTGGCCCGTTTGACAGTGCTAGGATCAAGGTCATGAAGTGAATTTCTCGTATTAGTTGTGGAAAAGGGAAGTATCTGTTCAAAAAATACGACATACGTTGATACCATAGATTCTGTAGATTCAAGATCATACATGCGCTAATAAGGAACCCTTACACAAAGAGATTAGACTAATAATGGTATAAATCTCTAACTATGGGTATATAAAATATGCACATTGCCTAAATCAACTCAATCACAATACACACATTGCCTAAATCAACTCAATCTCCAACACTTTCTATGTAACTTAGTTACTTGTGTTAGCTTCCGAGATATTAGATATTGTGAGTTAAGTCTAATACGAAACATTGTTGTTCCAACAAACTCTTTTTCTAAATAAATAAGGTTGTATAATGGCCTCTTTGTATTTTTCTATGTAGATCAGATCAGCGACCGTGACTCTGGAGGTAGCCATTTTTTGGTCAAACTACATGAACAATTCTATTTGTCTCTGTTAACAATTTTATTTGTATTGTGTTAAATTCACCTTAACACGTAATATTGGTACAAGGTAAAAATCGTTATCTTTTCTTTTTGAAATTAAATTGAGAAGTTAACACACTATTTTCAACCTTACAAGTGGTATCAAAGCACAATCATCTTAGTAGGTTTGCTTGTTGAACTTTAATGTGTATTAGAGTTTGTAGAATACATTTTATTATAAAAGGGCACTTAGGTCACACTATATATAATTCCACTGCATCCTGACATTGAATAATAATATTCTAAACAAAGAAATAAATCATTATTCCATTCTAACTTTTTCTTCTAAGACACTAGAATAAAAAGATGATTCTCATTTCATCTACATCGAAAAGGACTATAATATGTGTAGGCTTTTGCCCACATCGTAAAGTCCCAACCCATTCTCTCTTTTAATTTACCCAATGATAATATGGGCCGAATGTCACTTATTGATTTTGGGCTTGCTAGTTTGATTTATTTATTACCAAGCAGGTCGGCTTGCCAGACCTACCCCTTGTGGTTTCTACAATCTCTCTTTCTCACTCAATTTCCCTAATCTGATTCTTTTCACTCATTCGCTCTTACATCTCCTCCCGATTAGGATTTGCTTCTTTCTCTCTGTTCTCTTGCTTACCTCCGTCTCGTTCTTTGAACAGCTTGCTGACGCTGCCCTGTCGACTCGTTTGCTTGACCAATACATGAGGGAGCCTTTAAGTTAGAGAATTGTGTGTGTTTGAGAGTTTGTTAGATTGTGAGGTCCCTCCCTCTTAAGGGTTTTGTCTTCCTTGTTCGCTGGTTGTATTTTACTTATCAAATCTATAATTTCGCTTTTGTATTTTGTTTGTCTTGTAATATATAGGAGTATTGAAAGTTGTATTCAATTTAGTGTGTAATATTTATGGGTGATTGGTTTCGTCACAACAGTGGTATTAGAGCCTTGTTTTTTTGGCTCTTTGATGACTGTTACTTTTGCTATTTGCTGTTGGGGACGTTTTTCAAGTGTACTTGACCGTGGAGTGATCCTCTAGTTGTTCCGGTCAACTTTAACAATTGAACTTCTCCAGTAGCGATCTGAGTTCAAATCTGGAGCTCCGGCGATAACCTCTGAGTTCTGCATCAGGGAAGTGTTCTTTTTCTCAAATCTACTGTTTTGGTTTCAGATTCAAACTTTTTTTCTTGTATTTTTCATGGTTAGTATCTGACTACCTTTTTTCTTTTTTCCTTTTTTTAAAAACAAGCAAAACCGGTGCATGGCTTAAGTCCTATTGAAAATCTTCATATATTTTCCTGGGTGGTCTTTATTGTTTTCAAAAATTTGTTTTCTCCTATCTGTGATTACTGGACTTGTCTCTCACATTATTATAATATTATTGTTGGAGGCTGAAACTTTTGTGTACTTGTTTGTTGTTTGCTTTGTTCTAGTTTGTGATTACTAGACTTTTGTGACTACTATTGGATGCTTTTGCTATTGTGATCTATTTTTGAACTTCTATATGCCTTTTGTTCCTATCCTTTATATGTTATCTCGGTTGTTTATTGATGTATTTGTTTTATTTGTGTGCATAATGGCAACTATAAAACTTGAGACTGATAAGTTTGACGGGCGTGGAGATTTCAGTATGTGGAAAAGAAAAATGAAAGTTTCTCTTGTTCAAAATAAAGTTACATATGCTATTTGTAGTCATGATAAGTACCGTGAGTCATAGAAAGGGAAAATTCTTGAAGAAAAATTTGGACTTGCAAATAGTAATCTCATTTTGTGTCTTTGTGATAATGTGTTGAGAGAAATTGATAAAAACCCACTGCTTTAGACATTTTCCATTAGCTTTAAAACTCCTATATATTGAATTGTGGTTTGGTACACCACAATGCCTATCTCACCTTAAGGATTTTAGTTGTCCTGCTTTTGCACATCAAAAAGAGTGTAAACGTGACCCTATATCAAAAAGGGGGGTCTTTTAGGGTATTCTAGCATGTTTAAGGTTTATGAAAGTTGGCTTAAAGGTGAACGAAGGATAAGGATAGTTATTAGTAAGGATGTAATTTTTAATTAACATGACATGCCTTGTTTGAAAGCTATTACTGATCTCATTAATACTACTGATGTGTAAATTTTAAAAACAGGAGAACGCACTACTAAACTAAGTAATAGGCAAGTAGATGTATTACTGTAATGAACGAACTCTACCTGAGTGTCGAATCTCTCTAGGATGGTAAAGGCTTAAGGTACTAATCGCATCTTAATGTTTAGTCTAATAAAAGAATAGTTTTTGAAAACGAAATAATAAAAGAAAAACTGAAAACAACTAAGAAAGCATTAAAAACTTAAGGTTTTAAAAATTAATAAAGCAAGAGTGTGGAAGGCGAAATCCCCCTAATCCTTGTTACTAATTCAATTGGAAAACTTTTATGATGAAAACGATGTTGAATTAATTAAGTTGGGTCATCACTGAAATCGGTCAATCCATATCTCTAGGTGAAAGCCACCCTACTCACTAACCCTTAGAGGAAAATCTCTTTTCATCCTAATAAATTATGACCGTAGTAAAATTAGATGATTTAAAATACCTAAAAGTGAAAAATCGTATATCTAGTCAATTACCCCACTAATTCGTTGCTCTAGATCGTTCTTCCCTTTTCAATTCCGAACAATCTAATCTCGTCCATCGGGACCGTGTTCTGGGCATCGACCTCGTCTTTCTCATCATTTGAGGGCTATGGGACTCATCGGCCTCATCATTATCCTCAACTAGTTACGAGGAATACGCCCCTAGGCCGGTTTGGATTGGAAGACAAACAAACGTCAAATTCAAGAAATTAAACCAAGAATATCATAATCAAGAACTAGGGTTCAACCCGTATCCAAACATAAAGAACTACTCACTATTTATTATAATAAAACTGAAATTCAACATTAAAATTCAATAACACGATAAAGGAAAGAAAACTTAAGAGTAGAATTGAAGTCGTAATCGTCGTCCTGAACACTGCTCAAGCTTGTCTTTCTAGTCGCCCAAATAGAAGTTGAGTTCTTGAAATTGAATCTCCAATTCTTGATCTCCAAGAATTAAATTGCAGAAACTGTAAAAACTAATTAACTAATTGAATGTAAAATTGAACAATTGAGTAACCTAAATCTAGCCCTAACTATCTACTAACTACTCCTAATTACTCTCTTCTCGGTCCTTTGCTTTTAATTGCACGGAAACTTCTTAAATAGATAAAAAGAAATTACTAGAAAATAGAGTTTGAATTGGATTAAAATTACCCCTCTGTCGGTACCTACTGCTGACGACAGGTCAATGTCACCTGTTATGACTTAGAGTAGTTATATTAATTGTCGTTTACGAATAGTTTTCCTAATAACACAAATCGACTAAACTATCACTTAGAGTCTATAACATTTTCTGTAATATTTCTTTTTGTAACATTTTTCTGATAGAGTTTATATTTTCTCCCATATTTATTGTTTATTTGGTAGGTTTTATTTATAAAATATATTATCATATTGGTAACGTTACAAAGAAGATTAAAAGATGTTATAAAACATCCAAATCTACAAATTATACTTCTTTTCAGAAGCTGCTAAATTTTAATAAAATTGAAATTATTAATAACCTAATTATACTTCTCTTTAGCTTTCTTCTCCTTTGCAGTACATAAACTAAAAAGGAAAGATGCTATAAATATCTGTGTAATATTATCAATATGTGCATAACACTTCAAAAAGCTTTGTTTCCATTTATTATCAATATGTGCATAACACTTCAAAAAGCTGTGTTTCCATTTATATATAGCTTTTTACTCTCCCCAAAATTAGTTCGGATCTTTTGTACCACTCTTTGTACCACTTTCTAATTCAGTATATTTTGTTAGTAAAATTTAATAAATAAAAGGTAAACCTAAAGAAAAAATATAACATAAAAGGAATAAGGTACATAGAGTGGTAATCAAAGTGGTATAGAAAATCCTATATCACACTTTTGATTCAGAAAAAGAAAAATAGATTGCAAGTTAAAAAAAAAAAAAAGAAAAAACTAAAAGCAAAATTTGAAAGTATTTTGGGTAAGTCGATGATATTAAAAAGGGGAGTCAATAACCATAAC
Source organism: Catharanthus roseus (assembly GCA_028651295.1). NCBI lineage: Eukaryota > Viridiplantae > Streptophyta > Magnoliopsida > Gentianales > Apocynaceae > Catharanthus > Catharanthus roseus. Next base: position 307,020 of record JAPQWS010000107.1, on the reverse strand, counting down.
TCGGGAATCAATATTGAAAAATTTAAAGGGAGTGAATAAGGTTTTTGGCTAATTTTCAAAAAATCTTTTATGCAATTAAAAGATAAACCTCTAATTTTCTTTGAGAAGGAATACTAAAATTCTTTTTAATAAAAATCCAAATCAAAAAAACTTACAGTTATGACAATCAAGTAAAAAGTATAGAGTAAATATGCACAACAATTTACAGTGGTTCACTCTCTCAAAGAGCTACATCCACTATCTTGAGTCAACGCCTAAGGATTTACCAAATCCACTATATAAAAGTCAACAACAATCACAAGTTTGAGGATCACCCGCTAAGGGTTTGCAAGCAACCTCAATCCATAACACAATTACAATCAAAATATAACCCAAGAGATTTTCAACACAAACCTTTGATATCAACAAAAACACAATTTCAATCAAAGGATTACCCAAGGGGTTTTCAACACAAACCTTTGATTCAATAGAAAAAGATATGAGTAAGGAACAATGTTACCAAATGAGCTCGAGAAGGGAAGATACAACACAATTGGATGATCTACAAGCTCCTTTTTTTTCTTCTTTGAAAGATGATCAACAATGAAGCTCCAAGAAGAATTTTTATCTTTTGTTTTTGAGAGATAAAAGATGTTTGAAGAATAAACATTAAAGCTCTTTAAATATTCTTAAAATGATCTCAATAAATTTTTCAACAGCCTCATTTTTTTACTGGAGATCAAATTTTCAATATATATAGGAAAGAGGAAAAAAAGTCGTTACTGTCTATGTAACGGTAACATTTTTGCAGTAAAAGACTAAAATCGGACGGCAGGTTTTAGAAAACGGACGTCCGATTTTCTTGTAAAAGGAAAATCGGATGAGTCCTTTTTAAAATAGGACGACCAGTTTTAAAACAGAAAGATTCGAACTCATCCTACAAAAATTGGATGCTCCCTCTTAAAAATCGGACGACCAATTTTTCTAAAGCTAGAAAAATCGGACAACCGATTTTAAAAATCGGATGATCGATTTTGAAAATTGGATCACCCTTTTTTAGAAGGATTTAAAAGCTAGTTTTCCTTAAACAAAAAGAACTTTCCTTCACATTTCAAAACACTTCAAAACATGTATTCTTGATACTCTTTTAGTGATAAGAAAACTTTCAAAGGCATCAAAAACTCTATCAAGAATACTTGGATTTTTCAAGAATGGTTTATAAAAAGAAATTCATCCAAGGAGCTTCACATTTGATCAACAATCATAAAAATGAGAGTTAGAAAATTTTACAAAATACCTTAGCATATCTCTAACTAAGACACAAGTCTTCAAGGTCTTCAATGGTTTGATCTTTTCTCCTTCATTTTGCCTTGATCACCAAGATCTTTTGCTTCTAAGAGTGTAGCCTTGAGACTTCAAATGTTCTATAGGGACTAACCTATACTCATCACACAAACATATGTTAATCATAATCAAAATCGTATGCAATATGTCCTTAGGGCTAACAATCTCCCCCTTTTTTATTATGACAAATACATATGCAAGAAGAACGAAAGAGCAAGTATAAAAATATGGTGATGCTTCAAAGAAATCATCAATAGGAGCAAAGAATACCAAACACCATAAGAGAGAGAGAGAACTTCCCCTATGAATTTGAAAACATGCCAAGGGTTTGAAACATAATTATGAAAAATAAGCTCCCCCTAAAAACATGCTTCACAACAAATATTGCATCAAACAATTATCAAGGTAACTCCAAGCCATAATACCCATAAGATATATAGCCAACCAGAAGAAAGCATGAAACATAGAAGCAACAATAAGCATCTTGTAACACATAGCAATATCTCCCCTTTAATGTTGATACCGGTCCGACTTCAATTCGCACACTGAACCAAAAGTATACCATAATCAAAGCACATTAGGCACATTTGCTTGCAACTATGTCTCCCCCTTAGTTCTTGCAGAGATTTCTCCCCTTTTGTCATAAATCAAAAAGATACTTAGGAGAGTTTTTTAAGGGATCATAGAAAAAGAACTACAATTGGACTTTCAATATTAAAGTATCATCATGAAGTCCATAAAAAGTTAGCATCAAGATAACACAAAACCAATATGAAGAATAAAACATAGCAAATATCAAGTCATAAGAAGATCACAAGAGAGCCATACTTGAGTTTGATAAAGAGCTAAAGGGAAAAACAATGGAAGAGGAAGGATTTTTTGAAACAAGGAAAGGGAAGGGGTTTTTAAAGAGAATCCTCAATTATCTTCATCGGTATCTTTTCCTCCTCGCTCCAATCTTATAGCCCGGTAGTTAATCTCTATGATCTTTTCATTAAATTCATCAAGCCATATAAGGAGATTTCCATTTATATCATTGATTCGGGAGACGTGAGAAATGTTTGAAAAATTAGACACTCTAGGCTTTAAAATGGCAATCCCGACAACTTAAGAGAAAATCGGTCGACCGTTTTTCAAAAGAGGTCGTCCGATCTCTTTTTATAAAACAAGAAAATAGGACGTCCAATTTTTGTAAAAATCATCTGATTTGGTCGTCCGAATATCTCGGTACTTTTGTGAAGAAAAAGCTTAAGTCTGCTTTTGAAAAATGGACGTCTGATTTTTTTTTTTAGGCATCCGATTTTTCCAAAAAAAAAAAAAAAATTATGTGAGAATAAGGAATAGAAGGAAGTTTGAAAAACTCACACAACACACATTAGTCAATAAATCTACCAATACCAAGTAATTTTCTCAAATAACAAAAATGTTCTTCAGAGAGGGGTTTTGTAAAAATATCAGCAGCAATCCAAAACTCATCACACAAGACATCATAAAAAAAACTTAGGCTCAATGGGAGATAATAGGGCAAAGTTATCAATAAAGATGGGAGATACATCGCCAATGATTTCATCCTTGGTGCGTCCCTTTGGATATATCACAACTTGAGGAGGACTTTGAGCTTCATGATCATTTCTTGTTTTTCTTCAATCTTTTTTTCCTCCATAGCATGTTCTTCTATTGCTTGAGTGTAAAAGGTTGGTAGCTTAAAGAGTTGTCTATGTCATCATCATTTCTCTTTTCAAAAATATTAGTTTCATCAAAGTTTACATGAATAGACCCTTCAACACATAAAGTTCTTTTGTTGAAAATTCTATAAGCTTTCTTGTTTGAAGAGTAACCAAGAAAAATTCCCTCAACGGATTTTCTATCAAACTTCCAAGGTTGTCCTTGGTGTTTAAAATAAAACATTTGTATCTAAAAACTTTGAGGTAGCCAATTGAGAGGGTTTTATTGAAAATGAGTTCAAAAAGAGTTTTCTTTAGAAGAGGTCTCAAGAGAACACGATTCATCACATAACAAGCGGCGTTCACGGCTTTGGCCCAAAAATATTTTGGTAGAGAGTTTTCACAAAGCATTGACCTTGCCATTTCTTGTAAGGTTCTATTTTTCCTTTCGACAACTCCATTTTGTTGAGCAGTTTTGGCTACCGAAAAGTTATGTGAAATACCAAAATCATCACAAAGTTTTGTAAAATCTTGGTTGTTGAATTCTCTCCCATTATCACTTCTTATAGAAATCAATTTGCAATCAAGGGAGGTTTGAACTCTTTTGAAAATTTTAACAAACTCATGAAAGGCTTCATCTTTTTGGCTTAAAAATAAAATCCAAGTATATCTAGAGAAATCATCCATAATAACAAAGGCATACCGTACCTTCCATGTGAACGAGTTCTAAAGGTTTTGAAGTTGAAATGGTTTTCTTTGGTTTAAAAGAAGATTTTATTTGTTTTCCAAATTGGCAAGCATCACAAAGTTTGGTTTTATAAAAAATAAGTTTTGGCAATCCTCTAACAAGTTCTTTAGAAGAAAGATGGTTTAGCAAATCCATACTAACATGGCCAAGCCTTCTATGCCATAAGTATGCATCATCATCATGAACCGAGAGATATTTCAGTTTTTGTGAAATGAGAACTTCAAGATAAAAGACATAGACATAAACCAACTCTTTTGCAGCAAAAAAGTTTTGTTCACAAGCTTGTTTATGATAGAAGAAGATATTACATTCAAAAACAACTTTGTACCCATAATCACACAATTGACTAATACTAGATAAATTAAACTTCAAACCATCAATTAAAAGAACTTCCTTAATTAATGAAGATGAACCATATCCAATGTTACCTATACCGATGATCTTTCTAAAAGGAACAAAGCTACCTTCGGTTTCTCTTAGCTTATTCATGAGGAATACATATCCGGTCATGTGTCTTAAGCATCCACTATCTAAGTACCACTTGGAGCTTGTATTATGTTCCTACAATAGGAGAAGAGATGACATTTGGTACCCATATTCTTTTAGGTCCATAAATGTTAGTAGATTTTACTCTCCAAATAGTTTTAACTCCCATTTCAACTTTTTTTTTACAAAACACCTAGTGGCCTTATGACCACAGTACCACAATAAGTACAACAAAAATGGGAGAAGGATGAAGAAGCTTTAACAAAATATGTTTGCTTTGAAGAGGCATTAGAGTGGTTGTATCCAATACCATATTTATCATAAGAAGATCTTTGTGAACCAAGAAGTTTTTCAAAATTTTCTTTTCCTTGAGTAAATCTTTCAATGTACGAAGTGAGATCATTGACCTTTTTCTTTAAAGATTCATAATCAATCAAACATTTTTCAAAAGATGAAAACTTCTCACAAAAGTTCTTGTTTTCTAAAACAAGTTTTTGAAAGTTATTGTTTGAACACTCTTTTTCTTTCTTCAAGACTACCAAAGATTCAAGAATAGATTTATTTTCACAAATAAGTTTTGAATTCTCATCTAGTAAAAATTGAGTCTTGTTTTTCAAATCTTTGTTTCTTTTTAGAAACATTTTTGCACTCATCATACATTTCAATAAGCATAGAACTAGGTTCAACATCACAATTATCATCAATGAGATTAAAAGAGTTAGAGGGTGAAGATTGTACCTCATTCTCCAATGCCATGAAGCATATGTTTCCCTTTTCATCACCTTCACTTTCACTTGTATCTTGATGCCATGCACCAATTAGGCCCTTGCCTTTCTTCTTTTTCTTTAATGCCTCAAGCTTCTCTTCCGACACTCCTTTCTCTTTTTCAATAGCTTTGGAACAATCTGCTACAAGATGGTCGGTGCTATTGCATTCAAAGCATCTAACCTTGAAGAGTGATGAACTTTGTCCTCCTTTCTTGAATGGAGGATTCTCTCTTCTTTTGTTGAAGTCTTTCTTGTGAAATCTTTTAAATTTCCTCATTACTAGGGCCATATCCTCAATCTCATCTTCATTGTTTGACGAGCATATATGATCATCACCATTCACTTTGAGTGCTATGTCTTTTCTTCCTTTGTCTTTATCTTCTATTTCATGTAATCTTTTTATTTTCATCTCATAAGTGAGGAGATATCCTATGAGTTCTTCAATAGGAAGTTTTCTTAAATCTTTTGATTCCTCAATGGCAAGAGTTTTTGGTTGCCATGCTTTTTGGTGTGAATCAATAATCTTTCTATTTACTTCTCCCCTTGTGTACTCTTTCCCATATGCCTTTAGACTATTTGTGATGTTGGTGAACCTTGTGAACATGTCACTAATGCTTTCATATTGTTTCATCACGAATAGCTCATAATCTCTCACCAACATGGCCAACTTTGACTCCTTCACTTGATTGGTGCCTTCTTGAGTTACTTCAAGTAACTTCCACATTTCATGAGCTGAGTCACATCCGCTTACTCTATTGTATTCATTAGCATCTAAGGCAAAACTTAATATGTTCATAGCTTGAAAGTTTAGAGTCATCTTTCTTGAGTCAAGCTCATCATATTCTCCAACCTTCTTGACTATTCCATCCTTTTCAGGAACATAAGGTCCTTTCTCTACAATGCTCCAAAGATTAAAGTTAATAGAGCAAATATATATTTTGATTCTAGATTTCCAAAATGTATAATCTGTACCATTGAAAAGAGAAGGTCTATTTGTAGAAGAGCATTCTACATATGGTAAGTTTGAAATACTAGCTATTTGAAAAGGAATTTTTTACTTCTTAGGATGTTAGCCTTAACAAAAGAAGACCTGCTCTCATACCAATTGAAAAACCATAGGAGGGTAAATAAGGTTTTTGGCTAATTTTCAAAAAAAATTTTCTGCAATTAAAAGATAAACCTCCAATTTTATTTGAGAAGGAATACTAAAACTCTTTTTAATAAAAATCCAAATCAAACAAAAACTTACAGTTATGATAATCAAGTAAAAAGTATAGAATAAAGATGCACAACAATTTATAGTGGTTCGCTCTCTAAAAGAGCTACATCCACTACCTTGAGTCAACACCCAAAGATTTACCAACTCCACTATATTAAAGTCTACAAGTTTGAGGATCACCCACCAAGGTTTGCAAGCAACCTCAATCCACAACACAATTACAATCAAAGGATAACCCAAGGGGTTTTTCAACACAAACCTTTGATATCAACAGAACCACAATTACAATCAAAGGATTACCCAAGGGGTTTCCAACACAAACCTTAGATTCAATAGAAAAATAGATGAGTAAGGAACAATGTTACCAAATGAGCTTGAGAAGGGAAGATACAACACAATTGGATGATCTACAAGCTCCTTTTTTTTCTTCTTTGAAGGATGATCAACAATGAAGCTCCAAGAAGAATTTTTCTCTTTTGTTTTTGAGAGATAAAAAATGTTTGAAGAATAAACTTTAAAGCTCTTTAATTGTTCTTGAAATGATCTCAATAAATTTTTCAACAGCCTCATTTTTCTACTGCAGATCAAATTTTGGATATATATAGGAAAGAGAAAAAATAGCCGTTACTGTCTGTGTAACAGTAACGTTTTTGTAGTAAAAGACTAAAACCAGATGACCGGTTTTAGAAAACGGACGTCCGATTTTCTTGTAAAAGGAAAATCGGATGAGCCCTTTTTAAAATAGGACGACCAGTTTTAAAACAGAAAGATTCGGACTCATCCTACGAAAATCGGATGATCCCTCTTAAAAATCGGACAATCGATTTTTCTAAAGCTAGAAAAATCGGACGACTGATTTTAAAAATCGGATGACCTGTTTTGAAAATCAGATGACCATTTTTTTAGAAGGATTTAAAAGTCAATTTTCCTTAAACAAAAAGAACCTTCACATTTCAAAATTCTTCAAAACATGTATTCTTGATACTCTTTTAGTGATAAGAAAACTTTCAAAAGCATAAAAAACTCTATCAAGAATACTTGGATTTTTCAAGAATAGTTTATGAAAAAAATTCATCCAATGAGCTTCACATTTGATCAACAATAAAAAATAAGAGTTAGGAAGTTTTACAAAATACCTAAGCATATCCCTAACTAAAACATAAGTCTTCAAGGTCTTCAATGGCTTGATCTTTTCTCCTTCATTTTATCTTGATCACCAAGATCTTTCGCTTCTAAGAGTGTAGCTTTAAGAATTCAAATATGCTTCTTTTGTTCTATAGAAACTAAGCTATACTTATAGCGCGACAAATCATTTTTTCCGCCAAATCTTTCTCTCTAACTGAATTCTCTCTAACTCAAAACTCAAATTGTTTACATCCAATACAAATTAAAGGTTGATACAGATAATTTTGAAGATTTTTTTGCAAGAAAATATTAATTTTATGATAAAAAAAAATCCAAAAAATTACATTTTTTTTCAACTGTCTGAGTTTCTCCCAAATGGGCAAAATTTCCTAGAGAATTTTGTCTAGGAAATATCGCCCAACCTGGCGAAATTTGTTGGAGAATTTTGCCCAGGTGGGAGAAACTCAAAAAGCTTCATGTAAGGGATTTGAAAACATGACTTCACAAAAAGTAGAATAAGAGACTTACCAAAACACCAACATGAAGCTTCATGCAAATGGGTGCATGAAATTTTATTTATTAATAATAAGTTATTTACGTATTTTAATATTTACCGACTTCAATCATTTAAATTTTCAACTACAGCAAAAAAAAGAACTGCTCCTCTGTTTAATTTTAAAATTGGTAGCGTAATTTTCTTAATTAATAAGAGAGAAAGTATTAGAAATTTCAAAAATATAAATTAAAATGAAAATAGAGCGTTTTTATCAAAACGGTTCATGTAAACCGCCTTTCGGCTGTTTCCGTCGCGTAGATTTTGAAAAAAATACCTGAAATGCCCACAAGAGTCGCTTTACGGGACAAAGTTTTCGACTTTACTGGACATATTATTTACCTCGAAATACGTCCAAATTACATTTTCGGTGGTGCCGTTGTGTTTATCTTTACGAGAACTATCAAAACGAGTGGTCATACGCGTTAAACGGACCTCCAATCGCACAGCTATTCATATTTCAAGTTTTTCAAATACCTACACAAATTCTTCCTTTTCTAATCAACATGAACAAAATATATATAATTTTAAATATTTGTAAGTTTATATGAAGTTTTATCTTGATCTTTTAGTAAGTCTCTAATGTTACTTTTTGTGAGGCCATGTGTTCAAATCTTTTATATGAAGTTTTTTTTTTTTTTTTTTTTTTTGCCTACATGGGCAAAATTCTCCAACAAATTTCGCCAGGTTGGGCTAAATTTCCTAAAATTTGCCCATCTGAAGAAACTCAGACAGTTGAGAAAAATGTAATTTTGGGGTCTTTTAATCACAAAATTGATATTTTCTTACAAAAAATCTTCAAAATCATCCGTATATACCTTTAATTTTTGTTGAATGTGAAAGATTTGAATTTTGAGTTAGACAAAATTCGGTTAGAGAGAAATTTTTGATCGAAAAATAATCTTTTTTGCGCTATATATATAGATTCCTGAATTATGTTTATTGATTCAAAAAAAATATTTATAATCATTTTTCATAAAAAGAAATCTTTAGAATATCTCATACGAATATAGTACACCTATGTTTCAATTTCATCCCAATAAGATATGGTTAAGATTTGTGATGACTATATTATGTCTCAATTAATGTGTGTTCAATATTCAATACTCTTCACCCACCAACAATCAAAGCTCCAGCTATAAATCCTCTACAGTAACTCAAATGATTACACTGGCTTCAATTATAAGGATATACGAGGATGGAACTAGGATAAAAATGTTAGGGAAATGAAGAATAATAAAAATTTTGTTAGAATTTCACCTATTTTATAGATGCATTCTAAGTAGAAAACCATTCAAACAATTTTAAATTTATAAATAGCAAGTTTTAGGGTTGTATTGAAAAAAAAAAATTGAAGGGACTTGAAAGTAAAATACCTAAAATTTTTAAAGTTTTTAAAATTTTCTAGGGGCTCGAGTCTACTCGAGCCGCCCCTGATTCCGTCCCCGGATATACATACGTGGTGAATTAATATAATTATTTCATTTTTCTGGCAATTATAAACTGATTAGAGATTCCAATGGTATATGTATATACTACCTCGGTTTCATAGACAATTTGCTACTTCAAAGAGAACAAGAAGATTTAAAATATGAGTTTTTTAAAGTGAAACACTTTTAATGTCCTTTTATTAATTTTACTATTTCTTTTCATATTATAATGCAATATTATCATATTTGAGGAGTTTCATATCATAAAATAAATTTTTTTTTTTATAAATTGTTATCTCCGGTTGGAATATAAGGATGTTTAATCTTGGATATAAAGATTAAGGATGTTAAAAACAAGACAATATTTTAATCATAATACTCTTTTTCCCTTCATAAATGAGGAAAGAGATGATAGTATGAGTGAAATAAATTAATGTAAAGATGGGTAAAGATGGAAAAAGTTCAATAAATATTTATTGAAAATTATAAAAATTTTTTATTTTTACCATTATCAATGAGACTAAAATCCCTTATATTTTCGATCGGGAGTAGTAATTTTTCTAAGAATACCTCTATTTAATTAATGAATCATTACTTAGTAATTTTTACCTTCACCCTAATTAAACACTAATTAATACTCATCGGAAAAAAGAGAGATGGGAGAGGACAGAAGATAAAACCTTGAAAACATGAATTTTATTAAAATTAGTATAAGAGACTTTACATGTATTTTACTCTAAAAAATAAATTCATTAGATTTTCTTAATTAATTTGTGTGAAATAACAAATTGCGCCCCTCGCTCTAATTCATATTATTGCAATGAACTTCATGAAGGAAGATACTCCAATATTTTCAATTGGCTCAATATCTTGCTTTCGATTGATATAGATTAAGAGTTATATTCTAAATAGGAATCATAGGCATTTTTCAAATTCTGTAAAATTTTTTCTATTATATTTTCTCAGAGTTTTAGATTGGAAAAACTTTACTTATTAGAAGAGTGCTTACTATTTAATGTCAAAATTAATTACTTTTTTAGCCGAGATAAAAAACCGAAAAAGCTTGAATCACAATTCTTTCTTTCGTTTTGATGATCTAGAGATTAATCTGTCACACAATAATTCCGGTTAGGTGTCCTAGCGAGATTGTATGCATATCACATCTTATCTCTCATTACTATATATGCTCAATAATTGTATAATAATTAAAAACTTTTTAAACGAATAATATTTTAATTTTCCTTTAAAGAAAGCTCGGGAAGAGCAGCAAATTCAGTACGGCAGAACCACGTGAATTACGTTATATTGAAGTTTTTTCTTGGTTGTGTTTTACAAATAATTAAAAATAAATATTTATAAAAATTTAATTTAAATAAATTAATATAACAATTTTAATTTTAACAATATCAATAAACAAAAGTAGTTTTAAAAAATAGTATCCCAATAATAACTTTTTAAAAGTAGTATTTTTATCTTTTTTTTAGCTTAAAAGCAAATATAATAAACAGTCAAAAATAATTAAAAACAGCTTATAACTTAAAATAAGTTAAAAACTGCTGATTTTGCGTAATAAATAAGTAATGAAAAACAGTTCTTAGTGCATTTGAAATGGAGTCCCCAATTCTAAATGCAAGTTATACATCACTAAGTTTGTCACACAGAATATTACATTTGAATTCTATAAAAGTACTGTGTAGGTTCCATGACTGTATTGTTATGAAATTTCATACATGAAAATGAATGTTTCTCAGCTTTTTTTTCTATTTTTCTTCCTGGATTATAGTGCTTTGTTGTGATGAGATTCTATAAGTTCCTTTTCTGTGTTAGGTTTAAATGAAAATGATATTAATGTTTCATAGGTTATATAGTAATGTTTCATTAAAATAGAATACATCTTACATGGGTTCTGTACTCCTAAGTTTTGTGTTAAGGCTACTTTGTTGTAATAAGGTTGAATGAGTATTGTGTTAGGGTTCCATGAAACTAGTATTATTGTTCTATGGATTCTTGGTTAGAGTTTCACACGAATATAATGCGTGTTTCATGGATTTTGTGGTGTTGGAGTTTCATGAGTTATAATGTGTTAATATCCATCGAAACAAAATGCACATAAATGTATCTTGAAAAATTAAATATACTTTTTATGAATAAAAAAATACTAAACTAATTATTCGATTATTATAAAAGACAATAAACTAAAAATATAATATCACAAAATTATTTTTCAAAACATATATGAAATTATTAAATAAACAATCTACTTTGTTGTGATGTTTCATGAGTTGTGTTATTCTATGGAAATACTATATATATATATATATATGTCCCATGGAAGGATAACGAATGATCAATTGGGGTGTTACTTATAATATTAACATACACAATACACCGAGAGTTAAAATTGTATAGACATTTATTTATGAAATTGATGCATACTGCGTGCTTACAATGTCATACAAGAGTCATAAACAATCAAGGTAGAGAACAAATCCCTAAATACATTTTGATACTATAGTCAGTACATAAATGAAAAAGATTTTAATAACAGAGTATTCTTTTAGGTTAAAGTGTTGATAGCTTCTATATAAAAGGGCCGGATAGAGCGCAGCATATCGGAGGGAGGAAGTATCGTTCACTTTTCAACTCTGCTCACTATCTACAGCACCAACAACGAGACCAGGTTTTCCACCCCTTTGATATCTCAGATATAATAATACTTCTTGATATTGGGGAGGAAATTAGTTAGGATGGGTCTCAAGGGAAAAATGATTGGCCAAACAGATATCAAGGCTGGTGGAGATGTTTTCCATGATATCATTAAAATGAGACCTCATGAACTTACCAAAATGAGTCCTAATAAAGTTCAAGCTTTCACTCTTCTTGAAGGTGAACTTAGAAAGGTTGGATCAAAGACCTGCTGGCACTACACTCATGGTGTATGTCTGACCCACTGTTTTCTAGAAAATTTTGTTAGTCATCTTATTTATGTTTTTATTCATGGACTATATGGTATGTATTAAATCATTCACAACATATTATAATAAGTGATATGACTTAATACAGGTGACATGATCCAAGAATGAAGACCTGAACTTGAGTCCATAAAAAAGTTTTCCCATTTTTTTTTCTTTTGTTCAAGTTTTTGACATAGTCTGTGAAAATAAGTTTATTTATAGAGTTTTGGAGGGTTCATCTCTTTTATAATATCTTTTGTGTAATATTTTTGTAATATTGAAAATATGATATATTTTATTAATAAAACTTACTAAAAAAAGATAAATCCTAGAGAAAAGAGATATTATAAAAATATATATAATACATGATATGTTACATTATCATGTTACATGGGAAATGTTACTAGTAATACTGAACAATTCTAAAGTGGATTTTGCTAACTACTTTTTCAATTTTCTCCTATAGATGGCAAAGACTTTGTTGGAAAAGAGATAATTGAAGACATTGTCGAAGAAAAACAATCACTAAGATTCAAGTTGATTGACGGAGATTTGATGGAAATATACAAATCCATGTACATAACTTATCATATTGATACAAATGGTCCAAACAGTTTGGTAACATGGACTCTGGAGTACGAGAAGCTTAAGGAGGAGTACCCTCATCCTGGAAATTTGCTCAACTTCTTTCTTCACATGGTTGAAGATATTGAAGGTCATCATCACTCTTAATCTGATCTTCTGAATCATCAATAGAAGATGAATAGTAAATCCTGGAAACGTTAAATGTGTGCTTAATTTGTTAAGCTTATAATTACACTAGAATTTCTTGTTTTATGTTTACTATAATGTATAATAATGAGAACATATACAAATATAATAAGATGAATAAATCGTTGTCTTATATATGCCCTTATTCCTTTTATTTTCATTGTCTATCTGTTGACTGTTAGGGTTCACACAAGAGTTGAATAGACACACAAATGTTCATATATTATTATAATTCGAGGATAAGAAAGTAATATCTTAAAATTTAAGGCAAAACTCAAAATATCAAAAAATTCAAAGGTTGATAATGGTTAGATACGCATTAATAGTTAATGTTTAAAAAACTAACAAAAGTGCAAAGATTAATAAGATTTTTTTCAATTTATACCCATACAAAAAAATATAATTCAATCTTCCTTTAATTGAATTTATGAAAATAGTTTATTGGTTTGGTACTTTCTATATATGAAAACTACATAAATATAATTTTCAAAAAGGGTATGTAATAATATATAAAAAATATTTTAACTTTTTTTGCTGGGATTAAAAATTATTGTAATTGGAATCATATGTAATTTACTTTTGCTGAGTAGTTGAGGGAGGAATCAGTATAACCCCAAACTTTTCAACTAATTTTGGATGGTTCGGGATACTATCTCATAATTTTAGCACAATAAAAGATTCAGTATAAAATTGTTTTTAAAATAACTCAAACGTCTCTTGCTTAACATATTGTCACTTAACATAGTGAGAAATCGAGTAAGTGCATAAAAGAAAAGAAAGTCTAAGAGACGAAAGCCTACCGAACTCACATAGATGAGTGGTGGGATGTTGGGAGACTTTCAGGCGAGGGCTAACGTAGAAATTAAATCCAGCGAAGGTACAAAACCCCATACATTGCCACATCATATTCTCACGAATTAATATTTTCATATTTTAAGATGTTATTTCTTGAAAAACAAGAATTTATTGTAACAGTTCAAATAATTTGTAATGACTTTTATAGTACTTTTTTAAAAGTAATATTTTCATATAGTATTTTATTAATAAAACCTATCATATTAAAAATAAATTTAAATTTTATAAAATAAAATTGTTAAAAAATAAATATTACAAAAACGCTACAAAGATGTTACACATACGCATGATAACCAAGTCAACGCGTAAATATTGTCTAGATCAATTCCAAGTTTAAGACTCAAAATCAAAACTTGTGAATTAAAATCTATTGGTTTGCGGATCTCATTTCGAGACAAATCCCAACCCTAGAACTTTGTGACGACATGGCCTGTTAGAAAGATTGGTAGCATCCGGACTAGTCCCGGTCCAAATTGGGTCCTGAAAAGAAAACACAAATTCAAAAAGATAAAGACAACTTAGATTAAAGAAAAATTGGTATATTATACCCATGAAATATTTATACCTTTCAATTTGTAACCGTAAAATGTATTTTAGCAGTTTATACTTATAAATGCGTATGAGTTTCACAAAACGACAATTAATGAATCTCAAGGTAGAATTCGATGATTTTTTCTCACATGACTATCATATACTATCGTTATAAGGATAATTTATCCTTTTTTATGGCTAAACGAGATGTATTTTTCATAAATTATATTGGTAGGCGGGTCATGTTTAATCTATACTTGAGCCAAAGAAATAGATTATCGTTTCAAAGTAGTGGAGCCTTCTTAAAGGACAAAAATGCCCTGATAAGGGTAGTACATAATAGTCACGTATGAAAAATTGTCTGATACCGCTATAATATTTGTTAATTATCATTTGTTATAATTCGTAAAAATTTTATGATAAAAATTGATAAAAAAGAAAAAAGACATTTATGATTATGAACTAAAAAGTACAAGTACTTTGCAAGTATAATTTTATGATTTCTCTAGATTAAATAACATAAGTTATATAACATAAATAACAAATTTTTACACTTAGCCAAAAAAATTTACAAATTTAGAAGGGAAATTTAGAACCTAACCACTCGAAAGAAATTAAAAATTTAAAAATATTAATAATGTGATATGCAAATGTCACTAATACAAATACATAATTTAAATTCTCATAATGTGATATACAAATAATAAATTCTAATATGTCTTTTAAGAATTCAGTGCCATCAATCCCAAGTTATCTTGAAATATTTTGTTATAAAATTTACACCTACATTTATTCCTGACATTATCCTTTTCAAAATACGAATTTTATTTCTAATTGTGGTCGGAGATGATTCCAATACCATATATGGGGGAGGAGATTGTCCAATAAATTAAAACATAATGAAGTAGATAAATTAAAACATAATGAAGTAATATCCAATAAATAGAATACTTAAATCAATAATCTATTAAACAAACAAAGTAGATAAATTAAAACATAATGAAGTAAATAAAAATGTACGAGAGAATTGGAAACTTGTGGAGAAGACAGAAGTAAGAATGATTTTTTCATTTTATTTTTCATTTTTTTCGTGAAGAGAGAATTCATCTAAGGGGTATTTATAGGGAGAAAGGGATTTTCTTTTTTTTTTTTTTTTTTTTAAAGTTTCATACACCATAATGTTGGCCACCAGATCACAACAGTCAGTAAAATATAATGACTTCACAGAGAGATTAATAAATGAATCTTCAAATTGGGTCGTTGATCATTAACGGTCCAAATTGATTATCAACGGCCGCGTGATCATATATATATATATATATATATATGTGGGAGAGAGAGGTAGGGAGATATTGGCAATATATATCTTAAATTATATCTACTTTTCTATTTATAGCCATTAATTTTTATTTTATCTTTTCATAGTTATAAACTTTCTTGAGATTGTAAGTATAGCATTTTAAAAATTCCATGATGGAATTCGATGTATTTTGTCATATGCATCCAATAAAATAGTTCTTTAGGTTATATTATAAAAATGTGCAAGAAATGCACTATATATTACTCTAAAACCATTAAATTCTTATCAACTCGTAATATTAAAAATATTTAGTTACTAAAAAAAGATAAAAATAAAAGTTCTTTACTATAATATGTTAAAATAAAAGTTCATGAATACAAATATAAAAATTAAAATAGTTTAAGGCAATTCAAAACTAATCTCTATATATATACGTGTATATATAGATACATAACTAAAATATCTATATGTGTATATATGTATATATATTCACATAGATATATATAGTGTATATATATATAAAGAATGGTACGACGCCTTACTGCTGAAGTTTTGCAAAAAAGGTTGGCATCCAACAGATTGTCAATACTTGGAATAACCAAACATCAATAGATCGTGGAGAACCCATGCATCGTTCCCAATATTAGAATAATGGAGTGACTAACCCCCTTTCCAGTATTGACACAAATGGGGTTTTAAACTTAAAGAAAGCAATATGGGGAAGGGACACAATATTCATTTTCATTACACCACTTCGGACAACTTATAGGTTCTAACCCCTCGGGGACCTACCAGAGAGTACTCTTTCTTCTGCTTTACTTATAAAAAACGAACCTGAGGAGGGCTGCCACGAATCAAGTTTTCGAATACAATCTGAGTCCTTGTTCGATGCTTCAGCTTTCTCTCTCTTGGATGACGTAAGAACGGATTTGATGCGCGCACTCTTCAAAGCCGATATATATTATGATGTGGCTTTTATCTTAATAAAATTTTACTTTTAGATAAGTGTAACTAAAAATTTTACCTTTAGATTAGTGTAATTATCAAGAAAATATGGTGAGAAAATCTCCAAATTGTCTAACCTCGAGATAACTAAGCACTAGTTCTTACTATGTTTCTACTGTTTAATTCAAAAAAAAATTTTGGAAAAAGAATTTTTATAAAATAAAAAAACAATTAAAAGACATTAACTAGTAAAAAAATAATTAAAGATTTAAAAAGCAAATTTGGGAAGCATTGTTTAAATGGCAGAATTCCCCTAGAACCTTAAGTTAGTTTTAATTAGAAAATGGTTGTAATTAACTATTAAAACTCGTTGGTTGGATTTCACTCTTATGTCAGGTAACCCTACTCCTAGGTGAAACCTTCAATTTACCTAACCGTTTAGAGAAGAATTCATTCTCAACCTAATCCAATTATGAACGAATTATGGATTATAGTGATTTTCGTGATTTAAGAACCATAACAAGCATTGCTACTCAATTACCAATTCCTATTGTTCAATTAATACCCTAAGTTAATCTTCCTTGGTCAGAATCCAACTAACCTTGCTTAGTTAGCAATCACTAGTAAACCAGTTAAACAATCACAACAATTGAATAACAATCAAACAAGAATTAAATAATTAAAACAAGAAATTCAATTAAAACATTAACAAAGAATTTTATGGTTCATCTCCATTTAAACACAAATAAAATTAGCTACTAAACATATTTCTAACATATAAGCTCATAGACAAATTTATAAAAAAGAAAGAGTTTAGAAGGCTTAGGAGAAAAGATTGAAGATCCACGATCCCGATAATTGCTCAAACTCGTCTTTCGATTCAGTTGAATAATTTCCAAAATTGGGTCTTCTTTCAAAATATAAAACTGAAACTAAAAAGCCTAAGCTAATGAATGAATGTGTTTAGAGGGGTCTATATAGAAGAAAAAATCTCCAAATCTGATTCTAAAATTGCTATAATATTTTCTTAAAAAAGTTTGAAATCAAATTACAAAAAGAAAATGAATCAAAGTGCAAAAAAAAAGTTCTAAAAATTGCTGTTAGCCCTAAGGGCATTATTAATTATGATTTTTATTATGATTAACATATGTTTGTGTGAGCATTTAGCTAAACATTCATAGAACAAAAGAATCACTTTTGAAGTCTCAAGTCTACATTCTCAAAAAGCAAAAGATATTGGTGATGAAGGCAAAATGAAGGAGAAAAGACCAAGCCATTTCAACATCAAGTCATTGAAGACATTGAAGACCTTGTCTAAGTTAGGGTGTGCTAAGGTATTTCTTTGTAAAACTCCCTAATCTTATTCTTTGATTATTGATCATGCATGAAGCTCCATTGAAGTTTTTCTTAATATAAACTTTTTTTAAAATCTAGTATTCTTGATTAAAGTTTTGATGCTTTTGAAAGTGTCTTCTTATCTCTAAAATGAGTATCAAGAATACATGCCTTTGAAATAGAAAGGAAAACTTTTGTCTTAAAAACTATTGGCTATAAAATCTCAAAAATCGACCATCCGGTTTTAGAACCGGTCGTCCGATTTTTCTCAGTGTAGAAAAAATCGACCGTCCGATTTTTTGCAGCACAAGTCCGAATTTTTCTGTTTCAGAACCGGTCGTCCGTTTTTTCTGTTTACTAAAAAAAATTATTACCGTTACATAGAGTGCAACGGTCATTTTTTTAAGAAAGTATATGTAGACTTTTTTATCAGCCCAAAGGTAACAAGTTTGGTGAAATATTTATTGAGATCATTTAAGACTTTTAAAGAGCTTCAAAGCACATTTATTTCAAACATTTTCAATCTCAAACAAATATCTTCTTGAGCTTCATTATTGATCATCATCAAAGATAAATAGGAGCTTGTAGAAACATTCTATTGAGTTGTATCTTCTATCTCTCAAGCTCAAATTGGTAACATTGTTCTTAAACTTATCTATTTCCCTTATTGATATCAAAGGTTTGTGTTGAAAAACCTCTTGTGTAATCCTTTTATTTATATTGTGTTGTGAATTGAGGTTGTGTGCAAAACCTTTGTAGGGTGATCCTCAAATTTGTATTTGGTGTATATTGTGTTTATTGTGGATTTGGAAAATCCTTAGTTGTTGACTCAAGGTAGTGGATGTAACTCTTTGAGAGAGTGAACCACTATAAATCTTTGTGCCTTTCTTTCTAAACTTCTTACTTATTTGTCTTAACCACAAGATTTTGTTTGCTTTGGAATTTTATTAAAAAGAGTTTTAGAATTCTTTCTCAAACAAAATTGGAGGTTTATCCTTTAATTAACAAAAGTTTTCAAAAAAATTAGCCAAAAACCTTATTCATCCCCCCTCCCCCCTAAGGTTTTTCAATTGGTATCAGAGCGGGGGTTCTCCAAAAAAGGACTAACACCCGTGCAGCAAAAGATCTTTATCTTACTATAGCTAATGTTTCTAGTTTCCACATGTAGAAGGCTCTTCTACAAATAAACGTCCCCTTTTCAATGCAACAAACTATACTTTTTGGGAAATCTAGAATTAAAATATATATTTATTCTATTAACTTTGACTTGTGGAGCATTGTAGAGAAAGGTCCTTACATTCCCAAAATTGATGGAGTAATCAAGAAGGTTGAAGAATTTGATGATCTCGCCTCAAGGAAGATGACTCTAAACTTTCAAGCTATGAATACTCCTAGTTGTGCCTTGGATGCAAATGAATATAATAGAGTGAGCAGATGCGATTCAGCTCATGAAATGTGGAAGTTACTTGAGTAACTCACGAAGGCACCAATCAAGTAAAGGAGTCAAAGTTGGCCATGTTGGTGAGAGACTATGAGCTATTCATGATGAAACAAAATGAGAGCATTAGTAACATGTTCACAAGGTTCACCAACATCATAAATGGCCTAAAGGCATATGGGAAAGAGTACTCAAGAGGAGAAGTGAATAGAAAGATCATTGATGCACTTCCAAAAGCATGGCAACCAAAAACACTTGCTATTGAGGAATCAAAAGATTTGAGACTACTTCCTATTGAAGAACTCATAGGATCACTACTCACCTATTAAATGAAAATAAAAAGGTTGAATGAAATGGAAGATGAAGACAAAGGAAGAAAAAGAAATGCACTCAAGGCAAATGAGGATGATCAAACATACTCATCAAACAATGAAGATGAGATTGATGATGATGAGGCAATGGCCTTGATAGTGAGAAAATTTAAAAGATTCTACAAGAAAGGTTTCAACAATAGAGGAAAGAAACCTCCATTCAAGAAAGGAGGACAAAGTTCACCACTCTTCAAGGCTAGGTGCTTTGAATTCAATAGCACCCATCATCTTGTAGCCGATTGTCCTAAAGCCATTGAAAAAGAAAAGGGAGCTTTAGAAGCTAAGCTTGAGGCATTAAAGAAGAAGAAGAAAGGCAAGGGCCTAATAGGAACTTGGGATCAAGGCTCAAGCGAAAGTGAAGGAGAAGAAAATGCCAACATATGCTTCACGGCATTAGAAAATGAGGTACAATTTTCACTCTCTAACTCATCTAATCTCATTGATGATATTTGTGATGATGATCCTTGTACCAGGCTTATTGAAATGTATGATGAAGAAAAGGTTTCCAAAAGAAACAAGGAAATGAAAAACAAAAATAAATTTTTGCTTGATGAAAACTCAAAACTTATTTGTGAAAACAAATCTCTCCTTGAGTCTTTAGAAATCTTGAAAAACGAAAAAGTGTGTTCAAACAATGATTTTCAACAACTTGTTTTAGAAAACAAGAAACTTCGTGAAAAAGTTCACTCACTTGAAAAAAGCATGGTAGACTATGATGTTTTGATGAAAAAGGTGAGTGATCTCACTATATGTGTTGAAAAGTTCACAAAAGGGAAAGAAAACTTTGAAAAACTTCTTAGCTTTTAAAGATCACATTTTGATAAAAATGGTATTGGATATAATCATTCCAATATTTTCTCAAAACAAACACGGTTTGTAAAGGCTTCATCATCTCACTCACACCTTTGTTGCACCTATTGTGAAAAGAGGGGTCATAAAGCCACAAAGTGTTTTATAAAGAAAAAGATTAAAAGGGGAGTGAAAACCATTTGGAAGGTTAAAGAAAATCCAACTAACATCCATGGACCCAAAAAGATGTGGGTATCAAAACTCATCTCTACTTCTGCTTTTGTAGGAACATAAATCAAGGCCATCTAAGTAGTACTTGGATAGCGGTTGTTCAAGGCACATGACCGGGGACTCGTCGCTTATGAGTGAACTCAAAGAAACCGAAAGTGGATTTGTCACATTTGGCGATAAGAACAAAGGAAAAATCATTGGTATAGGCAATATTGGCAACAATTCTTCCTCTCTTATTAAGGATGTTCTTCTAATTGATGTTTTAAAATTCAATTTGCTTAGTATTAGTCAATTATGTGATAGTGGGAAAAAAGGTTATTTTTTAAAGTGATTCTTCCTCTATCATTGATAAGTATGAAAACAAAACTATTTTTGTTGCTAAAAGAGTTGGAAACGTCTATGTCTTTCATCTTGAAGAACTTCCTTCTCAAAACTTAAAGTATCTCTCGGTTCATGATGATGATGTATTTTTGCGGCATAGAAGACTTGGTCACGTTAGTATGGATTTATTGAACCAACTCTCTTCAAAAGAACTGGTTAGAGGCCTACCAAAACTTCACTTTGAGAAAACTAAACTCTGTGATGCTTGCCAATTTAGAAAACAAATTAAGGCCTCTATTAAATCAAAGAACATGGTTTCAACTTCAAAATCTTTGGAACTTGTTCACATGGACTTATTTGGACCAATGAGGACCACTAGTCTTGGTGGTAAGAGGTATGCTTTTGTCATAGTGGATGACTACTCTAGATTTACTTGGACTTTGTTTTTGAGCCAAAAGGATGATGTGTTTCAAGAATTTGTACAACTTTTCAAAAAGGTTCAAAACTCCCTTGATTGCAAATTGATTTCTATAAGAAGTGATAATGGGAGAGAATTTAACAACCAAGATTTTACAAAACTTTGTGATGATTTTGGTATTTCACACAACTTTTCGGATGCTAAAACCCCACAACAAAATGGTGTTGCGGAAAGGAAAAACCGCACTTTACAAGAAATGGCAAGATCAATTATTTGTGAAAACTCCCTTCCTAAATACTTTTGGGCCAAGACCATTAACACCGGATGCTACGTTATGGATCGTATTATCTTGAGACCTTCTTTAAAGAAAACTCTTTTTGAATTCATTTTTAACAAAACCCCCTCAATTAGCTATTTTAAAGTTTTTGGATGCAAATGCTTTATTTTAAACACCAAGGACAATCTTGGGAAGTTTGATCGAAAATCTGATGAGGGCATTTTTCTTGGTTATTTTTCAAACAAAAAAGCTTTTAGAATTTTCAACAAAAGAACCTTATGTGTTGAAGAGTCTATTCATGTTAATTTTGATGAAACTAACATTTTTGACAAGAAAGTTGATGATGATGACATAGATAAAACTCTTAGTAACCAACCATTGTACACTCAAGCAATGGAATAGCATGCTATGGAGGAAGAAGAGATTGAGGAAAAACAAGGAAACGATCAAGAAACTCAAAATCTTCCTCAAGATGTGATATATCTAAAGGGACACTCCAAGGATGAAATTATTGGTGATGTATCACAAGGGGTAAGAACAAGAAGGTATTTTATTAACAACTTTGCCTTATTATCACAAATTGAACCTAAGTTTATTGATGATGCTTTATGTGATAAGTTTTGGATAATTGCTATGCAAGAGGAGTTAAATCAATTTGAAAGAAACAAAGTTTGGACTTTAGTCCCTAGACCACGTAATCACCCCACTATTGACACAAAATGGGTTTTTCAAAATAAACTAAATGAATCTGGAGAAGGTCTTAGAAACAAAGCTAGACCTGTTGCACAAGGATTCAATCAAGAAGAGGGCATAGATTTTAATGAAACATTTGCTCCGGTTGCTAGACTTGAATCCATTAGGATGCTTTTAGCTTTTGCTTGTTTTAAGGGATTCAAGCTTTTTCAAATGGATGTTAAGAGTGCCTTTCTAAATGGCGATATTGAAGAGGAAGTTTATGTTGAACAACGTCCCGGTTTCGTGCATGAAAAATTTCCAAATTATGTTTACAAACTTTCAAAAGCACTCCACGGTTTAAAACAAGCTCCAAGAGCTTGGTAAGAAAAGTTAAGTGGTTTTCTTCTTTCAAATAACTTTTCGAGAGGTGTGGTGGACACTACTCTTTTTACAAAAATCTCTTGTAACAATGATCTTCTTCTTGTCCAAATTTATGTTGATGATATTATTTTTTGTGCTACTAGTGTCCCTTTATGTGAAGAATTTGCCTCCCTTATGTAAAAAGAATTTGAAATGAATATGATGGGAGAATTGACATACTTTTTCGGACTACAAGTCAAGCAAACGAAAGAAGGAATCTTCATCAACTAAGAGAAGTACACCAAGGAACTTCTCAAGAGATCCTGGATGAGTAATGCAAAAGGTATTGGCACTCCAATGAGCTCATCATTGAAGCTTGACAAAGATGAAAAGGGTATAAAGGTTGATGAAAAGACATATAGAGGTATGATTGGTAGTTCACTTTATTTAACGGCTAGTAGGCCGGATATCATGTTTGCCGTATGTTTGTGTGCTAGATCCCAAGCTTGCCTCAAAGAATCTCATTTAATAGCTGTAAAACATATTTTGAGATACTTAATTTCATCATATGATTATGGCTTGTGGTACTCTAAACAATCTTGTTCTGATTTTATTACCTACACCGATGCGGATTATGTCGGATGTAAGGTAGAAAGGAAGAGTACAAGTGGAAATTGTCAATTCTTGGGAGGATGCTTAGTATCTTGGTACAGTAAGAAGCAATCGTGCGTATCCCTATCAACCGATGAAGCAGAATACATCGCAGCCGGTTGTTGCTGTGCACAGGTACTTTGGATGAAATACACATTGATTGATTTGTGTTTCTTTTAAGTGCATAACTATTATGTGTGATAACACTAGTGCCATAAACATTTCCATAAACCCTGTGCAACATTAAAAAACAAAACACATTGAAGTCAAATATCACTTCATTAGAGATCATGTTGCTAAAGGTGATATATTTTTAGAATATATTTACACAGAGGATCAAATTGCCGATATTTTTATAAAACCTCTTTCGGAAGATCGCTTTTGCTATTTAAGAAAATTGCTTGGTATCGGCAAATTTAATGAGTAATGTGTGTTGTTTGTGTTAGTCTATTTTTTCCTCTTATTTTTTCTTGCTCTTTCTAGTTTTTTAATAAAAACGGACGCCATCCCAAAAAACAGGACGTCCAGTTTCAAAACCGGACTCAAGGATTTCTCTTCAAAAAAAATTCGAAAGATATTCGGACGACAAAATCGGACGACTTCAAAAAAAACTCGGACGTCCGATTTCTTCAATTAAAAAAAACCGGACAACCAACTTTGAAAAACGGTTGACCGAGTTTTAAAAAACCGTCGGGTCTGTGCTTTTAAAATCATATTTTTCTCCCACTTTTAGCACTTTTCTCTCAACTCTGTCTCACTCTCTCGACCGAAAACTCCCTCTCTCACAAGACCCATCCGATTTCTTGCTCCAATTTTTACTCTTCTCCTCCTTTTCTTAAAATTCAACTCTCAACACAGCAAAGAAATTGTTTTCTCTCTGTTTTTTAAAATCTGCCCAATTTCAAACTCTCCATCTCCTCTCAAACCCTACCCAAGTCTCTCTCAAAAATGGTAAAAACCAAGAATGCAAATGTTGGTCAAGGCCAAAATCAGGAAGAAGGAGGCACAAGTAGAAGGAAAGGAAAGGGAAAAAGGGTACCTTCTAGAGCTAGGGTTCCTGAAGCTAGGGCTCCAAATAGGTTTATTTCAGTAAAGGAGGCTGCTAGGTTTGAAGAATGGACTAGGAATCGGTAGAAAATTGCTCCAGGTTACCGGGTAAACTTAAATGACATGCAAGGTATGGAGGCTATCCCTCATCTTTTTTAACTAATTGGTTGGATACCATTGCTGATTGTAAATGAACTCTATTATATGGAAATGATATATGAGTTTTATGCAAATCTCCACAAGGGAAGAATTGAAAGAGTGGATAATATTCCTCACCAATGGATTTCGACTAGGATTGGGGATAGAGATATTGCATTTGATGATAGATTGTTAAATAACATTTTGGAAACTCCTCAAGATGGAATAAGATTCTACACTAAGAACAAGAAATTTTTTGATCCAAAATTATACAATGAAAGGTGGTCTGAGGAAATTTTCACTAGGGGAGAAGTTTTGAAGAGACATGAAGATAGGAATGTTAATAAGCTTGATGCTTATGCAAGATTGCTCCATCACAAGATCTCTAATATCATTATTCCTAATGTTGGGCATAAATCATCTATCACCAACATGCACTCATTTGTGATGCTAGCCTTACATTAACATAGGAGGATGAATTTTGGGTATATGGTTATAGAATACATGCTAGCTACACAATCCTCCTCAACCAAATGCTTGCCTTATGGTTGCTTCATCACAAAAATCCTCCAACACTTTGTGATCAATTTGGTTGGCATTGGTGATCACATTGGCCATGGCAAGATCTACAATCAACAAACCTTCAAAAGAATGGGGTTTGAGAAAAATGAAGAAGGGATATTCATACGAGGTGGACAAGATGGTGATGACGATGATGAGGAAGACGATGATGAAGACCAAGAGGGTATGAATGTGGAAGAAGGGGAAAGTGAAGAGGAATCGGAGGCTGAAATCCAAAGAAGAGAAACAAGACAAAAGAAGAGACAAGAAAGAACAGAGGAAGGCTCATTTTCGGGGAGCATGAGTCACCTAATGGAAATAATAGCCTCTCTACAAACTTTAATAAACACTTGGTTTGATGAATTCGACAGTCACTTTGAGGTTTGGGATGGGAAAGTCTCCAACATTCAAGAAAAGACTTGATGTATTGGATCACAAAATGACCGACACGCAAGAACGGGTTATGAGACTCGAGCACGGAGGAGGAGATAGAGATGATTGAGATTTTTTACAAAACCTTCTCTATTTCCCTTGTTTTTTTTTTTCTATGACTCTTTTCAAACTCCTTGTGGTTTTCTCTTAATGTTATGCCTTTTAACTTAATATGTGTCATCTTTATTTACTTTTGATGTGCTAAGTGATCCATTTGTTGCTATCTTTTGCTGCTTTGCCTCTTTTGTTATGGACTTCATGATGATAACCTAATGTTGAAAGTCCAATTGCTACCTCTTCTATGATGACTTGATATTTCTCTCTTAAGGTCCTTTTTGACTTATGACATAAAGGGGAGAAAATAGTGCAAGATGTAAGGGGGAGAAATTATTGTCATTTGTTGATGATTATGTTGATGGTTATGTTGATGATGCTTTCTCATGTTTATGCCTTGTTGGCGCCTTAGTATTTCTTATACTTTGAGAAGTGCTATATATTTGGCTTACTTTGGACTTGTTGTCTTCTTTAGACATAATTGATATAAAGCATGTCTTTTGGGGGGAGCTATCTCTCTCTTATGGTGATTGTTGTGCCTTGCTCTCATTATTGATCTTCTTGAAGCATCACCATACTTTTACTCTTGCTCTTTTGTTCTTCTTGCATATGTGTTTGTTATAATAAAAAATGGGGAGATTGTTAGCCCTAAGGACATTATTACTTATGATTTTGATTATGATTAACATATGTTTGTGTGAGTATTTAGCTAACCTTTCATAGAACAAAAGAATCACTTTTGAAGTCTCAAATCCACATTCTCAAAAAGCAAAAGATCTTGGTGATAAAGGCAAAATGAAGGAGAAAAGACCAAGCCATTCCAAGATCAAGTCATTGAAGACATTGAAGACCTTGTCTAAGTTAGGGTGTGCTAAGGTATTTCTTTGTAAAACTCCCTAATCTTATTCTTTGATTATTGATCATACATGAAGCTCCATTGATGTTTTTCTCAATATAAACTTTTCTTAAAATCTAAGTATTCTTGATTGAGGTTTTGATGCTTTTAAAAGTTTCTTCTTATCTCTAAAATGAGTATCAAGAATACATGTCTTTGAAATAGAAAGGAAAGCTTTTGTCTTAAAAAATACTGGCTATAAAATCTCAAAATTCGGCCATCCGGTTTTAGAACCGGTCGTCCGATTTTTCTCAGTGTAGAAAAAATCAGCCGTCCGATTTTTTGCAGGACAAGTCCGAATCTTTTTGTTTCTGAACCGATCGTCCGATTTTTCTGTTTACTATAAAAAATTATTACCGTTACATAGAGTGCAACGGTCATTTTTTTAAGAAAGTATATATAGACTTTTTTTATCATCCAAAAGGTAACAAGTTTGGTGAAATATTTATTAAGATCATTTAAGACTTTTAAAGAGCTTCAAAGCACATTTATTTCAAACACTTTCAATCTCAAATAGACATCTTCTTTAGCTTCATTATTGATCCTCATCAAAGAAAAGTAAAGAGGAGCTTGTGGAAACATTCCATTGAGTTGTATCTTCTATCTCTCAAGCTCAAATTGGTAACATTGTTCTTAAACTTATCTCTTTCTCTTATTGATATCAAAGGTTTGTGTTGAAAAACTCCTTGTGTAATCCTTTGATTTATATTGTGTCGTGAATTGAGGTTGTGTGCAAAACCTTTGTAGGGTGATCCTCAAATTTGTATTTGGTGTATATTGTGTTTATAGTGGATTTGGAAAATCTTTGGATATTGACTCAAGGTTGTGGATGTAACTCTTTGAGAGAGTGAACCACTATAAATCTTTGTTCCTTTCTTTCTAAGCTTCATACTTATTTGTCTTAACCACAAGATTTTGTTTGGTTTGGAATTTTATTAAAAAGAGTTTTAGAATTCTTTCTCAAAGAAAATTGGAGGTTTATCCTTTAATTAACAAAAGTTTTTCAAAAAATTAACCAAAAACTTTATTCACCTCCCCCCTCCCCCCTCTAAGGTTTTTCAATTGCAATTAAGCCCTAAGACATCCGGATCAGGAAAGCTGAGCGAAAAGCTCTCTTGAAGAAATTCTCGAATGTTGGCTACACTTTCTTGATCCAGAAAGTGACTATCCGGATCCGGATAGTATTAATTTTCTAGCTTTCTTGATTTTTGTGTTTCTTTTCTATTTTTCTTCCTTTTTCGCTCTAAAATCCTTCATTTTGACTTGTCTTCAACATATCTTCATTTCGAAGGCACCCAAATAAATAAAAGAAGAAACGGATCAATAAACTCTATTTTATACACAATTAAGTAAAAAAAATCAATAAAACAACTATATTTAAGATGCTGAAAGTTAGACTTATCATATATATATATATATGTATATGTATATTTATATATGTATATTTATTTATATATATATATATAACCAGGTCAAACTGCGATCCTAATTTTCTCCAAATCTTGTTCACAATTTTTTACTAGTCCCATACCAAAATTCTCAACTCGATGCACATCGATTTTTTCAATCTAGATTGATCCCTGAGTATTGATGCTACAATAATTGGTCCTGATCGTGATGCGAGTTTAATTGATTTGTGTGTGTACATATATATATATATATATATATGTATGTGTATCTGTATATATGCACATACGTGTATTATATATGTATATATATACAAATGTGTGTATGTATGTATGTATGTACATACGTGTGTGTATATATATATATTTGTGTATGTGTGTGTATATATATATATATGCATGTATGTATACGTGTATATATATATATATATATATGTATGCACGAACGTGTGTGTATATATATGTATATCCCCGTCTGGTTCACAATCCTGTACTAGTCTCATACGAAAATTCTCGACTTGATACAAACTGATTTTTCAATCCAGATTGATTCCCGAACCCATTTGTCCGGCTCGCAACAATCCAATTATCTCTCGGATAAAAAAAAAGATATTTCGTCTTTTAAAATCAACACTTTTAATGTTATTTGACGTACAATAGTTTTCATATTGGTTCTCGGTCACAATTATTATGAAGAGACATCTATAATAATTTGCCTTAGTTTATTTATTAAAATATGTGTATAGCCAAAAACAGACAACACTTAAAATCGAGTCAAGTTATATGTGTTCAAGTCGATTATGTAGTAATACAATTACAAAAATTTAAAATCTTTCATGATTCCATCATCTATGATTGAGGTGAGAAAACTTCTGGATAAGTATCCTACATCTGAACCGAATTCCTTCTCGTTAAAGAATCTCTTTCTAGTTATTCTGGAACAATTAGGAGATTTTATAGAAGATACGAGATTTTGCTTCTAACGGCAACATGCTTGGTTCTATCTATGCAGTCAAACTAAAGATATATTTTATTTTTCCTACTCCTAGAAATTTATATAGGAATTTCAATACCAATAGAAGCCCTTTCCATTCCATCTCCATGTAAATGAATAAACAGATAAAATCAAAAGAAAAGTGAAAATACTCTCTAAATTCGTATTTTTTAATAATTAAAGTATTTATCATTCAAAGAGAAGAAGACTACTAAAAAATTTTACACTTTTCCATTTATGTCCTAATTAAATAAAAATGAAGACAACTGAAAGACGGAGTACCGATGCTACAGTAATTGATCTCCTTCCTGATCCGAGCTGAACTAGATCGATTGATGATCTAGGCTGGTTAACCAGACACCCTCCCTAATTAACGTTAAGGGCGGTGTGAATCATGTGATACGTGAATCATGTGATCGATGATATATGTCGAGATATATATATATATATATATATATATACATGACCATTGAAATTTGACAATCTGCAATGCTTGCTGTACATAATTGGGTTCCTGACGTTCCAGAAGAAATAAAAAATGGATTCCTTACGTGATGAAGAAATCCAGTCCTCAACATAAATCAATTCAAAATATAAAAAAGTCAAGGAGTTATTTTAAATAAATAGTCCCGAATATTATCCAAACGAATAAACATAATGCAATGATTATTGTTATTATAGAAATCTTTACACGGTCGGATTGAAATTTTTTCTCTCCATCTCTCGTTTCATGGGTTGAACTCCATTCCTAATTATTGATTTTATTTTTTCATTTTTACTTAGATCCATTTGAATTATGTTTTAAATACAAAATTTATTTATTTTTTTACACTTTTTATATTAAAATTATTTTTTCTATCACAAATAATGTATCTTTTATGTATCTCGAGTACAAAAATTTTCACTTTTTTCATTCTAGTTTCTAATCCAAATAGAGCCTTAATTTATGTACAAATTTTTTAGTCTTTAAAAATAAATGTCATTTTCCATCTCTAATATATGTTTGTCTTATTGATCTTGATCCCTAATTATTAATTTTAATTTTTTTCATCCTCAACTAATTACATACAATCTTCTTTTTGTTCGAAAATTTTCTAGGATAAGTGTCATTTTTAATTTTCAAGCTTGTTTTATTTCCGTTTCTTTTTCTTTTCATTTAAATTTTCTAAGTAATTACGAGTTCTCAATCTAATCGTTAAGGATCTTCTTTAACCTTCCTTGTATAATTCTCTATCTCATTTTTAATTTGATTTTTTTAATAAAACCTATCAAATAACAGATAAACCCTAAAAGTACGTTTCGTACACTGAACAATGAAATGGAATGACTTTCCAACTTATCTTTCCATTCTAGTATTTAGTATTCAAAATAGAAATATAAAAAGTTTTTCCACAAGAAAACTCATTATAAGAAAAAGTTAGAAATGTCTTTCCACACTAAAACCTATAGAAAAACTTTTCCAAAAGAAGTGAAATATATATATACACACATTATGTGCATATTGTACCTTACCATATATATGAAAGAAATGTTACTGTCTAGTTATATTTCATCTTTAGAAAAAAAAAAAATATGTGGTTTTTCACAACAAAACCTGACCTGCAACTAGTGTCCAATTTTTTTCTCTTTTATTATTTCTTTATTTATATTTTATTGTATATTAATGTCTTTATAACGTGTATATTTTAATTATAATTTTTAAATATTACCAATTATAATATTCAGACATTTAAGTCATATGTATACAATAAATATTCATTTAATTCATATATTGAATAATTTAGTATTACCAGACATATAAAAAGAATTATCATTCTATTTTAACTTTTTCATCCAAATAATGAAATGGAAAGACGATTTCGAATCTATTCTAAGTGGAATCAATTATATTTTATTTTATTGTACTAAATGTGTTATAAAAAAAATATATATTATAAAAAGGAAATAAAGAATTGTGTAAGAAATTAGAGGGATAGTCTCGGATGGGACCAAATGATATAACTATGACGCATAAACAGTATGATATGGAGCATTCGTTTTCCCAAAAAAAGAAAGACAACTTTAATGGCATTCTTTTTTCAACGCTGATTACTATTACTATATAAAGGGCCAAAACCTAGACTATTTTTCCACCAACTTTGATATATTTGTTTCTGCAGACCTTTGAATTTCTTTATATTGGCAAGGAAATTAAAGATGGGTCTCAAGGGAAAAATGATAGGCCAAACAGAAATCAAGGCTGGTGGAGATGTGTTCCATGATATCATTAAAATGAGACCTCATGAGCTTTCCACAATGAGTCCTGACAAAGTTAAAGCATTCACTCTTCTTGAAGGAGAACTTGGCAAGGTTGGATCAAAGATCTGCTGGCACTACACCCATGGTATGTCTGACCCCACTGTTTCTTAAAAGAATTTGTTATGCATATTATCTATGTTTTTATTCATGGGCTATATTGTATATATTAAATCATATCACAACATGTCTAATAAATAATATAATTTAATACAGGTGACATAATCTATGAATGAAGATAAAAATTGAGTCCAAAAAAAGTTTTCCTTTTTTTTTTTTCTTTTGTTCAAGTTTTTGACATAATCTGTATAAGTTTATTTGCAGAGTGTTAGAGGGATTCAGATCCTTTGTAATATCTTTTTATGTAATGTTTTTGTAATATTAAAAATATAATATATTTTATTAATAAAACTTACTAAAGAAAAGATAAATTCTAGAGAAAGAGATCTTCTGGTCCGTGCCTTCCCCTATCTTCTTATTACTTGAAGAGGGCGAACTTTCCACCTCATTCACAGATACTATCTCTTCGTCTCACTCTTATGACTCAGTCGGGCCAGTTGCTAGCCAGCCTGCCTTTCTTCTCTATGAGAATGTCAAGGAGGGAAGTTTGATTGAAGCTTGACCTTCATTTGGAAAGGCACTTTCGTATATAAAGAAGTAGTGGATCAAGGTCACCTGACATATTATAAAAAAGTATATTATATGATATGTTACATGAGAAATGTTACTGACAATTGTAAAGTGGATTCTGCTAACTACTTTTTGTGTTTTCTCCTACAGATGGCAAAGACTGTGTTGGAAAAGAGATAATTGAAGACATTGACGAAGAAAAACAATCAGTAAGATTCAAATTGATTGAAGGAGATCTGATGGAAATATACAAATCCATGTACATAACTTATCATGTTGATACAAATGGTCCAGACAGTTTGGTAACATGGACTCTAGAGTACGAGAAGCTTAAGGAGGAGTACCCACATCCTGGGACAGTGCTGAGCTTCTTCCTTCACATGGTTGAAGACATTGAATCTCACCACTCTTGATATCATCTTCTGAATAATCTATCTTTCGTATTCTGAAATTGTTAAATGTGTGTTTAATTTGTGAAGCTTATAATTACTACAAAATATGTACTGATGAGAACAAGAATGAATTTTATTCTCTTTTGTGGACATATTTGGTTGTTAAATGGGTTTTCTAATTTTGAATCAAACTACCAAAAATTATTATTTTTTGAATGAAACAGATAAGGGAAAAAATCATTTTTAGTCTTTAAATATTAGATGATGAAAATCTTCTTATGAAGGTGTATCTTTGATCATTTCCAAAAGGAAATTAATATATATATATATATATATATTCCCTTTTGATGATGTAACTGGTAAGAAGCTTCCACAATTGAACATTATGATTATGACGACTACCTCCACTCCATATATCTGTCGGACGCCTTTAGATAATGCACAACAATTAACAAATGGATAGATTTTCTGGATTAAAAATAATAATTAAATTATTCATTAACTATTATTAATAATTCTAACTTCTAATTAAAATTTTTAGATAATTATTTAATTATACTTAATATAAGTGTAAATGAAAAATATCATTTAATACTATCTTAATTTATTAATATGACAGATACTTTTAAATTAAAAAAATACATTGAACCCATATAAAATGTTGGGAGTATTAGTGTCAATCTTCATTGGAACTCGCCACTGTTGGTCTTCTTCTCTTGAATGTGTATACATCCTAAAAGTACACAAGATTTAAGTCATCCTTAAAATAAAATGTATATAAAGTTTAAGTCATTCTAAGAAAAAAAAGAGATTAAGTCCAACAACCCCCGAAATTAGGAATTGGTCAATTAAAATCGTGAATATATATATATATATATATAACCCCTCAACCTTCTACTATCATTAAAAATATTGATTTATTTTAAAAATATCCTTATATTTTTAGTTAATTGTTAATTGAGTATCTAAAGTTTTAATTTCACAATCAAGTTCATAAATTAGTTCTTCCCACAAAATAACAATTGAAAACTTTTAATTTTGCCTATCAAGTACTCAAATTAGAGTTCAATCATTATTTGTTTTTTACGAACTCCTAATCTGGGTACTTTTGCTTGTAAAAATTAAAAGTTCATGTATCCTTAAAATAAAATGTATATAAAGTTTAAGTCATTCTAAAAAAAAAAAAAGGAGATTAAGTCCAACAACCCCCGAAATTAGGAATTGGTCAATTAAAATCCTGAATATATATATATATATTTATATATAACCCCTCAACCTTCTACTATCATTAAAAATATTGATTTATTTTAAAAATATCCTTATACTTTTAGTTAATTGTTAATTGAGTATCTAAAGTTTTAATTTCACAATCAAGTTCATAAATTAGTTCTTCCCACAAAATAACAATTTAAAAACTTTTAATTTTGACAATCAAGTACTCAAATTAGAGTTCAATCATTATTTGTTTTTTACGAAGTCCTAATCTGGGTATTTTTGCTTGTAAAAATTAAAAGTTCATGTACTCATTAATTGATAATTGACTAAACTTACACAATCAAGTACATAAATTAGTTCTGCCCACAAAATAACAATTAAAAAACTTTTAATTTGACAATCAAGTACTCAAATTAGAGTTCAATAATTATTTATTTTTTACGAAGTCCCAATCTGGGTACTTTTGCTTGTAAAAATTAAAAGTTCATGTACTCATTAATTGATAATTGACTAAACGTACAAGGATATTTTTAGAATTAACCTTTAAAACTTTATAATAGTAAGGCTATAATTCCTAAAATACATTCTAATATATATAATGAGGAAAACTTTAGAAATCTAAGTTTGAAAAGTCCAAAGGTTTGAAATTTTGTCATTCAGTCTTCTTGAATAATTATGACTTGATTGACAATTCGGACTTAAATTTTTAAAGCTTTTCTCTCCATTAATATTAGGTATTTTATAAAATATAGGCTTACTTCAATCAATTTTTTAATTCTAGGAGAATGTTCGGGCTACATGTCCAAAAAAAGTTCATGACCTTAGTTAACCAACCTCCAAGTTTGGAGGTTTTTTTGCACTTAACTCTCTATATAATATTATCATCTTCTAATTAAGTTAAGCGTTAACTTCAACAAATTTCCCAAAGTTAGAAGGTTTCGTAAACTAAGGTGCTAAACTTTTCTTTTTCGACAAGTAAACCCCCCTCTCCCCTCAAATCTTTCCTATAGAATTTAATATGGAAGGTTGGTTTATAATTTTTAACATATCCTTTAATCACTACAAGAAAAAGATCATATTCCAACTGATTGGTCGCAGTCGATCCGATCGATCAAAAAATTTGCAATCAATTTTCGACTATTTGGTTAATTAATTAGCAACGGATAAGTCAGGTTTTTTTCTAGGCCTGGCCCACTTTAAAAAAAGCCAGACTGAAGTGGGCCTTTTTTTTTTTTTTCCGGTTAAGGCCATAACGCACAATGATTGTGCGCTATCATCTCTGATAACGCACAATCGTTGTGCGTTATCCTTAATCACTGCATTAATCGCGTAAAAATCTAACGTGTATCACAGCTGGCGCTGAGCTGTAGATAACGCACAATGACTGTGCGTTATAAAGCTTAATAACACACAGCCATTATGTGTTATTAAGCTGATAATGCACAGTGACTATGCGTTATCATGTTATAGAAAAACCCTAGCTTTGCGGCCGCCTCCCCCTCCCCTTCCTCCCCCTTTTTTTTCCTCCCCCAGCCTTAGCCGCCCCCTCCCCCCCTCCTTTCCTCCCCCTTTTGTTTTTTTTCCCCGATCTATTTCAAACTCCCTTTTCCCCATTCTCTTTTTTACTCTCTTTCGTCATTTCCTCCTTATTTCTCTATTTCCTCTCCTTCCCCCTTACTGTTTTTCCAGCCTCTCTCATTCTATTTCCTCTCATTCTTTCTTCTTTTTTTCAGCCACCTTCACCTCATTCTTCTTCCTTTTTTCATCCTTCTTTCTTCGGAAAATTTTTTTGTTCTCGCCTCCGCCTAACTCGCTAGGTATTTTACTCTATTTTTTTCTTATTATTATGTGTTGATTTCTTTTTATCTAATAAATGTGTATTTTATTTTGAAAATTACAGTTAAATTAGTAAATCTTGGAGATTTTCTTTGGAGTACGAAGGCTATTAAGGATTTGGAGTACGAAGGCTACTAAAGTTGCATTTTAAATTTTTTCAGTAAGTTTTTAGTTATTTAGAATTTTTTTTTGTTTATTACATATTAAGTGTGATTATTTCGGTATTTGTTTTTTGTTAATGTTTTTTATGAATTTTATTTATTAACTTGAATTAATTTATTTTTTGTGGAAATGGGTTTTACATTTATATTTAAAATTTTTGTTATTAATAAATCCGTACAAAAGTGATAATTTTATGTATATAATTGTTTTTGAATTCAAAATGTGATATTAGGGTAATGTATTATTTTCTTTAATTTATGTGCATAATTATGTTTACTTTATTACCTTACTTTATGATTATTAGAAATTCTTTAGATTATTATTTTGCATATTTCGTGTAAATTATTGAGCAGAAAATATGAGAATATGTAATTCGATATTTTTAACATTTTTTTTAAATGTAGAAAATATGAAAACAAATCTTTTTGTTGTAACTTTAAAATTGTAAAATTTAAATAATACAAAACTTAAAAATGTATTATTAAAATCCAAAATTTTATATTTTTAAAATTTTTCGATTTATATTTAAAATTGTAGTTATTAATAAATTTGTACAAATTTGATAATTTTATGTATGTAATTTTTTTTTTTTTTTGTATGTGAAAAGTGATATTAGGGATAATGTTTTTTCATGAGTTTATTTGGATAACTATGGAAAAATTTTTTAGCAACTTAAAAATTGTAAAATTTAAATAATACAAAACTTAAAAATCTATTATTAAAATCCAAAATTTTACATTTATTTTTTTGGTGAAATTGTGGTTTTGGATTTATGTTTAAAATTGTAGTTATTAATAAATGTGTACGAATGTTTTTTTTCATTAAAAAAGTGATATTAAGGTTTAGTAATTTTTTTCATGAATTTATTTGGATAATTAGGTTTAATTTGGTTCACGTGCGCTACCTCAACTTGTTGGAGGATTTTGATGTTATTAGGACATATAGCTGGAGTAGTTGCATTCTTGGGTTTCTGTATAGGCAGTTGTGCATGGCGGCTTTGGGAGGTGCACGACAGATTGGAGGGGCTTTGGTGTTAATTCAGATATGGACGTGGTCGCGTATACCTACATTGCAGCTTCAGCTGATGACGGAGATTATTGCCGACCCTCTTGCTCCTCTTGGCGCAATATGGTGCACAGCATTTGACTGTAGCCAGCTGCCTACGCACACTCTGGTTACATACAGAGACCAGTTGGACTTTATGCCATTTGACCAGGTATGCTTTACAATAGCTTGTATTATTTGTAATTAATTGTGTTTTGTTTTCGTACTTACATTTTTATTGACTTTGAGCTTTGACTTGACAGTTTACGTGGCTCCCGTATTATGACCGCCCTCTGGTTCCATCTAACTTGTGGCGGGCAGAGGTGACGCTCATATGTTACGAGATAGTGGAGTACCACTATCCCGGACGTGTGATGCGACAGTTCGCACGGGATCAAATGGTTCCAGATGCAGTCGATACTCGTCTGGACCTGCATCGGATCCAGTTAAGAGGGAATGACAACACATCTTGGGTTATACAGCATGCTATCCATGTCGATGCTTGGAACCAGTGGCGAGTTTGTGTTAGGGATGGTCCTGCTGTAGCTGTTGAGGCATTGTCGTACCTCAGTGATGAGTACAAGGGCGTGCTGTTAATTGCAAGTACGTGAGATGCAAATAATCACTTGTTCCCACTTGCTTTTGCAATTGTTGATAAGGAATCTTCCGAGAGTTGGAATTGGTTCCTTAAAAACTTGCGAGAATACGTAGTCAAAAATCGCCACATATGCCACATTTCTGATCGTCACAAAGGTATTTATCTGCTATTCAAAGTCAACCTTTGTAGCAACCACCATTTACAGTTCACCGGTTTTGCTTACGCCACATTCGAGCAAATTTCAACAAGACTTTTAAAAATACAACCCTAAAAAGCTTGATGTGGCAGGCCAGAACAGAAACGAATCAATGGAAATTTGACCGTGTAATGAAAGAGATTCAAGAAAGAAATGTGGATGCTTACATTTACTTGATGAAGTTGGACGCAGAGAAATGGATACTGTTGCATGATGGCGGTCACAGACACGGTATCTTGACAACCAACATTTCCGAGGCACTTAACAGTGTGTTGAAGAAAGCTAGGGTTCTACCTTTAAAAGCCTTGGTTGAACTAATATTCAACAAACTAGTTAAGTACTTTCACCAACACCGTGGAGAGGCAGAAAATTGTGTGCATCCATTTCCAACTCGAATTGTTGACAAGTTCTTGCGGATTGAACTGAAATCAAAAGACACAAAGTTACAACTTACAATCCACGAGAGGGAATATACATGGTCAAATCTCCAATCCGAGTTTCTGGTACAGGCAACAACGTCTATACATTGCAGCTAAATAATAAATTTTGTAGTTGCGGAAAATGGCAAACATATACATTGCCTTGTTCTCATGTTCTTGTAGTGTGTAGAGAAAATCGGTCAAGAACAGATGCTTATGTACCAGAGATATATTCGCGACAAACGTACATAAAAACTTACCAAGCGAATTTTCATCCGGTCTTGAGTGAGAACTTTTGGAGGGATGTCCCTTTTAATTTGACATTATATCCTCCAAACATGAAAAAGGAACGGGGTAGGAAACAAGGCAAGCGATTTCAGGGTGAAATGGATTATAGAAATTCGGATTCTCCCCAAAGATGTGGAAGATGTCGCATGCCGGGACATAATAGGAAAAATTGTAATAACCCCAGACCAAGCAATGTATAAGTTTTACATTTCTTGAAATAGTTGTAATAAAACATGTTTATAGTAATGAAAATTTTCTTTCAATTTCTTCTAATTACTACATCATTGCTCTAAATTTTTACTGTTTCTTTAGTATTACTTCTTCAAATAACTTGTGATGAAATGGTCAAAATGTAAATATATTTTCCAAGAAAATGATATAAATAGCACAAAATAAGTTAAATATAATAAATACAGTCTTTTTAAAAAATTATACAATTATAAGTTTTTCCAAAACAAATTTTCATTAAAAAAAACAATTCATTAAACAAATTACTAAAAAAAAAATTATACAATTATAAGTTTTCCAAAAGAAATTTTTATTAAAAATAAAAAAAATGTTCATTCAAAAAATAAAATAAATTAAATAACACAATTGTAAACAAAAAAAATTAAAAAAAACATTTATAAAAAATTGAAAAAAAAATTAAAAAAATTTTAAAAAATTAAAAAATTTTAAAAAATTTCAAAAAAATAAAAAAATAAAATAAATTTAAAAAATTAAAAAAATAATTACGTGGCTGATAACGCACAACAAGTATGCGTTATACCGAGTCATAACGCACACTTATTATGCGTTATCAGCCACGTTGGCTGATTAGCTTAATTAACTGATAACGCACAATGATTGTGCGTTATCATTACAGATAACGCACACTCATTGTGCGTTATGGCTTGAACCGAAAAAAAAAAAGAAAGCCCCACTTGAGTCTGGCTTTTTTTAAAGTGGGCCAGGCCAAGAAAAAAACCTATAAGTAAAAATGTAGTCAGGAAATATTCACGGGTTTTGAACTTCGGGGATTTCGAACTTAAATCCTTGAATTTTGCTCTCCATTAATAATATTTTAGGGTTTAAATATTGACTTCTATTAAATTTGAGCAGTAGGAGAAGGTGCAGAGTTATTTTTCCCTCTAGCCACCCCTCTCCTAATCCTCCTCCCAAAAAAAAAACAAAGTCCCTAACTTCGCTAGTTTCTGAGACTTAATCCTTGGATGAATCACAAGATTAATTATATTAAATTATTTTCGCGTTTCAAGTTATTTTCATTTTAGTAGCCTAACATTGTTTATAATACGTTAGTACTTTTAACTAACCATCAATAGTTTTGTAAGCAAAAGATTCGTTTTACCCCAACAATACTATATGTCAAGAATCATTTAATAGAATGAATTAGTACTTCTATTAAAGTGACATCATAATTTTTATTATCTTTATTTTACTATATTCATATCAATTTTGGTATCAATTAGTATTTATAAAATTGGTGCAGTATGCATTTAGTTCTATTTGGAAAATTTTATTTATAGTTGAAAAAAATTTATTTTTATATTTTCTAAAATCAACCAAACTAATTAAATTATCTTTAAAATTGAGTTTCTTCACATTGAAATTATTTTCGTTTGGAGAAGATGAGAAATATACAAAAATAATAATTTTAATTATGTCATAACTTAGTTAAATTTATTGACATTAAAATAAATCTATAATGATACATATAATTAAGTGTATCTCACATAAGTTTTTCCAAGTAATGCAAACAAATAACTTTCTGTTTTATAATGTTAGTAATTATTTTAATAATTAAAACATTTTTTTCAAGAAAGTTAATATCTATCAGTTTTATTAAACTAGATTTATAAAAAAATATGTATTTTGGTCATAAAACAAACTTTTTATAGTGTCATCTAACAGAAGGTACTAGAGTATTACAAACATAATGTTACAGTATTAAAGTGAAAATAACATGAAACATGAGTATCCTTTAATATAATAAACACTTACTTGTCGTATGGGCGTAGCTCAATTAGTTCTGGGATTATAGAATTAGTACCAAGAGCCAAGGTTCAGAACTAGGAACAGCAATGTGCGAATTTTAACCTCTCCAATATGGGGGATGGTTTATTGGGCGCACAAGATCCTGTGCATCCAGTCTATAGGATCATTGAGTCACCATAATTTATATTCTCCACCTTAGTGTCGGGCAATCTTGTGAAGGCGTTAAGGACAAGAAATTTCATCTTTTTTAGTATCAATAAACTTGAACGGAAAGCCAAATGTTCTTTTGCAGGACACATCAGGAAAAACTGCTTGAATGCTTTAATAATCTTCTTTCCCTCTTCGCGCTAAGCCGAGTCCTTCTTTCAAAGGAAGCACTGATACCATGAACGGACTCATAGCCGGATGACAAGCTTGATTTCGGTCGTACTTTATTCAGTTGATTGTGCAGACTTTCTTTTCCCTTCAGCTTAGTCCTTTGGGAGCTAAGTCGAAGATCTCGGTGTACGTCAACTTGATCCAATAAGACTTTTCCAAGTTCCAACAAAAATTTGACTTGCCAATAAAAGTGACTTCATTCAATATTCATAAATTCAAAAGGAAGACAAGCTTTTCCGGAGGTATCTTT
This sequence comes from Catharanthus roseus, assembly GCA_028651295.1. NCBI lineage: Eukaryota > Viridiplantae > Streptophyta > Magnoliopsida > Gentianales > Apocynaceae > Catharanthus > Catharanthus roseus. The sequence goes on along the minus strand of JAPQWS010000107.1, from coordinate 266,258 downwards.
CTCTCATACTTATTCTGTTTTTTTTTTTTTCACATTGTGACAATTTTCATATTCTTTTACTTGTCACATTATAAAAATAATGTACTATTTCCGGTAAAAAATAAAACTCCTTTTAGACTTATGCTAAAAAATTAAGGGCATTTAAAACAAGATAAATTTTAAAATATCATGTCCTTTACACCCTTAATAAATAAGGGTCATGTTCTCTATTGCTTAAAAACAGCAGCTTTTAGCATTTTATTTTAAATTATAAGTCGTTCTAAAATTATTTTTGATTATTTATTTTATCTGCTTATAGTTTAAAAAGAGCTAAAATAATCTAAATTTGAAAAAACTACCATGGGGGTACGTTTTAGAATTACTTCTACCTATTGATATTATTAAAAATAAAATTGTTTCATTAATTTGTTTAAAACAACTTTTTTATAAGAATTTATTTTTAATTGCTTAAAAAAAGTATAAGCAATGGAGAACAGGACAAGGAAAGAGATAAAAAAATGGTAGAATAAATGATAAAAAGATTGGTAAAGATGGAAAAATGTAAGAAATGATAAAAGGATGGGTAGAATAAACAGGCCGGACCGGACCGAACCGTTTGAGTAGGGGCTAAATATAGTCCGATCCGACTCAGCAAGTTTGACAGTGCTATCCACGACCTCATATTTCTTTATCATTGCTCGATATTGCATATCATAGAAATCCCAACTACAACTTGTGGTTTCTCTTTCAACTAGTGAGGCTGAATAGATTGTTGCTACTGAAGCTATCAAAGAAGTCTTATGGTTTCAAGGTCTTCTATTATAATTGCATCTTCTACATTTTAAAGCTGTTATTTATGCTGATCGTCAAAGTTATTTGCATTTATGTAAAAATCTGGTTTATTATGAAGGAACTAAACATATTGATATTAAGTACAGTTTCATAAGGGATAATGTTGCAACTAGTATTTTTTATGTTAATAAAATTAAAACTAAAGCTAATCCTACTAATTTTGGAACTAAAATTATAACTTTGGACAAATTGATTAAGGGTGACTCTTCTGAGTTATTTTTTTATGGTTCTTTTAAGATGCATTCAAAGTGGAGCTTTTAGGCTTTTGCCCACACCTTAAAGGTCTTACAGTTCTCTTTTATACCCAATGATGATATGGGATGGATCCACTTATTGATTTTGGCCTTGCTAGCTGGTTTGATTTATTTATTGCGGACTACAGCTGACCTGCCCCTGGTGGCCTATATAATCTCTCTTTATCACTTAGTTGACCTAATATGATTCTTTTTTCTCTCATTCTCTCAAATGCATCCTCCCGATTAGGGTTCACTTCTTTCTCTTTGTTCTCTTGCTTACCTCTGCGCCACTCTTTGAACGGCTTGCTGCCAGTGTCTTGTCGGCTCCTCTGCTTGATCAATACTTTAGGGAGCTTTTGAGATAGAGAGTTGTGTGTGTTTGAGAGTTTGTTTGATTGTCAGGTGCCTCTCTCTCTCTTGAGGGTTTTTTCTTTCTTGTTCATCGATTTCTTTACTTATTAAAATTATAATTTGGTTTTCGTATTTCTTTTGTCTTATAATGGATAAGAATACTGAAAGCTATATTTGATTTGGTGTGTAATCTTTATTGGTGATTGGTTCTCGTCACAATACTATGTTATTGTAATGTACGAGACGTGTTGTTAAGTCTTTCTCTCAATTTTCTTCTTTGCATCTTCTTTCCTTTAGAGCAAACAAATCCATTTTCATGGAAGAGATGGAAGGATAGGAGATATTAAAATCGACCCACGTTAAAATAACAAACGGTTCGAATATATGACAAATGAAAATCAAGAGTCTTTTCTTCTTCTTTTTTTTTTTTAATGAACAAGAAAATCAGCATTCCATTTTAGGATTCTCATTTGGGAAACCTTGAAAGGGCACAAAAACCCTTCTTTCACATACACATATACTCTTCTTCTAAAATCTTACACACGATGTGAACAGGAAATCCGTTCATTTAAAACGAACATTTCACACAAATTATTGCAACTTGTTAGTCTTTTGCCAGTTTTGGCCAGTTTTTGAAAAAATATTCACTAAACAAGCCACAATTTTTTTTATTCCTAATAGGGCCTACATTATGCCTAATCAGTAATTAAATTTCCAGATTAATCTTGATTAATGACGTGGCAATGATGTGGCAGTAGGTGATGCTTAGGTGGTTAATAACGCACACAGTGTGTGCATTATCAATAAGGATAATGAACACAGTGAATGCGTTATTCTTACTGATAACGCACACAACGTGTGCGTTATTATCATCACAAAATCCCGAGCCCTAGCTACCGCTGTAACATTTTCTTCTTCGATTTTTTCCCTTCCCCCGTCACTGCATATTTCCGAAATAACTCCTCCGCCACCGCTTTGTGTTTTACTCTCTTCTTCTTCTTGCTTTCTTTCTCTTCTCCTCCTTCTTTCCTTCTCTTCTTCTTTCCTCTTTTTCTCCTTCCTTCAATTTCCGAAATTCTCTTCTTCGGGTTGTTGATCTTCACAGTGCCGAGTTGCACCTCCCTTGGAGTATGAAGCTTGTAGGGTTTTGGGGTGGCGAACGATAGAGAAAGCTCCACCGAATAACATTGATTTCAGTTTATTCTAATTTTCAATAAATTTCTTATTGTCTATAAATATTTTTAATTTTTTTTGCACTATGTGTTAATTTCTAATATTGTTTATATGAAAATTGTCATTTATTGTGATTTCGGAATATTTTTTATGAATTTTATTTGGATTGTTTCTCAATTTTTTGTAATTTATTTTTCTAGATATGGGTTTTATGATTATGTTCAAGCTTGTTGTTATTGATAAATTTGTGCATATTTGATCATTTTATTAAACTAGTTGTGCTTTCTATTGGAAATGTGATTGAATGAAATGGGTGATCCTTAATTTTGCTCGCAATTTTGTAACTAAGATGATATAAGCTATATAGTTTATTTTGTTTTTGTCATATATCGTAATTGTTTATTTTTTGTGAAAATTTGATAGCATATTTATATTGTTCTATTAATTTTATATAATTTTATATTGTTAGCATTTAAATTTGTTTCTATTTTTTTCAGAAAAAAAAAAGAGAATATAATCTTCTCTAAAAGCCTAACATTGAAACCTAAAACCTAAAACCTAAAATCCTATCGTCGAAACCCTAAACTATAAACCTTAGAAAGTGTGTAATAATACTTCCCTCTAAATATTTTACTTTAAATTCTAAACCCATAAAGACTTAAATTTGTAAAGTGTATAATACTATACCTAAAACCCTAACGTTGAAATACTAAATCGTAAACCCTAAACCCTAACCTTGATCTATTAAATACTAAACCCTAAAACCATAAATTCTAAAATCCTAAACCCTAAACTCTGAAATCGTAAATTATAAACCTTAGAAAGTGTATAATAATACTTTACTTTAAAATTTTACTTTAAATTCTATACCCGTAAAGATTTAAATTTAGAAAGTGTATAACCGTAAACCCTAAAACCCTAACATTGAAACCCTAAAATCCTAAACCATAAACCTTAGAAAGTGTATAATAATACTTCACTTTAAATATTTTACTTTCAATTCTAAACCCCGTAAAGTATAAATTTAGAAAGTGTATAATACTATACCTAAAACTCTAAAACTCTAACATTGAAATCCTAAAGTGTAAACCCTTAAGCCTAAACCCTAACCTTGATCTGTTAAACACTAAACCCTAAAACCTTAAACCATAAACCTTAGAAATTTTGTAATAATACTTTACTATAAATTTTTTACTTTAAATTCTAAACCCGTAAAGATTTAAATTTAGAAAGTGTATAACAAAAAACCCTAACATTGAAACACTAAAACCCTAAACCATAAACCTTAGAAAGTATGTAAAAATAATTTACTTTAAATATTTTACTTTTGAATTCTTAAACCCGTAAAGTTTAAATTTAGAAAGTGTATAACCTTAAACCCCTAAAACCCTAACATTCAAACCCTAAAACTCTAAAATCATAACATTGGAACCCTATAACCTAAACCTTAAATCCCTAAACCATCCGATCTTAGAAAGTGTGTAATAGTACTTGAAATATTTTACTTTAAATTCTAAATATGTAAAGATTTAAATTTATAAAGTGTATAATACTATATCTAAAACCCTAACACCTTGTTATATAATGTAGATGGAAGAAGTCCCAACACATGTGCATCCGGTTCCCATAGTCCTTGATATATTGATGAGGCAGTATGAGCATAGGTCTGGGTTGATATGGAGTGAGGATCATGAGACGTGTATTATTGATCTTCAATGTAGATGTTTTGGTCGCTATCTATTTTAGGCGACTCCCTGTATCTTGATTGATATTATTGATAGGATGGGGTTAGAGGGAGTTTTTACATGTGGTTACATAGGTCTCGACCACGCACTTATTACTGCTTTAGTTGAGCGTTGGAGGCGTAAGACCCACACATTCCACATGACTTGTTAAGTATTTCAACCAACACCGTGAAGAGGCCCAAAATTGTGTGCATCCATTTCCAACAAGAGTTTTTGACAAGTTTTTTCGGATTGAATTAAAATCAAGAGACCACACAGTTACAACGTACAACCCACGAGAAGGTATTTACATGGTTAAATCTCCGATATGCCTTGATGCTACCGGCAACAATGTTTATAATTTAAAAATGAATGAAAAATCATGTAATTGTGGCAAATGATGAGAATATACATTGCCTTGTTCTCATGCTCTTGCAGTATGTAGATAGGGCTGTAAACGGGGTGGGTCTTACCCGTACCCGCACGAGTCTGTACCCGTTTTAGCGGGTAAGGTTTAAATTTTATACCCGCAGACCCGTACCCGTGCCCGTATTTATACTCTATATAGGTTTGGGCAGGGTATGGTGATGCCCAGACCCGTATACCCGTATTAATAACATAATAATATATTATATATATTATATTAGATAGAGGATAATAAATGTGCATAGAGAGGGTTGGTTGAGTGGTTAAGGAGGCAAATTTTTAAATATTTCTTTGGATTGGAAATGCAGGTTCGAATCCTGCTACCATCAACCTTTTCTTTTTTTCCTCTTTTTTTCTTCTTTTTCTTTTCCGTCCTTTTTTCTTTTTTTTTCTTTTCAGTCATTTTCTCTTCTTTTTCTTTGCAGTCATTTTCACTTTTTTTTACTCCTTTTCTGTCCTTTTCTCTTTTTTTTTTTTTTCCTTTTCATTCCTAAATAAAGTCTCTTTATTTGATAGATTTGGCCCAACTAACCTCTTTCAAATTATTTATTTATTTATTTATTTTCAATTTTATTTCAAATGCCATTTCACAAATAATTTATTTTTACAAAATATAAAAATATATTCTTTCATCCTGTATAAAAGCAATTTATGATAGTAATATTTTTGCCTTATTCTTTATTTCATAGAACTGCTGAAAATATGGATCATGACAAAAAAGGACAATATTTTTCTTTGTCGTTCTCTATCTTATATGCTACTATATGACTTATCTATTAGGCGACACCATATTATTACATATACTCTTTCCTCAGAGATTGTGTAGGAATTTGTATTACAGACTGAAATTAATATAGTTACAGGGGTCTATATCCCTATTCATTTATGTATATGTTAAATGATTCTATTTGTTGAAAGAAATGTTGAGGAGATTATGTTAATCATCTTAAAATTTTTATTTCAGAATTATATATTGTTTTATACATTTTTGATTAACAGGGAAAAAAATAGAAGAATATCATACGGGTACGAGTATACCAATACCCTACCCTTGACCCTGGAGGGTCGGATCTGGGTCTAAAATTTTATACCCTGGAGGGTATGGGTCCAGGTTTGAGTCCAAGTTTAACTATAAGCGTACGGGTCTGGGTCTGGGGGTACCCTGAGGGTTTGGACCTGTTTACAGTGTTGGACTCCGTAGGCAAAAACAAAATAAAATAAAACTACGGAAATCCACCAACAGGATCTGCACATACTAGAAAAACCGATTGGATAGAAATTACCTCAATGTTTTGATTGTTCGTTATGGAGGCGCTGCTTTGTACGTTTCGCCCTCTACTAGTATCCACGCGACGAACTTCTCTGCAAGCGATCGGGATGCTAGCCCCTTCTATGTTCTGAAAACTGTTCAGAACTGATCCTGACTATCTGATAGTCGGTCGTATTTCGGAGAGAGGATGCTAGATACTATATCGCTGTTCTAGATAAAGGACGGCTACCAAGAAAAAGTTAACATAACCTTTTATAGCTGTCAATATCAAACCCCTAACTGTCATCGAATGATAGTTTAATCTCGTCCGTCTATTCCTATAATCATCCAACGGTTGGATGAGTAATATTAAGTAATTAATTTCATTTATTAGATTAAATAAAATTAATTACTTATTAGCTTACTAGAAAATACAATATGGAATCTGATGCTTTCTTTTGTATACGTTCAACGAATCTGGACACAATCTAGATTCATTGAACGTGGACATTATGCTCACAAGATCGTCTATGCGTGTGACCCTGTAGGTTCACTTAACGCTGGCAGTGAATGAAAAATGTCCTAGACATTTATTCACAAAACATAAGCAGCCTCTAGCAAGACATTATGCTTACCAAGTTAAGTATATATAATAGTAACCTAGCATCAGATTTAATATTTAGTCCTTTTGTCACACGATATCCTAATTAAGTATAAGGCATGGATCAAGTCATCCTTATAAAACTTAATTAACCATTTACTTGATCACCAGACAGACTGTTCCAACAAATAATATTAATAACACCTTATTAATACTTATTTGAGCATGGCCATGTATATTTTCCAGTCTTCCTTATCAAGGGGCCCATGGATATCTCTCTCTAAAAGAGAGGGACAAATCCCTTTCATTGTCTCCAATATTCAAGCCATGACGAGAAAATAAGCCAACCAATAGTCATAATGATCACCTAATTAAAGTGATGTTTGACTATGTCAAAACATATTTTCTCCCCATGCAAGAAACATTAGAAATATTAGGTCAAAGGACACCAAATATAAAACTGAGAAGAAATACTTATAACTTAAACCCATGCAATATTTCTTCTTCACTTTGGGTCATGTCCAATACCATATTCTCAATATGTATTTATGAATTGATTTTATATCTCATATTCATGATCAGTAAAACTTGACCATCAATCAACTTCACACTAGTTTACAAGATGTAATAAACTAGGGACAAGTAAGAATAGTATTTTATTAGCTATAAGGGTTTTACTATCAAGTCACATACTTAATACCAAGAGCATAAAATACAATTCAAAAAATACATGCTTCATAAATAATAAATGTGAGTCAATTGGTCTTAGGGCATATACTAACATACAGCCCAATATATAGAGATAATGGTACAAGGCCAGATGCTTATGTGCCAGATATATATTCGCGGGAAACTTACAGAAGAACATACCAATCTAATTTTTATCTAGTTGGGCATGAGAACTTTTGGAGAGATGCTCCTTACAATTTAATATTCTATTCTCCAAACATGAACAATCAAGGGGTATAAAACAGTGTATGAGATTTCGGGGGGAAATGGATTATTGAAATCTGGATTCTCCCCCAAGATGTAGCAGACGTCGAATTCCCGAGCATAATACAAAACATTGTAACAACCTTAGTTCAAGAAATGTATAAGTTTCTTTTTTAAAGTGTTGTAATATTTTAGGGTTTCTATTAATGATATTTCTTCTTTGACTTTCTTCTAAGTACTTCTTTATAAATCTTTTTACTTAAATCGATTATAAAGTATTATGCTAAAATTTATAACAAGTAACAAAAAGTTAAAATACTTTTAATTACTTCTTCATATTTTTTAATAAAATTTTACTTTTAAAATTGCTATAATTATTATCATAAAATATACATCAAATAAGTTAAATAAAAGAATACTTTCTTTTTTAAAAAAATTATAATTACAAGTTTGGCAAAATATATTTTTGAGTTTTGCAAAAAAAAAAAAAAAATGATGTAGCAGATAAGGCACATAGTAGATGTGTTATTGTAAAGGATAAGGCACACACCATGTGCATAATCTGCCACATAGGAATCTTACTGGTTAAATTTCGGATTAAGTAATAACGCATACAGCATGTATGTTATCCTTAATGAATAAAGTAAAATATTATGGCAACTTTAGTGGCTTTTTTAAAAAAATTGGCCGATTATAGCAAAAACCAAACTTGTTCAAGCCATTTATTCATTAAACTACCTCCGGAAAAAAATATTACGGGGTTTTAAACTTATTAAGGATAGTCAAAATTATAAGAAGTTTTACAAATTTCAATAAGTATCTATTGAACGTTTTCTATCTTTACCTATCTTTCTATTCATTTATTTCACGCCCACTATCTATCTCGTTTCTCATTTGTAAATGGTAGAAAGGGTAATGTTGAAGAATACACTGGTGATCAGCCCTGTTACATAAATAAAACCCCTACAAAATAATTACAAAAGCAGCGGAAGAACAAAATATAAATATTCTAATCTATTATAAATAACCGGATGATGGAACCAGATAACAATTCTTAAAAATGGCTCTTCAAAATCGGATGAGGTTTCCGAAAAACGAACTACCGATTCTTCTTCAATCTAAAGTACCTAAAAAAATCGAATGACAAAATTGGATGAGTAGGCAAAAATTGGACGTGCTTTTTTTGGTAGCAAAAGACAGAATCAGACGACCAACTTAAAAACCGGACGTCCGTTTCTAAAACCGGACTACCAACACGAAAAATCGGATGACCAGTTTCTGTGTAAAAGAGGGGAATAGAGATATTCAAACGCAAAAAACGGATGAGGAAGAGCAAAACCAAACGATCGGTTTTGCTGTAAAATTCACATTCTCGATCAAACCCTCAGAACAATGGATGAGCCTCACATACAAAAACAATCTAATCTCTCACTCTCGGTTCTTTCCTTCACAAGCCACCCAAGCATGCAGTCAACCAAAAAATGGTGTCTAACAGCGGCAGCAATAGAAGAATTTACAGAGAATAGGCAGTAACAGAGGAATAAGAAATTGCAAAGAAGAAGAAGAAGAAGAGAGAAAAGAACGTAAGAAAGCTTCACACAGAGTTATTGGTCACTTCATATCAACAATAGGAAACATGAGAGTATTTATAGAGTTACTAAGGTAGACACATTCAACAATAGATAAGCCATTTAGAAGAATCGTTCAAAACAGAACAGCTAAGTACCTGGAAGACTCATTCAAAAGACAAACAGCCAAGTCACCTGGGAAAGACACAAGAAGAGATTGGGTTGGCCAGCCCGCCCCGCCCGGCATCTTGGGTTAAAAATAAACTCATCCTATTTTGGGTTGTGATGCTCAGTCCAACTCATCGTAGGGTATAAAAAATTGGGCTGAAAGGGAAAAGAAAAATGTATAAACAATTGGCCCAACAGGCCTACAGTTATTATAATTAAAAAAATGTATTGTTTTCAATACCTTTAATTTGTGTGCAAAATTTTAAAATTCTTTATATTTATAATCGGAGATAGTATAATAGTATAAAAGTTTGGACAAATTATTTGCATCTCATATCTTATTTGATCCCTTATTCATAAGGCACGACCTTGATTTGTTCAATGTACATTACTTGACATGGTGAGTCTCAATATCTTTAGTCATATTGAGGCAAAAGTCCATGAGAGCATTTGGATCTGGGAGATTCTCGTTTAACTTCTCGTACTCCGAAGTCCAAGTAACTAAGTTTTTTTTCCCTTTAGTATCAACATGGACAGTGTCACGGAGGTTCTTGTAAAAGTCCAAAAGATCTACTTTAACAGCCTTGAATGTCACAGATTTCTTTTCTGTTGTCTATGGCTTAAATAACCACATTGGCCTTAAATTAAAGGAAAAGAAAGAATATTAAACGAAAAAAAAATTACATGAAATCGCAAAAATTATGTATAGTGTTAGCCTAAAATATATAAACGAAATAAAATAGAATAATAATATAAAAATAATAAATGAAAATTTACGTTTTGGTATAAAAAAAAATTCCTATGCAAATAAAGTTCAAGACTTTAACTATACATATCTTGGAGAAATTCAAGAAAAATATATTGAAACCGTAACTAGGAAAACAGTCACAAAGCGACAAATTGTCAAAGCTTTATATATTTCACATAGCTTAAAAGCCTTAAAAAAAATAGTTATATTAATTGTTGTATATGAGTAGTTTTCCTAATAACATAAATTGAGTCTATAATATTTTATGTAATATTTTTTTATAATATTTTTTTGATAAAGTTTATATTATTTTCTTATATTTGTCATTTATTTGATAAATTTTATTTATAAAATATAGTATCATATTAGTAACATTACAGAGAATGTTAAAAGATATTGTAAACCATCCAAATCTACAAATTATATTTCTTTTCAGAAGTTGCTAAATTTTAAAATACATTGAGATTATTAATAAACTAATTATACTTCTCTTTAGCTTTCTTCTCCTTGGCATTACATAAACTACAAAAGGAAAGATACTATAAATATTTGTCTTATATTATCAATATGTGCATAATACTTCAAAAAGCTGTGTTTCCATTTATTTATATGTATCTTTTTATTTTTTTCAAAATTGGCTCGGATCTTTTGTATTATTTTGTGTACCACTTTTTTATAACTTTCTAATTGTATTAGTAAAACTTAATAAATAAAAGATAATCCCAAAAGAGAAAATATACCATAAAAAGAATGTAGTACATAGAGTGGTTACAAACGTAATATAGAAAATCTTATATCACACTTTTGAGTTAGAAAAAGAAAATAGATTGTAAGTAAAAATTAAAAAAAAAAAAATAGAGAAACTAAAAACAAATTTTGTAAGTATTTTGGGTAAGTCGATGATATTAAAAAAATATTTATAATCATTTTTCATAAAAAGAAATCTTTAGAATATCTCATACGAATATAGTACACCTATGTTTCAATTTCATCCCAATAAGATATGGTTAAGATTTGTGATGAATATATTATTTTAATTAATGTGGTTTCAACATTCAATACTCTTCACCCGTGAAGAATCTACTCAGGATCGTTTGTAATATTTCTTGTAACATCTCTACTCAAGATCGTCTGTAATATTTTCTATAACATCTCCTACAATATTTCTTTTTATAATATTTTTTTTTTTTAGAATTTATCTTTTATTTAATAAGTTTTATTAATAAAATATACTAAATTAAGAATGTAACCTAAAGTGTTATAGGAAATAAAGGATCAGAACCACCGACAATCAACGCTCCAGCTACAAATCCTCTACAGTGATTCAAATGATTACACTAGCTTCAATTATAATGATATACATACGTGGTGAATTAATATAATTATTTCATTTTTCTGGCAATTATAAACTGATTAGAGATTCCAATGTATATGTATATAATATGTATATACTACCTCGGTTTCATAGACAATTTGCTACTTCAAAGAGAACAAGAAATTTAAAATTAATGAGTTTTTTAGAGTGAAAAATTTTTAATGTCCTTTTATTAATTTTACTATTTCGTTTCCTATTATAATGCAATATTATCATATTTGGACATTTTTATATTATAAAATAATTTTTTTTACAAATTTTTATCTCTAATGGAAATATAAGGAGTTTTAGTCTTGGACACAAACATTGAGAATCTTGAAAACAAGACAATTTTTGAATTACATTACTCTTTTTTCCCTTCATAAATGAGGAAAGAGATAGATAGTAAGAGAGAAATAAATTAAGGCAAAGATGGGTAAAGATAGAAAATGTTCAATAAATATTTATTGAAAGTTATAAAAAATATTTATTTTTACCATTCTCAATGAGACTAAAATCCCTTATATTTTCGACCAGAATAGTAATTTTTCTAAGAATACCTCTATTTAATTAATGCATTATTACTTAGTAATTTTTCCCCTCACCCTAATTAAACTCTAATTAATACTCATAGGAGAGAAGAGAGATGGGAGAGGACAGAAGATAAAACCTTGAAAATATGAATTTTATTAAAATTAGTATAAGAGACTTACATGTATTTTAATCTAAAAAACAAATCCATTAGATTTTCTAAATTAATTTGTGTGAGATAACAAATTGCACCGTTTACTCTAATTCATATTATTGCAATGAACTCCATGAAGGACGAGCACACCAATATTTTGAATTGGCTTAATATCTTGCTTTGGATTGAAGACTTCCTTTACTGACTCCAAAGTCTAAAGTCTTGTAGATCAAGAGTTATGTTCTAAATACGAATTATATATATATTTTTCAAATTCTGGAAAATTTCTCTATTATATCTTCCCAAAGTTTAAGGATATTAATCATTTTGAGATTAGAAAAACTTTACTTATTAAAACTTTAGGATTTAGCCAGAATAATGTCAAAATTAATCACTTTTTTAGCCAAAATAAAAAACAGAACCTGCTTGAATAATTCCGGTTAGCGAGATTGTACACATATCACATCTTATCCCTCATTATTATATAGGCTCAATAATTTCATAATAATTAAAGACTTTTTAAAAGAATAATACTTTAATTTTCCTTTAAAGAAAGTTGGGGAAGCGCACCAAATTCAGTACGGCAGACCCACGTGAATTACGTTATATTGAGGTGTTTTCAGTTACTTATGATTTTTTAAAGTGATTAAAAATAAATATTTATAAAAATATTATTTTAAATAAGTTAATATAATAATTTTAATTTTAACTATATTAATAAGTGAAGGCAGTTTTAAAAAGTAGTACTCCAATAATAATTTTTAAAAATAATTTTTTATTTTTTTAAATTAAAAGTAAATATAATAAGTAGTAAAAAATAGCTTCAAAACAGCTTATAATTAAAATAAACAAAAAATTACTCATTTTAAATAATAGAGAACAGAGTCTTAGTGCGTTTGAATTGGAGTCCCCAATTTTAAATGCAAGTTATACATCACTAAGTTTGTTACACGAATATTACATTTGAGTTCCATAAAAATATTGTGTAAGTTCTATGACTGTTGTTATGAAATTTCATACATGAAAATGAATGTTTCATGGCTTTTTTTCTATTTCTCTTTCTGGATTATAGTACTTTGTTGTGATGAGGTTGTACAAGTTCTGTGTTCGATTTAAATGAGAATGATATTGATATTTTATAGGTTATATATTAATGTTTCATTAAAATAGAATACATGTTTCATGGGTTCTGTATGAGGTCATGAGTTTTGTGTTAGGGCTACGTTGTTGTAATAAGATTGCATGAGTATTGTGTTAGGGTTCTATGGAACTAGTATTATTATTCCGTGAATTCTATGTTAGAGTTCCACAGGAATATAATGCGTGTTTCATGCATTTTGTGGTGTTGATGTTTCATGAGTTGTAATGTGTCCATGGAAACAAAACACGCGTATGTATTTCATGGGGTCATACATCTTTTTCATGTATCATGAATAAAAAGTTATTAAACCAAATATTCGATTATTAGACACTAAACTAAAAATATAATATCACCAAATTATTTTTCAAAACATATATGAAATTATTAAAAAAAACAATCTACTCTATTGTGATGTTTCATGAGTTTTGTGTTAGATTTATTCTATGGAAATACATGTATAAATATATATATATATGTTCCACGGAAGGATAATGAATGATCCAATGGGGTGTTACTTATAATATTAATATACATAATACACCCGTACTCAATACTCCAAGAGTTAAAATTGTATAGACATTTACTTATGTAATTGATGAATACTGCACTCTCACAATCATACAAGGGTAACAAACAATCAAGGTAGAGGACAAGTCTCTAAATACACTCCAATACTTAAGTCAGAATATAAATGAAAAAGATAATAATGACAGTATTCTTTTAGGCTAAGGGATAGATAGCTCCTATATAAAAGGCTCAGCTAGAGTGTAACTAACAATGCTCTTATGGGCTTTACGCTTATCGGTAGGCATTATAGGCCTCTCACTTAGGACACTATGCTCCTTGACACGACTGCAGATTGCTCCATCTTCTTGTTCGGGAACTAAGTGCCTCTAGGTCTCGTTTGATAAAACTTAAAACTAAAGCTTGAAGTTTGAATTGTTTAGGTTTTGAATTCTGAATTTGAAGTTTGAACGTTGAATATTAAAACTGACATCTGAATCTAAATCTAAATTAATTAATAAGTGGTAATTATATATATATATATAGTGTTATAATTTTATAAACAATATTTATATTCAAAGTTTAGAGTTAATTAATAAATTTTCACTTTGAATTTATTACTACGATTAAGCATATCTTAAACAAAGTGATTTGCAAAAACTCTTATCAAACGTACTTAAAATATTTAAGTACTTAAAAATTATTTGTGATTGAACATACTTAATACAATAAATTCTTAACTAACTCATTTTAAGAGGTAAATTAATTTATCAAATAAGGTCTAACTCTTTACATTTTTATACCACTGAGTGAATGACTTTTTATATAACTTGTTTGATAGTTTAACTGTTACAAATAACATTACTCTTGTTCATAGTCATGATTTCATCGTGTGGCATATCATCCCTAAATTATATCATACATCGTAGGTATACCATGCATGATAATCTCCTAGTGGAATGATGTCTCTTTAGATCTAATAGAAAATATTAGGAATTTATATATTTATGCGTCTCCTCCTGTTTCAAAATTTTTTATAGCCTCCACATCTCCTTCTCCTTTCATCTATTCTTCGTTCCTTCTCCTTCTATTCACCAATATTCTCTAGATTTATAAAATCAAATCTTTATTTTCATATTATTTGATTTTTTTTTTATTTAGTTATTATGTAAGGTAAGTCTATAAAAAATTATGGATAAATCGTTTTTGGAGAAGATGCGGAAGAATTTTTTTTTTTCTTGTATAATTGATGCTTTTTTGGTGTTTAAGTTATATGTCACCAGAGTTACGAAATTTCATATTTCAATTGCTAATGTTCCATTGTAATATAATTATAGTTCCATGTTTCAATTGCTAATGTTCCATAATGGCAGTAGCAGCTTTGTTTTTATATTACTTAATTTTTTTTTATCTAATTCACTGTATTTGTGTATGGATAATTATGGAAAAATTTTTTATTTGGGGTTGATGAGGAGAAAGAATCGTTTTTTGTGTGCGATTGATCGGTTTTTAGTTGCTAAAGTTATACTTTATATGGAACATATATATATATATATATATATATATATGTAAAATTCATGGAAACCCTCAAAGAACATATAGAACATATATTTTATTACCATGGAACATTAACACTAATGCATGAATAATATTACAACAAAGCAAATCTAGCACAAAATTCATGAAAACCCGTAGAGAATTGAAGGAATATCTATTATATTCCTCATGTATTATATTTTAATGGAATATTAACACATAATCAATAGAACATCAGTACTATTTTTATGGAACATCGGCACTATGTCACCGAAATTACAGAGTTTCATTTCTAATATTCCAAGGAAATATAAATACAATTCCCTATTTTAATTGTTAATATTCCATGAAACCTATAGAGAACTGATGGGACATCTATTATATTCCCATGTATTATATTTTAATAATTATATTAACACATAGTCCATAGAAGATCAATACTAGTTCTATGAAATATCAGTACTATGTCACCGAAGTTACGAGTTCCGTATTTCAATTTCTAATGTTACATAAAATATGATTATAGTTCCATATTTAATTGCTAATGCTACATAATGACAGTAGCAGTTTTGGTTTCATATTAATGATATTTTTCAATTGTTAATGTTTAATGAAAATATAATTGTAATTTTATGTTTCTATTACTAATGTTTCGTCCGAATATAATTGTAGCTCTATGATTACATAAGTAGCCGTCTACGAAATATTAAGTCTTGATATATTTTATTTTCAGCATATGTGAGTGATAAACTTATACTCCCTCCATCCCACAAAAATGATCATATTTCAATTTTCATAAATATTAAGAAAGTTAGTTAGATCAGTACATTTTGTTTTAGTTTCTCTTTTATACCTTTCATTTATATTAAATGTATTTGACTTTTTGTGTTGAAACTTGTATAAACTTATTAGAATGATATGTGTTTTATTAAAACTTCTTAGAAAGTGGAGATTTTTATTAATTAAAATATAAAATAATGAGGGGCATATAAGACAACTAATATGTTAACTAACATATATATAAATGGAAACAGAATCATAATTTAGGACGAAAGCAAAAGGAAACTTGGACCATATTTGTAGGACGGAGGGAATATGTTACTAGTTTCATCTAACACATAATAATGTAGAACATCATTACAACAAATCATTCTTAGTACAAAACTATCATGAATACTTGCATATAACTGATGGAACATGTAATATATTTTCATGAAATATTAACACATCAACTAAATAACATTAATACCTAACTTATGGAATATCTCAAGCGCGTGTACGTCACTTCCTTTCAGTGCGAGTGGAATGATTTTTTTTGCTTCTTGTATGTTTTAGTGGGACGATATCATTTAGACTTGGTGGCATGCCAACAAGGTATACCGGGAGTCCAATGTATAACTTCTATATATTATCTTTATCTAGATGCTAACAACATGCTCTCTTAATTAATAATCCATCAGGCTAACCATCATACATATGATTTGATTTTTTAAATATTTAATTATATTTTTTTCTAAATAAGAAAGCTATTCACTGATATGAAATGGGTAAGTCATTACAATCAAAACAATCTTCACATCTCTTCCCAAAAAAATAACTTAATTTATATTAATTAGAGCCAAATAATTGTTTCAAAAGAAAATATTATAGCGAGTGAAAATATTTCTTAAAGAAATTCTTTATCTAGTATATCTTAATAATGAATAAAAATATTTCTAATATTGATAGTTTGTTCTAGTATATTCTATAATACACTTTCTTCTCGTGTTAACTTTTCCTTTAGAGTTTAGATTTTATTTTTTATTCTATATGATTATATTAATAAAACTACTATTAAAAAAGTATACTATAAATTGTATTATAAGATCTATTAGACAATTCCAATCAAATTTTTCTTGTATGTTTATTTTCTTTTTCTTCTAATTTATAAATTTTCTATGCAATTGTGAGACCATCTCTTCCAAATGGGACCAGATTATCTAATTATGACGTATGAACAGTAGAATGCTCCATCCATTTTATATTATGTCATTTTAAGGGTGTGCATAAGAATTAAGGAAATAATCGAGTTGTTTGAATTCAAAAGAAAATGAACTAATTATTAAATGTGTCATTAATAGTTCTAATGAAAGTTTGTAAACAATTACTTTATTTTAATAAGTTCCGGATTATATCTGAAAAAATATTATTTCATGCTTAATTTTCTAGTTAAATGATAGATATATCGGGGGAAAAAAAGAGCATATCGGAGGGAGGAAGTATCGTTCACTTTTCAACTCTGCTCACTATATAAAGCACCAACAACGAGACCAGGTTTTCCACCCCTTTGATATCTCAGATATAATAATACTTCTTGATATTGGGGAGGAAATTAGTTAGGATGGGTCTCAAGGGAAAAATGATTGGCCAAACAGATATCAAGGCTGGTGGAGATGTTTTCCATGATATCATTAAAATGAGACCTCATGAACTTACCAAAATGAGTCCTAATAAAGTTAAAGCTTTCACTCTTCTTGAAGGTGAACTTGGAAAGGTTGGATCAAAGATCTGTTGGCACTACACTCATGGTATGTCTGCCCCAATTCTTCTTCTTTTGTTTTGAAAGTTTTTTCTTTCCAAGTTTGACATATAGTCAACTAAAATTCAGAATTCAAAAATTAAAAAAATCAAACTTCAAACATCTATCAGTTTCCAAATGAACGAGGCCGCAGTAGAATTCAGCATAATTTGTAGAAAATTTGTAGAGTTCTAAAGGGGTTCTACTGACAATAGATATGTGACTCGATGGTGCGACTCTCTTAATTAGTAGTTACAAGACGTCTTCGGTTTGAGTGACTTAAAAAGAAGTTTAATGTCTCATGTTACCTTGTGTCTTCGAATCTTTCTGTATCAGTCGATGACTCTTGGATTTCGAGTTACCCAAATAAAAAAATTTAAAAGAAAAAATGTAGGTTATGTTGACTATTTTTTGTTTTTTTCTGTTACAGATGGCAAAGACAGTGTTGGAAAAGAGATAATTGAAGACATTGACGAAGAAAAACAATCAGTAAGATTCAAGTTGATTGAAGGAGATCTTATGGAAATATACAAATCCATGTACATAACTTATCATGTTGATACAAATGGTCCAGACAATTTAGTAACATGGACTCTAGAGTACGAGAAGTTTAAGGAGGAGTACCCACATCCCGGAACTTTGCTCAACTTCTTTCTTCACATGGTTGAAGACATTGAAGGTCATCACTCTTAATCACATCTTCTGAATCATCAATAGAAGATGAATAATAAATCCTGGAAACGTTAAATGTGTGCTTAATTTGTTAAGCTTATAATTACGCTAAAAGTGCTTGTTTTAAGTTTACTATAATATATAATAATGAAAACGTATACAAGTATAATAAGATGAATAAACCGTTATCATATATATGTTCTTCTTCCTTTTATTTTCATTATCTACTCGTAATTGAGAATACTTGTAAACAAAACAAAAATATAATTGTGTTGCGTTGATCGTTGACTGTTAAGGTTCACGCAAGAGTTGAATAGACATACACAAATCTTCATATGTTATTATAATTCGAGGTTGAGAAAGTAATATTTTAAGATTCAGGGCAAAATCCAAAATATCAAAAAGTTCAAAGATTAATAATGGTTAGATGCGCATTAATAGTTAATGTTTAATAAAAAAATTAACGAAAGTACAAAAATTAATAGGATCTTTTTTCATTTATAGCCCTACAAAAAATATAATTCAATTTTCTTTTGATTGACTTAATGAAAATAGTTTATCGGCTTGGTTCTTAGGAAAGGTATTTTTATATCTATATATGAAAACTACATAAATATGATTTTTAAAATGAATACGTAATAATATACAAAAAATATTGCTTGGAATAAAAAATATTGTAATTGGAATCATATGTAATGTACTTTTGCTGAGTAGTTCAGAGAGGAGTCAATATAAGCTGAAACTTTTCGACTTACTTTGGATGATTTGGGATAAAGATCTCATAATTCATAGTAAAAATTCAGTATAAAATTGTATTTAAAATAATTCAAACACCTCTCACCTATCCTATCGAGTAAATGCATATAAGAAAAGAAAGTCCACTGAAATACTTAGAAGAAAGCCTACCGAACTCACATCTCCGCGCCTGGGAGTCAATATGCAGACGAGTGGTAGGAAGTTGGAAGACTTTCAGGTGAGGGCTGACATAGAAACTAAATCCAGCGAAGGTACAAAACCCCATGCATTGCCACATCATATTCTCACAAATTAATATTTTGATATTTTAAGACGTTATTTTTTGGAAAAAAAGAAATTATTGTAACCGTTCGAATAATTTGGAATGACTTTTATAATATTTTTTTAAATAATATTTTTAATATAACATTTTGTTAATGAAATCTATCATTTTAAAAATAAATTTTAAATTTTATAAAATATATTTTAAAAAATAAATATTACAAAAATGCTATAAAAATATTACACATATACATGATAACCAAGTCAACCGTCAATATTGTCTAGGTCGATTCAAGTTTAAGGACTCAAAATCAAATCTTGTAAATTCGTCAGTTAGTTAGCAGGTCTCATTTCAAGACAACTCGCAACCTTAGAACTTTGTGACCAACATGACCTGTCAGAAAGAAAGGGACAATGCAAACTAATCCCGGTCCAGAATAAGTCCTGAAAAGAAAACACAAATTAAAAAAAATAAAGACAATTTAAATTTAAGAAAAATGGGCATATCATACCATGAAATATTTATACATTTCAATTTGTAAACATAAAATGTATTTTAGCAATTTATACTTATAAAGTGTGTTTGAGTTGCACAAAATGATAATTAATGAATATCATAGTAATCGATGATTTTTTCGTACATGATTATCATATACTATCATTGTGATATTTTATCCTTTCAGATGGCTGACAAGATATCTTTTATCCAAATTTATATTGTTACGTGGATCATGGTTAACTTGTATTTGATCCAATCAAATAGATTATCGTTTCAAAGTAGCGGTTCTGAAAGGAAAAAATGCCGTGATAATGGTAACATATGATAGTCACATATGAAAATTTGCTTGATGCCGCCATAATATTCGTTAATTGTTATTTTTTATAACTCGTAAAAATTTTATGATAAAAATTTATTAAAAAAAAATATTTATGATTATGAACTAAAAAGTATAAATACTTTTTGTAAGTATAATTTACTAATTTCCCTAGATTAAATAACATAAGTTATATAACACAAATAACAAAATTTTACACTTAGCCAAAAAAATTCTAAACTTAGAACCCAATCTCTCGAAAGAAATTAAAATTTAAAAGTATTAATAATGTGATTTGCAAATGTCACTAATACAAAAACATAATTTAAATTCTAATAATGTGATGTGCAAATGTCTTTTAAGAATATGGTGCCATCAATCTCAATTTATCTTGAAATTTTCTGTTACAAAATTTACACCTACCCTTATTCCTGACATTATCCTTTTCAAAGTACGAATTTTATTTCTAATTGTAGTCGGAGATGGTTCCAATACCATATACGGGGGAGGAGATTGTCTCTTGTTCTTTTATGCTATCCTTACCGCTTGATGATGCCATAGTGGAATAGTAAAACTAAATAAACAAATTAAATTAATCAATATAAAGTAGATAAATAGAATACTTAAATCAATAATTTATTAAACAAATAAAGTAGATATATTAAAAAAGAAATGAAGTAATAAAATGTACGAGAGAATTGGAAACTAAGTGGAGAAGACAGAAATGGGAATGATATATATATATATATATATATATTGGTGAAGAGAGAATTCATCTAAGGGGTATTTATAGGGATAAAGGGATTTTCTTGTTTTAAAAAAAAAGAAAAGTTTCATATGCTATTAGGTTGGCCACTAGATTACAACAGTCAGTAAAATATGATGACCTAAGAGAGAGATTGATAAATGGATCTTCAAATTGGGTCGTTGATCATTAACGGTCCAAATTGATGATTAACGGACGCGTGATCATATATATATATACATATATATATATATATATGTGTGATATGTGTGTGAGAGAAAGAAAGGGGAGAAGAAATTGGCAGTATATATCTTAAATTATATTTACTTTTCTATTTATAGCTATTAATTTCTATTTTATCTTTTCATAAGTATAAACTCTTTCGAGAAGTATAGCATTTTAAATATTCTATGATGGAATTCGACGCATTTTTGTCACAAGCATCCAATAAAATGATCCTTTAGGTTAGGTTATAAAAATGTGCAAGAAATGTACCGAATATTACAATGAAATCATTAGATTATTATAAACTTGCATTATTAAAAATAGTTCATTCCTAAAAAAGATGAAATAAAAGTTCTTTGCTATAAAATGCTACAATAAAAATTCCTGAATACAAACATAAAAGTTAAAATAGTTTAAGCCAATTCATGGCTAGTTTCTCTCTCTCTCTCTCTCTCTCTCTCTCTCTCTCTCTCTCTCTCTCTCTCTCTCTCTATATATATATATACACATATATATATGTATACATACATAAATATGTACATATGCACATATCTATATTGTATATTGTTGGAATTCGTAGGCAAAAAAATAAAGAATAAAACTACGAAAATCCGCCAAAAGGATCCGCACATACTAGAAAAACTGATTGGACAGAAAAGTACCTCAATGTTTTCAGCCGTTAGGTGTGGAGGCGATGTTGTTTACGCTTCGCCCTCTACTGTTATCCACGTGACGAACCTTTCTGCAAGTGATCGAGATACTAGCCCCTTTGGTGTTGTAAAAAATGTTCAGAACGAATCTTGACTATCTGGTAATACGTAGAATTTTTTAGAGAGAGAGGCTAGATATTATTATCGCCCTTCTATGGTTAAAGCCATTTGTTTTTAATCAGACGAACACGGCTACAGGGAAAAAGGTTAATATTAACCTTTTATAGCTGTCAATATCAGAACCCTAATTGTCATCTAATGATAGTTTTAATCTCGTCCGTCTATTCTATAATCATCCAACGATTGGATGAATAATATTAAGTAATTAATTTCATTTATCTGATAAATAAAATTAGTTACTTATTAACTTACCAAAAAATTACAACACGGAATATGATTCCCCTTTTGTATACATTCAATGAATTTGGACACGATCAAAATTCATTGAACGTGGACATCGTGCTCACAAGATCGTCTTTGCGTGTGACCTTGTATGTTCACTTGATGTTGGCAATGAATGAAAAATGTCATAGACATTTATTCACAAAACATAAGTAGCATCTAGCAAGAAATTATGCTTACCCAAGCTAAGTAAAAGCAATGATAACCTAGTATCAAGGGTGAGAGACACTCCCAATGTGTAAGATATGCAAATCGCGGCTGTTCTTGGTTTACGTTGGCACTGCTGCACTTTCGCCGGCGATTGGAAGGACTGGGAAGTGGTCCCTGAAGGGTGGGCTGTTGACTGGAAGTCTTCCCTTCCTGTTTGTTGTGCTATGGTTGTGGCTCTCAAATATCCTACCGCGACAAGTTCAAAATATCTGCTACTGCTTGTGGTTGTCTTCTCTAGTGATGGTTGCCAACAAATGGCTCCAAGAAATCGGGTGCCCGATTCCCTGCTACTATTATTTTTAGATCGCCCGCTTTCTATAACTGGAGGTCCACTTTACTGCTGCCACTGGTTTTCGGTCCCCGTTTTGTGATATTGATAATCCACTTTTTGGTCCTGCATTAAAAAACAATTGACCGTTGTAGGCGTCCGAACATCTCGGGTCTGGTTTCTATTTAAACTCTGGTAATCTTTTATTCTTCAACGGCTTTCGGTCATCCTATTTCTTTTCGATCGACCACTTTGGAGTGCTGCTCAGAATCGGATGTCCGTTTCATGTACTGGTCATCCGATTTTCTCTGGTTGTTCTGGAAGGTTCCTTTCGTGGCTGCTGGTTTGGAAGGTAACTTGCTATCACCCTCTTCTCACGGGCTTTGACCCGTTGTGTGTTGCGGGCCTTTGTTTTGCTATTGATTTGTTCTACTTTGAACCTTGTCAGTTATAGCTTTGAATTTTCTGCACTTGCCGCCGTTTATGTTTATTCTATTTTGTACCTTGCCGGTTTTTCACTATGGGTGGACTGCATTAGTGTTTCTGGTCTGGGAAACTGGTTTTTTGCTAGTTTTGTTTGCTACTGGCTTGTTTGTATCTGCTGTTTTGTCCCAAGTGTGAGTCAGGGCAATTTTTCTAGTTGGTTTCTGGCTTGGGTAAAGCAGTCACATGTTGTTGTCTTAATTTGGGGTGGAATTGTGGCAAAGAAGAAGATCTCAGTTCCAGCTGGGCAAGCATAGGTTCAAGGGAAAAAACAGAGGAGTGAAAATAAGGAGATTGCTGAACAAGTGGTTCAAGACAATGTTGCTAAATAGGATGGATGTGAAATCTCTTATGTCCCTTAGTCGTCTCAATCGGTCTCCAAAACTCTAGGAACCGAGGACACTACTTCTGGCTCCAACACTATTCAAGATGGAAGGAATCCGGATGAGAAGAAGAGCAAAACCTTTTCTTCGTTGTTTCAAGACAACTGAAATCCTAACAAAGGGATTTTGCTATCTAAGTTTGAAGACCAGAATAATGAAATAGTTACTGTAGTGGAAGATGTGGATGATGTCATTGAAACTTGGGGTATGCATTGGTAGGCTATGTTATGGGTAATTTTCCCGGAATTAATGCTATCAATAAAATGAGAGGTACTTGGAAGTTGCCTAAAGTGTTCAATATCCACAGCCCAGCATACAGCTTATTTCTTCGCCTACTGCTTTGACAGTGAGGCAGACAAACAACGAATCCTTGATGGAGGATTATACATGATCTATAGTAGGCCACTCATTCTTAAAAATATGCCAAATTTGTTTGAATTTGGGACTTGTACACATACTGTTGTTCTAGTATGGGTCACACTCCCGAGTTTACCGGTTGATCTTTGGAATGCACAAGGATTGGGTAAGATATGTTCAAAGATTGGCAACCCTCTGTGCTCGGATGCCATGACAGGAAGGAAGGAGAGAATATTCTATGCAAGAGTGCTTGTGGAAGTAGATATGGCTAAGGAGTTGGTTTCAAAAGTCACTATTAAGCTGCCATATGGGAATAGAAGGGAACAACATGTGATCTATGAAACTTCCCGAAATAATACCCGGGTTGTAGAATTATGGGACACTCAATTGAGGCGTGTAATAGGAATCAGAAATTAAAAGGCCAGCTTAAGGAGAAACAATGTACTGCTTTTACAAAGCAGACTGAGATGAACCAGAAGGAAGTTGGGAAGAAGAACACTATGTCGGCATCACTAGAACCGACAGGAACCAACAACCAAGGAAATGCCTTAGGCCTTGATTAAGGGCTTGATTCAGGGAAAGAAGAAGGGCAGACTCAGGAAGAGGGTACCCTAGGATATATGAGAGTTGCAGGGGATAGTCCTGTTGGATTCCGTAGGCAAAAACAAAATAAAATAAAACTACGAAAATCTACCAACAGGATCTGCACATACTAGAAAAACCGATTGGATAGAAATTACCTCAATGTTTTGAATGTTTGTTGTGGAGGCGTTGCTTTGTACGCTTCGCCCTCTACTGGTATCCACGCGACAAACTCCTCTGCAAGCGATCGGGATACTAGCCCCTTATGTGTTTTGAAAACTGTTCAGAACTGTTCCTAACTATCTGGTAATCGGTCGTATTTCGAAGAGAGGAGGCTAGATACTATATCGCCGTTCTAGGGTTTAGGGTTTTGTTTTTCTTTAATCAGAAAAAGGACGGCCATCAAGAAAAGGTTAACATAACCTTTTATAGCTGTCAATATCAAAACCCTAACTGTCATCTAATGACAGTTTAATCTCGTCCGTCTATTCCTATAATCATCCAACGGTTGGATGAGAAATATTAAGAGTTAATTTCATTTATTCGATTAAATAAAATTAATTACTTATTAACTTACCAGAAAATACAATACGGAATCTTATTCTCCTTTTGTATATGTTCAACGAATCTGGACACAATCTAAATTCATTGAACGTGGACATTATGCTCACAAGACCATCTGTGCGTGTGACCCTGTAGGTTCACTTAACGTTGGCAGTGAATGAAAAATGTCCTAGACATTTATTCACAAAACATAAGCGGTCTCTAGCAAGACATTATGCTTACTTAAGTTAAGTAAATGTAATAATAACCTAGCATCAGATTTAATATTTAGTCCTTTTGTCACACGATATCCTAATTAAGTATAAGGCATGGATCAAGTCATCCTTATAAAACTTAATTAACCATTTACTTGATCACCAGGCAGACTGTTCCAACAAATAATATTAATAACACCTTATTAATACTTATTTGAGCATGACCATGCATATTTTCCAGTCTTCCTTATCAAGAGGCCCATGGATATCTCTCTCTAAAAAGAGAGGGACAACTGCCTTTCACTATCTCCAATATTCAAGCCATGACGAAAAATAAGCCAACCAATAGTCATAATGATCACCTAATTAAAAGTGATGTTTGACTATGTCAAAACATATTTTCTCCCCATGCAAGAAACATTAGAAACATTAGGTCAAAAGACACCAAATATAAAACTGAGAAGAAATACTTATAACTTAAACCCATGCAATATTTCTTCTTCACTTTGGGTCATGTCCAATACAATATTCTCAATGTGTATTTATGAATTGATTTTATATCTCATATTCATGATCAGTAAAACTTGACCATCAATCAACTTCACACTAGTTTACAAGATGTAATAAACTAGGGACAAATAAGAATAATATTTTATTAGCTATAAGGGTTTTACTATCAAGTCACATACTTGATGACCAAGAGCATAAAATACAATTAAAAAATACATGCTTCATAAATCATAAATGTGAGTCAATTGGTCTTAGGGCAGATACTAACAAGTCCAGCTCATGATTCAGAGATGCAGCATGGCAAAAAAGAGGAAACTGATAATGAAAGAAGGGCACACGGGAAAAAGTTGAACCATAAGCCAGGCATTGGTTCAAACCTTGATGCAGGTCTTGATTCAGGTAAATATCGTATACTGATTCAGACTGAGGAGGATGTGAAATGCTGGAGAAGTGCTGGGGATGATCTACATAGTGATTCAGGCGTGCAGAAGGGAGATCATGATTTAGGCAAGCAGCATGGAGGGAAGGATGTTATGGGGAAAAAAGGACGGATACACAGGAGTAGCAAGAGCACTGGTGATGATCCAGGTCTAAGTCTGAAACTCAGTCAGCTGGATGAGCAACATATTTGTATGCGGAGTAACACAGTTGATAAACAGAGGGAAGCACAGCATGGTGGACCTAAAAGAATCAATCCCATCCCAGTAGATAAGGAAGGCAAGAGAATACCAGCAAAAGACAAATGGAAAATGCAAATGAATAGGAAAAGCAACATCTCTAGAAGCAAGTGCTTTAGAAAAAAGGAAGGGGTCTAGCCTTTATACTTTGTAATTATGCAGATAGGATGGTGGAATGTTAGAGGGTACTCAAAAACCCTCAAACATAATGAAGTGTGTAGATTTTTGTATGATAATAATATTGCAATTTTTGGTCTCTTGGAGACAAAATTAGAGGAGGGAAGACTCTTTAATATAATCAAATGGAAATTTAAAGATTGGAAGGTGTACCATAATTTTGCTAAGCATGAAGCTGGAAGAATAGTACTTGCTTGCGACCCGAGGCAGATACATGTGGAAGTGTTTTGTGTCTTTTATTTATGGGCTCCATTCTGTGGTGCAACGATGACAACTGTGGCAATTCCTAATTCAGTTTGGTTTAAATCTCAAACAACCTTGGCTAGTTTTGGGAGACTTCAATAGCGTACTTAGCAGCATGGATAGACAAGGTTATACAAGTGTATCCTCCTATGAAGTCAGGGATTTTCTGAATTGTTGTGTGGATTTGGGGTTGGTGAACATTAATTCTATGGGCTCCTACTTCACTTGGACTAATAATAATACTCGGTCCAAAATTGATAGAGCTTTGTGTAATCAAGTTTGGATTGACCAAGGGCTTTATGCAATGGAAAATTTTCTCTTCCCGGGATATATTTCGAATCACACACCATGCATTGTGTCTCTTTTTCATATGCATAAAAAAACCAGGGCCGAGATTCATGTTCTTTAATATGTGGGGTGATCATGAAAGCTTTCTTAGTTTGGTGGAGCAGTGTTAGAGCATACAGGTGGAAGGTACAAAACAGTTTTCTCTTTGCTAAAAGCTGAAATTGTTGAAGAGGTCTTTATTGAACAAGAAACACTTTGCACACATTTCGGCAAAAGCTGAAGCAACGAGGGTTGAGTTAAAGCATGTGCAATCTATCATACAAGATAGACCAGAGGACATGAACCTTAAACAGGAGGTTAGAGTTATGCAAGCAGAGGCAGCCTACTTGTGTGATGCTGAACGGAAGTTTTATGCTAAAAAAACAAAGTGTGAGTTCCTACTGAAAGGGGATAAGAGCACCAAGCTGTTTCACTCCTTGGTTAAGAGAAATGCTAAGAGAAATTACATCACTTCCCTAACTAAAGAAGATGGAACTACTACTACTTCTATATAGGAGATGCAATATGAGTTAATTGTGTTTTATGGAAAATTGATGGGAGCTAGCCAGGAGACAGATGGGTTTGATGTGTTAGCTATGATTTTGGGTCCTCTACTCTCTCACGCACAAGCTACATATATGGTGGAGAGCTTTTTAAAGGAAGATATCAAGAAAGCCTTATTTGATATTGGGAATGAGAAGTTACCGGGGCCGGATGTTTATTCATCTTATTTTTTTAAGAAGGCTTGGAACTTGGTTGCGGATGATTTTTGTGAAGCGGTTATGGAATTCTTTGACAACGGGTAGCTGCTGAGGCAAACTAATCATGCCATCATCGCCCTAATACCCAAGACAGAACATCCCTCTACTATTGGATATTTTAGATCGATATCATGTTGCAATGTTTTCTATAAAGTGATCACGAAGCTTCTAGCCTCAAGGTTGACTAATATACTGTTGTCCATTATAGATAAGGCCACAATCGGCCTTTGTGAAAGATAGGAGCATGGTGGAAAATATCTATTTGGCGCAAGAGGTTATGAGAGGATACACAAGAAAGAGGACTTCTCCCAAGTGCACCCTAAAAATTGACATTCGTAAGGCATTTGATACAATTTCATGGGATTTTTGGAGAAAGTGTTACATGCATTGCGGTTTCCGATCATTTTCATTAAGTGAATAATGGCTTGTGTTACTACTCCAACTTATTCCCTCAAGGCCAATAGTGAAGTTTTTGGGTTTTTCAAGGGCAAAAGGGATTTGAGACAAGGTGACTCTATCTCCCATTTCCTTTTCGTTATTTGTATGGAGTATCTATCCAGGTGTTTGAATCGTGCCACATTACATAATTGTTTTAACTTCTATACTAAGTGTGAGAAATTGAATATATCTCATCTTATATTTGTTGATGATTTGATGGTATTCACAAGGGGGGACCACCTATCAGTTCAAATTGTATGTGATGTTTTGACGGCTTTTAGGGAAGCATCAGGGCTGAGAGCTAATTCTCTTAAATCTAAAATTTTTTTGGCGGGTCTAAATGAATTTGAAAGGAGCATCATTATTGATTATACTGGATTTGTCGTAGGGAGTATGCCCTTCAGATATCTAGGCATTCCGCTATCAGGGGTCTATCTTAAGGTGGCAGATTATGCACCTTTGCTTGATAGGGTTACTAAAACCCTTGTCAAACGGTCCGGACTAAATACTTATGACTTAAACCCATGCAATATTTCTTCTTCACTTTGGGTCATGTCCAATATAATATTCTCAATATGTATTTATGAATTGATTTTATATCTCATGTTCATGATTTGTAAAACTTGATCATCAATCAACTTCATATTAGTTTAATAATACAAGATGTAATAAAACTAGGGACAAACAAGAATAGCATTTTATTAGCAATAAGGGTTTTACTATCAAGTCACATACTTGAGGACTAAGAGCATAAAATACACTTCAAAATACATGCCTCATAAATCATACATGTAAGTCAATTGGTCTAGGGCTTATACCAACATATATGTACATGTATACATATATACATATGCATGTATATATATACATATATATTGTTGTGTGGTTTCTATCCTAACAATATTTCACTTTTAGACAAACGTACCTATCGGTGTAATAAGGTGAGGAAAGTCTCTGGATTGTCGAACTCTCAGGACGGCTAAACACTTGTTTTTGCTACATTTCTACTGTTTAATTATAAAAAAAACTTTGGAAAAAGGATTTTTATAAAATAAAGAAAGAATTAAAAGATAATTTAACTACTAAGAAAATAATTAAAGATTTTAAAAGAAAATTGGAAAGTAGTCTTTAAATGATAGAGTTCCCCTAGAACCTTAAGTTAGTTTTTAATTAGAAAATGGTTGTCATTAATTATTAAAATTCATTGGTTGGATCTCACTCATATGTCAGATAATCCCTACTCCTAGGTGAAGACTCCAATTCACTTAACTGTTTGGAGAAGAATTCGTTCTCACCCTAACTTGATTATCAACGAATTATGGATTATAGTGATTTTCGTGATCTAAGAACTGTAACAAGCATTCCTACTCGATTACCAATTCCTATTATTTACTTAATACCCTAGGTTAATCTTCCTTGGTAGAGTCCACCTAACCTTGCAAAATTATTGATCACTAGTAAACTGGTAAACAATCACAACAATTGATTAACAATCAAACAAGAATTAAATAATTAAAACAAGAAATTTAATTAAAACATGAACAAAGAATTCTAGGGTTCACTCCATTTATACACAAATAAAATTAGCTACTAAACGTGTTTCTAAAATATAAACTCATATACAAATTTATGAAAAATAAAGAGTTTAGAACGTCTTAGGACAAAAGATTGAAGATCCACGATCCCGATAATTGCTTAAACTCGTCTTTCGATTTATTTGAATAATTTCCAAAAATTGGGGTTTTCTTACAAAATATAAAACTGAAACTAAGGCCTAAGCTAATGAAAATTAATGTATTTAAAGGGGTTTATATAAGAGAAAAAATCTCAAAATCCTATTTTAAAATTGCTCTAATCCTTTCCTAAAAAAGCTTGGAATTAAATTACAAAAAGGAAAGGAATCAAAGTGCAAAAAAGAAAAGTTCTAAAAATTACAGTTAAGCCCCTCACGACTATCCGGATGAGGAAAGCTGAGCTTTCCAGATCATTCTTGAATGTTGGCCACACTTTCCAGATCTGAAAAGTGACTATTCGGATTCGGATAGTGTTAATTTTTTCCCACTTTCTTGATTTTTGTGATTCTTCTCCATTTTTCTTTGTTTTTCACTCCAAAGTTCTTCGTTTTGACTTATCTGTAATATATCTTCGTTTTGAAGGTACCTACAATGGATAAGAGAAAAAACAGATCAATAAAGTCCATTTTATATACAATTAAGCATAAAAACCGATAAAAGGATAATACTTAAAATGGTGAAAGTTAGACTTATCAAACTCCCCACACTTAAGCTTTGATCGTCTTTAAGGAAAGGGCTCAATACAAATAAGAAAAGAAAACAAAATAAACTAACTAGTTACTTTCGTAGGTCTCACGATTGCACTTAGCATGTGCAACAAGCCCTTTAAACCCTTAAGTTACCAAAGAGGACAAGTAAGGTTTCGTGAGTATTTATTGACGATATACCCACAAAATCATAGTGCATAAATCCCGTTGATTCACAAGGCATAAGCAAAAAAGAATGAGAAGTTAACTACGTAGTATGCCTATTCCAAGTTTCCACAAATTAAATGCACATCTTGTAATGCTTTTCTAGTGACAAAAGGGAAAAGGAAAATCTTTTTGATTTTTTTCTTCAAACTAATAAAACTAATTATTTACAAAAACTAACTTTAAAAGAAAACAATTTTGAGATTTTTCAAAAATTTTCAATGTTTTTCGAGTTTTTCAGATTTTTCAATATTTTTTATATTTTTATAAAAGCAAACACTTTAAGAAAAATGCTAAGAAAGCAACGAAATATTCCTCCACATTTAGAATCATACTATCCTCAATATGGGGAGAACCTAAAACACAAAAACTAAAAAAAAAAAAAAAAAGAAAGAAAATTAAGGAACAATAAGTGAGTAGGGAAGGAGAGAACTCCCTAGAGGGCCGATCCGCCCTCTCCACCTCCACTGCCACTCATGCATTCATTCAGAAAAAGGCGCCCATATATCTTTGAGATCATTATCTCTTGCTGTCGAAGTGCGTCTCTAATGTCCGCCAAGGCATCCGAATGTTGGGTCTACCTTATTGAGGACTCCATGTCATCATACTCCTCACCGCTACCCTCAATTTCCTCTTCTTTGTCCTGTTCCTCTTTCTCTTCTACCCCACACCTTTCCCAGGGCATCGAGCGGGTTGTGTACGTTCGAAACCAAAGGTTTCCCATTGTTGAGTCACAATTTACCTATCCGCCTCCTCTCAGTTTCATGTTACTCAAAACCACTCCGTGAGATGATGTCGCTGTTGATTATATCAAAGGAAGTAGTAGTGGATTGCTTCTCACTTGAAAAATCAATCTCAAAATGTTAGAATATATCAGTGAGTAGCAAAGCATAACTTAAGACACGTTAGTTCCGTTTAGTATTAACTGTGTCTCGCATTGACTGAATGGTGATACAAGGAAGATTTCACGAGAAGAGGAGAGGAGCTTGTCTAAAAAGTATATATCCATGATTCTAAGCTCATTTGGACTTTTACGAGATCAGGAAAGAGATTTGTACTGATGAGACCGGCAACGGCTCGCATTCTAGGGAAAAGATCGTTTGTATTCCTAATCGTCCTAGCATGTCAGTTGTTAGGCCAAGATGAATTCTTAGACTAAGGCACACCTCACTAAATTTCCATGCCTCATCATCGAAGATAATTCGTGAGGTGGAGCCAAAGGTAATAGCCGGACCCGTATTAGGAATATAAGCAATAAGGGCAAGAAGGGTCCGATTAAGAGTGATGTTTACTCTGTTAATGGTGGTTTTGATGTTAATTAGGCCTTTGTTGTCCTTTTGTGTAATGTTAGGGTAAAACTCTTTAACCAACGAAGGGTAGTAAACGCCACTTCTAGAAATTATCCTACCCTACCCTAAACGGGTGAAAAGGTTTGAAATTTCTAATTAGTTGTCTAAGGTGAGGTCTAAAGTTCGCTCCGATTCAATTATACTCTTCTTCTTAGTTTCAAACCAAGCCATATTCGACATATCAGTTATACGATCGGGAAAGAGAGGAATAAGGGGGTCAGTTTCAAGAGAGCTCAAGTCAATTATCCAGCTCTTTCCAAGGAAACAACGATTTTCCCAGGTATAGTGATGTAAAGGTAGGATAGGTCAATAGTAACAAAATAATGTCAACAACACAACTAAGCTGCGAGTGTACCAATTGTACAGAAGAAAACAAACCTGAAATAGGCTGCGCCCCCAAAACAAAGAATTAAGCTGAAATTAGCAAACACATTATAACATGACAACACAGAATTCAAAGCATGAAAACTCAAGCTGCATCCCCGATAATAAAATTGTAGATAAAATAAATATATATTATATATAAGGGTGTTAAAGGAATCTTATCCTTGGTTCGTATGAAAACGAACCATCGCCAGAGTACCAAACTTGGGGTTTTATGTGTATGACGGTGTTGCTATCTGGTGTCGCCGTCGTGATAATTCTGCTACTTCTACTGCTGCTTGGTGAATGGTGTGCTGAGAAGAATGAAAGTAAATGGGAGAAGGATTCGTTATTATGGTGGAGGACAGAAGATAGATAAAAAAGGAAGAGAGGGGAGGTAACATGAAGAAGAAAAGAGAGATGAGGATGGTGGTGGTGGTGGTGGTGGCTGCCGAAGAAATGCTCGGGGAGGAGGAATCAGGAAAACAGAAAGGATGGAAAAAGAAAGAGGGGAGAAGATTAAGAGGTATAGAGGAGGGAGGAGAATGGTGGTGGTGTATGATGGCCGGAAGTTTGGTGTTGGAGAAGAGGTAGACGATCGGGGGAGTAATCGGAGGAAAAGGGGAAGGAATTGAGAGGATTTTAGGGATTTCGGGGTTTAATTTGGGGAAGAGAAGCTAGAGATTTGAGTTAAAAGTGGGAAACTCGCTTAAAATTTAACCCAAACCCGCCTTCAATCCCGAGTATCTGAACCAGGAAAGTGGAACTATCCGGTCTAAAAAAAAATTGAATGCTTGACTATCCAGACTAGGATAGTGGAACAATCTAATCCGGATAGTTTCTTGAGAAACATTTTTGAACGATTCGCCTCTTTATGGATCCGAATAGGAGCTTTGTAAATCCGAAAAGCTTTGTCCGTGAAGCTTTTCTCTGTTTTATTGTTCATTTTCATCCCGTTTTTCGATGCTTTTGACCTACACATAGAATAAGATACTTAGTAATTATGTAGGGGTGTATTTTGTAGCTCACATACTCACTTTAGGAAAATAAACACTCATTGAAACACACAAAATAAAGAAAGGAAAAGAATGAACAAGGAAAGAAAACGATAGAATTGGATTGATACAATTACATATACAACAAACCGTTTTGGTGCCCTTATTTTGCATGAAGGGCCGTTTCAACCTTTGGAAGGTTGTTCAGGTCTTCACCAAAATAAGGTCTCAATCGATACCTGTTAACTTTAAATGTTCCGCACTTAAGTGATTTACTTTAACCACTCTATAAGGATAAACCTTATGGATGAGAAACGGTCCCGACCATCTCGACTTAAGTTCTTCAGAAAAGAGCCAAAGTCAAGAGTTGTATAGAAGAACAGCCTCACCTTCTTCGTACTTTTTCTCACTAGGTGCTTGCCATGCCATCGTTTTACATTTTCTTTGTATATGGATCTATTTTTATATGCTTATGATCTCCATTTGTCCACCTCATTTAATTGTATTAACCTTTGCTTTCCTACATAAATAGAATCAAAGTTTACAAGTTGCATTACTCTAAAAGCTTTATGTTCTATTTCGATAGGTAAGTGACATGATTTTTCGTACAAAGAAGAAACAGGAAAGCCCAATCAGAGTTTAATAGGCAATCCTATATGCCCAAAGAGCATCATCTAACTTGACGCTCCAGTCTTTCCTAGTTTTTTCCACCATTTTCTTTAATATTCTTTTGAACGATTAACGTCCTCTACTTAGCCTTTATTTTGCGGGAGATAAGGTGTAGACATCTTATATGTGGCCCCCTATCACTTTCTCCATAAGTTGATTGCAAAAGTACGTCCCCCTGTCACTTATATAGACTCTAGGAATACCAAATAATTAAATAATTGTTTTAAGAATTTAACAACGACTCTAGTATCATTAGTGGGTAGAGCTTGAGCCTCAACCCTTTTAGAGACATACTCTATGGCTACAAAAGTACCAAAAGAACTAGGAAAAGGTCCCATGAAGTCCATTTCCCAAAAATCAAATATCTCACAATTTTGGAAAACGATAAGAGTCATCTCGTGGCATTTAGACATATTACCTATTCTTTGGCATTTATCACAAGACATGACATATATTTTTGCATCCTTGAAGATTGTTGGCCAATAAAAACCGAACTCTAGTACCTTATGGATCATGTTGTTTACTTGGTAATGTCCTCTAGCAGCTCCTTCATGACAATAGCGTAAATATCCCCCATTTCCAGTGGTAATACACATCTCTGTAGCATTTGGTTGGCGCATTGATAGAACAAGTATGGATCTTCCCAAAAATAATATTTGAAGTCCTTGAAGAATTTCTAGAGTTGATGCCTAGTTTTACCTATTGGAACAACATTAGACACAAGGTAGTTAGCAATATCAACAAACCAAGGAAACTCATCTTTAATTTCATCACAGAAAGAAGGAATTCATCTAGGAACATGTCGTTTATGCTTTCTTCCTTCAAGTGTTCTATCCAAGTTTTCTACGCCTTTTTTATCTCTTATTTCTAAGTCGAACCTACAACAAAAGTACCCAACGAATAAGTCTAGGTTTTGCATCAATCTTAGCTAACAAGTACTTTAGTAAGGAGTGATCCGTGTAAATAATAACTTTCGAAAGAATAAGATAAGGGTGGATTTATCAAAAGCAAACACTATGGTAAGCAATTTTTCTCTGTTGTAGTGTAATTGGCTTATGCATCCGTAAGAGTTTTGTTTGCATAGTAAATTGGTTGGAAGTGCTTACTCTTTCTTTGACCACATACGACACCTATGGCATAATAACTGGCATCGTACATTAGCTCAAAAGGAAGGGACCAATTAGGAGCCACCAAAATAGAAGAGTTAGTCAAATTACGCTTTAAAACTTCAAAGGCATCTAAAAAATTATCATTAAAAAAAAAAAAAAAGAGGGCGTCTTTTTCAAGAAAAGTTGTAAGAGGTTTGGAAATTTTTGAAAAATCTTGAATGAACCTCCTATAAAAACCCGCATGACCTAAGAACTCCTCACTACCTTTACAGACAATGGGGGAGGTTGTCTCTCAATAGTTTCTAATCTTTGCCCTATCTAGCTCAATGCCATGTTTTGAAATCTTATGACCTAAGATTATGCCCTCTTTAACCATAAGTGTCACTTTTCCCAATTTAAACCAAGTGAGTATCCTCATATCTTTGTAAAACATTTTCAAGATTATGCAAGAAAATATCAAAAGAATTTCCAAAGAAGGAAAATTCATCCATAAAGACTTCCATTTATCCCCTACCAAACCTTCAAAAATAGCTACCATAGAACGTTGTAACATGGCATAGGCGTCACACAAACCGAAAGGCATTCGCCTATAATGTGAAGGTTCCATAGGGACAAGTGAATGTCATCTTTTCTTAGTCCTCGAGTGCAATGGGAATTTGAAAATAACCTGAAAAGCCATCAAGAAAACAAAAAAAAGGTCATGACCTTCAAGTCTCTCTAGCATTTGGTCAATGAAGGGTAGAGGGGATCATTTCTAGTTGCATCATTTAGCTTCCGGTAATCGATGCACACCATCAACTGGTAATGACTCTCATTGGAATTAACTCCTTTCCATTGGGAACGACTATCATCCCACCTTTTTGGTACTACTTAGATAGGACTTACCCAAATGCTTTAGGAAATTGGATAGATGATTCCAGCATCGAGTAGTTTGATTATCTCCTTTATCGCCACCTCTTGCATATGGGGATTCAATCTTCTTTGAGGTTGAACCACATGTTTAATCTCTTCTTCAAGCAAGATCTTATGCGTGTAAAACGAGGGACTAATACCTTGAATGTCGGCTATTTTCCGAGCTATAGCCTTCTTATGTGTTTTTAAGGTTCTTAGTAACTCTCGATTTTGTTGTCTACTTAGCTTGGAAGAGATGCTAGCAGGAAGGGTAGAATTGTCCCCCAAGAACGGATTCTCCAAGTGTTCGGGTAACGCCTTTAATTCTAACTCTGGAGGTTCTTCTATTGATGGCTTTAATGAGGGGCAAGTTGGAGCTTGTAAATTTTCACTTTTCACATCCTCCTCCTTGATTTTTGCCTCATCTAATTTTGCTACCATTTTTTGCACCAATTCATCGTCCACCTCTTTTCCATCATTGCCTTCTAGTGCCGTAAGGAATAGATCTTCATTTATTATTTCCTGCACAGGATAAGATATATAAGGATCTATTGAATTGACTATAAAGCAAGTATCATCATGGTCTAAGGTATGACGCATAGCTCTGGGTAGTTTAAGAGGTCAACTTCCCTTCCCAAACATTAGTTATGGCTCTAGCCGCATTAAGGAAAGGGCGACCTAAAAGTAGAGGTACTTTTTTATCCTCCTCCATGTCCATAACCACGAAATCTACAAGAAAGATAAAGTCTTTTACTTGAACAAGGACATCCTCTATAATACCCATATGATATTTAAGAGTTCGGTCCCCCAATTGTATACTCATCCTAGTATGGTTGGGCTCCCTAGACCTAAATTTTTTAAAATTTTATAAGATAAAATATTAATGCTAGCACCTAAGTCGGCTAAGACCCTACTAACAAATAAAGTACCAACAATACAAGGAATAGTAAAATTCCTTGGGTCCTTTAGCTTTTCTGGCAATTTCTCCTTGTTCATGAAAACGGCCGAGCATTTCTCATTCAAAGTCACTGATGAGAGATCTTCAAGCTTCTTTTTCTTGAAAAGCATGTCCATTAGAAGCTTTGCATATTTTGGTATTTGTGTCAAAGCTTTAACGAACGGATTGTTAATATGTAATTGTTTAAAAAAATTTAAAAACTTACTATATTATTTGGCTTACTTTGCTTTAAGAAGGTCTAAGGATATGGCACGGGAGGGCTATAAGGTGATGGACTTTGCTTTGATACTTCTTTCTTTAACTTTTTCTTCAACGCCTTCGTCTTCGGGTTCCTTCTTCTTTAAATCCTTTTCTTTTATAATCACTATAGGAGTAGGAACTTCTAATTCCTTGCCGCTTCTCAAAGTTACTGCTTTAGCATGTTCCTTTGGATTGTGTTCCTTGTTGCTTGGAAGGGAACATGTGGTATTTCCAAGATAATCTGGGCAAGTTGCCCAATTTGATTTTCTAAGTTCCGAATAGAAGCCTCTTGATTTTGCATCCTAGCATCGATTGCATTCATGAACTTACTCAAAAGATCCTCCAAATTGGATTTAGGTGGTGGATTCGAAGGAGGTGCTTTGTAGGGCATGTGATGAACTCATCTATGAGTTCCTTCAATGTTGATCTAAACATAATGTCATCAATATAGACTTATGCGATCAAAAAATGTTGTCCTGCCCTTTTGACAAACATAGTTTTGTCAACACCTCCTCATTTGTACCCTCTATCAAGCTAATCATTAGTCAGCTTCTCTTACCATTCTCTTGGGGCTTCTTTCAACCTATACAGTTCCTTTTTCAGTTTGCACATATAGTCAGGAAACTCAGGGTTGACGAACCCTTTGGGTTGCTCAACATATGCTTCTTCCTATAATATACCATTTAAGGATGCAGATTTCACATCCATCTATTATAGTGTGAACTTGTTGGCCCAAGCAATAGACACTAACTATCGCACTGATTCCAGGCTCGTGACTGATGCAAATGTCCCATCAAACTCTGGCTCTTCTATTTGAGTGTATCCTTGTACGACCAATCTTGCCTTGTTCCATGTGATGCTGTCGTGTTCATCAGTTTAATTCTATACACCCATTTGGTTTTAATCTTATTTACACCATCTGGTATGGGACCAAGTTCTCACACATCATTTCTCTCAAATTGTTGCAGCTCATCTTGCATGGCTTCAATACAATACTCATCAGTAATAGCCTCTTTCATATTCTTTTGGTTCAATTATAGAAGTGTAGCATGACATGCTGAACATTCTTGCCAACTCACGATTGTTAACATTCTTCCTACCCCTTGTTTTCCATCCTTCTACACTGTATCCAATAGTTACATATGTTGGATGATTTTTTAAAATCCTTTATTTAGATTTCTTAAGTTTACCCACTGTTTTGATGTAACTTTCATCAATGTCAATTGAAGTGATAAAATCATTTCTACTATGTGTTCATCACAGTGTGGAGTAACCATATCTTGACTTTCTTGAATCCGTCTTACACTGCTCAATATCCTCAATTGGTACATTGATAGAATCCATCACAACACCTCCGCATTTTTTGAACACGAAATGCATGATCGTTTGTAGAATAACCTAGAAATATTCCCTCATCACCTCGTGCATCGAATTTGCCCCAAGTGCTCTCTATCTCTTAGAATATAGCATCTACTCCAAAGACATGAAGATAACTCAATTTTGGTTACCTTCCCTTCCAAGTTTCATAAGTTATCTTATCTATCATGGGTCTTAGAAAGACTCTGTTGATTATATGCACTACAACAATGGCAGCTTCAGCCCACCAATTGTGTGCCATGTACATGGAATTTAGCATCGCATGGATCATATCTTGGACTGTCCTATTCTTCCTCTCAATAACTCCATTCTATTGTGGAATCTTCGATGTGGAGAAATCGTGTATGATTCCGTATGCCTCATAGAAATTGGAGAAAAAACTATTTTCAAACTCTTTGCCATGATCACTTCTCAAACGTTTCAATTCAATGCCCTTTTAAGTCTGTATATTCTTACATATCTTTCTAAATTCACCAAAGATGTCTGACTTATTTCTAAGAAAGTATATCCATGTGTACCTTGGGAAGTCATCAACACATTAAAGTGCATACTTCTTTCTACCAATGATTTCTATCTGTGTTGGTCCAAACAGATCTATATGAAGAAGCTTGATAAGTCTAATTTTACCCTCTTAAGCATTATCATTTTTATTGGTTTTTGAGTTTAAATGTTTATAAAATAGATTTATCTGATCGCGTTTCTTCTCTTATTGTTATAGGCACCTTCAAAATGAATAATAGTTGAAAACAAGCAAAAACGAAGTACTTTGAAGCTGAAAACGAAGAAAACAGAAAAGAATGGACAAAATCAGATTTGCTGGAACACAAGCACTATCCAGATCTGGATAGCAACTATCTTGGTCAAGATAGTGGGTAGCCATTTAAAGAAGAATTTCCAGAGACTATGATCAGGATAGTCCCACTATCCTTGTCCGGATAGTCGCGCACAGCAGCTGATTTGTAGCTTTTATAACTTTTTCTTTTGTACTATAATTTTATTTTCTTTTGTAATTGGATTCGAAAACCTTTTTAGAAAGATATTAGAGTCATTGTAGAGTATGATTTGGAGACTTTTGTCCTATATAAACACCATTAAATACATTTATTCAACAACTTAGGTCTTAGTTTTAATTCTATATTTTTGTAAGAAAACCCAATACGGGAATTTATTCAAGCAATTCGAAAGACTAGTTTGAGCAATTGCCAGGATCGTGGATCTTCAATCTTCTCTCTTATGTTCTTCTAAACTCTTCCTATTTCATAAATTTGTCAATGCGTTTATGTTTTAGAATAGTGTTTAGTGGCTAATTCGTTTTGTGTTTAAATGGGGATGAACCCTAGAATTCTTGGTTAATGTTTTGTATGAATTTCTTGTTTTAATTATTTACTTCATGTTTGGTTGTTATTCAATTGTTATGATTGTTTACTGGTTTTCGCGAGATTGGTGAATTTGAAAGATTAATTGGAATTGACAAAGGAAAATTAATCTAGGGCATAAATTGAATAATAGGAATTGATAATTGAGTAGACATACTTATTACAGTTCTTAGATCATTAATTAATCACTAAAACCAATAATTCGTTCATAATCAGGTTAAGGTTAGAAGACATTCTTCTCTAAATAGTTAAGTTGAATAGGAGGATATTCGCGTAGATATAGGGTTTATCCGATTTTTAAGTGAGATCCAATAAACGATTTTTAATAATTAATTACAACGATTTTCTAATAAAAATTAATCTAAGGTTCTTGGGGGATTCTACCATTTAAACATTCTTTTCCAAATTCATTTTAAAACCTCTATTTTCTTTCTAATTTAATTGTCTTTTAATTGTTATTTTATCTTTTAAAAATCTTTTCCAAAACTTTTATTTGATTAAATAGTAGAAACATAGAAAGTACTAGTACTTGGCCATCCCGAGAGTTTGACAATGCGAGGACTTTTCTTGCCATACTACACCGATAGATAAGCTAGCCTAAAAGTGGAATTTTAATTGGATAGTAACCACATATCAAACTTTTGGCATCGTTGCCGGGGACGGTAACTTAAGGATGCTATTTATTTGCTGATTTGATTATTTGTTTTTATTCGTTTTTATTTGTTTTTATTCCTCTAACTTTCTCTTTCTATTTTCTTAAACTCACCAATTTCGTGATTTCTCTGTTGTATGGTCACTAATTTATGCCTCGTCGCCAAAGGAGTGAAATTAGTTATATTTGATCAGAAACCCGAGAAAATGCTACAAAAAGTCCGCCGCACTATCAATTTCAATACGGCGGACAAAACAACATTAGTGGTTTTAGACAAGAAATAAGAGGAAGACCTAAGAGATCCACCACCAATACCACCAATGGCGGAATGTACTATGGCAGACTATACTAGGTCGTCCATCACCGAGATGAGGCCGAGCATCGCGAGGCCAGTGGTACACGCCAATAATTTTAAAATCAAGCCCAATATCATATAAATGGTCCAAAATAATGTTCAATTCGATGGGGCTACAAGACAAAGATCCCAACGCAAGCATCGCCAATTTCTTGGAGGTGTGTGATACTTTCAAGATCAACGAGGCATCGAAGGTTGCAATAAAGCTTCGTCTATCCCCATTCTCCTTAGGGGATAAGGCGAAGTCCTGGATCAAATTGTACCTCCGGGTTCCATTACAACGTGAGAATCTTTGGCAAAGAATTTCCTTTGAAGATAACTTTTCCCCATGCCATAATGCAAAATTGAGGGATAAAATCCTCTCATTCCAATACGCTGATGGTGAAAGACTATAAGAAGCTTGGGAAAGGTGGAAGGAACTAATAAAGAAGTGCCCTCATCATGGTTTGGATTTGGGAATCCAAATCCAATTCTTTATCAACGGTGTTTGATATATGGTTTCTAATCCTAACAAAACTCCACTTTTAGGCAAGCGTACATATCGTTGTAATAAAGTAAGGAAAGTCCCCAGATTGTCGAACTCTCAGGACGGCCAAGCACTAGTAATTAATATGTCTCTACTATTTAATTTAGTAAATGTTTTGAAAAGGTTTTAAATTAAGAAATAACAAAACAACTAACTAAAAAAACAAGAAAGCAATAAAGAAGTTTCTAAAAACAAATTTGCAAAAGAGTATTTAAATGGTAGATTCCCCCTAGAACCGTAAGTTAATTTTAATTAGAGAATCATTGTAAAATAATTATTAAAACCCGTTGGTTGGATCACACTCAAAAACCGAATAAACCCAATGTCTAGGTGAATGTCCTCCTATTCAACTTAACCATTTATAGAGGAATGTATTCTAACCCTAACCCAATTTTGAACAAAAATTATAGATTATTGTGATTAATTAATAATCTAAGAAATGTAACAAGTATGTCTAATCAATTAGCAATTCTTATTATTTGATTTATGCCCTACACTAATTTTCCTTTGTCAATTCCAATTAATCTTACGAATTTACCAATCTCGCAAAAACTAGTAAACAATCACAACAATGGAATAACAACCAAACAAGGAATAGATAATTAAAAAAAAAAAAGAAAATTCATATAAAACATTAACATAGAATTCTAAGGTTCATCCCCATTTAAATACAAATAAAATTAGCCAGTAAACATTATTCTAAAATATAAACTCATTGACAAATTCATATAAAAGAATAAGTTTAGGGGAGCTTAGGAGAAAAGATTGAAGATCCACGACCCCGGCGATTGCTCAAGCTCATTTTCCTATTTACTTGAATAAATCTCCCAAGTTGGGTCTTCTTACAAGAATATAGAACTGAAACTAAGACCTAAGCTAATGAATTAATGAGTTTAGAGGAGGGGTTTATATAGGAGAAAACTCTCCAAATCCTACTCTAAAATTTACTCTAATCCTTTCCTAAAAGGTTCGGAATTAAATTACTAAAAGGAAAGGAATCAAAGTGCAAAAAGAAAAGTTCTAAAAATTAAATATCAGCCCCTGTGCGCCACTATCATGACCAGGATAGTGAAACTATCCGGATCCGGATGGATTCTTGAATTTATCTTCTAACTTTGCTAATCACTATCTGGACCAAGATAGTTACCATTCGGATCCAGATAGCATTGATATTCCAGCAACTCCGGTTTTGTCTGTTCTTCATTTTCATTGTTTTCAGCTCCAAAGTCCTTTTTTGCTTGTTTTTATAAATCTTCATTCACAAGGTACCTATAATAATAAAAGAAGAAACGGGATCAAATATATCTATTTTATAAACATTTAAACATGAAAACCAATAAAAACAAGAATGTTTAAGAGGGTGAAATTAGACTTATATGTATTAGCTTTGGAGCTAGACAACTCATAGATGCTCCGCCAGTGGTTCTACCGATAGCAAGATGCCTCAAGAAGTGTACGACTTGATCAAGCAAATCGCTTTGAATAGTTATACTTTGGGGGGCCCAAGACTAAGGGTGAAATTGGCAGGAGTATATAGCATTGGTACGCTAAAACATTTAGACTCAAGGTTAGCCGCCATGATAGATAAGAAAATTCAAAAAATTAAATATGGCATCAACAAGGCCACAACAAGCAATATTGTTTTATTTTTGCAATGGAAGGCACCCTAATCATGAGGGCCCAAGTATGAATGCTTCTGTGGCGCAAGTTGACTATACCCAAGGAAATAGGCAAGGGAATAATCCTTACCCTAATACCTATAAGATGGCGTAACCACCCAAATTGTTCTTGGAGCAATCAAGGACAACAAGGACCTCAAAATCCTCCAGGATTTCAAAATTGCAGACTAACACAATCATTGCCCTATAATCACCTTCTTCGAATCAACCACCAAAATCAAATCTCGAAGATATGCTCATCAAATTCATGAATTCAACTGAGGCAAGAATGCAAAATCAAGATGCCTCAATTCGAAATTTGTAAACTCAAATCGGTCATATCGCTAAGCTAGTCTCCAAAAGACCTCAGGGTACTCTTCTAAGCAACATGGAGGCACACCAAAGAAAGCATGTAAATACTATCTCGGTAATCTACAACGGAGAAATTCCTAAAGAGGAAATAATGGTGGCAACTAAAGATACAAACTCCAAGGAAGAAGAGATAATGGCACTCAATACTACAACATCCCAAGAAGACCAAGAAAAATATTTCTAAGGGACCAAAAATTGAAGCATACAAGCCCAAGATCCCTCATCCGGCGGCCCTTAATCGAGATAAAATGAAAGACAAGATGAGAAAGTTTATTGATATATTTAAACAATTAAAAATTAACTTACCTCTTTGTGATTTACTTCTACAAGTACCCAAATATGCAAAATATCTTAAAGATTTAAGGAAAAGGAGGCTAGACAAAGCATCGACATATACCTTGCAAGAAGATTGTTCGGCAATACTCATCAACAAGGACAAGTTGCCACAAAAGTTAAACGATGAAGAGAGTTTTTCTTTCCCTTGCATGATAGGCAATTTTCCTATTAATAAAGCATTAGCCGATCTAGGAGCTAGTATAAATGTTATCTCATATAATATGTGTAAAAAGCTAGGTCTAGGAAACCCTACATCCACTAGGATGTCCATAAGTTTCGTAGAGAAAAGTATAAGGCAACCTAGAGGAGTTATCGAGGACGTTTTGGTGAAAGTTAAAATTCTTGTTTTTCCTCTAGACTCTATGATCCTCGATATTGAAGAGGATGTTGATTTCCCTTTCATGTTATGATGACCTTTCTTATATACTTCGAAAGTCTTAATCAATATGGATAAGGGAAATTAAGTATGACACTCAGAAATGATGAAGTAGTCTTTAAATTCCCGATAAGTCCAACCCTTTCCTCTATGAAGAACGAAACATTAATTCTTATAAATCATATCA
Organism: Catharanthus roseus; assembly: GCA_028651295.1. Lineage (NCBI taxonomy): Eukaryota > Viridiplantae > Streptophyta > Magnoliopsida > Gentianales > Apocynaceae > Catharanthus > Catharanthus roseus. Next base: position 221,439 of record JAPQWS010000107.1, on the reverse strand, counting down.
ATCATAATGTGCCTTGTTCAATGTAAGAAAACAAGTCTAAACCATCTGAAACTCCTAAGAATTCAAAACGCAAGAAGAAGAATATTTCTAATAAATCAAAGAAGGATCTAATGATGTGGGTGCCAATTCAGCAAAAAGGAAAAAGAAGAGACAAAACATCACCGGATTCTTATGATCTGGGAGGTGTCGGCAGCTTCTAAGAGGAAGTATAAAAAGTCTTTTGTAAATTTGTACTATAATTGTAACATAGTTTAGCTTGTGTTTTGTTGTTTTCTCAAGTTTTTGTTAAAGTCATCAAAGTGATAGGAGAGTAATTCTCTAAATGAATGTTTACCAAGGTTTTTGTTTTATATGCAGGTCAAAAGCATCAAAAAATGAGACAAAAACAGACAAAAGACAGGGAATTGATTCCAAAAACAGAGGTTTCTGAATCCGGAAAGCTCCTATCTGGATCCAGAAAGTTTCACTATCCTTGTCTGGATAGTTGAGTAGCATGCAAATTTTTTTTCCAGAAACTACCCGGATCACTATCTTGGTCTTATCGGGATTCCAGAAGGGTACAGTTCAGGTCTGTGTAATTTCACCTCCTTTTACAGCTTATTTCTTTCAATTTCAAATATTTCTTTTCCAAATTTTCCCCAAATCCCTAGCACTCTCAATTTTCAACTCTTTCCCTGATTCCCCTCTTCCCGATTGACTCTCCACTCTGGCAGCAACCACTACCACCATCCTCCGCCTTCTTTTCTTTTTCTCAATCCCCTCTTCCCCCATTCTACCTTCTTCTCTTTCAATCACCACAGTCCCTCTTCACCACGCACAGAAAATGGAGCAACCCGGAATAGCAGCGGCAGATATTCATCCCCAAACTTCGGCAACAATAATTCGTTCTACACAAACTAGGATAAGTTTTCTCTGACCCCTTCTTCTTTATTTAATTGTTGAATATTCTTGTCGGGAGCGTAGCCTGAGTCCTATATCTGCACTAAATTCTCTATTTTTGCATTTATTGTGTGTGCTTTAATTATCTATTTTTTGGGTTGCAACCTTTTTCCTACATTGCAAACATTGTACACTATTACACCCATGAGCTACGTTTTGCTTAATTCCTCTGTGTTTACAAGTTCTTTTACCTTTTCTGTGAGCTTTAGTGCGATCGTCTCGTATGTTGTGTTTTATGTTGCTTACATTCCTTTCATCCCTTTTAACCAACCGTTCTTTCTATTAGTCATTATACCTAGAAAAACCACTGTTTCCTTAAAAAGAGCCCGAATTACTAACCCGAGCTCTCTTGAAACTAACCCACTTATTTTTCCCTTTCCCGATAGTATAACTGATAAGTCGAATAAGGTATGGTTCGAAGCTAGGAAATCCAGTAGAATTAAACTGAAGCAAACTTTAGACCCTACCTTAGACAACGAATTAGAAATTTTCAACCTTTTCGCCAGTCTAGGGTGGGGTAGGATGAATCCCAAAAGTGGTGTTTACTACTCTTTGTTGGTTAAAGACGTTTACACTAACATTACTCAAAAGAACAACAAAGACCTAATCAACATCAAAACCACAGTTAAAGGAGTCAACATCACTCTTGATCGGACCCTTCTTGCCAACATTTCTTCCATTCCTAATACGGGTCCAGCAATTATCTTTGGCTCCATCTCACGCATTATCTTAGGTGATGAAGCATGGAAATATAGTGTGGCGTGCCTTAGAGTAGGAATTCATCCTTGGCCTAACACTAGATATTCTAGTACGACTAGGAATGCTAACGATCTTTCCCCTAGAATGCAAGCCACTTCCGATCTCATCGGTACAAATCTCATTCCTAGATCTCGTAAAAGTCTAAATGAGCTTAGAATCATGGATATATACCTATTAGACAAGCTCCTCTCCTCTTCTCCCATCAATTTTCCTTGTATCACCGTTCATTCAATACGAGAAATGGTTAATACTAAACGGAAACAACATTTCTTTAGTTATCCTTTGCTACTCACTGATATATTCTGCCATTTTGGGATAGATTTTCAAGTAAGGAGCAAGTCACTACTACCTCTTCCGATATGATCGATGGTGGAACCATCCCCTAAAGTGGTTTCCAGTATAATGAAACCGAGAAGAGATGGATAGCCAGATCGGGACTAAGTCCGCGGGAGGACTTCGGTCATACAGGTACAAAACCCGCCCGACACCCCGGGAAAGCAGTGGCCGATGAGAAAAAAGATGAGGACGACGATGAGGGTACCGAGGGTAGTGGTGAGGAGTCTGATGCAACCCTCAAACAAATGCAAATAAAGCAAACCTAACATTCAGATGCTTCTTTGGCGAGTATTCAGGACAACATCCAGCGCCAAAAGTTCACAGGAACTCAAATATATGGGCGCCTTTTTCCAGATGAAGGCACAAATGGCGATGGAGGTGGAGAGGGCGGATCAGCCCTCTGGGGAGTTGTCTTTTGCCTTTCTTGTCTTTATTTATTTTCTGTTTTGTGGGTTTTCTTTTCTTTTTGTTTATTTGTTTTTCTTTTCTTTTATCTCCTTACTTTCATTTTTTCTCCCCACATTGAGGGAAATGTGATTTTAAGTGTGGGTGGCTTTTAGTTATTTTAAGTTTTTTTTTTATATATTGTTTACGTTTTAAAGTGTTTTTTTTTATAAAACTACCAAACACATCAAAAATTCTCAAAAATTTCCAAAAACATCAAAATATTTTGAAAATTTCTCAAAAAAAAATTTATTTTGTTAGTTTTTGTTTTTCTTGTCTTGAAAAATCCAAAAAGATTTTTCTTTTCTCACTTGGAAAACTCGAAAAGAGGTGCATTGAATTTGGTAAAACTTTGAATAGGCATAATACGTAGTTAGTTTCACATCCTTCTTTTGTTTATGCCTTGTTAATTCATGGTATTTATTCACAATGCTTTGTTTTTATGAGTAGATTATGCTTTAAGAATCCTGTGAAATTGACTTATATGGTTTATTTTTAAAGCAGAATCCTAGAACTTGTTTTTCTATACATTGAAACAAAGAATCTATTTTTTTTTTTAACCCCAAAGATGATGATGATGATGATGATGATGATGATAATGATGATGATAGGGATTCTTTGATCCATTTGAGCCTTTTATGACCTACCCTTTTAACACTAAATCCTTGGTACCCTTCTTATGCTTCATGCTAAGGGATTTGCTCCTTTCTTTTCTTTGTCTTTAATATCAAAACCCTAACTGTCATCTAATGACAGTTTAATCTCGTCCGTCTATTCCTATAATCATCCAACGGTTGGATGAGTAATATTAAGTAATTAATTTCATTTATTCGATTAAATAAAATTAATTACTTATTAACTTACCAGAAAATACAATATGGAATCTGATTCCCCTTTTGTATACGTTCAACTTTGGACATAATCTAGATTCATTGATCGTGGACATTATGCTCACAAGATCGTCTATGTGTATGACCCGGTAGGTTCACTTAACGTTGGCAGTGAATGAAAAATGTCCTAGACATTTATTCACAAAATATAAGCGGCCTCTAGCAAGACATTATGCTTACCCAAGTTAAGTAAATGTAATAATAACCTAGCATCAGATTTAATATTTAGTCCTTTTGTCACACGATATCCTAATTAAGTATAAGGCATGGATCAAGTCATCCTTATAAAACTTGATTAACCATTTACTTGATCACCAGGCAGATTGTTCCAACAAATAATATTAATAACACCTTATTAATACTTATTTGAGCATGGCCATGCATATTTTCCAGTTTTCCTTATCAAGGGGCCCATGGATATCTCTCTCTAAAAAGATAGGGACAAATCCCTTTCACTATCTCCAATATTCAAGCCATGACGAGAAATAAGCCAACCAATAGTCATAATGATCACCTAATTAAAAGTGATGTTTGACTATGTCAAAACATATTTTCTCCCCATGCAAGAAACATTAGAAACATTAGGTCAAAGGACACCAAATATAAAACTGAGAAGAAATACTTATAACTTAAACCCATGCAATATTTCTTCTTCACTTTGGGTCATGTCCAATACAATATTCTCAATATGTATTTATGAATTGATGTTATATCTCATATTCATGATCAGTAGAACTTGACCATCAATCAACTTCACACTAGTTTACAAGATGTAATAAACTAGGGACAAATAAGAATAGTATTTTATTAGCTATAAGGGTTTTACTATCAAGTCACATACTTGATGACCAAGAGCATAAAATACAATTCAAAAAATACATGCTTCATAAATCATAAATGTGAGTCAATTGGTCTTAGGGCATTTACTAACAGATGAACCCTATAATTCTTTTTTAATGTTTTATATAAATTTCTTGTCTTAATTATTTAATTCTTGTTTGGTTGACATTCAATTGTTATGATTGTTTACCAGTTTTCGCGAGATTGGTAAATTTGCAAGATTAATTGGAATTGAAAAAGAAAAATTAATCTAGGCCATAAATTGAATAATAGGAATTGGTAATGGAGTAGACATATTTGTTAAGGTTCTTAGATCATTAATTAAACACTATAAGCTATAATTCATTCACAATCGGGTTAGAATTAGAAGACATTCTTCTCTAAACGGTTAACTTGAAGAGGAGGATATTCGCCTAGACATAAGGTTTATGTGATTTTTGAGTGAGATCTAACCAATGAGTTTGAATGATTAACTATAACGATTTTCTAAATAAAATTAATCTAAGGTTTTAGGGGAATTCTACCATTTAAACACTCTTTTCCAAATTTCTTTTAAAACCTTTATTTGCTTTCTAGTTAAATTGTCTTTTTATTGTTATTTAATCTTTTAAAAATCTTTTCCAAAAGTTTTATTTAATTAAATAGTAGAAATGTAGTAAGTACTAGTGCTTGGTCATCCCGAGAGTTCAACGATTCAGGGACTTTCCTTGCTATATTACATTGATAGGTACATTTGCCTAAGAGTGGAATTTTAATAGGATAGTAACCATGCATCATAGCTCTAGAACATGAGTTGTTGTGATATCTCTAACTTGTGTGTTCTTAACTTTGGTTCGCTTTCCCACTTGACAGTCACTCACAGCTATCTGCACTCCCTTTTGAATTGAGGTATCCCACGAACTATTCCCTTCCTTCCAAGTTTGTGCAGTAGCTTATAGTTTACATGACCAAGCCTTTTGTGTCATAGCTCCACATCATGTATTTGTGCTCACATATTGATGGAATCTATCACGACATTCATTTGAGAACAATTGTCAACTATTCTGGTTCCCATTATGATGCATTTTTCATCTTTTTTAACCACATAGAATTTTCATTTATCAACATATACTATCAAATCTTCATCACACATCTGACTAATGCTAATCAAATTAGCTTTCATTCCTTCCACATGCAGTACATTCTTTAGCTTGTGCATCCCTTCTACATTCAATGTAACAATGCCAACTATCTTATTCTTCACTCCATCACCTAAGTGACGCTTCCCCTCCGACTGTCTACATAGTTAGTTAGATACTCTTTGTTTCCAGCCATGCATCTGCAGTAACCACTGTCAAGATATCACACAGAGCACATGTTGACTGATAGGGACAAGTGGGCCACATTGCTCCTCAAATCATCTTTCCTAATCCAAATACAACAAGTGATCTTTTCTGTGTTTGCATAGCTAGGAACATGTGTTTGAAGATTCCTTCCCTGCTTGAGATCTTTGTCTCTCCAATTGCATTGGTACCACATGTGTCTTATCATCATACAATAAATGTCCATAATGGGAGATATTCTAGGCCTATATCTATTAAACAATTTTCTCTTGTTAGCATTAGTCATATTAGCCCTTGTAAAAACATCTTCCAGATTCTCATGTCTTTTGACATCATCAGTGTTCTGCTTGGTGTGATTGCCTCCCACATAACCCAGCAGGTCTGCCAATCTCTATTATTTCATCAAGCTTTGCTTTGCCAGTATTCATACGTGCTATCCTCAATTCAGCACTATTCAGTCTTTCAGGCATATCCTTAATTTGAGCTAACAACTCATAGTTTCTTTTATCAAGTGACTCCCTTTGATCCTGAACTTCTTGCAGACTCTTCTTTAGATCCTTGTTTATTTCAACAAGATCGACCCACTTAGTATGCATTATATTATATTTTTCTTGAACTTTCTCATTGGACACTTCTTCATCACTAGTACTGTTTTTATCATCATGAAGAGATGTGTCTTTCAAATCAACCACTATGTTGAATGCCACCATTTCATTTGAATCAATGGCATCTTCATCATCACAATCAATCTCTTCCTTTCGGCCTTCATCTTTGAGCATGGAGTTCAAAGACCTATTCTTCTTTCGTGTGTTAGCATTCTCAGCTTGTATCTAACCAAAGCCTTCACATTCTCTGCATTAGATCGCTTTCCCTTTCTGTTCAAGTCATATTTTTTCGTCTCACTGCGACCTTCAGGACTTTGCTTGTTAACATTTCTCTTGTCTCAAATCTTTCACTTTTGTACACACCCTGAGATCTTGGTGTCTTACCAGATTTACGAAGAAACTTTCCAAAATTTCGGGTGAGCATCATGATTTCATCTTCAGAATAAGGAGTGTTAATTGGTGTTCTTACCTTAACTTTCAAGGCTATGCCTTTGTCCTTTGACTATGCACTCAAGTTCATCTCATAGGTTTGCAGAGAACCCAATCATCCAGGGCTAACTTAGTCACATCCTTTGCCTCCTCGACAGCAGTAACCTTTGCACTGAATCTTGTGGCATTGATCGTACTGTTTTACATACAAGATTCTCCTAGAGATAGCATTCCCTCAGTTGAAAGGCCTTATAGGCAATATCCCTTAGCTTGCTACTGAACACAGTAAGAGTAGTATTCTTGCATTCCTAACTCCTGAAATTGGGTGGACAATATTTGCAATTTGGATATCATTATCGTACTAGTACCTTTATGTACTATAAGTAGTATGTCTCAAGCCTTCTTAGCAAAAGTACATGTAGATATCAGTTTGAATTGCTCCTCATCTACACTAGCAAAGATGGTGTTCAGTGCCATCGCATTAGCTTGACCAACCTTTTTCTCAGCATTACTCTATTCAAATCTAGGTTTTACCACTTCCTTATCTTGGTCGTGGCATCTTCTACCAATTTTGTACGTTCAATCTATTCAGTTTCAACTGCATCGCAAGTGGATTCATCCAATTCCTGTTTGAAGATCTTAATCTTAACCTTCCAGTAGGCATAGTTAGTGCCTTCAAGCAGTGGAGGATGTGTTGCAGAACCTCCTTCCTTAGTTGACATGATGTCTAAAGTACCAACTTCTCACAATCACTTGCTTAGTAAATCGCACAGCAAATTGGTGCCTTGATATGATACATATGTAAGTTAGTACTTAGAGACACAATGTAGCATGAGTGTTGTGTTAGGTGATCAGTGTGACTACAGTAGTCACAAGCATAGAGAACACAGCATAGCAAATTGGTAACGCACTTCGGCCTAAACCTACGTTTGCGGGGCCATATCAACGAAAGCAATCCACTATAAATTGATAGCATAGTACAAGAAACGCCAAGCTTGTTAACAATCTACTATTTCCCTAGTGGAAAGTGCAAACTCCTTTTGCACACTGCTTAACTGAAATCCCTTCAACTCTTCAAGGCCCTCCCTTGGAATATGACTGTTTGGGCTTGAACGCTCTTCATCCCTTCAATACCATCAAACTGCAGCAAAACTTTTTTTCCGAGGTCTTACCAATGTCCAATGCAGGTAGAACAACATTTAAAACTGGATGAACATCATTGTTTCAAAGCTTATAAATGCATAGATTTGAATTTCATGAATTGCCATCTGATTGCTTGGATAATAAAACTTGAAGAATGGAGCGACTAACCCTAAAACTTCAATAATGATGTCTTTAAATATTATAGTTGTTTAATCAATTTAGGAATACTAAATCCTTCTCATAATAAGATCTTCCCTGATTCCCAACAAATTTGGTTTACTTCTCCCATTGTACTTCCTCAATTACTTAGACACACTAGGATTTGTATCCTTACACTAAAAATAATGGCATTTTACCGACAGCAATATCCGTCAATGTTCTTTCGAAAAATCTGGATTACTGACAAAAAAACTCTTTCAACTATGTTTTGTAGATAACAAGAGTTTCCAATGCAGTGTCCATCGGTAAAAATCTTTACTAATGGACAACTTGTTGATTTGCCCGATGGAAATAAAAAATTTATTCTCGATGACTTTTCCGTCGGTAATTTTCACTGATGCTGTTACCAATGGAAATGCAATTCATCGGTAAAAGCATCCAATAGCCTTTCGAATGGGTTAAAATAAATTACTAAAAATTAAAAAGCTTACTAACGAAAACTCTGTCGGTAAAAAGTAGTTTTTTTAATAATTCACAAAACGAATAAAAACTCCCGATAAAACAAGAAATATCCCAAATAAGCAATATCAAATACAATAAACGTTCTATCTAAAATATTCAACTCTAAACTTTTAACTAAAACTTTCAATCTTAATAACATCAAACATAAATAACCGTCAAACATTAAACATAACATATATAAACATCCTCGTATACATCATAACACAAAATACATCAAACATCCTCAGGCCTAGCAACATAAGTAGAGGACGGGGGGCATCATCAGTACTTAGGTCGGGGGGGCACAAATAGTGGGAGAGGGAGTAGAGGAAGATCGAACAGGCATCTCAGAGGTAGGGTCATCCGAGTTTGCAGCAGGTGTAGTAAATGACAATGGCGAAAGCACGATAGCCATAATAGCTCTGACGAGGTCCAATATTGATGGAGGAGGAATGGACAACAAATGATTATCCTCAAAATATCGCTTCATGTACTCGTCGAAAGAAGTGGATACCCTCAAAACACCTTCCTCCATCCTCCGCAGCATCCTCTGCTTGGTATCTACACAGCATGACCCAATCAAAACTAATCATCTACAAGATGGGCCCTGGCTGCTCTCAGCTCTCAGATGAGCTGCCTCAAAAACCTACTCCAGGTAAATGCTTGTGGCTCATGCCACCCGTTGTTATGTACATAAGACGAAGATCATCAGGCACAGCAATACCCGTCGTCACAGCTTCCTCCGCTGCAACTTCCTCCCTAGCTTTCCTCTTCAACTCGTGAAATCTGTCCTACAACATAAAACGTTAGTTTGATAATAATAAGTCAATAAAACAGTATATATACTTTAAATCATTATATATACTTCAATTTTCACTAAACATGCCTAGAAAAGTGCCGAAATAAAATTCACGTATTCCTCCTTCTTCTCTCCCGAGCGATGCTTGTGCATCTCCTCCAATTCTTTGCTCTTTGAGAACCTCTCAGGTAATTCCTCTTACTACAAACAAACAATAAATGTATTTTCATTACAATTAATTAATCAAAAGAAGTAATACTACTGAAATTTATTACCTTCTTCGCAAGGGACTCAGTGAAGGAAATGGATCCACCAGTGTGCTTCTCAGGTCCCTATCCCCTATCTTCTCGTCCCTCATTCTTGTTCTTCTTGTTCTGCTAGGAAAGGGCTTTGAACATTGGACTGTTCCAATACTCTACCATCTCCTTCTAGAATCTCTCCTCAACCAACGGGGACCTCTTCATTGGCCCCCGAAGGTGGCCCATAACATCCCTGAATTGAATGCTTGCCCCATCCTCCTATGCTTCCCGGAACTTTTACATGGATAAGGCCAGGTCCCATATTTTTTTTGTGACAATATGATTAAGATTATATAAGAATATGATTTGAAAAACTAAATACATGTAAAAAATATTAAATTATATTCATTTACCTGAAACTCTCCCCACCATAAATCTTTAACATCCGGCAGGACTTGAGACCATGTACAGTATCCCCCCGCAAACCTCTCACGAAATATAGATGTGATGGCAATAGAGGCTCTCGAAGATGGATGTAATCCATTACAAAAAGATAGGGTTAGTGTATATTTTAGTTTAAAAACAACAAGTATATAAAGTAAAGTGAAACTGGAGCCGTAGAAAAAGGGGTTGGTTGTGTAGCTGGAGGAGTAGATGCAGTAAGAGCCTAAGAAGCGCGGGTAGGCAGTCTCTATATTGGAGGAGGTATAGAGGATTGAGACAGTGGTAAAGTCAAGAGAGCTATCGAGGGAATGTAGATGGCGGGGGTGCTAGATATCAGTGTCCCCGTCTTCTGGACACCTGCCGAGGGAGTGCTAGATATCCCATCTCCTCTCGAGATGTGCTAGCATCCTCAACATACTTTCCCTTCTGTCCATGAGCCATCAAACCTACGATATAAGAAACATGAATGCCTTAGTTAAAGTATAATAACATAAGTTTAAAAACATAAGTATAACCAATGTTGAAAAGATTAAAAAGTTCCAACTTCTCCTTCGATCGTTTTATGTTTTATAGTATCCTAAGCCATAAAAATTTAATTTTTTCATAAGTTTAGAAAAAATTTTGCAAAGTTCCCTCTAAATTATGGACATTTTCCAGCCACTCAAACAAGGAACAATCATAATCAAACAAAATGAAAGAGTCAAGATTTCCCCATAAAACTATATATATAACTTAAAGAGTTAAGACTTCCCCATAAAAGTATACATATATAAATTAAAGAGTCAGGGCTCCACCGTAAAACTATATATATTACTTAAAAGAGTCAAGGTTCCCCCATAAAACTATATATATATATAAACTTAAAAAGAGTCGGGGCTCCCCATAAAATAATATTTAAACACATGCCTCAAACGTGTATATTGTCGAGAATATGCCACCAAAATCTTCACAAAAAAAGTATAAGGGAAAAAAAAAAGAGAATAATATTAAATTTTAAACTTAAACTTAAACTGCTTAATTTTTAAAGTCGTAAACTTAAAGTAATTTAACTAGTTAAACTATTTAAACTAATATCTACACTTTTTTAAATGAGAGATTGTTAAAGTCAAAGCTATATATACTTAAATGATTCTTTCAAAGCTATATATACTTACATTATTCTTTATATTAATAGGATTTCAAAAGTAACAAGTTTTAATCATGAATAGAAGAACTCTCTTATTCCATTCTTATGAATAGAAGACCATATGCATTTGAATTGGTTTTCAAAAACAAACTTTTTGTAACTTTAATGTTGCATTTTCTTTCACAAATAATTAATTAATCATGAAGATTAATGTGAATTTTAACTCATTCCAATAGTACTAACTTTTTTCAACATATATTCAAGATTTTTCAACTAGGTTCACAAGATATGAACATGAAACCTCACTAACATTTAATCCTTTTTTTTTTCTATATAAAAAGAAAACAAAAAAAGAGTGATTTCAACTTTAAGAACTAATTAAAAAGACGGAGTAAAATATATAATCACAAATAACAATATTAACGATAATATGATCAACAATACTAACATAATACAACTTTTATCCACTTGATTTGGTTTATTAAAAAAATTATAACTTTAATCTTGCATTTTCTTTCACAAATAATCCATAAAAGAGACCAAAAAAAAACTTACCATAAATACTAAAATTACTAAAACTTACCATTTGTATATAAGAACTACAAAAACCATAAAATCCTATTATGAAACCAAATAATAACCAATGTTGAAAAAATTAGAACGGAGATCGAACCGGTCAAGCTACCTGTTCACTAGTTTATTTATTCAACAAGTCAAACCAATGGTCGAACCGGAGAACAATATAAATATATAAAAAATTATAAATATATATTAATAATTCATTCACATACACATTATACATCAATTAGTACTAAATATATTTTAAAAATATAATTAAAGAATATATAAACTTATAACTCAAAAAATACATAAGAAATAAATTTTTAGTGAGAAAATTTTAAAAAGATTCAAAAACCGGTTGAACTGATTCAAATGACTGGTCTGACCAGGCCAAATGGCCGATTCAATCGATTTTTGATGAAGTTTGATCAATTCAATTTATAGTTTATTTTTTGAGAAAATCAGACCGGTCTAATGTGTGGTTCCCGATTCAACCGGTTGGTGTGGCCGCTTCGGTCGGATTTTCTCAACACTTATAATAACTTTAAAGGGATAAGGAATGGATAGAATTTTATAAGGGAAGTTTGATTCAAAGAAATTTACACTAAACATGCAATTTATATGGTTTGAAAAAAGAAGTTTCACAAATTTTAAAAATATAGTAATTGATACTTGCACACATATAGTAAATATTGATATTAAAGCTTATAAATTTAAAATTTTTACATAAAATTTAAAATTTTTACATAAAATTTATAACTTTCTTCCATTTCTATTTTGAAAAGAAGAAGAAATTAGACATTGAATTACAAGGATAGTTTAAAGACAAACACTTGAAAATTATTGACTACTTTGTACGTTTAGTTGATTCATGAGTGCAAACTCGAATATTCATCACACCTCACACATAAAAACCCCTTCAGCTCCACGTTTATACAAATGAATCATATGCACAAATACTTTCTAAGGAGCATGCTCATAAGTTTCAGTCTCAAACCTAAACCTCATATCTCGAACAAAAACATTAGATCCTAAACAATTAAGTTTCAATCTCAAACACAAACATCATCTCGAACAGAAACAACAAAAGATGCAACAGTTAAGGTTCAAATTAACCCTAAGATTAAACCATTAGTTCATGAGATTAGTTTGGTTGAACTTCCACCAACTACATATCATAGGATAGAAACGGTGAAAGATGTCATTAACAACTCTTCTCAAAGGGGTAAGTTAAAAAAAATTCTCCCTTGATGCTCTTTGGACAATATCTTAATATCTTTTACTCAGACTAATGCATGTAAGTATAAATCAAAATAAGGTTCTTATTATGAAATAGGAATCATGTAAAGAAATGAATTAAAAGTATACCAAACTAAATTAGGTCACTAAAACTATATATTGAAACGTAGCCCACATTCAAAAGATATCAAAAGAAATATTCCTTCACAAAAAATGAAAGATATATGTGACCTTTAAGAGAAAAAATGATAATCTAAAAGGATTGAATTACAAAAAGCTATTTTTATTTTTCCAAGACACTTTCATTTTTAAGAAATAGAAAATTTTCAATAGTTGACAATATCTCCAAAATATCTTTAAATGAATGCAATAAAAATATCCTCATTGATTTATATTTCTTTTCTTTCTCCTTTGACAATGTAGAAATGGAAAATCATTGGCGAGATTTTAGTTGATCTATATCTAACAATTGGAAAACAAATTCTAGTCACCTTCTTCTTTGGCGGTGGCAGTGGGGGAGAGCAACAGCAGTGTCAGCAACAGTGGCGGCAGTGGCAGAATTAGCTTGCAATGGGAGTTCCAGTCCTGCAGAAGAGAACCAGATCATTAGCTACCAGAAATGAGAAGAAAAGAAAAGAAAATTAGAGAGAGAGAGAGAGAGAGAGAGAGAGAGAGAGAGAGAGAGAGAGAGAAGGAGTCTTCAATATTTAACGAAGGTGTCACGGAGTCAGTGGGGCTCGATGACCGGCATCCAACATCAGTGAGTCATCAGTAACGTCGATTGTTGGCGCAGATAGGGAGGGATATGAGAGTTGGAGGGAAATTTGATTGAGAGAGGGTTGGAGGGGATGGAATTGAAGACACGAGGGGATTTCTGATTCTCGTTTTTTATATCTATACTCATTTGTTACCATGGAAAACCAAAGGTCCTTCCGTTGGTACATTTCATGGGAAGACTTACCGACGACAACCCGTTGTTAACTCCATCGGTACCTTGAAAATGGTACCAACGACGTTGTTTCCATTCCAAACTCTGTCGGTAATTCATTGTTACAGACGGCCAACTTTGTCAATACCATTCATCAATTAATGGCACTCAAATTTCCTCCATTTTATGCTAGAATTGCGAAAAGTCCGACAACGTCAACTGTTTCATCAGTGATCCGTCACTGTATATTGACGGACATGTCTTCCGTTGGTAAATTCCGTCTGTAAAAGCTCCTTTTTTTTGTAGTGTTATTGAACATGCAACATAGAAGGAAGAAAGAGTCTTGTGATTTTCATTGGATGTGCAACGGATCCTCAAGATTTTCAAAACTTCTAAAATAATGCCAATATAATTCTTCAGATGGACCCCATACTTGTATATTTTTCTTGAGGTTTTGTTGTTGTTCAATGTGACAAACATAGATTGGACTTATTAGTCCCTTTGGATCTTTCTCAAACCCTAAAGACCACATGACTTGATAAATGGGCCATGTTATGTTAAGGAGTTATCTTTTGCTTTTAAGGTCTATTGGGCCAAATAAATTGAGCCCAAAATAAAGCTTGATGGATGTTATTTTCACTAAGGCGCTACACTTTTTTTTTTTATTAAATGGAAGAGGAGATATAGTTTGTACCCAAAATCTTTAACTTGATAAAAAGTGTTTTTATCACTTGAGCTTCTAATATGTCACATAAGGCTCTCCTTGGATTTCCTTTTCTTATAGTATGTTTTTTCTCTTGAAGTTTGGAAAAGTTAGTATTTCTAAAGGAAAGATGGGATTCAAAGTAAAAAGTTGAATCGATACTAAAATAATAGTAATCCAAGTAGAGCCTAATGTAATGTATCCTTGATAGCTTTGCTATTCAAATCTTCTTTATGATTTGTTGTTTCTTTTAGTTGGCTCTTTTTCTTTTTTATTTTTTATTTTTTTAGTTAATTCAATATTCGAAAATCATTCATTAATTTGAAATAACTAAATTAAATATAGAAGTTCCCATTTTTTATTTAATTCGAATTCAAGATTTTAGATAAAAGTATAAGTAAGGAGGGACTCACCATGAACCACAACCCTCTTGTTTAGTTAACTGTACTTTGCCACCATCTTTTGTTGGACTAAGTTTTAAGTATTGTCCTTCTTATTTCCTTTCTCATTTTACTGAAATTAAATGAGGTCCGCCAAGTACCGTTCTGGTTCCTTTTCCAAAAAAAGATTTACTCGGTTTCATGATAAGATCATAATGTCGATATCCATAGAGATATCAAAGCCACTACACCTCAAAATAAATTCAAAGACAAACATTAATTTTTATTTCCTTTCTCTTGTGTTTGTGTGTGTGTGTGTGTGTGTGAGAGAGAGAGAGAGAGAGAGAGAGAGAGGGAGAAGTTGGAAGTTGAGTGACTTTCGGATGGATGCAGGATAAATTTAATCCAAGCTACAAAAACCCATGCCTTCCAATTTCCAACATCATCTTCTGAGAAATAGTACTAGTAAATTTGCGTTTGATGATTTCGAATGCTTCCCTTTGACGAACTAAATGGAAAATTGAAAAACTAGAAATTTATAAATACTGTGAATCATGTGATGTGTCAGGGCCACGTTGATATATAGATGATGGATGAAAATTGACGCTCCACAATTCCCGCTTCACAATTCCCGGTCCACAATGGCTGGGAATTATCCTATCCTTTCCATTTTATTAGTTTGTGGGCAAATGTATATTAGTTATAAGGTTAAGTAATCATTCTCAGGGGAGGTACCTTTGATGAAGTTTGATTTTTTTTTTAAGTAAATATTTGAGAAGTTTCAACCAATTTAAAAGGATCAGAGACACAAGATTTATGATTACAATACAAAATTAAAAATTTAATAAAAACTTTTTCTCAAAATAATTAACTCTAAATTTCTCACTTGACATGTCAGATAGAGAGATAACTAAGAGTCAGAGAATCTCGTCATTAGATTATTACCTTGTAAAAATTTATTTTAAATATGATATTAGAGTAATCTAATTTATTAGTAAGCCATCTACATATTTTTCTTCTAGTAAAAAATATAAGGAGCTTTAGACTCAACGAGAATAGTAAAAAAAATATAAGAATTTTTACAACTTTTTTTGTAATCCGGTATCCGAGAGTCATTAACTAATTCGAGAAAGATCGGAGGATATAAGGCCTCTGAACAGCAGCACTAGATTGGCATGCGGCATTAAACCGCTCCCTGAGTGACTGAACTCAAGACTTCTCACTTTACATGTAGGTGGAGTATCCTAAGTTAGAGAAGACACATCATTGGACCACACACCTCTCGTCTAAGGATTTTTACAATTTTCAATAAATATTTATCGAACTTTTTTCATCTTTGCACATCTTTCCATTCATTTATTTCACTTACAATATCCACCTCTTTCCTCGTTTATGAAAGGTAAAAATGATATTGTAATTCAAAAATTATATTGTTCTAAAAAATCTTTGTGTACAAGTTCAAAACCTCATATATTTTTACCGGGAGGGAGAAGGAAGTATATGTTTAATCATTCAAACTTTATGGTCCAAAAGTCCAGTTTTGGACAGTAGTGTATTAAGATTATCCTCGATAATTTTGTTTGTGAGTAAACTTGTTCTTTATATATATTTGGAACGATACTGATTATCCCTCTCAACATTGTATACCTAAACGGGTAGAATTAAAACCACCAAGTCAATTTTCAACATGAATGGACACCTACTAATGGTCCCTGGAGGCCTTTTTGTGGTCCATGTTCTCCCAATATTTTTTTTCTAGCCCAATCTTCTTCCCCTTACCCAATGATGATAGGTCTCAGCCTAGAGTAGGCATTTGACCGGGTCAAGGGATGCTCGGGCTGGTCCGGCCCGGCCACCCGAGCTACCCGTTGGCGGCTCCTTGTTTTAACCCAGCTGCCTCCTCGATTCTAGGGCGCACACTCTCCCACTTCTTCTCTTGCCCGTCTATTTATTCTGCCTCTCTATCTCTTTGAGTTCCGTTGGAACTCTCTGGTTCTTCTGCCCTCTCCTCTTTGCAACTCCGCCACTGCTCCTCTCTCTGTGCCGGCATTCTCTGTTATTCTGTCCCTTTGCCGGTCTTCTCTTTCACCTATTTTACTTGTCTGTTTGGTGTATTTAGAGACTGAGCCAAGAGAAATAGAGAAGGAGGTATTGCCGGTGACTCTTGTCATGGCTGAGGCCATTTCTGGGGGTGTAACGTCCGATCAACCCTTCGCTTACCCACGGCGCCTCGACGCGGCGTTGCCGCTGCTCGGTGACCGTTCGATTGCCTGTGACTGTTCATTTGCTCTGTCTCAGTCATCACTTTGATTTGATTTTCACCGTCGGTTTCTACCACGGCGGTGGTAAGTGAAACTACGGTTGTTACATTCTGTTTTTCTTTATTACTAAGTTTGTTAATTTTTGCAAAAATCTGTTTGTGAAGATTTAATCTTTTGTCTTCTTTTCTTCCGCGGTGTTTTTCTATTTATTTTTTAGGTGTGTAATAGTAATTAGGCTTTTAAATTGTAATAGTAATTAGGTTCTTTCCACAACAGTCCCAAAAATTATTTATTGAAGAAATTCAGTCCTCAATGTAAAAGGATTTTGAAAAACAATTAGGAATAATTACGAATTAATCTCAAATCATGTTATTCAGTGGAATGTGTTAAGAAATCTTCAAACCCAAGAAT
The DNA here is from genome assembly GCA_028651295.1 of Catharanthus roseus. Classification (NCBI taxonomy): domain Eukaryota; kingdom Viridiplantae; phylum Streptophyta; class Magnoliopsida; order Gentianales; family Apocynaceae; genus Catharanthus; species Catharanthus roseus. The sequence continues at coordinate 203,981 of JAPQWS010000107.1, read as the reverse complement.
AGACAGTTTTTTTTATCCTTTCTCGGCTTTGTGGAAAGATTTCGTGGTCATCTTTTACAATTTACATTTTATTGCTACTTAATCAAGTAATTTCTCGTTAATTAACTTGATAATTCTTTTACAAAACACATGATTCTTGCTCATACTGACCCAATCCTGCGACACGTCTGTTGCCACACCCAACAACTTGCACTTAACAATATAATTTAGTTACCCAATAATCCACCTAATTAACTATCATATTAATATCTTGATTTGATAAATCAATTTAGTCAACAAATTTGTATAAAAAATATTTAATTGATATTCATAAGAAACAAATAATTATTTCAAGTTAGCGGATGTGGATACAAGTATAATACTTAGAGCTTGTTAAGTACTGTTTTTGTCCCGATAATATAACGACCAGCTTGTTACTTTTTATAATCTATGTAGTTATTACTAAATACTATATTTTTTATTTATTATATTTCACTATTATCTGTATTTTTAATTGTTGTGAAAATAATATAATATTTAACAATTTTTTTCCTCAAATTTTGTTTCTCAAGTATACATACATGCTTTACTTTATAATGAAAAATTATAAAATTTACTCCCTCATAAAATTTCACTATTTTTTTTTTTTTTTTGTTAAATCATAAAATTTTACTATACTTAGTGGAGGAAAAAAGTTTTGTTTTACTTTATTTTAAAAAGATAATATCAGTTACATCAAACTATTTACATATGACTGTAAGCTTCTTAATTCATTGTTTTTCTTTTATCTTGTTTATTAATTAAATATGATATGATTTTATAAGTTATATTTAAGTATATATGAATTTAACTTAATAGTAAATATATTTTTGAGTATTTAATTTGGCCCCCAAATATTATGTTCAAGTTCCCCACTAATTTCTATAAAAATAAATTTGAATTCTTCTAATTCTTCTAGCATGGAAACTTAGAGAAATAGTCTGATACAAAATATATATATATATATATATATATAAAGACCATTCTAGTTCATATGAAAACAAAATATTCTAAATCCAATATTTTAAAAAAATGAAATCTGATGAACTAAAAAAAAGTTGAAATAATTGATGAATAGTATTTTCCTGTTTTTTCTTTTTGTTTTCTTTTTTAAAATTTGATAAACAATTATTAGTATATACATCTGTGCAGGATGGGAGAAAATCATCTATCTACCTACCTATAACATATGAACAATTAATTAAATAGAATTTGGTGTTGAAGAGCTCACTATATAAAGGACCTAAAACTAGACTAGTTTTCCACAAAAAACATATCTCAGATGTACACTTATTTGTGCAAGCAAAAAAGGAAGGATGGGTATCAAAGGGAAAATGATCGGGCAAACAGAGATTAAGGCAGGTGGAGATGTCTTTCATGATATCTTTAAACAGAGACCTCATCATCTTTCCAAAATGACTCCTCAAAAGGTTCAACGTTTCACACTTCTTGAAGGTGAACTTGGAAAGGTTGGATCCAAGATCTGCTGGCACTATACCCATGGTACCCTTCTCTCCATTTCATTTTATCTGTTATTCCCTGCACAAAAGTTTTTTAAAAAATTTTAAAAAAAGATTAAACTATAATGATAAATGAACTAAATTATCGTTTAATTTTTATTAATACTTTTAATGAGCAATAAATAGGAATATTTAATATAGTACATCTTAGTCTTACTCCCTCAATTTGATTTATGTGTCACTTTAGAACAATGCACAAAAATTAAGAAAATAGTTTAGTTGTTTGCATTCAAAAAAAATGACTAAAATATCCTTTAACTATCATTATTAATTAAAGTTTCTAGACATTTGTCTAATTCCATCGAGACAAGGGTATATATGAAAAAGTATCATTTAATACTTTATTAATTTATTAAAGTTATAAATATTTAAAACGAAAAAAATATGTTCACACGATATATAATATGAAACTGATGAAACGGGAAATACATATATAGTTTGCATACAAATTGAAATGGACGGAGTATGCACGAGAAGAAAAGTTCAGCAGAATTTGTGGAAAAATATTTTCACAGCTACTTAATCTGTGTGTACGTGTTTTTCTTTCCTCAAGATGGCAAAGACAGAGTTGCAAAGCAGATAATTGAAGAAGTCAATGAGGAAAAAAATTCAATAAGGTTCAAGATGATTGAAGGAGATCTGATGGAGTTATACAAGTCCATGACTATAATCTATCATGTGGACAAAAATGGTCCAGACAGCTTAGTAACATGGACTTTGGACTATGAGAAGATTAAGGATGACAATCCCCATCCAGGAACTTTGCTCAACTTCTTTCTTCACATGGTTGAAGATATTGAAGCTCACCACTCTTGAGATGTATCATCATCATTAGAGAAGAAGATGGGATCTCCAAGTTCTGTGGCTGTTTGGGAGTGTATGTGACTTACTGTATTAAGTATAGTTTGGGTTGTTTCCTAATAAATGTGTCTATTGTATTGTATTAAGTATTGCTTTTGTTTCGTAATAAATACTTCTTCCGTTCTGTTTTACTTGACACACTCTGTTTAATTTTTATATCTTTTTTACAATATTGAGAAAATAATACAATATTTAATAAATTTTTTCCTAACTCATTAAAAATAAATTTTAATATCGTTTACTCTTTTAATCGAGATATTTGTAAAAACAATAATAAGGATAGAGAATAATTGAAAAGGCATTTTAGTTCAAATATATATAATTTTATTTTTTTCTTAAATAGTATGATGGATGTGATACGACAACTAATAAAAATCAAAGTAATAAAGGTCCTGAACTCCTTGAGCTCCAATGCTACGTCTGGGCCAAAGTGCTTAAACAACACGCAAAATATTTTAAAAAGAAATGAAAGAGCAATACAGGAATACAAGAATTTAAGGTGGTATGTCTTTGAAATATACTTGTATTCATGACTAGAAGGAAAATTTTTCAAGACTAAATGAGAATTTTAGTTAGAAATTCTAGAATTAAACAATTGTTTAGTAATTTTGTTTGCACTTATTAATGATAGTTAAAGGGTAATTTAGATAACTTCTTTTTGAATCATAACAACTTAATTATTTTTTTAATTCTTGTACATTTAAAAAACAAGAAGTAATATAAAATGGAAACAGAAGTAATAGAATACCTTATAATTAAATTATATTGATTTCACTTAATAAAAAAAGTTTATAATCAATTACCCTAGAGTACATATGGTACATTAACATTAGAATATAAGGGAATGAAATAGAATGAATTGAATTTTCCTGTTTCTCCAATCATTCTAATATTTTGGTACACAAAATTAAAGTACTGAGAAAAGTATTTACACAGGAAAATTCATTCAATAAGTAAGTACAAATTAAACTTTTCCATACACCGAAAACCTAAGGAATCCCCTTTGAGAAGTAGGAAAGAAAAATTATATTGTGTCTTTTATTCCCTTAAAATATTATTTGAAAAAACATTACAATTTATTCATGAAGTTTATCTGTAGAAGAAAACTCACTGGATACTTATGTGATTTTTAATTTACAACAAAAATTAACTTCTAAACAAAGTGCACAGTTTTTTTCTTTTCCTGTTTTCTTTGTTTATATTTTTATGACATATTTATGTCTTGCCTGTATTCTAGCTACCAATTTTTATAGTTAGAAATTATACTATTACGATATTTAATTAAGTCATATATATTGTGAAATTTAATTCCCCTCTCAGATTGATTAATTAATAATTTTACTAGACATAAAAAAGAAATCATCATAGAATTCTGACTTCTTTGTCCAGACAATAGAACGGAAAAAATATTCAAAATAATGTATTATACGATCAGATCGTCTAGTATATCTTTTAATACACTCTCTAATACACTTCTTTTATAGTAGTCTTTTCTTTCTTTTTTTTGGTAAGACAGTGATCTTTTCTATAAAATAAAAGATATACCCTAAAAATTTCTTTTCTATTTTTTTACAAATTTTGTTATCTTTTCAACTTGCAGGACTAATTAGTGCTAATTTGCTGCATTTTTTGGCTGCGCTGATTTGCATCGTTTTTCCTGCTATTTTTCTAGACGAATTTCAACCGAATTTTACTACAGGTTTTGCTCCTTTTTATCTCTCCTTTTTGGGATGTTTATCTCTTTCTTTTAGGGGGTAAACATTAAACTAACTTCTTCAGTTGTTCATGTTTCTTCAATACGCCTTACAAAGACATATTTAAAGACTCTAATGTTGTAAGTAGCTAGCAATAAATTGAGTCTAACCACAAATTTAAATTAGTTGTTTGCAGGCTTTAAATTTGAAACTAAGGAATGAAACTATAATTTGAAATTTTTCTAGATGTTCTTTTAGAGTTATTAATTTTATGCTAGGCACTATGCACATGGAGGTTATTAATACATCAGTTTATATGTTGTTTTTTTGCGTTTTTCTGTTGTTTTAGGGTGTCTTCAGCCCATTTCTGGGCAGTTTTGTTGCTGTTCAGATTTTGTTCTTACTTCAGTTCTTGTAATTGGTGTTGGCAAAGACAGATTTTACTTAGTTTAATCTTTTTTATGACTTAATTTTATTTCTAATTCTCATGCTACTCACACAATTCCTAAAGAAATCTTCAAACCAAGTTCTAGAAATAGCTAACTCAAAGAAGTTTTTCGCCCCGTTTTTTCCTTGTTTACCCTATGTTTTTTCTTGCATTAGTTGACCACCAAACCTTTAGACTGCATCATACTTGAGCATGGTATAATAGTATAACATAATGGTAACCTCATTAACTTATCATTAGTTTATAACCATATTACTATATCATCAGTTTTCTTAAATACTGGTCTTTTCTCATCTTATGAAATTCACATGAATAGAAATGGCAGGACGAGGTGGAGGACGTAATGTGGAGAACAACAACACCCCACCAACACACCAACTATCGAAGCAACTGAAGAGTAGAATGTGTGGATACAACAACACGGACCCTATACACCTCAGCAACACATCCCCTAAACACTACTACAACAGAGTCACCACACACTACTCCAAATGACTCTACATAAGTAGAGACAACTAACAATAACTTTCGTACACCCTCACCAAGTATTCAATTTCCTTCACCTCTTGAAATACAAAATAATAACTGTGAATCAAGTGATGCAATTGGCTTTACTCAAGAACCATAGTCCTCTCATGGTACTCCTCATGGGGATCATCTGACAAGATCCTCACCTAGTGCGCAGACAAATCAGCAGGAAGATGATGCATCAGGAGATGAAAAAATTCTTTTAACTATGAAAGGAGACAAGTAGCATACAAGTAACTTTTATCGTTCATGTAAAATTTCAAAAAATTGCCTTGCATGGTTAAAAAATTAAAATTCACTTGACAGGTTCAGGTTACAGTTAAAAATTACCAAGGCTATTATAGTAATATTGAAGTCATTCTGAAATGGTCTGTGGCCTACTTGTGGAAAAGTCACTAATGATGTGAAGAAGATAGCGTGGAACGAGTTTTGTGTTAGAAATAGTTACTTATTTGTTTTAGTTAGTAGACTAATGCATTCGTAGTTAATTTCATTTACATTAGTTAGTAGACTAATTTATTTTGCAAATCTTATTTGTTGTGTTGTAAGGGATATTCACATGAAACATCATTGATACACGTGTTGATCGAAAAGCATGGTATGTTCAAAATTCAAGTCGTATCTTCAATGAGTTTCATAATGCTAGAAAAAGAAGATATTGTCCACAATGAGTGAGCAATTAAGGAACATTAGGATCATATGTGTCAGATGGAATGGTCGACTGAGCATTACTATAACAAGTGTGCAGCAACCCAAGAAAATTCATTTATGATAAATCGGGGAATGTTCATATAAGTATTTCTTTCTTGCAAAAAAAAATACACCATACAATTTTCATTTGCTTCCTTTATTCTTTGGTTGAACATTTATAAAGTTGTAAATAATGTAGAGGTATATTTGAGGCATATTTATGATGTTATTTAACTTCTTTGCTTTCAGAATATTTGAGGCATTTCATGCTTAAATTTGCTCTTTGAACCATCTATTCATCTTCTTTACCCCTTTCATGATTAGGTTCTGTTACGATTTCCAGCTACCAACAGAAGAATAAAATCAAACCTATTTACTATTACATGAACCTATTTACTATTACAGATCATATTAAGAGGAAGCAAGATGCGAAAATAGAAGTCTAGTCTATTACATTCAAGTTCTTCGCCTTCAGTGACTTCCCAGTTCCAGATCCAAGCAAAAGGTGAACAACAGTTAGATATAACAACAGTAAAAGTAAAAAGGTCGGATCTTTCTTACCTCGAGACCCTTCAGGTCTCGGATTTGGACTCCAACCGTGAAAGACGAACGAGCTCTGCGAGTTCGGTCTGAGCATCCACAAAGGCTGACTATCCGTCGTGTTCTTCCGGTGAAGAACGGGAAGAATCCCTCAGTAGCCGGTGGCCTCAAACAAAAAACTCTCTCGGTCTCTCTTAGCAGGAAGCACCCTTTCCTCTTCACTGCGGTCTCACACACGGTAACCCGAGAGTTAGCCGGCACCGACGAGCAAGTTAGATTCCCGAAGGGTGGCACAGAGAACGAGCAGACAGACTGCTCGAAGGAAGAGAGAGAGAGAAGACAGAAGGTCAGAGAGAGAAGAGGCAGCGGCGGCACAGCAAGTGAGAATGAGAGGATTAGGGCTAGCTGCAGGAGAAAGCGAGATATATATAGACGAGTCGCCAGCCCAACTTCCAATCACAAAGAGGCCCACCAGGCTAACTTCCAATCACAAAGAGGCCAACCAGGCTATTGTCATCATTGGGATTAAATGGGCCAAAAATAAAAGAATGAAAATAGTGTGAAAAATTGGGCCACTGGACCAACAAACTCCACCTTGAACATATTTTCATCTAACTTTTCAGCCAACAATGACTCAGAAAGAGCCAACCTTCATCAATATGAAGGAGGTCCCTACACAAAGTAAACTTATCAGCTGTCACAATCTTAGTACCAAAGTCTGCAGAATTATCTTTAGTACTAATTTTCTCAATATTAATTAAGCCACTTGAAACATTTTCCCTAATGAAATGATACTTAACATCTATATGTTTAGTTCTTTCATGATAAACAGGATTTTTACACAAGTGAAGACAACTTTGACTATCAGTATAAATCACAGCTTTAGAATTTAAAACATGCAATTCAGATAATAAGCCTTGAAGCCAAATGGCTTCCTTAATTGCCTCAGTGGCAGCAATGTACTCAGCCTCCGTAGTCGACAAAGTGACTACAGGCTGCAGCTGTGACTTCCAAGATACGCAATTCCCTGCCAAGGTAAAGAAATAAGAGGTGGTAGATTTCCTACCATCTTTATCACCTGCAAAGTCAGAATCCACATATCCAACCAGTTCAAAATTATTAGACCAATTATGATAAAGGAGACCTCTATCAATAGTCCCATTAATATAGCGCAACAACCACTTAAGAGCTGCCCAATGATCCCTACCCGGATTAGACTTGAATCGGCTAAGAAGGCTTATGGAATAAGCAATATCAGGTCGGGTGGATATCATAGAATACATGACGGATCCTATAGCCATTCTATAAGGTATATGGGTCATGTCATTCTTTTCTTTGTCGGTTTTGGGGCAAGATTTTTCAGAAAGCTGAAAGTGGCTCACAAGTGGTGTACAAACTGGTTTGCATAAATGCATTGAAAATTTGGAAACAATTTTCTGCAAGAAGGATTTCCGGGAAATGAATAAGGATCTATCGGCTCTATCCCTACTAATGTTCATCCCAAGGATTCTAGACGCAGAACCTAAGTCGTTCATATCAAATTCGGACTTCAGCAAAGATTTCAGGCGAGTGATCTTATCTCTATGCTTATAGGGAATCAGCATATCATCAACATACAGCAAAAGATAAATAGCAATTTCAATATTATTGCCACAGAAATATAAACAGCTATCATAATTGCTTTTAACAAAACCAGTTTTAAGCATAAAAGAGTCGAAACGTTTATACCATTGCCTAGGTGATTATTTAAGTCCATACAAGGATTTTTTCAACAAGCATGCCATGTTCTCCTTACCCTTTTCTTCAAAACCTGGTGGTTGGCGCATGTAAATGGTCTCTTCAAGTTCCCCATACAAAAATGCAGTTTTTACATCAAGTTGTTCAAGATCAAGATCAAGATCATAAAAGGCAACAATTGCAAGCATTATCCTAATTATTTTATATTTAACAACGGGAGAAAATATTTCATTAAAATCGATGCCCTCAACTTGAGAAAAACCTTTTGCAACCAGCCTAGCCTTGAACATTGAGGGTTCGTTGGCAGATTTTGGCTCTTTGATTTTAAAAATCCATTTGCAATCAATTAATTTTTGCTTTGAGGGTTTTTGAACAAGAATCCAGGTTTTGTTTTTATGAAGTAAGGACATTTCCTCTTCCATAGCATGCAACCACAAAGAACGGTTTGGACTCTTTAAAACATCAGAAAAACACAGAGGTTCCTTTTCTTCAATAAAGGATGCAGCAGCACAGGCATATGAGACGATGTAGGAGTAACCGTACCTAGCGGGTTTTCTCGTCTCTCTCCTAACCCTATCTCTAGACAGCTGGTAGTCTCTTAGAGCTTGGGCTTGTGCCTCGGGATGATCCTCATCATCCTCATCCCGAATTTTCGATTCGAGCGTGCTTGGGTATCAGTCGCTCACTCGGTCGGTATATCCGACGCTCCACTGGTTTCAGGTTGATCGTGGGGTTGTGAAGGTTCAGAGGTGTCCTCCACCTCCACGGGAATATTCCCATCAACAGGAATGTCACTAGGGTTATCAGGGTTGGTTTTAGCCTTTAGGCAAGGCATATCAAGTTCGTTAAAGACCACATCCCTACTCACAATGACCCTCACCCCCGGCTCACCTTTGAGCCAAACTTTATAACCCTTTACCCCACTAGGGTAGCCTAAGAACACTCCCTTTCTTGACCTTGGGTCTAACTTACCCTCTTTCTGATGTGCAAATGCAGCACACCCAAATACTCTAAGGTTTGACGGGTTTGGTGGTTCTCCGGACCATAACTCTAAGGGTGTTTTGAAGTTTATGGCTGTTGAGGGTGATCTGTTAATGAGGTAGACAGCCGTACTTACAGCTTCTCCCCAAAAAGGTTTTGGGATTCCTGAAGACACCATAAGGCACCTAACCTTATCCATGATAGTACGGTTCATCCTTTCAGCAACTCCATTTTGCTGTGGGTTGTGCCTAACAGTCCTATGGTGTACTATGCCATGCAGTGCATATAAATCAGCAAACTTTTTGTTACAAAACTCAAGGCCATTATCTGTCCTAATTATTTTTAGTTTATTTCCAGTTTGATTTTCGGCAAGGCGTTTCCATTCAGAAAATTTTTCAAAAGTTTGATCTTTTGATTTTAAAAGAAATACCCACACATGCCTAGAAAAATCATCAACAATAGATAAGAAATAAACATTCCCACCATAAGTTGGAACCTTTTCAGGTCCCCACAAATCACAGTGCACATAATCAAGGATAGAAGTGGACTTGTGTGTGCCAACAGAAAAACTAATTTTATGCTGTTTTCCAAGTACACAGTGGTCACAAAAATCTAAAGATTCAATTTTGTCACCACCCAAAAGATTTTGTTTGTGAAGGCAATGTAGTCCTTTTTCACTGATGTGCCCAATTCTTCGGTGCCACAACAGAGTCCTTTCAGAAACAGTTTTGGAAACCAATGCAGATGCTTCTAAAACAGTTTTTCCAATTAAATGGTAAAGACCATCCTTTTTAAAACCTTTGAGCATAACCAGTGCTCCTTTGCAAACTTTCATAATGCCATTTTCAAATTTATAAGAAAAATCATTTGTGTCAAAAACGCCAAGGGATATTAGATTCCGACGGAGGTCGGGCATATATCTCACCTCAGTTAATTTCCTGGTCACACCATCATGCATTTTAATGAAAACATTTCCAATTCCTTTTATTTCACAAACATGATTGTTGCCAATAAAGACCTTTTCATGCTCAAGGGGTTTGAAATCTGAAAATCAATGTTTGTTGGGTGTCATGTGAAAAGTGCATCCTGAATCAAGGATCCAGTGTTCAGAAACAGGGGGAAAGGGAAGAGGACACACACAAGACTTCAGAATACATTGAGTTACTATCTGATTCAAAATCGTGTGGTTTGTCATTTTTATCGCTCCCTTTACCTTGTTTACGTTATTTTTCCTCTTTGATCCTTTTAAAACACTTATTTTTCATATGACCTTCCTTGCCACAGTGAAAACATTTCACTTTCTTATCTCGTGATTTCGACCTCCCTTTACTTTTGGAGCGGTGACTAAAAGATTCCCTCCGGTCAACCCTCCCTCTCACGTAAAGGTTCTCTCCGTTAGATTTGTTTTCTTTTCGCAAATCAAGGGCTTTTGATTTCAAAGCGTTTTTCACATCAGCAAGAGTCAAGTCATCTCTACCGTACTTAATAGCAGACTTAACATCATTAAATGATTCAGGCAAAGAGTTTAATAAAATTACGACAACATTTTCATCAGAAATCTTTTCACCGACGTTTTGTAGTTCCAAAACAATTTTGTTTAAATCGTCGATGTTTTCTTCGACCCGCTCATTTTGAAACCAAAAAGCTGTTCTTTTAGATAAATCTTATTAGATAAAGATTTTCCCAAATAAAGTTTTTTCGAGTTTTGTCCATATTTCAAAAGCATTGTCTTTTTCGTCTATTTCTCTTAAAACGTTGTCGGTTAAATGTAAGGTGAGGCAATTGTGCGCATCACCAAGTTTTTCATAAAGCACTTTGCCCTTCCAAGACTCTGGATACTTTTCGGGGCTACAAATTGCGGGTGCGATTTTGTTTTGGACTAAAACTGCTTTCATTTTTCTACGCAACATTACGAAATCTGATTTGTCATCAAATTTGTCAGTTTCAATCTTTTGAACAAACATGATTAAATGGCAAATGGGAGTAATTGCTGGCTAGACAAATGAAAGATTTGAAAAAGGAAGTTTTGTCACGAAAAAATAAGATGCCCGGATTTTGCTTTGATGAAAAACAGCACAATTCAGTACGTAAGACGTAGAAGAGTTTATGACCAAAACAGCGCGAATATACACAAAATTTAACCGAAGCAGAAACAGCGAAAAATAAGCTAAGACAACCACAGTACAGGATTTAATCACAATTTACGCAAATAGTGAAAATCACCAAGTCACAGATACTGGGTGTCTCTTAGACTCCCAGCCAGGCTTGGGTTTTGGATTTTCAAAAAAATGCAGAAACAGAACACAGAAAATACTGCAGTTATGAAACTAAAATTGGACAATAACCCAGAAAACAACACAACTTATTCGGTAACAGCAGTTATAGCAACACAGAAGCAGGTTTCACGAAATCAACAGTAATGACTGAAAAGTTGCGTAAACAGAAACAACCTAAGAACAGTTAACCAACAAAACAGCAACAGAAGATCAACAGTAATAATAATAAAGAAACCAGAAGCAGGAAAGTAAAAGAGAGGTTTAGAAATTTCCCTTTCCATCAGATCCCGTGTGGATCTGACACCTAGTGGTAGCCAGACGGTTGCTCCGACAACCGTGGCTCTGATACCACTGTTACGATTTCCAGCTACCAACAGAAGAATAAAATCAAACCTATTTACTATTACATGAACCTATTTACTATTACAGATCAGATTAAGCGGAAGCAAGATACGAAAATAGAAGCCTAGTCTATTACATTCAAGTTCTTCGCCTTCAGTGACTTCCCAGTTCCAGATCCAAGCAAAAGGTGAACAACAGTTAGATATAACAACAGTAAAAGTAAAAAGGTCGGATCTTTCTTACCTCGAGACCCTTCAGGTCTCGGATTTGGACTCCAACCGTGGAAGACGAACGAGCTCTGCGAGTTCGGTCTGAGCATCCACAAAGGCTGACTATCCGTCGTGTTCTTCCGGTGAAGAACGGGAAGAATCCCTCAGTAGCCGGTGGCCTCAAAGAAAAAACTCTCTCGGTCTCTCTCAGCAAGAAGCACCCTTTCCTCTTCACTGCGGTCTCACACACGGTAACCCGAGAGTTAGCCGGCACCGACGAGCAGGTTAGATTCCCGAAGGGTCGCACAGAGAACGAGCAGACAGACTGCTCGAAGGAAGAGAGAGAGAGAGAGAGAGAAGACAGAAGGTCAGAGAGAGAAGAGGCAGCGGCGGCACAGCAAGTGAGAATGAGAGGATTAGGGCTAGCTGCAGGAGAAAGCGAGATATATATAGATGATTCAACTGTACCCGGCCCGCCCGGCATCATGTCTGCCAGCCCAACTTCCAATCACAAAGAGGCCCACCAGGCTATTGTCATCATTGGGATTAAATGGGCCAAAAATAAAGGAATGAAAATAGTGTGAAAAATTGGGCCACTGAACCAACAGGTTCAACATAAAGTATGTTCAATGTCTAAAAATGAAGGTTCTTTCAAATAATTCATAGACCAAGAAGACATATTTAAACAATGTAATGCAGCAAGCAGCTAGTAATAAATGGAGCTCAACCACTGATATTAAATACTTGATGACAGCGAAACTTTTGTCCTCTGCAGCCATTTTGAAGTTCCATAGAAGTATTGAATTGGTGAATTTGAATGTTTGGTGGCTTTAAATTTGAAACTAAGGAATGAAACTATGGTTTGGAATTTTTCTTGATGTTCTCTTAGACTTGTTAATTTTATGCTAGGGACTGTGCACATGGTGGTTATTTATGTATCAGTTTATATGTATTTTGCATTTTTCCTACTGTTTATGGTGTTTTCAGCCTATTTCTGGACAGTTTTGTTATTGCACAGATTTTGGTTTACTTCCGTTCTTGTGATTTATGTTGGGGAAGACGGATTTTACTTAGTTTGATTTTTTTCTATAATTTAATACTCATTTCCAATCTTTGAATTCCTAGGCGAAATTTCAAGAGCTTAATGTTGCAACCTCTCGAAATGCATCCAGTTGTGGGACTCAGATGACTTCAAACAAGCGAGATGCGCTATTCGAAGAAGCTGCTGGGGGTAAAAATAGTAAAAGAAAAAAAGTAGAAGAAGGAAATACAGTTTCGGCTCATAAGTAAATTCGGTTGGTGGTAACTCTTTCAGCAGCAAAACAATCTCAATGTTGCAATATGACAGGCTTGAAGGAACAAATAACTTCTCAAGTTAAAGCTGAGCTATAGGGACAAATGCAAGAACAAATTGATCAACAAATATAACTAATTTATGCCCAAATTCGAGAGTGCTTTGGTAGCAATGTCGATGTCCCATCAACTTAGTGCTACTCCTACTACTGGTGATACTAATGAAGATGAACATGAGGATGTTGATTACACTTAGTTTATTACTTAATTTAAAATTATACTTATATGTGTAAGAATCTATTCTTATTATGCTTGATGTATAGCCATTATGGATTCTATTAGACATTCCATATTATGGCTTTTGTTAATTTTGGTAATATGAAGTAACGAGTTTTATCCATATGAATTAGCAATTTTTTGTTGAATATTATATAATATTGATTTGTTAGATTAATATTGTTATTCATTAGAGTCGTTGTGGTTGTGTATTGGTTTTGTGGGTAATAGGGGATTGTTGTATTTCTTGTTTATCAAAATTTCGTATTAATTACAGAATGGGAATATTAAATTTTGCTTTGACAATTAATATAAAACAAATTTAGAATGGGTAGGTTTTGTTGCAAAAACTAATAAATTAAATTTTTGGAAGGATTTAAAAATGAAAAGAATTTGCATAAAATTACGTTTATCTTTCTTAAAATTCGTTAAAAAATCTGTTGGCCTCAAAAGTAAGCAAAAATTTGTGATGGATAGCATTTGTGATATTAGTACCGGTTTATAATGTTCTGTCCTTATTTAATTTGTTCTAAATTTGAGACAGATTTTCAACAATATAAACGTTCAGTGCATATTCCATCCAAAAAACAAGGATAGAATTGTAATAGATATCTTTCATCATATTAGCAGAGGGTTACAATGTCTGTCCCTATTTTGTCCTGAATTTGAAACAGATTTCCAACTATATAAATTATATTAGTCAATTTTAGTCCCTTATCTGCAGAAAAATAATTATATAAATTATTTTTTTAATTATTTTTATCAAATTAATTACATCCAACATCCTTCGTCGTAAATTCTGTCTCAAAACATTTTGGGCCGGAACTTTATTCCATCACTAACAATTTGAAACGATATTTTTTCACAGTATATTTATCTATCCAAAATCCGTTTAAAATATATAATTTGTGATGTTTTAGGGACGGAATTTATGATTCTAAATTTGATGTTTTCTTATCACAGAAGATGCTAAGTGTACTAAAAAAAATTACTACTAAAAAAAGATACTAGAAATATTTATTATATAATATAAATATACAGAAACTTTGTAGCGTTGAGAACGTTCCACCACCATATTAATACAATCCTTATCTATGTCCCCTCTCATATCCAAAGAACCCTACTTAGTTTTTTCTCGTCCTTCAAACTTTTACATTAACCTGCTCCACTAGGGGAGTATAGTTTGCTTGTAGTAAGGCTTAAAAGAAGTTATAAAATAAATCTACTGGCCCACATTTAAGTGTGCGTTTGGTGCCATAGAATTAAAATTGGAACTGGAGTTTCAATTCTAATTCTTTTGTTTAGTTGTACAATTAATTATAGAATTGTAATTGGATTGCAATTCCAATTTCATATTTTTAATAAATTGTTATATTTGAGAGGTCAAAATAATTCATTGCTATAAAGAGAAAAGTAAATGATTAGAAAAAGATAAAATCAAAGCTCATAATTATAAAAAGAAAAGTAAAATAGTTTATAACTAACCAATATAAAATTAAAATTTATAATTATAAAAAGAAAATTAAAAATAATTTACAGTTATAAATACCTAATATCTCTCCTAATATTTCATAAGGCGTAAGAAGCCCAATATATGTACAAGACAGAAGAGAAACCCTAATTCCTACAAACAACAAACAAAGGTCATAATTAATCTAGCATGGATACCTTGCTTCATTGCCAGGTTCCATCCTGTGGTTGAAGTAATATGACTAAATAGTATGAGTATATGAGTACCTTGTAACCTCTCTTTTGTTTCGAGTTTTTATCTAATAAGATATCGGATCTCTTTTTTCACACCCAAGAGATAGACTATACAAATAATAGCCTTGTCTACTAAAATATAGTCAGAATCCTAAGAATAGCGAATGCACTATGCTCAGTACTTTCGCTTTGGGGTTGATGGCTTACACCACTTGACACTTTGGCCTAAACAACATAAACAGTCAAAGCAAACCTTCAACTCCAAAGCGGAGAGTTAAGCTGGTAGGTGTTTAAGTAGATGAGAATTAGGTGTGTCAAATATAAAAGTAAAATCTACTATGAAGGAAGGGAAAAGTAATTAGCAAAAAAATGAAGGAATATGAAAGAAGGAAAGGAAAACTAAAAGTTATGAATATAGAGCCGGTTTCTTCACCCACACATTGTTCAAACATCCGACAAATAGATTTTAAATTGAAATTATTATCGGAACTTAGAATTTCTTAAATTGAGGAGACCTCGCTACACCTTCCGCCAAACTATATTAGAAGTGAAAACTAAAGTCAAAAGGATATTAGAAGTGAAAACAACGTATGCTCATGAAAAAAAGAAATTCAAATGATTATAAAATATTAATATTAGATCTCTAAGATTGTTGAGAGTGAATGGGGTTATAATTAAACTAATAATGGATACATACATTAATCAATATATTATCCCACATCTACAATTTTTTTTCATTTCAGTTGGCTTTGTGTGCCTCACGTTAATTAATAACTTGAGGACAGAAGTCTTTGTCATCTTAAAAGGGTTGGCAGTTTCGTCTGTGAATGTGAATGATTATTGATGAACTTATTTTTTATTGATATATTAGAGACATACTAGTATTTAAAAATGAGGTTTTTTTCTGGTGTCTGGCCCAGTTTAAAAAACTCAGTACTGAATTGGGGTTTTTTTTTCAGTCTTGGCTATAACGCACAACCATTGTGCGTTATCTGTAATCATAACGCACAATGGTTGTGTGTTATCAGTTAATCAGCTTATGTGGCTGATAACGCACAATGGGTGTGCATTATGACAGGGCATAACGCATACTCATTGTGCGTTATCAGCCACGTAATTATTTTTTTTAATTTTTTTATCTTTTTTTAAATTTTTTTAATTTTTTTATAATTTTTTTTAAAAATGTTTTTTTTAATTTTTTTATTTTGTTTAAAATTTTGTTATTTAATTTATTTTATTTTTTTGAATGAACATTTTTTTTTGTTATTTAATTTTATTTTTATTTTTTTCAATGAACATAATTGTATAAGTTTTTTTTTAGTAATTTGTTTAATAAATTATTTTTTTTAATGAAAATTTGTTTCGGAAAAACTTATAATTGTATAATTTTTTTAAAAAGACTATATTTATTACATTTAACTTATTTTGTGCTATTTATATCATTTTCTTGGAAAATATATTTACATTTTGACCTTTTAATTGCAAGTTATTTGAAGAAGTAATGGTAAAGAAACCGTAAAAATTTCGAGCAATGATGTAGTAATTAGAAGAAATTGAAAGAAAATTTTCATTAATATAAACATGTTTTATTACAACTATTTCAAGAAAATGTCAAACTTATACATTGCTCGGTCCGGGCTTATTATAATTTTTTCTATTATGTCCCGGCATGCAACATCTACCACATCTTGGGGGAAAATCCGGATTTATATAATCCATTTTCCCCTGAAATCGCTTGCCTTGTTTCCTATCCCGTTCTTTTTTTCATGTTTGGAGGATAGAATGTCAAATTAAAAGGGACATCCCTCCAAAAGTTCTCACTCAAGACCCGATGAAAATTCGTTTGGTAAGTTTTTCTGTATGTTTGTCGCGAATATATCTCAGGCACATAAGCATCTGTTCTTGACCCATTTTCTCTACACACTGCAAGAACATGAGAACAAGGCAATGTATATGTTTGCCATTTTCTGTAACTATAAAATTTATTATTTAGCCGCAATGTATAGACGTTGTTGCCATTACCAGAAACTCGGATTGGAGATTTAACCATGTATATTCCCTCTCGCGGATTGTAAGTTGTAACTTTTTATTCTCTTGATTTCAGTTCAATCCGCAAGAACTTGTCAAAGATTCGAGTTGGAAATGGATGCACACAGTTTTCTGCCTCTTCACAGTGTTGGTGAAAGTACTTAACTAGTTTGTTGAATATTAGTTCAACCAGGGCTTTTAAAGGTAGAATCCTAGCTTTCTTCAACACGCTGTTAAGTGTCTCGGAAATGTTGGTTGTCATGATATCGTGTCTGTGACCGCCATCATGCAATAGTGTCCGTTTCTCTGTGTCCAAATTCATCAAGTAAATGTAAGCATCCACATTTCTTTCTTGAATCTCTTTCATTACACGGTCAAATTTCCATTGTTTTGTTTCTGTTCCGGCCTACCACATCAAGCTTTTTAGGGTTGTATTTTTAAATGTCTTGTTGAAATTTGCTCGAATGTGGCGTAAGCAAAACTGGTGAACTGCGAATGGTGGTTGGCACAAAGGTTGACTTTGAATAGCAAAGAAAATACCTTTGTGGCAATCAGAAATGAGGCATACGTGGCGATCTTTGACTATGTATTCTCGCAAGTTTTTAAGGAACCAATTCCAACTCTTGGAGGATTCCTTATCAACAATTGCAAAAGCAAGTGGGAACAAGTGATTATTTGCATCCCACGTACTTGCAATTAACAACACGCCCTTGTATGGTCCCCTTAAGTGTGTTCCATCCACAGAAATCACCGGCCGGCAATATGGAAATCCGTCTATACACGGCGAGAAACATCAGAAAACAAATTTAAAAATATAATTAGGGAGACTGCTTGTTCTGTGATGCAAAAATTCGTATACAGTCCCTGAGTTTATATCCTGTACAGCTTGTAAGTATTTAGGTAGAATATTGAAGGTTGTATCCCAACTACCAAAAACCCTCTCGATGGCAAATTTTCGAGCATACTATGCCCGCTTGTAAGTACAACCAGTTTGATACAATACCTGCACTTCTTGAATGATATTCGAAACAGGTATTTCAGGATCGTTGGCAACTAGGTGTGATATGGACATTGATATAAATTTTGAAGACTCCCCCCAACCCGGTTCTATCAATAATCTCAACCAATCTACGGGGAGCCATACTATAGTACTGGAAAAAGTTGCGCCCAAAACGCCTACACTGAAGGTCAGTATAACACGTCTCCCGATCACCACTCTAGATCAAACCGGATCTGTTCTCGTGCTGTCTGGATAAGACGTCAGTGATAAATGGGTCCCAGATGCACATGCGCTGGCACTTCTTCTATTTACATTAATTATGTTTTCCAGATAGTGTCAACATTTATATGTTAAAATTAAAAAGTTTTGACCATATTCTAATTCCAAGAATATTAAGATGTAATTGTTATTACGTTTAACGGTTGTAAAGTTTATAGTTTTACGTTTTCATATTTCTAAACTTTTTAAGGTTTACTATTACATAATAAACGTGGTATTATCGAATAACAGTTTGAAGATTTTCGTTTCTTTAAAATATTGAAGTTCTTATAATGTACCATGTAGAATTTGAATACAACGATTTTAAGTCTTTTAAGGTCCATTATAGTATATTTTATAGGTTAGAAAATTACTACTTCATAAATTCACTATTATGGTTTTGTATTATTTAAATTTTACATTTTGTAAGTTACAAAAAAAAACCCTAAACCCACTATCTCGTTTTAAATGCAAAAAACAATTACATACATAAAATGAAGAAATTTGTACAAATTTATTAATAGCTATAATTTTAAACATAGATCCAAACCTCAATTTCACAAAAAATTTAATGTAAAGTTTTGGATTTTAATAATACACTATTACAGTTTTTTATTATTTCGGGTTTACAACTTTTAAGTTACAAAAAAAAAAAAAAAAAAAAAAGGTTTTCATATTTTCTATTGTTTAAAAAAATAAAAATTAAAAATACCAAATTACAAGTTCCCAATTTTTCTAACATTCAAATTAATTATCTAAATAATTGAAAAAAAATTTCCAATAATCATAAAGTAAGAACTTAAACCGAATTATTCAAATAAATTCATGAAAAAAAAAAACCCTAAACCCACTATCTCTTTTTAAATGCAAAAAATAATTACATACATAAAATTAACAAATTTGTACAAATTTATTAATAGCTACAATTTTAAACATAAATCCAAACCCCACTTTCACAACAAAAAAAAAAAAAATTAATGTCAAATTTTAGATTTTAATAATAGATTTTTAAGTTTTGTATTATTTAAATTTTAGAATTTTTAAGTTACCACAACAAAGTTTTCATACTTTCATATTTTCATATTTAAACAAGGTTAAAAATATCGAATTACATGTTCCCATATTTTCTACTCAATAATTTATACGAAATATGCAAAATAATTAAAAAAAATTCTAACAATCATAATGGTAAGAAATTAAAAAATCAATTGTCCAAATAAATTCATGAAAATAATACATCACACTAATATCACTTTTTAAATTCAAAAATAATTATATACATAAATTATCAAATTTGTACAAATTTGATAATAACAACCATTTTAAACACAAATCCAAAACCCAATTCCACCAAAAATAAATTACTTCAAATTAATAAATAAAATTCATAAAAAAATTTAACAAACAACAAATAAAGAAAGAATTACACTTACTAAATAATACACAAACAAAATTTTAAATAACTAAAAACTAACCAAAAATTTAAAATGCAGCTTTACTACTCCAAATCTTTAATAACCTTCGTACTCCAAAGAAATTCTCCCAAATCTGTAAATTTCGAATTAAAATACAAAATTATTACAAGAATATAAATCAAAGTATAATAAAAGAATAAAAAAACCAAAGGAAGAAAAAAACACTTACCGAGCGGCAACGGAGGAAAACATAAAAATTGAAGCGAAGGGACTGAAAAAAGGGAGGAAGAAAAATGAGGCAGAATATAAGAAGAGGATGCTGGAAGGATGAAGAAGGGGAAGAGTTGAAAAAAAAGTTCAGGAAGAAGCTATAAGGAGGAAGGTGCTGGAAAAAAAGGGGGGAGAAGAAGAAATAGGGAGGTTGGAAAAAATGGGGGAGAAGAAATAAGGAAGAAGAAGAAGAAAAAAGGAAGGGGCGACCACGGCTAGGGTTACCACTTTATAACGTGATAACGCACACACATCAATTGTGCGTTATCAAACTGATAACGCATAATTGTTGTGTGTTATCAAGGTTGATAACGCACAATCATCGTGCGTTATCGCCAAACCAGTGCCACATCAGCGCCAAATCAGTGCCACATCAGCATCAAACGCAATTAGCGCGTCAAAACTCAGTGATTAGGGATAACGCACACTCATTGTGCGTTATTTCCTCTGATAACGCATATTTAGTGTGCGTTATGGCCTATCCAGGGAAAAAAAATGGGCTACTTTAGTACCCAATAATTTTAGGTGGGCCAGGCCCAGAAAAAAACCTAAAAATGATGAGTATAAGTACCAAAATCAATTAACATCGAAATAACAAATCATAAAAAAGGAAATAAATCAATTGGCTTAAAATAGATAGGTAAGATGAGATTTCAGGTTTTTTGCTTTATTTGATTAGTTTTTAAAAAATAGCCACTAAAGAGGCCACAACTATTTTTTTTAATCTGAATTTGGGCATAATGCACATGTTATGTGTTATGCAAAAAGATAACGCACATAGCATGTGCGTTATTTCTAATCACTAATTAATTTCGTGATTATGCGAGATTACTAATGTGGCAGTTGACGTGGTAGGTCGGCAGTTAAGATGGCTAATAACGCATTCATTATATGCGTTATGAATAAGAATGGCGCACACGTTCTGTGCCTTATTTTTACAGATAACGCACACACTGTGTACATTATTAAGCTCCAGTGACTTAAAAAAAACTCTGGCCATCGTCCTCTTTAATCTTCTTCTGCAAATTTCCGCCGCACTTCCCTCTTTCCGTCGCTCCTTTGCTTCTTCCCGCTGCAACTCTTCCTTCCTTCTCTTCTTCTCTTCCTCTTCTCCTTCCTTCTTTCTTCCTCTTCTCCTTCCTTCCTCCTCTTCTTCCTTCCGTCGCTGCACCATTTGTTCCACTGCTGCCATGTTCAAAGTGAATCGTGGAGTACGAAGAATAATAGAGGAAGCTACATCGAATAATAATGCTTGATTTCAATTTATTCTGACATTCGGTAAATTTCTTTCTATTATTTAATTATTTTTAATATTTTTGTACTTTGTGTTAATTTCTATTATGTACATGAAATTGTTGTTAATTGTAGTTTGTGAATATTTTTGATGAATTTTATTTGGGTTATTTCTCAATTTCTTGTAGTTATTTTTTCTAGATGTGGGTTTAGAGTTACTAATTTCACTACTTGTTTATATTGATAGATTTGTGCATATTCGACCATTTTGTTAAACTAGTTGTGTTTTTTATTGGAAATATGATTTGATGAAATGAGTTTTTAATAATTTTTCTCACAATTTTGCTATTAAGATGATATTAATTATATAAATTATTTTATTTTTGTCATAAACCCTAATGAACAATTTTATATAAGTGTATATCTCAAGAAAACTGTTTTATTTCGATTTTTTTGTTAGAAAAAAAAAAAAGAGAACATAATCTTCTCTAAAACCCTAAATCCTAATAACATAAACCTGAGCATTTATAATATTCTATTAATTTTATATAAATGTATATCTCAAGAAAACTGTTTTGTTTTGATTTCTTTGTTAGAAATAAAAGAGAATATAATCTTCCCTAAGACCCTAAACCCTAATAACCTAACCTAACCTTGAAACCATAAATCATGAAACCCTAACATTAAAACCCTAAACCATAAATTCTAACCTTGAAACCCTAAAACCCTAACATTGAAACCCTAAAACCATAAACCTTAGAAAATGTGTAATACTACATCTTAATCCTAAAACCTAAAACCCTAACACCCTAAACCCTAAAATTTATAAATTGTGTCATCATAAAAGATATTTTACTTTAAATTCTAAACCCATAGCTATTTAAATTTAGAAATTGCATAATACTATACCTAAAACCCTAAACCTTGTGATGTAATGTAGATGGAGAAAGTCCCAGCACATGTGCATCCGGGTCCCCTAGTCCCTAATGTATTGACAAGGCAGCATGAGCATAGGTCTGGTGTGATATGGAGTGAGGATCATGAGACATGTATTACTGATTTTCAGTGTAGACATTTCGATCGTAATTTGTTTCAGGCTTACAGTACGGCTCACCATAGATTGATTGATATTATTGATAGCACGAGATTAGGAAAGTTTTAGATGTTGTTACATAGGTCTCCACTACGCATTTATTACTGCTTTAGTTGAGCGATGGAGGCCTGAGACCCACACATTCCACATGACTTGTGGTGAGGTGACAGTCACTTTACAGGATGTGCATATCTTATGGGGTTTATGGATAGAGGGGTCGCCTGTTATAGGTCCTAGTTGGAATGTACATCATAAGCAGTATTGGATTGATATGATTGAGAGACTTATTGTATTCAGTTTGTCTCTTTCTCACTTTTCCGGATATAAGGTTAAGAAGTAACCTAAAGAGGCTTGGATCTTAAGAGAGTTCACCATATCAGAGAATGATGATGAACTTATCATGCATGCCCGGGGATTTATTTTCTTACTTCTTGGAGGTCATATCTCCCTGATATGTCGGGCAACTTGATTCATGTACGATACATCAGTTTGTTGGAGGATTTTGATGCCATCAACACTTACAGCTGGGGGAGTTATGTATTAGGGTTTTTGTATAGGTGCCTATGCAAGGTAGCTTTAGGGGTGCACGACAGAGAGGGGGAAACCTTGTGCTACTTCAGACTTGGGCTTGGTCGTGTATTTCTTTATTGCACCATCAGTTAGATCGGCATGTGGAACTAGACCCTCGTGCTCCACTTGGTGCTATGTAGTGCACATCATTTGATCTCAACCATCTTCCTATGCATGTCTTGCTTACTTATAGAGATCAGTTAGATTTCATGCTATCCGACTAGGTGCGACTTTAAATTAAATTTTTTTACTTTCTTATTATATTTTTAATGTGATAATTTATTTAAATATTTTAATTTGCTGCACAGTTTGCATGGATACCGTATCATGAGCATAGTCTGGTGCCATCTGACTTGTGGCGGGCAGAGATGCCACTGATATGTTACGAGATAGTGGAGTATCACCATCCAGGTAGCATGATGCGACAATTTGGACGTGACCAGACTATACCTGTTGCTAGTGATACTTGTCTGGATCTACATTAATTACAATTAGAGGAAATGATCACACGTGTTGGGCGACGGAGCATGCTACTCATATGGAGGTCTGGCATCAGTGGAGACAGCATATTAGGGATGGCCTTCTTTTACCCGTTGAGGATCTATCATCACCCCCAGATGATTACATTAAATGGTACCGGGATATCTCGTGAGTCTACATCAGCAGTCCAACATGTCATGATACTCGGATATTTGGATACCAATCAGCTGGGGCCAACAAACGAATGATGGTGATAAAATATGTATTTATCTTTTCATGTATGTTATTTCTTTATAATCTTTTCTAACTATTTTTTTTAGACATCCATGCTGCATGAGGTAGATGACATGACTATAGGGGTGTTACAGAAACCATCATCATCTCCGACTCAATATGCTAGTGTCATGAGGAAAGTCCAGATCATTATCCGTAGGTGCATGGCTTTTATTAGTGGTACGTCGGGCTACACCACTCTCAATAATGATATTCAACAGACATTTGCGGTACAACCATCGCATCGTCGTCCCCGAAAACCTGTCCTTGAGCGTGGTGCTCGTGAGTAAAGAAAGGCGCCCATAGATTGCCCGGTGGCGGGGCCCATGGAGGATGCACGGCTACCCCTCCACATCTGGGCGGACGAGGACAAGCATACCCCAAATATGGAGGAGCGAGAGGAGGATCTGGCAGATGGGGACGTGGAGATCCAGGCTGACATGTTCTACTTGACCTGTTCGACAGTCCAAACCTAGATACTCCGAGATTTAGTTTGGGTTTGATGCCATTTGCTCTGTCACATCTGAGTGGAGCAAACACATCATATGTCCCACCTGACCCATTCGCCGACCCAGATTCAGATTTCGTTTAGCCATCTCTGAGTATAGGAGGTACATCATATACACCACAACCTCCGAGTACAGTAGGATAGTCATTTGATGCACCTCCACATCCTGGTAAAGTAGGTTCATCTGTACCTCATATGCCTATATCCCGGGCATCTTCTTCCTACTCAGATGAGCATGATGATGACCCATCGGATGACGTTACACCAACATAAAAACTTTGCTTTGGGCATCGTGTTAGGTGTAAGATCCCAGATTTACTCCATCTTATTATCTTTAGGGTTTCTGTAATGCCCCACATAGTAAGCACCTAGCATGACTCTAAAAAATTGTAGGCGTTATTAAAGTAGGGTTTGAGACCTGACCTAGTGGAGTAGAGTGTTTTTGACATTTAGTGGTATTTTGGAGATATTTAGGATTGAGAGTAAAATTTTATTGAGTTTTTTTTTAGTGGAGTTTATAAGTGTCTTTAAGTGAGACTTTTTTTTAGAATACTTACTATGTATATTTTAGAAATTTAAATACTTGATATTTCTATATAAGTTTTAAAAAATAAAAAAAAAAAAAAACTTATCAATTAAGAATTTCGGCCACCTCAACTCCGCACGTGTCACCATTTTGGCTCCTTTTGCTTTTGCACCCCACCGCCACCACCTTGTTCTCTTTTTTTTCCTTTTTTTTTTTTCCTTCTTCTTTTGGGCTCAGAACCGCCTAACACCTATATATATATATATATATCATAAGCCTTTTTAATTTTTTTTGGTTTACTAGTTTAGTCAGCCATAGTAGACTTTAAAAAAATCAAGGTTAGTCTTCATTTTTTTTAGCTAGATGGTATATATATATATAGTTTAAGTTTGTGATGTTTTTTTAGGATTCAAATATTTTAAATGGGTTTTAGTATATAATTAACTATGGTTTCTTGAGAGATGATTTTTTTTTAGGTTATAGGATTTTCAATCCTTTTAAAGAAATATTATAAGTACATATATATATATAAATATATCTTAAGCCATTTCGTTGGATCTCTATATTTAGGAAATAGGGTTATTTGGTTGGTACCTAAATATTATGTATTTTCCTATTACTATATTTGTAGGAACTTAGCACCAGATCCGCATGCTAGTGAGTCCACAAACTTCATTTTATTATGTTATTTCAAAAGTTACGGGCCATATAAATATGATTTCTAAACTTATCATTAAATATCTACTATTTTTTAAACGGTATAATTGCCATGTTTTTCTTAATTGGAGATGTTCTCCACGATGTGTTACATTTTTATTAAAAATGCATAGAAGCGATGCTCCATATAGGTGTTGTCCTTTTAAAACAGATTATTATTGTTGTGAAAAAGAATTAGTCTATACGGTTTTCTGGAAATATTTATAAGTTGGAAAATACCTTGGTTTTGAAAAGTTATATGATTTGGCATGCGTGAATGTAAACATGTCATATTTGTAAAATCTGCATAAGTTGGAGAATGCTTTGGTCCTAAAAAGTTACATGTTTCGACATGCATGAATATAGGTCTGGCATTGGCATAATTGTGAAATTTGCATAAGCATATGGTGACTGGTGGATGGGGATTTTTGCTGAAATATTCATGACCTAATTCTGTCCTTACGGTCGGGCAAGTGGCCTTTCTGTTTAAAAATGCATATGAAAATCCCATTCGGACCAGGGTTACAATTTTGGTTATGATCTTGTATTTGGAAGCGTCAGAGGATTGCACTATACGTGGCTATTCCTTCATACAAGGGCCTCTTCTGATGGCGTAGACGATTCAGACTCGGGAGAGTGGATCCACTTGAAGAGGGCCGTAGGCCGCGTAGGGTGTGGCCTAATCGGTCTACGTGGATACTGCATCATGCTCTGCGGTGGAGTTCGACCACCTAGTGGAGAGTCAAGAGGGGCTCAACACCGAGGGTCCTAGGGCAGACCTGGTAGGTGCCCCAAGAGTCTGTAGCCTAATGTTTTGGCCTGTGATATGGGAGTGCGGTTGTTTGGTAATCAAGCACTCGTATGGTGTTTGGCTGGTATTGACTACGAGATGCCGGAACTTGTTTCGAATGACCTCATGATAGGATCCGGACTTTGTCCTTGGAGCCCTACTGTTGCATTAAATGTTTTTTTAAAATTTGGGCATAGAAGTTCCGCTGATGTGTCTTGATTCGCTCAGACTTCCCAGCTGCGCTCAAAACTCTCATGTAGATTCAAACATCAGTTTTGTTAAAATAATAAAAGAAAATGTTTTCTTATAACATTGCATGAACTGTTTTGTGAAACTGCATTAGTATTATGTTAAAGAAATCACTACAGCACACACACGTGGACTCAATGAGCGTTCGTGCTCACATTTTTCCATATCATGTTTTCTTCTCAGATTAACTCAGGACGGCAAGAGATACAATAAACTGCTAAAGTTCTAGGCATGGATTTTTGGTTCGAGTCTCTCCGGAAGGACATGTGTTTCTGTTGTGCTTTCTTGTACTCGAGCCGCTTGTAAAGTATTTCTATGCTTGTATCGGAATTATCATAAGATAAGAAGTTTTCTTAAACCGTATATTTTGAGCGCCCTTTTAGTGTTCAGATTAGTTAATTTTCCGCTGCATATTGTATATATACTTCTAAGTGTTGCTCAGGGGGTTATGTTCTTATTTTCTTTAGACTTATAGTTTAGTGCCGAGAAGCACGCAGATACCCTACTTAACCGCAGTTGACCTAGTGGCAGGGTTGGGGGTATCATAGGTGGTATCAAAGCTCTAGGTTCGATTTGTGGGTGGAGTTAGTAGATCCTAGACGAGTACTAGGGGCCAAATGCATAGCTTTATTTTGTTCGAAGACTTTTAAGTTCCCTTGTCTCTTTTATTTTGCTCATCGTGTTATTAATCTTGTGGGAATAGTGCTCCTTTGTATACGATGCCATATCTTTGGTCATAACCACAATGAGAGAACATATAGATACGTTAAGCTTTTGTATTGATGATGGTTCAGGTGACAGAGGACTAAGTTTATTTGAGTCATCAAAAGAGGTTACTTGTTCTGAGACGTATAGCTCGATTAAGGGATTTCATGTGACATAAGGTATTAGGGGAAAACTTTGATAACTTACAGTGTATGAACTGCACAAAGAGTGAGTGTGAAGTTCTTATTAGGTACAAGATATAATCCGTATTGTTTTCTGTCATCCCTACTTCAGTGATACCAAAGAACTTCATGCACCTTGTAAAGTCAACATTTTTATCGTTGTTGTCCCAATAGAAAAAGATCTTCGGTCGTTGGTTCTATATTCGATATATATTAAGTATTACTTCACGCTGCCAATCGGTGAATGCAAAGATGGAGGTGAGCTAATGAGGAACTCAGCTCGATAAGGAGAATAATAAGTGATGACGAGGTTGGGTAAACTAGAATCCAAGTTTCTTAAGATTTGAAGTATTGGTATATCTTGTGAATGAGAGATTGGTAGTCTAATATGAGAGTGGGGAACAATTGATATAGTTGTTGAGATCTTTCCGTGTGTTTGCTATGAATTACATCCAGAGTACTTTTGATAAGCTCAGTGTTAGACCATAGTCTTTAGGAAGAAGATATACCTAAACTGGGCTGGTATACTTGTATTATTTAGTTTACACTGTACATATATGTTTAGTGTAAATCTAGTTTTGTAAGTGTGATTATTTAATGACTCTATATAACCTGGAAGAGCTTAGGATCGTGTTGATCGCAAATTATGTTATGTATGGTACATCAATGGCAGATTTTGTATACATGCTTTACCCTATGCACCAATGACTATTTTTATTAATAGAGAGGATGTTCCACTCTTTATTTGATATACACTTCTAGTGTGGCGGTGTTTTGTAAGGTAGTTTTAACCTATAAGTTAAGGTTTAGGTATTTAACATCGGGTAGATGCTTTTGGAAAGGACGGTGGAAGTGCAAGGGGATAATAATTGTTTCAATCAATTTAAGGGATTGGCTGACTGGATATGTGAATATGTGCATTGTGGGTGGAATTTAGTTAAGTCTAGTCAGTTAGTATTTCTAATCTTTAGAGTTAGGATATCTAACGTACTTGTGTAACTAGTCTGGCGAGAAGTCGATTCAATGATAAGGGAGTTACTAGATATCTTTAAAAGAAACTGGCGACCGCATCTCCAGAATGGGAAGTCAAACCTAGGATAGAATAAAAAAAAATAGAGGTTGAGCCGATATTTCAAATCACGTATTGGATGGACTGCCTGTAGACACCGAAGCAGAAGTAGTTGAAAATACGATTCAAATCTTTTCTCAACCAGCAAGAATACTTATTGATCCTGGAGCTGCATATTCCTTTGTGAGTTTGCATTTCATAAAACATATTCATGTACCTTCTATTCTCATGTGTTATCAATTGATAGTTAGCACTCCTATAGACGTGAGTAAGATAGCTGAGGCAAAGTACCCAAATTGTGACATCTATGTCGAGAATGTGATTCTATCCGGTGACTTGATTGCCTTGCCATTTGAGGGTTATGGCGTGAACTTGGGATGGACAGTTGTCTAAACATTACGCTCAAGTAGACTGTCAACGGAAGTTGGTTAAGTTTAGCCAACCGAGTATGTCAATCCTTGTATTCTAAGGGAAGCGAACAAAACGGGAGAATCTCTTCTTGACTGGCATGGAAGCCAGGAAGTTTTTATGGAAAGGATGTCAAGGGTACCTAGCATATTTACTCAACAAGCCTAAGGAAGAAGTAAAATTAGAGACAGCACCCGCGGTGAAGGAGTTTATAGATGTTTTTCCCGAGGAGTTAATGACGTTGCCCCCAGAACGAGACGTGGAGTTCAGCATAGAGTTGGTACTCGGTGCTAAACCAATATCTCGAGCCCCCATAGCGGATGGTACAAGAAGAGTTAGAGAGTTGAAACAGCAACTACAAGAATTGTTGCAACAAGAATATATCCATCCAAGTACATCTACTTGGAGTGCATTAGGTTTGCTTGTAAAGAAGAAATATGGGGCCTTAGGCCTATATGTGTAGACTATAGATGACTAAATAGTATAACAATTAAAAACAAGTACCCACTTCCACTTATTGGTGAGCTGTTTGATCACTTCGAGGAGTAGGATGCTATTCCAAATTAGATGTAAGACAAGGATACTCTCAAGTAAAGAGATATTCCCATGACATTTTCCAACACCGATATAGGCATTATAAGTCTATCTTATGCCATTTGGATTGACAAGTGCATCTGCGACATTCATGGAATTAATGCATAGGATTTTCTGTCTTTACTCGGATAAGTTTGTGGTGATTTCCATTAATGATATTCTTATGTATTAACCTAACCTCGAAGTACATGAACATCTTTGAAGAATGTTGTAAACTCTATAGAAGTATAAGTTGTACATCAAGTTTAGTGAATGTAGGTACGAATGGCGACAAGTGACTTCCTTAGGACATATGATTACTCTGGAAGGAGTATCAGTAGACCCAAACGAAAGGTGGAAGAGAAAGAATCCTAGAAAAAATACCAATAAAGGTACATATCTTCTTAGGTAAGAAAGGGTACCATCGGAGAATCATAACGAGACCTTTCTTTTAGAATCGTTAGACCTTTAACACAACTTATAAGTAAAGCTATCGAGTTTAAATGGGTAGAGAAGTGTGAGAAGTTTCTAAGAAGTAAAGTATTGACTAACTTCGGCACGAGTTGTGCTACTACCCAATTCAAGTGAGGAGTTTTCCCTATAAAGGAAAGGCCTAGAGACAGTTTTGATGCAAGATAAATAGGTTGTTCATTATATTTGAATTATATTGAAAGATTATCAGCGGAACTATCCAACAAAAGATTTGGGGCTAATAACTCTAGTGCTACTAGGGAGTGGTGATTTCACTTAAATGGGAAAAATATGAGATCTTTATTGATCATATAAGTTTATAGTACTCGCTTTCCTAGAATATTTCAATATAAGATAATGTCGATGGATGGGGCTGCTGGAAGAATATCGATACCAAATTAACCACCATATGGGAAAAGCTAATGTGGTGATAGATTTAGTTCTGTATTCGATCTATGTATATATATCACGTCTCACCTTAACATCTACCTTGCAACAAGATATTACAAGCACCCAAAGGAATGGCGTGAGACTCCAAGAGTTTAAGAACCGAGTAGAAGCTAAAAAGTAAACAGATTATCGGACATTAGAAACTGATAGGAGCTGGTACTTTCGTAATCGGTTGTACATTCCTGACGATACCGAGCTTAAGTGTAAAATACTAGAAGAAGCACACAGAAGTAAGTATTCAATGCATCCTAGAGAGAATAAGATGTATAAAGATTTAAAGCAAAACTTTTGGTGGAATGGAATGAAGAGAGAGATTGCGGAGTATGTAGCAGCCTGTCTTACGTGTCAAAAGGTTAAGATGGAGCATAAAAAATCAGAAAGACTACTACAACCACTACCTGTTCCTGAATGAAAATGGGATCATGTGACCATGGGCTTTGTCACATGATTGCCCCGGACCAAGGGGTATAAGGATGCTATCTGGGTGATCGTTGATCGTCTAATGAAAGTGGCTCATTTTATTGCCATTAATATGACATACCCTTTGGACAAGTTGGTGCAGATTTATGTGGATGAGATTGTCCGACTTCATAGGGTACCCATTGATATTGTATCCAATAGAGACCCAAGATTTGTCTAAAGGTTTTGGCCCAAGTTCCACGCAGTTATGGGAACCAAGCTAAGTTATAGCGCCACAACACACCCCCAAACCGATGGACAGTCTGAAAAGACAATTCAAACCCTAGAGGATATGCTAAGAGCTTGTACCTTGGACTTTGGGAATAAGTGGGTTGACAATCTTGCTTGTGCTGAGTTTGCTTATAGTAATAGCTACCACTCTTCGATAGGAATGACATCATTTGAAGCATTATATGGTAGGAGATGCAGAAAACCCTTGTACTGGGATGAAGTCGGAGTTCGATCCCATTGGAGACAAAGAGACTTGATGCCAGAGTTGAAGAATATGTAGAAACAAGTTAAGATAACTCAAAATTGGCTTCGGACAACTAAAAGTAGACAGAAGAGCTATACTAATAACCGAAGGATAAATCTGGAGTTTAGTATGGGAACTCGAGTTTTCTTAAAACATACGCCTTGTCACAAAAAGTTTATATATCTGAAGAAAGAAAAATTAAGCTCGCGATATATCGGACCATTTGAAGTTATTGGTGGGTAAAGTAGTGCATCGGCTAGCCTTGCTAAGTGAACTGATGAGGTATACATGACGCATTTCATGTATCATAATTGAAGAAGTACTATCTTGTACCTGATCATATTCTTAACGATGACAAATTGGAGTGCGAACCGACCTGTCATATGAAGAAAAACCAATTGAGATTATAGAGAGAAGCATAAAAGAGTTACGCGGGAGACAGATTCCAATATATAAGGTTGTCTAGAGGCATCATGGAATTCAATAGGCAACCTGGGAGACTAAGGAATACCTGAAGAAGAAGTATTTAGAAGTTGTGGGTACGTGACTATTAAATTTTGAGGACGAAATTTCTTTTGAGGGTAGAATATAACGCCCACCTAGTAAGCACCTAGCATTACTTTAAAAAATTGCAGGCGTTATTAAAGTAGGGTTTGGACCAGACCTAGTGGAGTTGAGTGTTTTTTACATTTAGTGGTATTTTGGAGATATTTAGGATTGAGAGTAAAATTTTATTGAGTTTTTTTTTAAGTGGGGTTTATAAGTGTCTTTAAGTGAGAATTTTTTTTAGAATACTTACTATGTGTATTTTAGAAATTTAAGTATTTGATATTTCTATATAAGTTTTAAAATTAAAAAAAAAAAAAAAACTTATCGGCCACCTCAACTCCACACGTGTCACCATATTGGCTCCTTTTACTTTTGCACTCTACCGCCACCACCTCGTTCTCTTTTTTTTCTTTTTTTTCTTCTTTTGGGCTCAGAACCGCCTAACACCTATATATATATACATATATATATCATAAGCCTTTTTAATTTTGTTTGATTTACTGGTTTGGGTAGCCATAGTAGACTTCAAAAAAATCAAGGTTAGTCTTTAATTTTTTTAGCTAGATGGTATATATATAGTTTAATTTTGTGATTTATTTATTTTTAGGATTCAAATATTTTAAACGGGTTTTAGTAAATAATTAATTATGGTTTCTTGAGAGATGATTTTTTTTTAGGTTATAGGATTTTCGATCTTTTTAAAGAAATATTATAAGTACATATATATATATATATCTTAAGCCTTTTCATTGGATCTCTATATTTAGGGAATAGGGTTATTTGGTTGGTACCTAAATATTATGTACTTTTCCTATTACTATATTTGTAGGAACTTAGCACAAGATCTGCATGCAAGTGAGTCCACAAACTTCGTTTTATTATGTTATTTCAAAAGTTACGGGCCATATAAATATGATTTCTAAACTTATCATAAAATATCTACTATTTTTGAAAAGGTATAATTGCCATGTTTTTCTTAATTGGAGATGTTCTCCACGATGTGTTACATTTTCATTAGAAATGCATAGGAGCGGTGCTCCATATAGGTGTTGTCTTTTTAAAACAGATTATTATTGTTGTGAAAAAGAACTAGTCTATACATGGGTTTTCTGGAAATATTTATAAGTTGGAAAATACCTTGGTTTTGAAAAGTTATATGATTTGGCATGCGTGAATGTAAACATGGCATATTTGTAAAATCTGCATAAGCTGGAGAACATTTTGGTCCTAAAAAGTTACATGTTTCGACATGCATGAATATAGGCCTGGCATTGGCATAATTGTGAAATTTTCATAAGCATGTGGTGAATGACGGATGGGGATTTTTGCTGAAAATATTCATGACCTGATTCTGTCATGATGGTCGAGCAAGCGGCCTTTCTGTTTAAAAATGCATATGAAAATCTCATTCCAACTAGGGTTACAATTTTGGTTATGATCTTGTGTTTAGAAGCGACAAAGGATTGCACTGTACGTGGCTAGTCCCCCGTACGAGGGCCTCTTCCGATGGCGTAGACGATTCAGACTCGGGAGAGTGGATCCACTTGAAGAGAGGTGTAGACCACGGAGGGTGTTCCCAATCGGTCTACGTGGACACTGCATCATGCTCTGCGGTGGGGTTCGACCACCTAGTGGAGAGTCAGAAGGGGCTCCACACCAAGATTGGTCCCAGGGCAGACCTGGTAGGTGCCCCAAAAGTCTGTAACATGATGTTTTGACCTGTGATATGGGAATGCGGTTGTTTGGTAATCGAGCGCTCGTATGGTGTTTGGCCGATATTGACTACGAGATACCGGAACTTAGTTCCGATAACCTCGTTATGGGATCCGGACTTTGTCCATGGTGTCCTACTGTTGCATTACATGTTCTTTTAAATTTGGGCGCAGAAGCTGCGCTAATGTGTCTTGATTCGCTCAGACTTCCCGGCTGCGCTCGAAACCTTCATGTAGGTTCAAGCATTAGTTTTGTTAAAATAATAAAAGAAAATGTTTTCTTATAACATTGCATGAACTGTTTTGTGAAACTGTATCAGTATTGTTTTAAAGAAATCACTATAGCACACACATACACGTGGACTCACTGAGCGCTTGTGCTCACGTTTTTCCATATCATGTTTTTTTCTCAGATTAACTCAGGACGGTCAGAGATACAATAAACCGCTGAAGTTCTTGGCGTGGAGTTTTGGTTCGAGTCTCTCCGAAAGGATATGTGTTTCTATTGTGCTTTCTTTTACTCGAGCCGTTTGTAAAGTATTTCTATCCTTGTATCGGAATTATCGTAAGATAAGAAGTTTTCTTGAACCCTATATTTTGAGCGCCCTTTTAGTGTACAGATTAGTTAGTTTTCCGCTGCATATTGTATATATACTTCTAAGTGTTGCCCAGGAGGTTATGTTCTTGTTTTCTTTAAACTTATAGTTTAGTGCCGAGAGGCAAACAGATACCCTACTCAACCGCAGTTGACCTAGTGGCAGGTTGGGGGTATCACAGTTTCGGGTTTAGATAACTATTTATGATACTTTGTTACATTTTGTATATTATTTCTTTAAATTATTTATTTTATATATTTCATTTTTGTATATTATTTCTTTTATATTATTTACCATCAAATCAATAATGGAATGATATGAATGCTTTTCCAACGAACCTATGCGACACCTTTAATCACATAAAATTACAACTCTCAATAATGGACGGATATGAATGCTTTTCCGACAACCTCATGTGACGCCTTTAATCATATGCCACCTCCAATTCTCAAGAATGGACGGATGGTGATGCTTTATATGCCTATATATTTGTTAAAACGCTCCACCCGATTTCTCATCCCACTACAAAATTGAAGCATTTTCCTTCTATTCTATTTGTGAAACTTTTAACACCTTTCATTCTTCATTACAAACAAAGAATATAGATTCCACTCACTCTGTTAGAGTTGTATTATTTTTGGTTTCGGAGCATGCCAGAGATGCGTATGGTCCTTATTTCACCAGAGCAACAAAGAAAACATGGACTTTTACCCGAATGGTGACATATGATCGACTTGTTAGAAAAATATTGAAGCATTGAGCAATGGATCCAAATTTTTGGTGTATTCGAATGACTATGAGGGTGTCTTCATTCTATGAAGAGTATCAAATGTTTAATTTTACTTTGTACAGCATGAACAATTATGAGGAGATGCATTACCTTTGGACTATTAGACCTAATATATCAATGAAAGGGATTCACGTACTAGTTGAATTTGAACCGATCCAATCATAGACATTTTCAGATGTCTAGCACACTTATGTATCAACTGATGAGAATCATTCAAACATTCGTCAACATGTCACGGCAATGACACAGATGGTTTCTGATGAACCGTCAATGTTGTACCCAGACGTAGAGGAAGATGATGAGGACGATGATGACGCTGATGAAGATTATTACGTATCAAGTGCATCTGACGATGACAATAACCCTGATGATGAGGAAGATGACATTAGCACTCTCGCAAACCCTCTATCTTCAACTACAGTTAATCAAGGGCAAAGTAGTCAATGGTTCAGTAACGCGCCATATAATTATACATCATCTGAAGCATTTCTAGGTATGGGCTTGGGAGAGCATATAGATGACCTCATCGAATTAGGCACTACTAGATTGCTGGATTAGAATGATGCAATGACTGATCTTCAATTAGGAATGAAGTTTGTTGACAAAATCCAAGCAATTAGTGCAGTTCAGGAGTGTTCTATTCGGATAGGACGAGAGTTTAGAGTTGTCAAAAGTAAGAGCGGTCAAATGGACAGGGAAATGTTATCATCACAACGCCTCTAATTATTGTTCATGGTATACTCGCATAAAGAAGAAAACAACTCATGGTCGTTTAGAAATAACTAGATTCACCAAGGAACACACATGTCTTGTTCAGGTTCAAACAAGCATCGAAATATGACTTCAAAATTTATTTCAAAACTAATATCGCATCTTGTCGCCAACGATTCTGAGATCCCTGTCTCAAACGTCATCCAAGAAGTACAAGTATTACTTCAGATGGGTTGTACATACAATAGGACATGGTATGCTCGGAAATTTGCAGTAAAAAGGGTGTTCGGTAGCTGAGAGAAACTTTTTCAATTCTACCCAAATATCTCCCAGCAATGAAATATTCAAACCCGAGAATTGTGTACGAGTTCTTGCATCACAGAATGAGCATTCCCTCGAACTCTATTTTTAGATTTTTTTTTTTTTTTTGTGTTTCGAGCCTTGTATTAATAGATTTTCAAAATTGTCGATCAGTGATTTCTGTGGATAGCACTCATCTTCGAGACCATGTAAGGGCATACTATTAATTACAAGTATATGGGATACAAATAACCACTTGTTCCCTCTTGCATTTGTAATCGTTGATAAAGAGTCGTCCGAAAGTTGGAATTGGTTCCTCAAACTTCTAGGCAACATGTTGTCAAGGATCGGGATGTCTGTTTAATATCCAATCGCCACAAAGGGATTTTATCTGTTACACAAAATCAAGCTTTGTGGCAACCTCCATTTACTATTCATAGCTTTTGTCTACACCACATTCAGGCAAATTTCACCAAGACCTTTAAGAAAACGAATTAAAAAGTTTAATGTGGCAAGCTAGAACCGAAGCTAAGCAATGGAAATTTGACCATGTGATGAGTGAAATTCAAAAAAGAAATGTAGAAGCTTAAATGGACACTCCTGCATGATGGTGGGCACAGGCACGGAGTGATGACAACCAACATTTCAAAAGCACTTAACAGTATCTTGAAAAAGCTAGGGTCTTACCTTTAAAAATCCTAGTTGAATTAATATTCAATAAACATGTTAAGTACTTCAACCAACACCATCAAGAGGCTCAAAGTTGTGTGCATCCATTTCTAATAAGAGTTTCTGACAAGTTTCTTCAGATTGAATTGAAATCAAGAGACCACCAGTTACACTGTATAACCCACAAGAAGGTATTTACATGATTAAATCTCCGATACAGCTTGATGGTAGCGACAACAACATTTACACTTTAAAAATGAATAAAAATCGTGCAGTTGTGGCAAATGACAAGAATATACATTACCTTGTTCTCATGCTCTTGCAGTCTGTAAAAATAATGGTACAGGACTAGATGCTTATGTGCCGGATATATATTCCCAGGAAACTTATAGACGAATATATCAATCTAATTTTTATCCAGTTGGGTACGAAGACTTTTGGAGAGATGCTCCTCACAATTTAACATTCTATCCTCCAAATATGAACAATCAATGGGGTAGAAAATATGCTATCAGGTTTCGGGAGAAAATGGATTATCGAAATCCGGATTCTCCCCCAAGATATAGCAGATGTCGAATGCCCGAGCATAATAGAAAAAATTATAATAACTCAAGTTCAAGCAATGTAATATTTTAGAGTTTCTATTAATGATATTTCTTCTTTGAATTTCCTAAGTACTTTTTTATAAATCTTTTACTTAAATCGATTATAAATTATTATAGTAAAATTTACAACAAGTAATAAAAACATAAAATACTTTAAATTACTTCTTCGTACTTTTTTTTAATAAAATTTTCCTTTTAAAATGTTTATAATTATAATCATAAAATGTACATCAAATAACATAAATAAAAGAATATTGTCTTTTTTTAAAAAAAATTATAATTATAAGTTTGGCAAAAAAATTATAAGTTTTGTCAAAAAAATAAAAATAAAAAAATGATGTGGCAGATAACGCATACAGTAGATGTGTTATCATATAGAATAACACAAATAAGATGTGCGTTATCTGCCACATCGTATAATTATAATAGAGATTTCTGATTAAGCAATAATAACGCACACATTGTGTGCATTATGACCAAAATAAGATTATAAAACATTATGATCACTTTAGTAATTTTTAAAAAAAAATTGGCCAAATATAACAAAAAAAATCGAGATTTCACGTGGTGCTAAGTGTTTGGGTATCAAGTTCAAACTAAATTTTTTTTTTTAATTATGTCCTACACTTTTCTTACATAAAATTTAAAAAATTTTACAAGTTATCAAAAAAAAAAAAAAAATGGAACCTCAACTCAAATACATCTTACGTAACAAAACGCCCCCAAATTAAAATCACTTCTGGTCCAATATCACCATCTGATATTTTTTTAAGCAAAGTCTAGAATTAGCACAAACACCAAATAGAAATAAAAAATTTAAAAAAAAATAGGCCACTTGCGTTAGGAATAAATGAATGCAGACTATAAATATTGAGTAAAGAATCATGAATAAAATCATTGTTCAAATAGAGTCTAACTTTTCAAAATTATTCCATTTAACAAAATTTATAGTAGAATAAATAGATAACAATTCTTTTTGATATCATACAATTTAAGAGTAAATTATTATATTTGCCTATAAAAAATTTACACTTTTTTTATTTTTAAAAATAATTTTTTGTCAAAATTTTATCCAAATACAATTTAAGTGAAATTTATACTATTAAATTCTCAACATGACGTCAGAATCCAGCAATTTTTTGTACGTGATTAACATGTGCTGTTAGAGAGGGTGATATTTTATCACTTTAAATTGTTTAATAAGTTGATCATATTTTAATATAGTACCCGACTTGGCCTAACGTTATGCTTTTCTGAATTGTTTAACATATGAATATAAGTTGAATGTTTTAAATAATTTAAAGTGACAAAAATACCCCTTTCTCCGATTACGTATGCTAATACGTGCAAATAATCGATGAATTCTACTGTCTTATTGATAATTTAATAGTACCTTACATGAATTGTACTTGGGTAAAATTTTAACGAAAAATTATTCTGAAATAAAATTAAAAAAGTATTATTTATGAACAAACATAGTGATTTACCCCACAATTTAATTTGGATAAGTGAAGTAATTTTTCTATTAAAAGTGTTCCCTTCCACAAATTAAAACACATGATGCACGAGATTTGTATGGATTTGTCGGTATTTTAGATTTTCTTTTCCCAGAAAGGGAGAGGGTGGGAGGCATTTGCTATTCTCCACTAAGTACTATTCATCATCTTTTTCGCCTTTTTTTTCAGCTATACATACATGTCTTAAGCTAACTCTCACCTACTTTTGATTCTACAGATCTAATAAATAACTCTCACCATCAGCCATTCCCAGCAAAAAAATAATAATAAAAAATAAGAACTATCACCATCATCCAACTAGTTCTACAGCTTTATATTTGGCCTCGACCAGAAAAATAAAATGGCATATCTAATATTAATTGATGATTTTGTAATTCTCCACTTAATAAGCTCTATCGTCTTAAAATAATCCAATTTTTAATTGAATTGCTTCACTATCAATTTACTATTTATTATTTATGAGATATATATATATATATATAAAAGAAACCAATATGAAAGAAATACTTTACGGGACAAGTTAAAATTAATTATAAATTGTTTTAAGAACAATTTTACTAATTTCTTTTTCATAAAATTGTCCCACTAAACAAATTTTCGGCATGGTTCGATTAGTACGTTGAAAAGTAATTTATAGACATTTTTTAAAAAGGGATGTATAGTCGTTTTTTCAATTTTAATTTTTGCCTTCAAAATTTAAAAATGTTAATTTTTTTCCTTGAATTACCGTAACATATTAATATATGTATTTATATATTTCTGTTAACATTTTCTGTTAACCATTAACGGTCAGCGTTTACTTAAGCATTAATTATCCTTAAACTTTTTGAAATTTTAATTTTTACCTTCAAACTTTAAAATATTAATTTTTTACCCTCAAATTTAAAAAACACGTAAAAACTCTCACATCAACCCTTAACAACAGCGAACATGTACTTGACGATCAAGTGATCAAATCTAGGGTCAATTTTTTTATACAACATATATATATATAGTTTATAAGTATTATTTTTCTTATGGTATTCTAAAAGTTTTGAACGATATCATTTCAACTATCTCCCTAAGAAAATATAACTTTACAAAGTTAAATACGCATTGACTATTACTACCTCCGGTCAAAAATGAAGGGATTTTAAATTTGTATACAAGAATTAAAGGTATTGAAAACAAAACAATTGTTAGTCAAAATACCATTTATATCCTTAGTAAATATGGGGAGAAATAAATAATAAAAGTGTAATAAATAGAAAAAAGATAGTTATAGATGAAAATGTAATAAATGCACATTAAAAAGTGTAAAATTCTTTATATTTTTTATCATCCTCAACCCTCCTGAACCTCCTTATAATTATAATTTTTACCAGAGTAAAGATAGTAACATTTAATGAAAAAAAATGAAACGAAAAGACAGATAGATGTTAGTATAATTTTATAGTTGGAGGCCAGTTTTAACGTGACTTATGGAGTTGAGCTTCGGTGATTCCGGTTGAAGTGATTTGTTTGTCCTCCTCCTCCTCCTCCTCCTCCTCCTCGTCAACTGGAAATTGATAACTAAACCAATCATCAGATTAATCTCCCTTCCTTTAACCAAAACCAAACACTAGCTTAGTTCTTCCCTGCATTGTGCTGCCCAATTTTTTCAAACTCCCATTACAGATCAGATCTACAAGGGCAGTAGATTATACAAAGGAAAGAAGAAATGGGTACTCACTCACACTGCAAGTTTTTTCAGTTACAACTTGGACACATAATATAATCTAATAATAAACATATTATTCCAAATTTTGCCACCACAAAATTTTCCCTCTCTTCTTTTCAAATAATAACTTGATGGATCTATCCTTGCTCAGATTTTTCAAACACCAACTGCTCCCAGCCTGCCATCAAACAAGTTATACTCGTGAATTGCCAATTTTTTCAAACAAAAAGACTTCAGTTTCGAAAATTCAAAAATAATGCAAACAATTTTTTTTATTAAAAAAAAAAAAAAAAGGAAAAGGCTTCAGTATGTTTAGTTTGTTTGAATAAAAGTTTAATGTGACATGCGAGGAAATCATATCAAGAATGCTTCTATTATATGCTTTGTAAGTCCCAAATGATTGACAAAACCACCATTATATCCAACCTCCTAAAACAAGTACACTTCCAGACAGGAAAGAATCAGTTAAAATGTGAACTAGGAAAGGGATGATTGGATTCAAGAATTTTTCAGACAGAATCAAACTTCCAAAGCCACCTTTCTAGGATTTTCTCATCCTCTGGCAACTCTAAATGCATGCCCGAAACTAGAAAAACAGGAATAGCATAGGGTTTTTGTATGGGAACCTCACCCCAGAATAAAGATGATAGGAGGCAACCACTTGAACACCGACTGCAGGCTAGGTCCATGAGGATCTGACGATTGGAGAGGGGATTTACATAATTTCTTTACCTATAGAAAAAGCAACTCGTATTCCCTGAAATCTGCTCGTGCTGATGAAGTTACATCAAGGATTAAAAATGCTTGAACCACTGACATTCATAGCAATTAGCACAGCAACACTCGTAACTACAGCAAGCCAAAATAAAGCTGATCCTGCAAAAGATAAATATTAAGTGTTTCATCACGAAACTAGGAGAAGAAGTTCAATTGTAGAGTTGTAATTTAAAATTTCAAGATTCCATTGATTGATTAAGATACCTGCAGAAGTGTTGGCATCAGCATCAGCATCAGCAGATTGGGGAGTTGATTCAACTTTGGCACCATTTATTCTTGGTGTCAATACTATGTTTTTTGAATTATCTAGTGATCTTGTACTCCCAGTTTCAGATGCCACTATCCCTTGAAATTCCTCACTGACAATCAATGCTGCTAGAACATCCATAAACGACTCCTTATCTGTAGCACTTGAGGAATCCATTGCCTGCTGCTCATATGCATCAACGGCCATTTCATCAGAATCAGACAAATCATCATCTGTGTCAAGCAATCTTCCAGCCGTCCTGTCATCTTCTTCGTCCTCGACATACGCTTTATAGGTCAATCGCACAAGAATTTCTCCAGCAGATCCTTTTCCAAACAGTCTCCAACCACCTTGGAGGACCACAATCCTATCTGTAGGTACAGTATCTTCCAAAGATCCAAGATCAACCTGTAAGTAACATCATATTACATGTTATTCAAGTGATGTTTACATCATAGACAGATACAGAATAGGGAAGTTTACAAGTAATAAAGATATTAGTGTAATTAACAACGATAACAATGAACTGAGAATGAAGACCAAGAGAAAGAGCGCAAAGATGACAATCTACAATGCAAACCAAGTTTGCTTCACAGTAGTCCTTCTCTAGCTTTAGGAAAACAGGAACTAATCATTTAAAGGATCAGAATGACGGTAGTGATTCCTATGTCTGTGAGCAACAATAACAGATAAGTTGTCAATTATTGGTTGATATATAATAGTTCAGTCAACAGAGTATTGTTTCTTAATTCAACAATCAAGTTGTTATTAAGCGATTACGAAGTCTAATTCTCACATACAAAATAAAGCTCCATGTTCATTAGCTAGAGGCATAAGGTCAAAAGTGGAAAGGTTTTGATAACTCTGTTCAGTTCGGACCATCTGTATTATTTATTTCAAATCAACTCATGTACAACAGGATTCTCCAGAGATAAACTAGGACTGCAACAAAAAATATATGTTATCAAGCAAGACATTACCTCAAGCCTCATACATTACAGTGGCATCTCATGGTTCACAAAAAGAAGAAAGGAGCTATAATATATTCAAAAGATATGATTCGGCCAATAGAATCCTGATATGACAAAATCTTTTAACTGCCTGAGTTAGCTTAAGGTTCAAATTTCGCATTCCCTTTTCTATAGCAGATTCTAAGAAAGATTAAAGAAGAAATCTATTCTTTCTTTCTTTTTCCTTTTTTTCTCTTGTTCGAGCAAAACTGCTTACTGATGATGGAAATTTTAAGTGATTTACCTCTGCTTTACCAATTGTGAATTCAGTAAATCCAAGAGAGTCCCTCACTTCAACGTTTAACTTTTGTTTCTTGGGGTTCTCAACTTGCAAGTGAAAGTCCTGCAAAGCCAATACGTAATATTATCATTGTCAGGTTTAACAATGCAGACAGAAATATAAATTAGCCGATTGCTTAACTGTGAAACCTAGCTCATCTAATACTTACCTGATTCCAAATAGGTTGACCAGGAGGTCCAATGACAGTGGTCTGACTGTTCTTTTTACTGCGTATTACTTGATCTCCCAAGTTTAGAATTACATATGGATCTGTTTTGCCTGAATCATAAAGGAAATTTACATATAACTAAGGATATGCAAAAAAAAACATGAACAAATTGTATTAAGCAAGTGGTATCACATTGGATCTCAAGCAAAACAAGTAACAAAATTCTTGGTGGCTGATGGATTCTCAATTTATAACTACTGATTGAAACTCATGACAAGAAGCAAGCACATCTTTGTAGTTTTGCACAAGAGTAAAACATTACCATAGAAAAAATATGAGAGCTTTCTAGCATCTATGACTGTCAAAGACAGTTCTCCAGCAAAGTCCTTGTTTCCTTCTTGAATTTCTCCAGGATTCAGATCATCTGGAACTGGGCCAACGGCTTTCCCCTTCTCAAAGTCTAACACAATCTTCTTTGGACGCACAAAGAGCTTTGGTAAATCCTCGGTAAGAAGCTTTTTAAGAAACCTGGCAAGGTCTAAATTTCTTTAGCCATTTAAAAAAATATTTTTTAAAATTGTTTTAATTTGATAAATAGTAAAATCCATAGTAAGAGGAGCCTTGCAAGAAGCAAAAGGAAATTGCATCTTCCAAAATTAATACAACCACAGTATAAGTCCACTAGATTCCCAACAATATAGTGAAAACTCTACACAACATGAAATGCGAGGAGTTGAATGACTCAACCCAAGAGAGGAAGTCAAAGCATAAGTTATAAGATCCTGTTGCAACATCAACATTAATACTAAAATGTAGAGATATAACAAAACTAGAAGGGAAGGAGAGAAGGGGGGGGGGTGTTGTTCTTTGTTGAATCAGACGTAAGTGCGACACCAATTCCTACTGAAAACTTTTTAACTTCAGAAAAGAGCACTGGTTGTAGAAAATTATAAAGCACTCTTAAAAGAACAAAACCATCCAAACATGGTAAAAGACAATGCACAAGTTGCATAAGATCAAGAATTGTGAAGTACACAGGATAGAAGAAAGGTACTCAATGTTATGAAACCACCACCCACCGAGCCATGCAAGAAGACAAAATAAGGGTGACTCATCTTCAAGTGAAAGTTATTGAGGATATGATGATTTTGAAGGCTTGGAGCATGATTCCACTAAAAAGGCGAGAAGAAGCATGGTTATAGCCATTCATTCAAGGAGGATTCTACCATGTTTTGGAGGTAATATGAAGTTTAAAATTGATCAAATACATGCCCTAAAGTCAGTAGAAGAAAGTCTTGAGAATAAACAACATTTCGATCCTTGTATGAAAATTGATAGTTTGAGAATATGTTTTGTTCAAATGCCATTTTAAGGTACTTAAAAGTGTTCAAATAAATGTGTCCTTCATAAAGATTGTAGCATATGTCATGAGGTCTCCAAAGTAGTAAAGGTCATCCCAAACAGAGTTGGTTTGGTCATTCAAAGAATGGAGAAAATTCAGTGTTCCTAACTTCCGGTTGTTTCTGGCACTATTTAGTAGAATAATCATAAGTTGTGGTATATAGATTTAATGGAGGTGATTTAAGTTCTTAGAAAAGCTAAGAGACAGGGCTACAACTTTGGTGAAGACAAAAGGATCCAGTTCAGTCTTTTCAATGCCCAAATTGGAGCAAGAAGTTGACACCAGAAATCAGTCTTCGCA
This sequence comes from Catharanthus roseus, assembly GCA_028651295.1. NCBI lineage: Eukaryota > Viridiplantae > Streptophyta > Magnoliopsida > Gentianales > Apocynaceae > Catharanthus > Catharanthus roseus. Next base: position 159,350 of record JAPQWS010000107.1, on the reverse strand, counting down.
GCTTCAACAAGAAATAAAGAAGAAGGGAACATCCAGCCCCAGACATCTCCAATGTCCGGCGCTGGATGTCCACTGGACAGAATGCCCTGTTTTCGGGTAAAATTTACTTTCGTTGTTTCTTACCTATTTTAACTTGTTTTTAATGCTATTTTGGATGTAATTTGAAGGTTTTAAACCCATTTGACATTAGTCTAAGTAGATTAGGTCATGGCATGTACAAATAGATCATTATAGGGAAAACTTCTTTAGTTTGTGTGTTGGAAAATATTGCAGCTTTGAGAGTTTTTTCTCTTCTTGAAGAACCCCAGGGATTTCATCCAATTTCATGAGAGATGATGATTTTCCTTTCATGTGTGAACAAGGTTTGATCTTCCTTGTGTCTTTAATTCAATTCGTGGGTTCTTGAATGTTTAAATTCATGAGTTCTTTAAGGATCCTTCAAACCTCCATAGAAGTGGGTCTTGGAATCTCTTGTTAATCTAAGGTTCCTTTCATGAGTTGGTTGTTTGTTTTCCATCTACCGAAGTTTGTGTCCTATTATCTCCTAGTTCTAGGGTTCAATTTGTAATTAGAAAGCCATTTGGGGAAGAGTCTCTAGCTAGATTTCCAAGAAGACCAAGTGCCAGCTCAAATCTTCTTAAATACGGAGATCTGTTGGAGTTTCGATCTTGTGACCACATCACTCAGAATGGTTGCAAAGGGACATAGTAGACTTTGCAAACTAGGTACAGGCAGTTAAACAAATCAGGCCATTAGTAAGTGGTTCATAATTAAAAATAGGAAAGATACAGCTAGAAATGAACTCAAATATGATAGTTTCAAGGCATAAATCAACCAAGTTTAGGATGACACAGGAAAATTGTTTTTTTTCTTTATCTTCTCTGCATGCATCTATCAATTCTGGTTATCCAGGAAGGAAAAAGTAAGAAGAACTCTATTCTAAGGTTTAGAGAGTAAACAACAAATCGTGAACTCACTATTTCAAAGAGACACTCCGGCTATACATGCTGAAGACTTAAAACTAATAGAGTTGAAAACAAAGTCATCATCATTGAAAGAAACAAGAAGAAAAATTATATAAAAGATAGAATAACTTACATTGAAAGAACTGGAATGGCTGAAGTGGCAGCACGTGCACATGAAAAAATATTAAAAAATAGAAAGAAATTAATATACATCTCAAATTTGACAACCATAGAGCAAAATGCATCTAAAACTTCAAAGAAAATATTAACTAAATAGAAGATAATGTTACATGAAGATTATCTGAATAAAGGAAACGTTTATGTAATAAGGCAAGCCGAAAAAAGTAAACCAGATTTATAACTTCCCGAACAATGTGCAGATGATTTGATGAGAAAGAAATACCTTCAACCATATTCTCTTTCCTTAAATTGGTAGAGATATTCTTGTCTGAAGTCACAAATACTAAGAACCCTCAGACCTCTCCTCTTGTTAATCTAGATTATGATTTCAGTTCCCTCCACAAAAATGCTCATGGTAATTTAGCAACTACCACAAAGCTTGAAATGCAACAAAAAGAAGCAAGTCAAAGAAAAAAAAAAGCAAAATTCAAAAGATAACTAAGGAAACAAGCCAAGGTAGCTCACAAATAGACAATCGATAGTCATCGAAACCGAAGCTAAGGAAGGAAGGAGAAATATGTGGACTCAGAATATTCTAGGAAAACAATGTTTGCTCCAAAATGTTAATGGATTATGGTGAAACCTTGCTCTACAACAAAAACCTAGCTAATTAGTTTCTGAAGAGTAAGCAATCCTGGCACCCAAACTGCTCATAGATGGGAGAGTTGCACAGTTCAGTTAACCAACCATCAGTTAGTCTAATAACCAGGAAGACTTTAAGATTGAAAAGCTTCTTCCAAGCATATATACATTAGGCAGTTAATCAAAACCTTAAAAATTTATGCATGGATCGCGGAATCTAATTTTATATACATGGTCAATTACCTGCCCTATATCATTTAGACACATGATACACATTTAGATTATTTTAGCTTCTCTTCTACCAGTATGTACTAGAAGACTTCACAATCCAAATGTTATTGACATATCACATGTAGGACAAACATCAAGGTGCCAAAATCACCTTCATCAAACAACATTGTCATCACAGCCCATCATGGTTTGCATCTCAACCCATGGCAAGAAGTTACTCCAATTCCACCCTTAGTGATTCAGATGATGTCTAATCCAGCAAACTTGAGCAGCAAATCTATGGGTATCACAAGTACCAGTCCTTACTTCCCAACAAAACCTAGAAAAGAGCACTACTGAGTGACTAGTATGTCTTGTCCCTAGCAGCAATCATTTCTTCACAAGGATACAGTAATACATGCCGAACATGTCAGACAATAATGATGTCGTTCAAGGACAACAGAAATCAACACATTTTGCCAAAGAAGATCTTTGAATGACACATGACCCAGTACTACGGAGCAAATTTTGCAGGAGAGTTTGAATATTGCATTAGGGCTTTAAGAAATTCCATTACCCAAATAGAACGCAAAACTGCTTAGTGCAGCAAGGCTCCACAGAGGATGTAAGGCAAAGAGCACAGAGACAAATAAGGATCTATAACTGAAAATCAGAATGTCTATGCAGCTTCATGAAATGAGGCACATGGGACAGAAAGAAGATTAAGGAGCTACAAATGATATGCAGGTTCGTAGAAGAATACATTGTCTTTTTTATTATCCTGAGCTTCTAGGTTTGAAAGGGCAGACCTACTGGTATTTCTTTATCAGGAAACCCATTAACTACAACAGATTCCCAGCTCCTGCTACACTTGGATACCCTTTGGATTGAAAACTTTCTTCACTTGAGAAGAAAGTATTTTGAAATTTAAAATTGTGAATTCGAGGGAAATGTGTATCTAATTTGACTACACCTTCAAACCCCATAATATAGTCAAAGTAGTAGACTTTTTCTGAAGATGGAGTCCAAATGAAATTTCAATTTGAGTCCAAAAATCTTGGATGAAAAGGCTATCAAATGTAGCCTCAATTAAAAAGTTAGATCTGTAAAATAGATAATGTTACCAAGTTTTCTTAGTAAACTCAACTTTATCTATTCCCCAGCACCCCCACACCCCACCCCCCCCCAAAAAAAAAAAAAGGAAAAAAAAGTGAAATAGATAGAAACAATTGCTTATTATCCAGTTGGATGCACAAGATGAAAGAAAAGAAATGCATTAACTTAAGATGTTATTACGTACTCATCAGATTGAACAAGCGAAATGGTGACAATTCAACTTTTATTTTGGGAAGAGAAACGAATGCCCAAGAAACTGCTCCCACCCATGGCTGTGAGGGTATCAAACGTAATTTCACCCACAATTCCCCATCAATGTCAAAATCTCGGACACCAACAGGCACAGCAAGTGGAACAAGTCCAAACTTCAGTGATAGCAATAGTAGCATGCGGGCACCACCAGTGTAACGAAGGCCAATCTGGTATCTTGAAAATTGGGAAGAATTCAAAGCATAGTCAATAAAAGCTAAGAGTTCCACAGTGTTGTAGATAGCATATGCTATATCTTAAACAAACACAAAAAATTTAGACAGCATGCCCAGGTAGTTTGGAGTCAAAATGGCACATTTGACTCATATTGCAAAGAGTAAATAAAGCATTCTCATTTTGGAAACCAAGATGTCAGCCTTCAAAAAAATATGAAATCTCACAGAATAGTTCTAATTTCTGCAGATTCAGTTGCTGGACAACTTTCTGGTTCACCTTGGATGAAATAAAATAATTTCACAGCCTTATCAGAGAGAGGTACAGACCCAACTTCTGAACTATCTTTTCTTTGCATCATCTCTTTCCATATGTAAAGCATGTCTATATATTGATGAACATGAGACGAAGAAAATCACTTTCCCTGTTTCTTTCCCAAATAATTTGCACAGCCCAGGTCTTCCAGTTTAGGATCTAACTTATCATCTATGACCTTGGTACAGAGGGGACATGACAACAATGACCCAACTTCTGACCTTCCTTTTCTTTGCATCATCTCTTTCCATATGTAAAGCATGTCTATATAATACTAAGAAATTACTTTCCTTGTGTCTTTCCCAAATAATTTGCACAGCCCAGGTCTTCCAGTTAAGGATCTAACTTACAATATCATCCATGACCTACCTTTTTTCAGTATGAAAAGGATATTATAGCATAGTCCAAATAGAACCTTCTTTTTGTAGGCATCATTCTTGCAAGTAACTAGAACTCTGTTACCCTATAAATTATAACCAGTAAAAAAACTTTTCTGTTGCGCCATAAATTATAACCAATAACAGAACTACTGTAAAACAAAATAACTGTAAATCCCAGCATTCTAACGCGACCTTCATTATTACGTCCCCAAGTCTCTTATTCTGACAATCCACATGCAACCAAGGTTTTCAAAGAATCATTTACTTTAGCAGCATCTTTTTTAAGAGTTTAATAATGCCGTAAGGATCAAATATGGTGATTCACAGAATTTTCCATCTAGAACTCATCTCTTGGAAGGTTAAATAATTCTTTGTTGAAAGAAACCATAAGTGGAAAATGAGAACATCTAATAATTCAAAAAAGAATAGAAAAACAAAAAGGGAATTGGCTTTGTATTTATGGGGAAGGAATGTATATAAGAGCACTGAAACCATACATAGGTGATACCAAATGGAATGCATCATTTACTACCTCCTCCCCATGATTTAACATCAAGATAAGCATATATTGCATACTTCAGTAGTACCAGTAAATATATAAAGAAATAAATTAATTCTATGCATTTCTACTAAAATAAAGAACTTGAAAATCCTAGCATAGAAATTATAGTTTGGTAGGCATACCAAAAAGAAGCACTACATAAAGAAAAAGATGGACAAAACTGCTCGTGATACAGCCAAAACAACACTATAGGCACTAGAAACTGATTGGGAACATCAAGATGCTTATCTGCATATTACATATGGATGTACTTAAATATGGTAAAAGATCAGCAATCAGAGGAGAGAACACCAAAACAACATGGAACTACACTGGAAATGTTGAGATGCTTATCTACATATTACATGTGGATGTCTTAAACATGGTAAAAGATCAGCAATCAGATGAGAGAACACGAATATTCATGATTTCAGATACCAAAAAGGAGTTCAAAGCCTTGAGAAAACCAGTAAGTAGGTATAAATATTCTACCGATTAAAAAAAGGTATAAAATGTTATCTCAACTAGCACAGGAGATTAAAACGGTTAAAAACTACAAAATGCAGAGCACATGACCCTGAGGTCAACGCAGTTACGAGTGCGAACTGTTACTCCTTGACAATTAATGCCTGCAATTACAATTCAAGCACCCAAAAGAATAGGAATTATTTCTGGCATTGCTTTGAGAAGCTCTGAATGTCATGCGGATTCTCCCATCATCTCAGAAGTTTGAGAAAATTCATTATGATTTAATTTCAAATATTTTGTGAAGGTGCAGGCACATTTGAATATCCAAAGGCTTGTTAACAATGGAGTCAAAAAATTTATGTCTAAGTCACTCTCACCAGTTTAGATTAAGTTGTTACAAGAGCATATAGAAGCTTCCTCAGTGTTAAACTTTTAGAAGAAGATATTTCTCGTACTTCATCAGTGAACAACCATTCCAAGAAAGAAGTTGGATTATCTTAAGGCAAATAACACTTTGTCCATGCAATAGAGAGTTAGATGCCTCAAGCCTGTTATAAGACCCAAAGCCAAGTGCTTCATGCACTTGATTATTGGCACTTCATTATTTTAAAGGCCCTAGCATACTGCCAGCAGAAGCTGAGAACTTTTTTAAGAAGGCTCCAAAGTAATAGCTTAGGAGCCTTTAAGCTGGCCAAAATCACAAGCTCAGAGCTCAAAATTTTTCCCAAAGCTTAACCCTTCACCATAAAGCTCCAGCCTTTCTCTCCTTAATTTTCCCTTTTCTTTTTTTTTTTTTTTTTTTTTTTGTGAGAAATTTCTATAGTCTCTGCTAATAACTTGTAAGAAGAGAATAAGCTACATTGGGGTCACATTTTCTATATTTTTCCAATATTCCATCATGGTAAGAAGAATGTTCATAAATAAAAGAATTTGACAGATCAATATTGTGATGCAAAAACAGAAAATTAGAAATGATAAAATGAGAACAAAATCTTGCAGCTAAAATTGGAATCCACTCACTGCAAATCGTTGGCACGACGAGAAGTCCTGCGCTCCACACTCCTAACTGACAATGGCTCATCCCCTAATGAGAACTGCTTGATCTCAACTCTTTGTACATAATCAGGCTTCTTAAGATTATCAATAACTGGCTGCAGCAAACCAATAAGCCAATTCTCAATCCCTCCCCTATAAACCTTCCACAACTTTCCCAACACCATATTTACCCACTCTACTGACTCTTTCCTCTGCAAATCCTTCTCCAAAAACGTTGAAAGGCTCCTTGGAACCTGAACTTGCGGCGGGCTCCATATCCCCCAGTAACCATCATTTGTATTATTACCATTGTTTCTCTTCCTTGATGTCCATAGCTTATCAAAAACAACTCCTACAAAGAAAAAGAAGACAAACAGACCCACAATGTTCCGATTTATTGGAGGGGATGGGAGCGGATGTATAACTCCTAATTGACTCCTCAACTTATCTACAATTGGGTCTTCTTGGAAACTCGCAAAATTGTTAGTCTTACTAATAACGCTACTACTAGATGGAACGGATGAAGAATCTTCCAACAAATTCTCGTCAGAAAATCTCTTCAAAACAATCATTCGAGCCCCTTTTGCAGCTGAATTCACAACATCAGAGGAACTCAAACTTTGATGATTACGCCCTCCATTGATGCAACTTCTGAGCATTATCCAATTCCTCCTTGAGTAATTCCCATTCCTCCCACTTCTTCTCCTCCTCCCCGGCTTCAATGACCTTAAATTGTTACTAAAAAAAGCAATTCCTATGCTTTCGTTACATGGGCAAACAAAGGATGGTGAAAGCAACAAAATCTTGGAACTTGAACTAGAAGTTGAGCTCAGAATCATCTAATCACAAGAAAGCTGACGAAATGGAAGAAAACCGAGTAGAAATCTTGAGTAAAACTGATACAAAGAGCGGTAAACATGAAGAATCTTTCGTCAGATTGTGGGAGGAAAAAAAAGGTTGAGTTCGTTCCAATTACAAGAACTCAACAACAGTCATGAAATTAATCGCGTGTTTTCTGTGTGTGTAAGAGAGAAAAAGCAAAAAAGGAAGAGAAAAGACGGTTCAAAATGGTTTACGACATCAACAGGCTTTTGATTTTTGGTCTTTTGAAGAGGATTTCAATAGCGGCTTTGAGGCCTCAGAAATTGGGGACGTGTCCCCAGCGAAGCGAAGCACCATGATAAAAATGCGAAACAGAATAAAAGGGCCCATCTTTTCTTTCTTTTTTTTTCCCCTTCCCGATCGGTATCAATCTTTTGAATTTAGGGTTAATTTCAAAAACACCCCAATACTTTTAGTCAATTATTAATTGAATACTTAATGTTTTTATTTTGACAATAAAATATCTAAATTAGTGTTCTACTAACAAAATAAACTTTTAATTGTGATAATTAAGTACTCAAATTATAATTTAACTGTTATTTTTTTTTATGAAATCCTAATTTAGAGTGGAGTCGTTCGATTAGGAATTGAGTCCTGAATTGCTGCTAAACCCTTTTCCGTTGTTTTATTATCTCAAATTGATAACAAATGTTGTGCGATTATTCAGAGAATAATAAGAGAGGAAAGGGAACGGTAAATCTGGCAAAGAATAAATTATATATACATACAATGTCATTCATACACCAACCGTTTGCTTAATCCCTCTTGCTAATTAGGCTAGCCAATCAAGGCCAGAAGATGCTGATCAGGTCATCTTTCAAGTTAAGTTTACTATATACACAATATACATCAAATATCTTCTTATTAGTCTACTCATATAGATATTTTGTAATTTCATAATTTCGAATATTTTATATATTTGGTAATATTAGTGGGAATTAAATGGAATTTAGGTTACAAAACGTTTTAGACTTTTTGTGTTATAAAATTATTTTCAAGGTGAATTATTGAATTTATAAAAAAATTATTAAAAAAATTTCGGTCATTGTGAGCCATTAGATACGGTTGCCAATATTTTAAAAATTAAAAAAAAAAAAAAAAATCCAGCCTCTAACCAAATAAACCTACTTTCACTTATTAATCACTTATTTGTGAGTCACTCATGTGAGCAAATTATGCCATTCAAATTTAACAATACAATTGACAAGACTTAAAATAAAAAATAGTTAGTTAGAAGACATTTTCTGAAACTTATGAACATCACTAGGAAATAATATTTACATGAAAATTAACTAATTTTTCAACAACATAATACAGATCCCCATTAAAACACTTGAACGAGAAAGACTCAAGTAAATTATTATAGTAGTAGCATATTTAGTATTGGGAGAGCCATACAACATCCAGAACTATTCAAGTTCCAAAAGAGGCTCTCAAGTGCCTGCATAAATTTGGAATATCCCAGTCTGAATCTATCGACGACTCCAGAGCTCCTGAATTCCATATGTAAAAACCTACAAGTAACAACATTTAAGCATTTGTTAAAATCGATGTTGAAACTAACCGTACAGATTTCAAAGATGAGAAGATCGATCAGATCATATGGAAGATAACAAACATATGCTACTAGCGATGAAGGGAAACCACAACTAAGCTAGCAATAAAGAACAAGCAATGGAAGTTTCATTTCCAAACAAAGGAAAACGAGAAACAAAACAAGATATGAGATTAGTAGTCTGATATTTCCACTAGTTTGCTCCATCTAGCAGCAACAACAACCAAAAGATGATACACAAATAACAAACAAACGGCTTAATTTGCAGCTATTTTGTTTATACTAGTATCTGCAGAAAAAAAACAAGTGAATGAGCAGTAGCAGTTACCTAAGAACTCCTACAAATTTCAGTCAACACCAACAGCCAAATAACAACAAAGAACAGAAACCAAGAATAATACAAAAGCCACAGTTAGCAAAACATAGGGGGAAAACATGTTTTTGTTCATCAGTTCTTGTATTCCTCAATTATTTGCACAAGTTAAACAGCAAAATTTCCCTCTTAGGAGCAATAGCCACAATACCAGCAACTAGGAAAAGGGAACAAAACCAGAAAACAGAAAACTTTTTGCTTCGACAGTTTAACTCTTTTCCCTCCTTTGAAAAATCCCAACAGCAAAACTTTCCTCATTTAATAAAGACAGCACAATTATCATAATAAAAGTCCATTATGGCTTCATGCACAAAACGAACAGCTCAAAAGGAAAAACAGAAAAAAAATTCAAAATTTCAGGAATTGGTACACAAACATAAATCCAGAACAAACAATAAAATTTTTTAAGGACTTCAAAGCATCTCTGCAAGTTTCTAGAAAGAATAAAAATTCAGAAGCTGTCGAATTCCAGTACAGCGAGAGGAATTCATCAGAAATACCATTATTGGAAGTAACTAAGAACCTGAGCCTTTTGTGAGAACATTATAGCAAGGAAGCAAAACCTCAAGCACTAAGAAAATCCAGAAAAGAAAATAGAGGGAAAATTTCACTTATCATAACATGTGGAATTCTACGTTTAGCCAGGCTGTAACTCATTTATCTAGAACTTGAAATGATCTATTGCCTGATCACAGTCTTCGGAAAGATCCGAACAAGATACAGCCCCAAGTCCGCCCCAAGTCCACTAGAGAATCTTATTCCTTTGAATCTTTAATAATTACGACTAGGAAAATAGGATCAGGAATAAACCAGAGTACATGACACCAAGAAATACAAAGGAAGACCAATTAATATTTTGGCTATCCAAAAATACAGAGTCCATAAGCAACTATTTTCATTCCTTTTCACACCTAGCTTAAACAATCAGAATGTATATCACCTACGAGCCAATAGAAACAATTTCTGGAGTTGGACATGCCTCTTTTTTCATCATTGCAATAGTTTTACCAATAGCATCATTAACATTGCTTTTTGTACAGAAATTTTCGACAAACAAAAGACAGTGATGGTAAAAGTTAAATTCTTAGCTTAATTGGACATTGAAATGTAGGTTTTGGATTGTGCATTTCAGTGGAAAAGAAGGGAAGCTGCAGGAGACGAGGTTTGTGTCAGCCAGCATTTTTCTCACTTCTCAGCTAATTAACTCAAGATTATAATTGACTATCGTTCATGGCTGAATGGAATTGTTATGAAATAAAATGACTCACCACACAAAGTTCTTTCTCCTTATCAACACCCCATATGCCAAGAAATAGGAGAGAATTGGAGATAGCAGGAAGGTAGAGCAGTAACTGAGATTAATGCTGGCCAGTGCTGGTTGGAAAAGATGGCCCTTCGAATTTAAGCAACAGAAGACAATAAATAAACAAGAGATATCTAGTAGTTTTCAGTGGGCGGGAGTGTGTTTGGTCTCTTCAACATAGGTAGCACCAACTTACAAAGATGTCTGAGAGTAGTAGGATAGAGAGATCTTTTGGGAGTTGAAGTTCAGACAGACGAAGAGAATTGATACAGATATTCATGTTCTCCCACTGGTACTACCTACCTTCAGCAGAGAATAGTGCTTGTGGGTGACAGCTCAAAGACAATAAGAGAGAATATGCAGGGATTTGTTCAGGAAATATTCACAAATAAGGCTTGTTTTCATTTATTTACTAATCAGAGCTAAAATTTTGTGTTCAACCTCTACTTGAATGTTAAATCAACAAACAACCACAAATGAGGTTTGCTCACAAATAGCGTGGCTTGATTACAGCTCCAATTATAACTAATAGGACAACACACACACACACACCCAATCCAAACAACAGCTTAGCAAAACTATGCATGTACATAAACAAAGACTAAATCAACAGAGCTAACATTGCTTAATCTAACATACAACTCAAAGGAAAGCTCCCACTTGACATGAGACTTGGCAAGAAGATATAGACATAGTAACTATTCCCCTTTTCTACACATAAAATAAAATTAAAAAAGGAACTTAGTACATTGTCATGTTTACAGTTTCCACCATGTCTTTAGATTTGTCGTTAGAACTCCACCCAAGTCCAGCTCCCATCCATTTAAAGAATGAATGACAAGGACAAGTTTCAAGAAATATCTCCACTGGAATAAAATGACATAAAAAAGTTAAACAATACCAGCTACTTACTATATTAGTGAAAACAAGAACTCCTGAAAAACAGAACAAAAGAAAGACTTAAAACCTAACAACTGAACCAGCAAGTAGGAGCAAATTTCCTCTGATTTTTTCTTTTTCTTTTTTTTTTTTTTCCAGATCTGGTGAAATTGTGGCAGCATAGATGAGCTACTTATCACATCCATAGCCGGAAAACTGTTAAAAGGGTTTGAGCAGAGCACCTTCAAGAATTCTTAAGTTGCTTTCTTCGACTTGTACACTTTGGCACAGAAGATATAGATCACCAGGTTCAAGAAGCTGAGTCCAGCCAAAAGCCAGAAGAAATAGTCAAGATGGCCCTTGTTCAAGTTATCTGGAATCCATCCCGGTTTTCCTCCTTGAGTTGTTATGGATGTGACTACAGTCAAAATAAATGAGCTCAAGTAATTTCCTAAAGCAGTTGTCAGGAGTGACAAGGCACTACACAAGCTACGCATGGCATCTGGTGACTGGTCATAGAAGAATTCGAGCTGACCAATAAATGTAAAAACTTCTGCAGCACCCAATAAAAAATATTGAGGTATTTGCCAAAGGATGTTGAGTGGAACCGCAACAGCTTCATTGACAAGTCCCAGGTCTTTTGCAAGTTGCAGTCGTCGGATCTCCACCAAAGCTGCAGCAGACATGCATAAGACAGAAATAAGGAGACCAATTCCCATTCGCTGTAACTCCGAAAATCCCCTTTCCTTTCCAGTAAACTTTCTAGCAATTGGGACAAGGATTCTATCATAGACTGGGACCCAGAAAATCACACTGATCACATCAAAAGTGGATAGAGATGCTGCAGGAATGGCAAAGGAACCAATGGTAGTGTCCATCATTGTTCCTTGCTCCACAAACATTGTCGACATTTGAGCATATACAGCAGCAAAGACTATTCCAGTTGCCCAGATGGGAAACATGCGGATCAGGATTTTCAGTTCTTCAACCTGAGTTACAGTGCACAGCTTCCAAGGGTTGGAGTAATCCCCAGTTTTGTTCTCGTCATTAGAAATTACAGCAGCTTTATCAAGGCATCTGCACAGAGACACAGGGCAAGTCAGAATTATCAAACAAGCCTTGGATATGTAGAACATGAAATTTTGAAGGCATCTGATCTTCAGCACAGAACAAAAGAAAGACATTTTCTGAGAAAGTAGATAGACAAATTAAGCCTTGATTATGAAGCTCAGAAGGAAAAGCCTTAACAGAGTTATTAAATTTGATGACCTGCAAGCTCATCGTTTGTCCATAAGGCATAACTTGGAAACCATAGATCAAAAGTCAGGCAAAGACTTAATAGAACCAAAAGAACCACTATCAAAATGCCACCTGATTGATACTCTATCTGAAGTCATGATACTCTATCGTTAGTCCATAAGGCGTAACTTGGAAACCATAGATCAAAAGTCAGGCAAACACTTAATAGAACCAAAAGAACCACTATCAAAATGCCACCTGATTAATACTCTATCTGAAGTCATGATCCAATATAGTTATGAAGCTAGAGGTTTGAAATTCCTTAACGAGAGAAAAAATAAACTGGAAACATCTGTTTCAAGTAGCAGAATTTAAGATATCACTTTTAAAATCTAAACCATGTCAGAAAGGGAAAGAATAAAAACTTATTTGCTAGACGGAAGATAATCATGCCATACTTGTCTGCCTGTATGTATTCGTACTTGTATAGCTAACAAAGTGAGTTTGATGTATTAGGAATTGCAATAAATGCATTAATATACCAGAAAGTAGATGTAGAGTATACGAAATTTACTTTAACTCATTGGTGTGTAATAGCTTTCGACTCCCTTCAATTGCAGATATTTTATCTGGTGTTTCATAAAGGAGACTGCTATCCTCAGGAGCACGCAAATTCCACTTGCGACATGATGCTACTATAACCTGACACATTCTTGTGATAGGGCTTCCTCCAGGTCTCTGAAACCTATAGAGAGGTGTTCCAGAAAAGAAACTCAAAATAGCCACTCCCATAAATAGTGCAGGAATCCCAAACCCAAGGCCCCACCCAGCATTCTCTTGAACCCAGACGATCAAACTGCTTGATACCAAAGCCCCAATATTGATTGAAAAGTAAAACCAATTGAAGAAAGATCCTTTCTTCGCTCTCTCCGTAGGATCTGTATCATCAAATTGATCAGCACCAAAGGAGGAAACACAAGGTTTAATCCCACCGGTCCCAAGAGCTATCAGATATAGGCCAAAGAAAAATATAGCATATTGAGCAGGCGTAGCTGAAGGGCATACAGAATCCACACATTCAGCAGGCCTAAAAGCTGGAACAGCTGCTGACAGAGACAATGTGCACATTCCCTGAATCATAATTAACAGAAATTGAAGTTCAGTAAAATGGATGAAAGTTGTTTAGATTAAGGCCAGCAATAAATATGTTAATGAAAAAGCAGCGGTTTTTACTTGACTTAATCAGCAAACAGAAAGAAAAGAAAGCGGCCCGCAGGGGGGGGCCTTGCATATAAGCATAATTAACAAGTGAAATATAAGAAAAATCACACGATAGGAACTTCAGGACTTGCTATTACCTTGTAGGAATCGTCAAGTCACTCTAAGAAAAATAAAACTGTAACACAATGCCTTAAGAAAATAAGAGGAGGACAGAACAAGAAAGTTAAAATAGTAGATCAGATTCAGCAAGGAGCATTTTCCTGTGGATTCTGATTACACTCTATTTTATAACTTTATTCATGTCATACATATTTAAATCAGATTCGACTCTCTGAAATGCTCCCTTTCGTTAATCAAACACAAAATTCATAAATTTCAAGTATTCTAGTTCAGATGGAATAAAAAGGTTCAAGGCTTACTGAAAGACAACACACCTAAGTGCATAGGGCATTCATGAATGAACATATGACTTTTTGAAATTAGCCTTTTCCTCTCCCATGATATGCAGATACCACATTTAAGTTCTGAGAATTAAGGGGCAGAAGTATAAAATAAGGAAATGAAATCTCCATGTTTGATATGATACACATGCACATACTTGAATTCAGGATCCATCCAAGGAGTGCAGGGCCTTATTCTCAAAGTCAAGCATCATTCTTGAAAATGTACTTTACAATGTAGCTATACTGATACTAAATCAACAATGGGTTTTGCAATTTAAAATGAAGCCTGCAGAGGGAGAGAAAAAATGATCCATCTAAGGAGGTCCCTACTCTCAAACTCAGCATCATCTTGAAAATTAAAGTCACTATATCACTGAGATATGAAGCATTGTATGTTTTTAAAAAAATATTTCACAAAATAATTTTGTTTCTGCTCAGAAAAAACTAAAAATGGGTTTTGCAATTGAAGATCAACACATGCAAACAATTCCTAAAAGTCTAAACTTTCCAAAGAAACAAGAATGTGAACCCCAGAGCTTATAAAACTCCATGACACGCAGGATAAAGCAAATTAATTTCACTGTAGATTAACCTGTCCTGTGTACCAACTATAGAACTTGTTAGAGCATTAATGATCTGGAATTCAATAGACAAAATTTCATCCATCTGAAACATGTAAAATCCTTCAACAATCATAAAGCAGGAGAATGAAATAAATTTGAAAATTTGAAAACCTTACAACGAAATATATAGTTGAGAAGGCAACTATTGTCCAATATCTTCCCCAATATGCATCTGCAAGAACTGCTCCTAACAGAGGAGTTAAGTAGCAAGTGCCTTGCCAAGTAGTGACATTTCTTGCTGCTGAAACATTTCCTTCATGTAGCTTCTTTGTCAGATACGTAACAAGATTAGTAGCAATACCATAGTAGGCCAGTCTTTCACAACATTCATTACCTGTTATATTTTCATGGATCATTTTAAATAAATGAACAGTGCCAAAATAGAAAAGCATCAAACAACTGAAAATTACCAAGAATAAATGGACAGGCCCTCCAGTTTCCTGTGTTGCTCTTTAAGACTGGTTTCCCATTAAAGTCAACCGAACCATCTCCAGTGTATAATCCATTGCTTTCATTCTGAAAACATAAATTGAAGAAGGAACATTAAGAAAGTGTCTAAAACACTTCAAAACTTTGATCTTATCTGCTAAATCTCATGACATAGGATGAGGCAATGGCAAAATTTTTAACTCATCTTTTTCTTCAAATGACTTTAGGCAGAAGTTGTATTTTCTTTTCTCTTTTCAACTAAATAATATAACCACCAAGAAAATTTGTCCCCGTTACACAATATACTACTAAAATATCAAATTGCAGTCATTGTTTGCACCAAACAACAATTTCCAGCCTCTACTTTCAAAAGAACCAAGTGTACAATCTTGGATACAGGAAAAAGATCACAGTTATCATCCCAGTATATAGAATTTCGAAAACAGACAATGAATGGTTGAAAGCATAAGCATCAAATATATGGCTTTTTAAACAGAAATATTACTAAAAATAGCTAAGTGATCATCGTCAAAAAATTCCAACGAAATAGAAGAGAAGGATAATCATGCAAGATTCATAAAATAGAAAAGCCCTTTGCCTAAACAAACAGTGATTGGGGAGTTATGATTAAAGGTAAATTCAATCAAAATTATAGTCCATTTAGCCGAAACATGTTCCTGGCTTATCCAATAACGGTTATAAGACTGGTTTTTTTTCTATTTGAGAGAGAGAGAGAGAGAGAGAGAGAGAGGAATACTTTGACAAGTTGCATAAACAATATCCCAACTTAACATTTTATCTAAATCAAGAGCTCTGTCAGCCCAATTTTGTCTAATACTCAACCCGAAAGATATTACCAGACATAAGGAAGAAACCAAGGGGGGAAAAAAGCAAACCCCAGAATAAAAATTGAAACAGTAGACTGATCTCAAAAGATATAGCCTGTTTCTTCCGGACAAACAAAAGATTATGCAGGAAAGTTCAACTGAAACACATCTGTATTCATACCAGAGAGAATACCAGTTAAACAAATACCAGAGTTAGCTATTACAACGACCCTTGTAATCATTATCCCATTTTGGCTTATATCATTGAAAACTACAATTGAATTCTAGTAATACAGAAACCAAAGAGAAAAACCTCAATAAATCCCTCTTCCAAGAGCAATCTATCTTCTTCTTGACTACCCATCAGAGCCAAAGCCGAATAGTTTTTGCTTATGGATCTTTGGATTCGAGGAGATTCCAAGGAAAGAATCTACGAAAGGAGGAGCCAAATCCCAAAACCAAAAGCGATGAGAGAGGAGAACGATTGGAGCTTCTTCAAATTGAAGGAAATATCAAATATGTTGAAGTCTGGGTACCCACCAAGCAAACATAAAATGCGGGGCCCTATCCGGAGTTTTTTCCCTAAGTATCCAAGTATTATTACAAAGTTGGTACCAAGTTTGAATAGGATAGCGTCAATCCAAAAATTTCAATGAATAAAGATGGTGTCAATCCAAAAATTTCAATGAATAAAGATGGTTTCAGTATTATAATTGAATTATTATGATTTATATTTTTTATGTAGATATCAGACAGTTTAATAGGAATTTCACATAGTCGGATAATGTAAATGTACATTAAATTCATATTTACTTACACACATATTCTATATGGATTTAGAGATCTTTTAATTTGAATAAGGTTTTAAATTTTAGCAAAATTATATAGTTTTAATAAAGAGGAGGGTTAATACCAGAAAGTACACCGAATTTTATCCATTATATTAATTAAGTACTTAGTCTTTAAAAATAATAATTAACGGACAATTTTGATTTTTGGTAAAATAAATTGAACGAAAACTTATCAGAATGAGTAATGTATGTTATGTTATAATAAAATTTGAAAAGCTAATTTTACCCTTCTATATAAGAGAAGTATATAATCAAAATGGAGAGAATAAATATAATAAAAATAAAAAAATTTCTTTCCAAAACCATCAAAACATCCAACTATCACCAAATCGTATCAGGAAAAAAAAGAATGGCGTAAGTCTTTTTCTTCCTTCCCCAAACCCTCAAAAATCATATATTCAAACTTCATCAAACCATATTGTGGCTTAAAAAACTTATTCGCTTGTAATTAATTGGAAGGGGCATGGGGTATTATAGGGATTAAAAAGTTCTAACTTAAAAAATTTTTGTGAAATTGTAAAAAAGATACTCTGACAATGCTTTTAGATACTTTTTGGTATTAATCCATTATCAAAGTATCTTTTTTGCATTTCGTTTTGATAACCAGCTTCATTCCTATGGAAAGATAAAATTAGTTTTTCAAATTTTATTATGGCACAGCACACATTAATCATTTGCGATCAATTTTTGTTTAATTCATTTTACTAAAAAGTAAAATTGTCTCTTAATTTTCATTTTTAAAGATTGAGTATTTAATTAATATAATATAATAATGACAAAATTTAAGGTATTTTTTTATTAATCCTAAAAAAGAGGTACCATGCAAAGTGCTCCAGTGCATAATATAATTTGAATTGGCTTAAATGTCACTAAATAAAGATCTTATCATATGTATATATATTATCTTTTTATTGCCCCAAGAAAAAGAGAAAAAGAAAATACAAAAAAGAGAGAAAGAAGAAGAAGCAAAAAATTATTTCTTCAAGTCATTTATGTAATCCTTAAGCAAAAGTAATGCAATTTGGTGCAACCATTCAATTAAGCAAAGAATATGAATAAAATCACAGTTAGTCGAGTCGCGTACGGCGGCCGTAGGCAGCAAACAGAAAACCAAACCTCGAATGCCATCATGCTATATTGTAATTTAAGGTTAAAAACACTCCTCATTAATAAATTTACATCCAAATTCAGAAACTTGAATTAACAAATAATTCTCATTCAAATATTCCAATATTAGATTTATATAGAGCTTTTTTTGGACATGCATGCATCCTAATATATAGTTACCAGCCTTTGTTGCTGCCAATGCCGCCGCTTCTCCATCCATAACCGTCAGCACCACCGTACGTGAACCTCCTTTGAGGTTAGTTTTTTTATTCCCTGTTTAATTTGTTTTCTAAGAAATCTATTTGTGTTTTTTCTTTTTTGTGTGTGTATGTTTAATTTTTCTTTCTCTTTTTATGTTTTATTTTTGTGTTTTGGATTTTAGTTGTAAGTTTTGAATGCGGACAGTCTTCCTTTTTTGTCTAGATTTTTTGCTATAAATTTCTGTTTTTCTTTTTTTAATATTGTAGTTTACTGAGGGTTTATGTTAGGTTGTTAATGGTTTAATTTTGCGTGTTTTTTTCTATTTTTTTCTCTAATGGTTAATGTATTTTATTTTCCTGAGAAAATGTGAATATTATAGCTCATTGTTTATCCAGAATCGTCTATTACATCATCTAATATACTCTCTAGTATATTTTATTTAATAGTAACTTTTCCCTTGAAATTTACTCCATCCATTCCACAAAGATACTTTCACTTTCTTTTTTCTTCCATCCCAAATTATAGTCTCATTTCTTTTTATAAATAGTAAATGTTGATCTCTTAATTTTCTTTTATACCCCTCATTATTATACACCTTAGTAACTAAACACTTCCACTTTCTAAGAAATATTAATAAAATACATATCATTCTAATAATTTTATACCTATGTTTGTAAAGTTCCAAGAGAAAAAAATCAGTCATTTAGTATTAATGAAGAGCATAAAAGGAAAATCAAGACAAAATTTATTAGTTTAACTAATTTTCTTAATCTATGTGCAAATAGAAGTAGGCCTATCTTTGTGGGACAAAGGGAATATCTTTTAGAGTTTATCTTTTATTCTATAATATTTATACTAATAAAATTACTATAAAAGAATGTATTAAAGAGTATATTAGAAGATGTACTAGATTATCCCAAACGGTCTTTGTTAGGTTCTTATTGAATTTTTTCATTCTTTGATGGATATTTTTCTGTGTTTTAAATTTAGAGAAATTGGCCAAAAATGCCCATGACGTATTTATGTTTCGCCAACTGAGGACAATATTTATTTCATTAGCCAATTATGTCCAAAATCTTTTTACGATTGTCAAAACTACCCTTACACAACGGAGATAGTTAGTTTTCTATTACTAGTTTCTAGGTCTTTATAGGTTCATCGTTGATTTCTTGGAGGTCTAAGAAACAAACTATAATATCTAAATCATCTGAGGCTGAATACAGGGCAAGGGCAATGGCAATGGCGACTTGTGAGTTGCAATAGATTCTCTACTTGCTCGGGGATTTGTCTTTTACACAAAAACAAGTTGTCCCCTTGTATTGTGATAGTAGGACTGCTTTACACATTGCTGAAAATCTTATATTCCATGATATAACCAAACACATTGAATTGGATTGTCATATTGTTAGAGAGAGGTATCTTGCAGGAGTTTTAAAACCACTTGGTGTAACATTTCACTAAAGCTCTTGGAGTGGCAAGAAATGATGGAAGGAGGTTGAGGATAGAACATGTTCGGTGCCTCGCCCTTGTCTCATTCGATTCAAATTGTTAATTCAACAACTTGGGGTGATCAACACTTATAGGGTGCCATTTTGTGAGGGGCTGTTAAAGTTGAAAGAAGGGAATGAGGAATAAGGTGGAGATTGGAAGAATCATCAGCAACTTGTTCAACAAAATTGGAGGAAGAAACAGAAGGAGTTGGAAGAAATAAATGAAAAGGGAAGAAAGAAAAAAGAGGCAAGAGAGGTCCGAACTTGAGAAGCTGTTGAGGGATCGGATGCCACATGGCAGAAAATGATTTGGGATTCATTAATCCAGTTAGCATTGGCCCATTTGCCAATACGTCCTTAATGTATTTATTGGAAAAATTAGTTAGAATTATTTATAGCCTTCTTCTTCCTTCTTCTCTTGTGTGTATGTATATATATACACACATTTGTACAATCATTTTTTATTAATAAGAAAATTTGCAGAAATTTCACCAGATTCTCTTCTGTTTTTTTTTATTTCTGTGTTGGCATCTTGTTTTCCCAAACCCTAGCTTAAGCAACTTCAACATTAATTCTAGTTGCCTCTTCATTTTCATTGATTTCTTTGCTTTTTCTTTTTCTTCTTTTCTCAACTGTTGATTCTACTAATACCAGTCAAATCTTCATCTTATATGGCTTTAGAGTAACAAAATAATCCAATTCCTTTGTTATAGTTAGAGTTGGTTGCAGTTTTATATTTGAACATTTTAGAACTTTGAGTTTTGATTGTTTGGCGGTGTAATTAGTTTGGAGGATATCAGATTTTGAGGGTCTTACTGGATTAGGTACTGGGATTTTATTTTATAGCTCAACTACTAGGAGGCAAACCGAACTTTTATGGCATTTGAATGCAAAGAAGCTACTAGATTGGCTTTAAAAAGAATTTTGCAGATTTTTAGTGGTGATTCTAGGAGGAGGAATGTTGCAGAGATGGCGTATTTGAGGTGGAAGAGAGAGAGAGAGAGAGAGCAGTTGTTTGGTAATCGAGCGCTCGTATGGTGTTTGGCTGGTTTTGACTACAAGATGCCAGAACTTGGTTCCGATGACCTCATTTTGGGATCCGGACTCTGTCCGTGGAGCCCAATTGTGACACTGCACATTTTGTTGAATTCGAGTGTAGAAGCTGCGCTGACGTGTCTTAATTCGCCCAGACTTTCCAGCTGCGCTCGAACCCTCGTGTAATTTCAAGCAATATTATTGTTAAAGTAGTAAAAGAAAATGATTTCTCATAACATTACGTAAATCGTTTTCGTAAAACTACATCATCATTGTTTCAAGGAAATCACTGAGACGCACACACACACGTAGACTCACTGAGCGTTCGCGCTCACGTTTTCCATATCATGTTTTCTCCTCAGATTAACTTAGGACAATCAGATGCACGATAAGCCGCTGAGGTTTTGGACTTGGAGTTTTGGACCAATTTTCCTAGAAGGGCATGGATTTGTGTTTTATTTTGCTTAGACCCGTGCCGGTTGTAAAGTTCTTTTTGTTTATTTTTGTCATAAGGTTTTGTTGATATAAAAAATACTTTTAGTTTTGAATTAAAACGATTTAAGAAGTTTTCTTAAGTCTTGTATTTTGAACGCACTAGTAGTAACCTGTTTACTTAAGTTTTCCGATGCGTACTTTATGTGTATACCCATAAGTGTTATTCCAAGGTTGTGCTTTTATTTTGGGGCTTACACTTTAGTACCGAGAGGCACGCAAGTACCCTACTCAGCCGCAGTTGAACTAGTGGCAGGATTGGGGTATCACAGTCCGCGAGTGGGAAAGTGTTGAATATTATGTAAGAGAACAACTTTGTTGAAAAAGAGTTATGATTGAATGACACAATTCATGAAAGAGTTTTAACCGATGGTTAAATTTGTGACGTTATGAATAACATTTGGTTGCGAACATTTGATGCAATGGTTTTTTACTGTTCATTGCAAAAATCAGTTGTGAACCGATCTGTCACAACTTCTTGATCGTGCAGATACTTTGTGACCAATTTATTTGGTTGCATACTCATTGCAAAATTAGTTATTAGCAACTGAAATTTGATTGGATGGATTGTCCCAATTCTTTTTTTTCTTTTTGGTAGTGAGACCCAACCCAGTGACTTCACGAAGCATCATTGTAGGGTTCAAAGTGATTTTATTGGGAACAATAGCTATATAATTTAAATAGACACTAAAAAAGTATACTACTATTTAGTACTTTTTTATTTTATTTACGGCAATTTGGACCCGACTATTTGACTTATTTGTAACAAAGTTAATGTTAGAGGCACTAATCTCAACTAGATTTAGAGATTAAATACCTTAAATAAGATTAAAATTTTCATATGAACTTGTTTATATGACAGAATCCCTTATAACACTTTACTATTTCATAAAATATTGTCTCACATCCTTATATGCAATCAATGTCTTTTAGCTGAGGAAACTACTTTGCATATACTTAGGACTTGTCTGGTGGCCATACATTTTTGGGAGCCTTTTTTATATTTTCTCTTCATACATTTCACACACTATTTTTTATATTTCATACACTATTTTTAAATCAATCTTTACGAATTTGGCTAAGTTCAATTGCAATAATAAATAATGTATACAATTTAACAGTCTTTAGGTACTTTTTTTTTTTCATTTTTCTGTTGGACTCTTTGACTTCACATAAATCACCACAGTTTTCGAAATAATGCACATCAATCCTTAAATTTGGATCACTTGTTAGCCAAAGTCAAGAATTCCTTAAGTATTAATGCACCTTCTCTTAAAACTAAGAATCATATTATTGATATACAATGGAGGCATCCTCTTCCAACGTATTCTAAATTAAACACCGATGGACCTGCTAAGCATAATCTTGGAAAATGAGGAGTCAGGGTTACATTTAGAGACAGTGAGGGAGGTGGATACTTGGATATTAGGTGAGTTTACTAGTTACATTTAATGTTCTACCTAAACTTCTTGGACATTCAAACTGGTTTATATATTGCCAAACAACTTCATATAGATAAACTGGTGATTAATTTTGATTCAGCTATTGCTATTCGTATGATAAAACATTGTTATTCTCCTATGTACTCGCATCTTGTTGAGGATTGCAGGTTATTGTTATTTCAAGCATCTCATTGGACAGGAGGTAGCACAGATGTCTTCTGTACACCATTTTGTGCCTGATCAACATGGCATAAGATTTTCACAAAGAACTTTTTTTAAACCGAATGATAAATCTTTTATAATAGAGAATGTAGAAAGTAATAAATTAGTACTTATTGGTGACAGATCCTAATATTTAATTTTTTTAAAAAATAAAATAAAGATTTCTTATTTACATAGTAGATACTTTATTTTTTCATTGAATTAAATGTTAGATCACATATTATTTTACTTTGGACCAATTTTTTACTTTTTTTACTTAGTTAATCTTTTTTTTTATAGAATATAGACTAAAATAATATTTTTTATATATTGTATGATTTGAAATGAGGACTTCTGGCCTGATAAGAAATGATTCTATCATTGAACTATTACCTTGACTAAAAAAATATTGCTGCAAATTTTACAAAAAATAATTTTGTAATAAACAACAACTTTAAATTAGGATGTGTGCTAACTTGATTTTGCAACAAATTATATCTTACGTAAAAAGTATTTTGGTCATTTTATTTAGTTTGACCATTGTTGATGGTCTTAGGGGTAAAATGCATTTTTTTCAAACTTTTAAGAGATACTACTTAGATTGCTATTTTGTTTTAGTTTATACCCAACTTTTCATTCCGGGTCCCACCCCTCCTTTTACAAAAAATTTAATTTCCACCAAACTACAAAGTAAAAAAAGTACACTTAAAAAACGGTTCGAATCCTCTATAATATTTTCTGTAACACTCTCTTTAACATTTCGAATTTGATATATTTTATTAATAAAACATACCAAATAAAAGATAAACCCTAAGGGAAAAGGATAAACCCTAAGGGGTAAACATATTATAAAAGGAAATGTTACAGGAGATGTTATAGGAAATATTACAGAGGATCATGAGTGCTTAAAAAAAATAGCAATCCAAGTAGAGCTGCCCTAACTTGAAGGCAGTATTTTGCTATAACTTTATTTTTATTTTTTAACTTATGAAGACCTTTAACTTCAAGGGTATTTCGGAATTAACCTTTTCTTTAATTACAAGAAAATACAGAAAAAAATTAAACCTGCAATATTATTACGATTTAAAAGGAAAATGGAAAATTGCCTATTTCGTCCCTAAAGTTTAGATGTTGATACGTTGGTTCCAAAAGTTTTTTTTTTCTAGCAATATCATCTCTAAACAATTTACAGTCAGGGATTAAAATCATTTTACCATCATTGCTCTAAGTTCCGTTAAAAAAAGTTACCAGTATCTTACGTGATAATGTCTGAAGAACAAAATAGACAAGTTATCCCAAAAGCAAAATAAGTAAGAAGCTCTTGCGGTTAAAAAAAAAAAAAAAACCTTTCTCCATTTTTTCAAACCCTTCATTGACAGAAGAAGAGAAGCTTCAGTTGCACAAAAAAAATGGCGACATTGCAAGCCTTAAAAGAGAACCTTGACCTGTCTTTTGCCAAAGGCATGCAATTTTGTTAATTTGAATTTTTTTTGTAGCATCCAAGCTAGTTACTAAAATGTTACAGATCTTTCTGATTTTATTTTCCACATGCATTGAGCACATGATAATCAACATTCATGGAAAACATGAGATTATTCTAACACTAAGGACCATAATCTCTCAATCTCACATAGATGGCCCTCGCTGTTCAAATGGTTAAATGGAAATCCAACATTAGTAGGAAGAGCTGATGCAACTAGTGGACTAATATTAAGCAAGATGCTAATTTGTCTTCACGTTCCAGAAAGGCTTCTTGTTTAGGTTACTCCAAAAAATAGGTAAAGGTTCTCCTGTAAAAATTTATTGTATTGCCATTTTTTAGTGCAATCGGAGCTTCTCTTCTTCCATCAACAAGGGTTTGGGAGGGGAGAAAAGTTTTTTTTATTTTTATTTTTTAGTGCAAGAGCTTCTTACTTGTTTTGTTTTTTGGGATCAAGTGAGATGATGGAGACTTTTTTTCTAATGAAACTTATAGGAGTGACGGCAAAAGGATTATAATGATTAATTGTAAATTGTTCAGGACGATATCAGAAAAAAAATTTGAGGATAAAATTGGTTATTTTTATTTTTTCCAAAAGGTAAAAGTGACTTTTGTTTTAATCCTTCACTCCATTATTCAGATACCTATATCGATTCCCCACGCCCTAATTTACACACTTTACGCGCTTTCTCGCTACACACCTCAAGCCGCTGCTCCGCCACTGCCGTCACCTCTGCTACAACCGTACAACACCTCTTGATTTATCGGTTCGTCTTGGGCCGCGGCGTCGCGGCATCGTATTTAAGGAAAAAAAAAAAAAGAACCCTCTAAACCCTTCTTCCCCAGAATCCCAATTTCACGATAGTAATATTCCAGCCCTAGAAATCAGAAGACGAACAGAAGACGAGGGATTGAGGTAGGTCCGAGACACCAGAATCCAAGAAGACCCAGCTCCTGGTTCAAGTTCGAGATCGAAATTGACCCAGATCATTGGAAGAACACACACGGTGCTTCCTTATCTTTACTCCTTAATTTTCAAGTGCGTGTTGTTTGTGTGTCCGTACTGTATGTTCGTTTTGTGCTCGTATTTTTCTGGCATTTTAGCAATCTTGAAGTTTTTAGTTAGTCTTTTATCCTGTATGTCTATGCTTTTCTTGTTACTTTGATGATGTTTTGAAGGGTATTTACTTTATATAATTTATTTCTCCGTGCCTCTACCACTCAGCGGTAAGTTCACTTATGTCCTTCTCCGTAATCTTCCCTTAGGCATCCTGCTTGGCACAATTTTCCCCCTCCTCTTTTTCATGATCTAGCTCTTCTGTTACTGCTTAGTTCTACTAGTATTTGGTATTTTTTCTTTGGAGTCTGGATTTTTTGTGGAAAAGGAATAACTTTTCTTGAGAAAAGCCGTTTCTCTGATTGGTTTTGAAACAAAATAATGAGGAAAATAAAATGAGGAAATTGCGAGGGAAAAAACTTAGAAAAGCTCCGATATGAAGTATATAGGGGACTAAATCCAGTTGCAGGTCGTCTCTTCTGATTTCTAGAAGTTGAAACAAAACTATCTGCGTATAATTAGACATGATATCAAATAGCATCTGCAGCTGGAGATAATTTGTTTTCAAACCAAGATTTCTGTAATAATATGGAATCTTTGAAAGTTTTCAGATTGCTGACTCATTCTTTGAATAGTTAATACATTGTCAATAATAGTATTATAAGAAATTATTTCTGAGTTAATTGCCAGTGGTTTTGGATTTCTTGATAGATTTTATAGTTTGGGCTCTATATAGTCTGTTGTCTGCTGATTCTATGAAAAGTGTGCCATATATTTCTGCATGTATTGCAACCAAAAGAATACAGGTTTGTTTTGGTTGCTGACACAGAGGAGAAATTACACATTAGAAAAAGTGGGGCGAGGAACTTGTTTTTGTTGTAGGAAATTCTTCTCTATTTTGCATTTGATAGTTGGTTACCAAATTGGGGTTGCTCCGAAATATCGCAGCTTTATTTTGTTTTTAGAGTAAGTGAATAGCTGTCAAGTTTAAGATGTTATATCTATTGAATATTCCACTTCTTCTAGTTAAAGAAAAGATATGCTGTAAACTTTATCTAGGGAGGTTCTTGGGACGCCATTGCATATTTGGTTGCTATCTGCTATTTCCTTGGGTTTTAAACAATTTTTCCCCAAACTAAAAAAAACTTTGTTTGAGGACTAATTAGGTTTCAGTTCGGTCCCTGAAATTTTTCTAAAAACCCGAATTTTCTCCAATAAACCGAATTATCTCCAAACCAAACTGATGAACATCCCTAGGGAAGTTTTGGTTATCTACATGGTGTTTGCTTTGGTTTTTCTTCTTTTTGGGTGAAATCACTACATTGACTATTGTAGGGTTCTATGAAGCTGGAGAATGGAATGTGCACCCGCACAATTTGACCTTTCTCTTTGGTTGAGGAGACTGAGTCATGGGAAACACAAAAAACATCTTCTGCATGGTCCCTTATTTAGATTTTTTCTGGGGTAATGAGAGTATAATAATGGAAGTGGGGTTGGAATGTACGATCTGTATTTGTCGTATGGATTGTATTTTACTATTGGTATGTTGTTGGATGAAAGAATTTTTAAATTATTAATATATTTATAAATTTTACATATTTATGACAGGACTCTTTCAGTGCTAGTTTCTCGATTAGACTGGGTGAGCTATGTTTTAGTGTTTTTCAATTTTTAATATTCTGTTTCTCTGGCTTTCCTGTTCCTTATCTTAGGATGTGTGCAGGTCTAGATGCTGATCGTGCTTCAATTTTCTGAGAACTAGCGGGCCATCTTCTTTGTACCCTATCTTAGTACAAGAGGTGTTGATGGCTGGTTTCTTGCCTGGTGACCCCTCACAGCATGGAGTATATGAAACTGGGATTTATAAAACTTCTCAGGACAAACCAGAGGAAAGTGGTGGGAGATGGTATTTCTCCAGGAAGGAAATTGAGGAAAATTCTCCATCAAGACAAGATGGAATTGATTTGAAAAAAGAGACTTATCTACGGAAGTCGTATTGCACATTCTTGCAGGATTTGGGCATGAGGCTTAAAGTGTAAGTTTGTTTTGAGCTAAACTTTTCAATGCTTTCTCTGTCCTCTTTACTCCTAGGAACATGCTTTTTGTCAATTACATTCTGGAAAAGTATGTTAGATGAGAAGCATTTGAATGAAGGGCTGACAAAAGCATTTGAAGACCTTTCCTTTACTATGATTTTAAGTGTATATGACCATGTATGATGATTTTCTTATTATTTCCTCTGGTAAAGGGTTCTTAAAATAATTGAGAATATGGGCTGCCTTTTTTTTACAAATTAGAAAGTTGGATTAGCTTTTCATCCTTCTTGTTTATGGGCTGGGAACAAACTGGATCTTTTAGAAGATATTATATTATTATGGAACAGAAAGTATTATATTATTATGGAACAGAAAGCAGGATAAGTTATGAAGCTAGAGACATTATATTAACTTCAGATGCTACCTGCTATGCTTTATTCTGTAGCTAGGAAAACACAAATCTCTCTGTGTGCGCGTGTGTTTTGCCTGGGGCCCATTTAGGGCTGATGCCTTCCGCCCTATTGTCTGCTCACATGCGCGAGTCTAGATGTTCTTTTTGGTGAGCATTTATTGGTCTAACCAGTTGCTCCCTAGGCTTCCTTTTGTGGCTTCTTTACCTTTATATAATGGTTTGGCTTTGTACCTTGAGTTAGACTTTTATGTGATGTTGGTTTTCTTAATGCAGTCCTCAAGTGACAATTGCAACAGCAATAATATTTTGTCATCGTTTTTTTCTCCGTCAATCGCATGCAAAGAATGACAGGAGGGTGAGTTTTTTTTTTCTCTTTGCCCCTTTATATGGTTATTGTCTTGGCAATGCTCCAATAGCACACCTCCCTGAATAATTTATATTCTGTATTATTAGTCATTTTTAATTAGGCATATCTAATTTGTAACAAACATCATGCTGGGTATTAAAAAGTGTTCGGTTGGTGACTCAGAATGTAGCTGGATTAACAAGAGAATATCCAGTTTCATTTATCAATTTCGGTTGCTCAGACATGTTCTATTTTTCTTGATGTAAAGAAAAGTGAGTGTGATTGTTTATGAAATTTCTGATTGAGCATTGCTGTAATTACCTAATAAGGAAGAATTGAAATGATTCGTTTTACTTCCATGCAAGCACATTGTTGAGGCAGGTTTTCTATGTAGATGTGTTTTTATTTCTCTCCTGGAAGACTTAGACATAGTCCTGGAACTCTGGTAAACCCTACAGCTGCTTGGCTTTATTCTTGGGAGTGCCTGGCAGTTCCCGGTGGGGGGGGTTGTGATGGTGTATGGTGGTTTAAGTTAGGATTGGCTTTCTATCTCATTGGATTGATATTTAAGTATGTCATCCTCCCCCCTACATTGATACTTCTTTGCTTCAACTAAGCTGCAGTTTTATATACTTTCTTCATTTTGCATGTACCTAAATTGATTGACTCCTTGTTAAGTGATTATGCTATCTGGGTGAGCTCAAGGGCAGAGACTGAGCAAAGGACTTTTGAGTTTAGGCAAACTGTAATTGTTCAGTGCATGGCCTTGGTTATCTTGATAAAATATTTGGTCTTGGATATACTGACATTTCCTTCATATCTGGTGAAAGAGAAGAGCCCTCAAATGATCCTATTCGGGTTATCAAAGGGTAACCTACTGCATTTGGTTTTTTAGTATTTATCACATACAATTTTGAAATTTGTTTAGATCAAATGTTACGGTTTTACATTTCTGGTTCTTCCACGTGCATGCTGTGAAATATTGTGTCTTGATTGAATCCGCACAAAACCCAAGTTTATCCAAGATGTTTAACTAAATTGTCACATAGTTTGGTCTGCAGAAGGGAAGAAGTGGGCACATCCTTTAAGAGGAGCATACCTTTTTTGGTTGAAATGGGATCTTATTAATAACAAAAAAATAATGTTACAACAAACACCTTATATATAGTTTCACCATGATCAGAAAATTTAAGTCTGTAACAACCTATTAGCTATAGCCCAAGAGGAGCATACCTTTTACTCTTGTCTTATTTGTGCTGTTGGGATGTTGTGGCGAAGGAAGAGAAATACTCATTCCATTTCATTTGAGAGACAAGCCACACCCAAATTAAGGAATTCTCAATATTAATGGAGCATAGATTAAAATGACTAAAATATGTTTAACTAAAGCTCCTCAAAGTTCAGTCAAATGTATTAATACCTCTCTTTCCTAATTTCCATTCTTTTATCTTTTCCCCACATGCCGCATTTTAGTTTGTACTCCAAATAGTCAGTTTTCATTGTTTGAAATTGTGCATTCGATCAATGAGTAAGTTTGGTATAGCATTTATATTGGGGACATTTTCTTGAAAATGGTACCAGTATTTACTTTAAAAATTAAAGAAGAGAAGAGATGATTAAGGGCACAATAGGAATAAAATGAATAATTACACTATTGGTTTAAGAGATTCACAACTGTAATGCAACAACAAAGTAGAAATATTTGACAACTGAAATTTTTAGAGCTCAAAAGGCTAAATAAGCTCCTTATGTTCGCTAACCCCTCTTTCTGTTTTGATATGGGAAAGAAATGTTGTATGAAGTTTGAGGAACTCCACCTGTCTTATTTTTCTCTCCAACCAAACCATATGTCTTCTCATTAACTTTCTCTCTTCATATCCCTCCACCTTCACCTCCAGCCAAACAAAGTTTTAGTATCCAACTGCTTCACAAAGTGCTTCTGAATGACCGATGAAGAGCAAGTAAGTGGTGTCTGGAATTATTGGGTGAACTTCAGAATGAAAATCTCTTTGGCAGTCTTAGCATATTTTAAAATTATATTTTGTCTAGAATATCAGTTTGTTTTCTGTTTTAGTATGTTTTATTTGTTGGGGTATTTTACCTTTTTGTTTCTTGGTTGCCGTATTGTAGTGCTTGCTCAATAGAGACTTAAATATGGTTCATGTGTAAGACAAAACTTGGTCCTCAGGAGTACTGGTGCATCTCCTGCAGGGAACGAACCAAATCATCTATTCAAAATTAAATTGCCATATAAATTCCCAATCACAAAATATAACACGTGCAGAAATTTGAAGGAAGGCCAAGTTCAAGGAAAGAGGATATTTGGAAGGGTGGGCAGGGTGAGTCACAAGAGAGTCCTGGGAGAGCACATACCATATATCTTTGGTTATATTCTTACAGCAAGCCGTTAAGCTAAGATATTAAACTTAAGGTCCTCATTTTAGCAGATTTCTCTTACAATGACCATTTTGAAGTTATGGAAGTTAATATCGTGTTGATTTGCTATGTTAAGTGATTTCTAATATGAGGATAAGTTGTTCAGCACGCTTTATCATAATTGGAATTGTTAAGGGTTGTGCAGCAGGCTAGACATAGAGGAACTAGGAGAGAACACTAGAGAGAACACTGAAAGGTGTCCAGCGACTTGTGGGGGATTGAGGAGGCAGATGGTTGGCAGCATTTTATACAGAGTGGAGTTGGTGTGGGATGCGGAGAGCCAAGTGCCTATTTCCCATGCAAATATTACTATTCTGGGGAGAGATAACTGAAAATGTCTTGTATGTTTGTGGTTTTTAGTACTGCTTGGTTTTGATTTCAAATGTTCAAATGTAGCAAGCAAAAGGATTGTCGCAAATACATGGACTCTATTGTGGCAGCTCTTAAAAGGAAAAACTGTTCTAAAAAACCAATAGAGGGCCATTTTCTGGGGTGAACTGGTGAAAAATCTGGTTATTTTATATGGACCATGGTGTACAAATAAGAAACAAAAGAGTAGGTGTACTAGGGCATATAACTGCGTTCTAAGATCTTCGATAATACAAGATTTGCAGTGATCCATGGTCTTTTTCTTATTTTTCAACTTTTTAGTTAAGGAAGATTGTGTTTAAAAGTTAGTTGAGCATTAGTTGCTGGCTCTTGTATGTCCCCTCTTACAAATCTTAACCGACATTAAACATACGAGTATTGTTGTTTTCTCATGGTGTAGGACTTAATATTGTAGTATCTTGAACTATTGCGGATTTTAAGGATTATTGAAAATTGTTGATTCAAGAGGCTGAAACAAAAGAAAAGAACCAAGAAATAATAAGCTTCAATTCTGTAAACAGATTAAAATATGTTAATTCGTTCCCTCAGCTATAAGCTTACTGTTAATGGAAGAATTTTAAGTTCTAGGTTGTGCCCTCTCTTCAAATTTAATTCCTTTCAAGCTTCTTTTCTTACATGCTTTGAATAGGTAGATTTCTGTACAGATTAATCTTGGAACGGCTAGGTGGTCATCTGGTAAAGGATCATGTTGAGATGCCGTGTAGACAGTTTTCAGATGAGAGGGCAATCAGTGGAAATGCTTCCACTACTACGTGGGTTGGAAGGGTTAAGTTATATAGCCTCGTCCTTACACAAGTTTGTTTCCAATAAACTCGTTTTGTTAGTCTTTAGGGAGGATTTGGTAATTGTCTATGTGGTTAGGGATTGCTCCAGTAAATCCAGTAAATTGAAAAGACGGGGAAAATCACATTTGGTGCTAGTTTGGTTCATGGAGGGGAGGGGAGGGGAGGGGAAGGGGGAGTAACACCATTTATTTCTACTCGTGGAAGTATAATCATTTACTTCAAAATTGTTTAGTAGGGGTGGCATTTACTTCCCTTTGTTTGGTTGGGGTGAAAGTAGAAGGTAAATAGTTTTTATTACATATAATTTACTATTTTATCATCCCACAAAGGTGGGAATATTTATATATATGGGGTAGGAGTTTGGTTTAGGATATATTTCTAATAAACCATATTGTAAGAGGATAAAATGGACTTTTTAACATCTTTTACGTCCCAGTCCCTCTGTTTTGGGAGGGGCTAATTTGCTGACGTGGGTGGTGAGGGCTCCCCCCTCCACATTTACATCCCTTTCACTTTTACGTTTCAACCAAATGATGTAAATAGCACATTTACGTCTTGATTTACATCCCCTTCTACCCCGCTCTCTAATTTCACCCTAACAAAACTAAGGATTAAGGAACTCCCCTCCCTGATTTCACTCGAACCAAACTAAGGCTTAAAGAAAAGGAATAATGATAGCTGTTTTCAGAGTGGAGTTCTGGAAGACACCAATTCCAAGAGAGAACAATTAATGTTATTTTCAGATCAGACTTCTTGAGCAATGTCAACTTCAAGAATCCTTTAACTGTGAATGTTGAACTATTTTCTAGCTTTGTATTATCAAAGCTTTGTATCTGGACTCTTTGGCTTCTTTTTGTGGTAAGAGTAATTTTGGACAACAATAGTGTCATATGTTGAAATACTAAAGATGACACTTGGGATGTGATTTTATTTCTTGTTTGTTCCATATACCATGTCCCCTCCCCAACCCCTTTCTTTCTAATGAGAGCTTGCTTATCTGTTGAGCCAAGTAATTGGCTTCTTAAGTTGACTTTTTATTTGTGAAGCAGTTTAAACTTTACATCAAGAGAAATATTGTTACATATTACAAGTCTTATCTGGCTATGCTAAATATATCAAGGAGGCCTTGGGAAGACTATTCATTTCTCTTACAGACTTTGCCTGGGTTTGACTTCTGAAGTGTGGTCTCTGACTTAAATTTCTCATGTTGGTAGACTATAGCCACTGTTTGCATGTTCCTTGCGGGGAAAGTTGAAGAAACTCCACGTCCTTTGAAAGATGTTATTTTGGTTTCTTATGAAATTATTCATAAGAAGGATCCAGCAGCCATTCAAAGGATTAAGCAAAAGGTATCTTCTTTCTTGCAGCCTTTGTATTTCTTTGGCAGAAATCTTATGATGTATTGTTTCCATTTATGCTATCATTTTTTATTCTTTTGTATCGATCATGCAGGAAGTGTATGAGCAACAAAAAGAGCTAATATTGGTGGGGGAGAGGGTGGTTCTTGCAACTCTTGGTTTTGATCTCAATGTTCACCATCCATATAAACCCCTTGTCGAGGCAATTAAAAAATTCAAGGTTGCTCAAAATGCCCTAGCTCAAGTGGCATGGAACTTCGTAAATGATGGGTATGATATATTAATTGTTATAGTTCTTGTGTAATGCCCCTCGGCCATTCTTCTTTTTGACCCGGGAAAGCGGCATGCAGGCTTCGGACATCTTTATGCTTGCAATTTAAGCCCCACCACATAGCAGCAGGTGCCATTTTCCTTGCTGCCAAGTTCCTCAAAGTAAAGCTCCCATCTGATGGTGAGAAGGTTTGGTGGCAGGAGTTTGATGTCACCCCACGCCAATTGGAGGGTGGGTGTTTCACCCTTTCAATAGCAATGCTGTAGGTCATATTTGTGGTACTGGGTTATGAATAGCCCCTACTTTATTGAAGGTTAAGGTCACAACTCGTAAAACAGAATGCAGTAGATGTTTGCAAATAACTAGAGTGTCCTATTAAATTAAATTATGATGGCCCGCTTCCTGGAAAACAATTAGCTAGACAAACCATAAAGCAAGAAATGAAGAGGATGGGGGTTCCAAAAGAAAAAGAAGTTGAGTGCCATAAATTATCTAATTAAGAATGCAGTGTTCTTATTTGATTCCATTTTTTTTTCTTGCAGAGGTCAGCAATCAAATGCTAGAATTGTACGAACAGAATAGGGTGCCTCCTTCGCAGGCTAGTGAAGCAGAAGGTAGTGCCGGAGGTAGTCAGCGTCCTCCATCTAAAGCTCCTATGGCCAGTGAAGATAATGTTAATAGTCATGCTCAGGGAAGTGGTGCTACTTCAAAAACCGGAGTCTCAAAGTCAGCATCTTCTAGACCAATTACCGATCAATCCTACTCTGATAGTCATGCTGGATCGGCGAGGTCGGCCCATGATAGAAATAATGATTCTGAAACCCATAGCCTTTCAGACCAAAAGGTAGATGAGATCAACTACAATCATGAACGAGAGCAGTTCCATCACCAGGGGAATTCAGGGGAGGTCCAGAATACTGCAAGGCAGGGTTCTGAGGCGTATGGTGAGGAAGAACAAGAGAAGAGTGGAGGAAGAATGGAACTTAAAGAGGTAGGAGAAGTCAAAGACAAATATCATGGTCGAATATTGGAACATAGGGATGGTGCTGTTGCCCAGTCACCTCAAGATTTCAAGAAGCAGCTTGGGGACAAAGTCAAAGCTGTACGAGAGAAACGGAAAAAGTTGGCTCCTGAAGTGTCTCAGAAAACAGATGTTATGGATGAAGAAGAGATGATCGAAAGGCAGCTGGAGGATGAAATCGTGTTAGAGAATACAAGGAGCGACCGAGAAAAAAAACAGAGGTCTAAGTCTTCAAACAGGCCAGAGCATGATAATGTGCATCACGGGGAGGTTGGAGATGGACATTATCAAGTAATGAAAGGGCATGAAGAAGATTTTGACAATGTGGAGGAAGGGGAAGTAGAATTTGATGATGCTGATCGAGGGTATCAATCGCCTAGGTCAAACAATCGTAAAAGGAAGGCTGGTAGCCCTGTGGACAAAACATTAGATGGGAAACAGCGGCATGATTATATGGCAGGTTCCAATAAACATAATCACAATGACTTTCCGGAAGATAACAGGAGGGTGGGAAGGCTTGGTTATTCAGAACGGGACCACAAACGGCATGTTCAGGAGAACCATGTCTAGATTGTCTCATCCTGCAGAGTTGTGCATTGTGGATTATGTGAGGTGAGTGAGTTCTGTGTGCTCGATTAATGTGATGCCTTACAAGAGGGTGATTATTTATTTGGAATGCCTTCCCTCATAGATTGAATTTCTGTGGAATTTTGTGTCAGACTTGCTGATCTAGTCCTGCAGCCAACTGTTTATGACCTTTGTTCAGGTTAATAGGTTTTTGGACATCTCCTGTATGTCTCTGTCTTCCTCCTTGATGTGCACTCATTTCCAGTAAAACCTTTGTACAATGATGGATTACCGGTCATTATTTCTGTTATTAACGGACTCCATTTGGGTCCTTTTTTTTTTTTTCCTGTGAGAAATCTATGTAGCATATGGAATCTTTGTCCTAACAGCTAAGATATTGTTTATGGCTAAGTAGATGCTCGATTCATTTTGATGAACAGCAATGCATCTTTTTGCAGGATGACATTTTCTCCTTGGTGTTTAGTGATAAGAGCTTTATGCGTGCCTGAGGTTGTCTGTTGTTTATCTATGTCTCAAGTGAAGTTATCTGTCAATGTTAAAGTCTTTGGAAATGTTCATCTTCTGCCAGCAATTTGATTCATTGAAATTTGAAGCAGAAGAAATGTGCGCCAGATTTTTCAGCATTCCTTTTGGCACAGTTTTTTTTTTAAATTTTATCATGAGGGATTCAAGTGGAAGAATATGGTAGAGGAATATGTATTTGAACTATAACCATCAACCATAGTTCCACCTATTTAGGCAAAAAAAAAAAAAAAAAACAGTTCCACCAAAAACACAAACAGGCAGAGCATCTAAGAGGGTTTACATGGATTGGATTATTTTTATTTTGGGATTTACGGTTTTTCTTTGTAAATTGTTTTTTCCCCCCTAAAAATTCGTGAAAGTTAAATTTATTTTGAGAAGAGAGATGAGATTCAGAATAATAATTGAGTACAAATTAAAAAAAAAAAAAAAACAGCAATTCAAGTAGAATTTCTCTCCTTTCTAAAAAATAATGCTTTTTCTAAATTTAAAAGCAATATAAGGGAGACCCTCTTGATTATCTCAAGCAATAAATCACTCTTCCTCTTTTTTATTAGTTGTCATATTTCAGACATTATACTATTTAAGGAGATATGTAGAATTTTTAGCAATTTTTTATCTCCTCATTATTATTTCTACGAGTGTCTAGATTATAAGTGTAAAAGATATTGGAATGTATTGTTATTGGGAGGGTATATTGAAAAAGGTCCACTAAGCCTTAGTTTGCTTGGGGTGAATGAGAGAGGGGGGTAGGAGAAGATGTAAATATCTTATTTACGTTGTTTAGTTGCAATGTAAAAATGGATGAGATGTAAATGAGGAGGGAGAGTCCATCCCCTCCACGTCAGCAAATTAGTCCTTCCCAAAACAAATGGATTGGGACACTGTAAATGATGTTAAAAAGTCAATTTTATCCTCTTATAAATTAGTTTATCATAAATCTATTCTAAATTAAACTCTTATCCCACGTATCTAATATTCCTAACTTTGTGTAATGGATATAATAGTAAATTATA
Organism: Catharanthus roseus; assembly: GCA_028651295.1. Lineage (NCBI taxonomy): Eukaryota > Viridiplantae > Streptophyta > Magnoliopsida > Gentianales > Apocynaceae > Catharanthus > Catharanthus roseus. The sequence goes on along the minus strand of JAPQWS010000107.1, from coordinate 122,824 downwards.
TATGATAAAAACTACTTACTTTTCACTTTTCATCCCAACCAAACAAAGTGAAGTGAATTGTTGTATTGTTTTCATAATGTGACAAATAGAAAAAATATAAGAATTAGTAGAATGTGACATGTAAAAAAACAGAGAGTATAAGACTAAGAAGACTTGAAATAATTACGTAGTTTCATATAATGCAATTTAATTAGTGCGATAGACATTTTATTCAGATGTTGTACTAAAATACGAAATTAAATATTTAGCCGCTTGTGAATAAGCTAATGCCAACGACGATGATATAGCCTGTTGGTCTTATGTCTTGTAGATCTTCTCCTGATTAGTCGAGAAATCTCATACACCAGGTAAAGAAAAAAAGCCTGATGCCTATCTCTGCTCTAAAATGTCTTTATAAGTGTAAATGACTAGTAACTTTATTTTAGAGTTTATCTTTTAGAGTTAATGATTTATCTTTTATTCTATAGAATTTATATTAATAAAATTATTATAAAATATGTATATTAGAGCATGTCCTATACGATTCTAACTATATTTAAAGTGATGGTGAAATACTTAATTCTCACATATGTGTCTAGTTAATGTACTCCAAAAGCATGATGTCATGCCCACCTCTTTCATGTTCTAGAGTTGACATATATAGAATTGAACAGTTATTTTGACTATGTCAAAATAAATATTTAAGTAACTATACATAAAATATACTTACATGCCATTTAATCATATCACACTTATATTTTGAGCCATTTATACCATATACTTAAAACTACGTAATTTTTATCAATATTGGAGATTAATTCATTTTAAACCTATCCATCCACGCGCTAAACTTCTGTTTCTCTGCCTTTTTATTCCGTTATCTGCGAGAGATTGGTTTCTGTGACTATTGAAATAAGCTTTCTTAGAACAACAAGTGGGCCTTCTTCATACGGATTGTGGTACTCTGAGTATTCTGCCTCGGCGGGGGCTTATCGGAAAGGCCAATGTATGGTCTTGTGGGGTTATATTGTACGTTTTTTTTTGTTGGTTTGCATGACTATTTGTATAATTGTGGGTGCTGTAAAATATGTATGATGGGTTATTTTTCTAAGTGATGCTTTTTTTTTTATAATAATTACGGATACTCATTTTTATACCTAGCTAGAGGTGTCTATTTTGTTCATAATCAATGGTGTTTATGATATAAAACATTTAAAATGAGTGACTGTAAGTAGGTATGCCTATTTTTATAATTTGCATTGCCTATGTTTATAATAGTAAATGTCTACTTTTATAATTTTTATAACTTTTATAAGTGTAAGTGCTTATTCTCTATAATATTCAAGATATAAAAAAAAATCAGAATAATTTTCTGCACCATTTCTCAATTCATCATCATTATCATCAACAACAACAAATACAAAGATGAAAAAGAAATATACTACTAATTATAAACATGATCATCATCATAATCCACCGGTAGAAGAATCCTTTCTTCTTCTAGCTTTCATCAACTACTACTGAAGATAAAAGAAAGAAAAAGGGAGTTTTCTAATTCCCTGTTTATTTTTCTAAAAAAAGATGTTCATGGATCTCCAAGTCATCTTGCTTTTTGGGAATCAAGCATCATGGTCCGATATTTTGCTAGATCAAGCAAATTAACTGCTCGAGAATTGTATTATAACTTGTACATTTGCCTTGCCTCCTTCTTCATTATTTTTCTCCCTCTTTTCTTAATAGATCTCACTCGAATCATGAGCTATATTGTGCCGATGTAGTGCCTTATATCCACTGGTGCCTGAGCTGAGCTAAGAGCCTGCCCGATGGCAACAAAGCTATATCGGATGAATAGCTCCCTCATTCGACTTCGTTGTTTATTACTGGCAAACCTGAATAGGAAGGGATCGCGAGGATTTGCTGGGGGAGGGTGAGCTTTATTTTTTGCTTTATTGCTAAGATTAATTGAAACTACTTAATTTTGACGTTAGGTATACCTTGCAGGGTATGTCTAGGTACACTCTATCCTTTTTCTTTCTTTCTGAAAAAGTTAGAGAAAGATGGCAGATCTTATTGATTTTAACCAAGTGTTCTGAAAGGAAGATCGAGTCAAGCATCTCTTTCTCCATCATGAAGTTGAAGCAATCTTACGGATTCCTCTTAACCTTGCATGGCCTGCATGGCCTGAAGACAAATTTATTTGGCATTTTAGCTCAAACTGTATCCACATGGTTGAATTGAGTGGGAATAACCTATATGAGCTCTATTGGCAGTTATGATGGACCCTTAACAGTTTACCATGAAGCAAAGTTGAGTCTACACATCACTTTCTTGTACAAGCAAAGGTCAGAATGTTCCTTTGGAGGGCTGCCCTAAATATATTTTCATCTAGGAAGAATTTTTTAAGGAGAGTTATGTTTAATTATTTGGATTGTGGGCATTATGGTTCTCAGTTTGAAGATGATAGGCATACTTTTCTGGACTTTATTTTTTAAAGGAAAGTCTAGAACAAACTACCACTTGGGGCTAAGTGTTTGCAGCTTTCCCCTCTTACTTTCATGGATTTATTGCATTCTATTCTTTTCCAATATGATCAAGAGACAGTTGCCCTCTTTGCTACTTGTGCTCGATTGATTTGGTATGTTTGTAACAAGTTTCGTCATGATAAGGTCTGTACTAGTGGAGATCTGATTGTCCGGCAAGTTTTCTTACAATATGGGAATTCTTAAAGTTTCACTATCAAGTGGACTCTGTTGTCTGTGGTCTAGTTTTTGCCCCTTTGCGAAAGATTTGGAAACTACTGGACTCTGAAAGTCAATACTGATGTTGCCATTTTCGAAGGATAAAATTGGTATTAGTATTTTGATTCTTAATTACTTGGACATTCCTTTGGTTGCAGTGGCCCTCCTCGCTTTAGTAAGTTCTCGTAGAGTATGGTGAGCTCTTGGGCATTATTGAAGGTTATGTGATTGGCTCCTCTCTATCTACACGTTTGATTATTGAGTGACTCGCTCGTAGCAATTAATAATCTCTCTCCCCATAGTGAGGTTTTTTCTGAACTTGAAGCCTTGTCTTCCCATTTCCTTGATAATTTTGATCCTTCATATACTCATTTTTCACATGTTTATAGATCTGGAGGTAGTCTTATCCATCTCCTAACTAAGTTTGCTTTGCTTTCTTCCAATCCTTGAGAATGGGCACGTAACATTTCATTGGATGTAACTCGTCTAATCTCTATTAATTTTAATAATATATAATTTCGTTTACTTTAAAAAAAAAAAAAAAAAAACCTCTAGAGAGATATCACAATACTTTCTTTGGAGTTGACATAAAATTTAATTTTGAGATTTTTTAAATAATTGTAAAAATTAAATGATTATAAAAATAAAAGTTGGGTTTTAACATAAAATTTTCGCATATGTTACCCAATGCAATCCAATAATGCTTTTCAAAGAATTTGTTCGAATGAGATTTAGGACAGGTTCCAAAATAGGCAAAATAATTCTCCTGAAGATTCTATTCCATTATTATCCTCGCTCAAAAAACAATGTGAACAGAAAAAAAGGTATTCTTTTGGTATATTTTGGTATATTTTTAATTTAGTATATTTTATTAATAAAATTTGTCAAATAAAAAATAAATTTTAAAGATAAAAAATAAAATTCGAAAGAAAAACATATAATAAAAGAAAATATTTTAGAAGGTAAGAGAGAATATTAAAGATTGTGATTGACATAATTAAGATAAATAATTAATGTGTATTAATTAGTGTAAAATTTTAATGGGTAATTTAATAAGATTTTTATTATATTTAAATTATAAAAAATAATACAAAATTATCTGTATTAACGTGTGCTCAAGAAATACGCATTAGAAAATCCATATACCCCTCAATCCTAAAGCATAAAATAAAGATTACGTAACGATTACTTAATATTCCTTAAGTTTTTCCCCTTTACTTTTTTCCATGGGATGATTCTGTTGTCAATTGTCCAGTTCTTTTTCTTATTATTTCACTCTTGCACTTTGATTCCAACATAGCATAGGACATGTGGGTTGAGTATGCTTCAACACTGACGAAATAAATAACAAATATCACAAGAATCTGTCCAAGTAAACAAAGAGAAAGTTTAGTTCCATTTTACTACTTTTTATTTAATTATTTGATAATTTAGTATCAAATATTTATTGATTAATAATTAAGTAATCAAATTAGAATTTTGACAAAATCAATTTTGTTGAAAATATTATGGTTTACTGTCAAATGTGAATTGTTGATTATTTGCAGAGATTTGAACATAGAAATTCCATCGATTTTCTTTTACTCTCCCAAGAATAAAATACAAAGTTCATGTTTAAATATCTACAAACAATAAAAATTACTCCGAAAACACAATATTTCTGACAAAATTAATTTGATCGAGATTCTAATTTCATTACTTAATTGTCCATCGTTAAATGGATAAACAAAAAATTACTAAAAAATTGGAGTTAACCTTCTTTTAAACAAAGACCGGATTTTAGGTTTCTATTTTTTGTGTACTTAGAAAATTGTATTGGCTACCAAATTGGATGGGTCGATTCAAACATATAATAAGATAGATACATATGAATACTTACTAGTCTTCAACTAAATAAATATTAATTCAACTCTTCCACTTTTACAAAGAAAAAAAAAAAAAAGTAAATTAGTTAAACTATTAATTTTATTTTTATTTCTTTTTTTGCCTTTTTTTAATACATCCTCCTTTCATAATACAAGATACTATTGTGCTTTTCACATCCTAGTTGATGCTATCAACTTTTGAAATTATACTTACTTCTTGATAGTATTATTTAATGAAGCTTGTACTGTTACTTTAGTTGGACTGATATGTTCGTTAGTGATCGAACATTGGATCGCCGGAAGTGTATTGATCGCCATTCAAGATCATTCAGTATATTATCTAGTACACTTCTTTTATTATTAATTTCATATTCTTATTAAGTTTATCTTTTATTTTGCATGATTTATATTAATAAAATTATTATAAAAAGTATGTATATTAAAGAGTGTACTATAAAATGTATTAACGATGCCAATCGATTAGTCACCGTCTAGCACCTCCTTCCTTCATTTGATAAAGAAAAAGTTGTGTTTTTTAGATTTTCATAAAATACTTTCATCCTTAAAAATCCTTTTTTCTAATAATACCCCTAATATATCATAAATCACCCTATATCTATTACCACAAATCACCATATCTAATTATTAGGTTTTTTTCTGGGCCCGGCCCATTTTAAAAAAGCCCAGACTGAAGTAGGCCATTTTTTTTTTCCGATTAAGGCCATAACGCACAATGGTTGTGCGTTATCTGTAACGCACAACCATTGTGCGTTATCCATAATAACCGCGTTAATCGCGTAAAAATCTGACGTGGATCCTAGCTGGCGCTGAGCTATAGATAATGCACAATGACTGTGGGTTATCAAACTTAATAACGCACAGCCATTATGCGTTATTAAGATGATAACGCACAGTGACTGTGCATTATCATGTTATATAAAAAAAACCTAGCCGCCCCTTCCCCTTCCTTCCCAAATTTTTTTTTCTACAAAAGTGAGGCTCTCCCCCTCCTCCTTCCTCCCCCTTTTTATTTTCCCCCAGCCTCATTTCCCAATCCCATTTTTTACTCTCTTTCCTCCTTTCTTCCTCCTTATTTCTCTATTTCCTCTCCTTCCCCTTTACTGTTGTTCCAGCCCCCTTCTCCTTCAAATTTTCTTCATTTTTTCAGCCACCTTCATCTCATTCTTCTTCCTTTTTTTATCCTTCTTTCTTCAGAAAATTTTTTGTTCCGGCCTCCGCCATTTGCTAGGTATTTTACTGTAATTTTTTTTTATTATTATGTGTTGATTTCTTTTTATCTAATGAATGTGTATTTTATTTTGAAAATTACAGTTAAATTAGTAAATCTTGGAGATTTTCTTTGGAGTACGAAGGCTACTAAAGCTGCATTTTAAATTTTCAGTAAGTTTTTAGTTATTTAGAATTTTTTTTGTTTATTACATATTAAGTGTGATTATTTCGGTATTTGTTGTTTGTTAATGTTTTTTATGAATTTTATTTATTAACTTGAATTAATTTATTTTTTATGGAAATGGGTTTTACATTTATATTTAAAATGTTTGTTATTAATGAATTTGTGCAAATGTGATAATTTTATGTATATAATTATTTTTGAATTTAAAAAGTGATATTAGGGTGATGTATTATTTTCTTTAATTTATGTGGATAATTATGTTTACTTTATTACCTTACTTTATGATTATTAGAAATTATTTAGATTATTATTTTGCATAATATATATAAATTGAGTAGAAAATATGAGAATATGTAATTTGATATTTTTAACTTTTTTTTTTAAATGTAGAAAATATGAAAACAAATATTTTTGTTATAACTTAAAAATTGAAAATTTAAATAATACAAAACTTAAGAATATATTATTAAAATAAAAAATTTTACCTTTTTAAAATTTTTGGAATTATGTTTAAAATTGTAGTTATTAATAAATTTGTACAAATTTGATAATTTTATGTATGTAATTGTTTTTTGTATTTGAAAAGTGATATTAGGGATAATGTTTTTTCATGAATTTACAAGCGGACAATTATGGAAATTTTTTTTTAGCAACTTAAAAATTGTAAAATTTAAATAATACAAACGGTCAGACGGAGATGATGCCGTTTCTAGTCAATCTGAATCGGATGATGACAATGAACCGGAAGAAGGAGAGTTCCAAACTCCAATCAATCCTGTAAACCCTGTCAACCCGGTCACCGAAAACACAGTACAACAATGGGAGAGCAGTCAATGGTTCAGCAACGCTAGGTATGACTACACACAATCTGAAGCATTCCTAGATATTGGCTCGGGTTTTCCTGTGGATGACACTATAGAATCTGGTATCGTCCGATTACTCGACTGGAACGATTCCATGACTGACATATAGTTAGGCATGAGATTCGTTGACAAAGTGCAGACAGTAAGTGCGGTTCGTAAGTACTCTGTTAGTGTGGGGCGTGAGTATCAGGTGATGAAAAGTAAGATAGATACATGGACCGTAAAATGTTACCATCACAATAACGATAATTACTGTGCATGGTACATCTGTATAAAAAAGAAAGCCACCAACAATTGGTGGAAAATAACCAGATTCGTTAAAGAACACACATGCCTTGTACAGATAGAACAAAACAAACATAGAAATCTGTCTTCAAAATTTATATCAATGTCCATATCACACCTAGTTGCCAACGATCCTGAGATACCTGTTTCGAACATCATTCAAGAGGTGCAGGTATTGTATCAAACTGGCTGTACTTACAAGTGAGCATGGTATGCTCGAAAATTTGCCATCGAGAGGGTTTTTGGTAGCTGGGATACAACCTTCAATATTCTACCCAAATACTTACAAGCTGTACAGGATATAAAATCGGGGATTGTGTACGAATTTTTGCATCACAGAACAAGCAGTCCCCGTAATTATGTTTCAAATTTGTTTTCTGGTGTTTCTCACTGTGTATAGACGAATTTCCATATTGCCGGCCGGTGATTTCTGTGGATGGAACACACTTAAGAGGACCATACAAGGGCGTGCTGTTAATTGCAAGTACGTGGGATGCAAATAGTCACTTGTTCCCACTTGCTTTTACAATTGTTGATAAGGAATCTTCCGAGAGTTGGAATTGGTTCCTTAAAAACTTGCGAGAATATGTAGTCAAAGATCGCCACGTATGTCTCATTTCTGATCGCCACAAAGGTATTTTCTCAGCTATTCAAAGTCAACCTTTGTGGCAACCACCATTTGCAGTTCACCGGTTTTGCTTACGCCACATTCGAGCAAATTTCAACAAGACCTTTAAAATACAACCCTAAAAAGCTTGATGTGGCAGGCTGGAACAGAAACGAAACAATGGAAATTTGACCGTATAATGAAAGAGATTCAAGAAAGAAATGTGGATGCATACATTTACCTGATGAAGTTAGACGCAGAGAAATCGATACTGTTGCATGATGGCGGTCACAGACACGGTATCATGATAACCAACATTTCCGAGTACTTAACAGTGTGTTGAAGAAAGCTAAGGTTCTACCTTTAAAAACCCTGGTTGAACTAATATTCAACAAACTAGTGAAGTACTTTCACCAACACCGTGAAGAGACAGAAAATTGTGTGCATCCATTTCCAACTCGAATTTTTGACAAGTTCTTGCGGATTGAACTGAAATCAAAAGAACACAAAGTTACAACTTACAATCCGCGAGAGGGAATATACATAGTCAAAACTCCAATCCGAGTTTCTGGTACGGGCAACAACGTCTATACATTGCGGCTAAATAATAAATTTTGTAGTTGCGGAAAATGGCAAACATATACATTGCCTTGTTCTCATGTTCTTGCAGTGTGTAGAGAAAATGGGTCAATAACAGATGTTTATGTATTGGAGATATATTCGCGACAGATGTACATAAAAACTTACCAAGCGAATTTTCATCCGGTATTGAGTGAAAACTTTTGGAGGGATGTCCCTTTTAATTTGACATTCTATCCTCCAAACATGAAAAAGGAACGGGATAGGAAACAAGACAAGCGATTTCAGGGGGAAATGAATTATAGAAATTCGGATTCTCCCCCAAGATGTGGTAGAAGTCGCATGCCGAGACATAATAGGAAAAATTGTAATAACCCCAGACCGAGCAATGTATAAGTTTGACATTTTCTTGAAATAGTTGTAATAAAACATGTTTATAGTAATGAAATTTTTCTTTCAATTTCTTCTAATTACTACATCATTGCTCGACATTTTTACGGTTTCTTTACCATTACTTCTTCAAATAACTTGCAACGAAATGGTCAAAATGTAAATATATTTTCTAAGCAAATGATATAAATAGCACAAAATAAGTTAAATATAATAAATACAGTCTTTTTAAAAAAATTATACAATTATAAGTTTTTCCAAAACAAATTTACATTAAAAAAAAATTCATTAAACAAATTACTAAGAAAAAACTTATATAATTATAAGTTTTCCCAAAAGAAATTTTTATTAAAAACAAAATAAATGTTCATTCAAAAAAAATAAAATAAATTAAATAACACAATTGTAAACAAAAAAAAATTTTAAAAAAACATTTAAAAAAAATTTGAAAAAAAAATTTAAAAAAAAATTAAAAAAATAATTACGTGGCTAATAACGCATAACAAATATGCGTTATACCGAGTCATAACGCACACTGATCGTGCGTTATCAGTCACGTTGGTTGACCAGCTTAATTGACTGATAACGCACAATGGTTGTGCATTATCATTACAGATAACGCACAACCATTGTGCGTTATGACTTGAATCGAAAAAAAAAAAAGTGGCCCACTTCAATTTGGGCTTTTTTAAAATGAGTTCGGCGCAGAAAAAAACCCTAATTACCACAAATCACTATATTCAAAATTAACTTTTAAAACCATTCACATTGTTTTCCTCTTCTACACCAATCTAATAAATTTTTAACTATTTCCCGAAAGTACATTTTTTCACAATTCAATTATTACTTTTTCAACGTAAGGACACTTGATGTATTTTTATTTAAAAAATATTTTGATTTCAGAATTTCTTAATTTGTTAATTTGTGTGAAAAATTCAAAGTATCTTATATTTGATCTTTCAATTTTTTTACTTGTCACATTTTGGACGTCATAATATTTAAGAAAATATGGAACTTAAAATTTTTTTTTTTTGCATGGACTAGAATGCTCTTTAAACATTTTTCTCTCATCATTATTATTTTTACTAATTTCCATATTAGAAGAATAAATAGATGTTAGAATTTGTTATTAATGAGAGAGTATAATGGGAAAAAATTCATTAAATATTGCATTAGAACCATAATGTGACAAATAAGAAAAACACAGGAATTAATAAAATGTAACAAGCAAAAAAAAAAAACAGAGGGAGTAACATGAGATGGAGGGAGTACTACTTTCAATTAGAAATTAGAGTCCTTTTAGACTCATGTACAAGAATTAAGAGTTTTGAAAACAAGACAATTTTTTTAAAACTAATTAAATACGTTTTATAACCTTAACAAATTAGGATAGAGATAGAGGGTTAGGAGTGAAATAAATGAATAAAAAAAAGGGTTAAAGATAGAGAAAATGTAATAAATGCTTATTAAAAAGTGTAAAAGAATTTCTATATTTTAATCACCATCAACTCACTTATATTTTTAACCTGAATAGTATTGAATAAATTTGACATTTTGCCTTGAAATTATACAGGTATAGGTTTTTTTTCTTTTTTTTTTTTTTTCTAGGAAATATAAGTCTGGGTATGAAGTTATACGGGAATTGTGTAAGTTTATTACTAGTAACATTTTTTTGGAAATAGAGATATTTAATAATTAAAATGTATTACTTTCGATCAGAAATATAAGTTCTTAAATTAGACTTGTGCACAAGAATTAAGGGATATGACAACATTATAACTTTCGAATCAAAGTATCCTCTATACCCTTAATAAATAAGGAGAAATGTAGATAATACCCTTAATAAATAAGGACAAATGTAGATAATAAGGGTGGAATAAATGAATAAAGTATGGTTAAAAATAAAAAAGTGTAATAAATGCTCATTAAAAAGTGTAAAAAAACTTATATTTTACTATACTCAAGCATTCTAAAAGGACTTATATTTCTGACTGAGAGGATTAAAGAAAATTACTCTTTTTTTACTTGTCATATTTTACAATTATTTTTATTTTCTTACTTGTTACATGCGACTGCGAAGACAATGTGATATTAATAATCTTTTTTTCATTATATCATTTCATAAAAAAACAAAATTTGAATGATTTTAATTCATCTAACTAGGAGACTTGTAAAAGGAAATCATGAAGAGAGGGATTATTTTGAAGATATTTTAGTTTATATAGAAAAAAAATATTTAAAATTTAGTATTTTTTAAATAGCTACAATACTGGAAATGTAATAAGTAAAAAAAACGAAAGAGTAATAGAATAATAACTATCACTTACAAAAGAGCACAGATTCTCTGTACCACTTTATTTACCACTTTATGTAACATCTTCCTTTAGATATATTTTCTCTCTAAAGTTTATTTCTTTCCCCTAGTATTTATCTTTCTAGAAAGTAGTACAGAGAATGGTACAGGAGATTCGAACTCCTTCTAAAGTGAGATAGGCTTATAAACTCGAACAAAAGGAAAAAAGAGTTAGTGAGGAGTATTAAGGCCCTATTGTCGATTACTTGTATTTTTTTAAATAGTTGAAAAAAGTTAACATTTTTATTTTTAATAATATCAATAAACATAAGTAATTTTAAAAATATCATGTTATTTTAAAAAAATAACTTTTTTTATTTATTTTTTAAAGTTAAAAGTAGATAAAATAAATAGTTTAAAACAAAAAAATCAATTTATAATTTAAAAGCTGTTAATTTTAAACCCTATTCTCCTGAATTCCTTTTCAAAATATGGTATGGACTTCTCAATGTTCTCTTCTCTTCTCCATATTCTTTAGTGGCGTATTCAATTCTTTTAGATATGACCTTCACAGGCTATGAAATATAAAGCATTAAAAATTAGAACTTCCCTTGAATATAATTTATTAAAAAAAAAACTAATCCTTAAATTTGGAATTATACAAAAGTCAGCCATACGATGCCTAGACATGCCACCGACTCAATCTTTTGAAATTAAACAACCTAGAAGATTGTCAGTTTTTCATAGTACTATAAAAAAATCCTTTATTAATTCTAAATTAATTGATTGGACAACAAATTATGATTATAATCTAAGTGGATAATCTCTTTTTCTTGGTACCAACTCTCACAAGGAGTACTCTCACGCTGCCGCCTCCAGAATTTAAACCTTAGTCCTTGATATCAATTTTACAACCTCAAAACCAATTGAGTTACAGACAGATAATCTCTTTTTCTTTCCGAATAACTAAATGGATAATCTCTCCGCACTATTTATGCAACATTTTGGTATTTAGCACTCAAATTTTATAATTTGTTTTTTTTTTTATTACACTTTCTTTATATTAATATTTTTATTTATCTTTTAAAATTAAAATTTAATTTTTATTTATTAATAAAAAATTACTATAAAATTAATCTTCCGAAGATGTGTTAAAGTTATTAGACGACCTTAACCGGTATATATCATTTGTCCGAGGGCAGCATCAATAATTCTTAAAAACAATCAGGAAGAAGTGCATGCAGATTTTATCCACTTTTATTCCTACCTAATAACAATTTGGCAGATCCATAAATTTGGATAAACATTAATAAGTTAACGCTAATTAATATTACGTCCGGTCAAGAATATAAGGCATTTTAAATTTTGCACAAAATTAAGGATTAAAAAAATAAAACAATCTTTTATGGAAGATATTTATTTTACCCCTCAATAAATAAGGAGAGAGAAAGAGAAGAATGAGAGATAATAAATGAATTAAAAATGATAAAATTGAAAATTATACAATAAATATATATTGAAATGCATAAAAGAATTTATAATTTTGACAATTCAATTTAGATTAAAATTTCTTTTTTTATCAATAAATTTAAAAAAGGATGAACATTTTACTTAATTAATATTGAATTTTTTTGGTCATATTGATTAATATTGAACTTGAAATCTTTTCTACTATCCCGACCGTAAGAAATATAAGTCTTTCTAAAATGTGAAAGAAATGATCAATATATAAGTTAGAGTAAATTATGTTTACCTTTTCTAAAATTTGGTCAAACTATGGAAAAATTTTTAAAGTTTCATTAAATTATATTTTCTCCCTTTAATTAATAAATAATTAACAAATTAATCCTTAGTTCTCAATCTGTTAAGGAATTAACTTCCTTGTAACAATAGTAAATATACTAATACCCCAAAATGCCTTTAGTTTATTAAGCTATTTCAAGAGTTGGCTAATAAATTTTCTTTACCCAATATCAAATACAAAGAAATTAAAGTAACATAAGCGCAAATATCTATTAAGAATCAATGATAATTTTCTTCTAAAGGAAAGAGAAAAATGTTAATTTAATGTCATCGGTAGACAAATTCTTCATTTATTGAATTTTTTAAATTATTATCTATACCTAGAGAAGATTAGAATATAATTATATTTTAAAAAAATTACAATTCAAACGAACAAAATTTAACAAATACAAATCAATAGATAAAAGTCTATTGAACTATAACCAATTAGTTAGGATTATTTGTAATTCGACTAAAGAGCTATTTAAACAATCAGAATATTTGCGTAACGGGTGATAATATATTGTATTTGACAATAAGAATTCATTTGTTAAGAGTTTGTCAGTTAAAGGAGAGAAGGTAGTTTGGTGAAATTTCAAAGACTTATACATAGTTTAAACAAACCTTAGGAGAGAGAGCCATAATTTACTCTAAATTATTATAAACTTTTCAATAAGCATTTATTATGTGATTTCTAATTTTACACATGCATTTAATTTATTTATTTTACTTTTTACTCACTATTTCTCCTTAGACATAAAACTTTAAAAGGCCGAATTATTTTTAATATTCTTAATATTTATTAATAAATTTAAAAGAGTTTACATTTCTAATCCGAATTAATATGTAACAAAAGTATTTAAACCACTATCTTAAATATAATTATTGATACTGACCACACTATATAGATTTCATAAAAGAATTTATAGATGCTTATTGGAGTTTTTCATCTACCAGCGTAAAATTTTACTAGTAAATAGCACTACTAAGAGTTTGGCCAACTTTGAAATTACTAAAGTTAGTAAAAAAATTTGGAGAATTAAATTATAATGTAATTTTATAGTTCAATAATATATATAATTTTTAGTTGAATTAGAGACCAAATCGTCTATATAAAAAATTCAAATCTCACCTCAAGTCCCGGGTAATCATAATATTGTCACGAGAAAGTTTACTTTATATACCCATTTTGGCTCAAATATATTATTAGCCCCCACTGAAATGTATGTGCTTCAAAATTTTATAATACTACTATGGTTAAATAAGTTAAGAAAAAAAAAAAAACCCTTCTTTTTTCTACGAAAGAAGGGGGGAAAAAAAAAAAAAAAAACCCTTCTAGTAGTTGACAAAGTGCGTCAATATGCATATATTTAACTAATAGTCCCAATTATTTTGGTGCTGGATTTGTATGGACAATAATTTTCAATGTTTAGAAATTTAGAAACATTTATATATAGATATATGTTTAGAAAAGTCAATTTAATTAGTCAATCTTGAAAAGTGGAGTTGGTCAAATTACAATACTTAGTATGTACCAAAACCATTTGACATTTGATATTGAATTGGTTGAAATAATCATCTTTTGTTTCCTTTTCTTTCTTTTACTTTATTTTCCGAAAGATCAAACACTTAACGAACAAGTTCACAATTTTTTGGAAATCGAACGACTTCTTTCTTTCTTTTTAAATCTTTCCGGAAAAAAAAAAAAGAAGACGAGAACTTTCTTTCTTGGGGGGGGGGTTGGGGGGGGGGAGAAAGAGAGGAGATATCTAATAAAGGATGAAAGTAAAAAAGCAAACCCCACCATATGTTTTGTAAAAAAAAGAAACTAATAACTTCGCTTCAATACATAAGGTATTTTTGCCCATTGTATACAAGTGTGACGGCAACGAAAATAAGGAACAAAATAGTATATTTTTTTTAAATTTAAATCACTTTTGCGTAATTAGAGTAGTGTTGAGAAACTCGAACCGGATTGATTTATCCGTCCGTTTAAACTGAGAATCAGACTCTATGATTTTTCAAAAAATTAGTACGAAATTAAATCGGTCAAATTTAGTTAAAGATCGATTGAACCGATTGGTCGGATCAATCATTTGAACTGATTTTTTATTTTTTTAAAAAATTTCTCACTAAAAAAATTATTTTTATGTATCTTTTGAGTTAATAAATTTATAATATTCATTAATTATATTTTTTAATCATACTTGGTGCTAATTGATATATAATGTATATGTGAATGAATTATTAATATATATTTATACTTTTTTTATATATTTATATTATTTTTCGGTTCGACTAATGGTTTGATTGATTGAACCAATAAATCAATGAACTAATAGTTTGACTGGTTCAATCTCCGGTCTCTAGGCATGGGGATAGAATATTTGTTCAATATATTATCGAAATTAAAGAGGGAATTATAGATAAGGGTAGCTATAGAAAAGTTACTTTTGACATTGAAAATTGAAAAATGATTTTTAATGTGTATGTCTTGAGTACACGGGTAATTTATACCATGTATTCGGTGTGACTGAGCATAGAGCAACCCTTATTAAAACTATGTCGTTTTAGTATAAGTTTGATTATTTCATCATTGATTATACAAATTCATCCTCCTCAGTATTTGAAAAAAATCGAATTTTTTTCTCATTGCTTTCCACGATGTCTTCAATTCTCATGAATCTCTGTTGCGCAGCCTCATCGGTTCACCAGATTTTTTATTTTTCATGTGATTTTCCTTCAATTGATCATCGTTAATCATATGCAATTTTTGTTTTTTAATGGAGAATCGTGATAAAACTAATATTGTGCCATTTGTTGATATGGAGGATTTGAAGTGTGTTGTTTTCAATCCTTCTATGCTTATAGATGTTGATTTGATAATTCTGTAATCCATTGAAGATAATTTACAGGCAAAGAAATTTTACATAAGATATTTGTTTTTTTTCAATTTGATTGTTATTTTGGAGATGTTGTCCTGCCATAAATATATGTGCCTAGTTCTATAATTAGGTGTGCTAGTTTAATAACTGAGTGTGCCTAGTTTCTCAACTAAGTATGTCTATGTTTTATAACCAGCAGAATTTTCGAATTTTTGTTTTGTTTATATTTTTAGACTTTTTTGTTGGTTTTAATGTAATGTTTGTTATGCTTTCAAACTTATTTTAATTTTTAATATAGTTGGGGATCGTTTCCTTTTATTTGTATTATGTATTTAAACTTCAATAGTTAGTGTGCCTACTTTTATAATGAAATGTGCCTATTTTTTTTTTTTTTTTGACTAAGTGTGCCTATTTTCATATATAAGTGGAATATTGAAATTCTAGTATTTTTTATGTTGTATATGTTTTTTTTTTAATGTAAAGTTTTGTTGTGTATTTTAATCTTATATTGATTTTATTACGCATTTTAGATGTCATAGTTTTTGTTTTGTTTCTATTTTTAGACTTTTTTGTTGGTTGTAATATAATGTTTGTTGTACTTTCAACCTTTTATGTTAATTTTATTATAGTTGTACATTATTTTATTTATTTTGTATTATGTATTTGAATTTCAATAGTTAGTGTACTATTTTTATAAACTAGTGTGCTTAATTCTATAGCTATGTGTGACAACATTTAAAACTTTTTTTTTTTGGGTCTAGCATGAATGACATTAAAGGTTGAATTACCAACATTTTGTGTAATTTTTATACGCATGGGGTACAATTACTGCATTTCAAATGGTGAATATGATACCAAACATGAAAAATGGTCCACTGAAGATAGGTGTGTATATTTTTATACACACATGTGCCTAATTCTACACTTGATTGTGTCTACTTTTTAAAATTATTTGTGCCTACATTATATCAGACTCTAAGACATTTTTTACAACAATTTGTGCCTAATTTATAATTGTGTGTGCCTATTTTGTAAACTATTTGTGTTTACATTATATCAGACTCAAGTTGAATTACTTTTTGCATTTACAACAGCTTATGCCTAATTTTATAGTTGTGTGTGTCTATTTTGCTAACTATTTGTGCCTACATTACATTATACTTATGTTGAATTATTTTATGCATTTGTGCCCTTTTTGACAATCGTTTGTACTCATTTTTATGTGGAGGGATACAATTGTTGCATATCTAAGGGTGAATATGGCATCAACAATGCAAAATGATCCTCTGAAGATAATATGTCTAATTTTGTACACTTGTTTGCCTAGTTTTAAAGTTGATTCTACCTACTTTTTGAACCATTTGTGCATATATTATATCAGACACAAGTTGAATTACATTATGCATTTGTACCCTTTTTGACAACAATTTGTCTAATTTTATGTGTAAGGTGTACAATTACCGCATGTACAAGACTGAATATGACACCAGATATGAGAAATAGTGTACAAAAACTAATGTGTCTATTTTTTTTTAATACTTGTGTGCCTAATTTTATAGTCGGGTATGCCTAATTTCTAAACTTTTTATGCATACTTTATGTCACATAAATCACAAAAAAATGCCATAAAATAACTTTTATACAGTTATTGTAAAATAATGTCAAAAAGTATATGAAAATTGCACAAGAAAGCCTTTATTTACACATAAACTTCAATTTCGAAGTACAGAACACATAAATCAGGCATAAAACGTAAAGACGTGGATTTGGCTGGAATTTCGACTTGAAAATCGCTTGTAGTTTACTCTAGTTGAGTGCATCAGAGTTTGGAGGAAGCCGATCATTTTGTTTAAGTTGTTGCGTGTAATCCAAGTATGAGTGATGCAAG
Organism: Catharanthus roseus; assembly: GCA_028651295.1. Lineage (NCBI taxonomy): Eukaryota > Viridiplantae > Streptophyta > Magnoliopsida > Gentianales > Apocynaceae > Catharanthus > Catharanthus roseus. The sequence goes on along the minus strand of JAPQWS010000107.1, from coordinate 105,256 downwards.
TGGGACAACTATATCGTTCTATTTATTTTTTTGATAGAGTACACATTGCATAGTATATCCAAGTACATGGTATAACAACCCAAGTACATATTAATGTTGATTAATTTCTCAATTTAAAATTAAGTTTGTTTATAATTAAATAATTTTTTATTATTTATATTTTTAAATTTTATAAGATATATTAAATTTGAACTACTATATATATATATATTATATTTTATCAGTATTAATATATATTATATTTTATCAGTATTAATATGTGTCTAATAAAGTGCACGTTAGAAAAGACCCGTGATAAATGGCCAAACGTTTTGATACAAAAAAGAAAAAAATAAAATGTTAAAAAGTGTTATATGTCGAATTTGAGGGAATAATACCAACTCAATTCTCATTACTAGAAACAGTAGAGCTGAAAATGTTGCGTTTCACTTTATTTTTTGGAAAAAAAAAAAAAAGAAGAGAAAATGGTGCATGTTTCCCGTGGGTACTAAAATAAGTAAACAGTGGTTTTGAAGGCCTTTGTATCTAGAAAAAGTGCCAGTGGTTTTCTTTCACCACGCCAACCCCAACCCCAACCCCAACTCCAACTAAATTCTAAACCCAATGCGAATACAATACAACCCCCTTGAACAAAAAACCGTTCAACTTTTGCCAATTCCATAGGTTGCATTTAGAAAGTGGTACCTTCCGGGTTTTTTTTTTAAATATTCTTTTTATTTATAATTTTTACTTGTTACCAATTAAAAATCTCACACTTTAGGAAACTACAACATTTATATAATTTTTTCTTGTATAGATGGTAATGACCTTCATTAATATCACATTCTAAAGAAGGATGAATTCCCTTTTTAGAATGGTATATATGAAAAATAACTCACTAAATACTTTATATTATGATTTAATAAAAAATATAAGTATATATAAAATAAGATAAATAAAAAAGTGAATAGACTAAAAAATTAAGGTAAAAAATCTCAACATAACTGGTTACTTGTTTAAAAAAGTCATTTATAAACCATTCAAACAGACTATTAAGAACTTTAAAAATATACTATTTTCGATAAAAAATATAAGTCATTTTGAATTTTGTACACGGACTAAAGATTAAAAAAACAATGTAAATTTTTACGTAGGATATCAATCTTACCCTCAATAAATAAAGAGAGATAAAAGAGAAGGATGGAAGATAATAAATGAATTAAAGAATGTATAATTGGAAAATAGACAATAAATATATATTGAAATATATAAAAGTACTTACAATTTTTGCTAAAAAAATTTATATCTCCGACCAGAGATAGTATGTTGTTTAATTTTAATAAAAGTATCTAACACGCCCCCTTACCTCTCATCCATAATTTCCTAAGTTAATGCTATACGATTCAATATTGAACTAATTAATTAGTTTAAAATGAGAATATAAATATGCCATGAAAAACACTAATTAGACATAAAAAATAAGATTACATTTAGTATTATTGTATTCTTATTTTTGTTAATTTGAATAAAAAGTTTTCATATTATAAATCGTTTTGAAATAATAAAGTTGTATTTGAATTGGTTTGAAAATGAAAAATAGAGTTAAATTGTGGGAATAAAAGTAATGATAATGTGTATAATAAATATAAATGAATTGGTATTGTTTTGTGTGTATAAATATTTGGGGAGAAAGAAAGAAATTATAGTAGTTGATGACGGAACTTGACCACGTTTTCTAGTGGAGCCCACAGGTTTAGGTGTCAATCTCGGATTGGAAGACTTGGTCCCTAAAAGAAAAAACATTGAATAGTTCAGGTCAAAAGGCCAAAATATGTTTAGCTTGACTTGTATTAGATTAGATATTCCCATTCCTTTACCTGCAGTGCCGGGGTCAATATCGGCATTCCACGTTCAAATTCAAAGCTATGGTCCGTGTAGGTGTAGGTGTAGAAGAACCACAACGGAAAGAACCTTGAAAAGAAAAACAAAAGGAACGGACCTCTCCCTGCCCCCATCTTCCTAAAGTTCCCTTCCCACGACGCCACCATCTCCATTGCAATTGTTGTCTAAAAAGGAATTTTGCATTAATTTTGGACAACAAAAGAAAAAAAAAACTCCTATAAATACCCAAAAGGACACTCTCCCTTTCTTCACAATCAAAACCAATTCTATTCTTCGATCTATCTATCTATCTATTTATTCTTCTTCACTTTCTCTCTCTACCTATATCAACACACACACACACTCTCTCCCCCCCCCTTAAATTAATCACAATCATAATCATGGTTCTTTCAAAAACCGCTTCCGAATCCGATGTTTCCATCCATTCTACCTTCGCCTCTCGCTACGTTCGATCTTCACTTCCGAGGTTCAAGATGCCGGAGAACTCGATTCCAAAGGAGGCAGCATATCAGATAATAAATGATGAGCTGATGCTTGATGGTAATCCGAGGCTGAATTTGGCTTCTTTTGTCACCACTTGGATGGAGCCAGAATGTGATAAGCTCATGATGGATGCTATCAATAAGAACTATGTTGACATGGATGAATACCCTGTTACCACCGAGCTTCAGGTATTTACTACTCTATTTATTATCATTTTTACTTTAAAATACTAGTGCATAGTAATAATTTTCAGAAAACAAAAGAAAAGAAAAATATTAATCCGACATTAGCAAGTTAGGGCTGTCCTTTAAAAAAAAAAAAAAAGAAGAAAGTTTGGGCTGTGGAAAAGTCAATTTGGATCTATGTGAACAGCCACGTTACTTATTCCTTTAATGTTTTTAAAAGAATTTCCTCCAAAAGTCCTACTTATTGGTTTAAAGTTAATTAAAACCATAAAGTTTTCTAAATTAAGATTATCGAAGTTTTTTTTCCCAAGAGATTAAAGTTATAATATATATATTTTTGGTGGCGGTACAGAATCGGTGTGTGAACATGATAGCTCGTCTGTTTAACGCTCCACTCGGAGACTCAGAGACAGCAGTTGGAGTGGGAACAGTTGGATCTTCAGAGGCCATAATGCTAGCAGGACTTGCTTTTAAGAGAAAATGGCAAAATAAACGTAAAGCAGAAGGCAAACCTTATGATAAGCCCAACATTGTCACCGGTGCCAATGTTCAGGTATCATACATACATATACATGATCACGAATTTTGATTCATTTTTAATATATTGGGATCGTATTTGTTCTCCCAATATATTAAAAAAATAAAACGCATTAAATTGTGATTAAATATGTGGTAAAATAATATTTCTTACCACACAAAATATTTTGAATTCGAATTTAATTTCTCTCCTAATATATAAAAAAAATCATAATTAAACATGATAGTTTTAAACGGGCTAGCAAGAGAAAACAACAATTCGAATCCTAAATTTTTAGGTATAACTAGATTTTGTATAAATTCATTACATTTTAAATTTATTTTTGGTAACAATATAGGTATGTTGGGAGAAATTTGCAAACTACTTTGACGTGGAGCTTAAGGAAGTAAAGTTGAGGGAAGGGTACTATGTGATGGACCCTGTGAAAGCAGTAGAGATGGTGGATGAGAACACCATTTGTGTTGCTGCCATTTTGGGCTCAACACTCAATGGGGAGTTTGAAGATGTCAAACTCTTGAATGACCTTTTATTGGAAAAGAACAAGCAGACTGGGTAATTAGACATAAACTTTTCTTTTTTTTTTTTTTAATTTGGATTATTTGTTTACATTTTCTATAATAATTAATCCTTTATTTTAATATATTCTTTAGATAAATAATATATTTTTTTGGGGTTAATTTTGGCAGATGGGATACCCCAATTCATGTTGATGCAGCTAGTGGTGGATTCATTGCTCCATTTATATACCCAGAGCTTGAGTGGGACTTTAGGCTTCCATTGGTAAAGAGCATCAATGTAAGTGGGCACAAGTATGGGCTTGTTTATGCTGGGATTGGATGGGTTATTTGGAGGAACAAAGAAGACTTGCCTGAGGAACTTATCTTCCACATAAACTATCTTGGTGCTGATCAACCAACCTTCACTCTCAACTTTTCCAAAGGTAAGAGTAAATTCTTGCTATATATTCTATTGTTTACTAAAGATTCTGTTACATACCTGATCTATAAGTATGGACACACCATCTATTTACTTGACTTTATATTAGAGTAATAAGGGATCCAAGTTTCCACACTTATAAACTTGATTCGTAGCAGAATGGTTCATTCTTTAATTAGCCACAAAAATAACGAACATGGCTAACAATTGTTCTTCTAATTTTCAGGTTCAAGCCAAGTCATTGCTCAATATTATCAACTTATTCGTCTGGGTTTCGAGGTGAGAATAGTAAAAAAAAAAAAGTTATTTTGGAGTCAAGTTTCAAATTACTCTATGGTTGGATGATATAATTTGTCATAAGTATCTAAAACACTTATTTTTAATCAATCATAATAGGGTTATCAAAATGTTATGGAAAATTGCCGCGACAATGCACTTGTGCTGAAAGAAGGATTGGAGAAAACCGGTCGCTTCACTATTGTCTCAAAAGATGTAGGTGTCCCATTAGTGGCGTTTTCTCTCAAAGACAATCGTCTCCACAATGAATTTGAGGTTTCGGAGATGTTGCGACGATTTGGCTGGATTGTGCCTGCATACACCATGCCTGCCGATGCACAGCACGTCACAGTGCTTCGTGTCGTTGTTCGAGAGGATTTTTCGCGTACACTAGCAGAAAGACTCGTACTCGATATTACTAAGGTTTTGCACGAACTCGATACACTTCCTTCTAGGTTAAATTTAAAGATTAATGGTATTTCTGAGGAGAAGGTGAAGATTAATGGAGGTTATGTTGTGAAGAAATCAGCTACTGAGACACAGAGGGAAATCACTGACGTATGGAAAAAGTTTGTGATGCAGAAAAAAGCAACTAAAGTTTGCTAGACTTTTTGTTACAAGCCCAGGAGGCCATTCATATCTCTCCGCTCCCCTGGTCACTAATAATATTTTTATAACAAAAATATATGTTATTTTTTAAAATTTTTTTCCTCTGTTTTGAGGTACTAAAGCATTTTCTTTTCCAATATATTTTTTTGATTTTCTAGAAGATGTAATTTTTGTTTAGGTAATTTGGCATATTTGTGTCATTGAATTTCTCACATTTATCTATCCTTGATGAAGAAGGATGCTTGAGACCAGGATACAATTTTGTATACTAATAAATTAATTAATGAATAAGCTTTGAATTTTGTTTTTTTTCTTCTCCACTCTGTTTTTGTTCCAAGTATAAAGATTTCAGTATTATTCCTTTTCCTGTGTCTCCTTTATCTTCAATAGTTTTCTCACATTTAATTTAGAGAATGCAAAGATTGAACCAATGAAGCAAATAAATTGTTCCAATTTACTACTATTTTTGTCTAATGATAACCAGAGGAATCATTCCAGGAAAAAAAAAAAAGATAAGAGGAGGAATCATAATATTGATGAGGGTTACCAAATTCACCGAGAATCGTCTGTTACATTTCCTGTACTTTCTTTTATACAATTTTCTTTCATAATATATATTTACTCTCTCAAATCACCCAAATCATTAAACACTATCCAACACTAAATTACTTTAAATTCTCTTTTTTTTTTTGGGGTAGAAATGGGGACTTTGAACTTCCTATAGTCGGCAACATGTGATTTGGTGGGTCTTGCTGTTAGAGCATCACAAGAAAAGGAGATAACAATTTTCAGCTACAAAAGAAGCTTCCGATTCAAAAATCATTCAAGATTAACATAAGTTGATTTTGTGGTATTGTACATTAAAATCCCGTATTTATATTGTATTTTTATGTAGTTAACATGATCCTAGTTACTTACCATATTTAGTTAAGGAAATATGTATAAATTAAAAACATGTGCATATCATCAAATCAATAAAATTAAAATAGAAAAGTTTCACTCAAATCAATTATTTCCGTCTGAACTCTAAACTTCTACGTGGTATGGAGTAGTAGTTGGTAGTACGTTTGGAGAGATAGTCTGTGATGTTTGCAGCCCTTGGAGAAGGCTAAGGATTTGTTGATATGTGCCATGTTGAATCCTGTAGTATGATTTTGGTGTAGTCACAACAGAAGCATTAGAAAGAGTAGTTGAAGTAGGAAGAATTCCATCTCCATGAGAGGCATAATTGACTGAGTTAATAGGCTGCCTTGTCCTTAGGAGTGTATCCATGTTTGGTAGAATGTGGCTTTAGTATGCCCTTGCTTCCACAATAATAGCAAAAGAAAGATGACTTCTTTCGATACCAAATTTTTGATTTTGAACGGCCGCTGCTTGAAGTATCAAGAAAGGCGTATGAACTAGTGCATTATTACACAAAGAAACTCGATCAAATTAGGAATGGTTAGTTGAAACATATTGCATTTGACGTTCTTGTTGAATTACCCTAAAAAAACTTGATTAATTTGAGGAAGGGGATTCATTAACAAAATTTGTGACTGACCACCCGTATACCCTTCATTTAATCCCTTTAAGAATTTGATTACATGATAGAATCCATAATTTCTTAACTGATTCAATAACACCACATGAACAAGATGGTAAGTCTTGTGTAATAAGTTACTTTTCAAGCAATTCTGAGAGATGAATATTATCACTTTTTAGAGAATATACCTTTAAGATCATACCATACTTGGTGGTGTTCATATTCCAAACGATTCTATGGGCAATCTCTGGCAAGACAGCAGGAGTAAACCATGAAAGAACCATATTGTTGCATTAGTTCCATGCATCGAAGTTCTTGTCATTCTTCTCTGGTTTGGCTAGGCTTCCATCTATAAAGCCAAACTTATTATTTGAAAAAAAGGGCAGTTTTCATGGATTTGGCCCAAGAATGATAGTCGTGAACAACTCCAGACCGGGCTCACAAGCACCAGAGGAGGATTTTCATTCAAATGTTGATAGAATCGATTTTTAATACAAATAAACACTTTAAGTTTTAATTATTAGCATGCAAAAATATTTTATTTATTAATAATAATCATTACATTTAATTTCATTTATTTTTTTATTATTTTTGTGAAAAGGGAATAAAAAGCTCTAAAGTCCATAACACTCACCCCATTAAATTTATATGAATGTTGGTGGTGGGGTTGGAGCTGAGGAATTGGGAGGAACCCACAAGAAATAGAAAGAGCAAGCCCATGGTCAAGAAGAAGAAGGAGAGGTGGGCTGCTGAAATATTTAAGGGCGGCCCATGGTGAATAAAAGAGGACAAGCAGCCCATAGCACAAGAGGAATAAAAGAAAAAAAAAAAAAAAGAAAAGCCCATGTAAGGAGAAAAGCTGCAACCGAAAAGGACAGCTTCTAAAAGGAGGAGGAAAGAAAAAAAAAGGGAAAGCTGCTACAAAAATGGAAAGGAGCGGCTTAGAAAAGAAGGAGAGGAAGGCAAAGGAAAGGGGGAGAGGGAGTTGAAACAAGAGAGAAAAAACAGAAAAATATACACAGAGAGAGAGAGAGAGCGAGAGAGAGAGAGAGAGAGACGAAGAAAAAAAATACAGGCAGTGGAGCTGCGGCTGAGAAGAAAAAAAAAAGCAGAAAAAAAAAGAGAGCTTTAGGAAGGCAGCAGAAAACCAGCCAGCTGCAAGAAGCAGAAATTCCTAGCAACAATTTTCTGTTGAAAAAAATGCCATGATTTCTTCTAATAAATCGGTTGCTTCTTTCCCTTTAGCTATGAACTAAATTTATTTTTAAAATCTTGATGGAACCCAAACCATGTGATTTTGTTTTATTTTATTTTGGGAAGAGTTATTATGATACTTATGTGATTGCATATCTTTGGAAATTGTTTGGTGTAATGCAATTAATTCCTGATGATTGTTCTTGTAGAAGAATTATTTAAGTTAATTAATAGTTTTATCCATGCTTAATTTTTGTAGTGTTGAGTATGAGAGATATGTAATTTTTTGCAAGTATATTGTGAGTTTTAGAATTGAATAGTTCATTCTAATTTTAGATGATTTATGTCATAGAATTGAATAGGTCATGCTAATGGTTAGATGAGTTATGTCATGCATTTAAGCACAATATATTTCTTTAGTGAATCGAAGCTTGTAGCCTAGATTACCACATAAATGTTTAATCTTTTCTCCTAAATAAAATTAATCATTGTCATATAGGTTAGTGGTGGATTCAAGGTTCTAAATCATTTCTCGTTGGTTAAAACTCTTGTTATTTTTAATTTGTTTATTGTATTCATTAGTTTTAATTAATTTAGGAATAATTTTAGATAATAGAATTTCATTCTTATTTTTATAAAATTAATTTAGGTAGATAATAATTTAAGCAGTTGAGCCTTTCTCTGTGGTTCGATACCCTAATACTTCCGTATTACATTGATATTGTGCACTTATAAGTATTGGGTTAAAACTTTGGTATAAAAAATCCCGATCAAGTTTTTGGTGCCATTGCCGGGGAAATGTTGAATTAATTGCTTTTGTTATTTTCTCCTAAATTTGTTAATTTTTTTATTTTATTTGACTTTAAAAAAAAAAAAGAGAAAATTTTTTTGTTCTCTTAGGTGTCTTCATTTTTTTTCTGTTTTATTTAGTAATTTATTCTTCGTTATTATTCGCAGTAATTTTATTTTCTCCCCTTTATTTGATTGTTAATGCACGATCGTCGTTCGCTTTCTCCTGATTTAAAAGAATTTGACCCTGAGATAGAGCATACACTTAAGGCACTTAGTGCACAAAGAGAAATCACTAACACTTGTGAGGTTAAAATGACTGAACATCCATGAGCATTAAAGGAGTATTTTACTCCCAACACATATAACTCACCAATAGGTAATATACCTGAAATTGAGGCTAATCAATTTGAAAGCAAAGCTTCTACTATTCAAATGTTACCATCTTTTTATGGGCTTGATTCTAAAAATCCTTATAAGCATATCGATGAGTTTTTTGAAATTTGCTCTACTTTTAAATTGCCTAATGTTACTGATGATGCTATTAGATTGCACATTTTTCCTTTTTCTTTGAAAGATAAGGCTAAACATTGGTTACATACACGTGAGAGAATATGTACTTGAGCTGAGATGTCTAGGGAATTTCTAAAAAAATATTTTTCTATGGGTAAATTTACAAGGAAAGGAGAGAACCACTACTTTTTCCCAACAAAATAATGAACAATTTCATGAGAGTTGGGAGAGATTTAAAGAACTTCTTCATAGTTTCCCTCACCATTAAGTCCCTAAATAGCAACAAATACAAAGCTTTTATTCAGGATTAGATGAGAGAAATCGTCAAATGGTTGATTCCTCTTGTGGTGGTACCTTTCTTCATAAAACTGCAGATGAAGCGTGGGATTTATTTGAAAATTTGAGTGATAATTCACAACAACACGTCACCTCCTCACGTATAGGCACATCTAGGCAAATAGGAAATAGAGTAGGAATGCATGAAGTTTCTCAAAATGTTGATCTTTCTTTGAAAGTTGATGCCTTATCTAAAAAGTTTGATCAATTGCTAGCTTTGATTACATTGCCTATTAATTCTCCTAATGTGCAAAGTGTTTGTGCAATTTGCTCTAGCCCTTCTCATGTTATCTATGACTGTCCTAGTGCTTCACTATTTCCAGAATTTGTGCAGGAACAAGTCAATTCAGCACAAGGATTTCACAGACAGAACGACCCATATTCAAATACATACAATCTAGGCTGAAGAAATCATCTTAATTTCTCCTGGAGGCAACAAGGAGGGGAAAGTCAATTGGGCCAACAACAATATCAACAGAACAAACAATCTAGTATGACTGTCCCCCTTGGTTTTTAATCTCAAAGGTATGTATCCCTCATCCTCCTCAAAGGGAAACTCTATATTTGAAGAAAAAGTCTTATATGCTTTGAAAGGTTTAGAAGCTATGAAACAAATTGTAGACTCATATACTCAATCTATTGCTAGGTTAGAAACTCAAATAGGGTAACTAGCTAATGTAATAAGTAGAAGAGATGCGGGTAAGCTTCCTAGTCATCCAATAGAAAACCCTAGAGCTAATCATCATGAGCAAGTTAAAGCTATAATCACTCTTAGAAATAGGAAGTTGGTAGATAATAAAGTAGGGAACCTATTAAAGATGGTAAGTTTAATGAGAGAATTGATATAGGGACTGAAATTGAAAGGAAAATAGCGAAGGAACTAGCTTCTTCCTCTAATTCTAGAACTCTAGAATCATCTCCTATGGCTTCATATAAACCAAAGGTTCCTTATCCACAAGCTTTATTGCCACCCTCACATCTTAGAAAGGATAATAAAAGGGAAGATATTTTAGAAATGCTCAAACAAGTTAAAATTAATCTTCCACTTTTAGAGGTTATTAAGCAAGTCCCATCCTATGCAAATTTCTTAAAGATATGTGCACTTTCAAAAGAAAATCTAAAAGTAATGTTTCTAAGAGAATCTTCTTAACTGAACAGGTAAGCTCCATTTTGCAACATAACACTTCACCTAAATATAAAGATCCTGGTGTCCCTACTATCTCATGTCTTATTGGTAATCATAAAATAGATAGGGCGCTCCTAGATTTAGGTTCTAGTGTTAATTTGATTCCATACTCTGTTTATGAAGAGTTAGGATTGGGGGAATTGCAACCAACTGATATCACCTTACAGTTAGCTAATAGATCAATCAAAGTACCTAGGGGAAGGATAGATGATGTTCTAGTTCAAATTGATAAAGGTGTCTTCCCTGTAGACTTTGTAGTCCTAGATATGGAACCTGGTAGATCTTCTCAAAATCATATCCCGATTATTCTATGTCGTCCTTTCTTAGCTACTGCTGACGCCACTATTAATTGTAGAACTGGGGTTATGGATGTCTCTGTGATGAATATGAATGTTAGATTAAATATCTTTAAAACTTCTTCACAACCTTCTATAGAAGATAATTCTGATTGTTATTTGGTAGATGTAAATAATGAATTAATTGAAGAAACTCTACCTTTAATGTATTCAAAAGATTATACTTCTGTTGAGAAAGAAAACCTAATTTGCCGGAGGATGTTAATTCTAATATTGATTGCATTACTCCATTAAAAAATTCTCTTGGATTGTGAATCATGAGCTTAATATGAGAGAAAAAGACCCTGGCTGAATGCAAAAGAATTAGGGAGTCTGGCTGAGGACTTTAAATTTAGCGCTTTCGGGAGGCAACCCAAATTATATTTTATTTATTTATTTTATTTTTATTTATTTTTTTATTCCACTTGATTGGTAGAAAGGTATGACATGTTTGTTTTGTAGGGCAATACAATAACTTATCATTATCATGGAGATTACATAGATTGTTTATCACTCTTGCAGACATGTATTAATATTGCATTTTCTACTAGGTTGTATTGTTCTTTTCTTTGTCTCTTCTCTACTCTTAGTACTCTTTTATAACATTGTGGACAATGTAGGGTCTAGGTGTGGGGGAAAAGATGCTTTTATTCTGGTGTCAATTATTTTTATTTATTTATTATTTTTTTCATTTTTCTCAAATTTTTTTTTATTTTTGCTGATTATTTATTTATTTTTCTACATTATTTTGAAAAAAAAAATTTACACCTCAATGTTTTTAAAAATAAATAAATAATTCTTTAAAAATATCTTGAATAAGTTGAGAAAAATACTTGTTTTTAATTAGGGTAGTGGACTTATGTTCTATATCTGTTATAACTTTTCATGACTTACACTTGAGCACACGGATTATTGTTAGTGTTTAATAAATCCTTTACATTATTTTTTAGCTGCATAAAGTTGATGAATCTCTTCACTACATTCTAGAACTTATTTGAGTACCTCTTGAGGCGAAATAGAAAGGTTTTCTTGATTTGACTCAGAGACGACGGTCATAGGCCTTCTTTGAAACATTTGTGCCTTTCAAGCTTACCAAATTGCATGATTTTTTACCTTAGTACCCTTTTGAGCCTTAAATGTTATTCTCCTTCTTTAAACCACTTAAATATTAACCTGAATCTTGTAGAGAGCTTAATACAAACTTCTAATTTGTGCTTCAATGATGGGTTGTTGTTTTTTGTGTTATGGAAAGAGAATATGTTAGTTTGACAAAAGGAAGAAAACATTATTATATGACTTGTTGTACTGAAAAAAATTGTATTAAGCTGAAAAAAAAAAAAAAAAAAAAAAAAAAAAAAAAAGAGAAAGAAAGAAAAGTTCATGATTGTTACAAGTCATAAGGTGTAAAGAAAAAAAATTCAAGAGGCCTGAATTCGTGAATGTAAGAAAAGAATGGCCTTAAATGATGAAATTTTGAGGAAAAAAAGATGGTAGTTGGTGAATGTATTAATTGAAGAAAAAAAAGGGAATTAAAATAAAGTTAGAAAGTTTGCCAAAATTTTAAAGTATCCATATTCTTTGTAAGCTCTCTTTTCTTTGAATTTGAATTCCTTACCTTCGTTTGATAACCAACACCCTAACCTTACATTACAAGCTTTAAAGTCCTCCCTGATCTGAGTTGAGTTTGAGTATCCTTGATTAGTGGAGAGAAGGTACAAAGAGTGAGCCTATGGAGTGAACTCTTGTGGAGATTTGTCTTCTATGTGTAATTTGGAAATCTTGTTTTGTATTTATTTTACACTCTTATGTCCATGATTACACCTTACACAAGTCTTGTGTTAGTTATGGGAGATAATTGAATATCTGTTTGTTAACTTGAGTTTGAAAATAAGAAGAAGAGTGCTTGTCTGGATAAGTTTGAGATATTGATGAAGAGTACTTAATTTAGGTTGTTCTATATCTCTTCTAAAATTTTTTTAATTTGACTTTGTGAGTATGTCGTCTGCAAACCCTCACGAGACCATACTCGTCCACTAGGGATAGCTTAGGGGTTTAAAGGGCTTGTTGCACATGCTAAGTGCAATCGTGAGTCCTATGAAAGTGGCTAGTTAGTTTTTCTTTTTATTCTTTATTTTTGCTTGAGTACTAGCAAAACTTAGGTGTGGGGAAGTTGATAGAGTCGATTTTTAATACAAATAAACACTTTAAGTTTTAATTATTAGCTTGTAAAAATATTTTATTTATTAAGCATAATCATTACATTTAATTTATTTTATTTTTTTTATTATTTTTGTGAAAAGGGAATAAAAAGCTCTAAAGCCCATAACACTCACCCTATTAAATTTATATAAAGGTTGGTGGTGGGCTTGGAGGTGAGGAATTGGAAGGAGCGCACAAGAAATAGAAAGAGCAAGCCCATGGTCAAGAAGAAGAAAGAGAGGTGGGTTGCTGAAATTTTAAGGGCGGCCCATGGTGAATAAAAGAGGACAAGCAGCCCATGGCACAAGAAGAATAAAAGAAAAAAAAAAAAAGAGAAGCCCATGTAAGGAAGAAAGCTGCAACCGAAAAGGGCAGCTTCTAAAAGGAGGAGGAAAGAAAAAAAGAAGGGAAAGCTGCTACAAAAATGGAAAGGAGCGGCTTAGAAAAGAAGGAGAGGAAGGCAAAGGAAGCTGAAACCAGAGAGAAAAAACAGAAAAATATACAAAGAGAGAGAGCCAACGGCGAGAGAGGAAGAAAAAAAATACAGGTAGCGGAGCTACGGCTGAGAAGAAAAAAAAAGCAGAAAAAAAAAAGAGAGCTTCAGGAAGGCAACAGAAGACCAGCCAGCTGCAAGAAGAAGAAATTTCCAGCAGCAATTTTCTGTTTAAAAAAAGGCCATGATTTCTTCCAATAAATCGGTTCCTTCTTTTCCTTTAGCTATGAACTAAATTTATTTTTAGAATCTTGATGAAACCCTAGTCATGTGATTTTGTTTTATTTTATTTTGGGAAGAGTTATTATGATACTTATGTGATTGCATATCTTTGGAAATTGTTTGGTGTAATGCAATTAATTCCTGATGATTGTTCTTGTAGAAGAATTATTTAAGTTAATTAATAGTTTTATCCATGCTTAATTCTTGTAGTGTTGAGTATGAGAGATATGTAATTTTTGCAAGTATATTGTGGGTTTTAGAATTGAATAGTCCATGCTAATTTTAGATGATTTATGTCATAGAATTGAATAGGTCATGCTAATGGTTAGATGAGTTATGTCATGTATTTAAGCACAATATATTTCTTTAGTGAATCGAAGCTTGTAGCCTAGATTACCACATAAATGTTTAATCTTTTCTCCTAAATAAAATTAATCATTGTCATATAGGTTAGTGGTGGATTCAAGGTTCTAAATCATTTCTCGTTGATTAAAACTCTTGTTATTTTTAATTTGTTTATTTTATTCATTAGTTTTAATTAATTTAGGAATAATTTTAGATAATAGAATTTCATTCTTATTTTTATAAAATTAATTTAGGTAGATAATAATTTAAATAGTCGATACCCTAATACTTCCGTATTAAATTGATCTTGTGCACTTGCAAGTCTTGGGTTAAAACTTTGGTATAAAAAATGCCGGTCATGCAAATGCTAGGGAGTGCTAGAATCAATATGATCTTGCTTAATCCATGAGGGCTAGAAAAATCGAAAAATAAAAGAAAATGAGCCGTGGAAAAGAAAAGGAGAGAATGGATAATCTCAAATCTTAATAGGTTCGCTTTGATACCATGTAACTAATTCTTTATTTTTAAGTATCACAATAATTCTTCTATTCTTATCCTCCTCGTTTGCGAGGATGATGTTGTCTTAGCAGGAAACAATATGGACTTGATTTGATCCACTAAGGAGTTTCTACATAATACCTTTCGAATCAAAGATTTGGGCAAGCTCAAATACTTTCTTGGGTTTCAAATTGCATGCAACGACATGGGTCTTCATCTAAGTCAAAGAAAGTACACTTTGGAGCTTCTTGAATCTCATGGTTTTCTCATGGTGCCTAACTGTCAACCGCCCCTATGGACTCTTTTTTATATTCTTTTTGCTAATGATTCTCCGCTTCTCTCAGATATTACTTCTTATTTTATTGGTTGGGAAGTTACTATATCTCACTAATACTAGACCAGACATCTCACATGCTATATAAAGGCTAAGTCTATTCTTGGAAACTCCAACAGAACTTCACTTACAAGCTTCTCATCGTATCTTACGGTATGTGAAGGGCACTCTAAGTAAAGGCTTATTCTTTTCAACTTTAGTTGAGCTAAAATTATCTGTATACTCTAATTTGAATTGGACAGGTTGTTCTAATACTCGACGATCAGTCACTGGTTTCAGTCTCTTTCTTGGACATTCCTTGATTTCTTGGAAATCTAAGAAGCAACCAACCTTTTCTAGAAGTTTTCAGAGTACGAATATCTTGTTTTGTTAACTACCACATGCAAAATATTATGGCTTCTTTATTTGCTCTTTAAAATTTATATTCCATTTGTTCACCTGGTCTCTCTCTCTCTCTCTTTCTCTCTCTCTCTCTCTATATATATATATTGTGACAATATTGAAAGTACTCTCCACATAGCTGCTAATCTTATTTTCCATGCACGCACCAAACACTTATACTAACAGTCACTTGGTTCATGAAAAAGGTCAAGTTGGGCTCGTTAAACTTCTACCTGCTCCTTCTCACTCATAGTTGGCTGATATTTTTACTAAATCTCTCCCATTTCACCGTTTCAAATTTCTGATCAATTTTCTTGGTCTTAAAGATATCTTCATTGCACCCAACTTGCTAGGGAGGGGGAGACATGTTAGAGCATCACAAGAAAGGAAACAATAATATCTCAGCCACAAAAGAAACTTCCATTTCAAATATTAATACATAAGCTAATTTTGTGGTATTGTACATTGAATCCCAGATTTATGTTGCATCTTTATATAATGAACATGATCCTAGCTACTTATCATAGTTAGTTTAGGAATGATTTATATATTAGGAACAAGTGCATATGATCAAAATTAATGAAATTAAAATAGAAAGTTTTCTCTCTGAACTTCTACACTTGCTTTGTTAAGAAATTTAAGTCTCATAGAAGAATAATATTAAATGCTTCACTTGATTGTCTTCTTATTCATTATAATCTATTATTTATAGGCTACAAAGTATCATAATCCTAATCAATATAAGATTCTAACCAACCACTATAAGGAATACTGCTATAATAATAGCATAATACAAAGTATCCAAGTTATAATCAATATAGGATTCTAACCAAATAATCTCTTATAGAATCCAAGATAATCTAAGAGAATCACATACTGATGTTATATTTCCAACATGCTTTGATTGATTGAGGAAATTTTTTGTGGGGAATTCATAGGTTGATGATTATGATGAAAGAATAGGTTTTTTGAGAAGGGAAAAGAGAAGAAGGATTAGTCAGGAAAGACAGTGTCGATGGCTGTTGTGACAAAAAGAAGTATGAGGAAGAAAAAAATAGGTGAGGAAGGAAAGTTATTAGAAATACAGAGAAGATGAAGGAAGAATATGGAGTAGATTTGTTTAAGAAAGGAAAAGAGAAGCAGGGGTTGGGGCCAACTGCATGGGTAAGAAAGAAAAGGAGGAAGAAGAAAATAGGAGAGGGAGTTTTTTCATTTTTTAATTTTACTTTTTAACAAATCGCATGTATTTTATTAAAAGACATTATTACCCTTATGATATTTGGGACCTTGTATTTTTTGGCTAAATCATTTGGTTGATTCTCAAAATTTGTCCCTCAATTGTCAATCAAATAAGAAACGATCACCTAATTGATAAAAGCCTAAACTAAAAGGTAGTCTTTTCTTTTTTATTTATTTATTTATTTATTTCTAATGATGTACATATACTATAAAAATATGGGTTAAGTGTAAAAACCTCCAACGTTAAGGGGCTTTATCAACTAAGATCCTGGACTTTTTTTGGGGACAAGAAACCCCCAACATTCTCCTACCATTGAAAAATTGATGGAAATAAGGCTATAATTCCTAAAATACCAAGTAATGGAGACAAAAATTTTAGGGATGTAAGTTCAAAAAACCCAAAAGTTGAAGGTTTATCACTCAAGATTATGAATTATTTATTCTTTTTAAATAATTATGGTTTTAATTGACCGTTCGAACTTAATCCCTTATTTTCACTCTATTAAATATATGTTATGAATTATAGACTTTATCAATTTTCTAATGATAGGAGAACTTTATCTTTTTTTTCTTTTGGGAAAAAAGTAACCAATGCGTTAATTACTTAATTTTTTACTAACGCCTGCAGTAATACAGTCAAGCAAATACCAAAATCAGAAAATTATTTGACTTAGAAAAAAGGAAAAAGATGCTAATCTATTAGTCCCCTTGTTCTGGTTCCTTCTAATTACATCTAGCCCCATCAAAGGAAGAGACGAAGCTATGTCCTTGAACATTTTTGTGCAAATACCCAAGAGAGAAAAATTCACGTCCCCTGTACATATTTTAGCAACAATATTTGTATAATCACTTTCCATCGAAAAAGCCGCCAACCTACAAACCTCCGTAGCAAACTCCGCCATTTCTATCCCTAGAACATCCACCAACGGCTGAGCAGCCGCAACAAATAAATACCCCATTCCAATCCGTATAGTGATTGCAGCTCCCCTGTCCCTGTGCAAGTGAGCCATCAATATTAATTTGAACTCACCACCATCGGCTTCTTCCAAGTTCCCACCGCATTCTCACCCCTCTGCACCACTCTCCCACCTCCCTCAGTTACCACAAGGAATTGATTCTAGTAAACCATCACCCCTTCTACAACTCTCTCAACTGACTGTTGCTTTCCTTCAAACAGAAAGGTGTACCGAGCCTTCCATAACCCTACCCCACCATGAAGAATTTCTTTGACCACCCTTCTCCCAGCTCCCTCAAGTACTCAAACACCTCAAGCCAAGATCTTACTCTCCTTCCTAATCTATCTATATCTAGCCCCAAAATTTTCCAAGCCAACAATGCAAAGAAACACTCCAATGATACATGGCAGTGTGTCTCTTCTGTAGCATTTCTTCTCACCAACCGTCAACCTCCCATTTACTAGTTAGCTTGTAGCTAGAATTGAGGTGCCTACCCGCCACAAGAAGATTCGATTAGACGGCGAATCGTCCTAATGCATGTAATGCCAGACCAATCGGTCAGGGGCGACGATGAGGCAATGGAAATATTGATAGTGGCCTCATAGTCCCTATTATTAAACAATTGCCTTACAAGGTCCTTTTTTCCACCTTCTCCCATGCTCATCAATTAAGTCACCCACTTCAAGAGAGTAGTAACACAAAATCCCTATGAGATAGGAATCTATCAATCTCTCTAAACTCGAATATCCTTACCATTACCAACTCTCCACTGGAGCCCCTCATCAACCAAACCTTTTGCCTCCCGGATCAAACGCTAGACATATATATGGCACCCTATTTCCCAAACTAGAATCCGTGAAAAACATTAAAGGAAGTACTTTGCTTTTAAAACCCGTGTCACCATGGACTCCGGATTTTGAATAAATTGCCACCTCTGTTTAGCCAAAAGGGAGAAATTAAAAGATTTTAATATCCCAAACACCAAGACCTCCCATATCCTTTACCTTATAGAGCTCCTTCCACCACACCCAACATATCCCCCTATCCTTATCCCCCCTACTCCACCAAAATTGTCTAATAATAATTGTTATATCATCCAAAATTGATTTAGACTACATAAAAGTACACATAATATTATTGGGAATAACTTGCAACAAAGATTTGATAAGCACCTCTTTCCACTCATTTCATAAAAAAAGTACCTTATTTCCCTCTTTCAATAGTAACTTCTCTTTTCCACCCCATTGTCTTGTTTGCCACTCGATCTGTGTACAGGAAAAAGAAACTTTTTCTTGATCCGCCCATCATGTACAGAAGGCCCAAATATCATAGTTAAAAATTAAGATGCCCTTAACTTCCATTATTAAAAGTGGAAGAGTCTAATTGACAAAAAAATTCTATAAAATTTAGGTGTTTATTGGATTAACTCATTTATTTATTTTTTATTTTTGAAGTTGTTACTTTGATCTCTTTTGAGGTAGGAATCAAACATTCCACTGCTAATTTAAGATTATCTACTAACTAAACAAGCTGTATGCATCATTTAATAAGCTTTTTATTTATCCTAAAAAACAGAAAATAAAAAACTTTGTCTTCTATAGTATCATTGAAATGGGACGTGGAGTCCTCCACGAACATATAAGAACAAAAAGGCAAATTCCTCACGCCTAAAAAGCATATCAACTAGAAAGATAAAGATGCTGGAAGTTTATACCCAAAGCACAAACTCCATTACTATCATCTTCTTCTTGCAAATATGTAAATTTTCCTAGGTTTCACACAATTTTGAAAACAAATGAATCATTAAAATTGTGAATATATTAGAGCACCATCAACAGAACTCCACCACGTTGCCATTTTCAACTACCCCACTAATACAAACCTCCAACTTTGATTTTCTCCCATTTCACACTTGAAAGTTTCCGCTTTACTAATGCTCGTGTAATGTTCGGTTTGAAACTTCGAAGTTTTTGTGACGTGGAACAAAGTTCTAACTCCTCTAATTTAGAGTCTAACTTTCTATGTGCTCTCTAAATTGAGTTAAATTAGTTCATATATAGTGTCAGGTCCTCCACATACAATAAGAGTTTAGCCCATAATTGTATGAGTGCTTGTAAATTGAATCACGGTTGGTGAGGATCGTATCTATATTATAAATACTTATCGTACTATGAATACTTAACACCTTTGATAAGTATAAGAAAAATTATAAAGTTATTTAATTTGTAAAATAGAGGCAGGATAGTGCATCTAAAAGTTTGAGTTTTTGTAAAAATAATTGCTCAACCTTTATACATGTGTCATATTCAAAAAGTTTTGGACAAGTTCAAATTTTTTGTAGTGTAAATCAAACTATGCAAGCTCTTCATAAGTCCAGTGTGGATTAATCAGGATCTCTTATATTTGAATAGCGAGAGTCTCATAAAAGTAATAGAAAAAAAAAAAAAGCTTTTCCCCGGGGGATTGCTCTTGCCCTTGCCTATAAATATGCAATAGATTCAACCATAAACCAGTGTACAAATTGAAGGATTCAGAAACATAAAAAACAAACCAGATATATATGGCTTCCAAGAGAACATCAATTTGCTTTGTGATTTACCTTGTTTTCTTATTGGCATCAGAGTCTTTAGTTTACCAAGCAAATGCAGCTGGAGAATGTGGAAGAACACCAATAAAATCAGCAGCAATAAGCCTAAGCCCATGCCTTGGGGCTGCTGGAAATGCAAGGGTTAAGGTTCCCCCAACATGTTGTGCCAAAGTTGGTGCCTTAATAAAAAGTGATCCAAGGTGCCTTTGTGCTGTTCTCCTCTCTCCTTTAGCTAAGAAAGCTGGAATCAAACCTGCCGTTGCTATTGGAATTCCTAAGCGTTGCAACATTAGGAACAGACCTGTTGGAAAGAAATGTGGACGTAAGTATATATCTACGTACAAAATGTTCATAAATTTTATATATACATAATTTATATTGAATATTGTTGAAAAAGCAGCCCAAGCCCGGCTCGGTCCTAACCCAAATTAGGCTCGACCCAAAAATTTTCTGACTGAACGGATCCAGCCTCTTGCTGGCTCAACCTGGTTGACACTCATAGACGGGGGGAGGGGTGCTGTTTCAGTTTTATGTATTCCAAATTTATCAGTAGTATGGGTAAATTTTTAATATAGGTAAATTTGTTCTAAAAGGATAGAAAATGAAGGAATTTAAATTATTTAGAGATAAAAAAATTAAAATTCAAATTTGAGAGAACAAAATAGAGAAACTTTATTTGGGGGACTAGATTAGCACTCAAGATCTTCTGTAACATTTCCTTTAACATCTCCTTTTATAGTATGTTTTCTCCCTTAGGGTTTACTCTTTTCCCTTAGAGTTTATCTTTTATTTGGTAAGTTTTATTAATAAAATATACCAAATTAGGAATGTTACGGAGAGTATTACAAGAAATGCTACGAAGATCCGAACCGATAAATTAGACCACCTTCTTAGTTTTGATCTATCCCCTTTCAAAAAAAAAAAAAAAAAAAAAATTGATCTATTCACTCATTAAACTAGACTATTTAATATTTTTAATTTATAAGAAATTCCAAGAGTGACAATTATAAGGTTTTTTTAAAAAAAAAAAAAAAAGAGTGACATGCATGTGTGGAACGAGAGAGGAACTTGTGAACAAAAAGATTTTTCATTACGAGATGGGCCTTGAGTTCTAATTATTTGTAAAATAGAAAATAAAAATAATTTCTTAGAGTTTCCATTATCTACTCCAAGAATATGTTTTGTCAACAATTTTGTTCTATTATTAGGTAATTGTTCTCTTTTTTTTTTTTTTTTTCTTTTAATGAAACACACACTTTCATTTAGAAAAGCAGTAGCACGTTAGGATATATCTTAATATGAGAAAAACTTTTAAATGTTGCCAAGTATAAATCCATCAAAAGACTATTTATTGGGCAACTACCAAGTTTGTAGTAATGGAATTATCTCCTATTACTTTACTATATTAACTTCTAAATTACAAACAAAACCGCAGCCCACCTAGGAAGCCCTAACGTGCTAAAAATAAAGCCCACAAAGAAGCCCATATCCCTAAGAACTAGGCATCTACTTAATCTCACACAAGCTTCTGATGCTTAAATTAAGTCATCTCTTAAAATTAATTAATTAAGAGTTTATTGAATTAATTGTGTGTGATAACTAAAATTGTTAAGGGCTCTATATTTAAGTGCCTTTGATAACAATATTTGCAAATTATTTAGTTGTTTAAGATGTACTTAGTTGTAGTTATAAATTTTAAGTGAATTTTTTTTTTCATAATTTTGAAGTTTAAAATCTGAATATACATATTATTTAGCAAATTTTTTAACACTTTTTCGCATATAATTACCACTCAACATTTAGATTCATACCTCAGTTTTCAGATTCAGTATTCACACTTAAAATTTAAAATTTAGAACTTAAACAATTTAAATTTCAAACTTTATTTTCAATTTTATCAGATAGACCTAAAAAGAATTGATTATCTACTTAATCCCATCTGGGTTAATTATGAAATTCTAAATAATATAAAAAAAATATTGTGCTCTTAACTAATTTTTTACTCCCTCTTTTTTTTTTTTTTTTTTTTTCCAGCTTATGTCGTACCTTAAGCTCGAAACTAAGGAGCAAAGACAGTTACAGTTTATAAAATCCAGCCTTGAGATTAGAATGTAATAAATAAAGGTTGCTTTTATTATTGTCTTGAGGGTTCATATTGCTTATTGTCTTATGTATTGCTTTTTGCTTTTCCTATTTTGCTAATTTGGTGAATGCACTTTTCAGTATCTTCCAAATAAAGTTTTCATTTTGAAAGAAGGTCTTGGATTTGTCCTTTATTTTCTTTTTACATTTAGAATATTTCCTTTGTATTATTTCAAATGTTTGAGCAGTTCAAACATAAATTACTTGCTTTCCTTTCCTTCATCTCATAGAGGGCATATTGTGGGATTTGCAATCGAAAAAAGAATTAAAGAAAATTTCATTAAGGCATAAAAGAAAAAAGAAGTCAAATGACAAGTCAATTTGGGAGCAATATTGGTTAGTTAGAGAAAATGGAGTTTTTTTTCATTAATTAATTCTGTTTTAAAAATTAGCCATTAAAGTAGCCAATTTTTTTTAATCCCTAAAGTGGCTATAACGCACAATGATTGTGTGTTATAACTAAGGATAACGCATAACCAATGTGCGTTATCAGTTAATAAAGTTTTCCTCCTTAATCATACCAGCAAAACTCACTTAATCATTCCACCGGTGACGGCAATGGTGAAATAAGGAGCAGGCAAAACTCACTTAATTATTCCAGTGCGGAGAATAGGGTAGAAGAAAAATGAAAGGGAAGAAGCTGCAGCGGCACAGAAGGAAAGAAAAGAAGTAGAAGAAAAGGGAAGGAGGCATACCTGGAAAGAGAGGTGGTGGCAATGGCAAAAATAGTGGAGTGAAATAAGTAGGGGCGGCGGCAACAGTGTAAAGCACAGCGGTGGCAATGGCGAAATCGGAGCAGCGCTGAAGAGGGAAGAAGAAAATGAAAGGAAAGAAGCCGCCGGCATACCTGGAAAGAGAGGTGGTGGCAATGGTGGAAATGGTGGAGTGAAATAAGTAGCGGCGGCAATGGCGAAATAAGGAGTACTGCGGAAGAGGGAAGAAGAAAAATGAATGGGAAGAAGCTACAGCGGCGGAAGAAAATGAAAGAGAAGATGGAGATTGGGTCGAGCAATAATGCATAATCGTTATGCGTTATCAATCCTAAACAATATTACCACCTACTTAATTAGTTATTATTGATAGCGCACAATGATTGTGCGTTATCAATAGTGATAATGCGCAACAGTTGTGCCTTATGGCAAATTCACGGATAAAAAAAAAAAAATTGGCTACTTTAGTATCTAATTTTCAAAACGGGATTAATTAAAGAAAAAATCCAGAAAATGGGGAGGGTAAATGAGGAAAGAAGTACTTTATGTTGTGAAATAGGGTTAATATCAAATAAATATCATTAAATTTTAGAAATTATCAATTAAGGGACTATTATTTTTTTAATTGTCAATTGAGGAACAATTTGTGGTAAATGTAAAATTTTTAAAAATTCATGATTTAATTTTCATATCAAGTTCACCCTCAATATTTCTAAATCTTTTTAAAATTCTTAATCTATTTCATCCTGTAACTTTTTCATCTTTCTTCATTATATTTTACACCAACTCAACCTATATATTTTTATATCATTTTATTCCTATGAATATACTATATTTGTAGAAAATAATTGTGATCGAACTACCACCTTTCCATCTTCGTTCATCACAGTTTCAGCATCTCCTTTTTATCGTCTCTCTACTATTTTCTCCAATCTTAGTCTTCTCTCTCCCTTCCATCCTACGTCCATCTTGTTATTTTAATTTGAGCAAAAAGAGGACCAGAGTGTGAAAGAAGAGAGAAAAAACAGCAACAAGTGCGAAAACGGATAATACAGTGACAGTAAAAAATGAAAATAAATGTAGAAAAAAATATATAAAGAGTTTTTATTAAAGAAAAAATAAATAAAGAGTTAAGTATTGTTGCAGCAACATTAAATAGTGGCCCATAGAAATAAAATTATATAAAGATATATAGGTTGAGTTTGGTATGAAATATAGTGAAGAAAGATGAAAAAGTAAGAGGGTGAAATAGATTAGAAAATTTAAAAAGATTTAGAAAAATTGGAGGCAAATTTGATATGAAAATTAAATTATGAGTTTTAAAAATTATACATTTACCATAAATTGACACTCAATTGACAATAAAAAAATGGTCCTTTCATTAACAATTCCTCAGACTTAAGGGTACTTACATATTTTGGTCAGAATAGTCTAGTACGCCCCGTAATACACTTTCTCTGTAATACTCTTTTTATAGTAGTTTATTAATAAATCGTATAGAATAAAAAATATTATACATTCTAAAATGAAAAACTCTAAGAGCATGCTTGGCAAAATGAAATGGAACGGGATGTCACTCAGAATCCATGGCCACCCAGAATGAATTCGTACCACTACTTTTCTGTTCCATCATTTGGATGAAGAAGTTAAAATAGAATGATGATTCATTTTTTTATGTCTTGTAAAACGAATATTCAATGCCAAAATAGAACAAAATTTTGCAACATATGATTTATATGTCTTGAATTATAATTGTTAAATGTTAAAAAAAATGAATAGTTAAAATATAGATATAAATATACTATAAAATATAAATATAAAATAGTAAAAGAGAAAAAATAATTGTTTTTTATTAGTCATATGTTAATTTTTTGTTGCGAATTAAAATTCACATAAATATCGTGATGTATGATTTCTATCCTAACAAAATTATAATTTTAAGCAAGCGCACTTATTGGTGTAATAAGGTGAGGAAAGTCCTCGAATTATCAAACTCTCTGGACGGCAAAGCACTAATATTACCTATGTCTCCAAATAAAACTTTCAAAAAGGATTTGTTTAAATAAAGAAATAATTAAAAGACAATTAAACTAAAAAAGTAATTAAGATTTTTAAAACAAATTTGTAAAAATAAGTGTTTAAATGGTAGAACCTCCGAGAATCTTTAGTTAATTTTATTTAGAAAATCGTTGTAATTAATTATTAAAACCCGTTGGTTGGATCTCACTCTAATGTTGGGTAAACCCTATTCCTAGGTGAAGACCCTCCGATTCACTTAACCATTTAGAGAAGAATTCCTTCTAACCCTAACCTGATTATAAACGAATTATATGTTATAGTGATTCTAGTGATTTAAGAACCGTAAGTAGTATTCCTACTCAATTACCAATTTCTATTATTCTATTAAACCCTAGGCTAATCTTCCTTTTTCAAATTTCAATTAACCTTGCAAAATTACCAATCTCGCAAAAATCAGTAAACAATCAAAATAATTAAATAATAACCAAACAAGAATAAAATAATCAAAATACGGAATTCACATAAAATATTAACTAAGTATTCTAGGGTTCATCTCCATTCAAACACAAAAAGACTTAGCCGCTAAACATTATTCTAAGATATAAACTCATAGATAAATTCGTAAAATAGAATAAATTTAGGGAGATTAGGAGAAGAATTGGAATAGTCGAAGGTCCCGGTGAACGCCAAAACTCGTCTTTCGAATCGCTTGAAGAAACTCTGAAATTGCACCCGAATTGGGTCTTCTAATCTTCTTACAAAAAATATCGAATGGAAACTAAACCTAAGCTTTTTTAAATTAACTTATCAATGAGGTATACATAGGAGAAAAATCTCCAAATCCTACTTTATAATTACTCTAAACCTTTTCTAGAAAGGGTTTGAATCAAATTACAAAAAGGAAAATAGAGTCAAAATAGGAAAAATAGAAATTTGCATTTTAGTTCCTCTATATGACTTTTCGGATCTGGAAAGTCCAGCTTTCCAAATCTGAGAAGCTTATGGATACACTTTCTCTTTTGGCTGCAGAACTATTCGGAATATGATATATCTGAATCCGAATAGTAGTAATATTCAATAACTCAGCTTTTGATATTCTCTTCGTTTTTCACTCCAAAGTCCTTCATTTCGGCTCATTTTCAATAAATCTTCATTTCGAAGGTACTTATTGTTAGTTACATGCTCTAGACCAATTGACTTACATTGTCATGGATTTTATGAGGCATGTATTTTTAATCGTATTTTATGTTTCTGGTCATCAAGTATGTGACGTTAATAGTAAAACCCTTTTCCTAATAAAATACTATTCTTATAGTCCCTAATTTTATCATATCTTATATTATTAAACTAGTGTGAAGTTGATTGATGATCAAGTTTTACTGATCATGAATATGAGATATAAAATTAATTCATAAATACATATTGAGAATAATGTATTGGACATGACCTAGAAAGAAGGAGAAATACGACATGGATTTATGTCATAAGTATTTCTTCTCAGTATCATTCTTTCTGACCTTTTACCTTATGTTTCTAATTTTTCTTGCATGAGAAGAAGTATGTTTTGATGTAGGCAAAATCACTTTTAACTGTGTGATCATTATGCCTACATGTCGGACATTTTTCTTGTCATGGCTTGAATATTAGAGATAGTGAAAAAAATTTGTCTCTCTCTTATTAGAGAGAGATATCCATAGGCCCCTTGATAAGGAAGACTGTAGAATTATGCATGACCATGCTCAAATACATATATATATATATATATATATTAATAAAGAGTTATTAATATTATTTTTCGAAACATTCTGCCTGGTGATCAAGTAAATGGTTAATTAAGTTATATGAAGATGACTCGGTCCATGCCTTATGCTTAATTCGGATATCGTGTGATAAAAGAACTAAACATCAAAAATGGTTTTAGGTTATATCGTTATATCTTTTACTTAACTTGGGTAAGCACAATGCCTTGCTATAGACCACTTATGTTTCGTGGATAATGTCTAAGACATTATTTTCGTCCATTGCCAACATTAAGTGAACATACAGGATCACACGCATAGAAAATCATGTGAGCACTATGCCATGTTCAATGAACCAAGAATATGTCCAGATTCATTGAACATAAACAATAGGATCTGCAAAAGTATCTAGATTCTGTGTTCAACTATTTTTTTTTGGTAAATTAATAAGTAATTAATTTATTTATCTGATAAAATAAATTTAATTGCTTAGTATTTTTTATCCAAACCATTGGATGATTATAGGAATTAAAGAACGAGATTAAAATTGTCATTAGATGATAGTTAGGTTTATGATATTAAAAACTATAAAAGGTTATGCTAACTTTTTCGGCTAGATTAAAAAACCCTAAAATGGCCAGACTTTCTGGTCTAGTTTCATCTTGATAATTCTGAACACTACGAAACTAGCAGTTATTCTGAAGAGTTCAGAGAACACCTAGAAGCTAGCATTATATTCGCTTGCAAAAGAGTTTGTCGCAAGGATAAGGGTAGAGGGTGAAGCGTAGAAATAGCAGTGCCTCCACAGCATCGGAAAACTCATAAGGTAATTTTCTATCCAATTAGTTTCACGTGTATGTGCGGATTCTATTGGCGGCTTTTCGTAGATCGTTTCATTTCTTTCTATTTTTGCCTACAAAATGCCAGCAGTGGTACTAGAGCCTCGTACGTACTAGTTTTACTGGTTTTATGTGTTATTGCTTTGATTACATGTGTTGTTTTCAGTCGATCTTATAGTAAGGCATCTGATTAAGTACTGTTATAGTAAGACTTAATTTTAGTTATGGAATTTGCAGATATATTAAGTTTTGTTACATATTAATGCGATTAAATAAAACATAATAGTTTTAACGTTAAATTGTTTAGCGTACAATATATAATTTAAGTAGTTTAATTGTTAAACTAGAATACTGAATCACATAGTTTATTGTTTAACTTTTAAACATAGTTTCTGGCAACGTGGTTATTAGGGACCTTTTTTTTGTTCCGGGGGTGTTATCCCTAGGATATCTTGTTTTTTTTCTTGGCATGTTGCCTTTTATCTTTGAACGCATGGTACATAGGATGGGCCTTTACCTCTTGTGATTGGAAGGTTTATATTTCGTTTTTCATGGGTTGTTATTTTAAATACGGTATGCGCCTTGATGTAAAATTGTAAAGTTTTACTAGAATAGGTTTATTTATTATTTCCTATTCTTGTGTATGTTTTTTTTATATATATGTGTACCAAAACAAGAAGGTCAAGATTGTGGAGGCAAGCTCATGGATATGAAGACTTACCTAGATTGACCTTTGACTTTCGTGAGGCTCTTGGGAGTCAATATCGGATTGGGGCCATGCTGTATCACATTTTACTTTATGCTTTTCTTATGCATGTGATTCTTACTTTGTTTCCTTTTATTTTATTATCTAAGGTTTTCTAATAAAACAAAAGGAAAGGTTTTTAAACTATAAAAAAAATTGACTCATAAAATGCCTCCCATAACCGTAAGCACTTCCCATGCCTGGATCATTAGTTTGTCTCATTGCCAAAGCAAGAGATAAGTGGTTACCTAAGTAGGGGAAGATGAAAAATTGTGGTTTCCATATGCTTGGAATGATTTGACTTAACTAGGCTATTAAAATTCTTTTGAGCCTAGGGCATCATACTTTGCTAGGACATAGAGAGTCAATCCCATTAATCTTTTTTTCGTTAATTATGAGTGATAAACCAAAGCTTACTTTTGATTAATATAAAATGGATATTCTTCCATCCACTATTTAAGTCAAGAGTTGAAAATTTTTAGTGGAACTTTATGCTTCATTTGATTTACTCTGCAAATTCTATATAGATAATGGCTTCAAACAATTCAAAGCTTGAAAAGGATAAGTTTAGTGGGATTAACTTTTTTGACTGGGATCAAAATTTAAGGATTATTCTCAAGTAAGAGAAAAGGTTGTATATTCTTGAGAACACAATCCCTAATCAACCAACTAATAATGCCTCTAGAGCTAAAAGAGATACTTATAGTAAGCACAAGGATTACTCTAACAATGTGAAATGTCTTATCTTGGCTACGATGAACTTTGAGTTGCAAAAGAAATTCGAGGAAGTGGAGACTTATGAAATGATGAAACAACTCAAGGAAATATTCCAAGAGCAAGCACGTCAAGAGAGGTATCTTCCCACTAAGACATTAAATAGCTGTAAAATGTCCCCGGACACTTTAGTAAGTGCTCATGTCCTTAAAATGAAGGGCTATTTTGATTAGCTAGAAAAACTAGGAGCACATGTTAGTCATAACATTGCCACTGATGTGATCTTAGCCTCATTAACATCTGAATTTTGTCATGAATTTTAATATGCATAATATGGAAAAGTCTATAAATGAATTAAACATGATGCTCAAGCAGGCTAAGCAATACATTAGGAATATACTCCTAATGTTCTGATGGTTCAGAAGGATAGTTCAAGAAGAACAAGGAAAGGGAAAATCTATGGCCAAGAAGGGCAAGGGCAAGCAGAAGCCCAAGCCCTAGGCTAAGCCACCAAAGAAAGGGACTTGCTTCCACTGCAATGAACCTGGTCATTGGAAGAGGAACTGCAAACTTTACTTGGAAGAAAAGAAGAAGCAAAAGGACAGTGAGACTACAGCTTCATATATTTTTGTTATAGAAATTAATATGTCTACTCCGACTTCATGGGCATTAGATACCGGATGTGGAGCTCAAATTTATGTAAATGTGCAGTGCCTTAAAAGAAGTAGATCTTTGGCAAAAAGAGAGGCGGACCTTCGAGTTGCAAATGGAGCAAAAGTTGCTGCAGTAGCTGTAGGGACATTTGATTTACTTTTGCCTAGTAGACTTATTATTGAACTTAAAGATTGTTATCATGTTCCTGCTGTGACTAGTAATATTATTTCAGTTTCTTATTTGGATATCAATAGTTTGAGTTTATTACTAAGAATGGTAATTGCTCCATTTATAAGAATGATATTTTCTATGGTGATGCCTCTTTATCTAATGGACTTTACAATCTTTACCTACACCATTTCACTAGTAAGCCCATCTATAACATAAATACAAATAAATTTAAATCTAGTGATTTAAATCAAACATACTTCTGGCATTGTCGTTTGGGCCACATAAATGAGAAACATCTGTCAAAATTCCATCAAGATCGGTTTTTGTCTTCATTCTACCTTGAGTCTTATGAAAAATGCGATTCTTGTCTATTAGGCAAAATGACTAATAGTCCATTTATGAAACAAAGTAAAAGGGCTATTGATTTATTGGAACTTATACATATTGATGTATGTGGACCAATGAACACATAAGCTAGAGGAGGATTTCAATACTTCATTACATTCACAATTATTTCATTAGATATGGCTACGTTTATCTTATGAAACAAAAATCTGATTCCTTTAAAAAGTTTAAAGAATTTTAAAATAAAGTACAGAATAAATTTGGAAAGAGTATTAAATTACTTCGATCAGATTGATGTGGTGAATACCTAGGCCAAAAGTTTGACAAACATCTAAAAAATTGTGGATAGTCTCATAATTAACTCCACAAGGAACATCATAATAGAATGGTGTATCTGAACACAGAAATCGAACCATATTGGATATGGTTCGATCTATGATGAGTCAAACAGATCTTCTAATTTCTTTTTGGGGCTATGCTTTGACACAAAGACCTAATCCACGACATAAATTCATACATACCATATCAATTAAATTTTCGACCAGGACCTTCAAAGACTGAGAGAGAACATTAATTGTTTTTCCATCATTTGATTTTGGAAATTCACTTTTTTTTTCTATGTGCACACTTTTCAAAGATGGATAATTTTAGATTTGGTCTAATATTCTCTTGTGTCACACATTAATAGGTATAAAACATTTTCACATATAGTATTTATGCCTAACAGTTTGAATAAAATTTAAAGTTCTATAAGAAATTGTTGACTCTAGGAATGATATAATATTAAATAAAAAACTAAATCTATATTAACATGTGCTTAGACATTGAGATTAGATAATCCCATAATCGTATCTTGTTTTTATCCAAAAAAACAAATAAAATAATGAAACAACGAATTATACCACAAATTGACAAAGATTATTTCCATATAATAATTTGAATATAGTCAAATATTTTCTAAGTTGGTTATAAATATTTAGTGTGGGATACTTAGGGCTTGTTCGATAAAATTATTTATCAATTAAAATTAAATTAGTTAAGATCTTCTTAAATTAACTGCTTGTTTAGAGGAGCTTTTCTAAGTCTCAAAAGTTCTTTTGCAACACAAAAACTGTTTATAGAGGTGTTTGGCAGCCAAAAGAATTTTAGCGTTTGTGAAGGTGGAACGTTTGGCCACCCAAACATTTTTAGTGTTAAGCTTTTCAAATAGTGATTTATCTATGATTGAGAAAAGTTGGGAATATATAACTTTTGTCAATCGATGGTTTCAAACGTGATATATTTAATCATTAACTTTCAAAAATAACCGTATAAAACTAAATTTTCTTTCTCTCTTTTTATAAATATAATTATTCTTTAAATGAGTCGAATTATTAAATATCAATATTTTACATTTACATTTATAATAAAATATATACGAAAAAATGAAAATTTTCTTATTAGAACAAATGAGATGATGTATAGTTTTACATAAAATATTTTTTAATTAATATACAAAAAATATAAAAAAGATACATATATTACAACAACAAATGTAAAAGTAGATGTCATTAATATAATTATTCAATAATTTAAATCAGGAATATACAATTATTATAAAGTATAATATGTTAGTGGTATATCGTACAATTTGTGAATGAAAATCGCATTTGGAATAAACGTTTCTAGATGCTTATATAATCATGTTTTATTTTGAATTTTTAAAAATTACGATTACTACAATCACGATTATTGACTCACGTTAAATAATCACGATTAGAATGATTACAATTAATACAATTACGTTTGATGACTGCTCCACGAAACTGGCCTTAAGCGTGTTTGATAACAAACATTATTAATTGATTAATATTTTAAGCGTATTTGATAAAATTTTTTTTATAATCATTTTAAGGAAGGAATTCGTTAAATTTTGCATGTCCTAGTTGTATAAGCCATTGGTCAAGGAAAAAATACGACAATGTCTCATATTTTATATTCCTAATTTTGCACTTGGTTGATGCTCGTATGTGTAGGAACTTGTCAAATTTCATTTAGTCGAATATGTTGATTATATATAAAATTTTTAGCAAATGTTAATTATTTTATGGGTTCAAGGTTTCTTAATAAAATTTTGTTTTTAGAAATATTCATGTATGTACAATTTTGATTATGAATGTTTGATGACATAAAGCAAGAATTGTTCAAACAAAAAATATATAGTCCCTATTGAAAAATTTTCAAGTATCATAGGTTTTATGACATTTTCAAATCTATTATTGGTATTAAAAGAGTGGAAGTCCTGGTAGAACATTAGTAGTGGTATAACGTTACTCATAGGAAATGTATGGTAACGGTTAGATTTTTTGGAATAAATATGGGTTATTGATTTTTCCACCGGAATACCATTTAATAGATTAGTAACCTTTTAAACATTATTAGAATTTTATAAAAAGTTAGGAATAAATAAGAAAATTTGGAATAACAAAAAATAAGAAACCAAATAGTTAAAAAATCTTCGAATGTCAATAGTCTTGCGTTTTAACATAAAATATTTAAATAACTCTCTCAAACACTTTATCTCTATATCTTTTAATTTTTCTTCTATATCTCTCATATTTTTTTACTTTCCCTTGTTTCTTTCTTTCTCCGGTATCTTCTCTTTTAAGGTTTGAATTTTTTCTTTGAAAGAGATCTCTCACACAATTTGGTTAAGATATCTCCTCTGTGCTTGGATTTCTATCATGGATGTTGCCTCTTTCCATTGAATTCGCTGGCCTTTGAGTAATGTGAGTTTTGTATAATTTTTTTCTTGCCAATAAGAAATTTAGCAAAGATCAATGTGTTGGGATGATTCTTTTTCTTGGTTTGAATTAAATTAGAAATATTGAAGAGATTGAATCTTGCAAAAAAATAAAAAAAAGTGGGATAAAAAGCTTTTGTGGTATTTTTCCCCTATCACTGGGCATCTAGCAAATCACATCACGTAATTCGCCTGTGTTTTCATTGCTTGCAGATTATTGATACGCACAGTTGATGAAATTAAAGAAGCTGGCTATATTAGTGGAGAAAAAATTTAGAACAAAAAGAAAATGGAGAAAAGAAGTAGTTCAGAGTTGCATTTGAACAATTTGGAAATAGAATGGGGAAAATCAGGTGAAGAAGAAGAATGAAGCGGGTTAGAATTGCAATATTGATAGTGGTCTAGCTCACATATGAAGTGTTTAAAAAACATAGAATTGCATATGATGTGTTTAAAACATTCCATGTGTATAAATAGACTACCAGAAAATTGCAATTTAGCGACTGATATTACTGACCGATTGGCGCCAGCCGATAACTTTAGATAGTAATCCACGGATTACTGACAGAGTGGTAGTCAATCAGTAACTAGATAAAGTTATTGACCGAAAATGACAAAATCGGTCAGTAAGTTCAAATTAAACAAGTTACCGATCGATAAAGTGGCTTGTAATAGGTTATTAGCTGTTTTAAGTTTTTATATTGTTCCAATTAAAATTTCTAAAAAATGGCCCTCTCTCATCCAAGCCTCCTCCCCACTGACGCCAGCAACCTACAGACAACAACATCCCACTGACGGTAGTGATCCACCAACCACAACGCCTCCTCACTGTACATAAGTTGTTTTCTCTCTTCTTTCCCTCCTCTCTTCTTTTCTTCTTCTTCTCTCCCTAATCTCCTCGCCACTTTTGGACAGCCCTAACTTCAGTCCTCGTCATGCCATCGCCATCCTCCTACACCACTGCTAGTAGATATTTAATTTGGCCCTTCAAGTTAGATTGGGGCATTAAAGTTTCTTGAACTTACCCTACAATCTACATCTATGGACTCTAATTCACTTGTCTTTTCTTGTAACATCATGGCTGGTATCCAATTGGAAATATATGAAGTAATTAGATGCTTGGGCTTCCTAATTTATGAGTCTTAAGATTGAGTTCTTTTTGAACTATTAAGAATCTGCTTGTTTTTGTTGTAGCATTAGATATGTCATTGGCAACATTTGAGGACACAAGATGCTTATGCTTCCCAATTTATGACTCTTAAATTAAGGACATTTTAAACGAGTGCGAATTTGCATACTTTTGTTGTAGCATTGTCGTTGGTAGCCCATTGGAAACATGTAAGGACACTAGATTCTTGTGCTGCATAATATACAAGTCTTAATATTGAACACTTACTGAATGATTAATGGAAATTCACATGCTTTTGTTGTAGCATCATTGCTAGTATTTGTGTGGAACTTGCAAGGACACTAGATGATTATGCTGTTTAGTTTATGAGCCTTAATATGGAGTACATGCTGAATAATTAAGAATTCACATGTTTGTGTTGTAGCACTACAAAAAAAAAAAAGCCATTTACTGATGGGAATTACTGACGGATATCGAAACCATTAGTAAATACATGGATAATTACTCATACCATATTGGATCTTTCCATCGGACGCCATCGGTAATAACCAAGTACCGACGACGCACTAACAATTTCTTCCTTCAGTACAGGGATACTTTTTTATACTATAGCATCATTACTCAAAAAATTTAATCTTGAGCAACTAGTAACTTATATACAATACATAAGTTATGAAATACCCAATCAATTTAAGATATGTGGATAAAGTAAACCAGCTCTTTAAAGGGCTTTCAGAAAAAAGAAAAAAGAAAAAAATAACTCACTTGTGGAGTTACTCAGACGGTTCAAAACCATTTTCACTATGCTTTACCGATGTTAACTTCAATTCACAATTTTCAACCCTTTCTTGAAATGTGAAACGAGGATAAATTTTTACTAATATAAAAAAAAAAAAAGTACCCATCTTAATCTTTGCATAGAATCAATAACCTTCATGTCATCAAATGCCCAATGATTTTTTTCAAACATTTTTACAAACACCCTTTTAGCAAAGCTCAAGTCCCAATCTTAGCATAAAGATCTAGAGACGCAGTTCACTAAATCACATCAAATAAGAACCCAATATCATCAATTTATAAGGAAGAATTCAACCCTCTTTAGAACTTAACAAAATCTTTAAAGAATGAAGCTTTTAAAGTAAGACACGCCATTAAATTTCATCATTCGGCCATAACTAAAAAAAATTAGAACATGACTGTTATTCTTTTACTTCCTAGTTCTATTACTCCATAATTCTTGTTCAGATCATTGTCCGCCACAAGAATGCAAGCTCTATTACTCATCTTTCATGTCAACCTCAACAATAACAATGAATTCAAAGGAGTTTGAGAGTGAATTGCACCGAGAACATTAGGGGAAGATTATTAGGTCTTTTAGAGAAAAATAATGAGTAGAGAAGAAAATGGCAGAGGAAAAGAAAATAGATGATTTTGAATAGTAATGGTGGTATGTTAGAATAATTCCATAAGTGAGTTTTTTTTTTTTTCCTGAAAGCCACTTTGAGGGGCTGGTGTATTTTATCTATGTGTCTTAAATTTATTGGGTATTGAGTAACTTATGTATCGTATATAAGTTACTAGTTGCTCATGAAAACACTAGAACCGAGCTTATATCGTATTGGAACTCACCAGAATATTAAAAGAAGAAAGAGACGATAAAGTGGAATCGCCTGGAGGGTCGTGGTGGCAAGGGGACCAGTAAGCACACTTGCGGTTCAAGGTCTTTCATTGAGTGGTTAAGAATATTAATTTTCTATAATATCAAGTTATTTTGTATCGTATTTTTCTAAAAGTAAATAGTAATGATTTATCATTTCTACAAATGACAGAATGGGGGAGAACTTAAAATAAATCAAATTTATACGCTCTCCTCCATCAACAGAGGAAAGGGGCTGGAGAAAAAGGGACAATGGATCGATATGCGATCGTGAGTTCTAGGTAGCGTTTAGCTTATAAATTGCACTGTGATTTCTCTTTAATGTTGTTTCCTTTCTTGTTAAGCTTATGTTTTTAACTAACATTTAAATTTCTTTTTCTTTATATTGAACAACAAAAAACTCATCATATTCTTATAACTGGCATTCACACGATGGTGATCTTGTTTGGGTTTTTTTTTTTTGTTATTTTTTTATTTTATGAATTACAAATATAGAGTAATTATATTCTTATTTGCCTTCATTTATTTGTGGGATGGAATAATATTTTAAAAATTCTTTCTTAGAGGCAAAATTTATAGAATTGAAGAATCATGCAAAGCGTATCACTACAGAGATTTTCACGTCGCTTCTCAACGATGATGCCTTGATGTTCGAGGCTGATGGGGGCATCAATAAAGGCCATGTCTGTGGTTTCGGCTCCGATACAGGAGGAATCACATTCAAGAGTAGCGGCATGAGCTCATTATTGATTCTTTCCATCTCTTCTAGTATTATCCATGACTATTGCCGCGAAGGGATAGGAGGTAGATGCATTGCATGCATAATGCTTACGACACCTTCGCCTCTTACATGGAGAACTATTCAAAGAAGGTTGGCATCAAACACGACCATGTTTCTCCTTTGTTTGCATTTCCTTCTATGGTGGTGAGCCTGAACGAGAGGAGGGCGCTCCGTCTAAGGACTCCCAGCCTTATATCAATCATCCCCGATCCTTTAACATACCCCCACCTGCATAGTCATTACATTTATTGGGATGTTATCGTATTTCTGGATGCTTTTTTATTTTATTTTATTATATTATCTTATATATGAATTTAGAGATTGTAGTTTTTGTGAAGTTGTAGATTATGGATGTTAATGAAATTGTCGTTGTTGAGTTATTTGGATGTTTATGAAATTGTCGTTGATAAATGGTTATTTAGATGTTATGCTTGTTGAGATTTTGTGATTTTTTAGGATTATTAAAAATAAAAAAACTATATATTTTTGAAGTTACCGATCAATTGCCGACTGAAAATCTGTCGGTAGATTCATAAATTTATTAGGTACCTGATGAAGCAAAATTCATTTTGAATTACGAAAAATAGATTTACCGACTGAAACTTTAGTCTGTAAGTTTAAATATTGGGTCGGTAACATTTACCGACTGACAGAAAATTCTGTCACAAACGTTACTGATCGATGCATTCCGTCGTTAATATGTTAGTAACCTGCAATTACTGACCGATTACACCGAATATGTGGTCAGTAATTGGTGTTTTTTGTAGTGAGAGTGGTCCAACTTACATAACATCCACATATATTAATCTATTCAACAATCCTAGTCATAGGATTAGTTTGTCTAGTTTTTTAAATTAATGTTTTTTATTTTAGAGAAAAGGGCAACTTAATTTATGATATGGTTTAAATCTTCTTAATAGTTGTTTGAAATATGAGATAATTATCTTAAATTACTCTCATGTTTAGGGTCAATTATAATGGTGTTAATCTTTTATGCAAAAGGTAATTTTTACCCCAACAATATTTTTACATATACACACACATACATATATATATATATACACACACACATACACACACATATACACATATATATGTCACTTTTCAGTTTAGTACCTTATTGTTATTTTTGTGTTACTTTAGTACCTTTGACTAATAGTCAATTGTAATGGTGTTAATCTTTTATGCAAAAGGTCATTTTTACCCCTAACAATCTTTTATACATATATATATATACACGTATATATATATATATATGTATATATATACACACGCACATATATATATACATATGTGTGTGTATTGGGGGACGAGATGCATAGGAAGAGATACTACTAATTATTTGAGCTACCAGCTTGTCACCCCAACAATCATTAAATGTTCAAAACCTTATAAAAGAATGAGTTAATTTTTTTGACCTTTTCTTATTATATTTACCTTCATATTATTTTAGTATTAATTAATAATTCATAAAATCATTATCTTAGTACATTCAATTCGTTTCGGAGAAATTTAGATTTGTTATTTGGAGAAAATTTATTTTCTATTTTTGTTTAAATTTAAAATAGTTAATTCTACATATCTTTATAAACTTATCTAAAGGTTAGATTTGGAGAAACCTGTCATCGGTATTAGAGTGATTTTTGTAGTGTCTAACTAAGTTATGATATAAAATTTTTGAAATTTAAAATTAGTAAATTTTTCATATTTTTTGTTCTTAAAATTGAAATAATTTTTATTTGAGGAAACTCAACTTCAAAAGGTATGTAATTTGGTTTGGTTTTATTTTTAGAAAAGGATAAAGAGCCCAATGCCCCATGAACTTTCTTGGATTTTAGTTTTAGACCTTGAACTTTAACATGGTTAATTTTGAACCTCGAATCGAAAAATGTATAAAAATGATCACTCCGTCTCGTCCAACTTTTAGCTAATTAACGACCAAATAAGTCAAAGGGTAAACTTAGAATTTCAATTATTTTCACATCTCTTTTACTCTTTTTTAATTTAATGAAATTCAAGTCATAGGCGTCACCGATAACTGGTTATGGAGATGGCAGCTTCGAGGTTGGTTGATATAAAGAAGAAGAAAAAGAGAAATAGATTAGGGTTTTCTAAAAGAATTATCTGAATTATAGGTAGATTCTTAAAAAGTTTATAATTAAAAAATAGGGACCTAATTTGAATTTTATTAAATTCTAAAAGATTAAATGAGAAGTTAAAATAATTAATATTCCAAATACACCTTTTGACTTGTTTGACCGTTAATGATTGAATGAGACGTAACGGTCGTTTTTATACACTTTTTTAAATTCAAGGTAGCCATTTAGAAGTCTAGGTCCAAAACCGAAATTCGGGAATATTTAGGGGGCACTAGGGCCTTTTATCCTTTAGAAAATAGGAAATGACTTTTCTTCAAATAACAATTCTAAATTTTTCCAAAACGAATTTAAATATGCTAAGGTAAAAATTTTATGAATTATTAATTAATATCAAAATAATATGAAGGTAATATAATAAAAATAGTCACAAAAGAATTAACTCATTCTTTTTACATAGTTATTGAACATTCAATGATTGTTGGGGCGACAAGATAGTAAGTAAGTTAATTAGAAATACTGTCTTATTATGCAATTGGTCATATGTTCAATTCACATTCCCCATCCCCCTATATATATATATATATATATATGTGTGTATATATGTGTGTGTGTGCGTGTATATATATATGTATATATATACATCTATATATATATATATGTATACAAAGATTGTTGGGGTAAAAATAACCTTTTGCATAAAAGACTAACACCATTACAATTGACCGTTAGTCAAAGACATTAAAAAACACAAAAATAACATTAAGGTATTCAAGTGAAAATCACACTAAACGTGAGGATACTTTAATATAATTAACCCATATTTCAAATAATATTATGAACAATTAAACCAAATCATAAATTAAGTATGAATTATTAAAATATAAAATCTATTTACTTAATATATGAGTTACAAACTTTTGGTTAGTTTTTAAATTAAAAAATTCATAAGCGTCCTAATTAAAAATTTTGAGGCATTTAACCGTCACAATTAAAATTTCAACCCTTTCAAGTAGGTTTTTTGGATTTTAACCTTTATTTTTTCACATTTATAAAGACAATGTTGCTAAAAGATTAAGCTGCAATTTATTTTCTCTAAAAATAACACTAAATTCATAGTGCTTTAATTTACAAAACTAAAAAAACAAATCCTGATGACTAGAATTGCTAACTGGATTAATATATATGGGTCTTATGTGAGCTGGACCACATCATATGTCAACTATCCATATTGCAATATTGACCCACTTTTTCTTCTTCACCCGATTTTTTATTTCTCTATTATATTTCCAGATTATTAAACTATGTACCATTTCTTTTCTCCATATTTTTGGTCAAAAACATTTGTTCTCCTTTAATATAGCTAACTTCTTTAATTTCATCAACTGTGCGTGTAGATAATTTACGAATAGAGGAAATAGAGGTGAATTGTTTGATGTGGTTTGCTTGATGCCCAAAGATAGAAAAAAACTACTAAAGCTTTTTTTTTTTTTTTTCTTTTGGTGCAAGATTAAAATCTTTGCCAAATTTCTTATTTAATTCAAACCAAGTAAAAGAAATATCCAAAACACATGAATATTTGCCAACTTTCTTGTTAGTGGAAAAAAGTTATGCTTCTTTGCAAGATTTAATAAAAAAACCACCAATGAAAAGAAGCACCCATGCATTAGAAATTAAACAATGATCAGTTTTGAAAATTATACATTGACCCTTTAATTGATCGGAGAAAAATAAGTTTTTCTTAATTGACAATTGTTTCAAATTGCTCTTTTTATGACAAAATGTATTTTTTCTTGTTTTTCAACTTGTTACTTTATAAAACACACATTATATCCACTGTTTATGTTCTTTTTTTGGTATTATCACTTGTTATGGAATTTGTGTATTATTAAATTAAACAAATGTTTTGGTTATTGTAACTGTTGTTATAGAGATTTCACATGTGTTTCCTAAAATTATTTATTTTAGCCAAAAGGCATGTTATTTCCTATTTCATTCCTAAATAAAGCTTAAAAAAATATATTGTGCACAATATACACATTTTTTTGTTACATATGTTTTATTATATTTAACATTCATTTTACGATTCTTCATGTGTTTTTACAATCGCCAAATACCCGTCAGAACATCTTCATCTTTAAATCTTCAAAGCGGCATCGTAAATTGATTTTTCTTCACTCTTATTCACCTTTCTACTCTATCGTCTTAGGTTCCCCAACTTCTTCATAGCTATTTTGGCAAAATCGGTTTCTAATTTTTAAAAATCATCGGTTTTTCTACTACGCCAGAGTTTTTGAGGGTTTCAAATTTATTTTCTGGCTATTTCTCCTGTTTCTTTGGCCATTTAAATAAAATTTGAGAACTATATTCTACCAATTATATTTGCTTGATTTGATGTTCAACCAATTTCACACTTAGAAGTATTTACTCTTATTTAACTAATATTTTTCTTTAAAATTTTCAGCATTCTTTTAATGTTGGTAGAGCTCAAACTTGTGAAACTTTTCACTATTACAAGGCTATGCCATGTACCTCCCTCCTATTGGTTCTACCTAAATTTAATCAGGAGAAACTACTCAATCGGGTTTTCAAAATCACATTGACTTTTTCATCAGTTATATGACACCATCCTAGCTTTGCATATGAGTAGCAGTAACATTTTATAATGTATTACAAAAGTTTCCTTAAAAGAGTGCCTTAAATTGTAGTATGTTATTGACGTATACAATAAATGTCATTTTTAGTGGCATAAAAAATTGTCAGAACTTGCTTCGACAACTTGTAGCATCTATGTGTTTGTGGCATTTAACATAAATGTCATATATGGATGACATGTAACCAAATGTCGTAAAAAAGTGTCATATCTTTAAATTTATTTGTGACACTTTAAAAGTGTCATAAGATACGTTGTCTAGGTATTATAGCATAGTGTCATTTGTGGCACTTATCTAGCTTTTGGTGGCAATTTTTCAATGCCGCCGACATCCAAAATTGTCACAGTGTATTTATGTTAGCTTACAAATTATTTTTCCTTCTTCTAGGTTTTATGAACTTTGGTACATTAGTTAGTACATTCATTTAATGGAAGATAGGGAGTTTATTTCTCTTACTCATATTTCTGGGGTTGGTAATAGCTCGTACAATCCATTTGTCATTAACGTTAACACTCAATCCTTATCTCATATACAAAACTTAAAGAACAAAAATAGAAAGTAGAATTGACAAAAAAAAATTAGAAAATATAAAATAATAATTGTAAAATAAAAAAGAAAACACAACTAAGAAAATTTAAAAATGCAATAAATTAAAAACAAAAGAAAAATTAGATATAATTAGCCATGAAACAATTTTAATTTTTTGGGTTATAATCGTAAACTATGAAATTTTCACGTGTGTCTATTTTTTGTGGTCAAAATAATAAATATGGGTGAAATCCGGCTTAAAGCTCATGTCCTACACACGTGATGTCCGCGTTGAGGTGAAATGAAGGGTAAGTTTGCAATTCTAAATAAAGGATGACGTCTAGTAAGGTTAAAAAGACCAGAGTTGAGATATGCACTTCAATACACCACCAACAACGAAGCCAAATTATTGGCTATAAGATGTGGGCTTCAACTTGCCTATAATATGAACTTCAAACATTTGGAAATCAACCTAGACCTTAAAATTGTCATTAATCTATGCAAAGCCTCATATACACTAATATTTTATGTGACTATAGATTCCTCATTTCACAACTGGAGAGATTGACTGTGTCGCACAAATTTCAAAAAATCAATTAACGTGGCTGATGTTCTTGCTGAAGCAGGAAGGAGACTAGCTGCAAGACATAGACTTATCTATGTCTCTCCTCTACCTTTTGTATCCCCTTTTTTTTAGTGGAGAAATATCTGGCATTTGTTTTAGTCGAACAATATCTCATAATATGTAATTTTATTACATGTTATCTTTCTATTGTATTTTATTTATTATGTTTTGAGTAATGTACTTCCTTTATATATATATATAATATCCCTATTTTACCCACAAAAAAAAAAAAAAAAAAAAGACAGGGATTGAGGGTGTTAAGTGAGGTCAATGGGCAAAATCACTCTTCATCACTTGTAAATGGCAATATTACCTTTAACTCTGGCATCACGTGCATTGGACATTTTAATCTTCAATCTACCACATATTTGGTATTTTGACAAAAATAGTCAAACATAAAAAGCTCATGGTGCAAAAAAGAATTTTTTTTTTTTACTATTCTAAAGCGAAAAGTTAAAATTCTTTACGAATATTTATTGCTAATTTTTTGTTTTCTAAAAACCTGTTAGCTGAAATAAAGTGCCAGCTTTGCCCAGAGATATCGGTGGCTGGTTGAGGATGAAGAATCAATGTAGTATAGGAAGGGATAAGTAAATGGAAGAGGTTTCAGGGCGGAGCTTGTAAAGGAAGAGGGCGAAATCAAGAATTTTCTGAAGGTGGTAAAGGCTGGGC
Source organism: Catharanthus roseus (assembly GCA_028651295.1). NCBI lineage: Eukaryota > Viridiplantae > Streptophyta > Magnoliopsida > Gentianales > Apocynaceae > Catharanthus > Catharanthus roseus. Next base: position 62,214 of record JAPQWS010000107.1, on the reverse strand, counting down.
AAGAGGGCGGGAGAGAGATGGTAATGGAATGTGGGAGGGGAGGGACGTACATGTAGCGGAAGGAGAATATAGGGTTAGGAAAGGATGAGAGAAATAGGGAGAAAAGAGGGGCCGAAATTATGAGAAATATAATAAGTTGTCGCAACTTACTAATAAAATCAGATTCTCGACCTCAACAGTCACAAATATTTAAAAGTGTGACCAAATAAAAGCTTAAAAATTTTCAAATTATTCTCGATCGTGACCAAAATGATTAGGGCTGATGTTTGCCACAGGATGAACTAAGGCATAAAATCTGGTCGCAAAAGTTAGACTTTGTGACTCCATTGTATCTCAGTCATTTTATGTATAGTTTTCGACCGAGTACTACCATTTTAAAACAATCATAGCATTTTGACGGGACAATATCCTGCATTATTATTGACCAATTTGCAAGTCTGACCAATATATTGATGATGTTTTATTGCAATTCAGCAACCACCGCTCTTACGTCCACAAAGATTATCTTGTCCATTAGAATTCTGATTTGGAATGAAATTTTATCAGTTTGCGTTAAGAAAAAAAATTATAAATTGATAAACATTTGAATACTGTTCACATTTTCGTTTCTCAAATTTGATAAAAAAGAATCTATCCCTAACCTACATGGGAAGGCAACGAAGGTTCATAAAAAAAAAAATACAAACTCCAAAGTCAAAATCAAGTAATAACTCACTACACAAAATGCCATGTACTAAACGGCAATCAAGACCAAAAAACCCTTGTCCCTAACAATGCCATGTCCTTCACATACAGATCACAAAATTATGCAAAGATACAATGATGTTCAAAACCCCATCTGACTGAACCCATTTCCACCAGCAAATTTTCCAATCTTTACACACTGGGGATATGTCCCCACACAATTTGTCCCAATCCAGCATGCCATTTTGTGGTCCTACAAAATGACTACTACCCCATAGAAACTCTCAAAAGATTTTAGAGAGGGAGAGATAGTGTGATATGTAGTTGATATGACCCCACAATGGCAAGAATGTTGAAGAAAAAAGCCCTCTCAACAACTAAACAAAAAAGAGAAAACAGTTTAGATCAGAAAATCAGAAGAGGAAAATGGAAAAAGGAAAAGCTGAATTTGAATTGTGTCTCTTAATAAGCATGTTATGTTGCCCTTTCATGTACAAAAACATGATATCATAACCACTGCAATTATTTAGTTCCCCACATTGTACCCACCTCACACAGAAAAATAACCCACAAATATTTTTTTAAAAATAATTAAAAAAAAAAAGTTGTCATCAAATTTTCAGAATCCCAAGAACCAAATCTAATACTTTTTCTTCTCTTGCTGCCGTTGACTGACTCATTACTGCTTCTAAAATCATTTGTTTTTGTCCCTCTATTTCTTTCTTCACTTTTATTCTTTTCTTTATTCTTTTTTTTAAAAATTTTTTGAAACCCTTTATAAATACTAGCCGTATCCCTTCTCATTCAAGAATTAATACTTTAGATACATATAATTCTTTCTTCTTCAAAGCATATATGGGTGACCTTCACTCCATTGCTTGTAGCAATTATCTACAAAGCTCTTCCTTAGGTAATTGGGATCACTTCCAAAATCTTGGAGTTTCCAAGGGAGACATGTCTCAATGTAAACACCCCTTTTCTCCCTTCTCCTTTTTTTTCTTTTCCTTCTTCTTCTTCTTCCATTTCCTTTTCTTCATTGTTCTTTTCCTCTTTGAGTACAAGAATTTATAACATCAAGGACAAAATCGGGGCGGCAATCACCTCAACATTTACAGAATCTTTTATAAATTTTTATTTTTATATTTGTTTCATAAGTTTTTTTAAAATTTCGTCCCAGCTATATATTCTCGACCTCAAAATTAATAGTATATTTCTGCCTATACATAAAAATAATGGCAGTGTATTCATTAATTATATCTTGTTTCATTGTATTTTTATAGTTATAGAGAGCAATAGTACACCACCAATCTTCTCAAATCTTGAGACAGATTTCTCAACGGGGTATCTTCAAGATGCTTTATTTGAATTCAGCTCAAAGAGAAGACGTTTGGACTTCTGCAAAGATGATGAAATATTCAAAGATTTAGCTCATGATTCAGTAAGAATTATTCTTGAATATTTGTACGAGAAAAATTAAATCCGAAGCACTAATATTTTCATATTTTCATATTTTAAATGCAGAATTATTGTTACGGTTCTAAGTTTTCATTGAATAATTTGTACGAGAATTATGATTACTTGAGCCAAATAATTATGAGCAAAAGTGAAAGTATTTCAGGTTAGTTTTCATGATATTATTGTTCATTTCTTTATAATTAATTAATCAGTTGTGATGAATTATTGAATAATTAATATATTAATTATTAATGCAGGTGAACCTATGAGTGGAACAAGTGAAGAAGAGACATCTATTTTAGCAGAAATTTCAAGTTGTGAGACTTTTGATACTTCATCTTCTCGCAAAGCCTCAGTTATCACTCAGTCCTTATCTCATAATGAAGACACCCTACCTTCCATAGACCCCATGCTTCCCTCTGGTATAGGATTCTCTCTCTCTCTCTCTCTCTCTCTCTCTCTCTCTCTCTCTCTCTCTCTCTCTCTCTCTCTCTCTCTCTCTCTCTCTCTCTCTCTCTCTTCCATGCAATAATATTGTAGATTTATACTCAATTTTGATTGGACAAAAAAAAGAGAAAAACTCAATTTTGTACTCTTTCCTTTTTTATAAGACATTGTACATTTAAAAAAGAGCAAAAATTCATCTGTTTGTTATTTATATAGATTAAAATCCCCTTCATATAATTAACAAATTTACAATGTTTTATAAAAGAACAAGGAAATGAAGGATTTAATTCTGTATTTATGAAAAGGTATAATTGGGAAAGAATTATTGAATACAATATTAATTTTATAATGTAGTAAGTAAAAAAAATACTAATATAATTATGCAAATCAAAAAGAAAGAAGAGAGGAAATCATTTTATTAATAATTGGTGAGGCCTTGACCGAGACAATGTGATAATTTAGTCAAAAAGCACCAAAATTGAGACCTTCTTGATTATAAGGATCACACTCATGACTTTGAAAAAAAATAAAATAACGTCACTTCTTCTCAGGAATTGCTGGTTATCACAAGAGAAAGAAGAAACCAATGATGGGCAAGGTTGTGTACCCATTTGCAGTGGTGAAACCAGGCGGACTAGAAGGGGATGTTACATTAGAAGACATCAATGAGAGAATCTTGATGCCGCCGACTAGGCCTGTGAAGCATCCGGTCGGTGATTTCGCTTGCCGGCCAATCGTATCTCCCGATGGACCTGGTTTATCAGGGAAGGCAGTGGTGGCACTAACTAGAATTCACACCCAAGGAAGAGGGACAATCACAATTATCAGGACAAGAGGTTAAGGAAAATTATTAATGCATGGACACAATTATCCTCAATTTGGGGGTAGGGTGGTTGGAGGATGGGGGGAAGGGAGATAGGTTGGGGTGGAAGGATTTGTTTTTTTAATTCATCAAAATTGTGGGTAGTGTAATTCGAACGCGTAATTATCTTTGATCTGATATAAGGGTAGTTCTGTTACTGAGTTAGAACTACTGTTTTTAAAGAATTAGAAACTGTAGATAAATTAGGCTGTGATAAAACATAGAAATCATGTATGTAAGAAAATATAGGCTTTTATCCCATTATTACATATATTAATTCAAGCAAAATAGTTCTTGTTGCATGTATTGACACTCGGAAACTTTTTGTTTAATACAAACATATTGATTACTTGGAGTGGCAAAATTGATTACATATTTTCTTATTTCTCTTACATATCTACCAACAATTTATGTTTGACTTGTTTTGGTAAAATTTGGAAAATTGATGCATGAAATGAAATATACGTACTATGGAGGTAATCATTCATATTATCAGTACATTAATTGTGCAATGGAAAATGACAATATCCATTAGCGATTAAATTATATATTTTTAGGCGTGTCCTTGAATTCATTTAATTTCTTAAAAAAATAAAATTCATTTTCTACACTAGTCTTGCACGCACCTCAATTTATTTTTCATTAATATCTAAGAGAAAATATATTTATCTAAAAAAATCCAAGTTTCCTCATGTTTCGTTATAATGTCTTCTATCCTTTTATTACCATTTACCATACTTAATTATGCAACTCAATTATGCAACTCGACAATGTCAAACAAATTTAGTTTTAAAAAAATGTTAACAGTATTTTCCATTGAAAATTGAAACGTTTATTATTTTAATATGAAATAACTAATGCAAATAATAAAATAAATTAATTAATTAGAATATTTTACATATATATATATATATATATACAGATTTGTCACTATCAAAATTTTAATATAACATTTCAAGATTCATATGGGACAAAATAAAAATTAATGAAATGTGCCAAATATTTGCACATATAGACAAAGTCTATAGCGAAGAATTGACGTAAAATTTGTACCAAATATAAGAAACTTCAGGATTATATGTCATCTCTCTTGATGCATTGGGATGGACTTTCAAACTTTTGTAACCTTTTGATTTGATAAAGATAGTAGTGGGTGTAATATATTTGTCTCTACATTGAATATTTACTATCTACACATCTACACAAAAATGTTTCTTGTTATTATGCAATGAATTAGTAGTTTTCTACGTCAAAGACAAAAACAAAAAGTTCAATTTGATTGGGAAAATAAATATATTCCATTCTAAATTTTGTAGGGTAATTTGATCCATATGTGAAGTGAAAATGATGCATGTTTTGTATCTATTCATCACTGATATATCATCATCCTTTGTGAGGGAATCTTTGCATATATATATATATATATATATTTGCACTTTGTTCCAATTAAAATGGTGTCAAGTCAATTTATGAATTAATACTTAAATGGGAGAAAGTAAAATACGTATAGGAAGAGGTCATTGTTAAATAAACTAATTAGATACAAATTTTTTCTAAACCAAACTTTCCCACATTTGGTTGACAAAATTATACATATTTATAGTTAAACCATAACAACTCTCTTAATTTTATTTATTTATTTATTTTTGGAATACAGAAAGGAATTACCAACTCTTCCTAAAGGCAGATGAAAGTAAAACTAAGAGACTTTCAAGCCATAATTAAGAAATTGCTAAAAATAAAAGTCAAGAAAACAATGCATGTGACAAAGAAGTAAAAAATTGTCCTTTTTTATTTTTTGAAATAAAAAATTCCTTTCATTTTTATAATTAGCTTTAAACATACATAAATTTTACATTATAAAGAGCGTGTATAAATAATGTACAGTTTCTAATGGTGGTTACAATTGTATTTTTCATTGGAAAAGAAAAAGAAAACAAGACTACTCACTCTCAAAAGAAAGTCTAAGTAAATTATAGTGTAATATTTTTCCTCCCCAACCAGAGCTTTTTCCACATAGGTTTGGACCTTTATGCTTTCCAAAATAATTAGCATATATATATATATATATATATCTCCAAAATCAAAGAAAAGAAGGGATAGGGATAGGGATACGAATGGAACAGGAAAAAAGTAAATAAAAGCTTAGAGGGACTGCTTTGATTCTCTTTGATATATCTTTTCTTTTCTTTTGGGATGTGAAAGACCATTACTTACTCGTAAAGAGAAATAGAGACTCGAGAGAATTTTGACACTGAATTGTTGTCATGTCCAACCTTCATTCCCTTTTCTCCTCACTACCACCAGCACCAAGGGTAAATATGTCACTCTACTCGTTCTTTCCAATGGTCTGCTTAGTTGTGATGTGTATTTTTCTACCCAAAAAAAAAAAAAAAAATTGTGATGCGTATTTTTTCAAGCCACAATATATTATATTTAAATATAGAGAATAGGTACATAGTAATGGGTTTTGCTGCTTTATTAGTTTTGAAATATTTGTGATTTTTACTTATAAATTTATAAAATATAAAGACAGAATTATTGAGTAAAATGGCATATTTACCCTTTCGGAGATTCAAGTAGTTAATAGACTAGATATATGTAATGGTTATAACTTCATATGTAAATTATTGTATCTAAATATTTTATGTTTGATCTATTTGATCCTTAAATCTTTTCTCAAATTAATAGATCGTTAATCATTTACATGCGAATTATTTGGTCCTTAAGTCTAATTCTAGACATTAAACCATAAGTCAATATTAAAATTCTTCCGTAAACTTAAAAAGGTTATTTTTCAAAATACACATTCCCATATCTTTTTTCCTCAAGGAAACTCTTTATAGTCATGCTTGTTGAAAATATTATCATATTGGGAATATTCTCACATGTTTGATATGATTTGATTGTAATATTACATGGTAGGTACTTTATAAATAAGGTCATATATCATTCTATAATGTAGACAAATTAGGCTCCATTACATTCAATTTTGTAAGCATATATAATTCTAATTCTCTCAAGGGAATAAACCAAGCATTTCAACTTCCATTTAGATTATACTTTAACATGGTATCAAAGCTAATCTTAAAAAGAAAAAAAAAAAAGAAAAAAGAAAAAAAGGGAATGAAGCTTTTCTCGGCTATTGCCAATTTGCCAAGTAGTAGATTTGATTACTACCTCTTCACAATCATAATCTCTCTTGAAACCAAAACTTCCTCACAAATTTTCCTTCCAATTTTTTTTGGTCATTTGTTTTCCAATCTTCTGTATCTTCGACCGACCCAATGGCCACCAAAATTACTATCGTTGGTCAAAGCACCGTAGCAGGCCGAGACAATTATGATCAATGGTCCTTCGCTTTACTCGGCTCCTTAAAAGCTAAGCGGAAGGAATGTTTTGTCAATGGCACTTTGATTCCTCTCTCTTGTGATTATCTTGATTATGCGGACTAGACGACCATGAACATACTCATCATTTCATGAATTTTCGCGACGCTAGATGCCTCACTCCTTCCATATATCCCATACAAGGACAATGCTAAGGCCCACTGGGACATGCTTAAACAACGGTTCTTTGTTGGCAGTGGTCCTAGAACGCATGAACTCGAGGGTGCCCTGATGAATTATAAGCAACATGGTCTTTCGTTGGTAGAATATTTCGGTAAACTCCAAAATGTGGGACGAATTGACAAACTATGAGAAAGCTCTAGATTGCTGTTGCAGTGGTCTGACCTGCAAATGAATCATCGATGCTAAAAAATAACGTGACAAAAAAAGGTTAAATAAGTTTCTTCTTGGTTTGGATCTTTCCTTTCGTCCTGTTATTAATCAAATTTTAAATATACATCCACTCCCATTCATTGATAATGCTTTCAATATGATTACCCGTGAAGAACGCCAAGTTTTATTGTATGAGACCAAGACAAACGGGTAGAGGTTGTCGTCTTCGCTGCCAGCGGAAAGGAAGATAAAAGTAGTCTCATATGTACTGTTTATCATAAATCTAGCTATGGTTCCCTAGACTACTTTTAGGTGATCAGATTTCTAGACTGGTGGCCGGATAAGATCAAAGGGATTGTTGGATAGTCCACCTTGCTTTCCAGACTAGGGAGCCGTGGAAAGCTACCCAAACTCCATGGAATCTGGCATGGTCACGGAGAAGGTCGCGAAACCATCACCACCACCCATGCTACTGTTGTTGTCCTTCCTACACCTTCGTCCTCGCCGTCCTGGTCGCAGATGGCACCGGCATCGGCGACTGGCCTGCTGTTTTTTTGTACCAGGTCTCCTTCCCTCACCATGGATGAATCTCGCTGCTGTTGCTATTCTAGCTGTCCCTGGGCCATAACTTGGCCCTCAACACCTAGCCCGCAGAACTAGCCCAACAATGGAGTCCATTTCAGTAGGTCCTTCAACTGGGCCATCACCTTAGGCTAGGGTGGTAACAGCCCCCTCCGAGTCTTCTGCTTTTGCCACTTCTGTTAGTGCGCCATCACCACCCGCTGACTCCCTTTTTGGTATGAAATCTTTAATTTGGTTGCTAGATTCTAGAGCATCTTGACACATGACCGGTAGAATGGAGTTTTTAACTAATGTTTATTCCATTTCACCTTGTTTGATTGGCTTACCAAATGGGTCCCATACTATTGCTAATTCCGAAGGCATCTTGAAATTAGGCCCTAATCTAGTCATCACTCATATTTTATATTTTCCTAATTTGACATGCAATCTCATTTCTATTTTACAATTGCTGCACTTTAATCTTGAGTATGGAGTTTATTTTTCTAAGAATATGTGTGTTATACAGGACCATATGCTGAAGAAGAGGACTGTACAGGGTAGACTGGTGCATGGCGGGTACAATCTTTCCCAGGCTCAAGTAAATCATGCCTCTGTTATTTCTTTTCATTTATTGCACTAATTTTTGGGATATCCATCCATGTCTGTGATGAAACAACTTTATGGTTTTTCTAATAATTTGCATTCTTCTTTGCATGATTGTCTTATATGTTTCTAAGCTAAACAAACTCGTCATTCTTTCTCTACAAGTAAAATGACTTCTACTAATATTTTTGACTTTGTACATTGCGATGTTTGGGCCTCCTATAAATACAGATCTACGTGTTGGTCATCTTATTTTCTCACCCTAGTCAATAATTTTTCGCGTGCTACATGGGTTTATTTACTTGTTGATAAAAGTAGCATCCATACCTACTTTGAAATTTTTTTTTTTACCCTTATCCAAACTCAATATTATTAAACCTTAAAAACTGTTTGGACTAATAATGGGACGAAAGTTCTCGGTTTAAAATCCTCTTTTCTTTCTAAAGGTATTCTCTACCAAACAAGTGTTGTTTACATCCCACAATAAAATGGGCGTATAGAATGGAAACATAAGCATATTCTCAATATTGCTCGTGCTTTAAGTCTTCAAGCCTGTCTACCTTCTCAATTTTGGGGGAATGTGTAAAGCCGCCGTTTACCTAATAATATAACTCCCTCTTCTATTCTTAAGGGAAAATCCCCTATGGAAATTCTTTTTTTTAAAACTCCAAATCTTTCTCACTTACATGTTTTTGGATGTTTATGTTATGGTCACACTCGTACTTATGATAAATTCCATCCTTATAGTAGACGATTTGTTTTTTTGGGGTATCCCTCGGGTAAAAAGGAATGGTATCGTTACGATATTGATACACAATTTTTTTGTCTCCCAGGACATTCATTTTTATAAAAATCAATTTCCCTTTGGATCCCCTTCCTCCTCAGAAAAAATTATCCCCTCTCCTCTTATTTTAAACTCTGGCCCAACCCAATCCTACTTGGAGGATTTTGTTGCCTCATCTGGCCCTCCATTAATCTTACCTAACTCCCTTCTCAGCCGATGGGCTTCGCGACCCAACCCACTTCTCCGATTCCCACTAGTCCTCTCCTTTCTTCTTTGGGCCCTGCGACTCATCAGCCACCTCCCTTCCCTCCCCACCCATCTTCTTCCAGCCCACCTCCTCCTTCTGGCCCAATCAATCTGTTTAGCCAGGACGTTTCTGTCTCCCCTTCTCCTGATTTTGGGCCTTCTTCCTCATTTTCTAATTTGGACGTTTCTAGCCTAGTCCCCAACTCCCCTTCCCCTCCACCTATAATAGCCCAAGCTCCCGTTGACCTTGGCGGAGTTAACGCTCCCGCCACCTCTCGTCTAAACTTCGTGATTTTGTTTGTAATTTTGTGAATGGTTCTACATTCTTATGCTCTCTCCCGTCTCGTCCACTTCTTCAAGTATATGTTCCTTTCCTATCACAGACTATCTTTCTTCTAACGAAGAATTCTCTTCATGCTATAAGGCTTTTATTGCAGCAATTTTTGTGGATACTAAACCCTCCCGGTTATCTGAGGCCCTCTCAAATCTTCACTGGCGCAACGCCAATTGCAGTGAGATTGATGCACTTGCTCAAAATCAAACTTGGGACATTACCACCCTTTCCCCCCCTCCCTCGGGAAAAAGGCGTTAGGCTGCAAATGGATTTATAAAATCAAGCATAAGTCTGACGGGAGTATCGAACAGTATAAGGATTGTTTGGTCATCTTGGGAAATACACAAGTAGAAGGGTTAGACTACAATGAAACTTTTTCCCCATTTGCAAAAATGGTCAGTGACCGAACCCTACTTTCCGTTGCTGCCGCTTGGAATTGGGAAATTCATCAGATGGATATTCACAACACTTTTTTTTCACGGTAATCTTCAAGAAGGGGTATACATGAAACTTCCCCCTGGTTTTTCTAAAGGCCACGAAGGCAAAGTATGCAAACTCCGAAAATCTTTATATGGCCTTAAACAGGCTCCCCGTTGTTGATTTGCAAAATTAACTGGTGCACTTCTTCAGTGTGGTTTATGACAGTCATACTTGGATTACTCTTTATTTACTTATCCCTCTGGTTCCATCTTTCTATGTGTCTTGATTTATGTGGATGATCTCATTATTACTGGTAACAATCTTGCTTCTCTTTAAAGTTTCAAGGCTCATTTGAATACCTGTTTCCATATGAAAGACTCATGCACCCTGAAATACTTTCTTGACATCGAAGTTGCTCGAAGCAAACAAGGCATCTTTTTCTACTAACGGAAATATGCCTTGGATATTCTATCTGATGGTGGTTTCTTAGGGGCCAAACCCCTTTGGTTTCATATATAACAGAATCATAAACTCGGCAAGGCTAAGGGTTCTTTTCTGCCTCAACCTAATACTTATCATCGTTTGGGGACCGTCTTATTTATCTTAGTTTCACTCACCCCGACCTAACTTACTTAGTTTAGGTACTATCTCAGTTTATGCATCGACCTCGTTAGGATCACTGGGATGCTGCTCTTCGGGTCCTTTGTTATATTAAACACACTCCTGGTCAGGGTTTTTTTCTCCGCTTGGATTCTGATTTACAACTCCACGCTGAGTGTTATTCTGATTGGGCCAGCTATCCTATCACTCGTCGATCGCTGACTGGCTTCTTTATTTCTATTGGTCATTCTCCGATCTCTTGGAAGCCCAAAAAGCAACAGGCGGTCTCCTATTCTTCTGTTGAGGCCGAGTATCGCTCCATGGCGATCACCTGTTGTGTACTTAAGTAGTTTCTCTATCTACTTCAAGATCTCAGGGTTCCTCAACCACTTCCCAACCCGCTATACTGTGATAATCAGGCTTCTCTTCATATTTCTTCCAATCCATTTTTTAATGAGTGGACCAAACACATCGAAATTGCTTACCACTTTATCCGTAATGAAATTCAAGCTCAACGGATAGCTCTTGCTTATACTCCTACCAATACTCAACTTGCGGATATCTTCACTAAAGTTCTTGGCCAATCTCAGTTCCATTCACTTTGCAAGTTGGATGTCCGTAATTTACATGCTACACATTGAAGGGGAGTGTAGGGAATATTCTCATACTTGGAATATTTCCACATGTTTGATATGGTTTGATTGTAATATTATATACATGGTAGGTACTTTGTAAATAAGGTAGTATATCATTGACCATCTATAATGTAAGCAAATTAGGCTCCATCACATTCAATTTTATAAGTGTATATAATTCTAATTCTGTCAGGGAAATAAACTAAGCATTGCAGCTTCCCTTTATATCATAATCTTTAACAATGCTCAACTCCCCCTGTTGAGTCTGTTCCCATTAACTCTCAAACTGCAATTCTCCTTATTTTGCAAATTCATAATATTACAAGTATGTTTTTAAATAATTTTCTCTTTCTTTCTGGCAAAGATCTAATTAAATTCAATCTTACACAAACAAATAAGTAGATGCATTTTCAACTTAAAAATTTGTACGTGCAAGTTGAGTTATTAGAGATGTTCAAGAAGCAAAAATCAAATTCAAAACCATATTGACAATAATATACAAACATATGATGAACCGTTACGACATATGGCCACATATATATATATATATATATCTTCTATTGATAAGCAAGTTAATCATTATAGAGTGCTTTTGCACACAAATCATAATGATTCATGATGAGAGGACTACTCATTACAATTTTCACAAAAAGAGGAGAATTCCTATCAAGCCCCTATGATTGAATAGAGAAGCACTTTTATCACAAATTTCTTTGAAGGAACCATTTCTCAAATTTTAGTTATATTACTTTTGTTTAGAAAAAAATATCAATTAGATCCGTTTGAATTGGGGAAGAGATTATAAAGGAACACTCATATTCAAATGTTAGAAGGATAAATTACGGTAAGTTGTATTTTTATTGAAAAATGAATCGATAATTATATTTATTAAAAATTATAAGGAGGTCCAATCATTTGCAAAAATTGTGCTATCCATAAAATCCTCTTAAGAAAAGTCTTAATATAAGGCTACATAATTTATTGTACAATGTCATTGTGGTGCATTGAGTATAATATATAATGGCTACTGTGTCGTTTTCTTCATAGGTCAACTTGGGTCGTTAGGGCATCAAATTCAAACTTTTTACCCACCTCGAGACAGTATCTATGTTGTGGGACGTCCTGTGTTCGAGGCCAAATTCTTAGTTCTTTTTTTCGGGTGACATATATATATATATATATATATATGTATGTATTTGGTGAATTGACATTCAAATAATATATATTATAATGGACAATATTTCTTCTTAATCAAGAAACAATTTTGGAATCTTTTATACTTGTTGCGAGAAACTCTTTCTTTGTTAATATACAATTATATACAAGATATATGATTGAAATGTTTATTAGCAAATGAAAACATTTAGTTTATACAATATAGTATTCTTCATTATCATCTTTCATTTGATCCTCTAATATATATCATTTAGTGCATTGATTAATTATTATATATGGAATTGATTAGAATCAAAACCCTTTTAAGTTTTGTTAGTCTAATACTATATATATGCAATCATTTCATATTGATGTAGTAAATATTGTCTTCTGGAAAACTTATCCAATAACGTGAATTACAAATTTATATTATACTTTTTCTTCAACTTTTTATATGAATAATTTTTTACTAGATAATTTGTAATAATTTTTTTATAATATATTTTTTTAATATTTATCTTTTTTTTTAAAAAAATATTTTTTATTTTATAGATTTTACTAATAAAATATACTATTATTGAATTAAGAATAATATGAAAAGTGTTACAGTAAGTAACTAAATTTTTGTTAACTGGTATAAGCCACCCTTCTGATCCCCTTTCTTGGCCACGAGCACGATGCAGGAATTGTTACTAGATCAAGTGTTACCAAAACTAAGATGTTTAAGCTGCTTCGGGCACGCACGCTAAGTCATAAGCAGCTAGTGTGGACACAAGAGAAGATGAAGGATAAAGAGAGGCTAAGCCAGGTATTTTTTTTATTTAGCCCATTTTCAAAAAATGGGTACTAAATAGGCTCAGTTTTTTTTTTTTAAAATCCTGAAGAGGCCATAAAGCACAGTCATTGTGCGTTATCAAATGAGATAACGCACAATGGTTGTGCGTTATAGTTAATCACAGGCTTAATCCGCGTTAAGTGCTGAGGTGGAAGATAACGCATCTGATGATAACGCACAATGATTGTGTGTTATCTTGTTTATATTGATTAGGAACAAATCATTTTTGTAGGTATTTGGAAAACTTTAAACATGAATAACTCTGCGATCAGATGTTCGTTTCATGCGTATGACCACTTGTTTTGATGGTTCTCATAAAGAGGAACGTAATGGCATCGTCGAAAAAGTGATCCGAACGCGTTTCGGGGCAAAAAAATTGTTTTGTATAATTGAAAACTTTGACGGGGCATAACTTTGCACTCGGACGTCCGATTTTGGCGATTCTTGTAGGCATTTTGGGTATTTTTTTAAGATCTACGCGTTGGAAACTATTTTTCCCACCGACCGTTTCCACAAAAACCTCCTATTTTCGTTTTAATTTACGTTTTTGTAATTTTCTAATACTTTCTCTCTTGTTAACTAACAAATTACGACACCAATTTGAAAATTAAATAGAGGAGCAGTCTTCTTTTTGCTTTAATTAAAAATTCAAATGATTGAAGTTGTTAAATATTGGAATACGTAAGTAAGTTATTATTAAATAAAATTTCATGCACTTGTTGAATAAGATCCAATGGAGGTTTATTAGTAAGTCTTCTATATTATTTTTCATAAGATCTAGGGTTCAAATTCTGTTATAAGACTTTAAGATTACAAGACTTAAAAAAAAAAAAGATGGTGTAGTAGATAACGCATCTGCCACCTAGGATATGATTAGTGATAACGCACAATGGTTGTGCATTATCCTAATTAATAACGTACAACCGTTGTGCGTTATGGCCAAATCAGGGATAAAAAAAAATTTTAGACCACTTTAATAGTTTGTTAAAAGGCTTGTTTAAGAAAAAAGTCACTAAGCCAAGTAATTGGAGAACTTTTTTTTTTTTTACTATAGAATCTTCTTCAGTCTAAAACTGCTCTACCATCTGAACTCTTATTTTTTACTATTCTAAATTAAACGTCTACTTTTTTATTTTAAACTTTTATAACTAACCTCAAGAAATATGAGTTAATTTCAATATTAGAACCTAATCCACATAATTTCTTAGATTTTTGTGTCATGATTGGTCAAATATCTTTTTTTTCTTGAGGGAGAAAAGGAAATATAGAAAATAGTTATACATTGTGTGCTTTAATTAGGGCCATATAAATCATTATTCAGCCAAAAAAAAAAAAAAATGGGGCCATATAAATCATGATAATTGATATTTTTATGTAGTGAATTGATTAATGGCAGTGAAGGAAGAAAAAATATCTAACAGCTGGATGGCAAAAGTAATTAGCATGTGCACCTAACACAAATCAAGGTTTTGTTTAGTGGGAGTGAGTGAGAGAGTGATTTCATGAATATCCCAAAATCAAGGTTTTGTCTCTTTAAAACAATTATTAGTGCTTGTACATGTAAATAAACTTAACTTTTGACCTTTGTGTAGATATATGGCATGCTACACTTTTATTTATTTATTTTGCTAAATAATAGCATGCTACACTCTTTTACTTATTAATATTTTTTTTTGGAACACAAACTTAACTTTTGACCTTTGTGTAATATATGGCATGCTACACTTTTATTTATTTAGATTGGAGATGTCACGTCAATATATAATTCTTCTAAATTATTTTGGATTATATAACAGATTATGTGGTTAGAATTCTATAATGATTATAATTAAGATACATTGTAATAATATTATTATAATTGTATTCTTTATTAATAGTTGGTTATAATCTTATATTGGTTAGGATTAGGGTACTTTGTAACCTATAAATAGTAAATTATAATAAATAAAAAGACAATCAATTAAAGCATTCAATATTATTCTTTTCTGTGCCTTAAATTTCTTAATAATTTATTTATTTTGCTAAATAATGGTATGTTACACTCTTTTACTTATTAATATTCTTTTTTAGAAAAAAGAATTCATTTGTCTTCAATCGTAGAAAGCTGAATATAAAATTAAATGCTACATATTTCTCTCCCCAAAAAAACGGTTAATTTAAAAAAAAAAAAACACTGTACCTACAGTTAAGGGTCAATTGAATATCTAAAATTTTAAAATTGATAATTAGTTACTTAATTTAATTTTCTATTAAAAAATTTATGACAATTAATGAACCTATTTCCTTAAATACTTCTCCAAATAACATATTTTCCTTCACAATCGTTAATTATTTTGCCTTTCTTTGAAATTTAACACTAATAAACTTTACTCAATTTGTAAGGTAACTATGAAAGATTAATGTATTTGAAGAGATTTTAGATAATTGGTATTTCTACCCTTTATTGTTAAATTTTTCTCAGGAAAACTTAAAAAATAGATATCTAATTGTCAATTTTAGAAATTTAGATACTCAATTGATACTTCCCTATGATTATAGGAGAACTTTTGGAACTAACCCCCAAAAAATAATGAAAACTTTATTTTTGTAGTATATGTTTTAGAGTTAATATCAAAATACTCTTTAAAGTTAGACATTAGTACTATATTTTAATGCAAAAGTAAAAAATATTCATTCAACCTCCTAATAATTTATTTTAATAAAATCTTCACTACCAAACATACCCTTGGATTGAGGGAGGAAGGAAAAAGATTTTAAAAATTTTTAACTCTCTGTTTCTCTCTCTCTCTCTATCTCCCTCGTGTATAGAGATTAAATTAAAGGCTCAAATTCCAAAGAAAACTAAAAACTCTACTTGGAAAGAAGTTTAATTTTAAAAAAGATGTATATTTCTATTGCTTAGAATTTGTGAAAGTTAAATTATTTTTTAAAATAAAAGTTGTCCCAACTGAAAAAAAAAAAAATCTCAAATTTAATTGCTATGTGCACATATCTATTTTGATTTAATTAGTTTTGTAGCATGAATTTTTTTTATCTGTTGATAGCATAAAAATCAGTATCTTATTGATTTTTCGTGTAATATGTATATATTGGTAATGATTTAAAAAATGAGGGTGTTTTAGTTTTTCACACAAAAAAGTAAAAATGAGGTTATTTTAAAGATTTGGTCATATATATTTAAGGGTATATTTGGTAGTACAGATTTTTTAAAAGATAAATTAATGCTTTATTAATAATTTAGAAGTTATATGGACATTCTTTTTAACTTTTGAATTAAAATGGTCCTAACTTTCAACTTGGAGGGGTATTTTGGTATTAACCCTATATTCTATTTTTTCCTTTTGGAAATTGTGAGGTATAAACCTAATATATGGATCAATTTTATAGCATTTCAGTATAGATATTTATATATTAATAATATAAGTCTGATGAGTTAATTCTCGGGTGTATTTAAATTAGGTTTTAGTTTAAGACATAACACAGATTTCTCGTTTTAAAACTATGACCTACTTGCACAAAGAATACATCTTTTTAAAACTCAAAATTTCTTTTCATATGTTTCATATCCGGATTTTTTATTTTGGTTTTCTCCTTTTTTTCTCCCTCCTTTGTGGGGGAGGGAGAGGAGAAACTCAAAATTTTTTTTCATATAGAAAATTATACTATGGAAATGAATATACCTAGTTAGGTATATCCAATTAGTAAAACTATTGTAATTTTAATAAAAATTAGGGTTTGCTCCAAGTTACCAGTCTTCTTTTCCCACGCGCCTTCATCATTAAAAAAAACAGTAAAACAACAAATTATATTATTTATGTGAGAGGATGAGTCCCTAGTTTCTGAAATTGAGGTCCCTTCTTGTTTGGAATATTGTAGTGGTCTCTTGTTCTACATGCCTATGACTCTACAGTCTACTATGAAGTATCTGGATATATGTACCTTTTTGGATCTTGTTGTACTTAGCAATTGTAGTTTCCAGTTCGAAAATTGAACTTTGCTTTCATTATTCAAATATTGCTGATGTAAAACTGCAGCTAAAATATTTCTATTTTGCTTCTTTTGTTTCTTTATATTGCTTTTTTTTTTTTTTAGTTTTTAGTTGCTGGAATATTAGTGTTATTGATGATTGGATTGGTGTTTTCAGTTTGAAAAATGAACTTTCATAGGGAAAATTCCTAAATTTTTCTCAAGAAAATGTAAGATTGATATGTATTGCGAGAGGATGTATTGAAAAGTCTATTGAATTTTCTGTTAATTAGGGGTGTTTATTTTTATAAATAAGTATGTATTTTTAACTAGGAGGTAATTCATAAATACGCAAAAGAAATATTGCAGACACACACAATTATTAAAGTAGCCTATATTGCCCGTTTTTATATTGTAATTACTCTTGATTATGAAAAATAGACACCTATAATTATAAAAATAGTCATCCATCATTATAAAAAAAGTACCACAACAAAAAAGTAATTCATCATGCATGTTATACATTGTAAGTACAAACAGTTATAAAAATAGGTACACACAATTATAAAAATAGACACACATATTTATAAAAATAGGTACACCTACTCACTGTCACCAATTTTGCATGTTTTATATTATAATCACCCTTGGTTATGAAAAATAGGCATCTGTATTTGTAACAATAGGCATCCAGAGCTTTAAAAAAAGGTACCACTACAAAAAGTGACTTATCATGGATATTATAATAATCATAAAAATAGGCACACAGTTATAAAAATAGACACACACAATTATAAAAGTAGGTAGACCTACTAACAGTCACTTATTTTGCATATTTTATACTATAATCACCCTTGGCTATGAAAAATAAGCACCCCTAGTTATAAAAAATAGGCATTCATAGTTATAAAAAAAAGGCATCACTGAAAAAAGTAACTCATCATGCATGTTATACATTGTAGGCATACACAATTATAAAAATAGGCACACATAGTTATAAAAGTAGGCACACCTACTTAAAGTCACTCATTTTGCATATTTTATATTATAATCACCCTTGGGTATGAACAATAGCACCTCTAGTTAAAAAAAAAATAGGTATTCATAATTATAAGAAAAGATACTACTGCAAAAAGTAACACATCATGTATGTTATACATTTTAGATACACGCAGTTATAAAAGTAGACACCCAAAGTTATAAAAGTATGCACACTTACTAACAACATTCACCCATTTTGCATGTTTTATATTATAATCACCCTTGGTTATAAAAAATAATCACCCATAGTTATAAAAATTATCATCTATAGTTATAAAAAATGGCATCACTACAAAAGTAACCGAGCATGTGTTATACATTATAAGTACACATAATTATAAAAATAGGTATACCTACTTAAAATTATTAATTTTGTATATTTTATATCATAATCACGAGTGGTTATGAAATATATGTACTCCTTTAAATTTATAAAAAACTTAAATAGCAAATGATTTTGAAATAATTCTAATACTAATAATTCTTCACAAATATTACAGAAAAATGATTTTGAAATAAAATTTTATAACTTAACAAAATTATGAAAGATTGTTTCATAAAAATAAAAAATAAAAAAGAAAAATGAAGAATTACCAATTTCCTTTAAAAAAAAAGTTTGTCAGTTGAGAATTGAAAAAGAACAATATATGAAATCATATCAACAATTATGTACGTCAAGAATGTGGTGGAATTTTTTATGTTTTTAAAATTAAAATCAAATTTTTATCTTCGTTAAAACTATGTAATTCTATTAATTAAATATGCCTAACTAGGTGTACTTTAGGTGTACTCGAAGTCATTGTATAACAACCCGACTTTCTCCTATAATTGAGTGCAGAAAAAGATGATAAAAGTTACAGCCGACAGAGGTATATATGCCTCTCAAGGGTCAGTTTGGGTACGCATGAAGTATTAAATGTAAGGTAATTGTAATTGTAGTTCTTCACTTTTCTTTCTTTTTTCTTTTTTCTTTTCTGGGGTCCAAAACTTGTCATCTACTCTACCACAGGTTTCTTTTCTCGTCTTTTGCCTTTTTCTTTTTTTTTTTTTTTTTTGTTTGAAACTTCTTCAATTGTTTTTCTTTTATTTTTTATTTTTAGAATTCGGTATATATCCTCAACGATTTTTTTCCTCACAGCAGTATTCTCACCTTTTAATACTAATTTGGACTCAAATTACACTCTCAAAATCAAGAAAGGTGTAACTCAAACTATTTTTAACTTATTTTTAGAAAATTATTATTAGAATGAAGAGTTAATCTTGTATTTAATTCCTAAATTTTTTTTAATTTTTTAGGTTTAATCTCCAATAAATAAATTGATCTTTTTCTGTTAGAAATATTTTTGTGAAATTCCAATTTTATATATTCCAATAATTTTAAGAAATAAAGGAAAAAGAAAAGAAGTACACAAATTTTCCAGTAAAAAAGCACAATGAAGTGGAGGCTCAAAAGAATAGCAAAAGAAGAGAAAATTTCTGAGCAATCTGAAGAGTCCTAAAACATTCACCGTAATCATACTCCGCAAAAATATGACCGCTGAAAACATGAAATTTGAAAATTTCTTATTTGAAATAAAAACACCAAATTGACCCCCCAAAAAAAAAAAAAAAATAGAAACAACGAAAAGTAAAATTAGTGAAATTCCATGAAAAAAACCCTTGAATTTATCCTCATTATTACTTTTCCTACCACAAATGAATTGATAAAAATTAGACTTCATTGATTTAAAAGATCACAGAGGGGAAAAGTGATTTGCATATAAGATAATGCACTATAAAAATAATTGTAGTATATAAAATAGGGTATTTTTTAATTCCTAGAGGAACGTGCAACTATTTTTGGATCTTCCTTTCTCTTTTCCAAATCCCAAATGGTAAGAGAATTGGATTCTCTTGATTTTAACAATATAATGTAATCTAGTCCCTTGGGATTTCATTTCTTTCCGCTTTTTGCAAAGCTAAAAAATGTGACATGTAAAGTGATGTATAAATTATTTGGGAGAATTGACGCTGACGCCACTTTACCATCATTACCATGTCATTTTTATTTTTTTTGCCTAGGTTAGTGTGGTCAAATAAATGTAAGAATGCAAGAATGGAGTAGTTCTAAGAGGAATGAATGAATGTATTACTTTAATTAGCAAAAAAAAAAAAAAAAAAATGAATGTATTACTGTTATCTGATTAGAAGGTATGAGTTGGATCCTCATTATCCACCTAGACAATTTTTTTATTTTTATTCTTCTTCATGAATTGATCCTCATTATCTTACAAGTATAAAATAAAACATAAAAAAAATATTATCTATTGTCTTATCATAAAATAATTAATAAATATACAGATATTAATATATTTCATGAAAAGAATGGAACAATCGAAATTTCATCTTTCTTAGATTCATCTCCCCATATCTTATAACTAGCCAAAAAAAAAAAAAAAAATGCCATGCACAAAAATATGATATATTAAAAATATAATTATGGTCTAACAATATTTAATAAAAAAATGTTGTAGGCCAGTTGGGCCTTCGTTCATACATTTTTCTTCTTTTTCGTTTTTAGCCCATTTTCTTGTACTCTATGATAAGTTGGACTGAGCCTCACAATCCAAATATGATGAGTTTATTTTTAACCAAGATGCCATGCGGGCTGAGCTGGTAAAACAGCCCAATCTTCTTTACTGTGTCTTCCCCAGGTGATTTGGCTGTTGGTCTTTTGAATGAGTTTTTCAGGTTCTTGGTTGTTATGTTTTGAATGATCCTTCCAGATGACTGTTCTGTCTTGAATGCGTCTACTTTAGGAACTCTATAAATACTCTCATCCTTCCTATTCCTAATAGAGGAGGTGACTAATAACTTTGTGTGAAGCTTATGTTCTTTCTCTCTTCTTCTTCTTCTCTGCAGTTTCTTATTCCTCTGTTACTCTGTTCTCTGTAAATTCTTTTGTTGCTGCCGCTGTTAATCGCATTCTTGGTTGACTGCGTGCTTGGGTGGCTTGTGAGGGAGAGAACCGAGAGTGAGAGATTAGATTGTTATTGTGTGAGGCTCATTCATTGTTCTGAGGGTTTGATCGAGATTCTAACTAATACAGCGAAACTGTTCCTCATCTGTTTTTGGCGTCCGAATATCTCTGTTCCCCTCTTTCGCATAAATCAGTCGTCCGATTTTTCTGTGTTGGTTTTGAAAACGGACGTCCAGTTTTTAAGTTGGTTGTCTGTTTCTTTCTTTTGCGGGTCCAATTTTTGCCTACTCATCCAATTTTTGCAGGTACTTTGGATTTAAGAAGAATCAGTAGTCCGTTTTTCGGACACCTCATCCTACTTTGAAGGGCCATTTTTAAGAGTTGTTATCCGATTCCATCACCCGGTTATTTGTAATAGATTAGATACATATATTATATATTATGTTCTTCCTCTGCTTTTGTAATAAGTTTGTAGAAATTTTGTTTATGTAACAGGACTGCTCACTAATGTAACTCTTCTCAACAAATACTAATATGAAAAAAAACTTTTTTTTATCCAATGGCTTGTACAATTTCTTAAGCAAAGTCTCCTTCCTGAATTCCTCCCTACTTTGAAAACAAAATACTTCGACCTGATTTGATGATAAAACAAATTACCCAGGACAATGATTATAAAAGAATACCAATATTGTTTTTAAACTTATTATTTCTCAAAATTGTTACTTGCTTCGAAATATTGGTTTTTTCCAGGAAAAATACTATTGTCTTCCAAAGAAAAAAAATTACTTCTTTTTATATTTTAAACACCCGAGCAACACACAAAGCATATTTATTCTTTATTTTTTGCAAAAAATTAAAAGAAAAATAGGAACAAACAAAATAGTATGTTTTATACAAGTCTTTAAAAAGTAAAAGTTAATAAAAGTTAATATTAATCTTTTCGTACCCAAAAGAATATTGTTTTATGGGGGGAAAATTATTAAATGGTTTGAGTACCAATATTAAGAATTATATTTACAAAATGTGCTTGAATAATATATATAGAGTAAAAGGTTTCCTCAATTTACTTGAATTGATTTCTCAAATAAATAGTAATGGCTGAGGCTAAAAAATACAAAACTTTGATGCATTATTCAATTAAGAATTATTTTTTTACTTAGTTTTTATTGATTTGAATGACTAAAATAATAAAATATACTAAATTTTACCAGAGATGAGCATAATTTTGGATATTAAGTATCAGGAAAACAAATTGGAGGGCCATGCCTTCGCCTCAGATAATGGCCCTTCATACCCCATTAGACCTCTTTCAAAAAAAAAAAAAAAAAAAAAAATCTTTAAAAAAAATTGAAAGAAAGGCCCATCAGTCTGCATTCTCAATATACTTTTATGCCCAAAACTCTACTAATCATGTATACTTTATTTTAATTATTTGACTGCATTTTTTTTAAGAAATACAATATGCATTCTGAAATTTTATTTCATAACATTAAACAAAATTGTTTCCATGAACATCTCAAAATCGCTCAAGGCCCTTATTTTTTCCTTTTTGTTTATTTATGAACTTTAAGATGCACATCGTGTAAAAATGTGTTGTGAGGATTCTCTCAACAAAATATGCATTATTCTGAATTAATATTACCAATTGATATATCCAAAAGTTCTCAAAGTTAATAAAATATTTATCGTTTTATATACCACTTTAAGATATAACAATAAAGTTTTCCAAAAAAAATAAAAATAAAAATAAGGTTTGAACTTTAACATGGCAAAAATTTGCAATGAACTTTGAAAGTTGCAAGAAAAAATAATCTAAATGACTTTAATAAATTATAGAAGGAGGAGAAAAACCTACGCCAAATTAATACTCTACATAGAATCTTTCATTTGATTGAAGTAAAATATATTTCAATTAAGCTTACCAAATAGTAAACAGTATCCCTTAGATACTGGATGCGTGATAAAAAAAATTCAACAACATTGTTGCATTTTCTTTGCAAAATTTGCTTTTGGATCCCCATCCGTAAAAATATAAATTTATGTAAATTAATTTTCATTTTGAATTTCTTTTTTGTTTAAACAATGGATGAAACTAAATTAACTCAAACACAAAAAGAATTTTTTTGTGTTCGAGGAAAAAGAGAACTTAACATGACTTTTTGCTTGGATTGCATATATATATATATATATATATAAAAGGAACTTAAAATGAATTTTTACTTGGATTGCATATATATATATATATGCGTGTATATATATGTATATTTATATATGTAAATAAATATATATCCATAATATATATACACGTATATATAATATACATATATATAATATACATATAATATATATAAATGTATAATATATATAAATGTATTATATATATGTATTATATATGTATATTATAATATATATAATGTATAATATATATACATATATATATACATACACATATATATGTATACATATATATAATATATATAAATGTATAATATATATAAACGAAAAAGCGGTCCGAAGGTAGCCAGATAGTAGTCCATGCAATAACTTAGAGTTTAAAGGCACATTTCACATGAACTCTAAGTTATTGCATGGACTACTATCTGGCTACCTTCGGACCGCTTTTGGTATCAGAGCCATGTAATTGCTAAGATATATGTGATTCATAGTTTAACATGACCTTTCCGCCTTAAATTCTAATGAATTTATTGAAAGAAAAAACGGAACATTAAAAAATGTTTCTAAACAAGAGATGGATATTCTCGAAAACTTGGAAGCACTTAATAAGTGGACTATTCCAAGGGTTGATTTAAAAACTGTTTATCAGTTAGGAACCTTTGAAAAATTGGGTTTAAAACAAGTAGTTAAAACTACTGAAGAATCAGTCTCTTTAGATAATGAAGAAACTGAGATAAAATTGTTATCATTAAATGATATACTTAAATATAAAGATTTATATAAGTTCATTCATATTGGAGTAGTGCAAATTGCATTTAAACCTCTTACTTTAGAAGGTTTACCTGAAAGTTTTATTGCATGTCTAAGAGATGCGAGAAATCAAAATTGGAAACAATCACTCATAGGTGTGATCCAATCTAGTCTGGCGCATGGACCAGTATATTTTAATGTTTATCCTAATCTTTCACTTTCTTTAAGTGATGTCAATATCTTTGACACTTTAACATTAAATGTTAAGACTCATGGCTATAATTATATGGCTGGATCTGAACTTATCTGTATTTGTTATAGAATTTATTATAAACCATTATTTACTTTAAATCCTAATTGTAAATTAATGGATAAAAAGATAAATGAAACTGTTATAATAGAAACCAATTTTAATAGATCTAAAATCTCAACAAGAAGAATTATTAAATGGGATGAAATCCCTATGCCTCCTCAATGGAAATTGGAAAGAACTGGTTATATTCAGTCAAAAACAGAACATAATATTGATCATATTGAACAAACTCCAGAAGGAATAGTTTATATCCAGATGGATCCTAGTTCCTCTAGGATAGGAGATGTTCCTAGGACATATTCTACCAGATCTGAACGATCTTATATTTCACCTTTGTTAGAAGATAAAGATTATATTCCTTACAGGGTTTCTACTTCCCAAGTAAGTGAGCGTGATGAACATAATAATCATGTAGAGAAAGTTTTAAAAACAAAAGAAAATATTGTTAAAGGAGTTTATAACAAAGATCCGGAAATAACCAGAATCGAAATGAATTTTTCCTTATGAATAATATACAAAAAATTGATTTTAGACCTGGATCTGAAGCCAGGCAAAAAATTTAAAAAATGAATTTAATTTACCTAGATGGGAACCATTTAGAAAGTGGTTTTTCTCTAATTTTGATGATACTCTAAAATATTATATTTCTGAAGAATTTTATAAATGTTTATCGATTCATAATATTTTATTTCCATTCGTTCCATGGTTCGTAGATACATATATTGAACCATACATTTTACGTTTTTAGAAAGAGATTATAAACTCTTTAATGGTAATATCATTAAAGGAGTTTGGCCTCCTCAACAACCTTTTCATTTGGAAAAGGACAATCATATTGTTAGTTTTACAGCATTTGTGAAACTTTTTGAACACGATACATTACATATCACTGTAAAACAGATTAATAAACTTATAGAACAACAGAATTATACAAACATTTGTCTAAATGTATTAGGAGAACAAATTCTCTCTCTTCATAAGAGAATTGATGTTTTATTCCAAAAACTTGACAAGATTGATACATCTTCGTCCGATGGCGCTAAAGAAGTCATATCGACTCCACCTTTGCAGCCTCCCCCTGAAATCTATAATTATAAATTAAAAAAAGATGTCGGATCTAGAAGAGATGCTAGATCGAAATTTTAAAAAAATTAAATATTAATACTTTAGAAAATGAATTTTACGATAAATTATCCGAAACTAAGGATTATAAGCCTATTATTCAAGATGAACTTAATAAGTTATATAAGTTTGCTGATAGACCTACACAAAGAATAAATTATTATAGAAGACCCTCTCCAGTAGATATTCTACATGAAGAACAAGAATATATTAATAATAACAGTTATAATGGAAAAAGCATTTATGAATGGAATATAGATGGTTATACAGAAAAACAGATTTATAATCTTACACATAGAATGCTTATGTATAGTACGATCGATAGGTGATTGGAAATAGTGACAGTAATATTGCAAAAAATGATAGTTGCAGGATTTACTGGCCAACTAAAAGGTTGGTGGGATCATTATCTTTCTCATCAGGAGAAAGAAACCATTTATCATACTCTTAAACAAGAAGATAATGGTAATACTAGTGAACAAGCAGTTTATACACTGATTGTGACAATTTTAGAACACTTCACCGAAGAATTTCGGATAATAATGAGACTAATAGAACTCTATTACAGAATACTAGGTGTAAAACACTTACAGATTGGAGATGGTATAAAGACCTATTTCTTAATAGGGTTATGGAATTACCTGAGAGTAATAGCTCTCATTGGAAATCCAAATTTATTGATGGATTACCTCCATTATTTGCTGAAAGAGTAAGAAAAACTCTTAGGAAAGATCAAATATCTATTCCTTATGAAAGTTATACATATGGCAGTCTCATAGCAACTTGCAAATCTGAAGGTTTAGCCTTATGTAATGAAATTAAATTAAATCAACAAATTAAACGGCAAAGACTAACTGAAAAGAAATCGGTTAGGCCAATTTTGTAGCCAATTTGGGTTGGATATTCAACCACAAAGAAAACAAGTTCATAACTCTTCTCATAATGATAAACATGAATTTTATCATAAAAAAGAAAAAAAAAGAGATATTCTCGGGCTCGACTAGAGAAAAAAAAGCTAAAAGAAAGTCCGATAGACTAGAAAGAAAGAAAGACAAAAGTAATATTATGCATTATAAGTGTAAACGTATAGGTCACTACGCTAATAAGTGTAGAATGAAACAAAAGATTAATAATCTTAATATTAGTGAAGAATTGAAAGATTCTTTAGAAAAATTTATTTTTAGAATCGATGAGTCTGAAGAAATAAATTCAGTCTCAGCAATAGATCATATCTATGATTCTTCTACAGAATCATCAGAAGAAGAAATGTGTCCTTGTAAACAAGGATTCAGTGAATCTGATAAAGAAGAAAATGATTATTATAAATTAATATCTCAATTTCAAGATTCTGATCTTAATGTTCTAACTAATAATCATATTTTAGAATTTTTAAAATCTATTAAAGACCCTGAATTAAGGTCTCGAATTATAGAAAATCTGGATGATATTCCATCGACCAGTAATTCTCCTCCGAAGAAAGAAGTAGAATTTATACCTAATAATAATGCATATTCAATGACAGAAGTTTATAAACTTATGAAACAAAGATATGAGGATTCTCATAAATCTCAGACAACTCTAAAAAGATTTGTATGGAGAAATAGATCATCTAAAAAGATGAAATTAAGATGTTAAAACAAATAAATCAAAATCTTGATGTTCGAGTTTCTAATTTAGAAATGAAAAAAGAATATGCTTTGGTTACACCAAATCTTTTTGACAATCTTAATAAGATTGGCGAAGAAAATTTCTTAACTACGCTTGATATGATTACATCATTCAAGTTTTATGTGAAAAATTACTTTACTCATAAGTAAAGATGAAATAAAAGAATTTCTCGCCCTTATTGATACGAGTGCAGATATTAGTGTTATACAGGAAGGATTAATTCCTACTAAATATTTTCAAAAAACAACTCATAGTTTGCGTCATGCAGGTGGTGATAGATTACAAATTAATTTTAAACTACCTCGTGCGTATATTTGCAATAATAAAGTTTGCATTCCTGAAAGCTTTTTATTAGCTAAAAAATATTACAAACCAAGTTATTCTTGGAACACCTTTTATAAAAAAAGATTTTTCCTATTACTTATATAGGGGACTGAGTGTATTATAGGTACTTTTGATAATACACTGTTTCTTTTCGATTCATAAGCTGAACCAAATACAAGATTTGTTAATGAAATAAAGGATTTCATTATACGAAAACAAAAGCAAATTAATTTTATAAAATTTGAAATTAACTCTTCCACTATAGAAGAAGTTTTACAAAATCCTAAATTACAGGATAAAATTAAAAAGCTACAACATCATATTTCTGTAGAAATTTGCAATGATCATCCAAATGCTTTTTGGAATCGCAAGAAGCATGAAGTTAAACTTCCTTATATTGATGACTTTGATGAAAGTCAAATTCCTACCAAGGCAAGACCTTGTCAAATGAATTCTAAATATTTAGAATTATGCAAAGAAGAAATTGCTTCTTTGTTAAATAAAAAATTAATCAAAGCGTCAAACTCACCCTGGTCATGTACAGGATTTTATGTAAATAAAAATGCTGAATTAGAAAGAGGCGTACCAAGATTGGTAATAAATTATAAACCTCTTAATAAAGTATTAAAATGGATTAGACATCCTATTCCTAATAAAAAAGATTTATTAGATAGACTTTATGAAGCTCTAATATTTTCTAAATTTGATTTAAAATCAGGATATTGGCAAATTCAGATAGCTGAAGAAGACCAATATAAAACTGCATTTAATGTGCCTATAGGTCACTTTGAATGGAAAGTAATGCCTTTTGGTTTAAAAAAATGCGCCTTACGAATTTCGGAAAATTATGAATGATATATTCATACCATACAGTGACTTTATATTAGTCTATATAGATGATATCTTAGTATTTTCTAAAAATGTTCAACAACATTTTGAACATTTAGATATTTTTAAAAAATTAGTAATACAAAATGGTTTAGTTATATCAAAACCAAAAATGGTTTTATTTCAAACCAATATTCGATTTTTGGGTCATAACATTGAAAAAGGAAAAATAATTCCTATCAATAGAAGTATTGAATTTGCTTCTAAATGTCCAGATGAAATACTGGATAAAACACAATTACAAAGATTCTTAGGCAGTCTAAATTATATTTCGCCTTATTATCAAAATCTTGCTTCTGATACAGCTATCTTATACGATAGGTTAAAAAAGAAACCTAAACCATGGACTTCTCAGCATATTGAGATGGTCAAGAAAATCAAAGCCAAAGTTTCCTCTTTGCCTTGTTTGGTATTAGCCAACCCCACTTGGCAAAAGATAATAGAAACTGATGCTTCTGATATTGGTTATGGGGGGTATTCTTACCCCAAATTTGTCTCGTTAATAACAAACCTCATTTAGTCGAGATATTATTCGGCAAATGGGATGATAGTCAAAGAAATTATGCAATTATAGCTAAAGAAATTTTAGCTATTGTAAAATGTATTTTAAAATTTCGGGATGATTTATATAATCAAAAATTTATTGTCAAAAGCAGATCGCTAAGCGACTAAATTTATGTTTCATAAAGATTTTAAACATGATGTATCTAAACAAATGTTTGCCAGATGGCAAGCTCATTTAGCAACCTTTGATTTTGATATTATTTATAAAAAAGGTCAAGATAATAATCTTCCTGACTTTTTGACTCGTGAATATTTGCAGCATGCAGGGACGAGGAAATAACTATCGCGGTCGTGGTGGCCGAGGCAGAGGTCATACCTCACAGCCAAAAGACAAAAATGTTGTTATACAACATGGCAATAAGACTCTTGTTAGTCAACATTTGACTCAAATTCCAGCTCATTTGAAGCACAATTATATGCGAGAATTCAAAAAAACGATTGCGTGCTACACAACAACAAACAGGGTGAAACCTCATCATCATCATATGCTCAGGCTTTAGCCGAAACAGAAGAAGATCATACACCTTCTTATCATACTCATAAAGAGAAGGACATCATATGTCATTTGGAACACAAAGATCTCCAATGGAAGGAGAATCAGTGGTCATTAATTAACGAGATATCTTGATGTGGCATCATATGCTTTGCAACGTCATACAAACAAAGACAATATTATGAAAATGTTTTGAAAGAAACATATTGTGAAATTACACATTTTTATCCTGGTGGTGCTAAAACTGGGACAATTTGTAATTTTAGCAAGATTATAATTAAAAAGATCATATCTATTGAAGAATGGGGAATTTCTCCTTTGCGAGAAAAGGAATTTCTAGTTCCTGGTACTAAATTCACCATTAAATATAATTATTGGGATTATATTGATGCTTTTCATAAAGCACTTTTATATGAAAATCCAACCAAGAAGCATACTTGGTTAATTAAAATTTGTGGACATGTTTACAACCATCCCATACCAAATTGGTTTTTTACATGGTGGACTACATTCGGGACATCAGGAAAAATACTTCCAGATCAGTTTAAAGCTTTATATGCTGAATGGATTAATATTTCGCCAAAGGTCGCTGATTATATCAGTTTAGATCTTGATTCAGAACACATAGCTTCTATGCTTTTCTTCATAGAATTCTCCATACCATGGGTATGGAAATGGACTCCTGAAGTGGGTTATACCCAACATAATATGCTATGTCTCAGAAGAGCTACTCATAGTAGGTTTTGGGATAGATTAATCAAAATTGATCCTGAGACCAAAACTATTAACGGTCAAAATATTCTGGATGATATCCAGCAAAAAATTCTGTTATACAAAAAAGAAAAAAAGACGCTGGTGATTTCAAAAATACCCGAGTCCATTCGATCAATTATCTTCCATGTTAAAATTACGAGAAAGATGTTATACCAAAAGAAGATTTAATTAAATCTTATTTGCTACAATTCAAGCGAGGAGCTTCTCAACACCTTGCTCCCCGGAAGACAAGGCCCGACATTTCTATGGCGAGGCTCGTCTCATGACGATTGTTTAGCAGGGGAATCTCAAGACCCCAATGAGAATGATAATATGGATCTTTGAAACTCTTAATGAAGAGGACATTGACCGAATGGTCAAACGAGATGGAAGAAAGCTGCACAAAAGGCCATCAAGTAAAAGGTCGACAACACACATGTGCAAGCGACCCCACCTCATCAACAACATATTGAATTATTGTCCTTGTAGGACCATTGTAATAGTACCCGCATTATGGGGAATAGTATTATTCGGATTTCAAATCCTTTATGTAATAGCATCGATAGTAGAGTTGGTGTCCGTCTTCCTTGTTGTCTATAAAAGGAAGCCAACTCTTCATAAGTTGGACACACCTCTAGAAATCTCCCTCTTTAGCTTTCTAGTTCTCTCTCCCTCCTTGTATACATTTTCTTTCATCAATAAGAAGCAGTTTGAAGTTTTCTTCCTATCCCTGGTAATTTCTTATTTCTGATTATTATTTTGTTTTTGTTGTAGATTTAGTCTCATGGAAGGCAAAATCATTTCATGTTAAACTATGGATGACTATATATCTAGCTAATTATGTTGAAAAGATCCTTCTTTTGTCCGAATGGATAGCAGTTTATGCCATAACTTAGAATTTGGGTTATGAACTTAGAACTGGCCTTACTTATGCAAAGAATAAGGGTTAGCCTGTTGAAAGCCGTTGAGTGAAGGCGATGTAAAGGCGTTGATCCCGGTTTTACTCTTGGCTAAGTCGGTTGACAGTTTTAGAGTTCATGTGAAATGTGCCTTTAAACTCTAAGTTATTGCATGGACTACTATCTGGCTACCTTCGGACCGCTTTTGGATGTTAATTAACAGATATCTTGATAAGGCATCATATGCTGCAACGTCATACAAACAAAGACAATATTATGAAAATGTTTTGAAAGAAACGTATTGTGAAATTACACATTTTTATCCTGGTGGTGCTAAAACTGGGACAATTTGTAATTTTAGCAATATTATAATTAAAAAGATCATATCTATTGAAGAATGGGGAATTTCTCCTTTGCGAGAAAAGGAATTTCTAGTTCCTGGTACTAAATTCACCATTAAATATAATTATTGGGATTATATTGATGTTTTTCATAAAGCACTTTTATATGAAAATCCAACCAAGAAGCATACTTGGTTAATTAAAATTTGTGGACATGTTTATAACCATCCCATACCAAATTGGTTTTTTACATGGTGGACTACATTCGGGACATCAGGAAAAATACTTCCAGATCAGTTTAAAGCTTTATATGCTGAATGGATTAATATTTCGCCAAAGGTCGCTGATTATATCAGTTTAGATCTTGATTCAGAAGACATAGCTTCTATGCTTTTCTTCATAGAATTCTCCATACCATGACTATGGAAATGGACTCCTGAAGTGGGTTATACCCAACATAATATGCCATGTCTCAGAAGAGCTACTCATAGTAGGTTTTGGGATAGATTAATCAAAATTGATCCTGAGACCAAAACTATTAACGGTCAAAATATTCTGGATGATATCCAGCAAAAAATTCTGCTATACAAAAAGAAAAAAGACGCTGGTGATTTCAAAAATACCAGTCCATTCAGTCAATTATCTTCCATGTTAAAATTACAGAAAGATGTTATACCAAAAGAAGATTTAATTAAATCTTATTTGCTACAATTCAAGAAGGAGCTTCTCAACACCTTGCTCCCAGAAGACAAGACTGACATTTCTATGGCAGGCTCATCTCATGACGATTGTTTCGCCGGGGAATCTCAAGACCCCAATGAGAATGATAATATGGATGCTGAAACTCTTAATGAAGAGGACATTGACCGAATGGTCAAAGAGATGGAAGAAGCTGCACAAAAGGCCATCAAGTAAAAGCTGACAACACACATGTGAAAGCAGCCCCACCTCATCAACAACATATTGAATTATTGTCCTTGTAGGACCATTGTAATAGTACCCGCATTATAGGGAATAGTATTATTCGGATTTCAAATCCTTTATGTAATAGCATGGATAGTAGAGCTGGTGTCCGTCTTCCTTGTTGTCTATAAAAGGAAGCCAACTCTTCATAAGTTGGACACACCTCTAGAAATCTCCCTCTTTAGCTTTCTAGTTCTCTCTCCCTCCTTGTATACATTTTCTTTCATCAATAAGAAGCAGTTTGAAGTTTCCTTCTTATCCTTGGTAATTTCTTATTTCTGATTATTATTTTGTTTTTGTTGTAGATTTAGTCTCATGGAAGGCTAAATCATTTCATGTTAAACAATGGATGACTATATATCTAGCTAATTATGTTGTAAAGATCCTTCTTTTGTCCGAATGGATAGCAGTTTATGCCATAACTTAGAATTTGGGTTATGAACTTAGAACTGGCCTTACTTATGCAAAGAATAAGGGTTAGCCTGTTGAAAGCCGTTGAGTGAAGGCGATGTAAAGGCATTGATCCTGGTTTTATTCTTGGCTAAGTCGGTTGACAGTTTTAGAGATCATGTGAAATGTGCCTTTAAACTCTAAGTTATTGCATGGACTACTATCTGGCTACCTTCGGACCGCTTTTGGTATCAGAGCCATGTAATTGCTAAGATATATGTGATTCATAGTTTAACATGACCTTTCTGCCTTAAATTCTAATGAATTTATTGAAAGAAAAACGGAACATTAAAAATGTTTCTAAACAAGAGATGGATATTCCTGAAAACTTGGAAGCACTTAATAAGTGGACTATTCCAAGGGTTGATTTAAAAACTGTTTATCAGTTAGGAACCTTTGAAAAATTGGGTTTAAAACAAGTAGTTAAAACTACTGAAGAATCAGTCTCTTTAGATAATGAAGAAACTGAGATAAAATTGTTATCATTAAATGATATACTTAAATATAAAGATTTATATAAGTTCATTCATATTGGAGTAGTGCAAATTGCATTTAAACCTCTTACTTTAGAAGGTTTACCTGAAAGTTTTATTGCATGTCTAAGAGATGCAAGAAATCAAAATTGGAAACAATCACTCATAGGTGTGATCCAATCTAGTCTGGCGCATGGACCAGTATATTTTAATGTTTATCCTAATCTTTCACTTTCTTTAAGTGATGTCAATATCTTTGACACTTTAAC
The DNA here is from genome assembly GCA_028651295.1 of Catharanthus roseus. Taxonomy (NCBI): domain Eukaryota; kingdom Viridiplantae; phylum Streptophyta; class Magnoliopsida; order Gentianales; family Apocynaceae; genus Catharanthus; species Catharanthus roseus. Next base: position 28,460 of record JAPQWS010000107.1, on the reverse strand, counting down.
ATTAAATGTTAAGACTCATGGCTATAATTATATGGGTTGGATCCGAACTTATACTGTATTTGTTATAGAATTTATTATAAACCATTATTTACTTTAAATCCTAATTGTAAATTAATGGATAAAAAGATAAATGAAAGCTGTTTATAATAGAAACCAATTTTAATAGATCTAAAATCTCAACAAGAAGAATTATTAAATGGGATGAAATCCCTATGCCTCCTCAATGGAAATTGGAAAGAAGCTGGTTATATTCGATCAAAAAGCAGAACATAATATTGATCATATTGAACAAACTCCGGAAGGAATAGTTTATATCCGAGATGGATCCTAGTTCCTCTAGGATAGGAGATGTTCCTAGGACATATTCTACCGGATCCGAACGATCTTATATTTCACCTTTGTTAGAAGATAAAGATTATATTCCTTACAGGGTTTCTACTTCCCAAGTAAGTGAGCGTGATGAACATAATAATCATGTAGAGAAAGTTTTAAAAACAAAAGAAAATATTGTTAAAGGAGTTTATAACAAAGATCCGGAAATAACTAGAATCGAAATGAATTTTTCCTTATGAATAATATACAAAAAATTGATTTTAGACTCGGATCCGAAAGCCGGGCAAAAAAATTAAAAAATGAATTTAATTTACCTAGATGGGAACCATTTAGAAAGTGGTTTTTCTCTAATTTTGATGATACTCTAAAATATTATATTTACGAAGAATTTTATAAATGTTTATCGATTCATAATATTTTATTTCCATTCGTTCCATGGTTCGTAGATACATATATTGAACCATACATTTACATTTTTAGAAAGAGATTATAAACTCTTTAATGGTAATATCATTAAAGGAGTTTGGCCTCCTCAACAACCTTTTCATTTGGAAAAGGACAATCATATTGTTAGTTTTACTGACATTTGTGAAACTTTTTGAACACGATACATTACATATCAACTGTAAAAGCAGATTAATAAACTTATAGAACAACGAGAATTATACAAACATTTGTCTAAATGTATTAGGAGAACAAATTCTCTCTCTTCATAAGAGAATTGATGTTTTATTCCAAAAACTTGACAAGATTGATACATCTTCGTCAGATGGCGCTAAAGAAGTCATATCGACTCCACCTTTGCGGCCTCTCACGAAATCTATAATTATAAATTAAAAAAGGATGTCGGATCTAGAAGAGATGCTAGATCGAAATTTAAAAAAATTAAATATTAATACTTTAGAAAATGAATTTTACGATAAATTATCCGAAACTAAGGATTATAAGCCTATTATTCAAGATGAACTTAATAAGTTATATAAGTTTCGTTTGATAGACCTACACAAAGAATAAATTATTATAGAAGACCCTCTCCAGTAGATATTCTACATGAAGAACAAGAATATATTAATAATAATGAGTTATAATGGAAAAAGCATTTATGAATGGAATATAGATGGTTATACGGAAAAACAGATTTATAATCTTACACATAGAATGCTTATGTATAGTACGATCAGATGGTGATTGGAAATAGTGATGATAATATTGCAAAAAATGATAGTTGCAGGGATTTCTTGGCCAACTAAAAGGTTGGTGGGATCATTATCTTTCTCATCGGGAGAAAGAAACCATTTATCATACTCTTAAACAAGAAGATAATGGTAATACTAGTGAACAAAGCGAGTTTATACACCGATTGTGACAATTTTAGAACACTTCACCGGAAGAATTTCGGATAATAATGAGACTAATAGAACTCTATTACAGAATACTAGGTGTAAAACACTTACAGATTGGAGATGGTATAAAGACCTATTTCTTAATAGGGTTATGGAATTACCTGAGAGTAATAGCTCTCATTGGAAATCCAAATTTATTGATGGATTACCTCCATTATTTCGTTTGAAAGAGTAAGAAAAACTCTTAGGAAAGATCAAATATCTATTCCTTATGAAAGTTATACATATGGCGAGTCTCATAGCAACTTGCAAATCGAAGGTTTAGCCTTATGTAATGAAATTAAATTAAATCAACAAATTAAACGGCAAAGACTAACTGAAAAGAAATCGGTTAGGCCAATTTTGTAGCCAATTTGGGTTGGATATTCAACCACAAAGAAAACAAGTTCATAACTCTTCTCATAATGATAAACATGAATTTTATCATAAAAAGAAAAAAAAGAGATATTCTCAGGCTCAGCTAGAGAAAAAAAAGCTAAAAGAAAGTCGATAGACTAGAAAGAAAGAAAGACAAAAGTAATATTATGCATTATAAGTGTAAACGTATAGGTCACTACGCTAATAAGTGTAGAATGAAACAAAAGATTAATAATCTTAATATTAGTGAAGAATTGAAAGATTCTTTAGAAAAAATTATTTTTAGAATCGATGAGTGCGAAGAAATAAATTCGATCTCGGCAATAGATCATATCTATGATTCTTCTACGAGAATCATCGAGAAGAAGAAATGTGTCCTTGTAAACAAGGATTCGGTGAATCGATAAAGAAGAAAATGATTATTATAAATTAATATCTCAATTTCAAGATTCTGATCTTAATGTTCTAACTAATAATCATATTTTAGAATTTTTAAAATCTATTAAAGACCCTGAATTAAGGTCTCGAATTATAGAAAATTTGGATGATATTCCATCGACCAGTAATTCTCCTCCGAAGAAAGAAGTAGAATTTCTGCCTAATAATAATCCATATTCAATGACAGAAGTTTATAAACTTATGAAACAAAGATATGAGGATTCTCATAAATCTCCGACAACTCTAAAAGATTTGTATGGAGAAATAGATCATCTAAAAGATGAAATTAAGATGTTAAAACAAATAAATCAAAATCTTGATGTTCGAGTTTCTAATTTAGAAATGAAAAAAGAATATGCTTTGGTTACACCAAATCTTTTTGACAATATTAATAAGATTGGTGAAGAAAATTTCTTAACTACGCTTGATATGATTACATCATTCAAGTTTTATGTAAAAATTACTTTACTCATAAGTAAAGATGAAATAAAAGAATTTACTGCCCTTATTGATACAGGTGCAGATATTAGTGTTATACGGGAAGGATTAATTCCTACTAAATATTTTCAAAAAACAACTCATAGTTTGCGTCATGCAGGTGGTGATAGATTACAAATTAATTTTAAACTACCTCGTGCGTATATTTGCAATAATAAAGTTTGCATTCCTGAAAGCTTTTTATTAGCTAAAAAATATTACAAACCAAGTTATTCTTGGAACACCTTTTATAAAAAAAGATTTTTCCTATTACTTATATAGGGATTTGAGTGTATTATAGGTACTTTTGATAATACACTGTTTCTTTTCAGTTCATAAGTGAACCAAATACAAGATTTGTTAATGAAATAAAGGATTTCATTATACGAAAACAAAAGCAAATTAATTTTATAAATTTTGAAATTAACTCTTCCACTATAGAAGAAGTTTTACAAAATCCTAAATTACGAGGATAAAATTAAAAAAGCTACAACATCATATTTACGTAGAAATTTGCAATGATCATCCAAATGCTTTTTGGAATCGCAAGAAGCATGAAGTTAAACTTCCTTATATTGATGACTTTGATGAAAGTCAAATTCCTACCAAGGCAAGACCTTGTCAAATGAATTCTAAATATTTAGAATTATGCAAAGAAGAAATTGCTTCTTTGTTAAATAAAAAATTAATCAAAGCGTCAAACTCACCCTGGTCATGTACAAGATTTTATGTAAATAAAAATGCTGAATTAGAAAGAGGCGTACCAAGATTGGTAATAAATTATAAACCTCTTAATAAAGTATTAAAATGGATTAGACATCCTATTCCTAATAAAAAAGATTTATTAGATAGACTTTATGAAGCTCTAATATTTTCTAAATTTGATTTAAAATCAGGATATTGGCAAATTCAGATAGCTGAAGAAGACCAATATAAAACTGCATTTAATGTGCCTATAGGTCACTTTGAATGGAAAGTAATGCCTTTTGGTTTAAAAAAACGCGCCTTCGAATTTCGAGAAAATTATGAATGATATATTCATACCATACAGTGACTTTATATTAGTCTATATAGATGATATCTTAGTATTTTCTAAAAATGTTCAACAACATTTTGAACATTTAGATATTTTTAAGAAATTAGTAATACAAAATGGTTTAGTTATATCAAAACCAAAAATGGTTTTATTTCAAACCAATATTCGATTTTTGGGTCATAACATTGAAAAAGGAAAAATAATTCCTATCAATAGAAGTATTGAATTTGCTTCTAAATTTCCAGATGAAATACTGGATAAAACACAATTACAAAGATTCTTAGGCAGTCTAAATTATATTTCGCCTTATTATCAAAATCTTGCTTCTGATACAGCTATCTTATACGATAGGTTAAAAAAGAAACCTAAACCATGGACTTCTCAGCATACTGAGATGGTCAAGAAAATCAAAGCCAAAGTTTCCTCTTTGCCTTGTTTGGTATTAGCCAACCCTACTTGGCAAAAGATAATAGAAACTGATGCTTCTGATATTGGTTATGGGGGGTATTCTTACCCAAATTTGTCTCATTAATAACAAACCTCATTTAGTCGAGATATTATTCGGCAAATGGGACTGATAGTCAAAGAAATTATGCAATTATAGCTAAAGAAATTTTAGCTATTGTAAAATGTATTTTAAAATTTCAGGATGATTTATATAATCAAAAATTTATTGTCAAAACAGACTGCCAAGCAGCTAAATTTATGTTTCATAAAGATTTTAAACATGATGTATCTAAACAAATGTTTGCCAGATGGCAAGCTCATTTAGCACCCTTTGATTTTGATATTATTTATAAAAAAGGTCAAGATAATAATCTTCCTGACTTTTTGACTCGTGAATATTTGCAGCATGCAGGGACGAGGAAATAACTATCGCGGTCGTGGTGGCCGAGGCAGAGGTCATACCTCACAGCCAAAAGACAAAAATATTGTTATACAACATGGCAATAAGACTCTTGTTAGTCAACATTTTACTCAAATTCCAGCTACTAAAGCACAATTATATGCAGAATTCAAAAAACAGTTGCGTGCTACACAACAACAAACAGGTGAAACCTCATTATCATCATATGCTCATGCTTTAGCCGAAACAGAAGAAGATCATACACCTTCTTATCATACTCATAAAGAGAAGGACATCATATGTCATTTGGAACACAAAGATCTCCAATGGAAGGAGAATCCGTGGCTGTTAATTAACAGGTATCTTGATGTGGCATCATATGCTGCAACGTCATACAAACAAAGACAATATTATGAAAATGTTTTGAAAGAAACATATTGTGAAATTACACATTTTTATCTCGGTGGTGCTAAAAGCTGGGACAATTTATAATTTTAGCAAGATTATAATTAAAGAAAGATCATATCTATTGAAGAATGGGGAATTTCTCCTTTGCGAGAAAAGGAATTTCTAGTTCCTGGTACTAAATTCACCATTAAATATAATTATTGGGATTATATTGATGCTTTTCATAAAGCACTTTTATATGAAAATCCAACCAAGAAGCATACTTGGTTAATTAAAATTTGTGGACATGTTTATAACCATCCCATACCAAATTGGTTTTTTACATGGTGGACTACATTCGGGACATCAGGAAAAATACTTCCAGATCAGTTTAAAGCTTTATATGCTGAATGGATTAATATTTCGCCAAAGGTCGCTGATTATATCAGTTTAGATCTTGATTCAGAAGACATAGCTTCTATGCTTTTCTTCATAGAATTCTCCATACCATGGGTATGGAAATGGACTCCTGAAGTGGGTTATACCCAACATAATATGCCATGTCTCAGAAGAGCTACTCATAGTAGGTTTTGGGATAGATTAATCAAAATTGATCCTGAGACCAAAACTATTAACGGTCAAAATATTCTGGATGATATCCAGCAAAAAATTCTGTTATACAAAAAGAAAAAAGACGCTGGTGATTTCAAAAATACCAGTCCATTCAGTCAATTATCTTCCATGTTAAAATTACAGAAAGATGTTATACCAAAAGAAGATTTAATTAAATCTTATTTGCTACAATTCAAGCGGGAGCTTCTCAACACCTTGCTCCCCGGAAGACAAGGCTGACATTTCTATGGCGAGGCTCGTCTCATGACGATTGTTTCGCAGGGGGAATCTCAAGACCCCAATGAGAATGATAATATGGATCTTTGAAACTCTTAATGAAGAGGACATTGACCGAATGGTCAAAGAGATGGAAGAAGCTGCACAAAAGGCCATCAAGTAAAAGCTGACAACACACATGTGCAAGCAGCCCCACCTCATCAACAACATATTGAATTATTGTCCTTGTAGGACCATTGTAATAGTACCCGCATTATAGGGAATAGTATTATTCGGATTTCAAATCCTTTATGTAATAGCATAGATAGTAGAGTCGGTGTCCAGTCTTCCTTGTTGTCTATAAAAGGAAGCCAACTCTTCATAAGTTGGACACACCTCTAGAAATCTCCCTCTTTTAGCTTTCTAGTTCTCTCTCCCTCCTTGTATACATTTTCTTTCATCAATAAGAAGCGGTTTGAAGTTTCCTTCTTATCCCACGGTAATTTCTTATTTCGATTATTATTTTGTTTTTGTTGTAGATTTAGTCTCATGGAAGGCTAAATCATTTCATGTTAAACTATGGATGACTATATATCTAGCTAATTATGTTGAAAAGATCCTTCTTTTGTCCGAATGGATAGCTGTTTATGCCATAACTTAGAATTTGGGTTATGAACTTAGAAGCGGCCTTACTTATGCAAAGAATAAGGGTTAGCTTTGTTGAAAGCCGTTGAGTGAAGGCGATGTAAAGGCGTTGATCCCGGTTTTATTCTTGGCTAAGTCGGTTGACAGTTTTAGAGTTCATGTGAAATGTGCCTTTAAACTCTAAGTTATTGCATGGACTACTATCTGGCTACCTTCGGAACATATAATATATATAAATGTATAATATATATAAATGTATTATATATATGTATTATATATGTATATTATAATATATATAATGTATAATATATATACATATATATATACATACACATATATATGTATACATATATATAATATATATAAATGTATAATATATATAAATGTATTATATATATGTATATTATAATATATATAATGTATAATATATATACATATATATACATACACATATATATGTATACATATATATTTATATATATGTGTGTAAAGAACTTAAATTTTAGCTAGAAAACTCTCCCTCTCTCTTTGTAAAAAATTTTTAATCAATAAGAAGTTTGAAGTTTTCTCTTCCATTCTCCCTGGTAAGATTTAAAAGCTTTCTTATTTTAGTTTATTATTATAAGTTTTATAATTTATTAGATTTAGCCTAATGGCAGGCTAAATCTTTCCATGTTAAACTATGCAATCATATATATCATCGTAAATATGTTGTGAAGATCCTATTTTGTCTGGTTGTATAGTCTAATGTAGGAATTCAAGGTTTGGGTTAAGAGATCTGGAACTGGCCGCAATTCTTAAAAGATGAGGGCTAGCCTGTTTAAAGCCGTTGTGAAGGCGTGTTAAGGCATTGATCCCGGTTTCATCTTTTTTAATTGTGCTGACGGATCTGGATCCCCTGTAAAATTTGGACCTTCTAACCTGGGCTCTTACATGGATGACTACCACCGGACCTAATATAGTATATAATATACATATATAATATATATAAATGTATAATATAAATGTATAATATATATAAATGTATTATATATGTATATATATACATACACATATATATATGTATACATATATATTTATATATGTATGTATATGTATATATATGTATATTTATATATATGTGTATCTATATATATACATAGACATATATACAAGTATGTATATATAATTTTGCTATTATCAATAAAATTATCTTTATTCTCGACAACTGAGCAATACCAAAATCAAGAATTTGGAGAAAACTAACAAAAAAAATCAAATATACTTAAAAACTATCAAAATCCAAGAAAGAAATTTCTAACAAAATTCAAAATTTCTAAACACTCTTCCACACTTAAAATTTACATTATTCTCAACATATCAAAACAATACTCAACAAATGAAATGTAAATAAAGAGAAACTTCCCTGTTAAAGTTGAGTATGGTCGAGACACATTCACATGTGTGGTGGTGAGATAATTATTTAACTTTGCCGTTATTGTCCTTATTACCTTTAACTTGAATACTTTTGGTTCCAAACCTTCGAGAATCTCTCTCTAATAATATATAGGTATGTCCCGTTCCATGATTTGAAACAGGGTATTGCAAATTTGAAAATATCTTTGATAAAACACAGATAGAAATTTGCATATCTCTCGATCATTTGGTCAATAAATAGAACGTGGAAATGATTTTTCCTCATGACTTCATTCAATTTCTTAAAATCAACACACCCTCTATTCATTTTTAATCCTCATAAGAATAAGGTCATTTTTCTCATTTGGAACAAATAAAGAACCAACAGTATTCTTAGGACACACATGTTCATCATATACCAATTAAATTTTTGAAAGTGGATGTACAATTCCTTGATCCAAAAGTTTCAAATTTTCATTCTTAACAAATTCTCTAAGTAATATAAGAAAATTTACATACCAATTTGTTCCTTCCTCTTCATAAAAATCTAATTAAATTATTTTTTAGAATGGCCAGTCCCATCAACTTCCTTTATGCATCCATTTCTTGCTCTGTAGGAAATTTCTTCTTCTTCAAAAATCTATCCTTTTTAGCAAAAATTGCTCCTTGTCTCGTTTTATGGTTTTTTTTTTTTTTTTGCCTTCTTTTGTTTGCCTTCGTCCTCTCAATTTTAGGAATAAACACTAATCTTGTTCAAGAAAATATTTGCATAAACTTGTAATTGTAAAAAATTAAAAACTTCTCCGACAACGACGTTAAAATTTTGATGAGTGTTGAATTTACCAAAAATGAATTCTAAATTGAAAAATTTTATAGTAAAGTGGTAAACACTCAGTCTAACCCAAAGGAAGTGGAATAATTTCTTACAATAAACTAAACAGAGAAAAATATTTGAATGTCGTTTTCTTAAAAAGACTCATAAGAGTAAATGGGCATGAAGTATCTCAATTTTGCCTGACGTCTAGGTAGAAGATATAAATCATGCTGACTCAGTGGTCCTGTAGACTGGAGACCAGGAACTAGTGCGCACAAAGAACCACCTTCCACATTGGAAAGGTTGAAATTCCCACACTGCCATTGCCAGAATTTAAACCTTGGTCCTTGATACCGACTCTGCAGCCCCAGAACCAACATAATGCCAGGATAAAAACTCCATTCTTTGTCTTTTAGAACATAATTCCTATTCCTTTTCTAATTCAAGCAAATAGACTCAACTACCTTTAAAGCTTAAGTAAACGAAACACTCATAGAAATGAATTGTTAGAAAAGCCAGATAACTGTTCTCGCTTCTACTTTAAAGATATAAAAAGAATGATAATCTCTCACTAGTTGTAGTTGCTCAAAAGCTTAAACAATTAAACTAACTTCACTTATTCCTAGTAAATTAACTATCCTTGCAGCAAAAGACTGTTAAGGTATCTACTTTGCTTCTAATCTAACTCCCATTCACAATCAAGTATATGAAAGGAAGCTAGAAGCAAATATACAACTACTATTAATTCAACAAGAAAGAAAGAATAATAAATGAACATAGATGAAAATAAGGAAGAAATAAATACTTGATAGAGAGGAAACAACATATACAATTGTTCAAAACTAGAATGAAACTAAACTCTTTAATCTCAAAACACTTAAACTCCCCTAATTATGTCTAACATTCCTCTATTTATAGAGGGAGAAGAAAAAATAAAATATTATTCAAAATAAAATCAAATCTAAAATAACCTAACCAAATGAATTTCCTCTCAACAAATATTCAACGTTGAAAATTCTGCCCACTTCTAAGTCCTTTGGCACATGACCACGCCTCTTTCCAGCTATTGCACTCTTTCAATTAAATGACCAACAATTTTTCTCTTTCTCCTCAAATGCTGATTTTGTTGCATAAAATCCAAACGATAATAAATAATAATTATTTGAAGCATTTAAACCATAACAAACACGATAAGTTTAACTAAAGTATCTAGTCAAAATAAATCCTATTACAACCTAACTCTTTTGATGAGCAGGGATAGAGCTTAGTATAGACAAACAGAGGTCATGGCCCCTCCCAACCATTTTCTTTTTTTTTTTTTTGGTTATATGTGTATACTAACCTAAAGACATATGCATTGCATAAAAAAGATTTTATCAGAAAAAGAAAAAGAAAAACCTAAAATTTAAAATATAGAAAGAACATTTAAAAAAAATGTAATAATTTGAAAATGTTACAAAATTAAGAAATTAATAAAAAATCCTACCTAAATTAAACTAAAACATCTTGCTTTGTAAATACATAATATTCTATTCTTGACAAAAGGAAATTGTTATTTAATTCAAAATGATAAACATTATTTAACAACAAATATAGATACTTCTTCTTTCCCATCTTAAAAAGTTTCAGAACAAATGATCCGTTAAAAAAATAATAATAATAATAATAATAATAATAATAATAAGAAGAAGAAGAAGAAGAAGAAGAAGAAGAAGAAGAACTAAAGAATTTGAAAAAACAAATGTATAAGGATTCATAATATATTTCTCTTTTCCTACTACAAAAATTTATAATTAAATGTTTTTCCTACATGGCCCACAAAGAAAAAAAAAACCACGATCCTGCCTCCCCATCCTCTTCCTCTCACCCAAAAAAGACCCCACAACCCCTCCCCTTTCACAAAAAGAAAAAACCCTCTTCCCCTCCTCCCCCACCTTAACACCTTTCCTCGAACACCTCCCCCCCCTCCCCCCTCACCCACCCACCACACACATACACACACACAAAAGCAGAAAAAAACCCTCTTTCCCACTCCACTTCCACCTAAATAAAAAAAAAAAAAAAAAAACCCTTTTCACCACCCCACTACATTTAAAAAGAAACCCCTCACCCAACCCTTCCCCCCTCCCCCCATTCCCCCAAAGAAAAAAAATTCCCCCTCTTCCACCACCCACTATACTTCTCCTTTACTACTCCTAAATATCAAGCAAAATTTTGTAACAAAGTCCACAAATAGCCGGCCCTCTTTCCCCTACCCCTTCCCGGTCCCCCTCCCCTTCCCCAAAAATAAACGAGCCTCTTCCCCCAACCCCCTCTCCCAAAAAAACCTCTCTTCCACCCACAAAAACAAAAAAGAAAAAGAAAAATCAATCCAATGAGCAAGTAAAAGATGGAAATATTCTATCTTAAAAAAAGACGGCAATGGAATACATTTTTTATCCTCTTTTTCAATTGATTGACCAATTAACTCAAAAATTTTTTAATTTGTCCTCTTTAAAAACAACAATGGAAACCTATTAATTTAATAATAAATATAGTAGTATCAATTAACCTGCCATGCTATCAATTAATAAATATCAAATATTAAATAAATACTAACCTTTAAAGGCTGCCATGGTAATATTTTTCCTCATTTTTCGTAATATAACCTGTATACCATAATATCGCCACCCATGACTTTCAGGCCAAAGTCCAGTTGTGGCTATATATAGGCAAAAAACGCTAAAGGAAATTAAACAATTGTCAAAATATTCAAAAAAAAATTTAAGAAAAAAGAAAAAGAATACATGAATTATCTAGATAAGGGCTTCACTATCAATCTTTATGGTAGATCATCATATCTTTTATAGAACAGTAGATAACAAAACTAGAAGTTTATAATTTTTCTCCCTCTCTCTACTCGTTTCTTTTCCCCATACAAAAAATGTTGGGCATTGAAATTCTTTTTCTACTTTCTCCCATTCGCTCTTCTTCATCCCTATCCAACAAAATCAGCAATGAACTCAATAATGGCAATAACGGAAATGAAGTTAACAAAAGTCATTAGTGTGAGTAAATGAACTGAAATAAGGAGTACATGATCCCATGGTAATAATGGCAATAAGAAAGTTTTACCCTCCATCTTGAATTTGAGGGCAAAACATTGCTGCGAGACATTCTAACAATTACATTAAAAATCCTGCAACAAAAAATCAAGGCAAGTAAGAGACACATAAAATGACATACATAGAGAGGGATAATATAAGAGAGGAGATGGAAGAGGGAAAAAAAAAAAAGCATATAAACATGAGAGAGCAGGGGTGTGTTGGAATATAATATATATCCTATTTCCATATTGTAATTAGCGTCTGTTTATTTCCAATCTGTATTTAACATATTTCCATATTGTAATTAAAATGTGTATATATCTTTGATTAATTAGTTAGGATTATGGTAGATTACCTAGAATTATGTATTGTCCTTAATTACTTGTATACCTATATAGAAAGTTAGGATTCTTGTAATTGTATATTTATGAAGAGAATTATAGACAAAAGTAAGCTTTATTTCTTACTCTCTATACCTATTTTGTTAAAATAGTATTAAAGCCTACATACTAAAAGATAAAAAATAAATTAAAAAAAAGAGAGGGGGTGGGAAGGTAGGGGAACGACAACGTTGCCATGACAAAAAGTTCCAACGTCAAGGTGGTAGAGCAAGCCGACGTTGGCAAAGAAGGAAAAATGTCACTTGTTCCTCTACCCTCTCTGTTTCATAGTACATCCAATTAACAACCATACACGGTTATGTCTTTCTATATCACAGGACTTCTTCTTTCTATATCTAGGACTTCTTTTGAGGGCAGATAACTATGAACAGTGGGCCACATCGATCCTTACAGGCATGAGAGGTAAAAGAAAGGAATCCTTCATTGATGGATCAATGAAACAACTTCCATGAGGATCCTCCGAACTAGATGACTAGGTTGCGATGAACTCAATAATCGTGCAATGGTTTCTCAACACTTTTGATTCTTCGATCATTGTTTCTATCCCTTATATGACGGATGCAAAGGATCTCGGCACCATCTGATGAAGAGATTCTTTACCGAAAATAGGCCTCGGATTTATGAACTAATGGAGGAGATCGAGAATTGCAAACAAAATGCTGCATCCATATTTGATTATTACGGACAATTCACACACTTGTGGGAAGAATTTGACAACTATGGTCCAAAAACAGATTGTTGCTGTGAAGGAGTAACTTGCAATTGGATGACAGAATCGGCATGTCACCATGAGAAACTGAAATTACATAAATTTCTCTTGGGGTTAGAAAATTCTCTTTTTCGCATTATTATTTCTCAAATAATTAATATGAACCTACTTCCCTCTGTTGAAAGTGCTTATTCCAAGGTTATTCGTGAGAAAAGACATTGTTTAGTTGTTGCTCTTATTCCAAGTTACTCCGATGTTGCTTTTGCGACACGTTCCAACAAAATCTTCTCTTTTTTTGTTCAAGTTGCGCAAAAAACATACCATAATGTTTCACAATTTTTTCAAGTTATTGGATATTCGGACTTGTGGGGTGTAAGAGGTAATTCGGGAAAAAAATTTGGTTTCCAACGCCGATCTTTGGAGAGACGGCTAGCTACAAAGGCGGGCATAGCCGGAGTGGCAAAGGGGGGTGGCCATTTATACCAAGCCGCGCATGTCACTACTTCTTCTCTTGCTTTGCTAATCTATCCGGGGTTCCTATTTTCTTCAGCACTCTATTTCTTTAGTCCAGCCATTCAAAGGACATTGGCTGAACACTTAAGCTTGGAACTTGCTTATTGCAGCCTGCTTGGAGTAATATGCCCGTGCAATAGCTCACTCCTCCATCAGGTCCAGTTAGCCTGCCTTGAGGCAATGGGACCCACTGAGCTAGCACAATGTTGACAGCTCTTGTAGCTACGATCGCGAATCTCTTGGCTCTTTCTCCACCTCGTGAAAAATTTTTCTTGTATGATTTCTTGGTTATTGGATTATGGTACATCAAGACATATTATCGGTTGCCGGGATATTTGGTTTAATATTATCGCTATTGATCTTGTGCCTATTGGTTTACCCAATGGATCTTAAACTATGGCTTGTCATGAAGCCAATGCTTTTTTAGCTCTAAATATTATTGCAACATGTACTTTATGTTCCTAATTTGACATGTCATTTAGTTTCCATTCCCCAAATCGCTCTACTAATATCCTATGTATCATGTAGGTTTTTCGACAATACTTATGTGATACATGACTATCCTACGAGGATGGAAATTGGAGTGGGTAGATTGGATAATGGCGTACTTCATTTTTCACATGCACAAGCTTTTCATGTCTAGGTTTCTCTTTTTAATTACTTCATAAACATTTAGGGCACCCCTCTTCCTCTCATCACGGACGAGAATTGAAGGCATTTCTTTTTCTAATAATACTTTGGATAATTGTTCTATTTTTTTTTCCCAAGCCTAGCAAACTCGTAAACAATTTAATTGTAGTCATACTATTTATTAAAAAAATACTGCCTCTATTTTATTTCATTTAATTCATTGTGATAATACGGGGGGGACCCCAATCGTGAGCAAGCTTCTTGTGAGTTCTCTTATTTTCTCACTATCGTTGGTGATTTTTCTCAAGTCGTTTGGGTTTAGTTCTTGATAAAATAGAAGTTTGCACTTACATTAAGCATTTTTTTGTCTTTGTTAAAAATCAATTTGATAAAACCATAAAGTGCATTCGAACATATAATGGCACTTTGAATCCTTAACCTTAAACTATTTTTTTCTTCAACACGGTTTTTGCGTCAAACTTCATCACCTTCACTCCACCATAAAATGGCCGTGCGAAAGGAAATATTGTCACATCCTATATATGGCTAGAACACTTTTTTAATCTGCTATACCAAACAAATTTAGGGGGAAAGTATAAAAATCACAGTTTATCTCATTAGTCGCAAACCCACACCTCTCTTATGGCAAAACTTCCTTCGGACTTCTTTTCCAAAACCGTAAGAATTATTCTCATCTTCATGTGTTTGGTTGCCTATGTTATGGTTTGAATAAATCCATCGATAAATTCACTTCTAGAAGTCGTATGTGTATTCTTTTAGGGTATCTCTATGGCAAAAAGGAATGGATTGTCTATAATTTGTAATCTCATCACACCTTCGTCTCCAGACATATTATTTTTTAAGAAGCCACTTTCCAATGTAAAGAGTCACACTCTGAAAATTTATCTTAGCCTGAATATATCCAACCTCACATAAATATATTTGATCCTAAGTTGGCTTAATCATCTGCCCATTATTCTTCTTCTAGCCCAAACTATTTCAGTCCATCAAACTCTTATTCATCTTCTTTGCTGAGCCGCATTCTTGCAGTCCATACTCTAGCGAGACTAGCCACCTACGACCCGATCGCCCACGAGTTCACAAACCACTCGTGACCCAATCTGCCTACCCACCTTTAGAAACGACATGTGTCCTCCTTCATCCACTCCATCTCGCTTCTATTGGGCTTCGTTTGCAACCCATCCTTTTCTAACTAAGTTGGGCCAGTCGACACCTTTCAAGATCTTACCCAAATTCAAAATCTACCTTCTTAACATATGTAGTCCGACCTTCGGGGGGAAAATTTCTTTGCCCGACTTCTTCCTATCCTATAGGTAATTCCAATCCTTCTACTCTTCATCTTCCCAATCTTGATGCTCCCACGGAAAAATCCTAATCTTCGACATTGTCAACAACTCGTCGTCCCTTTTTTCTAAAGTACATGACTATGTTTGTAACGTTGTGCAAAATGTTATTCCCCTGACGGTCTCTACCTCACGGTTCCCCATATTCGGACTGCGGTATGTGTTCTTACCCGATTTCACACTACGTTTACGGTCACAAATTTTTCCCATGGCTACAAAGCTTTTCTTACTGACCCATTATAGTTCTTGTTGAGCTCTTTGGTTTTCTAAGGCCGTCTCTCATTCTTATTGGTAGGAGGCCATGCAAAGTGAAATTGATGCTTTGGAAAGTAATCATACCTGGAGTTTGACCACTTTACCCCTAGTCAAGAAGGCTTTGGAATGTAAATAGATCTACTAGATTAATCGAAATTCTGATGGAAGTATTGAGCAATATAAAGCCCGCTTGGTTATTTTGGGGAAGACACTGGTTGAGAGTCTGGCTTATCATGAAACCTTCGATCCTATGGCCAAGATGGTTACCGTTCGAACTTTGTTGACTGTGGCTGCCTTTTGAAATTAGGAAATTCGCCAAATGAACATTCACAACGTGTTCCTACGTGGCAATCTATTTGAGAAAGTCTATGTGAAACTACTCTGGAGTTTTCTACTGGCTAAGAGGGTCGGGTATGTTGATTGAAGAAATCATTTTATGGTCTTAAATAGGCTCTTCAATGTTAGTTTGTTAAATTTTCTAAAGCTCTTAAACAAGTGGTTTTCAGCAATCCCGGTCTGATTATTCTTTGTTTACCTATCAGGCTTCTACGGTATTTCTCTGTGTTATTATCTATGTTGATGATCTAATTATTACTGATAATGATTCTACTGCAATTTTTAAAAAGCATTTGGGCTCTTGTTTTTATATGATGGTTTAGGTTCTTTGAAGTATTATTTAGGGATTGAGGTGGCCTGTACTTCTGAGAGGATATATCTCTGTCAACGAAAATATGCTCTGGATATCTTGACCGATACAGGTTTATTTGGTGCAAAACCTGTGAATTTTCCTATGGAGCAACATCATACTTTAGGAAAGGTCAAGGGGCCTTTCTTGTCTTCTCCGGATGCATATTGTTAACTCATTGGTTGCCTCATCTATCTCACTATCACTCGACCAAACTTGGCATATTCAGTCCAATCTTGGCTCAATCTATGTACAAACCCCAACAAGCTCATTGGGATGCTCCTATTTGGGTTCTTCATTATCTCAAAGGCTTCTCCGGATCTGGGTCTTCTACTTTTTTGTTACACATATTTGTAGTTTTGAGCCTATTGTGATTTTGGTCAGGGCTAGTTGTCCTATCACTAGCCGACCATTGATCAGGTATTTTATTTCTCTTCGACATTCATCCATTTCCAAGAAAACTAAAAAAGCAATATCATCTGTTTCTCAATTTTCTACTAAAGTTGAATACAATCAATAACGGTAACTTGCGGTGAATTTAAAATGGCTGTTATATCTTCTGCATAAGCTTCATGTTCTTCGGCTTTTTTTTTTTTTTTACTCCCTTCTATTGTGACAACCAAGTTGCATTGTACATCTCATCTAATTCAATTTTTTCACGAACGTGCTAAGCATATTGAAATTGACTATCACCTTGTCCAGGGATGAATTTCAAGCATATCACATCTCTTTGACCTACATACCCTCCGAGGATCTACCTACTGATCTTTTCACCAAACCCTTGGGTGCTTCTCATTTTCATTCTCCCATGGGAAAATTGGGCATCTGTAATTTCCACGTGCCAACTTTAGAGGGGTTGGAATATCCTATTTCCATATTGTAATTAGCATGTGTATTTCCATATCAGTATTTAGCATATTTCAATATTGTAATTAGCATGCATATAACCTTTGATTAGTCAGAATTGTGGTAGATTATCTAGAATTATGGCATTGTCCTTAATTACTTGTATACCTATATGGTAAGTTAGGATTTTTGTAATTGTATATATTATGATCAGAAATAAAGAAAAAGATAAGCTTTGTTACTTACTCTTTATACCTATTCTCTTAACAGGACGAGATCGACTTTTTTGTAGCTAAAATTTGACACATTTATAGGAGAAGGACGTTAAGAGAGGATTGAGTTGAGAACATATAATCAGTTTGAAAATTTTGAAACAGTTTGAAAAGAGATAGTAACAAAAGTGGTTATCTTTTTCTAAATTTTTCAAATTAATTATATTTTGTGTATGAAGTGTTTTAAACTATTAAGGATTATGATGTAAATATAATTATTATTATTATAGGACTAGGATTAGTCCTTATAAAGTCCTAGACAAAGTATATTTATGAGTTGTAATTTGTTTAGGTTTCCTAGTCATATTCTATATAGGATTTGTCACAATGACACACTATATAATGTACATTGTTTACCATTAATGAGACAGAAAACATTGAATTGTTTTCCCCACTAGAAACTTTCATGGTATCAGAGCCAATTGTCTAAAACCTCTCATAATGAGTAACGATAATATTGGCAATGTTGATGACGACATGGTGGAAGAGAGCCATGTTCACCGAATGAAGAATGATGCTTACTATGTAGCATCCGATGATGGACTCGGGTAGATCCTAACAATAGTCCAGCTACGAGAGACCGAGAAGGACAATAATTATGCCGAATGGGCAAGAGCCATGCACATGGCCTTGATATCAAAGAAGAAGTTGGGATTTATTGATGGAATAATTCTTATTCCAGAAGATGACCCAGACAAAGAGGAAGAATGGTGGGAAATCAATAACCTTGTAAATTCTTGGATTCTCAACACCATCGAACCCTCTCTTCGATCTACCATATGTCACTCCAAGAAAGCTGATGAATTATGGACAGATTTGAAGGAAAGATTTTTTGTTGGCACCGGGCCAAGAATATACGAATTAAAAGCCGCCTTGGCAAATTGTAAACAAGGCGGAGATTCGATACATGTGTATATTTCACGATTGAAAAAATTATGGGATAAATTAGAAAACTACACTTAACTCTCGTCCAGCACAGATACAGAACTCTTATCTTTTATCATAAAAGAAAGAGAAAACGAAAAGATTTTTCAATTTTTAATGGGATTAAATAGTGCAATTTATGGCCTGTATCCGTTCTCGTATGATTCAACAAGAGCCCATGCCCAAGTTACGAACAATTCTTGCTCAAATTTGCAAAGAAGAACAGCATAAAAATCTGACACGAGCAGGGGACTGTACTAATAATGGCGCCGCCTTCGCCGCCGCCGGAGCAGACCGAAAAACAGCTTTTTCCAAACTCTACTGTACATATTGCAAGAAGGCCGGACACAACGTCACCGGCTGCTTCCAGTTGGTGGGATATCCAGAGTGGTGGCCACGGAGTTCACCTCAACTCACCACCATTTGTGGGACTTTGTCGGCGAGCAACAGCAGAGGATGGCACGACAGGCGCGGCGGCAGATCTGCACGAGGAGGGAGATAGGCGACGGTGAGAGCACGCGCGACGGAAGGAGGGACGACCGGCTGAAGCTCGGGGCCAACTCGGCTTCGGTCCCGCGTGGAATGGCGAGTGGCGAAGCTTCCGATGCGCGGCGCCGTCTCGGCGAGGAAGAAGACAACATCGGGCCGATCGGGACAGAGCCACAAAAATGGGCCGAGCGGGCCGAGCTACAGTAACGTGTCGAACTGTTTTCCAAATTTGACAGCTGATCAATAGTCAAAGCTGTTGACTGCCTTAAACAACTCAAACAATACTCAATCCGAAAAATTATCTGGTGTGAAAAATTTATGAATTTTGGATTCAGGATGTTCTCACCATATGACTGGTAGGAAAATAATTTTAAAAAGTTTAAATCCTATTTGTCCATACATTATCAGATTACCTAATGGTGCCAAGACTCTTGCTCTTCAAGAAGGAATGGTTTCCTTGAGTCCTAGATTAAAACTCCAACAAGTGTTATTAATTCCTGAACTTAAGTGCAATTTAATTTCTTTGTCTCAATTGGAACGAGACTCGAGGTGTTTTATCACTATTTCTGACAACTTTTGTGTTATACAAGACTGTATCTCGATAAGGCCGATTGGAGTGGGTGAGCAGAGGAATGGGATTTTCTTCTACAAACCTATGGAATGGAAGGCATTGTACGCTTTTTCTAGCACGGTTCTCGATTCCAACACATTATAGCATATACAGTTGGGACATCCTTCAGACTGTGGTGAATAAATTTTTGGGTATTTCTAAAACATCTAGAACTGGAAGGTCTCCTTGTAACATTTGTCTCCTTTCTAAACAAACTCGTGATTGTTTTTCTCTTAGCATTAATAAAGCATCTATAGTTTTTGATTTAATTCAATGTGATTTGTGGGGCCCATACAAGACCGTGTCAACCATAGGTGCTTCATATTTTCTTACCATCCTAGATGATTATTCTAGAGCTGTTTGGATATATTTGATGTTTGAAAGAAGTAAAGTTGCATCTACTCTACAAGATTACTATGTTATGATCAAAACTCAATTTCACAAAACTATCAAGATAGTCCGAAGTGACAATGGCACAGAATTTACATCTCTAAAGTAATATTTTTCAACTCATGGAATAATCCATCAAACTACTATTGCTGGCACCCCACAACAAAATGGAAGGGTTGAACGCAAACATCGACATATTTTAAGCGTACGCTCGAGCTTTGAGCTTTCAAGCTAATTTGCCTATCAAATTTTGGGGAGAATGTATATTGACGACTAGATATCTTATAAATCGCACAGCCTCTTCATTATTGCATGGAAAAACCCCTTATGAGCTACTTTATGATAGAAAACCCTCCTACTCTCACATCAAAAGCTTTCGGTGTCTAGCATATGTTCATGATCATGATCTTCTTCGAGATAAATTTCGAGCCCGGACTAGAACGTGTGTCTTTCTTGGCTATCCACTCCATAAGAAAGGTTGGCGATTTTACGACTTAAAAAGGGAGAAGTTCATTATGTCCAGATATGTAATTTTTGATGAAACAAAGTTTCCCTACAAAGATTTGGAAACCCCAATGTGTACTCCATATTTTGTAAACTCTTACAATTTTCGTGAAAAAATAATGGGCTTACAAGAAAGGGGGAGCAAATCCCCTCATAACACAGAACTTCAGCCAAACAGTCCGAGTAAGAAAAACCCCTGACAAGACAAAGGAGAAGCCCACACGACCCTAATAAGAGCGCCCAAGCTCCCGACTCCTCAGACCTAACGCCTACCAATGGCCTAACTCTTTCTGATGACGAGGCCTAGCGACCACAGCCCAGCTCGCCTGGCCCAACCGAGATTCCTTCTGATGATGGTACGGTCCAGCAGGTAAATCCCGACACGCAATTGGGCTGGCCCAAACCACTCCAAGAACTCAATTGCAAATCCAACCATTGCGTTTTCTCCTTTTCATCTACGGAAATAATTGCAACAAGGAAAAGTACTCGTGTTAAAAAAGATTCCTGCTCGACTTCAAGATTATGACTGTAATGCTATATCTCATTCCTTCTCTGCTCCTTCACCCTCTTCAGGCTTCTCAAGTATGTCCCTTTATCCTATAACACAATTTGTGGACTATCAAAAAATTTTCTCCTTCCCACAGGCATTTTATAGCATCTATAACTACAAAATCCGAGCCACTAGCTACTCTGAAGTAGTCTCAAATCCTCTCTGGCATACCGCTATGCGTCAAGAAATTGATGCACTCGAAAAGAATGGCACACGGTCCTTAACGCAATTACTTCCTGGAAAACGTGCTCTAGGTAGTAAATGGGTCTTTCGTATTAAGTACAAAGCATATGGCACTATTGAACGATATAAAGCCCGCTTGGTGATTTTGGGAAATACACAAATGGCAAGTATTGATTTTACAGACACATTTGCTCCCGTTGCAAAAATGGTCACAGTTCGCACTTTGTTTTCTGTTGCTATTGCTAGAAATTGGCCCATCCATCAGATGGATGTCCCCAATGCATTTCTTTATGGAGATTTACAAGAAGAAGTCTATATGCGACCACCACCTAGTTTTCGCTCCTCTTCCCTAGGAGAGTTTTTTCTTCTGAAAAAATCTTTACACGGCCTTCGCCAAGATCCTCGGTATTGGTTTTCAAAACTGACTGCCGCTCTCCAAAAGTGTGGTTTCTCTCAATCTTATGCAGATTATTCTCTCTTCACATATTCAAGAGGGAACATTTATTTATACGTCCTAATTTATGTGGATGATTTACTCATTACTAAAAATTCACTACCAACTCTTCAAAAATTCAAAGCTTCATTGAATAAGTGCTTTCGTATGAAGGATATGGGTCCTCTCAAATATTTTTTGGGTATTGAAATTGCAAGAAATCCTTTGGGTTCATTTTGATGCCAACGCAAGTACACTTTGGAAATTCTCTCTAAAACTGGCTTGTTAGGGGTAAAACCGGCGTCTACACCTATTGAACCCAATCATCAGCTAGCCAAGGCAACTGATGCTTATTTTACAAATCTAGAAAGGTACCAGTAGAGTCATTGGTAAGCTGATCTACCTTACTCTTACTCGACCTGAGCTTGCTTATTCTGTTCACATACTCGCTCAGTTATGCATGCTCCTCGCCAAGCTCATTGGAATGCGGCTATTCGAGTCGTCCGATATCTCAAGGGAAGTCCTGGCCGTGGCATTCTTTTTCAATCTAAATCTCCACTTTTATTGACTGCATATTGTGATTCTGATTGGGCTACCTGTCCCATTACTAGACGATCTATTATCGGCTATTTTATTTCACTTGGTGGGTCTCCTATTTCTTGGAAAAGCGAAGAAACAACATACCATTTCTCGATCTTACTGAAGGCGAATATCGCTCCGTAGCGATGACTTTATGTGAGTTAAAGTGGTTATCTAGCCTACTAGGTGATCTTCGTGTGCCTATAACTCGCCTCATTCCCTTACATTGTGATAATCAACCTGCTCTTCACATTGCCGAAAATTCCATCTTCCACGAACGTACCAAGCATATTGAAATTGATTGTCATTTTGTCCGTGATGCTTTTCAAGCAAGATTTATTTTTCCCGCTTACATTCGCAGTAATTTCAGTCGGTGATATCCTCACTAAAGCTCTTCATCCCGCACAATTTCATTGATTAGCATCCAAGTTGGCAATTTCGATATTCATGCTCCAACTTGAGGGGGGAGTATGATGGATTATGATGTAAATATAATCATTATTATAGGACTAGGATTAGTCCTTATAAAGTCCTAGACAAAGTATATTTATGAATTGTAATTTGTTTAGGTTTCCTAGTCATATTCTATTTAGGATTTGTCACAATGACACACTATATAATGTACATTGTTTATCATTAATAAGAAAAAAATACATTGAATTGTTTTCCCCACTCTGAAACTTTCATAAACCAAGAATGGGTAGTAGCAAATAAATTGGAAAGTTGCTTTTGCTAGAAAAAAACTATTATGTGTAAAAAAAGAATGAAACAAAATTACACCGTACATGTCATTCTTTGCATATGGTGAACATCATCAAATATGGTGAAGATCAAAGTGATGAAATACATCTTTCTGTAAAAAGAAAGAACGTTGCTTTTGTTGCAAAAATAAAAAATATAAAAAAATCAAATCTTGTACAAAGGAAAGAGAGAATGGTTAATGCATGTTGAATTCAAAGAAAACAAATTTACCTCACTTTAAAAAAAAATGATTATGCATAATCCAGAAATAAAAAATCTCTTCGGAAAAAAAAAAGTGAAAAACACCTCATTCAATAAGTATAAGGTGACTTACCTTAAATTCTATGTAAAGGGAAAAAAATAAAGATGATCACCTTGTGATTGGTTTCTGATAGTAACTTCCAACTGTGATTTGAATCACATATTAAAACACAAGAAAATGGGAGTCATTAAATAAAGTTGTATGGAAACCTGCAAAATCATATAATTATTCCACTTTTTTTTTAATTTATTATTTACAGGAATATGAAGGTTACTTGGATTTTAAACCGCTGATGAAGAAAACATGATTCTTTTCGTTCCACTACCAAGTAAACTATGAAGCTCCAAAAATCTCAAAATGACAGAAAATTTACCAGGGCAAAATCGGTGGATTACTCGAGGGAAGGGATTGATAGGACCTAGTTCAGTATAGTATTCTAGTTAATTTTTATATTTATTTTGATTTAATGGTTTAAATTAGTTGCTTTTTATTCTTGTTTGGATTTCATAGAAAAAAAGTCATTTTAGGAGAAAAAGAAGGGAAACTATTAACAAATTATTGAAATTTCAGAAAAAGACTTAAAACTAGATAAGGTGAGGATTTGCTATCAGAAATTCGAAGTTAATGGATTTTCTTAGTTGACTTAGTTAGGATAGGATCTTATTATTTTTGTTAAACTTGTTTAGACTTGGGTTTGTACTTTTTTTTCATCTCTAAATAGAGGATGCTAGACCTTATTAAAGAGTGTGGAGTGTTTTGTCTTGCCATTTTGAAGATTCGTAGAAGAGATTTCTTTTTCAGTCAAAATACTTGCTTTTTTACTGTTTCTATATATGTTCTTATATTTTTATTCTTGCTTGTTGAATCAAGAATAGTCGTATATTTACTTTCTAACTCTTTTCACATGCTTAATTATGAATATGGGGTGGTACCAAAAGCAGGTCTTACGTAGCAAGGTTAGTTTGCTAGTAAATTGCCTAAACAGTCTTCTGCTGCAAGGTTAATTTGTTAGGAGGAAGTAGGACTAAGTCGATTGTTACAGCTTATGACGATTGATAAGTTACAAGTTTTATACTCATATTGAGACAAATATCCAGTGGATGGTAATTGCTTCTCAATTGAGTTCGCTTGATAGCTTGAATTTTCTGGCATTTGCAATAGTTCATGTCTTTGAGTGTTTGATTCATTCAGTTTTGAAAGTAGTTGAATATGTTTATTTGTTTTAGAACAGAAAAAGACTTTTATGTTCCTGGAAGGTAAAGAATCGAATATAATCTTTGGTTTGAAAACACTTTCTTTTTATTCCAATTTATTGTAAAGGAATTATAAACTTCCTTTTGGTTCGATCGAGTGTTCACTGTAATGTTGAGAAAACCAGACCGGACTAGTTGGCCCGACTGGTTGAATCGGAACTGGACCCTAGACCGGTCCGATTTTCTCAAAAACTAGTGAAAAATTAAACCAGTAAAAAAAAAAGCCAGTTGAACTACCCAGTCGGATTAGTTAGACCGGTCACTTGACCGATTTTTGAATTTTTTATTTTTTTCAAATTTTCTCAAAAAAATTATAATTTTTTATGTATTTTTTAGGATAACAAGTTTATAACATTCTTTAATTATATTTTTAAATTATATTTGGTACTAATTAATGTATAATTTGTGTATGGATGAATTATTAATATATTTATAACTTTTAATTTAGTTATATTAATTTTCGATCCGATTACTAATTTGATCGGTTAAACAAATAAACTAATAAATCAGTAGTTTGACCAATTCTATTATTCGATTCGATTTTTTCAACATTAATTCACCGTGTTTTACAAAATTTTAAGTCAATACTTTATTTCTCGATGATTTCGACCCTGTCAAAGAAGTATCTAAATTACATTGAAGCAAAAGGTAAATTATACTTTATTGAATGCATTATTAAAAGAAGTAAATGAGAACAATAATGTCAACCAAAAAAGTCTTGTTTTGTTATTCGGGCACATGAGGTCAGTAAAAGATATTATGCAGGGAAGGTGGGAATGGTTGAGAGAAAATTATGTGGAGTTGCGTTTCTTCTATTAAATTAAATAGATGAAAAAAGTGAAATTACATCTGACTCTTTGGAGGTTAAAAGAAGTTAACTCCCACTAAAATAGATAATGAAAAAGACAATAGTATGTGGTTGGAGTAATGGAGGAATAGTAGGAAAGTTTTAAAATTTGAAAGACCTAAATAATATGTAAAACAAAAAATAAATACAAAAATATAGAAAAAAATGAACCATGAATGGAAGATGTAAAAGGGGAGGGGGTCGATAAATCTAACTCGAGAATATATATGTATAGCGCGAAAAAAATCATTATTTTCCCTCATCTTCCTTACTTTTTCCCTCTGTAAAAAATTTCGATGTTACTTTTCTTTACTCTCTCTACTCTAAAACTGTAATCTTTAACATTGAACTTGTATTGGAGGTAGATATGGATGATTATAAAGAATTTGTAAAAGAAAATATTGGTTTAGAGGCAAGAAAATTTTTTAAAATATTTTTTCGCCATTGCGGCTCGATTCGTCGGGACTGGCGACCCAGACGCTATCCGATCGCCCAGCCAAGCGCTTCTTCCTGAAGTGGATCGCCCAGCGGTGCGACCCGGTCACGTCCATACCGCCGCCTGGGCGACCCGAGCCTAGGTTTATTTTTTTTTAATATTACTATTTTTTTTAGACTATTACTAATTTTTTAGAATGTTCCTTTTTTTTTTTTTTTTTTTGGTTTTAGAATATCAGTATTCTTTTTTTTATAATGTTCCTTTTTTCTTTTTTTTAGAATATTACTATTTAGAATGTTCCCTTTTTCTTTTTTTTTTTTTAAGAATATTACTATTTTTTTTAGAATTTTCCTTTTTTTTTAAAATTTTAGAATGTTATTATTATTTTTTAATTTTAGATGTTACGTTTTTTTTTTTTTTTTTAATTTTAGAATGTTACTAATGTTTTCTAGAATGTTACTAATTTTTTTTTTGGTTAGAATGTTACTTTTATTTTTTTTTTAAATTTTAGAATGTTACTATTTTTTTTAATTTTAGAATTTTACTAAATTCTTTTTTAGAATGTTACTAATTTTTTTTTTTTGGTTAGAATGTTATTTTTGTTTTTTTTTTTTTTTTAAATTTTAGAATGTTACTATTTTTTTAGAATGTTACTTTTTGTTTTTTAATTTTAGATGTTACTTTTTTTTTAGAATTTACTATTTTTTTCGAATGTTACTAATTTTTTTTGTTGTTAGTATATGAAATAATTTTTTTTGTTTTTTTCTAAATGTTATTATATGAAATTTTTGTTTATTACACTATTTTTACAATTTTATTTTTAATATATAATGTGTTCATACTTTAATTTTTTTGTACTATATTGTAACAGAACGACGTAGATCCAAGTACATTTGAAGAATTTTCGGAACCGGAAGAATACGTGGATCACGGACATTTATTTGCAACTGATCGAATCTTTAATTCGAAACTAGAGTTAGTGAAGCTGGACAAAAGAAATAGCTATAAAAGTGAACACGTATTCGATTGTCACTCGGTATTTAAGTTCAAGAACATCGGACCGCTGACCAGTATGTTACATCTGGGTTGCGAGCGTATAGATGCAAATAAACCAAGAAAGAAGCCCGTAGTTGACGATGAAGAAGATGAAGTCCAAGTAAAAAGGCGGGGTCCTTACAGGACTAAAAAGTGTGGTTGTCCCTTCAAATTAAAAGGCGAGCAAATGGCAATGTGTGAAAATTGGCAAGTATTCGTACACGATGGGAGGCATAACCATGCAGTAGGTGTATATACTCACGGTCACGCTCGAGCAAAGCAAAGCGACGGAGGAGGAACTGATACAAATTGAGCAATTCAGGAAGAGTCATGTGCCACCCCATAATATTTCACGATTTTTCGGGAACAAAATGTGGGTTGCTGTCAGGTATGTTGCATCAACTCTAATGCATCTTGGTTTTATGTTTAGGGTTTAAATTGATGTTCTAATAATATGATTTGCATGATTTGTAGTGCCCAGAAAATATATAACGTTGTTGCGAAGATTAAGAAGAATAAGATGCAGGGGCAAAACACGGTTGAAGAAGTTCTCTGCCTAAGTGCTAAACGGGATTACACGATCTTCTATAGAAACTGTGAGGACAGCAACATGCTCGGTGACATTATTGTTACACATCCGACATCAATTGAAATGTTGAGAATGTGGCCATACGTACTTATAATGGATACGACATATAAAACAAACAAGTAAGTTGTATTAAATTTGTTATATTAATTGTACATTTAAGTGTTCCATATTTAATCATTTTTTGTGTTAAGTTTACTAGAATGAAATATGTACAATTAATTTGTTGTATTATTTATACATTTAGGTGTTCCCTTGAATGAATACTAGAATGAAATATGTCATATTTAATTGGTTTTGTGTTAAGTTTACTGGGTTTTATGTTTATTTTCTAAACAAGTTATCTGCTTTATGTGTTTCTTTAAAATAGGTACAACATGCCACTGTTGGAAGTGGTAGGGATGACCCCGACTAGTAAGAATTTTACTGTGGCGAGTGCTTTTAAGCGAAATGAGCAGGCTACGACTGATAGATGGGTTCTCAACAAATTAAGTATCTATACTTTTCAAATACAATGTCAACGAGAGAATCAAGAAGATGTTTGTGATACTATGCCGAAGGTAATTATTACGAGACAGAGAATGCGGTTTAATGCCCGTGATCGGTGAAGTGTTCGATACAGACGTACCATATGCTATATAGAAGGCACATCAATCAAAACGTGTTGGCTAAATTAACAGAGTTGACAAAAAAATGAAGAAGTTGCATCACGGTTTGTAAATGGGTAATGGAAGAAATTGTTGGACGAAATCGATGATCAGGAATACTTAACGAAATTGGATGCTCTGAAGACGAAGTGGAAGAGCAGGCCAGACTTCCTACACTATTTGTTCAACAATTGGTTGAATCCCTTTGCTCATAAATTCTTGAGATATTGGACTGAGAGTCATATGCATTTTGGGATGGAGACCACCAAT